>CM060891.1:27427306-29827306 GCA_030762935.1 Hymenopus coronatus
CTTCACATGGAAAAATTTTCGAAAATGTTTATTTTCTCAAAGATGGCTCTAACAATTTTGATTAAAATATCGTATATTAAAGATATTTACATAACAAATGTAAATCTTGTAACTCTATATCTTGAATTTTCTGGGCACGCCCCATAAAATGGGATTCTGAAAAGTGCAACAGTTAATGAGCATCGATAAATAAAACTCAATTTAATTTAATAGATAACTTCTGTTTATACATACACATATTGGCTTTCTTCAGACATGGCCTTATTGACCACCAGGGGAGAGAGTTACTCAAATACGAGGGGCATACTGAAAGTCATGAGCAACACTGTTTTACAATCTTAATATTTATTTTTAAGCCAAACCAAATACATCATCATAATCTACAGACTTTCTTTCACTTTTCGACATAGTCTCCATTGTTTTGCACACATTTTTCCCATCGTTCTACAAGTTTGAAAATGCCCTTGTGATAGAACTCCGTTCCAGCTGCCCGCAGACCCTGACGCACTGCTTTCCGAATATCCTCCAGCGTCTCGTAGCGTTGGCCACGCATCTGCTCCTTCACAGAACCGAAAAGATGGTAGTCGGAGGGTGCCAAGTCGGGACTGTAGGGAGGATGTGGAAGAGTTTCCCACCCTAATGCCCTGATCTTCTCCATAGTGGCACGGGCAGTATGCGGACGCGCATTATCCTGTTGAAGGATGATCCTCTTTCCAGGGCGTTTATCACGCAAAGCCCGACGGAGCTTCAGAAGTGTCTTGATGTAGCGGGCAGAATTTATGGTTTGTCCAGGTTCAAGAAAGTCAACCAGAATGCAACCTTGTGCATCCCAAAAGACACTTCCCATAACTTTTCCTACAGACTGCACTGTCTTCGCTTTCTTCTTCGATGGTGAGTTCAAGTGGTGCCATTCCATACTCTGACGTTTCGTTTCTGGCTCATAGTGATGGAACCAGCTCTCATCTCCAGCCACAATACACGTCAAAAATTCATCACCTTCATTATGAAATCTCTGAAGAAGGTTTTGTGCAATGGTCCTTCTCTGAGGTTTGTGGTCTTCAGTCAATATACGGGGGACCCAACGGGCATAGACCTTTCGATAACCCAAGCTGTGGATCATTTCTTGCACTGCACTATGTCCTATTTCAAGTTGCGCAGCAATTTCATTCACAGTGAAACGCCTATCTCCTGTAATGAGCTCATCAACTCTTTCCTTGTGGCGTTCTGTAGAGGCAGTTCGAGGACGCCCGCTACGAGGCGCATTTTGCAGACTCGTGTTTCCATCTTTGAAATGTTTCACCCATCTTCTAACACTGCTGGCACCCATGCAGACACCTCCATACGCACGTTGAAGTCTGAGATGAATTTCAGGAGCAGATTTTCCTTCTTTCACAAGGAATTCAATGACAGCACGCTGTCGAAACGAAACATCAATGTCAGCCATTTTTCAAACACCGTCTGTGGTCACGTGATAGAAGCTAATGACGTCACAATATGTCAAGATGTGGCTTAAAGTCTGTAGATTACGATCCTGCAATTCGTTTCGTTACATTGTTGAAATTTAAATTTTTACAATGGGTTGCTCGTGACTTTCAGTATGCCCCTCGTAGAACACAAACTCAGAAACAACACAAACAACCATATTCAAGGCGGGACTCAAAACGGCGATCCCCTGCGCCTAGAAGCACCAAAGACCAAAGCGAAATTCTTTAGCGAGCCCGGCCATGGGAACCGGCAAAAGAATCTTTTCTGAGAATCTTTTTTTTCGGAATAGGTAGAGAAAGTCATGTGAATAGAGTACATCAGATTTTTTTTTTTTTTTTTTTAGTGAGAGATTCTTTCTTTGAACAGTGCTGAAAAGGATAAGTTTGGTAACTCGGAACAGCGTGTCAGTAGCCTTCTTGGAAGCTTGGAAAGCTTGTTAATGGAGGAGATTTTCAGTGTATCAACCAATCAGTTTGTTTATTGTCTGAGAGCATTACATTGAGTAGACGTTATCAATTACATAATGAGATAAATAATAAAATTTAAAACAACAATACCCACAGTCAGGAAGTATTAATACTTAGTGCTTCAAAATATTCATTGATCTAATAAAAGTCTCTTAACTGCTATTTTAAAATTATTAATGTTCAAGTTTTTAATAAGTTGTGACAGTACATTATTTAACTTTACACCAAAGTCATTAAAAATATTTTAGTTGTTATTTTTCTGCACAATTTAACCCTTAACGGTTGATTATTTGATATGCATTATTGCATAAGTATGTGTCAATATTATTACTTTCTCTACACGTACTATGTACATAGTGTACAGAGAAGGTATTGTAATGCTCCCAAAAATTCGATACCAAGATTTCACTGGAAACACATGACTTGGGACCCCCTGAATAAAAAAAACATTTTTAGAAAAAAAAAGTCCGTGTGTATCTGTGGGCAGCATAGCTCAAAAACGAAAAGTCGATTAAATACCAAACTTGGATGTGACACGGAAGCTTTTCAAGAAAATCCCCTCACCCGCAACCATCCTTTACATAGAACATTTTTCGAAAATTTTGATTTTATTAAAAATGGCCCAAAACAATTTTGATTAAAGTGCCGTTTGTTTAAGATATTTTATGACAAACGAAATGTATATCTTAGATTTTCTGGAATAGCCTCTGAAGACCTCTTCATTCTGGATAACTTACTACCCAAAAAATGCAAATCGCATTAACACACAATTTATGTCATACACATTTTTTTTTTTTTTTTTTCTCGATTTGACCGTTTTCGAGTTATTACGGAAGATTGTTGGTTTCAATTTTAAGCCACTTAAACTTTTCTCGAAGGTAAGACAGCTTTCTTCTCGTTTCTTGTTTGTTTACTCCTGACAAGCAAAGAGATTGGAATTTCAATTATTTCACAGCGACCGGCCTTTGAAGCACGAGACTATCGCTTTAGCCTACTCACTTTCTTATGTCCCGTATATTTACAAGGAAGCTAGTAATAAGACAAATTCTGCTTATGTTTATCTTCATTAACATAATATAGAAAATAGATTCATGTTTTGAATAAAACGTTTATTTGCCGAACAGCTAGAGGACTTCATGTGAATGGAACACATTAGATTTTTTCCCTTCTACTTACAAGGAACCAAGTAATAAGGGCAAGTTCTGCTAATGTTTATCTCGATTATCATGAAATAGATGGAAGAATAAACTTTTTAATAATAATTTGTTACAGAGATGTAGAGAAAATCATGTGAATGGAACATCAGATTATTTTTACATGAAACATATATATTACAGTACCGAGAAAGCATTTTCGTGCGTGTAAGTTATTTAAAATAGGTGGTACAGTCTCTTAATTAAATTAATATAGCTAGCTAATCCTATATATATTCTTAGACTTTAGGCTTCGCGGTGAAAAAGGACCCGAATGAATATACTCCACTGCCATCTGGAGAATATGTTAGGAGGCGCCATTTTGGTGTTATTTTCATTTTGTAAAATACATTAATGGATTTACAGGAATCGCTGCCACACTCTGTAGAAGCAAAGAACAGATACGTAACTTGGATAACTGTTTTATTTACTTTTCCTCCTCCACCTACACGGTTTTTAATATGTACTCAGCGCTAAACCCAAAGTAGCGCAGAGCTTTGGAAAGGACGCCTCAAGGGCTTCTTGAATCGTGAACCATGGCCTCCTCTAACTGGAACCAGCAGAGCATCGATCCGTGCAGTAATGATGAGTTTAAAACTCACATCCCCGAGGAGAAGGTTGGGGTAGAAAAAGAGGAACTCTTACTCAATTTCTGACGAAAATGAGTTGCCCTAGCAGGATGGCACACACTTGAAAACATCTTTATCGTTCCCAGCATCTGTCCTGCAAGATTAACTGTTTTGTTGCAATATTTCCTACTGAATTTAACGTACTGCACTACAAGACGTTTAGACTGTTTCTCTCATATCAGTTGATAGAATTACTTTCAAATGGACTGCCTCTTTTATCAATAATTCTATTTTAAATAGTTCAAAAACTGATACATTAGTTTTTAGCTTAAGGACAATTCATTTGAGCATAAAACAGTGAAAATTTTAGGTTTGCATGTTGACTCGAACTTATGATGGCAAACTCATGTTAGTGTGTCGTAAAAAAGTTAGCAAGAGATTTTTTTATTATTATTACTTTTGTTTCAATTGTATAGCCCCCTTTAACTTCTATGGTCATATCGGGAGCTTTGACTTATGAAACTGTAGGTTCAGAATATTAGGTTAATAAACTTTATATTACTAAATATACACACTTTCGTACTTCCAGAATCTATGGGAGATACGGAATAATTCTGGTTAAAGGAAGATTCCCTGCCCTAGTCGGGAACCGAACCAGGGACTTCCGGGGTGAGAAGTCAGCTCGCTGATCATTCGACCACGGAGGGAGCCGGCAAGACAAAACAATATTAATGTAGAATCTTTAATTGCAATCTATTATGATCATATTCATAGTCATCTTATTTATGGACTTTTGGGATAACCAAACTTCAGCATTGCGAATTTTTATATTGCAGAAGAGAGCTATAAGATTAATTCATGGAGCCTCGCCCAAGACTCATTGCAAACCAAGTGTTATTCAATCTGGTGTACTTACTTTACCATCGTTGTACGTTCTGGCCTGCCATTTGTATGTCAAGAAAAATATTAATGATTTTATTACCTGTGACAATACATAATTAGGATAATTTAATTATTTTCTCACAGAAACCATGTGTAAGACAGGAGTTGAATAGGTTGAGTCAGACTGAAAAATTCAATGCGTTTGAATCACGGATCTCCCGGTCTCCAGCCGGTTGCTCTACCACTAAGCTACCATGGCTAATTTACCGGGAAACATGCGAGTCAGTTGAGAAATTTAGTGCCGTACCGGCATGTTGCCATGGTAGATCAGTAGTAGAGCAACCATGAAGAAACGTTTAAATGTTTCCATCATTCCTTAATCATATATTTTTACTTTCTCTACACGCACTATGTACATAGTATATAGAGAATGTATTGCACTCCACCCAAAAATTCGATACCGAGATTTCACCGGAAATATGTGTTTTAGGGTCCCCAATATCCTAAAAAAGCATTTTCACAAAAAAGTCCGCGTGTGTGTGTGTGTGTGTGTGTGTGTGTGTCAGTGTGTCCGTGTGTCTGTGAACACGATAACTCAAAAACGAAAAGTCGCTAAAATACCAAACTTGGTATTTAAGTTTAGTATCTTCCAGGGATGCGACACGAAGATTTTGAGAAAAATCCCCCCACCCCCAACTACCCTTTACATGGAACTTTTTTCGAAAATTTTGATTTTCTCAAAAATGGCTCTAACGATTTTGATTAAAATTTCGTATATCAAAGATATTTACCTGACAAATAAAATGTATATCTTGAATTTTCTGGGAATAGCCTCTGAAGCCTACTTTATTCTGGATGAATTTTGCATAACTACTAAGCCGTAAGAGATGGATAAAAACTTAACACACAAAAAATGTTGAGCACATTAAAACACACAATTTATGTTATATACATTTGTTTCGTGGAGTTGATCGTTTTTGAGATATTCCTTTTTCTTGGTTTCAGCTTTGAAAAACTTACACTTTTCTCATACAGGAATTTGTCAACTCCTGTCCATACAAACAAAGGAACATCAGTCACATAGCAACCAACTTTTGGCTTTCACTTTAACCTATGGTACTCCCTTATTTCGCTTCTACTTACAATAAAGCAAGAAATAATACTATTTCTGTTAATTTTATTGATTAGCATGAAATAAATAAAAGATAAACTTATTAACAATAATTTGTTACAGAGATATATAGAAAGTCATGTGAATGGAGCATATCAGATTTTTCTTTAAAGAAACTTAAGGCATTTAATTACAATTTTAAGTAAAACTTACCAATATTTTAAACTATACTATGGCCAAAAATAAAATTCTAGTTCACGTGTATTCGATGAGAAATTAAAGTTTCAGACGTGTAGTTTCTATAGAGTCAGGCAATATGCTTACCAAAGTACAGTTCTAGATAGTAAAAGTAATTTAAATAAAAATGTATGGCCAAATTTTAGAAATTTCTGGTCATCTACAATATATATAAAATTTTGAGACCAGGGAAATAAATAAAATTAAAAAAATAAGTTTACAACTTTCTTAAAATATCGCTTTAAATTAAACATTAACAAATAACCTGGTGAAAGATAGCATATCTTTATTTTTATTGTGAAAATACAAGTATAGTTTTATCATTTTATACATCCTAGCTCCCTTATACACATTGACTACTCCGTATTGTTGAATGTTTCTAAATTCGCTCTTTCATTTAGGATGATATTAAAAATAACTGTAAATATCTTCATGTTATTATTAACTCCAAGGTTATTGCTGCAGATGTTGCTTTAATTATGCCCTTTTCACATCGTCAAAAGCTGAACTATAACTTGCGAAAATAAATATATACTCTCTGGAATTTCTCCTCGGATGGGACAGTTAAACCTGAAAAACCTGCCCGTGTACCAAAATCACTTCCTGAAAACAAGGCCAAGGCTACTGCAGATTTTTGGACTGGTTAGCGTAGGGACGACGAATATTTTATATCAAACAAATGCTATCGTTCCGCGCTTCCACATTCTTTCGGTAGATATCGCAGTTGCTCTTCCTGCGTTGACGTAATCGATCCCGTCTTCTGCTCGGTGATTGTTTTTCTAGGCACACGCCGTTACATTTACATAAGGTGTGTTAGTACTGGCGCATGCGCAGTGAAGGTCCTCGTTGAATATACGAGAAACTCGAGCTAATATTTTCATATGCTCATGAACTTTGCGTTTGCATTAAAGGAAGGCAGCAAAAAATTGTAGTTGAACTTTTCTCAACCGGCTAGAAAGAATTAGCCTGCTTTGCAACTGTTTTAAAGCTCATGACTATTTCCGAGGACCGACGTTTTTTACAGTAGAATGAAAACAGTACACTTTGGTTGAACCATGTGACGTGTAGGTATTATAGGTTTCTGTCTTATACCATATTTAAGAATTTATCGTAATTGTTGGATGGTAAGAATGTGATTAAATGCTAGTACCGTACGATATTCCTTATTTTTGTTTTTTTGTTTTTTTCTACATAAATAAAATTATAGTTCAATTTTGATGAAAAAATGAATAGCTCACCTTCAAAGTGTTCACAAAACTGGTAGTTATAATGTAATCGGCGACAAATCATAATTATAAACGTTTTACATATCTTTCAAAAATGTTCGAAAATAAACAAATTAATATCTAAATAAAAGAATGTGTGATCTAAAGACTAAAAAAGTATTATTATTTTAAGCTTGAAAAAATATAAGAAACAATATATGTTTTTATTTTGAAGGTTTTTACTTTCTCTACACGTGTACATAGTAGGCACAGAAGGTATTGTGTTTCATCCGAAAATTCGAGAATTCGCCGAAAAGGTCCTGTATACAAAATAAGCTACAAATTATAAGCTACAGATAAGCTTTCCAAAGAAAACCTCTAACACACGTGTGGCGTTTAGGTGCCAGCAAGGCACAGTCACAACACTAATAAGATATAGTTAGGTGTATAAGGTTTGAGTTTTTGTCAGTTTCTTACTCTTCTTTATTAGTACTTCATATTTATTAACTTAAAATAAAAGTGGTGTTCTGCACTATGCTCGCGTTTGTTCCGCGCTGTAATTCACAGAAATACTATAGGATTAACGTAAGTATTCAGAATTACGGTATAGTAATCTCAAATAGGGTGGAAAGGATTTGCCATAAAAGTCGGCTGTCCTAGTCAGCGTCATGTACACAGTGTGCAATATCAATAATCCAACTTGCTTAAAATCATATTTTAAAAAAAATGGTCAATTTCCATCAAATCTGGATTGTATCTTTTATCCCAAACAAAGAAGCAATGCAAGTAATCTCAAAAAATAACCTCAGTCATTACTGGTACTATTAAATGGACAATAGAAAACAAAAGAAATAAAAAGAAGAGCCAGTAGAAAAATATGTAGTGGACGACGCTTTATTTGGTGGATTCAGAAAAGCATTATGACAATGTGGCAAAAAGTAAATTATGAAAGTCTTAGAGGATATAAAAATTAATAAAACCATTATAAAAGCAGTAAGGCTTTAGATAAGAATCTTACATCAAAAGTAAAATTAGGGAAAACTCTCCCAAATGAGATTACTATTACGAAAGATTTCAGACAAGGTTGCACTATGTCTCCTATATGCCTCTGGAACTATCGGAAATAATATGTCATTATGATATAAACAGTAAATATAATTTATTTACAGATAATCAAGTATTAATATCTCAAGATTATAAAGGCTCAGAATGCATATGAGAAAATTAATCGATGAATACGACAAAGGAGGATCAAGAAAACATTTTTTGTTTGTTTTTAAACTGACACATGGGATGTGATGCGAATTGTACGGCTTTAATGTTACTTATTTAGTTTCCATATACAACATAAACATGTAAATGCAATTCAATTACATGAATGCTTAATCTAATATTGTGTATAAAAACATACACAAAGAAAATTTTAAAAAATTATAGATATAAATATAGGTGTATGATATAAATAATAGCCCGATGTGCAGTCAAATGTGGATCCGAAATATGGATATTATTGATCCTTAAAATCAAAATTGTTAGCGATGAAATCTACGACGATATGCTAGACACCATGATAGAAAGGATAAAAAATGTGATAAAAAAAACAACAACAACAAAAACAAGGGAACCTATAATCTGCAATTTTGGATTTTGTTTGAGATAAACAATTATAATGTTAGGCACACACGATGAGGATTGACAAGTGGATGGGGGAAACGGTTAGTGCAGAACAAGGCTAAATGATGTGACGGAAGCAATACACATAAAAGGTTTTGAATTGGGAGGATAGGAGATGTGGAGGATAGAATTGAAGAATACAATGGTTGGGACGTAAGTCATCGTAACAATTTATTTTGTATGTCGTGGGAAAGAAAGACAACAACGTCAGATGATAGTGGAATGACTTGTAGGAGCGCAATGAGCAATGTGAAATCAGTAGTCTGGCGACCACCGTGCTCCTACACCAAATCACCCATTCACTGTGAGCGAACTTCCAGAGAATGTCACAGGGAAGCTAATGTATATAATTCCCTGCCACACCGGACAGTCGTGAGGTAAAGCAGTATGTAGGAAGGCTACTGCAACGTTTGGGATGGAAGAATTGAAGCACCCACCATCTTGATCTGGATATTGGAAATGCTATGCAGCTAAAGATTACCAGATTTCCACATGGGAAGAAAATAGTCATGAAGCTGGTATTCAGCGCCTTCCACACGGTAGCAGCTTGTTGTGACATTTGCAAGGGACTATTTTGAGGGTATGTAAGCTGTGCTGTGCTGTAATGAGCGTGAAACATGAAGCCAATAATGTCATCTCAACTACCTTCATAAATATTATGTGAAACACAATTGTGAGGTGTAGTTCACTGTTCATACCCTCTCCTATTATATTTATATTTCATATTTCCCACACGCTGTGTATTCTCACAAAAAAAAAAAAAAAATGTGGCAATTGTCTATGCCTCAACCCTCGTGGTATTCCCTTAAGTTCAGAAATGTCAAATGTAAAAACCTGTCATAAATAAATAAATATAAAAAATTAACAAAAACAAAATTAATGTTCATAATCCAGTATACTGATAAAAATTTAATTAATACAAAATGAAATAAGGGCCTTTGCTCGAATGTAAAGGGACTTGGGAAGTTGCTGAAAGCCTTTAGCTATTTGTTATTAAAATTCTTTCTTCTGTTCAAGCCAATACTGAGAAGCAGCACTGGTTTTTGTTTCACGTGAGCTTGAAATATGTACCTGCATTAAACGGAGAAAAATTTGCAATCAGCGTCCCCGTTATGTCCCCCGCATTCTTTGTCCCCTATTGTTCGCTTTGTTAAAAACGACTAAGTCGTAAATCAGCAAATGAAATCGACTTGGGCGTTATCTACAGAGACTTCGCTTTCCCTCATAAATAATTTTGATGGAAATGCCTTAATCTTTCACTGCCCAGGCATATAAATTTCGATATTTTTAATGGCAGGGATATATTTTATTTTTTTCTTCTCAGAGGGAACAAATCGTGTGCGCTTGTGAGTGTTTGCCAATCCATCGTTTAACAGCCCTTCCCCTGCCTGCACATGATTTAATATCCTATAGACAGCATGGTTTTGAGCCGTCAAGGAAAATAGATGGAAAATCCAGCGATATTTATAAGTTTTCCTAGACTAGGCGTTGAAAGTGCAGACGTCCAATTTTTCATCCGGTGATTACTTCGCGAATATAATATTTATTGCAGTAATGCATTTTACGACATGAAAAGATGGAACGTCGTCGGATGCTGTCCGCATCCTTTGCGCAGAAGTAACGATTGCAAGAGAAGCCCAAATATATAATATTGAAAATCAACACAATTACAATATATTTACGCATATACTTCGTGTTAATCGATATATATCGGCCTTGTAATTGCATACTCTTTCCAAGACATCGTGAGAAACGACCGAAAACGACAGGGCTTTTAAACAATAAAATATGTGTTCCATTCTCATGACTTTCTCTACATCTCTGCTACAAATTATTGTTAAAAAGCTTATTCTTCTATTTACTTCATTCTAATCGAGAAAAAAATATAACAGAAACGGTCTTATTAATTGTTTCATTTAAGTGGAAGGGAAATAAGGGAGTGCCATGGGATAAAGCGATAATCAAAAGCTGGTTGATGTGTGATTCAAGTCGCTTTGTTTGTATGGACAGGAGTTGACAAATTCCCGTATGAGAAAAGTATAAGTATTGTAAAACTGAAACCAATAACAAGGAATAACACAAAAACGATCAGCTTCACGAAGAAAATGTATATAACTTAAATTGTGTGTTTTAACGAGATCTACATTTTCTTTTAAGTGACTTTTTGTCTATTTCTTACGGTTTATCAGTTATGCAAAATTCCGCAAAATTCATCCAGAATAAAGATGTTTTCAGAGGCTATTCCCAGAAAATTCCAGATATACATTTTATTTGTCATATAAATATCTTTAATATATGATATTTTAATCAAAATCGTTAGAGTTATTTTTGAGAAACTCAAAATGTTCGATAGCATTTCCATGTAAAGGTTAGTTGGGGGTGGGGGGATTTTCTTGAAAATATTCGTGTACCGTGCATCTTTGTAAGATACTGAACTTAAATACCAAGGACACACACCTACACGGACATTTTTCTAAAACTGCTTCTTTTGGATTCAGGGGGACCCAAAACGTGTATTTCCGGTGAAATCTCGGTATCGAATTTTGGGGTGCATTAATACCTTCTCGATACACTGTGTACACAGTATGAGTAGAGAAAGTAAATTAAATTATTGAATAATTCAAGCCAATGAATATCTCGCGAATGGATGAGTAAAAAGGAAACTATTTGAATTAAATTGTGTTTTTTAAGGAATTCTATATTCTTTCTAAATGTTTTGTGCAAGATGTTCTTGCCTGCCTCTTATGGTTTACAAGTTATGCAGATGCCATTCAGAAAAAAGAGTATTCCAGAGGCTATTTCTAGAAAATGTGCATTTTATTTGTCATGTAAATATCTTCGCTGTATGGTACTTCAATCAAACTGTTAGAGCCAGTTTTGAGAAAATGAAAATGAACAATCCTTTTTCCATGTAAAATGTAGTTTGGTGTGGGAGGGGTTCTTGAAAATTCATGTCGCATCCTTGGATGATGCTGAACTTGATTATCAAGCTTGGTACTTAACTGACTTTTTGATTTTTTGTGGGTTGTAAACACAAGGTTATTTTTAAATCATTTTTTTTATATATACAGGGGACCCTAAAAGCTGTATGTCCAGTGAAATCTCGTTATAAAATTTTTGGATGGAATGCTATACCTCCTCTTCCTATGCACCATGTACCAGGTAGAGAAGTAAAAATAGTTAATTACTATTCTATGTGTAATCCCAAGATATTTTTACTTTCTCCATACGCACTATGTACATAGTGTATACAGAAAGTATTGCACTCCACCAAAAATTCGATACCGAGATTTCACCGGAAATATATGTTTTAGGGTCCCCAATATCCAAAAAAGCATTTTCACAAAAAGGTCCGTGTGTGTGTGTGTGTGTGTGTGTGTGTCCGTGTGTCTGTGAACACGATAACTCAAAAACGAAAAGTCGGTAAAATACCAAACTTGGTATTTAAGTTTAGTATCTTCCAGGGATGCGACACGAAGATTTTTTAGAAAAATCCCCCCACCCCCAACTACCCTTTACATGGATCTGTTTTCGAAAATTTTGATTTTATAAAAAATGGCTAACGATTTTGATTAAAATATCATATATTAAAGATATTTACCTGACAAATAAAATGTATATCTTGAATTTTCTGGGAATAGCCTCTGAAGAGTAGTTTATTCTGGATGAATTTTACTAAATTTTGAATAACTGCTAAACCGTAAGAGATGGACAAAAACTTACTCCACAAAAAATGTAGAGCACATTAAAACACACAGTTTATGTTATATACATTTTTTTCGTGGAGTTCGTCGTTTTTGTGACATTCCTTATTTTTGGTTTCTGCTATGAAAAACGTATACTTTTCTCATACTGGAACTTGTCAACTCCTATCCATATAAACAAAGGAACTTCATTGACATAGCAACCAGCTTTCGACTATCACTTTAACCTACAGTTGTCCCTTATTTCGCTTCTACTTACAAGGATGCGAGTAATAAGACTATTTCTGCTAATTTTTTCTGATTAGCATAAAGTAAATAGAAGTATAAGCTTTTTAAGAATTATTTATTGCAGGGATATGGAGAATGTCATGTGAATGGTACACATCAGATTTTTAAAATGTTCGATACACAATACCATATAACGACTATGTTCGATCGTTATAAAGGACTCCAATGATTTAAACTGCATTTTAAGTTCTATATAAAGGCCTTAAGTCGTACATAACTGTTAACGTTTTCTTTTTTATCTCGTTCCTGATTCAGAGCACATCTTGGCTACCCAGAAGTGTAGAAGTTTAAGATGAAACGCCCTGTATTACTGCAGCCGATGTCATATAACAAGAACCAATAAAGGACATTATAGACCGATAAATACTTCCCCCCCCCCTTCAACATATTTCACTCATGCCCCTCTGAACTTCCGCTAAGCTGTTCATTACAGGCCCGGACCCCAGTGCATTCTTCATAATAGGCTGCCGTTCGAATCCCGATGGCACTTGTGCAAGTGACTTCCCCCCATCTCCCTTTGTCGAAAACTGATTCTACAATAACCTTGTAATCAGGTTAACAATAGCCTTTGTTGGCAGGAAACCCGATTATTTTCAAAAGCATCGATTTGCGCTTTCCGATATTCAACTGACTCTAGCAGTGACAGGGTAAAATAAAACTTGATTATTGATTGCAGTAGGTTGGGTCTTAACCCACAAGGGCAGACTAGAGAGACGGCATTGCCCTGCAATGTGCTTTCTCTCTTGTGCTTTTATTATGTCATAAACTTCCCTAATAGAAGCCTTGGACTTCTTTAACAGAATGACGTCATACAGCAACTGGGTAAATAGGATTCGCAGAAAAGGGAAAGCACAGTGAGAATTAAAGCAGAGAAGTTGGAGAAACTAATCTACAAAACAATAGAAAAGTGACCAAAATTTGATATTTACTTTCTCTACACGTGTTATGTGCATATGTATAGAGAAGGTGCTGTATTGCACCCAAAAATTCAACGGAAATACACGTTTTGGGACCCTCTGAATAAAAAAAAACATTTTTAGAAAAAGTCCGTGTGTGTATCTGTGGGCAGCATAGCTTATTTAAGTTTCTAGTATTCCAAGGATGCGACACGAACTACCCACCCCAACTACATGGACAAATTTTCGAAAATATTGGTTTTTCTCAAACATTTCTATAACGATTTTGATTAAAATCTCTTATATTTAAGATATTTACATGACATATGAAATGTATGTCTTGATTTTTCTGGGAGTAGCCTCTGAAGACTTCTTTATTCTAGATGATTTTTTCTGAATTTTGCATAGCTGGTAAACTAAGAAGATATGCAAAAACGTACAACACAAAAAATGTAGATCTCGTTAAGACACTAAATTTATGTCATATACATTTTTCGTGAAGTTGACCGTTTTCGAGATATTTCTTGTTATTCGTATTAGTTTTAAAATACTAGGTATATTATATGGAATTTTTCAGCTCCTGGCCTGGTAAATGCCCTTATTTTCCTTCTACTTATAAGGCGCTAAGTAATAGGACAGTTTCTGCTAATGTTTATATCGATTAGCTTATTAACAATGTTAAAGAAATGTAGAGAAAGTCATGTGAGTGAAACACATAAGAGTTTTTAAAATTATTGTTTTGCTTTCTCTGTTATTTGCGTATATTAGGTAAAGGAACTATACCATTTCAACCAAAAATACGATGTCGAGGTTTAAGGATTTGAGAAAAATGGCACCCCTAGAATTGTGTATGCTTGACCATCTGTGGAAAGTCGGATGCATGTCCAAGTCTCCAAGTCACACACGGTTTAAACACCTCAGAAAACTATTTCAGGAACATTCCACATCGCACGCACACGCACACACGTTTTGATTTAGTTTTACATGTAGTAAGTAGAGGGAATATTGCATTCTATCCAAAAATTTGATACTGAGATTTCACCGGAAATATATATTTTGAGAAACCCTGAATCCAAAAAAAAAAAAAAAAAAAAAAAGAAGTCTTTTTAGAAAAAAATCAGAACGAAATAGAGTAACACATATACCACGAAGAGTATATTTTGCTCTTTTCATGGTGATTTGTAAATATTGTAACGTCTTTATTTAACTGAAAATTGGTTAAATATACAGTCTTTAATTCACTGCTTCCAACAATGCTCTCGACGCTTCGACACGAAGACAGTAGATGGCTTCTCAACTCACAGCTCGCACGCCACTGCGCGCTATCACTCCAATCGAAGTCTGACTCTGATGCACTACTCACCACACACACACACACACACACACACACACAAACACACACACACACACACACACAAAATTGGTTTACAAGTCTTCCTCCTTTTATACCTATAAAATAACGTCATAGAGCTTTGTAGAAAATCGTGGAGACTGAAGATTCTGGACGCTTCTGGCCGGCTGATGTCATGCGTTCCAAGACTTACGGTTACCGAAGCATTGCTTCCGTGTTTATCACATTCTAGTCCCACCTGTGCATACCAAAGCAGCCGCACACAGACTACCACAATATATAAAGCTTATTATTATTATTATTATTATTGTTCTGCATATGATTACATAAACAGTAGGAAAAGTGAGAAAATAGGATGTCCTGAAAACTTAGATGGAGTATTAAGGGATTTATTTTTCTTAAGTTCGCTAGGCTAAATCATTTTCTTCCTTTTTTTTTTTTTTTTTTTTTTTTTAAGTAATAGAGATTGGTAGATCCAAAGTACACCAGATAACGGGGTTACTGACAAGACATTGGAAATAAAGGAAATTTATACATACAATGGGAATCTTCAAAGAAGTATATAAATTGCGCAATGTAGAGGAAGGGGCAGCCTCTCATATAATCTTCAAATGCGAACCTGTGGGTAAGAATCCGGCCTAATAAACTCAGAAGAGGAATTTTCTAAAGAAAATTTACTTATTAACCTACTGGCTCTTATTAGAGAAAGACTTTTAGGTTTCGGTGTTGAGGGCAAATAACCCGACTCCTTTATAAAAATGCCAAGATAATTTCAGGGATTGGTATAGATATTTTGTATTTAATATTAAGTTAATGCATCTATGAAATTTCACCCAAAAAGTTTAAACATTAATAATAAAATAATATGAATTCTTTCTTGTCCTTACGAACATATATTTTTTTTTGTGAATTAAAACTACCGATTTACTGAGGCTCTACATAGATAGGCATAAGGTTATTAATAGTTCCCAAATTTAATTTTTTTTCTCAAAACATTTTTCAGCATTGTTCCATATCTCACGCAAGCAATTTATTTAAAAAGTTTTGTACTGACTCTCGGAAATACATTAAAGATAATACACTTGTTTGTTAGCACTTTGGAAATACATTACAACGTCGGACACTATATGTATTTTGAGCCTAATTTATTTCTATAAATATTTTTCTTTATGATCAATTAACTTTTCCATGCGTTCGAACCATTTGTCATAGTATTTTGTCCAATCTGCTTGAGACACCTCCAAAATATGGTTTTTGAACGCATCACCGGCTTGTTCTGCTGATTAAAATCGTTGTCCTCGCATTTTATTCTTGATGTTCGGGAACAAAAATAAATTGTTGGGTGCCAAATCAGGACTGTACGGCGGATGAATCCTCAATTCGATTTTTTGAGTGTTCATAATCTGTTAGACGAGATGGGTGGGCGCTCTCATTGATGCCGAACGATCCGATGGCACTTGTTTGCTTTCCTTATTTCACCGAAGACTTCCAGAAAACAAATAGTTGCGTTCCATTCAGAATTGTCCGCTTTACTTCCTCTAAAGGCACTGTTACCACATGACCAGTTTTTCTGAGAAAAAAAAACAAAAAAAAAAACAGGCAAACATATGCTTCGAAGTGTTTCGAGTGCGAACAACTTTTGTTGGATTTGGTTCATCTTGGAACGCCCAAACAGTCGACTGCTGTTTATGTAAGGATTCATATGCATAGATCCATGATTCGTCATCTGTTACAATATTCTATACGTCCTACCATAGTGTTTCTTGAGCATTTGTATGCACTAATCGACACGAGCATCATTTTGAGAATTATGTGGGCTCTAACGAGAGCAAACCTTTCTCATGGCTAAAAGAGCATGGAATATTTTATATATGCTGGTGGAACTATTACCTAGGGTTGCCCCTATCTCACAGTATGTGGCATAACGATTATGCACAGTAGTTTATGCCAGCATCAATGCTTTCTGGCCCAATAACTGATTTGTGACCGACTACCTTCACGAGTTTCGTCAGTGAGCGAACGGCGGCCGCGATTAAACTCGTTATACAAGCGTTTCACAGTGGCAAAGGATGCAGCTTCATCACCAAATGTAATAGTAAGTTGTTCTGTGAACTCTTATCTTGTTAATACACAACGAAAATCAAAATAAATCATCGCACAAACATTTTCACGAGTTTCTTTACGCTGAGACACAATCTTAAAGTCGCTGTAAGCAGCGCAAAAAATCTGCAATAGGTTAGAGTCCACATCAAACTTTCCATTGGAAACAATAGATGGCACCTACAGCAATCAGTGTTGTCAAGACTCAAAATATAAAAAGTGGCCCACGTATCTTTTGGGAACATATTTTAGAACAATGAATCTACACATAAAATTATTATTTAAATAACCAAGCAAGCTATAATTTATAAATAATGTAATAACTGATATAATTTTCAACAAGATATCTTATATATTATAGATTTTCTAAATTATACCGATGCTTTACCTTAGAAAGAATATTTATGGCCCAGTTGGGAATAAATTATACAGCAAATAATACTAATTAGTAATAATATTTATAATAAGACTGTTATTAATTTATTTAACAAGCTACAATCTAAAATCACATCTATTTATACAAGTGCACTTATCTTTCTCCATTCTTCACTTGGCTTCCCAATTCAACTTTTCCAACTTCTTATATCGTCCACCCAGGCCTTTCCTGGTCTACCCATCTTTCCTCTCTCTCTAACTGGTGGAATTAATTCTAAAACATGTGTAAATAAAATGTATTTCTAGCATTACCGATCTACCTTTTTGGGTTCTATATTTTATGTCACTTACCTGCTTGTAGGTCCAGTTAATTTTGACCTCCAAATGTTCATATTTCTTACTTCCATTGATACAACCCATTCCATCTTCTTTCCTCTCGATCCCAGGCGACCACATGTGGGATTTGTGTGGGCAAAGCGGCGCAGGGGTGGGTTATCTCCTGGTTCTTCAGTTTCTCCCGCCATCGCATTCCACCGGAGCTCCATATGTCCGTGTATCACCAGTGTCGTCGCGTGCAGTGCTAAAATAGTAGAAACGAGCGTTAAACATTATCAAAAAATTTAAAAAGACATCTTCAAAATAAAATCTTTCATTTCCATGCCACAAGATATATTATATGGATTTTTTTTTTAGATATATTTCAATAAATTCATTTCAGTTGTTGTTATTATAAGTAATACTAATCAACACCTCAATAGGAAAGAAATAGGTCCGGTTCTGGTTGTTGATACTGCGACAGAGGCTACGCTTCAATATCCCCAAATCCCCGTAAAACGTTATGGTGGTCAAGACACGGACCCTATCAGCTCTCCTACTCGACTCCAGTCCAAGTTTACATTGCACTTCAAAGGATTCCAGGCGTGACTGCTCGAAGAACGGGCGACCGGGCTCTACTAGTCGGGTATTGATCCTAGAGAGAAGAAATTTCTTTTGATAGTTATGCCTCTCTCACACCCTCGAGTGCGTTATTCGAAAGAAAGGGAGTGGTCCAGCTGGATGCTGGATGGAGCTCTCTTATTGTTCGAAGAAAAGGGAAGGAGCGAAAGTGGTCAGCGGTTGGCTCTGTTACACATTTACCTTTCCTTACGCACACTCCGCATAGCCTCTTAGACTGTTAAAATATTTAACGATTGTTAGCGTTCATGTAACAGCATTCTTGTAACTTATATTCCTCCTTAACCATACATATAGTAGCTCTATTTCATATATCACTTGTACTACTGTAACACCGAATCAGGTGGCTCAAACGTTTCGTCTGGGATTTGCATTCGGAAGATCTTGGGATCGGTTCCGCGCGGCCAACCTCTCCGATGAGTTTTTCGCGGTTTTCCCGGGTCACTAGGCGAATACTGGGGAGATTTGTTCATTCCCCGAACTTACCATTCCTTCATTTCATCCCAACCGGTCACTTTCAGGGTTGTAGGTGTCGGCGAGGACTACGGTGGAGGTGACTGTCTCTGGAAATACAGCTCTCGGCGGCGAGATGTCGATAGTGGCTGTTTACGGACACAGGTGGTCTATCCGGCTCCTGGCACCCCTCGCATCGAGATGAACTGTTAAGGGACTCTCCACGGTGGCTCTCTCCCTGTCCGGATGTCGGCCACCCTTGGAAATTACACTCATCTCATTCTCTCCTCCAGGGATCTGGCATACAATAAACTAACGGCTGCAGTACGAAATACTTGACTTCGTAACACACACTCATACCCCTTATTATATGACCATTAAAAATGAATGTATATATTTTGATCGGTATACAGATTTCAACGATTAACTTTTTGTCAAGTTACTATTAAGTTATTACTTTTTCTGCGGAGTACTATGTTCGAACATAATGGCTAGAGAAGTTTTTGTATTTTAGTAAACTATTCAATACCGATATTTCACCGAAAATAATTGTTTCGATGTATCCCGAATTTCTCCCCCCGAAAAGGATATTTAGAAAAGGTTCATGTGTGTGAGTGAGCAGCTTAACACAAAAACGAAAAACCGTTAAATACCAAACTTGGTATTTAGGTTTTGTGTCTTCCAAGGGTGCGACAAAAAGATTTTCAAGATAACTTAATCACTCCAAACTACCCTGTAGATGGAAAAGTTTTCGAAAATGTAATTTTCTTGTAAATAACTCCAACGATTTTGCTCAAAATACCACATGTTTAAGACATTACCATGACAAATAATATGTATATCTTGAATATTCTGGAAATTATCTCTTAAGTCCTCTTCATTTTTGATGAATTTTGCTTAATTGTAAAACCGTAAGAGATAGGCAATACCTCACTTCACAAAAACTGTAGGAGTTAACCATTTCCGAGATATTTCTTGTTAATGGTTTGAATTATGCAATACTTATTTTTTTCTCAAATGAGGGGTCCTTATTCGATTTTATTTCTGCTAATCAATAAAGGGAACGGAATTTCAAAGCCAACACCTAGCGATCAGCTCTTAACAGATTTCACTATCGCTTAATCCTAGTGCATTCCCCTATCTCCAATCTTTCTAAAAGTAAATATGTAATAAAAGGCACTTCTGCAAATCTTATCTCGATTAAGATTAAGTAGGAAGATGCTGCATCTGTGAAATTTGGAAAAGTAGTATATAACATATCTTATTGAAACTTATATAAGTTATTATGCACAGTAATAGTTAGTTTTGCCATGTATCAAAATTCTAGTTATCTCGTTGATTTAAATAATAATTTTTATTGTGTAAATTCAATGTTCTAATAAAAATGAGCCTCGTGGTGCATTTTTAAAAATATCCACAAACAGTATTACAAAACAGTACTATAAATATATCTTTCAGATTCTATTTTTTATATTAACCTTAATCAGTGCAAAAAATATTACAATTCGCCTTCTTCAAAACTGTTGATTTTTCAAAATTTAATAATTTATTTCACAAAATCGGAGCATTAATTCGATAAAATATCGATAATTTTCTTTAATGCGCTTTTATGAGACGGAGTATAACAATTTTGAAACAAATTCGTAATATGTGGAACATTTTAAAACTAGTTTTTTTTTTTTTTTTTTTTTTTTTTTTGTTTTGAAAAACAGGGTTAAAGCTGGGATTGACTATAAATGACCATGCGCCTACCCATTTATAGCTTCAGTTAATTGGTGGTTGAAGTGCGCCTAATGGAAAAAGATGTGTTATTTTAAAGATTAACACTCCTAGCGTTTTAATATTAAAGATGTTTTAACTGTTCACAATTTTTTATCAAATGTCACACCCTAAGAGTAATTAGTCGAAGAATGAATAGAGAAAATCGTGTGAATGTAACTGGAGCACCAGGTATATACTATGGCTCATATAAATTTTGTTGTACATTTCTTAAATGCAATCAAATTCTTAATTTTTTATGTTGAAATTGTATTTGTCATTTATTATTAAAATGTTAAGTCTCGTCCAATATGTAAATAAATGCAGCCAAAAAAATATTGTAGCAAGAATTAAAATATAAGCTTCAGGGTGTAAACAAAATCAAAATAAGTGTTGATTTTCTTTTTTGGGTGTTCTATGTACAGAGGGATAAACAACCAACACAATGTCTTCGATGTGGGTCAATTTATCTAATTCTTACATATAGCACAATTAAATTTAAATCCAGAATGTGTATTTATTTTTTTAAACGTGGCAGACTTTCCAATAATTTAAAACAAAAAAATGATGTTTTCTATTCACATGACTTTCTCCACATCTCTGCAACAAATTATTGTTAAAAACTTATGCTTCTATTTGCTTCATGCTAATCCAGAAAAAATTACGGAAACAAGGGAGTACCATAGGTTAAAGTGCTAGTCAAAAGCTGGTTGCTGTGTGACTGAAGTTCCTTTGTTTGTACGGACAGGAGATGACAAATTCCCGTATGAGAAGAGTATATTTGTAAAGATAAAACCAAAAACAAGGAATATCTCAAACGATCAACTCCACGAAAAAATGTATATAATATAAATTGTGTGTTTTAACGTGCTCTACATATTTTTTGTGGTAAGCTTAATTCCATCTCTTACGATTTAGCAGTTAAGCAAAATTCGGCAAAATTCATCCAGAATAAAGATGTCTTGAGGCTATTCCCAGAAAATTCAAGATATATATTTTATTTGGGATGTAAATAGCTTTAATATACGGGATTTTAATCAAAATCGTTTGAGCTATTTTTTAGAGAATCAGAATTTTCGAAAATTGTTCCATGTAAAGGGTAGTTGGGGGTGGGGGGTTGTCTTGAAAATCTTCGTGTCGCATCCTTGGAAGACACCAATCCTAAATACCAAGTTTGGTATTTAACGGTTTTTTCGTTTTGAACTATGCTGTCCAAAGACACACAAATACAAACACACATACACGGACCTTTTTCTGAAAATGTTTTTTTTCTATCCAGGGTGTCCTAAAACATGTATTTCCGGTGAAATCTCGGTATCGAATTTTTGGGTGGAATATAATACTTCCTCTATACACTATGTGTAGAGAAAGTAAAAAAGGACTGATATTCGTTTTCATAAATAGCAAATCAATTTGCTTCATAGGTGAAAGCTGCAAGTGACAGCTTACGGCAATCTTTGATTGGCTCATGCAGAAACAAATCGTGACGTAGCATTAATTAATATTATGTTCAGTTATGTTTGAAATAGATCCGATACAAAATAAAACAAAAATGAGCTATTGCTGCGGAACAGTGACAAAGAGCAAAAAAAGTGTACTAATTGGTTGGGCTACTTTTAATATCAATAAAGCGAATTGCTCGTCAATGATTGTACTTTAATGTTTAGTTAAACATGTCACCGCAAGCTAAACTACTTGATGGTAGTTTCAGTGGAAAAGGACGTTAAATACTAGGGACGCTCAATAAGTCTCAGAGAAAAATAGAAAAACAAACTATTTTTGGTAGATTTTTTTTCCCTTCTGTACACGTACTATGTACATAGTGTATGGAGAAGGTATTGTATGGCACCCAAAAATTTGATACCGAGATTTTACCGGAAATACATATTTTGAGACCTCCTGAATCCAAAAAAAGTATTTTAGAAAAATGTCCGTGTGTGTCTGTGTATGTGTGCGTGTATGTGTGTGTGTGTGTGTCTGTGGGTAGCATAGCTCAAAAACGAAAATACCAGTATTTAAGTTGATATTTAAGATTTGGTATTTAATGGATGCGACACGAAGATTTCCAACAAAATCCCTCCATCCCCAACTACCCTTTACTTGGAACATTTTTCAAAATTTTGATTTTCTCAAAAATGGCTCTTAACGATTTTGATTAAAATACCGTATGTTTAAGATATTTTTATGAAAAATGAAATGTATATCTTGGATTTTCTGGAATAGCCTCTGAAGACCTCTTCATTCTGGATGAGTTTTGTATAACTGACAAACCGTAAGAGATATACACAAACTTACTACACAAGAAATTTAAATCTCATTAAAACACGCAATTTCTATTACAAATATTTTTTGTAGAGTTAACCGTTTTCAAGATATCCCGGATTATTCATTTGAATTTTAGCCACTTAAACTTTCCTCAAACGGAAAGATATCTTTATTCTCGTTCTCGTTTGTTTATACCTGGAAAGCCTTGAGATTGGAATTTCAATTGTTTCACATAGCGACCGGCTTTAGCCGATGCATTTTTCTTATTTTCCTTATAGTTACAAGGAGCTAGCAATAAGACTAATTCTGCTTATGTTCATATTGATTAACATGATATAGATAACAGATTAATCTCTTGATTAAAAGGTTTGTTTGCCGAACAGCTAGAGGACATCATGTGAATGGAACACAGTTTTTTTCCCTTCTACTTACAAGGGACCAAATAATGACATCTTTCGTTGCGTGTCTCTTTAGTTTTACTCCGGGCGTGTTAAGAAAACCGAACGTCATTGTTCATAAAGCGACCAACGTTTAAAAGATTTGACTTTCGCTTTAGCCTAGTGTGTATTCTGCTTAGAAGGAAGCAAATAATAAGACAGTTTCTGCTAAAGTTAATCTCGATTAGCATGATGTAACTAAAAGAATCTTCTGCATGAATAGTTTGTTTGCGGAAAAAGTAGAGAAAGACATGTGAATGGAACGGGTCAGATTTTTTTTGTATTACTTCCTAAATAGCTGAAATATCTTCTCCATTTGCAGCTATGGTGGCATTAGTTTAATAAATGCTAGAGAAGAATTTAATCTTGACACAGTCGTGTCGCTTTGTGAAACATTCCTAAAATTCTCCAGACTGTTTTATGGTGAACATCAGGAGAAAAATGAAGAGACAAAGCTGTTGCCAAGCTTACCGAAAACAAGAAACAAGTTCCATAGAAAATGCCAACCAGTTAAGTAAGTTCTCTATTTTCTAGGAAAGGAAGGCTTGTATCTGCAAAGACGAGTTAATAAATAGTACTCGGAAACTCTAGTGGCGTATAAGTCTTAGGGAGCCGGGGGGGGGGGGATTAGGCTCACCTGCCTGAATATCTCTTTATAATACAGAATGATGGTCCCGTGTCACAGAGGTTAGACCACTCGTCTCTTACCTGGGCAATTCAGAAAGTTGAAAGATTTGGTAAAAGTTGTGCCAGCATCCGCGGTTATACAGAATTAGATTAACAGTAATGGATTTTAATGAGTTTATAATATAGGAATTAAGGTGAAATATTTATAAAATGTCTTTCGCAGGTGACCGCATGTGGGCTTTGTGGAGGACAAAGCGGTCTCTGGACGGGCTTTCTTTATCTTTTCTGATTCCTCCGTCATTATTCCACCAATTAATATAATTGGTTTAATGTTGTACATTGAGGCAATAAAAAGCTGCAATTCTTGTTCATATCTGAAAATGCTGATTTCTCATATTGTGGGCTTCTTTATTATTATTATTATTATTATTATTACAACTACTCATTTTTAACCAAACAGAGCACATGGTATGCATAGGTGGGATGCACTTCAAAATTTACACTGGTTACGTCACAATGTGGCTTCTTGGCAGGTATATCTGGATTCTCCGGTTTCCCTTGCCATTCATTCCACCAATTGTTCAAAAATCATATTTCCTTTCATCCCTTTCACAGGCGTCTGACCCCTGTGCTGTCTTGTACGTTGCATACAAGTCAGGAGGTCCCACGTTCAAACCCATCAGACAGAACAACCTGCCGACAGGTTTTTTTCGCGTCTTTTCTCAGTTGCTATGCGATTGCTGAATTGGATTATCTGATCCACGAAATTTTCCTTTCATCACTGTATTTGATTTTCTTCGTCTTCACCGCCACACCAAGCATCGGGCTGATCATATGCTGTGATTCAGTTTTCTTGATTCGCGACAATTTACTGATAGGTCCTTGGAGGTTTAACCCCTACAAAAAGGAGTATAATCTGTTGAAGACAAAGAATAAATTCCACTGAAAATTCCTTAGAAAGTTCACATATTTGAACAATATATACAAAAGAGATACAAAAACCTGCTATACGAAAAATGTAGATCTCATTAAAACACAAGCTTTGTCCTATACCTTTTATATATATATATATATATATATATATATATATATATATATATATATATGTAACCGTTTTGGAGATATTCCGGATTATAGGTTTCAATTTTAAGCCACTTAAACTTTTCTCAAACAGGAGGACATTTTTCTTCTCGTTTCTTGTTTGTTTACTCTTGGCAGATAAAGTTATTGGATTCTCAATTGTTTCACATAGCGACCGGCGTTTAAAGGATGAGACTGTCGCTTTAGCCTGGGTATTGTCTTATTTCCCTTCTACTTACAAGGAAGCTAGTAATTAGACTAATTCGGCTAATGTTTGTCTTGATTAGCATGATGTAGATAAAAGAATAATATTTTGAATAAAAGGTTTATTTGGCGAACAGCTAGAGGACATCATGTGAATGGAAGACTTTAGATATTTTCCCTTCTACCTACAAGAACCAAGTAATAAGTATATCTTCTGCTGATGTTTATCTCGATTAGCATGATGTATATAGAAGAATAATCCGTTTAACAATAATTTGTTGCAGAGATGTAGAGAAAGTCATGTGAATATAATACAACATATTTTTAATACATACTCGTGTAAGTTTCTGGAGTCGTACTCTGTGGTATAATGGTTACCATGCTACCCAAGGTCGCGGGTTTAAACCCACCGGAGGACGATGGATTTTTTTCGGGCGTAAAAATCCTTAGCATGGCTTCCTTCGTGAGAGGAGTAATGCCGTTGGTCCCGTACATTTACTTCTAACCTAATAAAAGAGGTCTCTAATAAAATTAAGCGGTCTGTCACGCCCAATATAGAATGGGACGCTGAGAACCACAGCTGTTAAAGAGCGTCCATAAATAAAGCTCCATTTCCATTTTAAAATTGTTTTTCCAAAGTACCAAAAGGTAAGAGAATGTTGATAATTTGTATTGTCTTGCATTCATTTTAAAATCCTGTATTTGCGTTGTGGAATGTACAGATGACAATAAAAGCGTAAAGAGCATTGCGTTCCAGGTTTTCATTTCTAGACTCAAAATTTCGCTTCGCTGTTGCTGCTACATTGTAATCACCATGAGCTTATCTACAACTTCGCTTAGCACTCGCAATTACCTTTCCAGTTCCACGTGTAGTTTATCAGCGTTGCCATGCTAACTTCAACTACCTCGCTAAAGTACTGCTCATTAAGACACAACATTCAGGCATGATAACAAATCAGCTGCCACTTTCTCTTTCGCTAATTTTTAATTTGTGCACATAAAAAAATTAATACTTAATTCTCCTGCTGACTTAGGGAGAGTAAAAATTGTCCTAAAAATCTGATGTGTTCCATTCACATGACTTTCTCCATATCTCTGCTACAAACTATTGTTAAAATCTTATTCTTCTATCTACTTTATGCTAATCGAGAAAGAAATAGCAGAAATTGTCTTATTACTTATTTCCTTGTAAGTAGAAGCGAAATAAGGGAGTAACATAGGCTAAAGTGATAGTGGAAAAACTGGTTGCTATGTGATTGAAATTGTTTTGATTGTATGGGCAAGAGTTGACAAATCCCCTTATGAGAAATGTGTAAGTATTTTATTGATGAAACCAATAACAAGGAATATCTAAAAAATGATCAACTTCACATAAATTATGTGTTTCAATAAGCTATACATTTTCTATTAAATAAGTTTTGTCTCTCTTACGGGTTACCAGTCACGCAGATTTCAGTAAAATTCACCCAGAATAAAGAGGTCTTCAGAGGCTGTTCCCAGAAAATTGAATATATACATTTTATTTGCCATGTAAATTTATTTTATATATGTTTTTTTTTTTTTTTGACAGTGTTTAACGCCCACTTTAACTACTTTTGGCGCCGCAGGCGGTGACACTGATGAAATATGAATGAAGATGGAGCACCGGTGGAATGCGATGGCGGGGGAAACCGGAGAACCCGGAGAAAACCCGCCCCAACCGCTTTGTCCACAACAAATCTCACATGCAGTCGCTTGGCACCCGGGCCGTCTAGGTGAGAGGCGAGTGGTCTAACCACTCGGCCACGTTTATATATGGTAATTTAATCAAAATCGTTAGAGCCATTTTTGAGAAAATCAAAATTTTCAAAACATTTTCCATGTAAAGGGTAGTTGGGGGTGGAGGGATTTACTTAAAAATCTTCGTGTCAATCGAGATACTGAACTCCAATACCAACTTTGGTATTTTAGAGATTCTTCGTTTTTGAGTTATCGTGTTCACAGACACACACGGACACCACTGATATACGGAATACGCATACACACACGGACCTTTTTATAAAAATGCTTCCTTTATTTTATTCACACAGAAGACCCTAAAACGTGTATTTCCGGTGAATTTTCGGTATACACTATGTACGTAAAAAGGAGGTAATTAGTCAGGTATGTGAATTTGAAATACAAGTTCTATTGCAGGAACTAATGCATTTGTTTTGTAACTTTCGGAGCTTGACAGCTTTATATTTAATTTCACTTCGCTACATTGTTTTGACAACTCGTTTGGACATGGAAAGACAACAAACATGAACTCTTCATACTAACTAAATTTGTGTGTGCTTGGTATAAAGGTTGTGTATCATTTGTGTATTTGTTGTTTTCGATCTCAAATGCTTCAACTCTCGAACGCCCAAGTTGGTCCCGGAATTTTCCACCATAGTTGATCGCATTTACAAACTTTCCCTTCAACATTACACTTAAGCTCACCGCATTTGGGATACTTCGAAACTCGTGTAATCTTGGGAAAGTTATTATCAAAAAGCAGCATGCCAAGTACGAGATTATAAAACGTTTAGGCATAACTCAAAAAGAAATGTATTTTAGTTCTCGTGCCAGTCAGGGTTGCCAAAGTTTTCTCCGCCCTATCGCAGTTTACATTCTTCGAAATACATTTCTGCAGCTGATTTACGAGGCATTTTATGTCCTGGTCGTCGCCATACACTGCCTGCCTTGTCTATGTTGTTTGGTAACAGATGGGCTTGTTCTTTTCCATACTTGTTACAAGTCGTTCTTGTGCATTTTATGCTCTGTATAACTCGACATTACAACAGTTTTGTAACAGTAGGGAAATATGAACCAAGGACATAGACAGAGATGTCAAAGAAAGTTTTGCAAGTTACTTAAGGGAATACCGAAGTGATAGAAGCTATTTTATTAAGAATTAAAGCTACAGCTTTAATATTTAGTACAACCATTAATGGCAACAAAAGAAATATTATACCAGGATTCATTTTAATAAATGTTTTAATTCTGGATATATTAATTCATTCGATTTAATTAGCCAGAATCAACATTTATTTTCTCTGATAGATATTAAGCTAAATGCACAATTTTTACTTTCTCTACACGTATTATGTACATAGTGTATAGAGAAGGTATTGCACTCCACCAACAAATTTGATACCGAGATTTCACCGGAAATATATGTTTCAGGGTCCCGTGTATCCAAAAGAGCACTTTTAGAAAAAGATCTGTGTGTGTCCATGTGTCTGTGAACACAATAACTCAAAAACGAAAAGTCACTAAAATACCAAACTTGGTATTTAAGTTTAGTATTTTCCAGGGATGCGATACGAAGGTTTTGAGAAAAATTCCCCCACCCCAAACTACCCTTTACATGTAACTTTTTTCGAAATTTTTTGATGTTTTGAAAAATTGCTCTAACGAATTTGATTAAAATGTCGTATATTAAAGATAAATAAAATGTGTATTTTGAATTTTCTGGGAATAGCTTCTGAAGACTACTTTATTCTGAGTGAAGTTTACAGAATTTTGTATAACTGCTAAACCGTAAGAAATGGACAAAAACGTATAACACAAGAATGCAGAGTACATTAAAACGCACAATTTATGTTGTATGCATTTTTTTTCGTGGAGTTGATCTTTTTTTTTTTTTTTTTTTAGATAGTCCTTGTTTTTGGTTTCAGCTTCGAAAAACTTAACTTTTTTCATACATGAATTTGTCAACTCCTATCCATACAAATAAAGGAACTTAAGTCACATAGCAACCAGCTTTTGACTATCACTTTAACCTAGTGTACTCCCTTATTTAGCCTCTACTTACAAGGAAGCAATTAATAGACTTCTTCTGATATTTTTTTTTCAAATAGAAGCATAATCTTTTTAACAATAATTTGTTGCAGAGATGTAGAGAAAGTCATGTGATTGGAACGCATCAGATTTTTTTTTAATTACGTTGTTACCTTGTAACAAATAGTCTGGTTGAAACTGTTGCTATGGTGTAGTCACTTTTTCTACTTTCTCCAGCCCATATGAACAATGTACATAGTGAATAGAGAAGCTATTTTATTCCACCCAAAATTTGATATCGATATTTGTCGGAAATACATGTTTTAAGATTTCCTGAATTAAAAGAAAATTAGAAACACGTACGCGCGCGAGCGCGCGTGTGTGTGTTTCTGGGCGATCTTTCATCCCCAATATAGAATGGGACATTAAGGCACATAGTAGATAAAGATCACCCATGTAAACGAATTTGTATGCTTTCTATAACTTGTATAACGCCTGAGTATTTTACCCAATACTTTTTTACTAAAATATATAATCAACCTATTAATACAATTATAATCTTAAGTGCTGCATATATATTTACCTTATCAATGAATTATAAAACCAAAACTAAAATTCCTTAGAATGTTCATATGAAATTCGCAATTTTCGATGTTGCAATATATGAAAATTAGATTTGAAATTACTATTACACAATATGTAGCGCTAGCTGAATATCGCGTTTGGATCCACTTTTATTTAGTGTAAACGTTAGAGAAATTGATAGATATCTTACAGAATCAGACATACATTTGTTCCCATATGAGCTGAGCATCTACATTTGATATACGCAATGTTCGATTTTGCGATATATGAAAATTGCAGATTTGAAATTATAATTGCACAATATATAATGCTAGCTGAATATCGCGTATAGATTCTCTTTTATTTGGTGTAAGCGTTAGAGAAAGATATAGATATCTTAAAGAATAAGAGATACCTTTATTCCCATATGAGCTGAGGCCATAATGATGCTTTTACTTCAGTGAAATGTAATAAATTTGCCATTCTGGTGTGCCCTGTAGCTCTCGCACCAGCCAATGTGTTTAAGCGCATACAGTATTCAGTGTAGAGATGCATTAATGTATCATTCCGCAGGCTGTATGATCGGCTTGCGAACTAAATCCAGGTGAGGTAAAGTGGCTTTCCGACTGCCTTCAGCTAATTTCATCCAAAGAATACATATCGCGTTTCCTCTCTTTTTCAGCGTTATAACACAACCATTTAGTGAAAAATAACATTCGAGTTTTTGTTCAAGTTCTGTATTTGTGTTGCGGATGAACGGTTTGGTTACTACAACAGATTGTATAACAAAATTCGCACTTCCTAGCTGTTTTAAATATTTGATTTTCTCGTTTACTGCATTACCAGCGGCGCGGCAGTTTTCTGATCAACATAAACAACTTTACGCATGCATTTTGTTGATTTTCCAAAAATAACATAAAACTGACAGGGTTTTAAACACACCCCTTTATACGTTTTTATTTTTTTTACCTAGAATCATCGGTGATAAAACATCAAACTGAATTGCTTAATTCTTTTTATTTTGTATAGCGTCCTCTAACCTTGTAGATACTACCGGACGATGAACGAAATCAGTAAAATGGTGATCAAATGATCTTGGGGAACAAGAAGCTTTAGGTAACTTGACATTCATCTTCTCAGGATAAGGTGAAAAAAATAAAAAAACGGATAAAACCTTATCTGGATAACTTGCCCTGTCCAAGATTTGAATTCGGGACCTCTTGAATGTTGTTTTAAGTTCTTCAACAATTTCAAATGACTATTTGTGAACTTTACGCACAGATGATTATTTAAAAAGTTATATTTTTAGATATTTGCGGAGTCTTCTAAATTAGAATTTTGTATTATTTTCATATATATTTTATAACTTAAAATATATTTAAACACATTTTTACTTTCTCTATTCTGTCTAGTAAATAGGGAACATATTCTATTCCACCCAAAATTCGATTGCGAGAGTCCCCTTGAATGAAAAACGCAGATTAAGAAAAAGTTCCCTCAGAATCGAAAACTCGGCATCTTCCAAGAATGCGACAATAAGATTTTGAAGAAAATCTACCTTATCTACCGTTTACATGGACGCTTTTCAAACAAAAAAAAATGTTATTTTCTCAAAAATGGTTCTAACAATTTTGATTAAAACACTATATGCTTAAGACATTTTAATGCTTAATAAAAAAAACATAAATCTTGCACTTTCTGTGAATAGAATGAAGTCCTTTTCATTCTGAATGACTTACATAATTGATTATCTCTAAGAGATAGATAGAAGCTTTTTACATGCAAAAATGAGCTTCTCGCGAAGTAATTTTTTTTTTAATTTTATTGTGGAATTAACCATTGTCAAGATATTCCTTGTTAATTTTCATTTTAAAATCTTACACTTTTCTTAAACGGAATGTCGTTATTCGTTTTTCTTGCTCATCCACAAAGAGAATAGAAATACAAAGGCATCGCACAGAGACCATCTGTTTATAGATTCTAAACTATCGCTTAAGGCTAAACATTCATTTACAGAAGAAAGACTTCACGTATCTTGTCAGTACCTCAACTAAGGATAAAACCTTATCTTGTGATACACTAAAAAATCTGTGTTTCGTTCACATGAGTTTCTCTTGCTGTTACGCAAGCAACTTTCCTTACAAAAGATTATTATATTATTTACATGCTAATCAAGGTAAACATTAGCAGAAATTGTCTTATTACTTGCTTCCTTGTAAGTAAAAGGGACATAAGGGAATACACTAGGAAAAATCGATCGTCAAATCTTTTACAAACTGATCTTATGTGAAACCATTGAAATTCGGTTCATTGCATCGCCTGTAGTAAAACAGGAAAGATGAAACGAAAGGTCACTTCCGATTTGAGAAAAATTTAACAGTAGTTTCAAGTTGAAACCAATAACAAGGAATATCTCAGAAACAGTCGCGTATATGACAAAAAGTATGTGTTTTAACAAGATCTACATTTTTTGTGTAGAAGTTTTTTTTTTTTTTTTTTTTTTTTTTTCACTCTTACGGTTTAACCATTATGCAAAATTTTGCAAACTCATCCAGCATAAAGACATCTTCAGAAGCTATTCTCACAGAATTAAAACTATACATTTTATTTGTGATGTAAATATCTTTAATATACGGTATTTTAATCAAAGTCGTTAGAGCCATTTTTTAGAAAAACAAAAAGCTCAAAACTTTTTACATGTAAATGGTAGTTTGTGGTGGAGGGATATTCTTGAAAATCTTCGTGCCGCATCCTTGAAAGATACCAAACTTAAATACCAAGTTTGGTATTTAATGGTCTTTTTGTTTTTGAGCTATGCTGTCCATATACACAAATCTTTTTCTATTTTTACGCAGGGGACCTCAAAACATGTATTTACGGTGCAATATCGACATCAAATGTCTGGGTGGAACACGATACCTACATATACTTCTCATATATCAGGAGGTAACATTCGGGTGTCTAGAGATGTAACACATAAGGTAATTTTTTTACACGCAAATGATGACTTTGTGTTTATGCTAACTTTAATTACAGAAAATCAAAACTTGTTCCAAGAGTTTCCTTGAATGCATTCAATGCGTGTAGGAAATTTAAAAGGATGCCCGTCCTATAGAGGACTATAATAGTCGAACCCAGGCCCGGCGGCAAAACGACCAATCTCCGGACAGACAGACACTTAATAGAATTAGTGCTGCAGACCCCCATTCCTTCCCCTCGTTAACTCTTTCATTCAACTTGGGCCCAATGGGGAGCAGGCAGGAAATGAAATAACAGGCCTGAGTTCCGTAAGTGGATATGAGATGGTAATTTACCTGAAAGGAAAACCAGTGAATGACATTTTGGACCCCGAAAACAAAACGCTGTCCATTCACACAATATTTACACGTGGTAGTAAATATATATCAACTTGGATGTAGATAGTTTATTTATCGAAAATGTTGTAGCAATTAAGTTTACGCTTGAATGAAAATCGCAGTTTCCGGAAGTGCGCGTGCGCACACTGATCTAAACATTTCTTCCACTGTACTGTTCTAAAATATCTGATGTGTTCCTTTCACATGACTTTCTGTACATCTCTGTAACAAATTATTGTTAAAAAGCTTATTCTTCTATCTACGTCATGCTAATCGAGATAAAATCAGCAGAAATAGTCTTATTACTTGTTTTCTTGTAATTAGAAGAGAAATAAAGCGATAAACAAATGTTTAAAAGCTGATTGCCATATTTTTTTTGTAGGTCTCGTCGGGACACCGGCGCTGTATTTCCTTTTCTTTTTTTCATCTTCCTAACATTTACTTTGTTTTCTGTTTGACTACCGTTTTCTTGTTTCTGATGATACACATATACATATTTTACAAACATATAAACACCCATACCCAAGGCGGGACTCGAACCAACGATCCCCTACGCCACGAAGCACCAAAGCGAGGCACTTCAGCAAGCGTGGACCTGGGGACCGGCAATATGTTGAAATCCGTTGCTTGGCAGGAGTTGAAAGATTCCCGTATGTGAAATGTTCAAGTTAAATAGTCTTCTGGCCCTTGCTTGATAAAAATAAAAAAAATAATAAAAAAAAAACCATCTGATATGTTCCATTCACATGTTTTTCTCTTGCTGTTCTATAAAAAAACTTCTTACAAAATAGTATTATTCTTTCTACACCATGCTAATCGAGATAAGCTGTAACAGGATCGTCTTAGTACTTAGTGCCCGTTGAGTAGAAGGTAACTAAATGAATTTACTACGCTATGGCGATAGTAAACTGTTTTACAATGTGTTACTATGCGATTGTCATTGAATCCGATTCTTTGCTTGGCCAAGAGTAAAACAAGAGAAACACGGGCGACTTCCTGTTTGAGAAAAGTATAAGTATTTTAAAATTGAAACCATAACGAGGAATATCTCGAAAACAGTTAGCCCCACAGCAAAAAAGTAAAGGACATAAACTGTGTGTTTTGACGAGATCTACATGTTTTGTGTGGAATAAGTTGTTATCTACCTCTTACGGTTTGCCAGTTATGATGCTATTCTCAGGAAATCCAAGATATACATTTTATTTATCATGTAAATTTCTTTAATATATGGAATGTTAATCTAAATCGTTACAGCTATTTTTGAGAAAAACAACATTTTCAACTTTTTTTCTATGTAAAGGATAGTTTGGGGCGGGGTTTCCAAGATATTCCTTGTTATTGGTTTCAATTTTGAAACATTTCTACTTTTCTCAAACAAGAAGTCGTTACTCCTGGCTATGCAAAGAAGTGAATTTGAAGTGACAAGTAGAAGAAATAATTTTTGTAAGAAGTTTGTTTATATAACAGATAAAGAAAGTTATGTGAATGGATATATACATTTTTTTTTCTCTCTTTCTTTCTTTCGATAGTTAACAGAGGCACACGCAGTTGCCATTTTCTCTGAAATTCATTTGTAGGATTCAACGAAGAAAAATTGCACATTTTCATTTAAATATTCATCCTCTATAATAAGCATCCCAGTGGGGTGGTAGCGTGTCTGCCTCATATTCAACAGGGCGCGAGTTCAAATCTTGCTTAGGGTGAGTTACCCGGATAATATTTTTTTTCGGAGTTTTCTCCTCATCCTGAGAAGACGGATGCCGAGTAACTTGAAATTCCATGGACCCGGGAACATCTGAGCTTCATTTCACCAATTACATTCAGCGTCCGATATGACCAACCAGGTTAAAGGACGTTAAGGTACATAAATAATAATACTAATAATAATAATAATAATAATAATCATCATCATAATGGTTCCGTGCTGCTACAGCCCCTATGAGCCTGGGGCTAACAATCTGATTCCGACCTCACGCCCACTTCACACAACAGAGGTTACACGATCCTCCAACCGATACGGGGAGGTGATGTAGCCAACATCACGATTCCCCGTTATCAGACCGGGATCGCTGCCTATCGCAGCTCCTCATATTGTGCACCTTGCTGAACGGATATCGATCCCGCTCGCTGGACTTAAAATCCGCACCCACTGGATTGGATCAAATCTGGGCGCATTCTGTGGCTGGGATCATCTCTCTCCAACCCTCTGTGCCACGGCGCAGGACAAACATCTGGTCTACCCAGTAATAAAGGAAATAAAACTTCAGGATAATTGAGAAAAAGTTGCAGGTTTTAATGGATAGCCTTAACACGCTCATCGAAATTTATTTTCGTGTGAGGTAGAAAACAATTATTAGTACTACTCAAAGGTTTGCCATAGCACGTGCTTTCTCGTTTTATTTACACATAACCACTACAGACTACCTCTAAATAAGCAATGTTCCGCCAATAACCTCTTTTCTGCTCTCCAAAGAGACTTCACAATTTCGCCAATTTTATTTATCGTTCGGGAATTCTTTAACAGTAGCTATGGAACACTGACGGAAAAGTTAAAAACCTATAATTGATTGGCTCTTCATTAAAACCAGTTCGGCTAGCTTTGAATCGCTAGTTTTAAAGCAAAGAGATAATACCGGCTATAGAATATGCCCTTTATCCAGAAGCCAAACATGTATGGCATCACTCAAAATGAGTCACCGTCAATCAAAAACATACTCAATTGACTGACGTATTAACGTTGGTTAGAAGCGACAGACACGCCAACTGTTCACTCAGCTTGGAAACAGAACCCGCACTTGCATGGAGCTGTTAACAGCTCAGTATTCTAGGAATATGTAAAATTATATTCAGAAATAAATCATCAAATATCTATTTCCTAGCTGAATCGGTCATTGCAAAAAGGTCAAAATTTACAGGAGATATGTTTTAAACCGATTTCCAGTAGATAAATCTGATGTGTTTAATTCACATGACTTTCTCTACATCTCTAACAAATTATTGTTAATAAGTTATTCGTCTATCTACTACATGCCTAATCGAGATAAATATCAGAAACGATCTTATTACTTAGTTCTTAATAACTAGAAATGAAATAAGGGAATACACTAGGCTAAACCGACAATCAATTGTTTAAAAATATGGTTGAAATCCATTTGTTTGCGTGGCCGGGAGAGAAAGGTTTTAAGTATTTTAAAACTCAAACAATAACAAGGAATATCTCGAAAACGGTCAAGTCCACTAAAAATGTCGTGTGTTTTAACGAGATCTAAATTTTTGTGTAGTAAGTTTTTGTCTATCTCTTACGGTTTACCACTCATGCAAAATTAAAAAAAAATCAACCATAATAAACAGGTTATACAAAGGCTATTCCCAGAGAATTCAAGATGCACATTTTATTTGGGATGTACATATCTTTAATATACGGTGTTTTAATCAAAATCATTAGAGAATTTTTTGAGAAAATCAAAATTTAGAAACATTTTTCCATGTAAAGGGTAGTTTGCGGTGAGGCATTTTCTTGAAAATCTTCGCGTCACACCCTTGGAAGATACTGAACTTAATTACCAAGTTTGGTACGTAACGGTCTTTTCGTTTTAGAGTTATGCTGTCCACACCACAGACACACGGACACACACGGACCTTTTTCTAAAACTTTTTTTTTCGGACTCAGGGGGCCCTAAATGATACATTTACGGTGAAATCTCGTCATCGAATTATTGGGTGGAATACAATACCTTCTCTATCCACTATGTACATTGTAAACACGGGACTAGAGAAAGTAAAAAATCTCCGGAATAGAAAAGACTTGACATCTCGCCTTTTCAAACTTTTCCTCGCTTCTGCAATCTGCTTCCCACACTCATATCGTAATATCCTATATTGTGTCGCATTCTTTTGATCATAAAAATATGAAATACACCTCGAGGCCAAACCCGGAGACCAAAAGTTTGACGCAGCAGGAGCAAGTTGAACTAACATTTTCTCACGAAGTATTTTCATGTAAACTAACAGCTGGTAACTATTTAAAAGCACACTACTTTAGCCTATCATTAATGCATGCATTTGGACCCTTTATTTATTCACCATCTGTCCAGTAAGACTCTTCTTTGTTTGCTTGGTAAAGAATCATGCCACAAAAGTGACTGATGATTGTTTAGGGAATATCAGTATAGCGTAGGGAGAGACGGTAATATCTGGAAAGTTTGAGTTAACTGAGAGGACGCTCCCACAGAGATTTCTGGGCTTTAACATGCTCTAAAAATTTGATGTGCTCCAATCACATGCCTCTCTCTATATCTCTGTAACAAATTATTGTTAATAAACGTATCCTTCTATCTACTTCTTGGTAATCGAGATAAAAATTAGCAGAAATGGTCTTATCACTAAGTTCCTTTTAAGTAGAAGGTAAATAAGAGAACACTCTAAGCTGAACTGGCAGTCAAATGTTTTAAAATATGGTTGCTAAGGGATTGACAAATTAGTTTTAGTAAATTTATTCTTCTAACTACTTCATGCTAATCGAGATAAATATTAGCAGAACTGGGAACACTCTAACCTGAACCGACAGTCAAATGTTTTAAAATGTGGTTGCTATAGGATTGAAATCCGTTTCTTTGCGTGGCAGGTGTGGACAAGTTCCGGTATGAGAAACGTTAAAGTATTTTAAAACTGAAACCAATAACAAAGAATATCTCGAAAACGGCCAACCCACGAAAAAATAAATAAGACATAAATTTTGTGTTTTAATGTGTTTTGTGTAAGAAGTTTTTGTGTTTCTTTTACGGTTTACCACTTTTACAAAATTCAGAAAAATCCATCCAGAATAAAGAAGTCTTCAGAAGCTATTCCCAGAAAATTTAATATATACATTTTGTTTGTGATGTAAATGTCTTAAGTATAAGAAATTTTAATGACAATCGCTAGAGCCGTTTTCTCAAAAATAGTTCGAGAAAACCAAAATGTTCGAAATTATTATGCGGGTGCTTGGGATCGAGGCCGGGACGCCTAGATGGGAGGCTAGCGGTCTTACCCCTCAACCACGGCACAACCTAGATTATAGATACGTGCTAGAAAAATATAATATACTGTGTAAATCGTATTCAATAAAAACATTAACGTTTGCGGTCCTTTTATCTGAATACAGGGCAGGGAGAGACACCTTGCGTTCTTCGACTTACGGGAGATTTTACGGCTGCTAGTCCAAAGAGAAAGGAAATTACATGAAGGAACACAGGAGACTACATACCACAGATAGGCAACAGAGATGTCCCTAAAGCTGTCCTTAAAGTTCCTGGCTCGAAGACCCGTCCTGCTGTTGCACCTTTCTAGAAAGTAGGATGAACGATCGAACCAACCAAGCAATCCTTTAGAGTACACAGATGTCTAGAGGCGTATATAACACATGAGAATGAATACGAATGCAAGGGGGGAAAATCTGATGTGTTCCATTCACATGACTTTCTCCACATCTCTGCAACAAATTATTTTTACAAAGCGTATGCTTTTATTTACTTCATACTAATTGAGAAAAAAATAGCAGGAATAGTCTTATTACTTGTTTCCTTGTAAGTAGAAACGAAATAAGGGAGTACTATAGGTTAAAGTGATAGTCAAAAGCTGGTTGCTATGTGACTGAAGTTCCTTTGTTTGTATGGACAGGAGTTGAAAAATGCCTTTATGAGAAAAGTATGTTTTTTAAAGCTGAAACAAATAACAAGGAATATCTCAAAAACGATCAGCTCCACGAAAAAAATGTATATGACATAAATTCTGTGTTTTAACGTGCTCTACATTTTTGTGGTAAGTTTTTGTCCATCTCTTACGGTTTGGCAGCTATGCAGAATTCCGTAAAATTCATCGAAAATAAAGTAGTCTTCAGAAGCTATTCCCAGAAAATTCAAGATATACATTTTATTTGTCATGTAACTATCTTTAATATAGTACATTTTAATCATTAGAGCCATTTTTGAGGAAATCAAAAAATTTCCAAATATTTTCCATGTAAAGGGTAGTTTGAAGGTGGGGGGATTTTTCTCAAAATCTTCGTGTCGCATCCCTGGACGATACTAAACTTAAATACCAAGTTTGGTATTTTAACGACTTTTCGTTTTTGAGTTATCGTGTTCAAAGACACACGGACACACACACACACGGACCATTTTTCTGAAAATACTTTTTTTTGGAAACAGGAGACCCTAAAGCATATATTTCTGATGAAATTTCCGTATGAAATATTTGGGTGGAGTGCAATACCTTCTCTATACACTACGTACATAGTACATATAGAGAAAGTAAAAATGGGAAGGATATGTTATGGAGGAGAAATCAACCATGTATTCCTCTACCGATCAGGGAAAGCTATAAAAAATCCAAGGTTAAGGTGAGAGGAGGAATTGCTTCCCGGTCCTCCGGATGTGTTACTGCGGAACCATTTCCCTGGTTTCATCTAACGTAAATACCTATATTTTTTTATTTACCATACTCTTGCTCTAGAGCTATGTCAAAGAGACTATTAAAAACGAAAATATGAAGCGTACTCTCACACGACTTTCTCTATTCTTAAAATCTTCGTGTCCCATCCCTGGAAGATGCTAAACTTAACAAGTTTGGTATGTAACCGAATTTTCGTTTATGAGCTATGCTGCCCACAGACAGACACGGACCTTTTTCTAAAACTGTGATGTATTCCATTCACATGACTGTCTCTACATCTCTATCCATTTCACGATGGTCAAGATATACGTTAGCAGAAACGGCCTTATAAGTAGAAGGGAAATGAGGGAATACACTATGCTAAACCGACGGTCAAATGTTTTAAAATAAGGTTGCTATGGGATTGAAATTGCGTGGATAGGAGTTGACAAGTATTTTAAAGCTGAAACCAATTACAAGAAACGGTCAACTCCAGAAAAAAAGTATATAAAATGTATGTATATAACATAAATTGTTTTAACGAGATCTACGTTTTTTGTGACATGAGTTTTTGTCTATATCTTACCGTTTATCAGTTATGCAAAATTCCCCAAAATTCATGCAGAAGAAAGATGACTTCAGAGGCTATTCGCAGAAAATTCTGGATGTTTATTTTATTTGTCATGTAAATATGTTTAATATACGACATTTTAATCAAAATCGTCTGAGCCATTTTTGAGAAAATCTAAAATTTTCAACAAAAAAAAGTTGAGGGTGGGGGATTTTCTTGAAAATCTCCGTGTCGCATCCTTGGAAGATACCGAACTTAAATACCAAGTTTAGTATTTAACGGACTTTTCGTTTTAGAGCTATGCTGTTCACACACACACAAACACACAGACACACACATGCACAGACTCACACACATGAACATTTTTCTTAAAATGCTTTTTTTTTTCTTCTGGAACTCCTCCTCTCGGTATCGAATTTTTGGGTGTATTAAAATACCTTGTCTATATACTATGTCTATAGTACCTGAAGAGAAAGTAAAAAAAAAAAAAAATTTCGGACTTAGGATACATCAAAACATATATTTCCGGTGATGTCTCGGTATCGAATTCTTGGATGGAATTAAATACTTTCTCTATCCACTATGTACATTGTACATGCGGGCTAGAGAAACTAAAAAGATAATCAGGCAGAGAAAGTCATGTGAACCTAACACTGCTTTTTCTTTTTGGTATCCTGAAATCAACATATAATTTTTTAATGGATTTCAATACAACCCCTACTTACTCTAACTATAGAACAGAAAGAAAGTAAAAAAAAGAAAAAAAAAACTGGAATTGGGGTATCTCAAAACATGTAGTGAAATATTATCGATTTTTGTTGTGTGAGATATAAATACTTTTATTACTACACTAGGTAGTAGAGAAAGTAGTAAGTAGCCTATAACCATGCTCGCTACAGGGAGCTGGCATCTCAGTTCCGCTGTGAGTGAGGCGGTACTCGTGGTGTAGACTGTACTGAGGGATTAGCTTGGAGGCAGAGCACTGGATCATTCATAAGTCTCCGTGACGTCACATCCGGATCAATACGCGAGGGCGCTGCGATCGTCGCTTGTGTTCGTGCGTGCCACACCATCTGCCGAAAACTAGGCTCAGAACCCGTTTTTGGGCGGTTTTCTTACTTATTTGCCACATAGAAACTGGAAAAACGAGAAACTCGGCAGCACACTTCTGCCCTGTAGAGGGCACGAGGAAAATAGCCTTCATTTTATCAACAATGTATAGTAAAAAACTGAAAATAAAGCGAGCCTTGTGTAGGGGAAGTACCTGTCGAAAAAGTTTTGGTACATGTTCTGTGGTCACCTGTCCAGGTTCACAAATGTATGTTTTAGAAGATATATGTGTGCGACTGTAGGTCAATGTATCGATCTATCTGTGAATAGAATTACATAAAACTGAAAAAGTCATCTAAAAACTACAAAACGGGTTATTTCCCAAGTATGTGAGCCAAAGAATATAAAATATTCTAATATTTTTGCTTTCTCTACACGTTCTATGTACATAGTGTATAGAGAAAGTATTGTACTGCACCCAAAAATTCAATACCGAGATTTCATCGGGAGATATTTATTTTGGCACCATTGAATCCAAAAGAAAAGCATTTTTATAAAAACATTTGTTTGTTTGTCTGTGTGCAATATAACTCAAAAAAAAAAAAATCCGTTAAATACCAAACTTGATATTTAAGCGCAGTATTTTTCAAGGATGCGACACGAAAATTTTCAAGAAAATCTCCCATGCCACCTTTACACGGCAAATATTTCTAACATTTTGGTTTTCTCAAAGAATGGCTCTAAAGATTTTTATTAAAATCAAATATTTACATGACAAATGACATGTATATCTTCAATTTTCTGGGATTAACTTCTGAAGACCTCTTTATTCTGGATGAATAAATTGTAAACCGTAAGAGATGGACATAAACTTACTACATAAAAATGTAGATCTCGTTAAAGCATACAATTTATGTTATATACATTTTTTTGTGTAGTTGGCCGTTTTCGAGATATTCCTTGTTATTGGTTTCTGTTTTAAAATACTTAAATATTTCTCACACGGGAACTTGTCTGGTCCTGGGCACGCAAAGAAACGGATTTCAGTCCCACAGCAACCACATTTTAAATCATCTGGCTGTCGGTTCAGTTTAGAACTAAGCAATAACCGTCTCTGCTATGATTATCTTGATTAGCGAAACGTTTGCAGTATGTTTACTCTCTCTACCACATCTTAGTAGATAAAAAGTAGACAACGTGGACACTTCACGCACTTTTGTAGATTTATTGATATAATATCCCCCTCCCCAGGGGTATGGGATGAGGTGAAGGAATTACAGGCCCCCAGAGACGCGCGGAAGTTACTTAATGTCTCCAAGCCCGATCGGGACGCAAGTGATCCATTGGCCTGGCAACCACTTACCCTCCACGAGGAGAAATTGTTCCTTTGAACATGCATCTGCGCCATTTTCCTATACTAGCATACATCACGAACCTGGATGAATACATGAAAGATGAGAGGTAAACGGAATGAAAGGAAAGTGATGGAGAGGAAATATGGTTGAGAAACCACCCCCAGACCTCGTGGAAATCACGAAAATCCTATGGGCCAGTGTGAGCGGTCGCCCAGTATCCAAACCGGAACATTCTGAAATCAAATCGCACACTTTACCGCGGCGCCACCCAGGTCGATTACTTAGTAGGTAGAAGTAAGTATTCTATTTTGTAAGGAGATACATATTACCAAGTTTTTCTGTCCTTCAAAGTAGCCACCAGCATTGTATACAACCTGTTGTCAGCGACGTGGAAGTCGTAGGATACCTTTAGCCACGCCTGTTTGGTTGATAGTTCGCATGGAGCGGTCTTCTGACTGATGAATCTCTGGAGCAGTTCTGAAGGGATTGTCACGAAGTGCTTCCTTCATCTTCGGAATCAAGTTAAAGTTACAAGGGCTTAGTGCGTGGAACAGTATTGTCAACCTTCAACTATCAGAAAACCGCACAGATGAAAAGGTATTTCTGAAAGGAAAACCGTACGGTGCCAATTTTTAACAAAATATTACAAAATGGTAATTATAAAGTAAGAAATAAAGGAAGTATTAATTTAAAAAAGATACAATATCAACGTCAAACGTGTCAATAAACATAATAGATTCATTCACCACAATTTATTCGCCAGAAGTGAAGGATGCTTTATCTTTATCCAGTAACATTACAAAGTCGATTTCCGTGTCTCACTTTTATATAAATTAATTTTGTAAATATTCTCTCGAAATCAGCACTATAGTGTGGCAACTTAGGGCCGAGAAAGTAAACAACAAAAACAGAAAGAAGAAAAAACTCACAGGTCTTCCGCACAGTCTTAAAATGTCAATAATCGTCTCCAAAACCCATCAACTTCATTTGAATTAGTGATATCTTCACATCTGAGGAAGTGATGCCAATGTTCAGTATTGGGTGTTGATTCCTCGCTCCACGCCTCTCCAATTAGCGCAGCAACATTGTGACTTGCGGAGACAGTCATGGGTGACTTGTGGAAGAGATACATCAGTGAATCCGCTTTACATGCCCCAACGCTCTTTTCGGCGGGAGGAGAGCAAGCAATGGCAATAATGGGTCACCAAAGTTGTGCAATGTTTTATTTCATTCATACACTCTACTTGTAAAAAAGGTCTGTATCGGTAGTAAGTCTTTTAGATGGTGTAGGGATAGCCAAGCCTGGGAATTTAGTGGATGTCAAATCACTTCCTATCCCCATGCTCGAACAAATCAGCTCCAGCTTGCTGCGGCCGAACATTGTTGTGTCAAATAATGGGGAAACCCTGGAGAAAGTGTCGTCGCTTCTTTCTCAAAGCTGGTCGCAGGTTGTGTACCAAAAATGAAGTTACACTGCATATTTTCGGATCACCACGAATATCGAAATTTCATCAGAACCCCAGAAATGTTAAGGTGTGCGACTTTGATGGTGTAATCCTAACGCGTTACGTTTTTCCACAGCAGACTGGCAATGAAACGGCAGTACTCACCCATATCGCTTGACCGCAACAGCACAAGCTGTGGCTGATTTGTTCGGTTCAATGGGCCTGGAAAGTGCTGTACCATCCACAATATTCCCCGGACTTAAGTCCCTGTGACTTTGACTTGATTCCGAAGATGAAAGCACCACTTCATGGCATCGCTTCAGAACTGTTCCAGAGATTCATGAGGCAGTAGACCGTCCCAGTCGAACTATCAACCCACCAGGTGCTGCTAAAGTTATCCTAAGACTTTCACACTACTGTACATTTTTGCATACAATGCTGGTGACTATTTTGAAGGGCAGTAAAATTTGGTGACTATACCTGTTTGGTATCAGTTGTAAATAAATAGTTGCCACCATTAAAGCTCCAACCTTCGTTAAAGTAAACCATATTAAGTGGAGAAAGTCCTGGAATGTAATACTTCAACTTTTGTTTAACCTCAACGTCCATGCCTATAGTCCAGTGATAATTCAACCTTATTTCCATCTATCTTGACTTTAATGTTTAGAACATGCATGCCCAAATAAAAGAGCAGAGGGGAAGTTGCAGTAACTCTTCCTATGCCGCTATGCGACGTAAAGGAATGTTTATAAATTCAAGGCCCTCCTATCTGTATAGTGTTGCGATCTCATGGATAATGTTTAACTTTGGATGAGTCTAACAGTATTTGCTGCTAAGAATGATATACAGAGTCTTAATTGTTAAACAAGTATTTGTCACGTAGTCTCTGCTGCAATGCTGGTTTTTAATATGATTCTTTTTGAGAAGCTTTGTGACGAAATGTATGCAAATGCATGTGTGATGCAAATAATAGCAATCTGGAGAATGATCCTTAGGATAATTTAAATAACTCCCAAGCTCTTTTTCTTTTCGAGCATTTTACGTTTGTACTGTTTTGAAGAGCAAGTCATGAGTAGCCTCTGAAATTGATTTAAAAATGATCCTTCCCGCGTTTCGAAAGTGACATTCTGTTTATGTTTGTTTAAACCAGTACATTCGCTACCAAGCACTGTAAGTATATATGACAATGTGTGTGACATACCAATCTAGACTGGAGTCGGGGGAAACGAGTTCTGGCCTTTTGACATGCTGCTTTAGAGATCCCTATGTGTGATTGATTATAAGTTGGAACTTGTACCTCCTTAAACATCCAGTTCTTTTACGCTAAATGACGCTTAAAATGTGTTGGAAACATAAATTCTGTTTATGATGAACATACGAGATGAGGCAGTGCCATTTTCTTTTACTGCCATAGAAAAATGAAACGCAGGTTCACATTCATGTTCTGGCGCGCTAAACACTTAAACTTTTCAGCACACAAGAAACCTCTTCTCGTGCGCCAACTCGTTGACCTGATACTAAGCTACTCCTGCGGCTTGAAGGACATCCAAAGAGTTCTGTGTAGCCGCAGTAGGAAGAGTGCAGGGTAGGGATGGCCAAAAAGTAACGAAAGGGTTACTTTGAGTAGTTCAGAGATAATGAGGACGGACAGAAAATCATTAGAATGATAAGAGAAGTGTCTTGGACAGAACGTAACTGCTTCAAAAGTAACGGGGAGAAAAAGTAACCTTACTCAGTAGCAGCTACAAAAGTGACTTTACTCAGTGACGGTTACAAAAGTAACGCGGGTAAAAAATAAACAGTAACTCATTATCCGCTACAAAATTGACGGGAACAAAAGTAACGGGGACAGAAAGTAACCAACGACTACAAAAGTGGCGGAGCAGAAAGTAGCTAGTTACTCCGTAACGGCTACAAAAGTGATGGGAAGAAAAGTATTTAATTTCTCAGTAACGGTTACAAAAGTGACGAGAATAGAAAATAACCGGTACTCAGTAGCAGTTACACAAGTAAGGGACCAGAGTGTAATCAGTTACTCAGTAATGACTACAAAAGAGCGGAAACAGAAAGTAAACTATTACCTACTCAGTAAAGGTTACAAGGGAACCATTTACTCAGTAACGGACACAAAAGTTACGGAAACAGAACGTTACTAATTACTCAACAAAAGTAACTGGGACTGAAAGTAACTGCTTATACAGTATTGCCTAAAAAGTGACGGGAACAGAAACTAACCAGTAGCGGCTACAAAACTAAGGGAACAGAAAGTAACTGGTTACTCATTAACCCCTACAAAACAAAGAGAATAGAAATAATGAAGGCTTCAAAAGCAATGGAGATAGAAAATAACAGCTAAAACCTAAGGGAGCGGAAAATAAAAGCTATTCTGTGGCTGCTATAAAACTACTAGGGCAGAAAGTAATCAGTTATTCAAGAGTAATACTTATTTAGATGACTAGTTACAAAAGCAGAGGTTTAGTAACAAGAGGGTCAGGTTAGAACACGACCGAGGGAAGTGTTCTAACAGTTACTAAACCTATTTGTTTAACGTGTTGTCTACAATATTTTATCTATGTTCAGAGTATTTTAGTGCATGTGTGTTTAGTATATTTAAAGGCATTTATTTATTGCGGAAACGATATGTTTAGAAAAAGAGTATTGTGGGCTTTTGAAAAAAAAGACACAATAAATCAATAAACATTGTTATATTTTGCAATTTTGGATGCTAATTTTATATCTGGATTTAAAGTAAAATGAGCGAAGAAGGTGATTTTCACGGTTTATCAAGAAGAATATTAAAACCAGACAAAGATGCAATTATCAATATACTTCTAGAAAAGTCGAGGAAAGTTTATTTATGTAGTTATACGAAATTCAAGGACTAGTGCGGGTAATGAAGTAGACGTAAATGAAGATTCTTTGTTGAGGAAGTATAAAAGCTTCGGTCTTCGGAGTGAATATTTCACAGTGATATCAACTCTCTGATTATCATTAAAGTGTGTATATTTTTTGAACCTGTGTTTTGTGTGTTGATAGTGTGTTTTAGTAGATTACAATATTGGATTTGCTACCTAGTAACTATGAACTAAAGCATCAGTGATTATTATAATAGTTGGTAAATAATATTTAAACTCAGATCCATTGCTGTTTCCATTTCTGGAGTTGTATTATTCATTTATTAATGGCTAAAAACTAAGGGAACATAACCGGTTATTTAGTGACAGCTACAATAGTAAAGGAATTGTCAGTAACTATGCAGTTGCTTAATAACGGCTAAAACCTGGCGGAGACAAATAGTAACCAGTTTCTTTAGTAACAATTACAAAAGTGACGGATACAGGTCGCGCACCAGTTCTTGACAGATAACATTTTTAAATGTGAGGTTAGATGGTAGTAGCAGGAATGACAGTCAGATATTGTGTACTTTATTCTCATATTTCTGCGCTACAGCTGTACAGTCACTATAAAGTAAATATCACATTTCCAGTGATGTCAGCCAGGTGCATTCGCTCTCAACTTCAGTTACTGCTTACGCTGCACTTTACACCTAATTTTCTTGCATTTTTACTATTCCCGACATCTCCCTCATCTTCTTCTTCTTCTTCTTCTGAATTGCTGCATTTTCATTAATAACTAAACATCTCTCGTTAAAAGACTGCTTTTTTTTTTTTTTTTTTTTTTTTTTTTTTTTTTGTAGTGTTTAACGCCCGATTTTACTGAAATGGCAACGCAGGCGATGACACTGATGAAACATGAAGATGGAGCCCCGGTGGACTGAGATGGCGGGGGAAACCGGAGAACCCGGAGAAAACCCGCCCTGCGCCGCTTTGTCCACCACAAATCTCACATGCGGTCGCTTGGGATCTAGGTGAGAGGCCACGGCGCGGCCCTAAAAGACTGGCAACGCCATAAACCCATAACGCACAAAACTTTGCAGTCAAATGTACGCTGTGTATTCTCGAAACGTAATCATAAGGAAGCAGAGCTATTTGTTATTGTAACATAAACTATTTACTGACTTGTTTATCAAGGGTAGGCTAGCTCACTGTATATTTGCTAAAAGTCATTCGTCTAGAAGGAACGAGCAGCCTGTACATTCAGTAACTAGTTAATGAGTATCTGCTACAAAAGTAATGAGGAAGGTATATCAGTTATTCAGAAATCTCTATAAAAATAGCGTGAACAAAAACCAAGGATTGCCAACCTTATTTCTACATACCAATATATGAAATATTATAATTATAATACGAAGTTTTTCATTGGCGATACCTATAACTTTTTGTTTTCTTTAATTATGTAGAAAACCACAGGATCCTCGATGGGTCACAGGCCCTATCTGACATGCAGAAGCCATGCTCACAACTTGCCGTAATTCTTTTCTAACTCCAGAAAGCGTTTGTGCTTACTGAGTTTCATACCCCGGTGCGTGAAATAAATCAAAGTCACCCACACAAAGACTTGTGTGTAGTGAATACTGCCGCGTTTAACCGACAGGGTTGGAGCGCTTTTAAACTTCTTAGCGCAAAAAGCTCGAGTACCCCCCCCCCCCCGCCAACTACCTTGCTCATTTTTTAAGCCTGGTGAAAATAACAACAGCATGCCAATTTGCTTTTGCCTTTCGGCTGCGGCATACAACGAGAATTCTTTTTCAATTAAGGTATCTATTTACTTTGAGGTTCTTCTAATAAATATTTTGAGAAGCGCAAAATTTAAAGACTAAAAATGGAAGGAAGGGAAAAAAAATATGCGTAAAAATATCTTAACATTGTTTAACAACATCGGATTAAAATTATTTATATCAATATAAAATGAAATATGTTACATTCACACTAGTTTCTCTATCCAGTAGTATTTGTTTTTGTAGCTCCTACAAATTATTCTAGCTCTCCTGAAGTGTGTCTGCCTCACATTCAATAGGTCGCGAGTTCGAATCTCGGTTAAATTGAATTACTCGGATAAGATTTTTTCGGAGTTTTTCTTTATCCTGAGAAGGCGAATGTCGAGTAACTTTGAGCTCCATGAACTCCAGGATAATTTGAGCATCATTTCGCCGATTTCATTCATCGTCCAATATGACCAGCCAGGTTAAAGGACGCTACATAAAAATATTCTAAATGTTCTCTAAAGGCTTGCTCATAAGTGAGCAGGGGAAGTATTGTAATTCCACTCGACATTCGATACGGAGATTCCATCGGAAATACATGTTTTGAGACTTTCGGAACAAAATATATGTCTGAAAAGTCGATAAAACATCAAATTTGGTATCTTCAAAGAATGCAACATGAAAATTTAAAAAAAAAAAAAAAAAAAAAAAAAATCCTTCTAATCACCCTTTGCAAGGAGATTAGGATTAGAAAGGACGGAACCTTCAGGACACTGGAAGAAGGCACCGTACGTGGCCCTTTGCCTCTTACGTGACCCTGTGGAGGGATGTGGGTAGATACCCGAAGGCGACTAGATCCGATGACGACAGGCACATGCATGAGCGGGATCCCAAACAGCTACAGTTGGAATGCCTCCGACGCCGCCCTGGGCCCACCTCATGGGCCCCGGGCCTCCCGGCGGACCCCCAGAGTGAGCCCCATACCCGAAAGCGGATCCAGGGCCAGCGTTCCCAACGACGACGCTAAGATAACCATTTACAATGCGGAATGTAGCATCCAGCTGCAACCCGTCGAAAACCGTCGCCTGGTGTTTCAACACTGAAAGAGAGATGATTAGGAAATGCAAATAACCTACCCAGCATTCTCCTGACGACCCGGGAAAACTCCGGAAAAAAAAAAAAAAAACATCGGTCAGATATCCCAGCCACAGCGATCAAACCCGCGGGCCACAGACGAAAGCGCATAGCTCATCCTCTCCGTACGCTTTTGAAGGTAACAAATACTCAGTTTTTATTACACACGTTATGCGTGTTACTACTTTCTCCAGCATGTACATAGTGCATAAAGAAGGTATTGTATTCCCAAAATACATGAAATGATATGAAATACATCTTTTAGGGTCCTCTGAATCAAAAAAAAAAAAAAAAGAAAACACACACACACTTATAGAAAAAGATCCGCGCACGCGCACTGTACGTATGTGTGTATGTCCATAATTCAAAAACGAAATGTCGGTTAAATACCAAACTTAGTATTGAAACTCGGTATCTTCCAAGGATGCGATGTGAAGGTTTTCAGGAAAGTCCCCCCATCTCCAGCTACCCTCTACATGGAAAAACTTTCGAAAATGTTTATTTTCTCAAAAATGACTCTAACAATTTTGATTAAAATATTGTATATAAAATGTATATCTTGAATTTTCGGGGGATAGCCTCTGAACACCTCTTTATTCTGAATGAATTTTGCGGAATTTTGCATAATCGTTAAACCGTAAGAGATAGATAAAACTTAAAAAAAATGTAAAGCTCGTTAAACATAATTTGTCATATAACATTTTTTATTGAGGTGAATGTTTTCGAGATATTTCTTATTATTGGTTTCAGTTTTAAAATATACTTTTCTCACACGGGAATTTGTCAACTCCTGGCAATGCAAAGAAATGGATTTCAGCATGGCAACCAACTTTTAAAATATTTGACTGTCGTTTTAGCCTAGTGTAATCCATTATTTCCCTTCTACTTACAAGAAAGCATTTTTGCCAATGTTTATCTCGATTAGCATGAATTAGAAGAATAAACTTTTTAACAATCATTTCTTGCAGAAATAATGATGATAATGATAATTTATTTCACCATTTGGCATGCGTATAATGCAATAGGTTTCGTCAGTAAGTAATTAAAATGCATTTATTTATTCTTGTATGTTATAAAAATTAAGTTCCTTAATTCTGTTTTTAACACTAATTTTAAAAGAATTTGCCTTTACATTTTGTCTTATATTTAAAGGTAGTTTATTATCCAATTTCACTCCAAGATAGAAATGAGAGTTAAGAGATTTTTGTAACCGAAATTTAGGAGGTACCATGTTATTTCTACACCTTGTATAATGGTTATGTATATCATAAAAAAGTAAGTCATCTGTCTTTTGGAGATGAATAAAATTCAAGCTTGCAAATAAATACAAAGATGCCCCAGTTAAAATTCCAAATTCTTTAAAAATAGGTGCACAATGTTGGCAAGAATTACACAATTTTATTATTCTCACAGCCTTCTTCTGGAGCAAAAATACTTGATTGATACACTGCTACCCCAGAGCAAAATACCATACTTTAAATGGCAATGAAATAAAATATAATAAACAATCAATAAAGTGCTAATGGAAATACACATCTTAAGATAAATAAAACATTTGACAACTTTTTGCATATGTTCATTATGTGGAATTAACCAGGTACGCTTGTTGTCCAACCATATTCCAAGAAGTTTAACTTTTTGCTCTCTACTTTGTTTATCTTTTAAATAAATAAGACAGTTTGTGTTTTTACTTTCTTTATACGTACTATGCACCTACATAGTGTATAGAAATGGTATTGAACTCCACCCAAAATTCGATACCGAAATTTCACCGGAAATATATTTTTTAGGGTCCCCTGTATCCAAAAAAATGCATTTTCAGAAAAAAGTCCGTGTGTCTGTGAACACGATAACTCAAAAACAAAAAGTCGGTAAAATACCAAACTTGGTACTTAAGTTTAGTATGTTCCAGCGATGGAACACGAAGATTTTGAGAGAAATCTCCCCACCCCCAACTACCCTTTACATGCTACTTTTTTCGAAAATTTTGATTTTCTCAAAAATGGCTCTAACGAATTTGATTAAAATATCGTATATTAAAGCTATTTACCTGACAAATAAAATGTATATCTTGAATTTTCTGGGAATAGCCTCTGAAGAGTACTTTATTCTGGATGAATTTTGCGGAATTTTGACTAACTGCTAAACTGTAAGAGATGGACAAAAACGTACTACACGAAAAACGTAGAGCACACAATTTATTTTATATACATTTTTTTTCGCGGAGTTCATCTTTTTTGAGACATTCCTTGTTTTTGGTTTCTGCTTTGAAAAACTTATACTTTTCTCATACAGGAATTTGTCAACTCCTGTCCATACAATCAGAGGAACTTCAGTGACATAGCAACCAGTTTTTGACTATCATTTTAACCCATGGTACTCCCTTATTTCGCTTCTACTTACAAGGAAGGAAGTAATAAGACTAGTTCTGCTATTTTTTTCTCGATTAGGTTGAAGAAAATAGAAGCCTAAGCATTTTAACAATTATTTGTTGCAGAGATGTAGAGAAAGTCATGCGAATGGAACACATTGCATATTTTTTTAAATGTAATTTTCTTACGACTTCTATTTTGGAGGTTAAAGGACGAAATAATAATGAAGCTGATGAAGCAACTCCTAGCGCACGTGAGGAAATCGAACTGAAGCGATTGTCCACCATCTTGTGCCTGTGCAGTTTTTTTCCCGGCGGCGGGGGATGAAAGTAAAAGCGGGTGAGGTGGCACACACAACACAATGTCGACATGCGCTCTGTGTGCTGCACCCTTCAACCAGGAGGGATGCGGCACTTGCACCTGATGCCATCCACCACGCTTCTCACAGTCCGCGAGTTGCAACCGCTCTCACTACCTACAAATATTAAACTTGCATTTCCACAATACCTGACACACATTTAAACATCTCATGTCTTCCATGACTTTCTCTACCTATTCTTTTATCTGCATCTTGCTAATCGAGATACACATTAGCAGAAATTGTCTTATCACTTAGTTCCTAGTAGATAATGTGCATTTCGATTGCTGGTCCCCATAGCCGAGCTCTCTAAAGCGCCTTGCATTGGTGGTTCGTGTCCCGTCTTGGGTATGGGTGTTTCTGTGTTTGTAAATGTTTTTTGTGTGTCTTTAGATGCAAAACTTTAATCTAATAAAGAAAGGAAATGTTGGGTAAATGACAAGACTCCGGAACTGTGTTTTAACTATAAAAAGTAGGAGGGAAATAAGGGAATATACTAGGCTAAAGACATAGTCATATCTTTAAAACTAGTCGCTATTTGAACAACTACAGTTTGATTTGCTGTGCATGGTCAGCAATAAAACAAAAGAGAGATGAAACAAAAGGTGATTTCCCGCTTGAGAGAAGTTATGTAGCATAAAAACCAATAGCAAAGGATATCTTAGAAAAGGTGAACTCTAAAAAAACAAAAAAACTGTATAATAAAAATTGTGCATTTTAATGACTTATTATATTCATGTACTTTCTGTACATATGGGGGTGGGGAATATTGTTGAAAATCTTCGTGTCGCATTCTAGGAAGATACTCTTTAGTTTTTTAGATATGCTCTCCACATACACACGGACCTTTCTCTAAAAATGCTTTTCTTGTTTTCAGGGAACCTCAAAACATATTTCCGTTGAAATATTGACACCGAATTTCTGGGTAGAATGCCTTGGGTTGTAGTAAATAGAGGATTGTATATAACAATAGTTTTTTGTCTTTTGCAGTTTGTGAAGGGGCTTTAGGTTTGTCAGTTTTAGTATCAATGATTTGTACTCATGGGAATGATTATTTTAATTCATTTGGTTTATTGCAATGTTAATGTATGTATTGTATATAATCTATTCATTGTACGTCGTACGTGTAGAGAAAGGAAAAATTGACTGATACATGTTAGAATGGCATTATCTTAGAAATCGTCAATTATATGGACACAACGGATCCTATGGTCTAAACCATAATATTTGAGGATGATGATGATGGTGATGACGACGACGACGACTTAAGCGTTCAGGGTTTAATTTTTATTTAACGACTTTATTTACAAACTTACAGTATCTTACTCTGCTTTTCAACATATCGTCAGAACTACCAAGGTATTTATTGTCACGTGTTAACAGTTTTTCAACTCCGATGTTATACTCTTTTACCGCTAAAGATCTGAGCCAAGATGTTGCTGCCACTTTGGGGTCTTCATAGCTGGGAAATCTTTTCCATCCAAAAAATCATGAGCGGTGTCCAAAGTGAAACACCGGTTTTTCTTAACTCTTTTATCAAATTTTGTTTTCAACTGCTCTGATTCAGGAATGTCTACTTCGGTCTTTTTCATACACACTGATCTTTCCATGATTACTCGTAAAGTATGCACCATTTCCTCCCTGAAGACTCATTCATTGCATTATCACCACACAGTTGCGTTATTTGTCTATGCAATTCTACTGGCCATTTTGTGCATTAAAAAAAAAAACGAGTAAGTTCTTTGGCGTAGGAAATCTGATACCACGCGACAGTAAATATCTTGGCAGAATGGAGATCACATTGAGAAATAGAGTAAGGTACTGTAACTTTGTAAATAAAGTTTTATGTTGAATCTTTCGTTATTGTTTAGTTATGCCGATGGATTTTTCGGGTGTAAAAATTCTTAGCATGGCTTCCTTCGGAAGGGAAGTAAAGTCGTTGGTCCCGTGTCGTAGATTTACGGCACGTAAAAGAACTTCAAACCTGATAGAGAGGCCTCTGAGCAAAATTAAGGGGTCTTTCACGCTCATTTTAGAATGGGACGCTGAGAACCACAGTAGTCAATGGGCGTCCATAAATAACATGCTATTTACATTTTTACTCACGGACCTGTTTCTGAAAATACTTTTTTTGGGTTCAGGGGGTCCTAAAACATGTATTTCCGGTGAAATCTCGACATCGAATTTTTGGGTGGAATACAATACTTCTCTATCTCTATGTACATTCAACATACGGGGCTAGAGAAAGTAAAAATAATGTTATAGTCTCTTTTTTAAATATTCAATATGGGTGGCCCACGATAATTGGTTATCAGTATATACACTTAAGAATTTAGTATTTATCTGATACTGCAATACTAAGTCGTTTGATATCCAGGCAATTGATACTGATTTACCAGAGAAGTTGGTTTTGTGTTTGTAAACGGAGGTAGGCAATTAAGATGCGGGTGACATAATTGTTGGACGTAACTGTACTCTGCAATGTTATAGTGGAAAGAAAGAAAACCAGTTGTACAGCGTAGAGAGGAGAGGGGGAGTATGAACGGAACTTGGTAGTCTAGTCTCTGGCAAGACAGTTTGGAGGGGGCAGGAGAATCCCTCCCCCTCCCCCTTCACATTAAAGCGGAACAACTCTTTGAGAGAGAGGGACAGAGAGCGCTGGACCACACTCTCTAGTCGGATTAAGGACGGCCGATTTATCGATTTATTTCTAACCCTGGGGAAGGGGTGGTGCAAAAGAAGGGAGATATCGCCACGTCAATACAATTAAAAAAAAAAAAAAAAACTGTGTTCATGCATGAATTTGTATATAAAGGGATGGTTATTATTGAGATTAAATTTGCCTTTTTATTCTTTTTCTGCATGGCATTATTTAGATTTAATTAAAATGTGTAAGGATTACTAGTTGCATTATTTTGTTTCTGTTGCCTCTGTGAAATAGAACTGTTTTATATTGGACATGCAGTGAGTCGTAAACATTTGTAGGATAGCTGAGGCAAGCCTTTTAAAGAGATTTGAGGGAGTGAAATATTGTCCAAAACCATATTTTTACTTTCTCTAGCGCATATGTACAACGTGCACAATAGATAGTGAACGTATTATATTCCAACCAAAAATTCTATACCGAGATTCCATCGGAAATGTGTTTTAAGACTCTCTGAATAAAAAAGGCATTGTTAAAAAGGTCAGTGTGTGTATGTGTGTGTCTGGACAGCATAACTAAAAAAAAAGTTCGGTAAATACCTAACTTGGTGTTTAACCTCAGAATCTTCCAAGGAAAATTGTAGGAAAAGGTTGCATTTAATACTCTCCAGAACTTTTGATTTTTCAAAGTTCAATATAATTCCTCAAAATTGGAGTTTTATTTCCAAAAAAAATATGACAATTTTTGAGATACAATATAAAATGTTGAAAAAAATTAGTAAAATATTGAATCGTGTGAAGAATGCAAAAGTGTAAGATATAGGTTTGTGAGAAAACAAGGTTTAAATTTAGGAGTTGCTATTAATAAGCATACGTCTGAAATTAGGGTCCACAAAGTTTATGAGTCATATTATTTTTATGGAAAAAATATTTGCTAAATTTTTATGATTTTTGGTCAAATTTCACAGAAGTGAAACATTAAATCAGCCACCTTCAGCCCTCTTTCTGAATTTCTAGTACTTGTACACGGGCAAGACTCTTCTTCTTTAAAACATGTACTAAAGAGTTAAATAAATTTGAGTGTAAATGATTTTGAAGACATTTTAAGGGCAAAAACTCCAATATATATGCATATATATGTAATATTTTCTCCACAAGATATAATAAATCATGCACTAATTTTTAAAATCAAACAGTAAACATCAATAATAAGTTTTGATATCAAGAAATAATTTTGTTTGACCTTTTTCTGAGAGAAACTGAAAAACAATTCTAAAAATACACAATTTTGAAGATAAAATAATTCGCGCCAGGATTAGTAACCTTAATTATTACGAAACAATAATCAAGACTGCTGTTCATTATTCTTCTCAGACAAAAATCTTTTCCATTAGTACAACAATGAAGAGTCGGAAATCAAAAGAGCTGTGCGAAATATACAATGCAAGGGGACAGACAGAAAAGAAAAGAAAAACCATAATTATAATGTGCTGGAGCCAAGGGAACTGTTTACCCAACCGAAGGAAGAATCCAGGTAGAGGAAAGTAAAAGGGGCGGGTGACCTGGATGAAAGAGCGGGCAACCCAAAGGAAACACTGGCGAAGAGCGCCGACGTCGTAAACCATTGAAATAACAATGTTTGAAAAAGACATGAAAAGGCCTTCATCCTGTCAGGTATACAACATGTTTGTTTGGAGTTGATTTATGAAGTGTAGTTGGAGGCGCCAGAGACGTTATAGCGGTGTAATAGACACAGGTAGGCTCTTCACTTTGCGGTCACCGCGTTATTTTCGCTAGTACCAGAGGTAGATGCAGAAATATATACTTTCCCATTTCTTATAGATGCAAAGAAATTAGCGATTGTAAAATGTTTAATAACTGGACGACATTTATACTGGCCTTAAAATTCTATAGCCCACCTCTATAGTCTGCCTCACATTCAAGACCTCCTGAGTACGAATCTCAGTTAGGGGAGTTTCGGATAAGGTTTTTTCTGGGGTTTTTGCTTATCCTAAGAAGACTAATATTGAGTAATTTTAAGCTACATGGACTTCGGGCACATTTGAGCTTCATTTCACTCATTTAATTCATCGTCTTCTTTGAGCTGCCGGGTTAAAAGACGTTAAACTGTTAACTATCTATCTTCCTATCCATCCATTCGGCCGCGCCATGGCCGAGTGGTCAGACCATTCGCCTCTCACCTAGAGGACCCGGGTTCGATCCCAAGCGACCGCATGTGAGATTTGTGGTGGACAAAGCGGCGCGGGTTCTCCGGTTTCCCCCGCCATCTCATTCCACCGAGGCTCCATCTTCAATTATCATCAGTGTCATCGCCAGAGTAGTAAAAGCGGGCGTTAAACACTACCAAAAAAAAATCCATCCATCCATCGCCTGAATACCAAAGAACTTTAAAAGAAGGACAAAGTATTGAACAATGAAAGCCATGAATTACGGATATGTCGAAAATGGTATATAACATAAAAAAAAGGTTATTTAGAATAAATTGCGTGTTTTAAAAATATTTACATTTTTGTGTAGTTCGTGGTCGTCTACTGCTTAACATATACCAGTTATACAAAATTATACAAAATTCCTTCCGAATGAAGCAAACCTCATAGAAATTTCAAGATATTAATTTCGCATGTTTTAATCAAAACTGTTAGATCTGTTTTGCGAAAATAAGAAATGTCGAAAATGTTCCATGCAAAGGGTAGTGGGGACCTTGGTGATTTTCTTAGTTTATTTATCCGATTTTCGGTTTTGAGTTGTGCTCTTCAGACAGAGACGCACACCCACCCACATGCATATGAACACATACACAGGCCCTTTTATAAAGAAAAATATTCAGGGTTCCTCAAAAGATATCTGGTGAAATTTCGATGTCGAAGTTTTTGGGTGGAATGTAATACTTTCTCTGTTATTGAAAGTAACAAAATCGAACAATGCTTAAGAACTGCAACATTTTCAAATTTCATAGGTTGATCTTAAACTACGCTCGGTGGACCAAAGGATTGGAAAACGTGGGGAATCTTGCTGTGGTCATGTTACATACTGTGTAACAAAAGACCCGTTTGGTTAGTTAATAAATATGGTAAAGGTGCCGGATTCTGTGGTTTTTGTTGCGAACCGAGTCCTAGGTACCTCATGGCGCCTGTTCTTAATTTCTGTTCCCAAGGGAAAATCCAGGGGCAATAAAAAAGCCTTCATCGCCGGAGAGGGTCGATTTCTAATAAGTAAAATTACAGGGCTGGAAGGCCGAGTTCCTAGGAAGCGCAGGTAAGCGCCCTGAAGTGGCGGCAACTTCTACAGCAGCCGTGTGCTGCGGGATTGCAGAGCTGCAGGCCATGCTAGGATTCAATTTCCGCTGTTGTCCCGGTTAATACCCCGGGGGAAAACTGATGGTCAGGCTCCATCGGTGTTTTGTGTTCCGTGATGGCTGATTTGTAGGGCTTATATTGGGTTCGCAGACCTGCGCCGCAGCACTTATCTAAATGGAAACAGCTGAACCTGTTCTGTATTCACGACCAGGATGATGCAGATCTATTTAGTTCCATGTGGACTGATACATTTCGCTTCATACTGCATTTCTATCAGGGTTTCGAAAAATAAAAGATTTTTTAATAAGATTTCATGAAAATGTCGTCAATAATTGCCAAAATGTTACTCTTTTACTTTCTCTACACCTAATATATTACAAAAGTCGATACCAAGATTTCACCGGAAATACATGTTCAATCAACATATTCATAAAGTCAGGACAGTGCATGAAATTGTAAACGCACATGCTATTAGTTAGCCACACATACATTTTGTTGACAATCTTACATTTTCATGATGTAAAGAACTTGATGATGAACAAAATAAGTGGATTTTTATTTATTGTTTCGGTTAGTCAGCTATAAGATTAAACAAAATAGGAATAGGGATAAAATGTTATTTCTAAAATATATAATTTCAAAATTTTAAAAATTCAATTCAATAATATGCGTTAGAAAAATGTTTCCACCCCCATTATTAAACTTGCTTGGTTTGTAACTTAGTAAACAATCTGATGTGCTCCATTCACATGACTTACTCTACATCTCTGCAACAAATTATTCTATTTACTTCATCTAATCGAGAAAAAATTAGCAGAAATAGTCTTATTACTTGCTTCCTTTTTAGTAGAAGAGAAATAAGGGAGTACCATAGGTACTTAACGGTCGTTTCGTTTTTGAGCTATGCGTCCCAGAGACACACATACACACACAGATAGACAGACACACACGGAGATTTTTCTAAAAATGCTTTTTTTTGGATTCAGGGGGACCCAGAACATGTATTTCCGGTGAAATCTCGGTATCGAAGTTTTGGGTGTATTACAATACCTTCTCTATACACTATGTACATAGTAAGTTTAGAGAAAGTAAAAATTGTGTCATCTAAGTTTAATACATAGTTTCTGAGAACAGTGTGAGTAAAACTCTAAAAGTTAAATTTGCGGAATAATGCAAATCATGCTATAGCTTAATCACAGTTTAAAGTACTTAACTTTGAGAATGTCTCTGATTAATGCGATGTATCATCACATGCAGCCAATCTCGTAGATATGCATTAAAAAATACACGCTTTTTGTGTCATTTACACGTCCTGCCCATAGTAAACCACATTGTTTAATAGTAAATCGGTGAACTGTGGCATTCACCTCATCCTGTAGAAATTTCAGCCTTATATCTTAAATAGTTTCTGAGACAATGGTTTATGAAATTAGCAGATTGAACATCGGCGGGATAGCACTCATACTTTAAGACATCTGTGAAATTTAACCAAAAACTATGAAAAATTAATTATTATTATTAATTAAATTAATTAAAAATTATCGACATCGAATTTTGGGTGGAACATAATACCTTCTCTAGCGACTATGTATATTGTATGTGCATACGTGGTAGAGAAAGTAAACCATCGGAATAAAAACACTGAAACAATCGTCCAATTCTTTCCACAGGTAAATGAATTGGTTTCAGTTACCAGATATTTATGCCACATAAATTTAGTTTTGACGAGATGGTTGTTTGCTGAATTTATTCGAAGTGATTTGTTTTTCGCCTCTCTCTATGTAGGAAGTACTTCTGACGCAACAGTGTGTTTGGAATAAACTCCTTTCTGAATAAATCCATCATGTTAATAATAAAGAGCTTAAATTGATAGCATTTTATTACACATTAATCGAAATAATCTTGAGCTGCAGCATTTTATAGATTCTATTAAGTCCTGCTATCAAAGAATATAAAACCTATATTCTATCTGAACTTGCTGAAGGATTCAAGAATTGAATAGCAGTTTTCGAAACCACATGCCTATACCATGTATAAAATCCCTCTAATGCCCCGTCCCACAGATGTGTCTCGAAAAAATATAATTCCCAAAACTCATATAGCTCATTTTATTTCATACCTTTTTTCCATTTTTGTCTGGTTTGGGGGCATATCCTCCGGGCCCCTCAAACCCCAAAGCAACGCGCTCTTGTTCGAGTTCATCGATCGCATATGTTTGACATTCTCCATTTGTTTCAGTATTAATGTTTTCCTAAATATGAATAGAAAAAATAATTTGAAAACGGTGAACAATACTTTCACAATTAATGGATGTCGATACACATTGCGCATTTTGGAATTAATTTCCACTCAAAGGAAATCGAGAAAAATCAATGTGTGCTTACGCATATACAGACCAAGGTTTTCATTTTCTATTTCTGTTGACATTTTTGTGCTGGCATATTTGCTTATAATGATATTTCCTGAGTTCATCGTTAGAGAGCAAGACGGTGCTCCAGCACATTGAATTGTACAGCCGTGTTAGCGTCTGCATCTTGAGATAACGGGTTCTATTCGCTGTTCTTGAGGAGCAAATGTGTATCATTTAATTTACAGAAAGAAAGAAAAAAAAAGAAGCCCTATTGTGCAGAGCAGATTAGATTGTACGAGGTACGTCCAGAAAGTAAGTTTCGTTTGGTAATAAAATTAAATTGTGTACAGATACAGAATAATTATTTAGTGTACAAAATTCTACAACTCTTAAGCTACTTTTCCACATAAATGCCGAAATTTTGCAGGCATTTGTCATAGCGTGGCACAAGTTTTTGTATACCTTATTCATAGAAGTTTGTCGCCTGTGTCTTTGGTACCCAACGTGAGCAAAGTTTACGAAATTTCAGTTTTTCGGTAACAATTTCATGAATTAGTGATCGCGAGCTTTGGGGAAATTCCATAGCGAGAGCACTAATTGTAAACTTGCTGTTTTTCTAGATCTTGTCATCAATCGCGTGAACCAGTTCTTCTGTAACCAAAGATGGACGCCCACTTTGTTCTTCATCGTGAACTTCACTACGTCCTTCATTGAACTGTCGAACCCATTTTCTCACCATTGAATCACTCATCGCATTTTGTCCGTAAACTTCGCAAATTTGCCGATAAATTTCAATTGGTTTCACTTTCCTAGCATTCAGAAAAAGAATCGCAGATCTGGTTTCACAAGCGGCGGGATTTTCAATCAACATCGACATTGTAAACAAGCACAACAAAGCGTATGTGGCTGACAGCGATCTCAAAATGGCGCACTTTTCTTCTCCTTGATACAGGGCGTCTACCGCGCATGTGCGGAACTGCGATCGCAGCGCTGCAGCGGAGATAAATTGAAACGAAACTTACTTTCTGGACGTACCTCGTATTTGGATAGTTGTATATTATTAACAAACATTATGATTAAATCCTATTAATGATGTGATGAACTAATATTTGAACGTATGAATAACAGCATTGCATTTCTTTATAAAATAGGTGATTTGCCAGTTCAATGCCATAAAAGTTCAGGTAATTGTCTAGGGCAGGCTGTTTCAACACGACTCGTCTGAGTCAGAGTCATGTACTCAACCACAGACCTTCGGAGCCCGGCTGGAGGGGAGCATGATAGCTAATACGTCATTGGGCGAAATTCATACCAGAATGCTTGCGTCCTGATGATAGCTTGTGCTCAATATTGCAGGTGACTCCTGTGAATCGTAACTCTTGCTCTTTTAGCGAGCACCCAAGTAGGAACTGACTGGTCTAGGGTATATATTGGTCTTCTAAGTACAAGACACTCAATAATCAAGTGCTGTACAGTTTTAGCGGATCTACAGAAGCATTTATATGAATTAATATGTCATTGTCATATAAGAATTAAATAAACAAAAGGTGCGGCAGAGACTTTGCTCTGTAATGCTCAGAAAAATATTTCTCTCGTATCATATCGTTTCAGGATTGTGGTCCAAATAATGTTCCATTGGAGAGTCGCGTGGTTTGTAATTTTCCTGTTCAGTAGATGAGCTCTAATATGAAACTTCCATCTTAGACTTTGCAGCTTCTTTTGCTAAGGTTTATTCCATATAACTTGGCCTCATTATCTCTTAAAGGCCACGTGAGCTTATTACTTTTCATTGGATGTAGATAGAATATGTAGTTGTGCGATACAAATTGGTACCTTATTTAATGTGATCGTTTATTTTAATCTATCCGAAGAAAGCTGTAAAATATACACTCATAACTGCATGAACAAAATATTATATAAGGGGAGTTAATGCATCTGGAATGTGTGTAAATTCGTATTATGAAATATATGGGAGGATCCTTTGCTTCAGATTTGCCTCTAAGGGTGTCGATAGAACTGCTTCTGTTATAATATTTTATTGCTTATAAGATGGATACCGCTTGTCTATCAATACTAAAAGGTCTACATGAGGCAATCCGGGAAATTGGGAAGGTAATGCAGCGCGGAAGAATACATCACTAGGGGCAAGCTTACAAGAAATAAGGATTATTAAACCCGCGTTCCCATTTCTCAAAGTGTTTGTGTGTCCGTGAACCGATGAGAAATAGGATTGTGTATGTATTGTACATATCCTATTTTTTAGGATCCTATGCCTCTAAGAATTCAGTGACTGTAGGTTTTTGTGTTACACACACAGAGGGAGAGAGTGAGAGAGAGGAAACCAACCAATTAAAACAGCATTTAAAACAAATGAATTTCATTGCCGATGAGCAATTGTTTGAGAGGTTAAACCCAACGACACGACTTTAAATATTAAATGCAATTATAATTGGAGAATAAACTTTACACGTAATGAAAGAAATGCCTCATCACAGAAAACTGTTAGATAATCTTGAAGGCGTTAGAAACACTTACACACTGGTTTTGTTACCAGGTTCCAGAGACAGTTACATACATTTCTGATCACAGTTGCGTAATGCAAACAACGTTTATCTCGATTAACCTGTGTATGTGGATACAGAAATAAGCTTTCAAAACAGTCTGCAAAAGAGATTTAATAACGAAAAATTGTAGTTAGAGAAAGTTTTGTTGATATAACTCCACGCCCTGAAACCTTTTTATACTTTCTTTACCACGTACTTAATAAGTAGAGAAGATGTTGCATTTCAGCCAAAAATTCCATACGAATAATTGGCCGAAATGCATGTTTTGAGGACCTCTGACAAAAATCTGTGTATGTGCCCGAGAGTGCGTGTCTGTGGGTCTATAAGCAACATAACTAAAAACAAAAAGATACACATTTTCTAAAGCTGCCACACGAAAATGTTTAGCAAAATACCCCTATCCTTAATGTATAACAAAGTTTCTTTCTCAGAAATATCTCTTACGGTTTTGATTAAAATGCCGTGTATTAACCTTATTTACGTAACAAATAATATATCATTCCTGAATTTCCTGGGGATAATCTGTAAAGTACGTTTTATTCGGAAATAATTATTTATAATGCATAACTGGTAAATGCTACACAAGAAATTAGATATCTTTAAACATGTAATTCATTTCAAATACCATTTTAACAAGGTATTTTCTAAATATCTTTTATTAATGATTCGAATTGATTAATATTTTACCATTTATTTAAAGTCCTGCCGATTTAGAGTTGTTTCTTAAAGAATATGGAATTTTAAGGTAGCATAAAGCGTCCAGTTGTTAAATATTTGACTATCGCTATTACCCTCTGTATATAAATGGGAATGTGCAATGTAGTATTTTTGGAAAAGTTTATTTCGATTAAAATGAAACAGGTAGTCAGATAGTTTGTACAGCCACTAATTTACGATAGATTATTTTCAAGGGACTCATCCACATATTTCAGCTGACATCCCGTCATCAAACGTTTTGGTGACTCTCTCCGTAGTCGAGTGGTCAGCGAGCTGACTTCTCACTCGGAGGTCCCGGGTGCGATTCCCGGCTGGGACGGGGAATCTTTCTTTAACCAGAATTATTCTCTACCCCCCCACAGATTTGGAAGTATATATGTGAGACTGAATGTGTGTGTGTGTTTCTGAGGAAAATAAAACGATTTAAGCCCAACGTAAAGAACCTACAGACGAGTTGTTTCTTACTACAAAGCCCCCTGATATGACCTAGATGTTAAAGGGGGCTATTTAAATTAAACAATCGGTCGATTGAAATGCTACCACCTTAGATAGGCGGAGTAAGTAAAGATTGACACCAGAAAGCCATAGAAATATTGGTAATTGAGTAAAACGATCAGTTTAACTTCGGAAAGGAGTTACGTTTAGGAAAGCTTTGTGATGTCATCTGTTTCCCCTCCCACTCCCCACAGCTGACGCTAGGAGAGAGGTAAAATATAACACAGGGCCGTAGTAAATCCCGCATTTCATATTCTAATGGATGTACATTCAAACGAATTATGTAAAACTGCAGCAAAATAAATGTTATTAACCACGAATTATGCAGTGTGCATTGAAAACCATCGAACTAAAAATATAATTAAAACGCACTGTATTGAAGGGTGATCAAGTTAGCTCTGCACCCCACAATCCCTCTCCGCCCCGTCACACATGCACAAATTCCTGCACGCGCATTTTATATCGGACTTTTGTGTCGACCGCAGGTCAGACCTTTTTTTGTTTTAGCATTTCCTATGTAAACCTTTTAATAACGTGGTATTATGGATCGTGTTTATGCAGTTTTCTGTTGGTGGTCGTACATATCTTATTTTTCTGCATTACAGAATGAAAACTATAAATGCCACCTTCCAAAGGACACGATAAATCGTTATGGTAGACAAGGTCGTTAAGGCCTTACTCATGTACGTGAGGACTCTCCAGGAACGTCCTCCCTGATTGATGATTTTTCCTGGTTTTCCTCAGTTGTCATAACCGGCAAATGCCGGAGAGGTATTACCTTAAGCTTAGGATGTAACTTTTTCTTCCATATTAGTTTTCCTATAATCGTTTTGTTGTTCTCCGTAGTCTATACTTACAATATAAGGGGAAGGAATAACATGATGTCACCTAAATTTCGTTTACAGAAATTCCTTGATTCTAATTTACATCTTCTCCGTATTATTTTATTAGTCCTGTGATCTGTTCCATCTGGAACTAAATGTTCCTCCATCTCTTTCTTGGTCTTCTAAGTGATCTTCCATCCGCTGAAAAATTGTCTCTTGTTATACGTACGATCCTGTCTGATATCATACGAGATATATGCTGGTTACATTCGACGCACTAAATCCTTTTTTATTTTCTCTATACCACTATGTACATAGTGTATAGAGAAGGTATTGCACTCCATCCAAAAATTCTATACCGAGATTTCACTGAAAATATATGTTTTAAGGTCCCCTTTATCTAAAAAAGGCATTTTTGGAAAAAGTTCGGTGTGTGTGTGTGTCCGTGTGTCTGTGAACACCACAACTCAAAAACGAAAAGTTGGTAAAATACCAAACTTGGTATTTAAGTTTAGTATCTTCTAGGGATGCGACACGAATATTATGAGAAAAATGCCCCCCACCTCCAACTACCCTTTACATGGAACTTTTTTCGAAAATTTATATTTTTTCAAAAATGGCTCTAAGGATTTTGATTAAAATTTCGTATATTAAAGATATTTACCTGATAAAACAAATGTATATCTTGAATTTTCTGGGAATAGCCTCTGAAGAGTAATTTATCCTGGATGAATTTTACGGAATTTTGCATAACTGTTAAACCATAAGAGATGGACAAAAACTTATAGACGAATAATGTAGAGCACGCTAAAACACACAATTCATTCATTTTATATATATTTTTTTCGTGGAGTTAATCGTTTTTGAGACATTCCTTGTTTTTGGTTTCTGCTTTGAAAAACTTACACCTTTATCATACAGGAATCTGTCAACTGCTGTCCATACAAACAAAGGAACTTCAGTGTCATAGCAACCAGCTTTTAACTATCACTTTAACCTTATGGTACCCTCTTATTTTGCTTCTACTTAAAAGGAACCAAGTAATAAGACTATTTCTGCTAATTTTTTTTTCTGATTAGCATGAAGTAAATAAGCTTTTAGAATAATTTGTTGCAGATATGTAGAGGAAGTCATGTGAATGGTACACATCAGATTTTTATCTACCGACTAGTTGCTTGGATATTCAGCTGCCTTCTTATTTCTTCACTTCTAATATTATCTTTCTTTAATTATTCATTTCATTTGTTTCTAAGGTTTGTTTTGTTTTATTACTGTCTGCTCTTGTTTCAATTGCACAGGTAAATTTTGGTTTTATTTATTCTTGTTTTGTTTACTTAAATATCTATTTACACATGGTGGGAAACAAGAGAAGGAAATAAGATTAAATATGGACTCAGGTAAGTATGCTATATCTACTTTGAATGTTATATTATGTCATAACAGGACTCAGAAGACACTAAAACTACAAATTTTAAAACAACAGTTAGAAGCGTTATAGCTTATGGCACTGAGTTTAGTTAAAAAGAAAAAAATGGCAATAGAAATGAATTATTGGATATCTGAAGTGAAAAAATAAAAATGAGATTATAAAAGAACATATGAATGTTCAAATTCAATTTTAGAAGTTATTAAAAAGAAAACATTAGTATGTTATGGATATGCTAAAAGAATGAACCATGAAAGACTATCCAAAAGAATAATGGAGTAGATGCCACGAGGAAGGAGGAGAAAGGGAAGACCACATAGCAAGTGGATTCGAGGAATTAGAGGGGCAGTGGTGGATTCGGAAATTGAGGAAGATTTGTGGTCTAATGCCTATGCAAAATGGAGAAATTACATGTTAAAAAGTGTAATTTTGGGTAAAATTAGATAATAAGATTTGTTTTATTTTTCCTCACGATTTAGGTTATGCAACCCGTTCCGACGATCCGCGGCGAAGGCATTTGTGGAGTCCATCTTCTCGGGGCCGATCAACGTCTTTCGTTCCTCTAGGAAGGCTCTTTTGGTTAGACAAATTAGGAATGTTAATACTTTTAAAATAAGAGTTAAATTTCACTAAGTAACATAATTTTTATACTGTTCAAGATTACTTAACATAATTTTATTATTTTTATGTACTGCAGTGCTTAAGGCAACGTTTTGCAACACGTAAGTGTAAAAAAAACAAATTATAACTTTACCGTGAGAAAATACAACATGTAGAAGATTTTCAGTACCTCGTTTCTTCAAAGAAACATGCATAAGGGATTTTTTTTTTTTTTTGTATTCATGTACATTTTTCTTCAAATACCACTTTTTGAAATTACCATGATTTTTTTTTCTCCAATTTTAATTAAACAAGTAACTAAGCAAAGTAATTGTGTTAGGGCCGTAGAATTGTCATGATCATCTTTATTCAATTATTTTCAACGTTTATTTAATACAACTGCTTTCTAATAGGTACTTATTTTGTTTTAATTTCGTACTGCCGTGCAAAAATATTGTATAATACACGTGTGCGAAATCCTTTTTCCATTTCCTCTGCTACGCCTCGTTTCATAAAATCCACACTGGATTTAAAAATCTACAACATTATAAGACTATTAACTAAAGGGTTTGCTGACGATCGGTATTATTATTATTATTATTATTATTATTATTATATGAGTACCATGCTAGTCTCTAGTTCCAGAGGTCACGGGTTCAAACCCGGCGGAAGGTGATGGATCTTTTTCTGGTTTGTAATAGAGGAAGTAAAAATTCTTGTTTGGATTCAAAAACTCTCAAAGCGTGTTTTTCGAGGAAATCTGGATAACGAATTTTTTGTGAAATGCAATACTCCTCTGCCTACTAGATAGTTAAAAGAAAGAGTAAAAATCTGATGTGTTCCATCCACATGACTTTCTCAACACCTCCTTAACAAATTATTGTTAAAAAGCCTTTATTTCATGCTACTCGAGATAAACATTGGCGGAAATGGTATTATTACTTTCTTCCTAGTAAGTAGAAGGGAAATATATAGGCTAAAGCGATAGTCAAATCTTTTAAACGCCGGTTGCTATGTGATTGAAATTCCTTACTTTGCATGACCATATGACAAGAGTTATATGTATTTTAAAACTGAAACCAATATCAAGGAATATCTCAGAAATGGTCAATCTCACGAAAAAAAATGTAAATGACAAAAAATTGTGTGTTTTAAGGAGATCTTCATTTTTTGTAGTAACTTCTTTCCTATCTGTAGTAACTATGCAAAAGTCATCCATAATGAAGATTTCTTCCGAAGCTATTCTCAGAAAATCCAAAAAGTATATATTATTGGTTCGTAAATTTATTTAATATTCGGTATATTAATAAAAATCTCAAAAATGTCATGTCGCATCTTTGGAAGATATTAAACTTAAATATTAAGTTTGGTATCATACCGACTTTTCGGTTTTGAGCTATTGTGTTCACAGATACACGAACCTTTTTCTAAAAAATATTTTTTGAGGGTTCAGGGAACTCTAAATCGTGTATTTTCGGTGAAATTTCGACATCGAATTTTGGGGTGAAATACAATATCTTCTCTACCTATAGTGTACTTAATCTAGTATGTATAGAGAAAGTAAAACTTGTCTGTGGAAAATTAGGATCACAATAAAATAAACAATGAAATGACCAGCGTCGTCAGGAAAGTCTGTTTGAAGCACAGAACGTAATGTGTGTGTGTACCTACATCTCCGGATACACAGTTACGTAGCCATTGACCTGTGCGTGTATTTAAACGTGAAACAGTGAACGAGAGAGAGTGGGTGAGGGAGGGAAGGGAGGGGGAGAGAGAGAGAAGGTTAAAGACGATGAGGCGGGTGGGACATGTGCCGCATCTCCTCACAGGCCGCAACGTTCACCCAGGGCTGTTAACTCAGTTGCCGATTAATGGGTTCAGGCATGGCGCCTGCGTGCCGGTATTGAACAGACTCCCTGCCACACCGCTCTACGTCGTCTTGTCACCGACCATGTCCTATTTTTACTTTCATCTAGGGCATAACAAGTATTACATTACCTCCAAAAATGCGATATCGTGATTTCTTAAGCGCATGTAGATTTCGCGAACCCAAAATCAATATATAAAAAAAAGAAGAAAAAAATGTGTTGTACTTACACGACTTTCTCCGCTCATTACTCTATAAACTATTCTTACAAAAGCATATTATTCTTCTATTTGTTGTTAATATAGATAAAATTCATTAATCGTTTGCAGATTTCGTTTTAGGTACAAGAAGAATACGCTAAAACGATAGCAATTCGTTTCAAAACTGTGATGACTTTTCATGAATACGAAATAGAAAGCTAGGAGAAAAATCTTAACGATTCTTACGAAACTTATTCCTCAGTCTAAAACTTAGCGGTTTTATTACACATTTTCTTATAAATTCAAGGGGAATAAGGAAATGTAGCCTAAGATGATGGTGAAACCTTTTAATAGCTGGTTGTTAAATGATAACCTTGAAATGTTGTTCCATTTGCATGACAGAATGAAGAAAAGAAAAACGAAAGACGACTTCTTATTAGAAAGGGTACTCTTAAGTCTTGGAAAATTTAAACCAATAATAAGTAATATCTCGGAAAAGGTTAACTCCACAAAAATGTATTTGACATAATATGTGTATACGATATCTACATTTGTTGAATAATAAGGTGCTCTCTATTTTTTATGATTTACCAGTTATGCAAAAGTAATCCAGAACGAAGGAAAAGTCATTCAGAAGTCATCCAGACTTCGGCGGCTATCCCCAGAAATGTCAAGACATACGTTGTGTCAGTAGATATGTTCAACAAAATATACCTAGTCATTTTAGAAAAAAATATAGCATTCCCAAAAATCTTGCATGTGAAGAATAGCTTGGAAGGGTGGATTTTCCTAAAAAGTCTTCTTGTCGCATCCTTTTTTTTCTTTTTCTTCTGGTCAGGACTCCAGGCTGCATCCCCCCCCCCTGTATGATTACTGGTTTAACTGTTCCTTTACACAAACATATACATATAACACCCATGCCTAAGGCGGGACTCGAACCCACGATCCCCTGCCCACGAAGCACCAAAGCAAGACGCCTTAGCGAGCGTGGCCATGGGGACCAGCTCCTTGAGAGATACTGAACTTAAATACCTTAATCGCCTTTTCGTTTTTAAGTTAGTTCGCAGAAACACACACATAACATACACACAGGCATACAAATACATAAACCTTTTTCTAAAAATGCTTTTTTTGTTGGAATCAATGGTCCTCAAAATAGTATATCTGGTGAAACCTAAATACCTAATTTTGAGTGAATGCACAACCTTCTATACATACCATGCTGGTTTACGTGGCAGAGAAAGTGTTACGTTTAAATAGCTTCCTCTATACACTCTATAAATTATTGGTGGTTGTACAAGCCTTTCCTATGAAATGTTATTTTTTCTATCTACTCATTTTAGGCGAGATAAACCTTTGCAAAAATAGCTACGTTACACATTTCATTACAGATATAAAGAGAATAATGAAAGCCAAATGTTAAAAACTGGACGCTATTTATACTGGCCTTACATTCTGTACTGTTTCCATGCAATCGCGAAAAACAAATGAAAATCGAGAGGACTTGAAAGGAATGACAGTATATGGAACAATTCGAACCATAAAATTGTTCTTTTGGAAATGGCTTATGTCACAAATAAGGTTTTTTGGAATAAATTGTGTGTTTTAAATGTGTCTACATGTTTATGTTTTCATCTATCGCTTCACTCTATATCAGTTACACAAAATTATACAAAACTTTTTGTAAATGAAGTGCTCTTCTGGCAAAAAATTCAGATATACATTTTATTTGACATGTAAACATCTTTAACAAATGACATTTTAATCAAAATCGTTAATCATTAAAGAGAAAAATCAAACATTTCGAAACGTTTTTACGTAAGGGGTAGTTGGGGATGGTCCTTTAAATTTGTGTGTCACATCGGAACTCAACTTGAATACTAACCGCCGTTTTAAGCCAGCTTTCATTTTGAGTTATATTGTTCAGATATATGCACGTACCTTTTTCTAAAATTGCTTTGTTTTATTCAAGAGGACTTAAAAGATGTGTTTTTGGTGAAATTTAGAATATAGAACTTTTGGGTGAAATACAATACTTTTTTCTAGTTACCGTAATTCCATAGTAGAGGAAGTAAAAGTTACAATACAATTCTTTGAGTGTACAACAATCCAAATGAGTTCCAGTCAAAAAAATGTGTATTTAAGTAAGGCTACTTCCGAGAATTCAAGTTGAAGATTTTTGGAAAAATTTCCCCTTTAAAGTTATTAATTCACTTCGAAAATTTCCACAATGTTTTACACTCTCAAAATATCTCTATCAATGTTTTTACGATATCAAAAACTGATACAGATAAAGTGGGTATATTGGACTGTAAAATTTATCTTTCATTACTTTTAATTCTTTTGCATTTTTATTGGAGAACCATAAAAGCTTATGATAAAGTCACATCACAAAATATCTGATGTTTTATTTGCAAAGTATTTTATCTACTTTCTTTATCTCTCCTCTACAAATTGTTCTTATATAAGATTGTTCTTCTATCTATTCCATCTTAGGTGACGTAAACGTGTTCAGAAATTGTTTCATCACTTGTTTCGTTCTAAGTACAATACAGGAAGTTGATGCGATAGACAGATCTTAAAAAAGCGGGTCTCTATGTGATGACTTTGAAATTCTATCCTTACATGCTCACTCGAAAAAACGAAAGATGACTTAACAATCTGAAATGTATAAATATGCGTATTTGAACATTCAGAGCAATGATAGCAAATATTTTGGAAGTGGTTAATGGCACAAACAGTTATATAAATAGTTTGCATTTCTGTATTGTAAGTTTTTGTCTATATCAGAATTCACCTGCAACACAAACATATGTAAAATTCCTTCACGGTATTCGCAGAAAATTCTGGATATATATTATGCATGCAGATATCTTTTCACCTAGTATTTAATCAAAATCTTTAGAGCAATTTTGAGAAATACAATTTATCAAACAATGTTTATGTAGAGAGTATTTCTGGTGGAGGATTTGCTTGAAAATCTTCCTTACGCATTCTTGAAAACGTTGAGGTTTGGATAATATAAATATCAAGTTTGGTGTTTAATCACATTTTCGTTTTCCAGTTATGTTGTTCTCAGGTTTACGAGCGGACTTTATTTTAAAATACATTTTATTATTTATTTAAGGAGCTCATAGCCTGCGTTCCCTGTGAAATTAAGATATAAATTTTTGGGGTGAAACGCAATACTTCCTCTACTTACTAGGTAGTAGAGAAAGTAAAACATATACGATGTGTTGCATTCTATGACTTTCTCTACCTTGTCTGTACCTTTTCTCTAATGGTATTTCTGCTTAGTTTCTTATAAGGGAATGCACTAGGCTATAGCGAGAGTCAAATCTTTTGAAAGTTAGTTGCTATGTAACCACCTTTGTAAATCGGTTCTCTTTGCATAGCTTGTAGTAAAACAAAAGAAATGGCACATTTCCGCATGAGAAAAGTTTAAGTATTTTAAAATTGAAACGAATACGAAGGATATCTCGGAAGTGGTTAACTCTACAAAAAAGTATGTAATATAATTTGGGATACCTACAGCTTTTGTTTAGCAACGTTTTGTCTATATCTTTGTTTACCAGTTATACAAAAGTCATCCGAAATGAAGAGGTCTTCAGGGGTTATTTCCAGAAAATTCAAGATTTACATTGCATTTGTTATAAAATATATTACACATACGTTATTTTAATCATAATTGTTAGTAATTTTTAAGAAAACAAAATTCTAATAAAATGTTCTACGTAAAGGAAAGCTTGAGGTGAAAGTATTTTATAGAAAATCGTGTCGCATCCTTGGAAAATGTGAATGTCAAGGTTGGTATTTAAAGGACGTTTCGTTTATTAATTATCGTGTTCACGGGCACACAAAAAAGTGCGGACCCCTTCCTTTCTAATTTTTTTTATACAAGGGACCCTAAAACGTGTATTTCCAGTGAAATCTCGGTATCGAATTTTTTGGGTGGAATGCAATGCGTTCTCTGCTACTATGTAAGAAAGTAAAAAGCAATATTATGGTAATGTGGTAGACAAAATAACGTGTAACACATGTTGCAGCGTTTATCTTTCAAGACGGTGCTAGAAGGACACATATTTGGGCGGTTAGTGACCGGTCAAGGTTTGGATACAGGATGAGGCAATAACAATCGATTTCCTGCCTAAGTTCTCCAGCAAGCTCCAACACGTAACAGCTCTTTGAGATTCATGCCTCACGGTTAACCCTTGTAAGTGAAAAGACATATGAGTGTATGTTGCGAATCTTTGTAATGATGGAACACATCCGCCATCCAAGGATATTCTTTGCGGTTGTGAAAACTTGACGTCCTTGGTTAATGCTTCACTTCAACAATTGAGTTTGAATGCCTTTACGCATAAACGCTACTAAGTTCTCAACTTTTAGGTATAAAAAATATATAATGTGTTCCATTCAATAACTTTCTCTACATCTCTGCAACAAATTATTGTTAACAAGCTTATTCTTCCATTTCTTTCATGTTAATCGAGAAAAAATTAGCAGATATGGTCTTGCTTTCTTGTAAGTAGAAGGCAAGTAAGGGAGTGAAGTTCCTTTGTATTTTAAAGCTGAAACCAACAACAAGGAATATCTAAAAAACAGGTTAACTCTACGAAAAACATAACATAAATTGAGTATTTTAACGAACTCTACATGTTTTGTGTAGTAAGTATTTTTTTATCTCTTATGGTTTACCCGATATTAAAATTGCGCAAAATTCATCCAGAATAAAGATGCCTTCAGAGGCTATTCCCAGAAAATTCAAGACATACATTTTGTTTGCCATATAAATATCTTAAAAATATGATATTTTAATCAAAATCGTTAGAGTTATTTTTGAGAAAACAAAACTTTTCCAAAAATTGTTCCATGTGAAGGGTAATTGAGGGTGGGGGATTTACTTGAAAAATCTTCGAGTTGCAAACTTGTAAGATACTAAACCTAAATACCAAATTTGGTGTTTAACGGCCTTTCCGTTAATGTTGTATTGGGATATTGCCATGGTAGCTCAGTGGTTGAAATCCCGACATCGAATTTTTCAGTCTGACTTCTTTTTTCAGTTTCCCTCTAATATATTTCTTTCCCCTGACAAGAGCTAGGTTTTTATGAATTCCAGAAAAGAGAAAAAGCCCTCCTCTGTAGTTGGGGTGTCTGCCTGACATTTAAGAGGTCGCCAGTTCGAGTCTCGTGTAGGGTGAGTTACCTTTATGAAGTTTTTTCGGGGTTTTCCCTTATCCTGAGAAGACTAATGTCGAGAAACTTTAAGCTTCATGGACTCCGAGATCATTTGAGCATATTTTCAACGGTTTCATTCTTCTTCCAATATGACCAACCAGAAAGGATTACGCTGGACCTGTGGATCAGACAGTACAGCATCTTCCTGCTGTGTGATGGGCCGCAGTTTCGATTCCCGGCTGGGAGTGGGAATTTTTTTTCTAGCTAAGATTATTCCTTATTCTTCCCATGTACAAAACCCATAGAAAAAATACTATAATCCAATGACATCTATTATAATTTAACGCAAGTGCCAAGAGGCAATTTGTCCCAAAGTCATTATGACCACTCCAGTTAAAGGTAGGGTATAAATGGAGCAAAAATTCTTATGTCTTCCATTCATGTGACTTTTTTAAGCTTTTCTACGAACTTCTTATAAAAGACTATTCTTCCTTCTACTCTATGTTAATCGAGATAGCGAATGCACAATGCTAAAGCGGTAGTCAAATGTTTTAAAAGCTGTCGCTATGCAATTGTTATTGAAATTCCCTTCTTTGCATGGCCAGGAGTAAAACAAAAGAAACACGGACGACTTCCTAAATTGTGTGTTTTGACGAGATCTACAATTTTTATGCGCTAAGTTCTTGTACATATATCTCTTACGGTTTACCAGTAATGTAAAAGTCATTCAGAATGACGCGGATTTTAGAGGCTATTCCCAGGAAATTCAAGATATATATTTTATTTGTCAGTAAATATCTTTAATATACGGTATTTTAACCAAAATTTTTAGTCATTTCTTTTAGAAAATCCTCGTCCTCCGTAGTATAGGGGTAACATACGAGCCTCTTGTTCCCGAAATCGCGGGTTCAAACCTGGCGGAGGGCAATGGATTTTTTTCGGGCGTAAAAATCCTTAGAATGGCTTCCTTCTGAAGGGAGATATAACCGTTGGTCAAGTTTCGTAGATGTACAGCACGTAAAAGAACCCCAAGTTTAATAAAGAAGTCTCTGAGCAAAATCAAAAGGTATGTTACGCCCAATATAAAATGGGACATAGAGAACCGCAGCAGTTAAAGAGCGTCCATAAATAACGTTTTAATTTTGAGAAAATCAAAATTTTCGTAATTTTTTTTATGTAAAGGGTAGCTTTGGATGGGAGGAAAATCTTCGTGGAGAATCATTAATAACTTAAATACAAATGTTGGTATTTATCGGACTTTTCACCTTTGATTTATGCATTCCAACCACACACAGGCACAACACACAGACACACACGCATGCATAAACGCACCACTTTTACTTAAAATGCTTTTTTTTCTTTTTCATTCTTGTTATTTTTTATTCAGGGGCTCTGAAAATCTGTATTTCTGTTGAAATTTCAGTATCGAATTTTTGGTTGGAATACAGACAAATGCCTTCTCTGTTTATTATGTGCTTTATACATATGTGCTAGAGAAAGTAAAAAGAAGGAAGGAAAGAAAGAAAATGAGTACTCGCTACATTAAAATATACACGAAGCACGCACCAATATTCCAGTATGCGCAAATGCACCGGAATTGTGAAACAAGTTTAGGATATGCCATTAGCATGTAAAATATGTATTTCCATGTATTCCTCAACACTAATCCTACATGAATATGAACGATCCGCCACTGGGGGGCACCTGGTATCGGCGCTTGGACATGAATTATCCTTGTGCTGTACATATATTGAAACAAATTGCCCGCAACTGTCCCACTCTCACTGCAAGTTGTGTTCACAAGGATAATGTGCGCTGACGCATCTGCACGTGTGCGTTTGACTACACTTCCCGTGCAGGGCAATTTAGCTTGTTAACCGTTACAGAAAAATTATGTTTTATTGCCATCCTATTTCTTACCTTTGACATTGAGTTGCACTTTAGGACAGCTGTAGAAGCTTCAAACAAAGAAATGCTGAAACGAATCCCATCTCTTACTTCTCTGTAATAAATTATTGTTGAAACATTTATTCTTTTATCTGCTTCACGCAAATTGAGGTACACATTAACAGAAACGCTCTTATTACTTGCTTTCTTGTAAGCAGAAGAGAAATAAGGGAATACACTAGGCTAAAGCGATAGTCAAACCTTTTAAAGGCCGGTGATTGAAATTCATTTCTTTGTAAGGCCAGAAGTTAACAAATCCCCGTATAAGAAAAGTTTTAAGTATCTCAGGAATGATCTATTCCAGCAAAAATAGGTATGTGACATAAATTGTGTATTTTAACAGGATCTAAATTTTTTGTGCAGTAAGTTTTTATATATCTCTTACGGTTTTGTAGTTAATGCAAAATACAAAAACATTCATCCAAAGTAAAGAGGTCTTCAGAGGCTATTCCCAGAAAATTCATTATATACATTTCGTTTGTCATAAAAATATCTTCAACATAAGATATTTTAATCAAAATCGTTACAGCCATTTTTGAGAAAATCAAAATGTTCGAAAAATGAGTATGGGGGGATTTTCTAGAAAATCTTTGTGTCGCATCCTGTGAAGATATTCACTTTAATAAGTACCAAGTTTGGTATTTAACCGACTTTTCGTTTTTTGGCTATACTGTCCACAGACACACACAGACCTTTTTCTAAAAATGCTTTTTTTGAAATCAGGTAATCTCAAAACATATATTTCCGGTGAAATCTCGGTATCGAACTTTTGGGTACATTACAATACCTTCTCAATACCTACACTTTGTACATAGTACGCGTAGAGCAAATAAAAAGTATGTTTTATTGTCATCCAGTTCCTTTATATGGAACCTGTTTCTTACCTTTGACATTGAGTTGCACTTTAGGACAGCTGTAGAAGCTTCAAACAAAGAAATGCTGAAACGAATCCCATCTCTTACTTCTCTGTAATAAAGTATTGTTGAAACATTTATTCTTCCATCTGCTTCACGCTAACTGAGGTACACATTAACAGAAACGCTATTATTGCTTGCTTGCTTGTAAGCAGAAGGGAAATAACGGAATACACTAGGTTAAAACGATAGTCAAATCAGCTGATTGCCATGTGACTGAAATTCATTTCTTTGCAAGGTCAGACGTCAACAAATTCCCGTATGAGAAAAGTGTTTTAAAACTTAAACCAATAACAGCAAATATCTCAGGAATGATCAGTTCCAGCAAAAATAAGAATGTGACATAAATTGTGTGTTTTAACAGGATCTACATTTTTTTGTGTAGTAAGTTTTTCTATGACCACGCAAAGAAAACTGAATTTCAATTGTGAGCGGCCTTTTAAAAGATCGCTTTAGCCTAGAGTTTTACCTTATTTCGCTGCTACTTGTACCACAGAAATGTGATCACATAGATATGATAAAACCTTTTTCAGTCTAATATGTCATCGTTGATCAAATCTCGCTCTGACATATTTCTGTGATAAAAATTATACCTACCATAACACCTGTGATAAGAAAATAAAATAGCAGACAAGCACACTTGGTCAATGGCTACAACCAAACTGCTCTTTTCATATTATTAATCTTATGAAATGCTGTATTATTTGAAACATAAAGATTATAAAAACAGAAACAAAAGACTGTAAATATATTAAAACATAGAAGAAGTCATTAGAGAAGTATATGAAGGATATACTGCGAATGATGTGACGAATAAATTCAATAGATTGAGAAGCAAATATTTAGAAGAAAATGAATGTTATTGTTACAAATATTTGATTACTATTTTACTGCTGTCTTTGCTATTAATACTGATAAACGCATTGTTAACATTCATTAAAAGCTTGTCTCTTTGAGGTTAAGTTTTAGGTTAGACAATATGCAATTGTTGCACATGAATATAATAAAACGCTATTATAGTAACATTATTTATAAATATCCAATATAATGACGTAACTCGTATTCTAAACAGTATGCTGAGAAGCAGTACTACAGCGCATGGTTTCAAATGTTGGGTATCCTTTTCAAAAGGGATAAAACATGTGATCATTTATTTGACATAGTGTAATATACCCAACAGCTTTAAATGTATTCAGATCATGTGATCAAAGGTGTAACACGGGCCTTAGAGGGAACTAATACAACCGTTTCTGCTAATGCTTATCTCGATCATCACGATATAGATAAAAGAATAATATAACAATAACTTGAAGAGAAAGTTGAGTGAATGGAACAGATAAGATTTTGTTTCAATAGCTGCAGTCCTTAATTCGCAGCTAAATATGCGTTAGGCCACTGGAGGCATATACTTCTGACTGTTAAACCAGATGCATAAAAAGAGGGATTATGTGGCAATCTCATGCCACAGCCAAAGACTTCGAATCTGTGAATCTGACGAATCAGTGATTCATCTGTGAATCAATTGTTCAGGATCTTCAGACGAATCGTTCTTTTAATTCATTGCGCTCTGGTTAAGATACAGACAATGTCGTTTCGACGCCTGTAATTAATCCTCGTTCCCGGATATTTTGAAGTTGACGTGTCAGTGGAAAGCAGCCAGGCAGTTTGAGTGTCGCAAGCTCGAGCGGTAGAATCGCGTGCAGCTCTTGACGGCAACACACCTGCTGTGTGTGCCAAGTGACTGAGTGAGAGGGTGCTTCTCCCCACGGCAATACTTTTATCGATCCCATCAAGAAGACTCGGCGGGTACTTGCCAAGACTGCGCAGGCGCAAGCCGCTTCACAATCCCTGCAGGGTGCCGAAATCATCGCACCTCTCTATTATTTTATCTATTCCACGCTAGAGCGCAAATTTGCATCTGTGCATGAAGAAATCTCATTTACTATTCATGAAAAATTGAGGCAAAAATTAAGTTTATTTTTAGCATATTCTACCATTCTAATCTTATCGCAGGAGAAAGTAATACAGATTTCGTTGCTGCAGAGAGTCTACAGAGAATTAAATGCAAACTTTCTGACTTGTTCAAATGACATGATTTCAATTACTTTTGTACATTATTCTCATGAATTGGTATCGTGTATTTCGGCTTCAAATTAATCGTCATCCTCCGTGGTCTGGGGTAACATTCTAGCCTCTGGTTCTCAAAGTCCCGGGTTCAAACCCCGCGGAAGATTTTTTTGGGCATAAAAATTGTTAGCGTGGCTTCTTTCGGTAGGGAAATAAAACGGTTAGTTCCGCACATAAAAATAACTTCAAGTCTGATAAAGAGGCCTCTGAGCAACATTAATGGTGCGCTAGAATTATAATAGTAACTAAAGAAAGTCCATAAATAACACTCGATTTTTTAAAATAATTTTTTTCTGACCCTTCTCCGAATTAGTTTAATAACTCTTGCATTGTTTAATATAACTCTTGAATACTTTAAATGGTGTTCTACATTTGTGTAGAATTTTGAACATATTTTACTCTAAAAAAAATCATAAAAATCACCCAGCGGGATGGTTCATGCGGTAATGCCTATGGGCCGCATTCAGGAGGTCCACGGTTCAAATCCCGCGGACAGAACTATACTGGCTGAGATATTTTTGTGGTTTCCCTGAGGTTTACATGATTGGAACGACCCAAAGTTCCACCTTCGGTCAACATGGCAAAATTATGCTGCTTAAACTATGTTCAGGTCGAAGCACTGCCATCCTGAACCTTTAGAGGAAGTAGCTGAGACTGATTGTCCGTCTTATGACTTGGCGCTTAAGTTCTCTCCCAGGTGACCGCAATCGGGATTTGTGGTGGACACAGCGGCGCAGGATGGGTTTTCTCCGGGTTCTCCGGTTTCCCCTGCCATCACATTCCACCGGTGCTCCATCATAGTTCCATGTGTCATCAGTGTCATCGCCTGCGGTGCCTATGCAGTAAAAGCGGGCGTTAAATACTATCCAAAATATTTTATGATTGACCATTGGAATTTTAAGAAACATCTGCATACAGTGGGGTTTGAAAGAAGGTCCCCTAAATGCAGGTTGTAACAGAGAAGATGAAACTGCCCTGCACCTGATTTTTCATCGTGATGCATTGGAAAACAGACCATACAATTTCTTAGCTCGAACCCGAATTAATTGTGCCTCATAAGTATCTGGTTCGGGAACTTTTGAAGCTCTTTAAGGACACATATTGGCTGAACTAGCACAACTGGGAGAGATACCACACAATGAGCTGCTACTTTCGGTGCGGTAAAGTTGGGTCGTCCATTTTGTTTTGTCTCCCAGATGTCAACAATCAATACATCTTCAGTCTAAAACAATAAAAATCTGACAAATCTGAAGTGTTTCATTCACGTGACTTTCTCCACATCTTTGTAATAAATTATTCTTAAAAAAACTTATTCTATTTACTTCAATCGCGATAAGCATTAGCAGAAGTGCTCTTATTACCTACTTCCTTGTAAGTAAAAGGGAAATAAGGGATTACACTAGGCTGCCACGATAGTCAAATCTGTTAAAAGCTATCGCTATGTGAAACGATTGAAATTGTCGGGAGTAAAACAAAATAGTGAAATGAAAGTTCATTTCTCGCTTGAGAAAAGTTTTAAGTAGTTTAACATGTATCCAATAACAAGGAATATCTCAAAAACGACCAACTCCACGTATTTAACATAAATTGTGTGCTTTAATGGGTTGTACATTTTCTACTAAGTAATTTTTGCCTATCTCTTATGGTTTACCAGTTATCCAAAATTCATCCAGAATAAAGATGTCTTCAGAGGCTATTTCCAGAAAATTCAAGATATACGCTTTATTTGTCAGGTGACATTTCAATCAAAATCGTTAGAATCATTTTTGAGAAAGTCAAAATTCTTGAAAATGTTTCCATGTAAAGAGTAGTTGGCGGTGGAGAAATTTTCTTGAAAATCTTAGTGTCACATTCTTGGAAGATACTGAACTTAAATACAAAGTTTGGTATTTAATTGACTTTTCGTATTTGAGCTATGGTTGCACACATAAGGGCATGTTTCTAAATATACTTTTTTGGATTCAGGGGATCTCAAAACATGCATTTTTGGTAAAATCTCAAATTTATGTTTTGGGTGGAACACAATATCTTCTCTAACTACTATGTACATTGTACATACGCGCTAGGGAAAGTAAAAACAGTAGAAATGAGAATCTTGAGAGCGGTCATTGTTAACAGGACAGACATCTGATTTTGTGTGTGCTACATCCAAAGACCACTCTCAAGATTCTCATTTCTGATGCCTCTATTTTTCCTTTATAATGTTTTATTGATATGGTCTGTTTCATTTTATTCATGGAATAACCTTAATAAATCCCACACCAGTTTAGGAGTTTCATCGGATAGATTCGTAATCTCTCATGATAAGAACCATAAGGTGTTTTGGATAAAGTTTTCTGTATTTGAAACTGGATTTTCTCCCTCAAACGCTTCACTACACTTCAAGGAATACTTTCATGGGCATAGAACCAAAGGTTACACGCCGCACAGAAACACTAAAAGAGCATTTCGCGACGAAGACAAGTGAGTGCATCATGGCGTTACACGCGTCGATGGCTAAGGAGCCCACCAAGATCTGGGAACGTTGGAACCTGAGAAAAACAACGGCTACGCTTTCAAAAAAAGAAGCAACCCCGGAACGGAAACTGTTTCCTCCTACTTTCGTTTCCCACGCAACGTCCACAGTCTTTTTGTCTGCTTTAAATTGGGAAAAAACTGATTGAGATTGGGTACCCATAGAATCCTCCTCGTACAAGCTGAAAATCGTCTGTAATTGTGTTTGTTGAGAAACTCCAGAATCGGAGTAAGGTCTGTCCATGAAATTAAAGAAAATGTCTTCTGCTGTATGCGGACGTGCTAATTTGGAGAAACTTTAGAGCAATTTTTTTTTAATTTCTCTATCCGTACGTAGCAGGTGAAGAAGGTATTGCATTCCATTCAAAATTAGATACCAAGATTTCCTGGAAATATATGTTTTGGGGTCTTCCGAATAAAAAAATACTTTCTCCACTTAGTATTTAGTACAGAGAAAAGGTTTTGCACTCCACTCAAAAATTCGATCCCAAGATCTCCCGTAAATACATTTTTGGAAAAAGGTCTGTGTGTCCTTGTGTTTGTTTGTGTCTTGAACACGATAATTTCAAAACGAAAATACTATACTTGGTATTTAAGTTTAGTATCTTCCAGGATGCGACACGAAGATTTTGAGAAAAATCCCCCACCCCAAAATACCCTTTACACGGAACAAATTTCGAATAGTTTGATTTTCTCAAAAATGTCTCTAACGATTTTGATTAGATTACCGTAAAGTTCCATGTAAAGGGTAGTTGGGGGTGGGGGGATTTTCTTGAAATCCTTCGTGTCGCATCCTTGGAAGATAACAAACTTAAATACCAAGTTTGGTTTTTAACGGTCTTTTCGTTTTTGAGCTATGCTGCCCACAGACCCACACACACATATACACACAGACACACACACAGACACAAAAGGACATTTTTCTAAAAATGCTTTTTTTGGATTAAGGGGGTTTCAAAGCATATATTTCCGGTGAAATCTCGGTATCGAATTTTTGGGTGCATTACAGTACCTTCTCTATACATTATGTACATAGTATGTATAGAGAAAGTAAAAATCACCATTGTGATACAGCATGTGAACTCAGCGTTTGGTAGGTATAATAAGACAATAAATACAGGCTGTTCCAATTTTTCTCGTCTGTGTCGTAGTACTCATGCGTATTCAACAACAAAGCGTGACTCATAGGCGACGGCATAGTACAAATGTTCAACCTTGGCAACAACTTTCCCTCAATACTGAGGCGTAATTACACACTACAGGTATACCCCTGTGAGTTAGTAACTCACTGCTCTTTGTAGCGTAGCCAAGCTGGAGCAGTCTTCCGTAATAGATTCTTATACAGTTCGTCTGGCTAATGTTGAAACATGGGAGTTAGAGTGTGCACAATTGCTCGCTCCGTTGTAGGCAAATCTTGACTGCCTAATCCCAGACCATACCACTTCCATGCAGCTTACTCAGTGACACCCCATGATGATATTGTAACTGATTTTTTTTAAATTATTTATTCATTATTTGATTTTTAATTATCAAACGAGAATTTGGTTTATGTTTTTATGTTTTCTGCAAAAATTAAAGGCATAAATCGTATAGAACCTTTAAAAATAACCATTCTATGATACATAAATTAAAATAAAAATTCAATCTGTACAAATAAAGTTCTTCTTTCAATTCTTTCAAATGTAGCCATTTACAAACTGTTAACAGATGGCATACTGTAGATATACCCTCCATTAGAAGCTTTTTGGAGTTTGAAGTATGAAATACACCGGTAGCTGCGGCAGTTTTTTCATGACCCGTGTGGTGGATATTGTTGGTTTTCCAGATTTCAACGCGAAGAAATTATGTTCCAAATATATAATTTCCCTTGCATCAGATTACAGAGGTTCTCCTCGTCCTCCAACACAACACAAAAGCCAGCAAAATAAACAGGACTTAATACTTCACAAACTTTCCACATTTCCCTGTCAGTGAAAAGCGTTGTATCTAAATCAACAGAGCCGAACTGGTCACTTATCTGAACTAGGCAGTAAAGGATAGCTGTGCACGGCCTTTGCCACCCCTTCCCCTCCTACAGGGCAGTAGCTCATGTCTCAAGATAACATAAACTTCTGTAATTGTTTAAATTACGTGTGTGAATAGAGATATAAAATGTTTTATAAGGATGAAAATACAAATGGAGAGAAAATATTTATTTACGTAAAAATAAAAATACATGAAGCAGGTCATTCACCTATATAAACTTTTTATGCAGTCAATTTTACCTCTTTCATTCCTTGTGGTCTATCACGTAACAAGATAAATTATATCTGATTGATACCACGTTTAACTTTATAAGCGTGAAGGCTGTTCCATGTTTTATTTCCCTCCAGTGGTGGTTTTTTCCACATCTAACTTCATCATCCTCTGTAATCTAGAGGTAAAATGTTCGCCTCTGTTTATTTTTCTAAATATTTTTGTTTCTTTTTAAGATTCTTTTGTTCATTGGAATGAATTTAGAGTTTTGAGTATCTATTATTAAATTAAATAAATTTAGGTAAAAAGTGCACTAATGGTTCATACCCCATTTATAGAATTAATCTCTCTTTTCTGATGTCCGATAATTCAACAAAAATCCTCATTTTAAGAACTTTAATTAGAGGTGTATTACTTTCATTAAGCGCTAAGGCCGCGGGTTCATACCTCGATGGGTTTTTTTCATCCGTAAAATCCGTAGCATGGCTTCCTTCGGGACGAAAATAAAGCCAGTGGTCCCGTGTCGAGGTTTACGGCTCGTAAAACAGCCTCAAGCATGATAAAAGGCATCTGAGAAAAATTAAGCTTACTTTCACGGCCAATATTGAATGGCAGTTGAGAGCAGTTAAAGATTTCAGTTTCACATCTAACTTTCTGCGTTCTGGGTAACGCGCGATTTTTGGATGTTTTAAAATTATTTCTTAATACTTCTGACATGAATTTTGTGGTGCAAGTTTGATTATTATGTGATACTACTCTAAACAAATATCTGAAAAATCTGATGTGTTCTATTCACATGACTTTCTCTACAACACTGTAACACATCTTTAAACAGCTTATTCTTGTATATGCTACATGATAATAGAGATTAAGTTAGCAGAAATTGTCTTATTTACTTGCTTCCTTGTAAGCAGAAGGAAAATAAAGGAATACACTAGGCTAAAATGCTACTCAAATCTTTTAAAAGCTGGTTGCCATGTGGTTGAAATCCGTTTCTAAGCATGGTCAGGAGAAAAGTGTGAGAAACGTAAATATTTCAAATCTGAAACAAATAACTTGAAATATCTCAGAAATGATCAATTCCACGAAAAAAATGTATATGACATAAATTTTGTGTTGTAACGAGATCTACATTATTCGTATGTGGTAAGTTTTTATCTATCTCTTACGGTTTACCAGTAATGCCAAATTCAGCAAAATTCATCCAGAATAAAGAGGTCTTTACAGGCTATTCCCAGAAAATTCAAGATATACAGTTTATTTGTCTTGTAAATATATGTAATTTTAATTTAAATCGTTGGAGCCATTTTTTAAAAAATCAAAATTTTCGATTTTTTCCCATGTAAAGGGTAGTTTAGGGTGGGGAAATTTTTCTCAAAATCTTCATGTCGCATCCCTGGAAGATACTAAACTTAAACACCAAGTTTATTATTTTATCACTTTTCATTTTTGAGTTATCTTGTTCATAGACACACGGACATACGCGGACCTTTTTCTAAAAAAAAAATTATACAGGGGATCCTAGAACGTATATTTCCGGTGAAATCTCGGTATCGAATTTTTGGGTGAAATGCAATACCTTCTCTATACACTATGTACATAGTATACGTAGAAAAATAAAAATTGCAGGAGCAGAGTCGTCATAGGCAACCAGTAACGAACAAATGGCTGAAAACAGCTACATTTAAAATAAGATCGGAGGACAGCAGAGCGATGTAATCATTTCGTTGGATTTGGCAGTCAGTTGGAATCAATTCGGTGTGATTCGCAGCGACATTGTAGTTAATCCGGGCCGCGGAGGGCCGAATGTCACATGAAAAATGCACGCCCATGTTTGATTAGTCTGTCACGGCCGTTTAGATCCCCTGTCTCGCGTTTTGCAATAGCTCGAAGCGACGTCATTTGCACCCTGCATATTTTTTGTGTCATTGTTTGTTAACCGTCTCCCGGCGGAATATTTGATACCCACACCGGAAAGCAATCATGTAACGAGCCTTGCACACTTCGCACTCCAGCGGAATTTAAACATTAAGGAATTCCTAGCTACATGTTTTGCAACTAACTCATTCAAAGCACTGAAAATATTGCTAGCGTCATCAAACTCTTGCAGGAGTACTGGCGCATGCAAATATAACAGAATGACACAAGTTTCACAAAAGTTTGTTTAGAAAAACGTTTCAAGCATTCACAGCTTTCGTAAACAATTCTGCTATATATAACTAACAAGCCTCTTTCACAATGAGAATCAAGCGTCAGCATAACGTAAACAAAAACAAATTGATGTGTTCCATTCACATGACTTTCTCTACATCACTGCAACAAATTATTCTATTTACTTCATCTAATGGAACAAAAATTAGCAGAAATAGTCGTATTACTTGCTTCCTTGTTAGTAGAAACGAAATAAAGGGGTACCAGAGGTTAAAGTGATAGTCAAAAGCTGATTGCTCTGCGACTGAAGTTCCTTTGTTTGTATGGACACGAATATGGACAAAGACCTGTATGAGAAAAGTATAAGTCTTTATAGCTGAAAAAAAAAACAAGGAATATCTCAAAAACAATCAACTCCACGAAAAATGTTATGACATAAACTGTATGTTTTAAGGTGCTCTACATTTGTTGTGTGTGGTAAATTTTTGTCCATCTCTTACGGTTTAGCAGTTATGCAAAATTCCGTAAAATTGACCAGAATAAAAGTAGTATTCAGAGGCTATTCCCAGAAAATTCAAAATATACATTTTATTAGTCGGATAAATATCTTTAATATACGATATTTTAATCAAAATCGTTAGAGTCATTTTTAAGAAAATCAAACTTTTCGAAAAAAGTTCCATGTAAAGGGTAGTTGGGGGTGGGAGAATTTTTCTCAAAATCTTCATGTCGCATCCTTGGAAGATACTAAACTTAAATACCAAGTTTGGTATTTTAGCTACTTTTCGTTTTTGAGTTATCGTGTTCACAGGCACATGAACACACGGACACACTGACACACGGACACAAGGACCTTTTTCTGAAAATACTTTTTTTGGATACAGGGGACCCTAAAACATATATTTCCAGTGAAATCTCGGTATCGAATTTTTGGTGGAGTGCAATACCTTCTCTATTCACTATGTACATAGCACGTATAGAGAAAGTAAAAATTCTGATGTGACCTCCACCCTTTCCACAAACAAACCATCTTTACAAAACATTGTTCTTTTATCTATTTCAAACTAATCAAGATAAACATTAGCAGAAATTGTCTTATTACTTGCTTCCTTGTCAGTAGGAGCAAAATAAGGGAATACACTAGGCTAAAGCGATAGTCAAATCTTTTAAAAGCACATCGCTACAGCCCGCATGTTTAGGCATTTATAACAGTTGAAATAGGCAGGTGAAAAAGGCACAATAAATTTTCTAAAAGGCATAATATATTTTACGAGGAAATTGCAATGCATCAATATAAATTTCATTTGTACGGTTGCCACCAGGTATTGTTGTAAACGTTCTTGTGTTATACTTAATCTTCTATCCGACAAAATATTTATCATTACAGAAAAAGATCGTTCTACCTCTGTTGATGTAATTGGTGATATAAATCTGGTGGTGTAATTCTCTCTCGCACAGATGATTCTACTTGAAGACCATCCATATTTTCTTATCTAAAATATATTGCATGGAAAGTATCTTGAGAGAAAAAAAACTTGAAACGCAAAGTTGCAAACAAACAAGAAGTATTGTTTGAAACGGCAACAAAAAAGGGCATTTATTATTGAATTAGGCTAAAATACCATAGAAAAGGCAAAATATGCGAAATAGAATTTGACCTTATCGATTCTATTTACTCTGAACCACATTTATATCTACGGAACTGTTGATTTACTTTCATCCATTGAAAAAGGCATTTTACCTAACATCCGGGCTCAACTCATCGCTATATGAAACAATTGAAATTTGGTTCTCCTTAACATTCCCGGGAATAAAACAAAGGAAATATGTAACGAAAGTTGACTTCCCACTTGAGAAAAATTTTAGGTAGGTAAAACTTAAACCAATAACAAGGAATATCTCGGAAATGGTTAACTCTACAAAAAATATATATGATATGAATCGTGTTTTAATGAGATCATATCTGTTGTGTGGTAAGTTTTTGTCTCTTTCTTACGGCTTACGAGTTATACAGAGGTCATCAAGAAATAAGAGGTCTTCAGAGGCTATTCCCAGGTAATTCAAGATATACATTTTGTTTGTCATGAAAATATCTTAAACGTATGATATTTTAATCAAAATCATTAGTGCCATTTTTGAGAAAATAAAAAATTTGAAAAATTTTCCATGTAAAGGATAGTTGGGGTTGTCGCATCCTTAGGTTCAGACACTGAACCTAAATACCGTTTCTTTGTGCGTTATGTTGTCTACAAACACTATTTTTGGATTCAGTGTGCCGCAAAACGCGTATTTTCGGTGAAATCTTGGTATCGAATTTTTAGATGGAATACAATACTTTCTCCATCTACTGTGTACATTGTACATGCGTGCTAGAGAAAGCAGAGAGTAGATGCTATGTGCTGTAATGGAAGCATATACATTGAATCACGTAAACATAAATATAGGATTGTAGTAAACATAGAAGCATAAGAAATTAGCCAATCAGAGAACGATTCTCATCAGACTAATTTTAACATCTCACATTAGATACCCATTATCAGGTATCGACTCGTAACTCTGTAATCATAGACCAGGAATAAGAATGAAATGGTTATTGAAAGACACTATCGAATAAAAACTATCGGTTATTCGATTGCTATCCATATATTCGGTTTTCATTCATTTTTAGAATGTTGCTATATTATTTTTGCTTGTCAGTCATTACTGCCCAATTACTTTCCGTTCTTTTATTACTAACATGTTAGAGGGTTTCTATACCAGCATTCCGAAAGAAAAAATTAAATGTCCATAGATCAATTACTCGGATTTCATTGTTGGAAAACTATTTTATTTGAAAGTCAGGGAGAATCGGATTAGGACAATTAATTTTCTTTCATAATTATGAGATAAATTTTGTATTAAATTAATGAAATGTATACAATTTATATATTTAAGTACCAAAAACGGAAGTTCTAAAATTAGAAGTGTAGAATATTATTGCAGCATCTTCAATTCTTAATTGAATTTCGCTCCAGAAACCAGTTTCTCTTCATACTGGAAAAACCATGTAGGGGTAGACAGAGTGTTATATTTTTATATTCCTGAACTAACGTATAATTTTATAGAGTTGTCTATTAGTTGAGAACAAGCAATGCTGACCAAACTTAAGGTTCCTGCAGACATGGAGGACGATGGGGCAGGAAACCGCGAAACCGTGGATGTGACCTCATGTTTCGTCAGACTTTAATAACCAATGTGAAGATAGGAAAACCAGGTTTCCGTAACCGCTGGTCGCCTGGAACCGCTACTTCCCTTCTGCAAAAGGAAGCCTCCATATGTGGAAAGGGGAAAAACTGCGATATCATATCACGAGGTCGCAACAATAATAACAGTGAAAGTGTCTGTTGGGTTATTTTACACGCTGGCTTTCTGGTGATTCTGTATTTAACTTTCCAGGATTCCTGGTAAGTTGCAGAACCCAGGTGTGATGTGCTATTCAATATTTTAAGAATGCAATGAAACGCCTTTCTTGGCGTCTCGCATTACTCAGCGTGTAAGAATAAGAACAGCTCAGATATTCGACAAGAGCAATATAGAACGAACAAAAACGAAACGGAATCACGTGCGAGATTGTTTTGTTCGCTGGAATTTGATCGAACTGTCCCGTTCTGGAAGTCTGTGCGGGAGGTCTGTCTTTCCACTGTTTTTATTAAACTCAGGTTTAGGCAACCTCGGAAACATACCAATTTACCAAGGTTCGCGTCTCTAACTTTGGAATAAATAAAATATTCTTTGCATTAAATAACTTGCGGGTGCTGTTTATTTTAACCACAAAATTAAATAAAGACAAGTAAAGAATAGTGCAGAAATGTGTACTGAATTATTTAAAGAAAGTAAGATTTTGGGAGTACTTCTCCCCATTTGTCGAAGACGATTGTATTTCAAAAAAAAAAAAAAAAAAAAGGAGAAATCCAATAGTTCATTTGTACATGGCACACTATACAGACCACATAATGTTACAGCAGTTTATTTCAATGGCTGCTGAACAATTTTATATCTCGACGCTTCGACATGCGTTCACTCAGTTGCCTACTGCTTTGGCTCCTTCTGATCCAACTGCATTCTCTGAATGCGCCATCACAGCTTGAGCTGTCTATCTTCCTTTTGTAGCTCCAATTACGAAGCAAGAAATTTCAGAGCTGGGGTAAAAGTATTGGCTGTTCCCGAGCAATTTATTGCCCACGAAAGGCTCGGGTTAGCTGTTGCCTAATCGAATGTGTTGAATAATAACAAACCTCTACGTAAAATGTGTTGTCATTCGTTTCGTGCCAAAGCGATCGGAATGCAAGATAAGTTGCTCGTATAAAAATAACACCTTAACTCAGAAGATATTAGACTTATGATCAATATTTATAGAAATTGTGTTTCTTATTTTGTCTTTGTAAATATTGGAACCTTTTCATCCGGACACCTAGTATAGGTTGTTTAGCGTACACAATCAGTTCCGGGGTGGTAGGATCGGAAGCAGGTGTGATCCATAACATCTCCAGTTATAGGTAGGAGCACTCACAGCCTCCCTCCGTAAGGAAAGTTCTCACTGGGGATTCGTCATCCACTAGATGCCTGGGCAGACGGTTACTAAAACAAATTTCAACCTTCATGACGTCCACTCGCCTGATCCTTCGGCCCTGAAACATGGGAAAAGAAATGTTAGAAGTTGTGGCATTATATAAACCACATGAGCATTCGCCTAATATTGCTATTCTTAACGTGGCTGGTTTAATAGCGGTCAATTCCGCGGCCTTCAAATCAATCTTGACACGCTACTATGGAGACATCTAGCTTAGTGGTAATGTACGAATGTAGGGGGAAGGTATGAGAGGCTTCTAGCGATAATGCCACTGTCCTCTGTATGCCACTTTCACTTCGCCACAACAAACAACTACCATCCAACCCAAAAGCGGTCCATTCACAGTCAGTAATATTCTGCAGTATTTGATATTTGTGCAATATTATTGATCCTTTAGAGCTCTCATTACGTTGGACAATATATTGTGTCAATAAAAAATCTTGAAATATATTGCAATACGATAAAGTTGGTTCGTCTGTGGCGATGTTGCACAGTAGTTCTCAATGTGCAACAGAACCCCGATCGCAAGAGCAAGATGGCATTTTTCTTTCTCTATACGCACTATGTACTAGAGAAGGTATTGTAATGCACACAAAAATTCGATACCGAGATCTCACCGGAAATACATGTTTTGAGACTCCCTGAATCCAATAAAAGCATTTTTAAAAAATGACCGTGTGTGTGTGTGTGTGTGTGTGTGTGTGTCTGTGGGCAGCATAGCTCAAAAACGAAAATACCGTTGAATACCAAACTTGATATTTAAGTTTGGTATCTTCCTAGGATGCGACACGAAGATTTTCAAGAAAATCCCCCCACCCCCAACTACCCTTTACATGTAGCTTTTTTCAAAATTGTTTATTTTTCAAAAATGGCTGTAACGATTTTGATTAAAATATCGTATGTGTAATATATTTACCTGACAAATGAAATGTATATCTTGAATTTTCTGGGAATAGCCTCTGAAGACTAATTTACTCTGGATGAATTTTACGGAATTAACTGCTAAACCGTAAGAGATAGACAAAAGCTTACCACACAAAAAATGTAAAGCACGTTAAAACACACAATTTATATATTATACATTTTTTTCGTCAAATTGATCGTTTTTTAGATATTCCTTGTTATTGGTTTCAGATTTAAAAAGCATACTTTTCTCATACAGGAATTTGTCAACTCCTGTCCATACAAACAAAGGAACTTCGGTCACATAGCAACCAGCTTTTGACTATCAATTTAGCTTATGGTACTCCCTTATTTCCCTTCTACTTACAAGGAAGCAAGTAATAAGACTGTTTCTAATAATTTTTCCTCGACTGTCGTTAAGTAAATAGAAGCATACGCTTTCTAAAAATAATTTGTTGCAGAATTATAGAGAAAGTCAGGTGAATGGAACACATAAGATTTTTTCAAATATTTTAATTACAATACTACTTGTCTTAAATAATTTCATGATAGATAAAACGTAAGTCTTGCATTTTCTATGAATTATATTCATAGTAGGTATTCTGAATGAATTTTGCTGAATTTTGCGTAACTGTTGAACCGTAAGAGATAGACAAAAACTTACTACACAAAAAATGTATACATCGTTAAAACACACAATTTATGTCATGTACGTTTTTTTTTTTTTTTTTTTTTTTTTTTTTTTTTTTTTTTTTTTTATGTGGAGTTGACCATTTCTGCGATATTCCTTGTTATTTGTTCCTAATTCCAAGTGCTTTTCACACATGGACATTTGTACATGTTGGTCATGCATAGAAACGGATTTCAACTACATGGCAACAGCTTTTAAAGGAGTTGACTATCGTTTTAGCCAAGTGTATTCCCTTATCTTTTACTTACAAAGAAGCAAGTAATTAACACAGTTTCTCCTAATGTTTATTTTGATTATGATAAAGTAGATAAGCTGTTTAACAATAATTTGTTACAGCGATGTAGAGAAAGTCATGTGAATGTTATTTTTTAATTGGAGTAGACACGAGTCCCAGATAACACAGGTTGGGAAACTATCCTATAGTCCAGTTGACTGTCAACGTATGTACCGGCGTGCAAATTGATTAGAAACATTATTGTGCCGGTTTGAGCCACATGTTGATGCGAACTCCCTGTGGTGGTGTTATCGATAAACATCGACTGTTTTATTGCAGAGCAGTTCGTTTTTATCTGTCGTTGTCAGAACAGTGACAGCAATGAAGATAATACCTGATCATACGTCACTCCCATATGTCGTGCTTATGGATTCAAAGTGCTGCATCCATATGGCGAAGTGGTCGATTGCTTCAGCTATAAGTTGTGCCACAAAATAGGTACTACTCAGTATACTTAAGCTATAAGTCCTATGTGGTTTATCAATAGTTCGTAGGTAGTAGTAAATATTATTATTATTATTATTATTATTATTATTATTATTATTATTATTATTATTATTCGTTTTGGTAGATCCTCAAGCCTGGAACGCGAATTTTGTTCTCCAAAACGTTCCATCCTCTACTTCTTCTGCATCTAATATTTCCGTTTTTCCTTTAAATTGTCTAGCAGTTGAATTCTTCTCCTTCCGCGTCTAATTACTGTTCCTTCTACCTTTCCAGCTCTGACGTCATGCAACAGCCAGTTTCTTCTTAGGATGTGCCCTAATCAGTTTGTTTTCCTCCTGCGAACTGTCCGTAGGATATATTTTTTCTCACCTACTCTTCTTTATCACCATGTTCGTCCAATTTATATTTTCTATCAGTCTCCAGCACCATATCTCAAAACTCTCTTAAACATTTATTTCTCCTTTCTCCTCAAAGTCCACGTCTCTGGTCCATACTGAGAAATCCTCCAAATGTAATAGTCCATTCACAATGAGATGTAAGCGTGAGAAGCAAATACGCTCAAGACTTTGCACCCATGTTATTCATAGCAAGCATTCACATAGACTTAAGCAACACACTACGCAATGCAATGCAAGAGTTGGCAAACTACAAATTTGAGCCTTGCGTTGCGTACACAGGGAAAGAATTCTGCATTCCTTCCTCTATGCATTGTCGTTGTTAAAACAGCAGACGATCTCAATGGGATTTTTGCAGTACCAACTGTACATGCATGCTCTTCTATTTGGCCGTGCCGAGCCATCTCAATTTTCTTTACAAGCGGTTGTGGCAGTCTTGCGAATCCTGCTTTGATTTAATTTATGTACCCACCATCTGTAGTTAGATTTCATGGTCCTCATAAAGCGTAAGGCGCAAAGAGATAATCCACATTTCATTAAATGTATAGCTTTATCACTTTCTGCAGCATCCATGCTTGCATTATTTTCAAGATTTTATGAAATTTCTTATAATATTGGTGGTAGTTTAAACAACCTATTATCTGCAAAAAAAAATCAACGAATACAGCGTGGATTTAATAGGGCTCTATCTCTTGCACTAATCGCAAACACGCTCAAGGTCGTGGCTTTAGTGCTCGCATCAATCACCATTTAATTACGCACAATTAACAAGAAATATCATTTTGTAAAAGCTCAGTGTTTTGAATTGCTGTGGGGTCGACCAAAAACAGCCGTATACAACTTGCCTGTAATGATTATTGAGAGGTTCACATTCGCGTTTTAATTATTGCATATAAGATCGGCAGTTTTTCTGAAAGTTTAATTCTTTGTGTGGTACTTGGGTAATACTAGTAATTTCCAAAAATACCGGATGGAAGGCACATAATTATATTAATTTAAACAAGGTACAGACTTCATTATTGGAAAAAATTGTATATCATGTTTTTCAATAGCCATTTTCTCGTGAGATATTTTAGGTTTTTCGAGAATATAAAGCGAATGTGTTGGCAACGTTGCAGCGACGAACAACCGGAGATGCGCTCTCCCATTCAGAACCAGATGTAGATCAGCACAAACAGGTTTTACTTTCGTTTGTGCTTGGATTAAAGGTTGTGTGGAAAACAAAATCTCCAGTCCCCCACCTTCCAGTTCAGGTGATATTTTGTTTACATCTGTGATCCGGGTCTCACATTGGGCTTCCTTAACCTAGCAATGTCGCCTGTCTCCAACCAGATTATATCTGCAAAACATGATGTGGTCTGCTCGGAAAATGATTAATTATTTCAAAACCGTGTATGATGTATTTTTGCCACTTAAACTATAACAGAAATCTTACAAGTAACAAACTATTACCTTCATACGAGGATTTATTCTTGTGGAATAAACCATCGGATTTGGGAGGGGAAATACTTTTTTTTTCAAAAACAGCTGATCCTAGAACATAATGCTGTTATTCCTTTTGTTTATAATCCTCAATGATGGACTCAGTATATTCGCATTAGAATTTTACATCTAAAGTTTGCAGATCGTGAATTTTCCTATGAATTTCATTAGTAAAATTGGGGTTATGTATCTGATATTGAATATTCTGATGAACGGATTATAAACTCAGGGATATTTAGGAACTAAGTGATTCCTGTTGCATAATTACCATTCATGAAATATAGTGACTTCGTTTTGACTCGTATTTTTCTGCAGAAGATTTATCTCTTTTGCGCCCACCTTGAAGCAAAGGAGTTTCTTGAGAACACTGTATTGTTATAACAAACTGAATCGTATTACAAACTAGTTGTTCACCACGAATTCGCGCCGTGCCATTTGGTAAAACCTCTAAAAATGTTTGTGGTGTATGCGGTAATTGTTCACTTGTTTCTGCAGTTAACACGAAAAATACCCCTGTGTTCATTTGGGTACTGAAAACCCAGTATATAGAACCACGAAAACAAGCAAAAAATCTATACAGTTAAAATACACGCTTAGGATCTCAGGCTATTAAATGTGTAACCTAAAATTTATTTTATGTACATAGAAACTAAAATACGTTGTAAACAATTTTGTTGTTTATTTACTGAGTTTACAAATGCTATACAATTTAGCTGAAATGTTTTTCACAGGTTCATAACCATATATTTACATTCTATTCTGCTCCTATATACTTAACTTTTCAATAAAATAATTTTCAAAAAAAAAATCTAGTCTGATGTAAAATATACTATGTAGGTGCATGATTAACATTTAGATATTTGCATATTATTCATATAGTTCTTGCCACCATAAAACTAAATTTTGTGCAAAATTAATACTTCTCAAAATGTATTAAATATTGTTTATATTATATTGTTTAATTGTTTTATATCAACAAAAGGCTCTTCAATTCTTTTCTTTAAAAGACTGTTATACTGAAATTTTGAAAGAAATTGTAAAACTTGCATCATGGCTAAAATGAGGAAAAAAAATAATACGAGACTGGTTGACTCCATAGCTCAGTCGATAGAGCACCAGTCTGCTGTAGGGGTCCCAGGTTCCATTCCTAGCTGCGGGTCGGGAATTTTTCGCTAACCAAGAGAAAAATGTGTTTCGTGCGCTCTTTGAGCACACCCATGCACGTCCATTTTAACGTTCAGTTTGGGGATTTACATTTTAAAAAGTTAGTTTATTTTCAAAATAAATTTGAGTTGCCCTTCATGCTAACTTCAAATACCCAATGTTGCGGGTTCGGACGATGGATTTTTCCGGGCGTAAAAATCCGAAACTTGGATGCCTTCGGAAGGGATGTAAAGCCGTTAGTCCTGTGTCGTAGATTTACGGCGCGTAAAAAGATAAAGAGGCCTCTGAGCAAAATTAAGCTGTTTTTCACGCCCAATATAGAATGGGATGCTTAGAACCACAGCAGCTAAAGAGCGATCCATAAATAAAACTACATTTCATTTCAAAAATTTGATGCAGACTCGGTACAAAATACACTTAAAAGTCATTACAAGCGGCCATCCACAATTAATATTAAATGCTTAGACGCTTAAATAAAGCATAAAGACTCGATTTCAGGGTATTTAATATACATTTTCACATTTGCATTACACGATTTGAGTGTTGATTGACCCCGTAGTAACACTTTCCAGCTGTGGGAGAGATTCCAGCTTCGAGTCCCGGTGAGTAAGTAGGCGAAGTTTATAATTAGGATACTATTCTTGAACATTTTCTGTTATAACAATCATGAGCGAAATCTATGAACACTGTATTTCTGTAAACTTTGAATTGAAGACCAGCAAAAATGTTTCTGTTAACAAAATATATGCAGAAGCGAAAGTCCATAAAATTAAACAGCATAATCCACTTACGTAACTACCCATTTGAATAAAGCGTAAGTATTGGAAAACTAAAACCAATACCAACGAATATCTGGGAAAAATTAGCTCCACAAGAAAATGTATTGTTATTGTGTATTTAACGAGACATACTTATGGTTTACCAGTTATCCAGAATTGAAAGAAGACTTTAGAATCTGTTTCCAAAAAACCCAAGATGTCCTTATAATTCTTCATGAGAATATCTTAAACAATTGATATGTTAATCAAAACGGTTAAATCTATTTTTGAGAAAATCAACATTTCCGAAAACTATTACATGTAAAGGATACTTTGAGGTGGGAACTCCTTTGAAAATCTTCATGACGGCATTCTTGGAAGATGCTGAACTTAAATATAAAGTTCGCTGTTTAACGTACTTTTCGTTTTTGAAACACACATACACACACACTTTTTTTCTAAAAATGTTTTTTTTTTTTTTTTTTTTTTTTTTTTGAGTTAGGGCGGTGGGGATTCGATCCCTAACGGCCGTCAGTGGAACTTGTGGTGGACAAATCGGCGGAGGAGGGTTTTCCGATTTCTTCGGTTTCCCCCGCCATCGCATTTCACTGGTGCTCCATCTTTATTTCGCATATAAAGAATATCAAAAAAGGAACCTCAAAACATATTTTCGGTGAAATCTCGACTTCGAATTTTTGGGTGGAATACTATACTACCCTTCATTAGTATACGTAGTACAGTAATATATATATATATAAAGATAAATGTTTTTATTACAAAATAATAAACCTTCAATAATGTCGCATGTTGCAGTCTTAAATGTGGATCTCGCATTGAAACCAAGAATAAACAAACATTGTTTCGGGAAAACTGTTGATAAGATATTTTGGAGCATGAATGAATGACAGCAGTGTGCTAAATCCGTCACTCGCGCATGCGTGCATTCCCTTTCTCTTTCTTGTCCTCATCACAAGACGGGGCAATGCGAGCGACCTTGACGGTAGTGTAGGAGGGGGGAGACACGGCAACAGCGCATTTCTCCCCGCCCCCCTCCCACACCCAGGTTGGTTCCCACGATGGCTCGTGTTCACCGTTCCGACTTGCCTACTACCCACTTCAAAAGCATTTAACCTTCGGTTGAAAACAACAGGTTGATTGTTTCTCACGGAAACTGTGCTTCTTTTCTGCAGCAGCCGTTTTATATGAATCACTCATGTGTCCGTGATGTGTAACAATCACAAGACTTTGTCTATTCGTTATAACATTGTAAGAATCCTGCGGATTATTCGTTTCAAAACGTATTACTTTGCTATGTACATAGTAGGCAAAGAAGGTACTGCATTTCAACCAACATTTTGAAACCGAGAATTTGACGAAAATAAAAGTTTGCAAGCCCCCTGAACAAAATACAAAAAATAGATAAATTAAAAATAAAAAAAATGTATTTTTTTAAGCAACGTAACTCAAAAATGGAAACGATAAAATTGGTATTAATGTTTAGTATCCTCCAAAGATACGACACGAAGAGCAGATCCCCCCACCTCCAACTTCTCTTTATATAGAACCTTTTCTAATTGTTTTTATATTCTGAAAATGATTCCAAACATAAATTTTGTTTTAACTAGATCAACATTCTCTGACGTATAAAATACACTATTCATAATATTTTATTATAGTTTTGAAGTACCCTTCATTGTTGTTTCAATCACCTAATTATACCGAGCCAGGTGGTTCAGGCGTTTCGACTGGGACTGGAATACGAAAGGTCATGGGATCGGTTCCCCGCGGCAGACCTCTCTGACCCATGGGTTTTTCGGGGGTTTTCCCGAGTCACTAGGCAAATGTTTGAGAGGATTCTTCATTCCCCGAACTTTCTGTCATCTTCATTTCATCCTAACCGGTCTCTTTCAGGGTTATAAGTGTCGACGAGGAATGCAGTAGTGGCGTCATTCCATGGAGGTTACTGCGCTCTGGAAATACAGCTCTCGGTGTCGGGATGGCGTTAATTGATTGTCTGCGGACTGAACCATAGTCTGCTGGCGCACCCCGCGTCCAGGTGAAAAACTGCTTGTGAATGTGAGGGACCTTCAACGTCGGCCGTCCCCTGAAATTACACTAATCTCATCCTTCCTCCAGGGGTCTGACTAACAAAAAGCTCACGACTGCAGTGTGGAATATTTCTCCGTAAGGTACCCGCGCACACATACACACACGTGCACTAGTTACAAATAAATGTTGACCGTGTGCAATTTTGGCATATAAAATACGCGCGCGCCTGGTCTTATTAGAAATAGTTCTAGGTTTGAAAATTCAAATAATTTAATTCCATTGATATATATGTATATATGTATATATATGTATGTATATATATGTATCACTTGTAAACTTCGCAGGATACAGTTTTATTGACATTGAAGAAGATACACGCTAGACATTTTTTCTACAAATAATAAAAAGGATAACTGCAAACAAGAAGTAGAGATAAACTGATAGTGATCACGAGTCAGATTGAGAGCAAGAATATGAACCAGAAGATTATCAATTTATCTGTTACTACTAAAGATTATCTTGTTGGGATGGGTGGATAGTTATACATTTTAAATGGAATAAATCATACACTAATTCCACAAAGAAGACACAGGAGAACATTATAAAGTGGATTTAAAATTCACACACAGATTTATGTATGTTACGTTACATATATTTCACATAATTGTGTGCTTTAACGAGATCTACACTTCTTGTCCCCTAAGATTTTCTCTATCTTATGTCTTACGCTCATTCAGAATGAATGACTAGAGGTTACTCCCAGAAAATTCAAAATATACGTTTGTGGGTACTGTAAATGCCTATTACATGACATTTTAATCCAAATCGCCTAAAATCTTCATGTCACATTCTTGGATAATACTGAACTTAAATATCAAATTCAATATTTATCTGAGTTTGCGTTTTTGAGTTGTACTGTCCATAGACAGACAGACAGACAGATACACAGGCGCACATGATTTTTTTTAAACTGTTTTTATTTAGGGGCCCTCAAAGCACTTATTTCGATGAAATCTCGATATCGAACTTTTGCATGGAATACCATACTTTCTCGACATACTATGTATATACATTGTACATATGTGCTAGAGAAAGTAAAAAAAAAAGCACGGTGCTAGTATATCATGTTTTCCAAAGGGGACATTCCACGTTCATTTGTTGGTTCAACTGTACAAGCGGGCAGTAGACGTTCGACTTCGAGACAGCTCATACAGTAGTCGAGTTGTATGCACGCAATCGATACATCCCTCTTCCCCTCCCCCTCTTTCTCTCCACCAGCATGTGCACACTGACCACTGTTAACTATTTAGTAAGCGTGTAAAACAGACGGCAAGTCGATTGCTACGAAATGCCATATCGACCAATCGTTTTCACACTCGAGTTCGTGTCTTCAGGTCACGAGCTTTTGCAAATTTAAACCTCGCGTGTTACTGGAGAGCTTTGCAAAGATAATCATACACAAGCAATTAATGTTATATAAACTTGCTGTTCTTAAGTGCAATATTTTACATGCAGACTAACATGATATACTATAGCAGCTAATTGAACAATTGCGATAAATAACATTGCTAAAATGGTATTTTATCTTCTGTATTACATATAATATGTAGGGGAAATATTGTATTCGATCCAAAAACATGATACCGGAATTTCATCGGAGTTATATATTTTGAGACCCTGAAAAAGTGCATTTTTAGAAAAAGATCAGTGTGTGTATGTGTGCGTAAACAGCATAACTAAAAAACAAAAAATCGGTTAAGTATCAAACTTAATATGTAATTTCTGTAACTGGCAAGGAGGCGACACCAGATTTTGAAGAAAATTCCCACACTCAAAATCACCCTTTACATAGAAACATTTTAAAAAAATTTGATTTTTACAAAAACAATTTTTATTAAAATACTATATGTTTAAAACGTTGTTGTGATAAAATAAAAGGTATGCTTTGAATTTTCTGTGAATAGCCTTTGAAGCTGGTAAACCGTAAGAGATACAAAAAATGTAGATATAGTTAACACACACAATTTGCCTATTCCGTGGAGTTAAACATTACCGGGATATTCCCTGTTATTGGTTTAGTTTTCAAATGATCATATTTTGCTCAAAAGAGCTATCAATTGTTTTTCTTTCTCATGGTCAAGCAAAGAGAACGGAGTTTCAATATCATCATTCATCACCGGGTAGCCCAACAGCACCATATTTGACGTGTGCAGATATCCCTTGATGCGTTAAAAGAGCTGCAGAACTCAACGGGGCTACGGTATGGGAGGGATGCGTTAAATAAAAAAGAACAAAGTAATCACCATTTCTCAAAACTCTATTTTAAGAGTGTTTCTAAACGCTGATTTACAATACTTCTTGTATATTTCATACTACACAGATTCAATTTTATATTCTTCAAGTTAAACCCCGCCAGTAGAGAACTGGCGAGAGCGACATTCGCTTTACTTTTCTTGTTTATCAGCGGAAACACGTAGCCTCCTGTAGTTCCCTCGCTTCATCGGTTTCTGTTGGGAGTAATATTCCCAATACATACATGTACGTCTTGGTGACGAAGTTTCCCCTCAGCTGTGTAACCCTAACCCCAACCATATGACCAGGAAACTATACTTCAACCTAACGTGGATGGTTTGTGCTCACCACCCCCATGAGGAGCGGAACCGCAGAAGGCTAAAGACCACAGGCAAGCCTGCCGACAGAGACGCGCAGAGGTCCCTAACAATTCAGAGCTTGATGACACAGTACACCGATGGGCTGCTCGGAGAAGACTTCTTTCTAGCGGGATTAGAGAAAAATCGACACACCTGAAACAGAGAAGCCTGCTATCTAACAGAGAACAATTTTACGAGCAAGTACGCCATCTGTCCGACACGACCGACACTGCACAGCCCTTAAGCCCATCTGAGTCATAAAAGGGAAGCAAAATGATAAGAAATGAGGGGAACTAAATGTGAGGTGGAAGATAAACCACATCAGCATACCCTTGCTAACCAGGAAAAACCATGAAACCCCACGATCAGAGTGGTCGGCCCTAAGAATCGAACCCAGGATCTCCAGAATACGAGCCTCTTACTTACTGTGAAGTCATCTCGTTGAGTTAGGCGCAAAATTTTATTTCTAACTATATTTTTATAAATGGCATTCGAACCCATCGTTTTGTGATCAGAATTTTACACCGCTTTACCAAAAAAGAAAAGGGGAAAATAAATAAAATAAAAAACACGATTCTGTACTCGGAGATATAGAGGTAAATTGTAACTTATAGTTTAAGGGAATTTTCATCTAAAATTGTTACTACTGCTAAATATGACTACCTCCACTCGTGCAATCTGGTGCTAGTTTTGCCAACAGGAGAGTTTTTCCCCGCTACAGTTTTTCTTTGAATAACATTTCTATGAATGACATTTTCTCACATAAATTCCCGTTTTCTCATAAACTATTGAAAGCCGCTAAATCATATTTTAGGAACAAAAAGACAAACCGTTAATCCAGTGCTAATATGACGACTTTCGTTTGTGCGATCTGTGTGTGTTTATTTTTATTTTATTTTATTTTTTCGTTGCAAACATACGTGAGCTTTCTCTACAAGTTTACTTTGAATACCTTTTCTCTGAGTGACGTTTTCTGGTATAAATGATCCGTTTTCTCGAAAACTAATAAAAACAGCTATATTGTACTTTAGAATAAGAAAACACTGTTTTACTGCTGTTATGTACCTATCTTACTGTAACGTGTTACTATCTTAAAAAATCACGTGACTTTCTCTACAACTCTGCAATAAATTGATTTCTCTCAAAATCTTCGTGTCGCATCCCTGGAAGATACTAAACTTAAATGCCAAGTTTGGTATTTTATCGACTTTTCGTTTTTGAGTAATAGTATTCACAGACACTCTGACACACACATGGACCTTTTTCTGAAAATACCTTTATTGCATACAGGGGACCCTAAAACATATATTTCCGGTGAAATCTCGGTATCGATTTTGGGTGGAGTGCAGTACCTTCTCTATACTATGTACATAGTACGTATAGAGAAAGTAAAAAAGGGGGTGGGGTCAGAGAAAGAAAAAATAAGTTTCCGCACGATATCACAAGTCCCAGTATTTCATAAGCATTTATGTCAGTCATTCTTTGCTTTATAACAGCTCTCCTATCGCATTTTCCAGAAGAGTAGAAGGAATATTTCATTTACTGCTCTAACGGTTAAGACAATTTTCCATTTTGTATCTTAGATCAAATTGGCAACTTAAACTTTGGTCTTTCTCTAGCACGTATGTGCAACAGCATGAAAGGACAAAATAGAATGTTAAAATTTGATTTAATTTTGCTTTATCAATATCAAATGTACCTCAAACTAGTAAAGAACGTATTGTTGTATTGGAGTCAAAAATTGGATACCCAGATTTAACCAGAAATACATGTTTTGAGAACTCCTGAATCCCTAAAAGAATTTTTAGAAAAGGGCCAGAGTGTGCTTGTGTGTATGGGGAGAGGGCAATAGCTCAAAAACTTGATATTTAAGTTTAATATCTTCCAAGAATACGACACGAGGATTTTCAATTGATGGGGGATGAATTGGATTGATTGTTGAAGGATGAATTGGGTTGATTGATGAGGGATGAATTAAGTAAAATTAAACAAAGGCCCTTCCTCTCCCCCTCCAAAAGAGAATTTTCAGCCCAAAATTCAAACTTTTAAGAACAAATATAATCCCACCACTCCAAACATCCAAACACATTTCTAAAATGTTTTTCTCAAAGTTGGTTAACAGTTTTTATTAAAATAACGTATATTAATGATATTTACATGATTAAATAAAATGTGTATCTTGAATTTCCTGAAGACCTCTTGATTTTTGCATAACTGATGAACCGTAAGAGGTATACAAAGTCTTACTCTACAAAAAATGTAAGTTTCGTTATGCATTTTTTGTAGAGTAAACCAGAGATACTCCTTGTATTTTTAAAGTACTTAAACTTTTCCCAAATATATCATCCCTGGTCATGCAACGAGAACCAAATTTCAAACACGTAGCAAGCAGCTTTTGACTATCGTTTTAGCTTGTTGTATTCCCTTATTTCCCTTATACTTATAAGGATCTAAGTAATAATATCATTGTTGCTAATGTTTATATTGAACAACATAAAGTAGATATGTTATTGCATTCAATTTTGCATAGCATAGTGTTCTGTGGTACAGAACTGCACAATGAATGACTATTATAAGCAGAAACTGGTGACATGGAAATGTTTTTTTTTTTTTTTTTTAAATCAGTCAACATATCAAGGAAGAAAAAGTAAGAATACAAAATACAAGAAATGACATAATCATAAAGGTATAAGAAAGAAGATTGTGATACTATGGACACTCGAAGGGAATGTGAAAGGAGAGGATTCCAAAATTGATACATGAATGGAAAGTGGAAGACCTGCAAGACCAATTACCACATGACAACGAAATGTTATAGCTTCTAAGCGCACAACTTCATAAACTCTAGGTCGCGGGTTCAAACCGGCGGAGGACAATGGATTTTTTTTCGGGCGTAAAAATCCTTAGCATGACTTCCTTTGGAAGAGAAGTTAAGCCGTTGGTCCCGTGCCGTTGAGGCGTCTTTCACGCCCAGTATAGAATAGGATGCTGAAAACCACGTCCATAAATAAAACTCCATTCCCATTTTTTCTAAGCGCCCTTCGGTTTACCAGAAGAAAATACGTACATAAGATGAGAGTGTGTGACGAAATTGGTTAAGATAGACAAATTGTTTTGGTTGAAGAGAAATGTTTATAGCAAGGAATAAATCTTTGTAATAAATTAATAATAATAATAATAATAATAATAATAATAATAATACAGCAGACATTTTTGTCCCCGCGACCAGTACTGGGACATTTACCCCAAGATAAGTGCAGATGTTGACGGTTACACTAACACGCGCACTTAGAGATGTTAATTGTAACGGCACGCACCTGCCCGGATGCGGGTAAGGCAAGAGATAAAACGTTCTTCCCTTCCTTTTGTGTCGTCAGCTGCCGTAGAGTTGGTTGGTTTTAACATCGGAGAGAAGAAACTGCTGTGGGTCGACACAAAAAGCGATCTTAGGGCTGTCCAAACTTCCACTGCAATGTTTCCTCTAGAATACATTCCCCTGTTTTCTTTAGACACTCCTATCAGGGCATCAATGGCATATTTGTATGGCATTTTATTTCCTATACACTAGGAATGAATTTTGACAAATTTAATTTTTATAGCTTTTTTTTCTCATGTTTTAACTACTAATTCAGTGTCATAAATGAAGAGTGCCACTTTAGAACTAAACTGTACTAACTTTTTCAGAGATAAAGATCAATTACCAAATGTTAATTATAAATTTTATGACATTATTTAAATATTTCGAGCAGAGAAAACTGATATTTCTATAACGTTTATTTTTTAGGACAAAAACTGACAGAGTTTGGATTATTTTGGAAATCGCAAGCATTAATTTAATGTGTATGTTAACATTTCCAAAGTTTTTGCATATTCAAGAAAATGTTTTTTTAAAATGAAATGCAAATTTTGAATTTTTGGAGGATAGCCTGTGAAATCCCCTTCATTATACAACGGGTAAAATATGACAGAGAGAGAGAGAGAAAAAAAGTAAGAAAGAAAGAAAGAAAGAAAACAAAAATGTATATCTCTTGAAAGCACAAAATATATTTAAAACGGTTATTTTTGTGCTACCAACAGTTTCCAAATAACCATTATTATTGGTTTCAATTTGTCAACACTTTGTCATGTTTGAAAGTGCTGTAGCTGTTCCATTGTTTTCTGGTTCCCAAGGTCGCGAGTTCAAATCCAACGGAAGGCAAATGGATATTTATGGTGGTAAAACCCCTTAGTATGGTTTCCTTCGGAAGGGAAGTAAAGCCGGTGGCCCCGTATCCCAGATTTAGGGCACGTAAAGAACCTCAAGCCTGATAAAAACGCCTCTGAGGAAAATTAAGTGATCTTTCACAATATTGAATGGGAACCATGGCAGTTATAGAGCGTCCATAAATAAAACTCAATCCCTCCGTTGTTTCTTGGAATGTTACGGGAAGTATGTGGAATTTTAAGGTATGTTATAATATAACGACCAGTTTTTAAACATTTGACTATTTCTTCTATCTTGTAGTTTAATGGCCTTTAATCTGGTAGGTCATATCGGAGGATGGTTAGGTGAAATTGATAAATTATGTTATAATGAGCCCGGGGTCCATAGAGCTTAGAGTTATCCGACATTTTCTTCTCAGGATAAGGCAAAACTCACCCTAACCGAGATTCGAACTCGGAACTTCATTCTAAAATGTGACTCACATACTACCACCACACAGCAGAGGCTCTTTTCACTTTGTACCTAACTATAACAGAAAGTGTAATGAATAACATATTTAACTCAAGATAAAAGAATAAGGTTTGCAATCATGGTTTATCGAAGCTATACAATATAAGCGATAATGGGTGGAAAAGTCATGTGAGTACAACAAAACATATTATTTATTTCGTACTTACTGTAAGCTATAAATAGTGAATCTTATAACTTTAAAATCCTCTAAATGTTGCTAAATAGTAAACTTCCGGATAACGTACATCTGACTGTAAACTACGTGAGCAGAAATCCCAACTTGGGGATAATTTTGATCATTACTACTTGATGATCGATTGAATTCTTTCGGAAGTAAGCTCTTTCCATAATTAATTAATGAAACAGGCGGAAATTTATGCTATATACCTCGCGAAATGGCTTAATTCTGATGAGTCTGTGATGTAAATAAATGCGTTAGCGTTTATTTCGTGGATCTGGTGATGTTATACATTTTCTCTGAAAGTTAAGTGGAATGAACTTTTATCGTAGCGGACAGAATATGAACATTGTCTTGGAATTAGTAGCAAATTCCCATTTCGTTTGCTTGTTTATGCACATACCTCTGGATAAAATAGAAATACTGTGCACTCTTCCAAGTAAGAATACGTCAAAATGTTTCACTCTGAAAACATTTGCAATATTACTAACAAATTACAAAAACCCACCCTCATTTCTTGGTGACTTTTAGCATTCTTTTCCTACACCACCTTAAACCAACTCCATTAAATATTTCTTTCTCTACCACGTATGTACAATGTGCTTAGTAGATAGAGAGGGTATAGTATTCCACCTAAAAATTCGATACCGAGAATAAAAAAATAATATATTTTTAGAAAAAGAAGCGTGTGGATCTCAAAACGTATATTTCCGGTGTAGTCTCGGTAACAAAATTTTGGTGGAATACAAAACTTCCCCTAGCCCGCCTGGGTAGTGTGATGATGCCTCACATTCAACAGGTCGCGAGTTCGAGTCTCGCTTAGGGTGAGTAGCCCTGATAAGTTTTTTTTTTTTTTTTTTTTTTTTTTTTCGGGGTTTTACCTTATCCTGAGAAGACGAATGTCGAGTAACTTTAAGCTAAATGGAACCTCGAGATCATTTGACCCCGACGATGATTAATCAACCATTCAGGTTAAAGGATATTAAGAGACCAAAAAAAAAACTTCCCCAACTTACTGTACGTAGTAGAGAAAGGAGAAACATTTGTATAAGCAGGTGATGCGCAAGAAACGATAAAACTGACCAACCGACGGCCGTGATTCTCCCAAATTCAGAGTGTGTGTGTGTGTGTGTGTGTGTGTGTGTGTGTCTTCTCACTTCTCTCTCTTCTTTCTCTTCTCTCTCTATTCTATCTCTCTTTTCTCTCTTCTTCTCTCTATTCTCTCTCTCTTCTCTCTATTCTCTCGCTCTCTCTCAAGGAGGATGCAACACTTAATCGATTTATTTTCCTGGTTTTAATATTTATTTTATACTATCAATATTCTTTAATTATTAGTCCTAATTTAATGATATATTAATGTGTTATTTGGTTCTGATTTAAATTCATTGACCTTTTATTCTCTTCTCTCTGTCGTTCTCTCTCTCTCTCTCTCTCTCTCTCTCTCTCTCTCTCTCGGACGGATTGGTCACGTGATACATGCCTGAAACATTCTCTATTAACTCTGTGTAGTTGGTGCCAACATCTGTAAAACTGTATAGTTGATAACACTGAGGTCAACCGCATGGACATTTCCAATACAGTTAATGCGAGAAGGACGAACGTCATAATCAAATCCGCCACCATCTGCAAGTGTAACAACTTCCTGTGTTCGTAAACTGTAAAATAAGCAAACAAAAACAAAATTGTGCATAAATACTTGAAAGTGAAGGAGAGCGTAAAGAGGATTCTCCAGTTGTTCACCGACAAATTTGAATTTTAAAGGAAGGAAGTGTATGTAACAACGGTTGGCTTCCGCTACAGCACAGATCACAAGAACGATAGCACGCATGTGTCTAATTAGCTAGGTGCCCTTAGGGAATGCTAATATGTTACACTTGCCATATGTTAGTGCGATAACTGTAACTCAACTGTTTTACTTACACAATTAGACAGTAATCCACAAGAGGCATTCCTGCAATTCTAGCTGTAGGTGTTTCGCTTTTGTAACGATCGTTAATTCCAACTTCATTCGAAATGATTTTGCCAGCTTTCTCATATATTGGTGTATTCTTCTGTTCACTAATGCTTTAGGACACTGTCTAAAATAATTTGGTCTATTATTATTTTGTCAATCTCTTAATTGTGCTAGTCTCATTCTACCCAAAAAAATATATGATATCCCATTAAGAATGCCATTTGGATGTCCTCTGAACAAAAAACCGTATGTATTCCATTCATATGACTTTCCACACCCTTCACAAACTACCTATATCCTTACAAAAGTTGGAGAGGCCGAAAAACCATAGCCGTGCAGTTGCTCGACCACTGAGCGACCATGGCATATTGCCGGTACTGTATCAAGCTCTGCAACTGATTCGCGTTTTCCCCGGTAAACCACAAGGAGATTTCAAACTATTTTGAGATGTCATACCGTAAATACTTAAGTCCCCGGGCTTTATAGTTAACCAATTATTAGTTATTTAATGTGAATCAATTGTTCCTTTCACACCAGCAGAAGTCTGAGAGGAGTCAGACCTAAAATCTCAATTCCAGAGGCGGGATTTGAACCTGGTTTCCGTTCAGAGACTGTGACCACTGGGCTATCATGGCAACATGCCGCCAAGGCACCAAATTCCCCAAATAACTCGCGTTTTTTCCGGTAAACCACAAGGAGATCTAAAATTATTTTGATCGCTATACTTCAATGGCGACTTATAAACTCCGTAAGTACTTAAGTCCCTGGTTTTATAGTTAACCAGTTTTACACACGAATGGTGTGAAAGAAACAATTAATGCATATTCTTACAAAAGTTTATTCCTCTATTTCTTGTTAATCAAAATAAACTGAAGAATTCTTAATGAAGCCTCCTCCCGGACATCTGATATAAGGGAGTTTTTCACTTACGGGTTGATTTTTTCCATAAGAAGTATTCCTATTTTCAGCAATAATATGACCGTTTAAAACGGACATAATTTTTTACACTTTATAACCCATATACAGCGATCGCAGAAGGAGCCGACCGCAAGCTACCTGCGACATATGCATAGTGTGACGTCATTGCATGACTATAGTCGCAGCAAAATGCAATTGGGCTGAATGCCAGCAACTTTTTTTTTTTTTTTTAACTTATAGGTGCCTAAATATTATGAATTGTGTACAACTTTCATTGCTATATAGTCTAACATGTACGGTATATCCTTGTAACCAACACTTCACACCGATTTCATTAGGGAACATGGTTCATAGCCGAAAGTTATTTCTTCTTTCCCCTCTTTATGGTCCTTGTTTCTCGGTGTCTCATTACTGGATTGACTAGTTCTATACAGACAGAATGCCTCCAACAGAAAATCGAAATATTCATGTATTGCTGAACTATAGAAGAATTTGGAATTGAATATTTTAATGCAAATGGTGACAGGATTGAATGTAATTTAAACAAAGTAGACAGAAAGTGTAATGTTAGACGCGTTTTAGGTATACCTAAGAAGGAAATGTACATTAGATGTTTATAAAACATCCATTCTCTTTGTACAACCACGAAAAGAACCAGAAGAAGAAGAAGAAAGCGACTTTGAAAAGTTTAAGAATTTTAAAATTCAAACTAATAATAAAGGACCTCTCGGAAATTCTTAACGCCATAAAAAGAGAAGATATTTGACAATAATTCCATGCTTTAACAAGACCTACATTTTTTATAAAGTAAGATTTTGTTACCGAGCGAGTTGGCACTGCAGTAACGTATTTGACTCGCATTCCGGAGATCCCGGGTTCAAACCTCCGGTGCCGACCAGCCTGAACGAATATTTTTTCGCCGTTTTCCTTGGTCGTTTGACGAAGCTGGGTTAGATAATTTGGTCCGCGAATTTTCTTATCATTCCTTTCATCACTATTTTTCATTTTATTTTTCACCACCAGGATCACTCATCGTGGATATGTTATGATCCAAAGTGTTTTATTTCTCTTTAGGTTTACTGTCCCCCGCCGTTAATCTGAAAGTCCAGTGTAAGTCCTATATGGAGGAGGGAAAACTACTGAAGAAGAATTTACTGCCTTCTACGGTTTCCAAATTATACACACAGCAATTCAGCATAAAAATGACCTCACGCACTATTTGCAGAAAATTCACGTGTGGGCATTTTGTCATGAAAATGATAAATATTCTAGATACATTAAACATCTGATATTTTAGTTAAAATGGCAGAGAGGCACTTTTGAGAAAAGCAAAACTAATGAGAATTTGTTCACTATGATGTTCCAACTCGACTCGTCCGAGGGTAAGTAGTACACGCGCGTATTCAGCCACAAAACTCGGAACAAGCTGGAGTCGAAACGTGGTACTTACTACCTCACCGGGTAAAGTCATGCCAGAAAGCTTACCTACCATTTCATTTCCAACACTTGATTCGGCCGTGGCGTCAGCTTGCCTTCAACGTTGCGCCGTATTGCATGTTGCAGATATATCCCCTATAGTCGCAAGGTGCGCAAATTGGCGCCCATCAAAGTTGGAACAGATAAATGTAAAGCGTACCTAGTTTAGAGCAAGGAATTTTCCTTGAAAATGGTTGTCTCGATTCCTTGTGAGATCCTGGATTTATATACTAGTATAGTATTTATCCGACTTATCGTTTTATGCCACGGCTTTCAAAATAACCAATCCTTTTCTAAAGGTACATATTTTATTTTTGAATTCACCTAATGTTAAAAAGCTTTTTAGAATTTGTTTGAATTAAAAATTGAGTATAAGTTTTGAGAATGCTAATACTGGACAAGCTTGGAAACTGAAAGGCTTCATTGGAACAAGCTTGAACTGTACATAGAGGGTTACTTTTGCTGTCTCAGTTGGATGCTGAAATGCTTACCATTGGCGTTCTGTGAATTGCAGTGATATAAAATAATTAGTATTTAATTCTATACATTGTTTAAAATACACTCTACAATAATCAATATTATCAACCTTCTAGAAAGGCCAAATAGGCCTGTTTAGGCTCACAAGGGATCTTCCCAGCGTCTTTGTGGTCTTCCAATATCTCTGGTACCAATTGGTTTATATTACACCCTGTTTTATCAGTCTTTCTTCTGGCATTCAAAAGATATAGTCATATCCCCTGAGATTATCATGTGGATCAATTTTTTTTTAATTTCTCTCTTATTGTTTTACTTGTAATGTGAACTTTGAGACTATTGTGAGTGACGTGCCTCAAAAATTTTATTTCGGCTGTTTCAATATTCTTTCATCATTCCTATTTATGGCCCCGGTCTCGGCCCCATATGATATAATGGGCATTGCCATAGTTTTATAACATTGTAATGGTTTCCCTTGTTTTGTTTTTCAATTTTCGTTTTATGTATTGAAATGTATGTAGGTTTTTTTTTTAGATAGTTTCCATATTCAAATGAAATGTCTCATTTGAGGTAGTTGAAATATTTCACTTGAATGGAACAATTGATTGGTAGGAAATTATTACATAGAATTAAAGATTTGACAGTGCGAAAAAAGACTAATTGAAAACGAGTAGAGTTGAAAAAGTGTTATTGAATGTAACAAGCAAATAGAAGTGGTCACTGAATAAGACAGTTGAAGGATGATATCTTCGTTTTTTAGTTTTTAACATCCTTTGATCTGGTAGGTCATATGGGACGATGGATGAAATTGGTGAAAAGTTGCTCAAATAAGTCTGAGGTCCATAAAGCTTAAAGTTGCTCGACGTTCGTCTTCTCAAGTTCTTAGGATAAGGAAAAAATCTCTAAAAAAAACCTTATCCGGGTAACTCACCCTATCTGAGATTCATGGATGAATTTTTTGTAGCTAAAATGTAGATTTTGTAATTGTTATAGATGGTGATAGGTTAGAGGTGTCAAACAAACACGTAACATTAGCCTAACACTTACACCATTAAATGCTAATAAAATACTTAGACTTAAAAATACTTACGACATTTTAAGTCGCCATTAGGGTATGTCATCTCAAAATAATTTGAAATCACCTTGTGGTTTACCGGGAAGCATGAGAGTCGGTTGAGGAATTTAATGCCGTGCCGGTATTTTACCATGGTAGATCAGCAGTAGAGCAACCGGTCAGAGATCGGGAGATCCATGGTTCAAATCCCGGCTTTTTCAGGCTGACTACTACTTAACTCCTGTCTTACACACTGCCTGTGTGAAAAAAATAATTAAATTAACAAACACCTATTAGTTGTATTAGTTATCTACGAGGAATAACGTCGTTATTGTGGAGTCTCTGAACTGCTCTTCCTCCTATAGCAGACACATCAGGAAAGCATTCCCAAGACCATTTCACAAAAACGAGACTCGACATAGGTGACGCGTTGCAGGTTCCTGAGGGATATCACTCTTTCCCAATCGATATGCTGCCTCGAGTTACACCCGGCTCTTACACTCTTACAATACACGGGCAGGGTTACCCCAGCTCTATTTGTTTGCTATGTGCAATGCACAGGTCCCCGGGCTTGGAACTGTTATTTTCCGGTTCAGTAACGTGCGTGACCCCTTGATTACCAGTTCTATTGTAGACGGAGCATTGCGCATGCTCCAACATTAGCGGCGCATAGTGAACAGACGTGAAACTGCTTAAAACAAATGACGGAAGACTATGTTCGCCGCCATTTCCAGTTTAGGTAAACCGCAGCTGAAGCATTGCGTTCATAGCTTACTGCTGTGTTTAACTAAACAAGCAAGTTATTTGTACATGCTGTATTTCATTCTAGAAGGAGAAATAGGATAACACACACGATGTAGTAGTTTACTGTTAACCAGATTTAGTTTAACCTTACATTTAAAGCAATCACCTCAACTCCTAAACTGTAATGTTTGTTTCTGTTTCAGGTAAGTAAAGATGCGAATGGAATGCTGGTGATGCTGTATTTCACCGAAGGATAAGTACTAACATTTGTAATAAATGTAATTTGAAGCACAAGTATACAAAAGATCGGAGGATCCTATAATCTAAGAATTTCTAACCGAATTCTAGTATTAAACATGTTTAATCCTAATGTAAAAATCTAATTGTTGGCTCACAGTACCCTCTCTACCTCTTGCAACAAACTGTTTTATATAAGCTTATTTTTCGTCTACTTCTGCTAATCGAGATAAACCTTAGCAGAAATGTTCTAATATCTTACTTCTTACTTAAGGGAATACGCTAGCCTGAAGCGATTGTCAAACCTTTTAATAGCTGTTCCCCTATATGATTTTAGAATGTTAGGTTCTCTTTGCATGACCAGACGTGTAAAGAATTAAATAAATAAATGATAGCTTCCGAGTTGAGAAAAGTGTGAGTGTTGGAAAATGTAAACCAATAATAAGGAATAATGGTTAACTCCACACAAAAAGAAAGACAAAATAGGGGTTTTACATAAATTAACGACATTTACACTTTCTGTGTAAGCCATCCAGAATTAAAAGGACTTCAGAAGCTATACCCAGAAAATTAAAAATTGATATTCCATTCATCTTAAAAATATCTTAAATATACGATAGTTAATCAAAACCGTTAGAGCCATTTTCAGGAAAATGAATATTTTCAAAAAATGTTCCATGTAAAGTATAGTTGGGTGGGAGGATTTTCTGGAGAATCTTCAGATCACATCCTTAAAAATACAGAACTTAAATATCAAGCTTAGTATTTAACAGAGTTTTCGTTTTTGAGTAATACTATTTAGGTATTCGCAGATACTTCGTCCTTTCTCCAAAAAGGATTCAGGGGAACCCAATTATGTTTCCAGTGAAAAGACAACTTCAACTGCCTGTAAAACAAAAACTATTAGAGATAGCAACCTAATTATTTTGGAGGTATGTTGAGAAACTCTCAAAATTTCGTTTGTTACTATTGGTAACGCTGTAGTGTTTTGTTTGTTGTTGCAGAAGCTGAAATGGCGGAAAATCCTATGGAAAAGGTATATTGCGTGTTGGAATTTGCTAGAACGCAATCAGCAACTGTTGTCCAACGACATTTTAGAACACGTAACCACAAAAATGAAATGATGCGCTCACAAAAACCAGCATCGTCTTCATCATGTCGCAACATGTCGATGCAAAAGTCACGCCGTATGACCTTATCTTCTTCACTCAGAAACTGCAACATCTGTAATCTGTAAGGCATCATGTGCAGCCGCTTCCGCAAGATTTTCCATACAGTTTGCTGTGGAATTTGTAATTGCATGCTTGCCCTAGATGTCGATTTCTGTGGGCTTCTTATGTAGGCAGAACGAACACGTTCAACGTTTTCTTCCGAAACTCTTGGTCTTTCCGAGCTCTTCCCTTTGCACAAACATCCCGTTGTCTCGAATTTTCTATACCAGTCGTAGATTGACTGTCTAGTCGGTGGCGTTTTCTGGTAACGTTGGACAACAGTTGCTGATTGCGTTCTACCTCCCTTCTACTTAATGCTATTTAGAATATTCTTTTACCAATAAAAAAGCAGATTTGGAAAATTTAAGAAATGAATGTTTTCAACGTTAAAAGGCTCACGCGGTTATCAGTATTTATACACACATAAACATACCTATGCCAGAGTCTAATACCCCGGGTTGCGGGTTCAAACCCGATGATTTTTCCGCCATCCTTAACATGGCTTCCTTCGGAAGGGAAATAAAGCCGTTGGTCCAGTGTAATGTTTATTTTCACGTAAAAAGAATCCCATACATTGAAAGAAAAGGTCCCTGGGCTAAATTCACCACGTTTCACGTCTCCAAGTTCGTCCTATAGAGCGATTTATGGGCGATGAGTTGATACCGTGTCAAGATGTGCATATAGTGCGAACTAGAAGTTCCTTGATCAAGAAACCACTGTAAAAATAGCCCAATATGCGCCGCAATGCGCATGGAACTTAACTTTGACATAAAATATTCTGTCTACGTTCTGCCGCTGTAATTGCCGAATATGTGCGTAAATCTTAGTTATTTGTTGGCATCCATTGCTACACACGTGCGTTATATTCTTTCAGGGTAGTGAAAAAGCTGCGCAGAACGTTGTGAGCGCAACTATTGCCGATTATGTCACTCTCCTTTCTACCGTATGTCCATATCATCACACACGCGTGCGCATTTTGAGGTTTTGACAGTAGTGGGAGAGAGAGCATTGCAGGCGGCAATGAGTGATCACAAAAATTATAATGTAGTTTATTCTGAGATTAACTGAGAACTATTGACAGTAACTACCTAAGTTCTCTTCTGGTAAGTCCCTTATAGAACACGCTAGGGAGATCGTTTACAATGTGGCCACTTATTTGCGAAAGCAAGTATTGGGAAGGGGAGGTGGATTTCCATGAAAATCTTCGTGTCGCAACATTGGAAGATACCAAACTTAAATGCCAAGTTTGAATTTAATGGTCTTTTAGTTTTTGAGCTATGCTGTTCACAGACACACACAAAGACAGACGCGCACCATTTTTTTGGAATAGGGGACTTAAAAACATATATTTCCGGTAAAATCTCGGTACAGAATTTTTGGGTGGAATACAATACTTCCATAGTACGCGTAGAGAAAGTATAAGAGCTGTTATTGGAGTGAAAAAAGAGGTTTTGTTAAAATATTAATAAGTTTTACTGTCGGATTTTAAAAGCATCGCATGATATGTAAGTTACACAGAGAGAAGAAGAGGGTGATTGAGGAGAGATACCTAATTTCCGCATTTATTAGAATAAGGGAAGCAGAGCTTCGGTTCCTGCTAGTAAATAATGAAACAAAGTAAAACTTCTTAAAGCAGATAAAGAGAATAATCATGAGGGCGGTACGAACAGTTTGCCAAGACCGTAATACAGAGAGGAAGAAAAAGAGCATATTTCAGTATTCCTTAAAGCCATGCATATAATTAATACGGTTCTGTGAATTCTTACAAGGCTGTGGTTTGTAAGAATATTGATATGTGAATTCCTACAAAGACAAAAGTTTCCCTACCACATACCACAACCTTGGGTCTGAGAAACAGACTGTTCTGGCTAAACATTTTATCTTTGTTCATTTTGACTTTCTCTACAAAGCACATAGTAAGTAGAGAAGGTATTGCATGCCACCCAAAATTCGATACCAAGATTTGACTGAAAATTCGCGTTTTGGGGCCGCCGCAAAAAATAGAAGAAGGTCCGCGCGAGTCTATGTGTCCGTGTGTTTAAGAACAGCTTAACTCAAAAACGAAAAACCCGTTAAATACCAAACTTAATATTTAAGATCAAGATCTTCCAAGGGTGCGACACGAAGATTTTCACGAAAATCTCCCCCCCCCAACCACTCTTTACATGAAACATTTTTTCGAAAATTTTGATTTTTTCAAAAGGACTCTAATGATTTTGATTAAACTGCCACATGTTTAAGATAATTTCATGACAAGCGAAATTTATATCTAGAATTTTCTAAGAATAGCCTCTGAGGACCTCTTCATTCTGGATGAGTTTTGTATAAATCGTAAGAGATAGACAAAATCTTACTCCATAAAAAATCTAGATCTTATCAAAATTTATGTCAAATACAAATGTACTTTTTTAGTTTTTTAACAGATGTGAATATCGCTTTAGCTTATTGTATTCTCTTATTTCCATTGTACGTGCTGGAAATAGTAAAAGGACCATTCCTGTTAACGTTTATCTCATTACCATGAAGAAGAAAAAACAATAAAATTTTGTAAAAATAGTTTGTTATAGAATAAGTAGACCAAGTCTAGAGAAACCAACGCAAAATTGTAAAATTATAATATTGGCAATCTGAGAGACACTAAGATATTTTTAAAAAACCTTTAAAATAGATATGTCAAGTTCTTGGTATGTTATTTCTATAGAACTTTGTTTAACGCAATCAAATCATATAATGGGTGCACTTGAATATTTATCATTTTTTTTAACTCGTATAGTACGTATTCTAGTCACAAAATCGGTTGTCAAGATTTCACCGGAATATAATATGTTTAGATACTCCTTGAAGCACGTCCCCCCCCCCCGGTAAAAAAAAAAAAAACACTTTTAGAAAAACGTCCATGGTTGTAAAGCTTAGCCCAAAAACGAAACGTTTAAACACAAAAGAATGCGGCACGAAGATATGTAAGAAAATCCTCCACCTCAAACTAACTTGTTATGAAACATTTTTTTAAAATATTGGACTCTCAAAAACGCCTCAGACGATTTTGATTAAAATACTATATGTTTATAATAATTAAGATTCTGATATACACTGCAAGGAAAATAAATAAATAGAGGTATTTTTGTAGTAGTAATTATTGCAACACTACAATAATAGTTTTCTTGAATAAAAACCTTAGCGACACGAAGATATTCAAGAAAATCCATCCACAACACTTTACCCTTCGCATTGCTCTTCTACTTACAAAGAAGCAAGTAATAAGACAATTTCTGCTAAGGTTTATCTCGATTAGCATGATGCATATAAAATGACATACTTTGTACCTAATAGTTTTTGAGGAATAGATAGAAAAAATCATATAATTGGAACACAGATTTTTATTCACGGAGTTTCGTCTATTTACTACATACTATACGTAGTATAGTAGAGAAAGTAAAAAGAAAATATCTATCGAACACAATATTACTTGAAACATTTCTGAAACTCATTCACATGACTTTCTCTACATCTCTGTAAAAATTATTGTTAATTATTCCGTCTGCTTCATTCTAATCAATATAAACACCAGCAGAAACGGTCTTATTCCTTAGTTCCTTATAAGTAGGAGGAAAATTAGGGTATACGCTAGACTAAACCGATAGTCGAATGTTTTAAAATCCGTTTCTTTGCGTAGCCAGGAGTTGAATAGTATTCAAATGAGAAAAGTTTAATTATTGTAAAACTGCAACCAATAACAAGGAATATCTCAAAAACGACCATTCCACGAAAAAAAAATGTATACGGCATAAATTGTGTGTCTTAACGAGAATTACAGTTTTTGTGTAATAAGCTTTTTTATATATCTTACGGTTTACTAGTTATGAAAAATAAAAAAATAAAATCATCCAGAATAAAGAGGTCCTTAGAGGATATATCCAGAAAATGCAATATACATTTTATTTGTCATGTAAATTTCTTAATCTTAAGAGATTTTAATCAAAATCGTTAGAGCCATTTTTTAGAAACGCAAAATTTTCGAAACTTTTTTCATGCGGGGGGGGAGGACTTTCTTGAAAATCTTCGTGTCGCATTTATGGAAGATACTAAGACACCAAGTTTGGTATTTAACGGCAATTTTGTTTTTGAGCTATGTTGTCCACAGACCCACACGGACCTTTTCCTAAAAATCTTTTTTTCGGACTCAGGGGGCCCCAAAACATATATTTCCGGTGAAATCTGAATATCGAATTTTTGGGTGGAATATTATACTTCTCTATCCCTATGTACTGTACATACTGGGGTGGAGAAAGTAAAAATTATCCAAATTAAAGAGGTCCTCAGAGGCTATTCCCAGAAAATTAAGATAGACATTCTATTTGTTATGTAGATATCTTAATCACAAGAGATGTCAATCAAAATCGTTAGAGCCATTTTTGAGGAAATCAACATTTTCGAAATTTTTTCCATGTAAAGGGTAGTTGGAGGAGGGGGGATTTTGTTGAAAGTCTTCGTGTTGCATCCTTGGAAGATACTGAACTTAAATATCAACTTTGGTATTTTACCGATTTTTCGTTTTTGAGCTAGCATGTTCACAGACACACGACACACACGCACACGGACCTTTTTCTGAAAATCCTTTTTTTGGATACAGGGGACCCTAAAACAAATCTTGGTATCGAATTTTTTGGGTGGAGTGCAATACGTACACTTTTCTCATACAGGAATTTGTCAACTCCTGTCCATACAAACAAAGCAACTTGAGTCACATAGCAACCAGCTTTTGACTATCACCTTAACCTATGGTACTCCCTTATTTCGCTTCTACTTACAAGGAAGAAAGTAATAAGACTATTTCTGCTATTTTTTCTGGATTAGCATGAATTAAATAAAAGCATAAGCTTTCTAACAATGATTTGTTGCAGAGATGTAGACAAAGTCATATGAATGGAAAACATTAAATTTTTTAGATATAGGGGGTCCCAAAACATGTATTTTCGGTGAAATATCGGTATCAAATGTTTGGGTGCAATGCAATACCTTCTCCATACACTATGTACATAGTATGCGTAGAGAAAGCAATAGTTTTTGTCGTTCCTCTTAGTTTCCCACCGTTAATGTGGTGCAGTGAGAAGTGTGGCCACCCCTGTTGGAAAGGGAGAACTGCCAACATCTTGTGTAGGGGGCCATGCGTGAAGAAATGCTTGCCGTACCGTACTTCGGCGTGTTCTCTCGCACTAGAGCAATTCTTTTCATTGCACCATCCCTCTGTACAATACACCCCGCGATTTCTTTCGTGTACGAATAGATTTGCTTCACATCCTTCCAACTACGTGCGGTCATTTTCTATAGCTGCCTATTGGTCTCCAGTGAAGTCCCATGCTTCTTTCGAACAAATAACTCGAGAGAAACTTGGACTGGGGAGTTCTGCAAAACCTACCCGCAAAGGAACTACTACGTCATGACGGCAGTGGTAATCATGATTTCTTCTGTTATATTTCAACATAACCGTGCAGGAATGTAAAACAGCAATATTTACTAAAAATATGCTTCTTAACTTGATACATGCATCGTGGCATTTGATCAAACAAATTTCAAAACAAAATAATGTCATTCTAAGCCTACTTTTATTACTTTCTCTACATGTAGTATGCACATAGTGTATGGAGAAGGTATTGCATTCCAACCAAAATTCGATATCGAGATTTCACCGGAAATAGACATTTTAGACTCCCCAGTACTCAAAAAAAAAAAAAACATTTTTAGAAAAAGGTGCATGTGTGTCCGTGTGACTGAATACGATAACACAAAAACGTTAAAATACCAAACTTGGAATATAAGTTTAGTATCTACCAATGAAGATTTTGAGGAAAATCCCCCCCACTCCAAACCATCCTTTACATGGAAAAAATTTCGAAAATGTTTATTTTGTATCTCGATTATCATGATGTATATAAAAAAATCTGATGTGTTCCATTCACAAAACTTTCTCTACATTTCTGCAATAAATTATTTTTAAAAAGCTTATGCTTCCATTTACTTCATGCTAATCCAGAAAAAAATTAGCAGAAATAGTCTTATATCTTGCGTCCTTGTAAGTAGAAGCGAAATAAGGGAGTACCTGTAGGTTAAAGTGATGGTTAAAAGCTGGTTGCTATGTGACTGAAGTTCCTTTGTTTGTATGGATAGGAGTTTTTCAAAGCTGAAACCAAAAACAAGGAATATCTCAAAAACGATTAACTCCACGAAAAAAATGCATATAACATACATTGTGTGTTTTAACGTGTTCTACATTTTTTGTATGGCAAGTTTTTGTCCATCTCTTACGGTTTAGCAGTTATGCAAAACTCCGTAAAATCCATCCAGAATAAAGTAGTCTTCAGAGGCTATCCCCAGAGAATTCAATATTTGTCAGGTAAATATATTTAATATACGATATTTTAATCAAAATCGTTAGAGCCATTTTTGAGAAAATAAACAATTTCGAAAAAAGTTGCATGTAAAGGGTAGTTGATGGTGAGTGAATTTTTCTCAAAATATTCGTGTCGCATCCCTGGAAGATACAAAACTTAAATGCCAAGTTTGGTGTTTTATCGACTTTTCGTTTTTGAGTTATCGTGTTTACAGACACACGGACATACACACACACGCGCGCGGTCCTTTTTCTGAAAATGCTTTTTTTGGATACAGGGAACCCCAAAACCTTTATTTCCGGTGAAATCTCGGTATCGAATTTTTGGGTGGAGTGCAATACTTTCTCTATACACTATGTACATAGTGCGAATAGAGAAAGTAAAAATAGCATTTGTAAAAATATTGTGTGTATAGAACAGGTAGAGAAAGTCATGTTAGGGGAACGTATGAGATTTTTTGTATTAATTTAATTGCAAAATTCTCGAAGGATTGCAAAGTGAGCAGTGGTGAAATAGTAATTAAATACAACTGTGTAAACCAGTGGAATTTTCTCAGCCGTTACCCTCATGTTAGAGTGGTTTTAATTGTACATGTTTTTTCTCGGAAGATATAACCGCCAAAGCACGTGGCACTCGGCAGGTGGTGGTTATTTTTCATCCGCCGCACTTTTTACTTGAACAAACTGCCCGCCTTACATGTGGGGGTTATTCACCGCTTCTTTCATAAACTGTTATTTTCTGTCTCATTATGTGCTTTGTTTTGCCAGGAACAAGCACACGCTATTGTTCCAAATTGCTACATCATAAAACTAGAATACGTAAAGCTGTTTTAATGTAAAATACACCACTTACTTTGGCAGTCTTGACAGTAATAGCTTCAAAAGCTCTGAATTTTTCTGCGTGTTTTAGTTTATAACTAAGTTTATTGTGTTTTAAAGAAATCTATATCTAGAGGGGATTTTTACTTCCTCTAGTCCGCATACAAAAATTTGATGTCGAAATTTCACCGACAATATATGTTTTGGGGTCTCCTGAGTCCGAAAAAAATTTTTTAGAAAAAGGTACGTGTGTCTGTGGACAGCATAGCTCAAAAACGAAAAGATATTTAAATACCGACTTGGTATTTAGCTTTGGTATTTTCCAAGGATGTGACACGAAGATTTTCAAGAAAACCCCATCACAAACTACTCTTTACATGGAAACATTTTCGAAATTTTTGAATTTATAAGAAATGGCTCTAACGATTTTTATTAAAATCCCGTATATTAAAGATATTTACATGACAAACAAAACATATATCTTAAGCTTTCTGGGAATAAGTTCTAAAGATATCTTTATTCTGGATAAATTTTGCGAAATTTTGCATAATTGGTAAAACGTAAGATTTAGACAAAAACTTGGAATACAAAACTTGTAGAGCTCGTTAAAACATACACTTCATGTTATAAACATTATTCTCGTGGAGTTGACTGCTTTTGAGATATTCTTTTTTAATGGTTTCAGCTTTAAAATACTTTTCTCATACGGGATTGGTCAACTCCTGCCCTTACAAACATAGGCACTTCAATCACATAGCAACCAGCTTTTAAAATATTTGACTGTCACTTTAGCCTAGTGCATTCCCTTATTTCCCTTCTAATTACAAGGAAGCAAATAAATAGACCATTTCTGCTAATTTTTCTCGATTACCATGAAAAAAATGGGATAATAAGCTTTTTAACAATAATTTGTCGCAGAGATGCAGAGAAAGCCATGTGAATGGAACACATCAGAGTTTTTTATTGTTTCATTTATATAGTCCTCTTCAACATCTAAGGTCTTATCGGAGGCTTTGCACTACAAACAGCTCATTGTCTGTAGGTTCTTTACGTTGGGTTTCTTTTTTAAATCGTTTTATTGTCTTTAAATACACACACACACTTACATATTCACTCTCACATTCTACTCTCATACTCTGTGGGGGATAGCGAATAATTCTGGTTAAAAAAATTCCCCACCCCGGGAATCGAACCCGGGATTTTCGGGCCAGAGAAGTCAGCTCACTGACCACTCGACTCCAGAGGCAGTCTGGCATAAATTGTGTTTATAATGAAATCTACATTTTTGGTGTAATAAGCTTTTGTCTATCTCGTACGGTTTACCAGTTATGCAAAATTCATCCTGAATAAAGAGGTCTTTGGAGACTATTTCCATATAATTCATGATATACATTTTATTTGTCAGTAAGTATCTTTAATATATGGTATTTTAATCAAAATCTTTGGAGCTACTTATGAGAAAATCAAACTTAAATACCAAGGTAGGTAGTTAACTGACTTTTTTATTTTGAGTTATCGTATTCACAGACCACGGACACAGACACGGACTTTTTTTTTAAAATGCTACCTGGCTATCGAAACTTTGGGTGAATGCAAATACTTCTCTATGCACATATACTTTGTACTATGTGAAATGTCATGTTCCAACATTTTCGAAATGTTACATGTACTGTATAGAGAGAGAGCTAGTGTATATTTTGTTGGTGTATGAATTAAATCGTAATTAAAATTAACAAATAAAGAGAAAATAAAGACCAAGAAAAAAATTAATTTCATAACGCAACTAATATGATTATATCGTGTGTCTATATTAATATATGTATCAAACATTAGATAATTTAAATATAATTCATTCATACACCAGTAGCAAAATAGGCAAATCACGCAGGTATACTAGGTTACCAGCACATAATACAGGAAACGAAACCTTCTACTACTGCAGTATGAAAAGGAAGCGGATCAAAAAGCACTATGGTCAATTTTAGCATTGAAGGCTAGCATCCTGTTGTATAGAAATGAAGGCTATTTATGATCCATAGTTTCCGAGAAATTAAATGTTTTTCTGTTGCATAAAACGGCATTTTTTTTTAGCATTTATCGCATCACAATAATCTGAAATAATACAAGGCTAGCATTGTTGCGGATGCGGTCCCCAGTCACTGTGGTAGAACACCACAAGTAGCCCTTTGTGACTTACGTGACTCCTGGGAGGAAGCGCTGAGAGGAGAGATCAGATTCGGAAGACGACGGACGCAAGTACGGACGGGTCCTTAATGTTTCCAGATCGAGCTTATACAACGCCGCCCGACCCACAAGCTGTAATCTTCTGATGCACCCCCCCCCGTCCAAAAGCCCCAGAAGGCGTGACCTGACAGGGTGGTCCCACAACGACACGGAAAAAAGCCTTTGGAGTTTTTTTCCAAAACGATGGCCCTCAAACGGGACCGCTCCATCCTATCACTGGACAATGACCAATAGCAAACAAAAGAGGGGTGAGAGGCAACATAGTAAAATCTATTTCCTGGAGGACTGCTTGCAAGTCGAGAATCGCGCCTCAGTTGAGGGATCAGTAAGTTTAAGACTTCGCAACAGTGAGGGTTGTTTCCAGCCGTACACATCCTAACTGCTAAACAGAAAAACCTCAAACCTTAACTTCAAATTTAGGCTGTCTTTGGAAGAAGAGTGGGGCAGGGTCATCAAGTTCTGAAAAATACTGTACAGAGCGCAAATTACTACCTATCTATTATCCTCTGAACATCATCGGAATCCTTCAACCCTGAAACAGATAACAAGGAAGTGGTGGGTGCGGGAAATGTCAAAGAAAGTCGTGGCAGAAAATGAACCAGCTTAGCCTTCGCCTGTCGATCCGGGGAAACCACGAAAAACACATGGGTCAGAGTAAGTAGACTTTATTATGCAATAGTAAAATTTTGGCTTTATTGAATCACTCTGAAGTTATTTCAATCTCATAATTCTTCTACAAAAAGTTTTACATTTTTACTTTCTCTACTTAGTACGTAGTAAATCTTGAGAAGCTGTTGCATTCCACTCAAAAAATCCATACCGAGATTTTACTGGAAATGCACGTTTTAGAGTTCCTGTATCCAAAAAAGGCATTTTTAGAAAAAGGTCTATGTGTGAACAATATAACGGAAAGTCGAAAAGTTTTACATGAAAAAAATTTCGAACATTTTTACTTTCCCAAAATGGCTCAAACGATTTTGATTAAAATGTTGTATATTAAAGAAAACTACACAACAAATAAAAGTTATATTGCCTATGAATTCCTTTTCATTCTGAATGACTCCTGCATAACTGGTAAACCGTAAATGACAAAAATGTACTGCACAAAAGAATGTAGAGCTTATTAAAAACACAATTTATGCCATATGCGATTTTTTTTGAGTTAACCATTTCTGAAATATTCTGTCATTGGTTGCAATTTTAAAATAATTAAAATTTTTCTTAAACGGAAGTCCTCGTCCGTTTCTTATCTCTTGATTTGCTCCTGGCCATGGAAAGAAAACCTAATTTCATTGACCAACGTATAGCAACAGTACTTAAAAATTTTGATTGTCACTTTAGCCTAGTGTATTCCCTTATTTTCATTCTACTTATAAGAAACTAAGGAATAAGATCATTTCTGGTAATATTTATTTTCATTAACATTATGTAGATAAAAGATTACATTTTTATAAGAATAGTTTTTTTGCAGTAAAAAATACATTCTAAAGAATGGAACACACTGGAGTTTTATATTCACTTTTATCCTCTAGCTGTTTCTTCTTTTTTTATGTTACATATTTACTGCAATCTAGAATTTTCAGTATTTTTTTTCGAGTTATCAACAGCAAAAATATCTCTCAGCTCTGTCACGTTGCCAAGATACAGTTTTCAGCAAAGTAATTAAAGCGTGCATTAATTTTTCATTTCTTTATTTTGTGTTTCACTTGGTAAACTACGTTTTAACTATCCTCAAGTAATTTCAGAAGATGGCGAGGACTTTTTGTATTCTTCTTTCTTTGCTATGATTATTTTTCTTCATTCTATGTTTATGTTATACCGGAGATAAATTATGTGGTGATAAAGCAGAGAGAGAATGAAAAATAACAAACATCTTGTAGGCATCCCCCAGAGTTACATGGAATTGTCAACATCAAAGTTTTCACTGCGAAAGAAAAGAATATGGTTTGAGGCAAACGTTTCTTGAAAATTACGATTTCAAATAAACAAAACTATATTGATACACATCTCTTGCTATGAATTATACATTTTAAAACAGAAAACCTCGAGTCGCTTGCTATGCATTTCTTTGCTCCTTAGAAAAATTAATTGATTTAAATGTCCTTCATTATATAAAACTTTTCGAGTTTTGGAAAGGTAGAGTCAGACAGAAAAATTCAATGCCATAACCAGTATTTGAACCACGAATCTGCCGGTCTCTAGCCGGTTGCTCTACCACTGAGCTACATGGCAACATGCCGGCATAGCAACCGGCTAGAGACCGAGAGATCCTGGTTCAAATCCCGGCTATGGCATTGAATTTTTCAGTCTAACTCTACCTATGCCCTACACAAGGCCTGTATGAAAAAACAATGAAATCAAATTTCAGGTTTTGTTATGTTATATTATCCTGAGATTAAATGTATTAAGATTCCAAATGTTCATAGCCGTTGTTTCAGTCTAGCTCTGTGTGGAAACTAAATTGAATCAAATTTAAAAATTCCATGCCATGGACCACGGTTCTTCGGCGCTCCGTGCTGGTGCTCTTACCATTGAGCGAGGTACCCCTACGTGCTAGTAAGTTATTGATTTAGAGATTAATCAAGAAAACTATCGCATAAATAAAACATTTAAGAATACAAATAATTTATTTTAATAATAATCTTGCAGATTATTCCTACAGCAGCTTATTGTCCTGTATTCCTCTTAATTTTGACCAATTTTCTCAACATTTTTGTAATTATATTATAGGTATGTAGGCACACAACAAGTATTGAAAACTGCATAGAAGAAACAAATTGATGTGTTCCATTTACGTCATTTTTGTAGCTGTTTCACATATAAACTATTCTTGCAAAAGATTATTCTTTTATTTACATCTGCTATACATTAGCAGAATTTATATTATGCTTCCTTATAAGTAGAAGGGAAATAAAGGACTACACTAGCCTAAAGCAATTCTCAAATCTTTTAAAAGCTGCTATCTAGAGTTCGGTTTGCTTCGCATGACCAGCAGCAAAATAAGTAAGATGAAACGAAAGGTAGCTTCCTGTTAGAGAAGAGTTAGCGTAGTTTAAAATTGAAACCAATAACAAGAAATATCTCGAAAACGGTAAACTCTACAAGAAAAACGTATATGATATAACTTATGTTTTAACGAAATCTACATTTGTTGTGTAGTAAGTTTTTGTCTATCCCTAACGATTATCAGTTAAGCAAAATTCAGAAAAATTCATCCAGAATAAAGAGGTCTTCAAAGGCTATATATTCCCAGAAAATGCAAGATATACATTTTATTTGTAATGCAAATATCTTTAATATATAATATTTTAATCAAAATCGTTAAAGCCATTTTTGAGAAAATCAAAATCTTCGAAAATGCTTCCATATAAAGGGTAGTTTGGGGTGGGGGACTTTCTAGAAAATCTTTGTATCGATCCTTGGAAGTTACTGAACTAAATACTAAGATTGGTATTTAACAGTTTCTTCGTTTTTGAACTATGCTGTTCACAGCCTCACCGCCCACCCCTCACACACATAATTTTTTTTTTTTCTGAAGATGCTTTTTTTTTTGGATTCAGGGGGTCTCATAGATACCTATTTCCGGTGAAATCTCGGTACCGAATATTTGGATGGAATACAATATCTTCTTTATACACTATCTACATATTACGTGTAGAGAAAGTAAAAATTTTGATTTAAATATTCTTCGGGATTAGTGGTACATAACTGAATGTAACTTTTAAAAAAATAAAATAAACGTATATCCATCGGGTAGCTGCCCTATATGTGTGTTTTAAAAGAGGAAACAAAGAATTTATTGCCTATAAAATTAATATTTTTAATATTTAACAATTAAATATATGTCGATTTACTATTTTTAACAATTAATGTTAAATACTATTTAATATTATTAAAAAATAATATTTAATATGTTTCGTATTATTAAACTTGTCAAAATAGATTCATAAGTAGGCTGAATCTTTATAGACTCGTTTATATAAGGGCAGCTACCCAATGTGGATTTTCTCCCTGTCAAAATTGTTTGTACCATTTTGAGGGAATAATTATTGAAAAATTTTCCATGTAAAGGGAACTTTGTATCACCTGAGTTAATATAACGTGTATGTGATACCAAGGCAGGCAATATATAACAAAATACAGTGACTATGAACCGCCATATTTAAATTGTGAGTTTTAAACACTTCATAGAGAACATAAGTCCTTCTAAAGTAATATAAAAAGCCATACATTATTGTAGAATGTTTGTTGAAGCTGCAGGGTGTCGTGGACTTTTTGAATACCTCGTGAGAGTATTGGAGAGGGGTCCCATACTGGTTTTAGGAGTAAATTTGCAATTCTTTATCGTGATTTTTTTCGCGTCTGGTTCACAGGCACCGCATGAAGAATATGATGCATAAATAATCCCTAACGCGAGTTTATGTCCCAACAGCTGTGTATGGAGGGGTGTGAACATAGCAGCTGTAGGATGCTAATCACACTGCTACAGCTCGCTGTGCTGTTATTATCTTCAAATTATACAGTTAATAATAAATGAAATATTTTATGTACCCCTGGGGGTGACTTGGCACATCACCGACGATAACTGCTCAGAAATAACACTGGTTCCGAGATAAACCTTAGGTCAGTTGTTTTATCTGGTTGACCTATACAACCCCCATTGTTTCTTACCCCCCCCTCCCATGAATGTATCGCCCTCCGTGGTGTAATGGTTACCATGCTAACTTCAAATACCCAAGGTTGCGGATTCAAACCCGGCGGAGGACGATGGGTTTTTTGGGGTGTAAAAATCCTTAGCATGGCTTCGGAAGGGAAGTAAAGCCGCTGGTCCCGTGTCGTAGATTTACGGCATGTAAGAGAACCTCAAGTCAGATAGAGAGGCCTCTGAGCTAAATTAAGCGGTCTTTCACGCCCAATTTAGAATGGAACGCTGAGAATCACAGTAGTTAAAGAGCGTCCTTAAATAACACGCCATTTACATTTTCCCATGAATGCAAAGTTATAATTTTAGGTTTAACTCCATTTATAACTTTCTCTATCCGGGTTCTCCGATTTCCCCAGCCACTCATTCCACAAGTCGCTGCATCATCACCTTTCCTATCATCCATCTCCTCACGCTCATGCCTGGCTACCGGCCGACCATTCGTTTCACATTCTCCATTCTATAGTTATGTACTTTTGGCTCCATAACAAGCTTCTGACCGCCTAGGCATTCGCTTGTAAGTCCCAGGGAGGGATGACAGACCTAAAAATACGGGGGGGGGGGGGGACGAAGACTCTCTAGCACTTGCCTATCCCGAGTTAAAAAAAGTATTAATAAGTTATTGTTCCACCACAGATTCGGTATGTAGGCTAAGGTTGGAAAGGTAGAATGAAAAATTCAGTGTCTTAGCTGGGATTCGAACCACGGAACTTCTATTTTCTGTGCTGTTGCTTTAACCAACTGCGATGCTTGGCAAACACTAAATTCAACTGACTCATATTTCTCCTCGGTAACCACAAGACGTTTTCAGTTATTATTTATTATTAATGTTTAATTCTTCACTATAGAGCTTTTTCTCTGGCCTAAAACCACATTCAATTGTAACTCTAAAGTATATTTTCATTTATAAGTGTTCTTCACTTTTTTGTATTTACTTTTTCATTTATATAGCCCCTTTAACATCTATGGTCACATCGGGGGCTTTGACTTAAGAAACAACTTATTCATTGTAGGTTCTTGAATTCTTTTCTTCAAACACACGCAGATTCACTCTCATATATATACTTCCAGACTCTGTGGGGGGTTATGGAATGATTCCAATTAATGAACAATTTCCCGCGCCGCCGGGAATCGAACCCGGGACTTCCGGGTGAGAAGTCAGCTCACAGACCACTCGACCATGGAGGCCGTCTAAGGTACAATTTGTCGACACACTAAATCCAATGAACATTTCTATATTGTGTTCCCAAGAAGTCATTGGACATCCTTTTCTTCCTCTTCTTCCCTCAAGCTCCCATTCATAGACCACTTTAGGGGTTCGAGTAATACCTTAAAACTCCTGGCGCAACAACAGACCAAGGCCTACCGCCCGGCAGCTGCGTTCCCCATCTCAGCCCACGACAGGCGTCTTGGATGGGATGCAATATTGGAGGGTGAGACGTGGTCAGAGCCTCGAGTCCCTCCTGGCCGGTAAATGCGGTCCTCTTAGGCTGGAGCCGCTACTTCTCCATCAAGTAGCTCCTTGATTGCCTCCCCCCCAGGCACCTCACGAGGCTGAGTGCACCCGGAACCAGGTCTCCCAGAGGTGGAAAAATCTCCCGCTGGAATCGGGAATCGAACCCAGGTCTTGGCAAGCAGCTGCGCTAGCATCGCGTTAAGGAGAAGACCTGAGTAATACCAAGCATCCTAAATATATTGCATTTGAATCCTGTTTTCTAGTGCTGACTACTACTCCTTGTTTAACATGAATCAGTCTTCTTATCTCCGCATTCTTGACCTTGCCTCAGATGCCACCAGCTTATTCAAATGTTTACATACGGCATCACAGGCGGTGGATAGTGAGAAAGAAAATTGGAGACAAGAAGGTTTCAGGTCCTTATTTAGGTTACTTCCCCATATTGCCAGTTATGAGTACTGAGGAAAACCTAGAGAAAGCTTCATTCAGGGAGGGCGATTCCTGGTGGAATTTGAATCATGGACCACCACCCCTCACGAGTCTGTGCGTTAACGTTCTTGGCCACACATTTCGATAATGCACATTTTGTACATTTGGTAAACCACAAGGGTAGGCAAATCTCTTACAGCATGACACATGTTGAGGTATACATGTTTCCTATGTCAGTGTAGCATTAACTGTTTTCGAAATATTCGTTGTTTCATCTTTAAGTGAACCTGTAGTACGTCTTATAATGTAGGTATCTATCTTAAGAGAATGTATCACTGAAATTTGGATGAAGATCCCTTCAAAGATAACAAAAAACTATAATTTCAAAATTCGCTTTCCCCTTCGTTTTGCCAATTACAGGGTAAAAATCGGAAACATCATTTTGTGTGTGTGTGTGTACGTAAAAGTAAAGGATAACTCAGAAACGAAAACTGATAAATGCCAAACTGGACAAATATTTAAGGTTCGAATTTTCCAATACTTTGTCAATTTGTGCACACGCCGTTCAGTATTTCCTCGCAACGTCACGGAAAGGGTATTGCATTTGAAGGGTATTTGCAAAGGGTTAACTCGATTAAAGAGGAGCAGTTAGAAAAAGAAGCTTTCGTAAAAATAGTTTATAGTGTCAATATACAAATAAACGATTGTGGTTAGAAAAATCATGTGAATGTAACAGTTTGTTTTACAGTGAAAAACACACAGATACGGAATAGATCTAAAAAAATGCTCTAGTGGTAGATCGAACACCATATCAGGATTGAAAAGTCGATATGTTGACCACTTATATAACAGTAAATGCTTTTCACAAATATAAGCATTTGCTTTAGAGATAAGTGAGAATTGCAGAGGTGAGGGATTATTCTCCAATAAGTAATGCCCAAAACTGGGATTGTGTAGGGTAATACTATGGATTACGTTACAGATCTATTTAAGCAGGTAAAAGCTTTAACGCACGTTTAGTACTAAAGTGCCAACTTAATACTCACATTCTACTAAGTACCTTAATACTCACATTCTACTAAGTACAGTGGCAGTAAGCTGTAACGTTATATGTGATACGAGAATATACCACCCTTGAAACGGCCATTTTGGTACGGACGGGCTTGCTGCAGAAGAAGCCCAGGCGGCAGCACTAGTCTTCCTTCCTCTTCAAGTTCACTCACCGGGGGGTTTGGGGAGAAGTGGTGACCCAAACACGCTGCTCCGATGGGCGGGGGAGGGGTCAAGGGCGGCCGCGCAGAGCCTCCCCCACTTCCGCTGTCTTCAGTGGCGTTACCGACTCCTTTGGCGGCCCATCACATAAATTATTTCAGAACGGGTACCGTTTCAACTACCCTAACTTAATAGCAAAGTTGGATCTGGTCCCTGTTCCAACGTAGTGGATTTGTTCCTGTGATGAAACTTCCCAGAAATAGACCTTGTAGTTATGTCATGTTACCCTCCTCCCCACTGGACCACTGAAGCACATCAACTCAGCTTGTGTTTTCATACTCTATCTTCCTCCTTTTCCAAGCAGTGACATTTGCTGCGGAGAGACTTTCCATGCGTACAGTATTAGTTCTGATTTATGCTTGTATTATTTTGTTTTCTAGTTTAAGAATCGATCAAGTTTGTCAGCATTGTCGTGTGCATCATCTGGAACGCAATCTTATGCTCACTGATAGAGAAATGACCGGTGCCCAGTTCCATATAAGCTTTAAAATCTTAACAATATTGGATAGAAATATTTCTAAACAACCTACAATTTGTAATAGAAGCTTATAGAATACTAATCCATTTTATTAATTTGTTTACCCCTAAAATGTATATCTCCATGAGGAGTTTGATGTTCTCTTGTGAAATTATATGCAAATCAAGACTAAAGAGAAAAATAAGTACATATTAAAACTTTATGAAATTTGTAAGTATTAAAAACTTGTAATTGCATGACGGTTCGTATTATATAAAATGAAATGCGACCTAAGAAAGCATCTTATAGAAGAAACTAGCATACAATTAAAGCATTCGAACTACTAATCTTATTTGAGTTATATCATTATATTTTATTTAAACAAGTAATTAGAAAATAGAAAAAATTGCTATACATATATAACTCAAGCAGAAGTTTCAGCTATATTCACCACTAAAAGGAGTTGATTTAGCTTTCTCAGAAGATGAAACAAACTGGACTTAAGTATGTATGAAAATCAGTGAGGAAAAAGACGAAAATTATACCTTCGGCTTTAAAACTCTTAGAAAGAGTATATTCATTTACAAATATCGGATACACATTACAATGTTTGGGTAAAACAGACATTTCACAGTATATTACAATGGGTTATTTTAACATTGTGAAACCTTCGTCAGAACAGTGACACAAGAATTGACATATACAAGACCTTGGCGAGACTTTACTTTGTTGCAACAATAAGATAGGTACATTAAGGAAGGAAACTCTAAACAGAATAGCTTAATGAAATGCAATTTATGAGATACTGGTTTACAGCAGGACATACCAATGAAAAAGTAACGAAAGAATTACAATTAGAAATAATAATTGATCATATACAACATTACCAGAACAAATGGATGCCATCTGTATAGCATGCCTATAAATAAAATCTCGAAAGCCACGCCCCAACTGGGAAGAAATCTTTGGGTCGTCCACAAGGAAATATTAGATTGAAAATTCAACTGATCAAAACAGGTCATATGGTCTAATACTTGAAATAAGAATAAAACTTGATAAATAAAAAACAGAAGAAATAAGGAAAACGTGGAGTAGAGCGTCATGTCTTGTTTTAAGATGATAGGATAGAATAAAAATGGTAATCCAGAAATGTTTGGCATGTACAGGGTATTTTAATTTTGTGAATGATGATTATGATGAATGATGATGGTATTTATGTTCCTGTAAGTTTATATTTGGTTTTAATTATTTCATAACAGATGTTTAAGGAGTGTAAAACTGTGTACAAAACATACTATTAGAAATGAAATATTGGGGGATCTAAAGTCTTTAACACGAATGAAAGAATTATTGAAAAAAAAAAAAAAAACAGTGAATGGAAACAAATATGCAGTATAATCCCAAAGGAAAGATATCTGTGGACATAGATTCCAGGAAACCATGTCTATAGGATCTTAAAGGCGGATAAGCCAGCTAATTGCCTATACATCTAGAAAAGAAGACATACAGATGTACAACCTAACCTCAAATTATTCAACTATCAGCGATACCCTTTTAAGTATGGTTTTTCAAAAACAATTTCTAAAAATCTGATGTGTTCCATTCTCATGACTCTCTCTCTCTACATCTCTGTAACAAATTATTGTTAAAAAGTTTATTCTTCTATTTACTTCATGTCAGTCGAGATAAGCATTAGCAGAAATGCTTTCTTTTAAGTAGAAGGAAATATTGGCATACATTAAGCTAAAACGATTGTCAAATCTTTTAAAAGCTGGTTGCCATGTGGATGAAATCCGGTTCTTTGCATTGTCAGGAATTGACAAATTCCCCTATGTGAAAAGTTAGTGTTTTAAAACTGAGACCAAAAACAAGGAATATCTCAAAAATGGCCAACTCCACGAAAAATATGTATATGACACAAATTTTGTGTTTCAACGCTATATACATATTTTATGTAGTAAGTTTTGTCTATCACGGTTTACTAGCTATGCAAAATCCACAAAATTCATCCAGAATAAATATGTCTTTGGAAGCGTTTACAGAAAATTCAAGATATACATTATATTTGCCGTATAAATAGCTTTAATATACGGTATTTTAATCAAAATCGTTAGAGGCATTTTTAAGACAGTCAAGATTTTCGAAAACTTTTCTAAGTAAAGAGTAGTTTAGGATGGGGGGGGGGGGTTCCTCAAAATCTTCATGTCGCATCCTTAGAAGATAACTAAACGTAAATACCAAGTTTAGTATTTTACCGACTTTTCGTTTTTGTTATCGTGTTCACAGACACTGGACACACACTTACATGGACCTTTTTCTAAAAATACTTTTTTTGGATACAGGGGACCATAAAACGTCTATTTCCGATGAAAGCCTGGTATCGAATTTTTGGGTGCAGTACAATACCTTCTGTACATACAATGCACATAGTACGTGTAGATAAAGTAAAAATCTGATGTGTACCATTCACATGACTTTCTCTACATCTCTGACACAAATTATTCTTAGAAAGCTTATGCTTCTATTTACTTCATGCTAATCGAACAAAAATTAGCAGAAATAGTCTTATAACTTGCTTCCTTATAAGAAAAAGCGAAATAAGGGAGTGCCATAGGTTAAAGTGATAGTCAAAATCTGGTTGCTATGTGACTGAAGTTCATTTGTTTGTGAGGGCAGGTGTACACAAATTCCTGTATGAGAAACGTTTGTTTTTTAAAGCTGAAACCAAAAACAAGGAATATCTAAAAAACTATCAACTCCACGAAAAAACTGTGTGTAGCATAAATTGTGTGTTTTAACGTGCTCTACATTTTTAGTTTTGTGCGTTTTTATCTACCTCTTACGGTTTAGGAGCTATGCAAAATTCCGTAAATTTCATCCAGAATAAAGTAAGCTTCAGAAGCTATTCCCAGAAAATTCGAGATATACATTTATTTTTCAGATAAATATCTTTAATATAGGATATTTTAATCAAAATCGTTAGAGCCATTTTTGAGAAAATAAAAATTTTCGAAAAAAGTTCCATGTAAAGGGTAGTTTGGGGTGGGAGGAATTTTCTCAAAATCTTCGTATCGCATCTCTGGAAGATTCTAAACTTAAATACCAAGTTTAATATTTTACCGACTTTTCGTTTTCACAGACACACACTTACATGGACCTTTTTCTAAAAACACTTTTTTTGGACGCAGGGGAGCATAAAGCGTCTATTTCCGATGAAATCCTGGTATCGAATTTTTTGTTGCAGTACAATCAATACCTTCTGTATACACTATGTACATAGTACGTGTAGATAAAGTAAAAAGTAATACAAGTTTGGATTTTATTGGTTTACTTCATAATTTGTATCGGTAAAATGTAAATAACAGATGCAGTTCAAATAGATGGAGTGATAATTTTATCACCATCATCATTGTCATCTTCATGTCACACCTAAATGACCAATTTCCTTCTCAAATATCATCGCTCCATCTTCTGGACCGCCTGTGTCGCTCATCTTGCGGATGTCAAACTAGATCAGCGGTGATCAACTGGCACTCTTTGGGCATGAGCAGTCTTCGTTGCACGTGTATAATGTGCAAGAGTGGAACAGGAGCAAGGTCCATCTGGATCGATCAGATATTTCTGACAGTGGTTCATGCGTCACTGTACCGTTCTTCATGTTTCTTGAGCCAGACATGCAGTCCAGATTTATGCCAGTGAAAGTAAAAGTCAAGTAATAACGGACTGTATGGTGCCGTGGTGGCTTTCAAACTGAAATTGGAATATAGATTCGGCAATTATCGGTTGAACGTGAAGTTCATTTTCCCAGGTTGAAATGGACATGATTTTCATTTCGGAGGGGATGTAAATGTACCACAAGCACTGCTTCAAGAATTAGAAACACGTCCCAGCATATTTCTGTCTAGAGATTGAGTTTGACGTTTTTGCAATACCAGTGGTATATGCTATCTGCATAAATTATCGGACTTGAAATGACATTGCCTTCCTGAATTTTATGTGAAATTTCCTCAGCTACGTTTCCCCCGATTCCATAGACATAGTGGTAGATTCCTGTGTGTGTGAACGATGTTTTTTGTTATTACTTTCTCTATACGTACTTTATAGATAGTGTATAGAGAAGGTATTGTAATGCACCCAAAAATTCGATACCGAGATTTCACCGGAAATAAATCTTTTGGGTCCCCCTGAATCCAAAAAAAGCATTTTTGGAAAAAGGTCTGTGTGTATGTGTGTGTCTGTGTGTCTGTGGACAGCATAGCTCAAAAACTAAAAGACCGTTAAATACCAAACTTGGTATTTAAGTTTGTATCTTCCAAGGAATGCGACACGAAGATTTTCAAGAAAATCCCCCACCCCCAACTACCCTTCACATGGAACTTTTTTCGAAAATTTTTATTTTCTAAATAATGGCTGTAACGATTTTGATTAAAATATCGTATATTAAAGATATTTACTTGACAAATAAAATGTATATTTTGAATTTTCTGAGAATAGCCCCTGAAATCTACTTTATTCTGGGTGAATTTTACGAAATTTTGCATAACTGCTAAACCGTAAGAAATGAACAAAAACTTACAACGCAAAAAATGTAGAGCGCATTAAAACACACAATTTATGTTATATACATTTTTTTCGTGGAGTTAATCGTTTTTGAGATATTCCTTGTTTTGGGTTTCAGCTTTGAAAAAACTTGTACTTTTCTCATACAGGAATTTGTCAACTCGTGTCCATACAAAGAAAAGAACTTCAGTCACCTACTAACCAGCTTTTGACTTCACTTTATCCTATGGTACTCCCATATTTCGCTTCTACTTACAAGGAAGCAAGTAATAAGATTATTTCTGCTAATTTTTTCTCGATTAATATGAAGTAAAAAGAAACATAAGCTTTTTAACAATAAATTGTTACACAGAAGTAGAGAAAGTCTGTGAATGGAACAGATCAGATTTTTTTATTGTTATTGGAATCGAGCTTCTGATGTGAATTTAGAATCAGCGCTGAGCTGATTCAGTCAGATATTATTTTTATTTTAAATATTAAAATATTTCAAAGAGCACACTGATGCATAAATTTGAGTGAAATTATTAATAACACCATATTATAATATATTTGTAGAATGTGACAATTTATAATCGTGTTATGCATTGTTTTTGCCATGTCTATAGTGCGTTGCATTATGATGATGTAGCATTAATAGGGTAGGAGGATAGGATACGGTTTGAGGGGACTCGTCACCGATCCTGAGGTTATTGTACCTTCGTCCCACGAGGGGCGCCCCCGGGAGGGAGGACGGAGGAGGTTTGATATACCAGAAGCAAGGGAACGGCAATGACGGGGTCCCTACAGTTTCCATATTTAGATTGAAACACCCCGGCTGTCGGACAGGCAGATCAGAGCTCTCGCACACTTTGGGTCCAATGGTCCCCGAAAGGAACGGTCCTCATTCGGCAACTAGCCGATGTCGGAGGACGGAGATAGTCACTTTAGGTTCCTTTTTCCCTGACACGCAACAAGCATCAAGGCTGACACTTCCAACCCTGAAAGAAATCAACGGAATAAAGGATGGATGAAATGGCATTGGAAAATACATGGAGGAACAGGAAATTCGGAATTCGGAAGGTGAAAGAAACATAACCAGCATTCGCCTAGCGACCCGGGGAAACTCCTGGGGAAAAAAAAAAAAAAAAAAAAAAAAAAAACATGGGTCAGTTAGGCCGGCCAAAGAGAAGCTAATCCGCGACCTCCGAATTCGGGTCGCAACCGAAACCGTCTGAGCCATCCCACATTAATGATATTGCAAATATTCTTGAAGCAGAACTTAACTTTCTTCACTTAATTACTATCCATATTACTTAATAATTAACTTTAAGTCTATAGTCCGCAATATTGACTAGACATCTCTAAATGGATTCCTGCATACATTGCTCGCAGTGCGTCAGCTTTTCACTCGCTTGCTCACGAGTGCACAACTGCTTTATAAGAGCGGCTGAGCTGGTGATTTATTATTCTATCCTTACTATCCTTAAAAGAATATATATATATATATTTAATATTTTGGTTTACCGATGAAACTTTGCCTCAGTTTTAGAATTAATGAACGATTATAAGCAAGAATAGAATTAGTTTTGTTTGATGACTGCTGTTCTAGAAGCGGTCAGAATGATAAATATAAGTTATTGATATTATTGACGATTAGGATTAGGATCATCGTTGCTGGATCCCCGTCACTGGGACAGAGTACTCTGGGGCGCTTTGCGACTTTCGAGAGGGATGAGGTGATAGACCCAGAGGTCGATCGAATCCGGATGACGGGTACAAACGTGTTTGGAGCTCCTGAAAGTTTCCACATCGAACGCATCCGACACGACCGCAATCTCCGAGCTTACCGAGTCCCCCGAAAGGGCCTCCGCCCGAAAGAACCCGAAGACAGGCCCTGAAAACGACGTCAGAGAATAAACCTTTACAAAGGCACAACCACCACCCAGCCGCAACTAGCCGAACACCGACTTCAGACCCTTCGTCCTTCAAACATGACGAGGAAGTGGCGGAGAAAATTGTGGACAAGGATGTCGTGATAGAAGATAACCACCCCAGCATTCGCCTGCCAACCCGAGAAAACCACGAATAGGTCAGAGTGGGTGGTCGTTCAGGATCTAATCCGAGAGCTTCGGAATACGGTTACGCCTAAGCCAACTCAGTCGGTCTCTTTGCAGATAGCTTATACTATCAGTAACATGTTCCAGTAATGTATTTATGAAAATATAACAAAAATACTTTAAAAGAAGCAGCATTTGGACATTTTCACCTGTCATTGACACCTTTCACATTGTGAATGTATGCAATTTGTTTTTGATTAGGTAAAGCGTTCACTCATATGAAGTAAAACCTTCACGAAGTGACTTCAGAAACTGTGGACAATGATTAGCTTTTTTAGAAATATAGGATTTTATATACAGTGGAACTTCCTTCATAAACATGCGTAGAATTAAAGATATTTTTGTGAAAATTATTGAAAATTGTAGGTTGTATATTTAATTAAATGGCAAATGTAGGTCCCAAATTTCTTTGCTAGGTCTTTAATATAATTGTAATTTGTTTGAAATTAATATATTTCCGTCATTCAATTCATCATTTAAATACTTGGCAAATGGGCAGAGGATATTCAAAACTAATTTACTAGACTTAAAACATGTAAACGCATATAGTCATGAAGCTGTTTTTTCTCTTCTTAACGTTAAAAGAATTCTAAAGCAGTAAACATACTGTCAAAGTTATAGACATATTTCTGACGCTTAAACTATATATGTGCTCGAAGTGGGAATTGAGTTGCTTTCTTGCAAATATTTTAACGTTAATACAATTAACTGTATTTGCGAATTCCTTCTCTGTTAGTGGAAGTACATGTCAGCAGTCAAGAAAAACTAAGGATGATGCAATCATTGGACAAGTTGACAAAGTAGTTAAGTAGTTAACTTGCTGGACTCAGCGAGTCCTCTTTTCGCTGTAGTTTTGTACATTGCTCATGGCATGCAGGCACACAAGACACACACATTTTGAAGAGTCTTTGTCAAAATGGCTTCTAGTTGTCACAAGAAGAGACTGGACACTCAGGAGGTTCCATAATTGAATTTACTGAATGAGGTCAAAGCTTTTCTTCCCCCCCCCCCCCCCCTGTTTCACTTGATGCACTAATGCCATTTGCTTTGAGCTCTCTAATGAGATGGATTGGTATTGTCTCGGATTGACCGGGCTGACATCTCAAGTGGAATTTTGTTTTAACGGCCCCACACAATCAAACAACGCCAAAACCGGTTGAGAATTGGATCGTCTTTGTGGAAGTGTTTCTCTTTGGCAACGACTAGGGTCTGTTTCAGAAATAGAGGCTATTCCTCAGAAAGTGTCCACATTTAGTCAATAAAATCTGAAGGAAGAAAAATGCATTATTGTGGTATTCCCTTACATCTACTCATATTCCTGTTTTCAAATCAAATAGTTTTATTTTGTTATTATTTGTTAAAAAATCCTCTATTGATTATGTCATTAGGTCCTTAAATTTAGGACGTATGAATTACTAATTTGCACGTTCGAAGAATTTTGTATAAGAAATTGTATTGAATACTGGCAGAGACTGTCCAAAATAGATACTACATTCTTTCGGTTGATAAAAATAACTTTTCTTGAAGTAAAAACGAAAGTTTATGTAGAATTCAATTATCGTTTTTTACCTATTGTTTACTTTCAGTTAAGCTAAAAAAAAACTACCAACAATTGAGCCTTATTGATATAAATATACAAATTACAGAAGCATACTTGAAATCGAATTTGAGAAACAACAAAGCAACGTGTTCAAAGACGTTTGTAGATATTATAGTACAATTAACGATATGCCTGTCTACATCATCAACAGGCATTCCAAATAAGTAATGTCATTTCGAAGTAGCGTGAACAAATAATATAATATATTGTGAAATAATTTTAAAACCTACCTACTTGAGCCACCAAGTGGTTTTGTTTGAAAATGTGAAAACTCAGAAGAAACACTGTTTCACTTGATGGTCCAGTGTGATTGACAACATATAAGAAGATACAATATTCTACTAGGATATCTCTATCAATATAGAGATTCACACTAGAAAAAGAATTCACTAAACCATGCTGCACTTGAGCTTTATCCTTTACTTCTGGTATTTATTGATCCATTAAAAAATTGTAATTTAGGATCTTTCAAAAGTCACTTCAATCTCTAAATCCCTATAAATATTATATTTGAGATAGGATTAAAAAAAAAAAAAGAAGTCGCACACTGGGCAAGCAATTGAGTTCGGTTTTCTTTCTTTTCTTTTTTTCTCTCTTATTATTTTCTGTACACGTACTCTGTACATAGTGTATAGAAAAGGTATTGCATTTCACCCAAAAGTTCGATGTCGAGATTTCACCGGAAATACACGCTTTAGGATCCCCTGTATCCAAAAAAATTAGAAAAAGGTCCGCATGTGTGTGTGTCCGTGAACACGCTAACTCAAAAACGAAAAGCTGGTAAAATACCAAACTTGGTATTTGAGATTAGTGTCTTCCAATGATATGACACGCAGATTTTGAGAAAAATCCCCCACGCCAAACTACTCTTTACATGAAAAGATTTCGAAAATGTGTATTTTCTCAAAAACGGCTCTAACGATTTTGATTTAAATGCCGTGTAGTAAATATCATTGACATGACAAATAAAATGAATATCTTTAATTTTCTGCGAATAACATCTGAAGACCTGTTTATTCTGGATGAATTTTGTTGAATTTTGCATAACTAGTAAACCATAAGAGATAGACAAAAACTTACTGCACAAAAAATGCAGATCTCGTTAAAACACACAATTTATATCATATGCATGTTTTCCGTGCAGTTGGCCATTTTTGAGATATTGCTTGTTTTTGGTTTCAGTTTTAAAGTACTTAAACTTTTCTCATACGGGAATTTGTCAACTTTTTGCCATGCAAAGAAACGGATATCAATCACTTGGCAACCAGCTTTTAAAACATTTTACTATCGCTTTAGCCCCCGTGTTCGCTTATTTCCTTCCTACTTACAAGAAAGCAAGCAATAAGGATATTTCTTCTAATGTTTATCTCAATTAGCATGAAGTAAATAGAAGAATAAGCTTTTTAACAATAATTTGTTACAGAGATGTAGAGAAAGTCATGTGAATGTAACACAATAAAATTTGTTTTTTTTTTCCAGTTTCGTCGTTACAATGGGTAGTTTTGTTGAATAAAACATTAGTAATTTTATTCATACTGCCATAGAATTTGTAAACTACAAATGATGAATCTGTAACTAAGTGAAAGGACCCATCTGATTCAATGCTAATATGAAAACAAGAAGAGCTTTTCTCAATGTTTAAGAACATTTAGAACTCTTTAACACTTTAAGAGCAGCCCATGTTCCATTCGTAAAGTTCCAAAAAAATTAGTCTCCGGATTTCCAGATCCCAATCCCAAAGACTTTTGATTGTAGGGTTGCCTTAAAGAACGAGATTTCCTGGCACATGCAACTGAAAGACGTTATCTCGCAAGGAAGTACTACTATTCCAAGACATCATCTGCAAATACTGTGCTAGGAGCCGCAGAAAGAATGGGTGCGTTTAACATGAGAACGGAGGGCATTTTATAAAACTCTATTATCTGCCCATTATGTGACCTCTTTTATTTTTATCCTATCCCAAATATAATGTTTAAAGTGGTTTATAGTTTGAGATGACTTTTGAAAAACCCTATATATTAACTTGTTAGTTATAGCCTTAAATAACATTTGATGCAATAGGGTTCAAATATTTTTCAGAGTACAATAATAATAGTAATAATAATAATATGATAAATTGTTAAAAAAGAATCTATGAAATGTTTTATAATACAAAACGAAGTGGAGTATTTTCTATTAAAAGGTCAGTTGTGCACAACACACGTATATTGCATGCTATTTTTGGGGGTAATCGATGATAATTATGTTAATTGTAATGTTATCTGCTTAGTTGCTCATTAATGCTGTTTGAAATATCAATATTGCTGGCCAATACAAATAATAAAAATATTGCATATGGATGCTTCTTCCATGACCAACGTCATATTCAAATAAACGCCAGATCTACACGAGTCGAGTATTTTGGCTTGGTATTAAGAAAAAAGGCGCGGCATCGTGGCTTGCCTCTCACCAAGGTGTCCCGGAGATTATAGAAATAGAACAAAGTAAGCAAAAATTTGTTGTGTCCATTTACGTGATTTCCTCTACCATTCTATGACAACCTATTCTTACAAAAACCTATAGGTCCACCTCGGTAGTGTATCTGCCTCACATTCAAGACGTCGCGAGTTCGAATCTCACCCGAAAATTTAACCTGAAAAGACGAATGTCGAGTAACTTTAAGGTCCAATGAGGTTAAATGTATTTTTTTTTAAAAAAAAAAAAATATATATATATATATATATTCTTCTATTCGTCATGCTGATCTAAGATAAACATTAGCAGAAGTGTTCTTATTACTCAGTCTTACCTATTGGTTTTGATTAAAATAGCATATGTTTAGGGTATTTTCATGACAAATGAAATGTATAACTCAATTTTCTGAAGATTCTGGATGATTTTGATATAATTTATGAGCTAACCATTTACAGGACATTTCTTATTATTGATATCAATTTTAAAATACTTACACTTTTCTCAACCTGAAGCAGTCATTTCTTCCATATTTCTTTTTTGTTTTAATCCTGGTCATACAAAGAGAACCGAATAACTCTTATTTTTCTCCTACTTTAAAGGAGGCAATTATTAAGGCCATTTTTACTAATGTTTATCTCCACAAGCATGCTGTAGAGAAAATAATAATCTTCTTTTTCGAAGAATGATTTGTCAGCAGAACAGGAAAAGAAAGTCGTGTAAATAGAACATTTTTCCAATCTATACTCGGATATTAAAAGACTATAAATTCGTTCTCACGCTTCCAGTACTAATAGAATATAACATTTAACTAAAAATATAAGCCACGCATGCGTGCTACCTTTATTCTTAACCACGATTTCTTCCAGCAACTTGGCTATATTAACCTTTCCGTAGGGTCGCAGCGGGATTGAAATTTTGGTTGAGCAGTGCAAGCGCTGGGAAAGAGAAGCTGCTTTTTGAGAACTTTTACATTAAGTTCGAATGAGTGCGTCTGTAAATAGACGCACTGGACCGGATTATATGACTGCGTCCGAGTCTACTTCTTGAGCTTCATCTTGAAAAAATAATTTTCTATTTTTCCGAGTATAAGTAGTGGAAGTATCGTACTCCACCCAAAGCTTCAATATCGAGATTTCATTGAAAATTCACGTGTCAGAAAACAGTATGAATGAAATGAAATTTTGAATAAATACCAATCTTTGTGTTTAGGTTCAATGTTTTCAAAGAATGTGGCACGAACATTTTTAGGAAAATACCACATTCTAAACTGCCCTTTAATTGTAAAATATTTCCTTATTCTTATATGTCATTTACGACACGATTTTTATTTTTCCTAATAAGCACAATATACATAGTAGGTACGGATGGTGTTGTATTTCACCCAAAAATGGATACTGTCATTCACCGGAAATACACATTTTGAGGACCCCTGAATAAAAAGCATTTTTACAAAATATCCGTGTGTGACAAACGAAAAGGCCGTTTAATATCGAACTGCTATTTGGCTTCAGTAACTTAAAAGAATGCAACAATAATATTTTCAGGACAATCCCCCACACCTTTATCTGAAACATTTTTCGAATTTTTTAATTTTTTTAAAAATGACCCTTAACAAGTTTTATTAAAATATGTCCATTTGTTTAAAGTAGGTATCTTAAGACAAATGAAATCCTTCTTCTGAATTTTCTAGGAAAAGCCTTTGAGGGCCTCTTCATTCTGAAGACTTTTGTATAACTACCATAAGAGATGTATAGTCATTAACACACACAATTTATATCGTATACTTTTTCGTGAAGTTAACCATTTCCGATATATTCTTTGTTATTGGTTACAGATTTTCAAATACTTAAAATTTTCTCAAACGGTAAGTCCTCATTCATTTCATGTCTCGTTTACTTCAGGACCTGCAAAGAGAACCGAATTTCAGTTGTGTCACATAGCTACTAGCTTTTAGAATATTTGACTATCGCTTTAGCCTAGTGATTTCCTTATTTCCTTTATACTTCTAAGGAACTAAGTAATAAGAGCATCTGCAAATACTTATCTCGATTAGCATGGAATAAAAAGAAGAAGAATCTTTTGCAAGAAGTTTGTAGAACAGCTAGAGAAACGAACACATCAGATTTGTTGTGGAGTTAATCATTTCCGAGTTATTTCTTGTTATTGGTTTCAGCTTTAAAATACCTAAACTTTCCTCATACGGGAAGCCCTCATTCGTTTTATATCTCTTTTACTCCTGGTCCTGCAAAGAGAACGAGTTTCAATTGTATCAATAGTTACTAGCGTTTAAAACATTTGACTATCACTTTAGCCTAGCGATTCCCTTATCTCCATTATACATCTAAGGAACTAAGTAACAAGAGCATCTGCTAATGCATATCTCGATTAGCATGAAGTAAACAGAAGAATAATTTTTTGTAAGAAGTCTGTAGAAGTCTTCTATTTTAAAATGCTTCAACCTTTCTCTCTTTCATGGCATATCTCTTTTTACTCCTGGTCATACAAAGATAACCAAATTGCAATTGTATCACATACCTACTAGTTTTAGCCTAGTGTATTCTCTTATTTCTATTCTACTTACAAGGGACTAAGTAATAAGACCATTTCTACTAATGTTTATCTTGATTAGCGCCATGTAAATAAAAGAATAATATTTTATAAGAGTAATTTGTTCACAGAACAGTTACTAAGTCGTGTGAATGAAACACATCAGATTTTTTTTAGCAATTACAACAATCATGATGATTTTCAAATGGCAGAAACCAATTTCGAAGGTCGTTGCGTCTGTCTGTGGAGTCATAAGAAGTCAATGGCTGACAAGTGAGATGGCTGAAGACAAAAGATGCATCAGCCCATGAAAAGCATTACTGGTGCATTTAGTTAGGGCAGAGTAGATCGCGTGGGATCTTTGCCGATGAAGACGGACTGCCATTCACATCACTCCCGTATTAAGTCAATTATGATGGACAAGTGGAAGGGAGACTATTGGCGTGAAGGAAAAGAAAGGGTAGAGGGGTGGAGTATGAGCTGTTGTTTAATTAAGCATCATTCTAAAACAAAAGTTTTTCACGTATATGGATGGCTATTTAAGATCAAACCTGATTTTCATACATCTCACATTTTTACTATTGATTAACTTTCAAAACCTTTTATTTTGTGCACATAGGGAAGGTATTGTATTCCATCCAATAAATTGATATCGAAAATTCACAGGAAATAAACATGTAGGGTCTCCTATATATATAAAAATAATTGATGTGTTCCATTTACATGACTTTCTCTATATCTCTGCAAAAAATTATTAGTAAAAAGCTTATGCTTCTATTTACTTCGTGCTAATCGAGAAAATGTTAGCAGAAATAGTATTATTACTTGCTTCCTTATAAGTAGAAGCGAAATAAGGGAGTACCGTAGGTTAAAGTGACAGTAAAAGCTGGTTGCTATGTGACTGAATTTCCTTTGTTTGTATGGACAGGAGTTGACAAATTCCTGTATAGAAAAGTATAACGTTTTAAAAGCTGAAACCAATAACAAGGAATATCTCAAAACCGACCAACTCCATGAATATATGACATAAATTGTGTGTTTTATCGTGATCTACATTTTTTGTGTGGTAAGTTTTTTTCTATCTCTTACGGTTTACCAGTTATGCAAAATTCAATAAAAAGCATCTAGAATAAAGAGGTATTTTGAGGCTATTCCGAGAAAATTCAAGATATACATTTTATTTGGTAAGTAAATATCTTAAATATAAGAAATTTTAATCAAAGTCGTTAGAGCCATTTTTTAAAAAAAAAATATATTTTCAATTTTTTTCCAAGTAAAGAATAGTTGCCACAAAAACTGACATTTTTTCTAAAAATTCTTCGTTTGGATTCAGGGGCCTCAAAGCCAATATTTCCGGTGAAATCTCGGTATCTAACTTTTGGGTGCATTACAATACTTTCTCTATACACTATGCACATAGTACGTGTAGAGAAGGTGAAAATAGAAAACGATCCATGTGAGTGTTCGAGTGTAAAAACCGAAAATTTGGTTAAATACCAAAATGTATATTTTAGTTCAGCATCTTCCAACATGAACATTTTCAGGAAAATCCCTCACCTCAAATTACCTTTTACATGGAAAAAATGCGAAAAAGTTATTTTATCAAAGTGCCTCTAACGATTTTAAATACGACAAATAAAATGTATACCTTGGATTTTCTAGGAATACCTCTGAAGTCCTGTTCATTTTGAATGACTTTTGCATAAGTGATAAACTGTAACAAATAGAGAAAAAGTTTCTACACAAAATCTGTAGATCAAGTTTAAACATGCAATTTATATCATATATGTTTTAAATTACTCATGTATTTATTTTTTTGTAGAGTTAATGATTTCCGAGACATTTCCTATTATTGATTACAACTTAAAATACTTGAACTTTTATCAAACAGGAAGACCTTATCCGTTTTATATCTGTTTGTTTTACTCCTAGCTATTAAAGATGGCCGAATTTCAATGACAATCGCTTAGCGACAGCTTTTAAAAGCTTAAACTAACCCTTTACTCAATGTATTCCTTTATTTTCTTTCTATTTATAAGAAGCTAAGTAATACGACCATTTCTTTAACGTTTAACTCGATTTGAAGGATTTAGTTGAAAAAATAATCTTTGTAAGAAGAATGTTTGCAGAACAGGTACAGAAAGTCATGTGAATGGAACGCATTGTATAAATTAATGGCTTTAGAACTGTCGAGTCTCTAAGTATAACCAACATGTTTATAAATCTCTGATCTGGTTTAGAAGTGCCTCTTCTGTTAAGGTATTTGTTTGTGTATATAAATATCTTAGTCAAACTAGAGTTACTAACAGTTGTTCCCATTAGGGCCAGTGTATTTAATTTAAAATGTCTACCCAACTCCGAACACACAAGAACTTCTAAATCTAGGTTTTCTGAGCAAATTGCGCTTTGCTGCTGCACTGCTCAGAAACAGTCTGCAAATATGCACCTCATTTAAAACTCGTTCAAGAATCTTGTAGTTAGCAAGAAACATCAAAAAATGTTCTCAACTACAAGAACTAACAAACTAAACTAAAGTTTGCACTATGTTCACTACATAATTAACCCAGCGCATTTCTTAAAAAAGAGAATTTTTAACGGTGCACTCAAAAGAAACAAAGCTTTATATAGAGTCTTTGTCAATCTCTCGTACTTACATCCAATTTCTTTTCATCTCGGACTACAAGACTTTATTCTCTTTGATAACAGAGAGCCTGCTTGTCGTAAATCTTTCACTTTGCCTTGCCTTGAAGATGATTCCACATTCATTACAGCACTCTCCACATAGAGAAAGAGAGAAAACTACACACCGGCTACAAAGAAAAATATTTTGTGTAATAATTGGTGAGAGATTGTTCTCAGGAAATCCGTTCTTGTCTCAACAAAAAATGCTCCAGTAGTTTCACTTATAATAGGAGAGTTTTTATTTCATACATCTTCATTTACTGGCGGAAAAACCACCAACAGCTAAAGCATATTTCCTCGGTTTTTATTTTCTCTACTACCTGTATAGTGAGCTGAGGAAGTGTTTATTGCATTCCAGTCATAGATTAAATAGGAGATTCCACCGGAAATATAAGTTTTATAGTCCCCTGAATTAAACAAACAAAGCGTGTAAGAGGTGCGATTCGCAATTAGGAGGTCTCGGGTTCGTACCCGGCGACCATGAGATTTTTTCCAAGGCTTTTCCGGGTCGGAGATGGATTGTTGGAGTGGTTTCTTTCATCCCTCGAATTTCCTGTCCCTCCACGAAATGAAATGCTTTGTTTATAGATGTTCTTCAACTACTGTGGTCCTCAGCGCACCATTTTAAATCGGGCGTGAAAGACCGCTTAATTTTGCTCAGAGGTTTGAGATAAATCTAGACATGGGACTAATGGCTTTATTTCCCTTCCGCAGGAAGCCATGGGAGAAAAAGAAAAGCCATCACCTTCCGCCGGGTTTGAAGAAGACTAGCATGGTAACCTCTACACCACGGAGGGCGACTGCCTCTCCACGTCGTTTCATTATCATTTATCTTTCACCCCATGTTTCAGTGTTGAAAATATCGGCGATGGTGCTTCAGAGAAAAAGGATGATCTGTATAACTTTCACGTTCTCCGACTCATGGCTGGTCGCCGGGTATAAGGAGGGGTCCGCATAGCGCCTGTCTGTCAGGGAGTTTCAATGGGTAACTGTTTGGACCCTGTCATTGCTTTCCCGTCGTTCCTGGTTCCGGCCACCCGGTCCTCTCAGCTCATCCCTCCCGCCCGAGCCATCCCCTCCAGGCGCTTAGGCAAATGAGCCGCATTGGTTCGTTGTTGAGTCCCCTTCGTGCGTATTCTATTCTAAGTGGTGTGTGTGTGTGTGTGTGTGAGAGAGAGAGAGAGAGAGAGAATATATATATGTGTGTGTGTGTGTGTGTGTGTGTGTTTCTCATTTCACATGATTTTCTCTACTCCTCCTTCTACAAACTATTCTTGCATTGATATTTCAAATCAAAACTGTTAGAGGAGCTTTTGTGGGGAGAAAATGTGAGAAATTTGCCACGCAGTTTGCGGGTTAAGTGATTTTTTTAAAAAAAAATATTTGTGTCTCATCTATGGAAAATGCTGAACATGCTGTTACTTTATACAGTTTTCTGTAACTTCATTAAGATGTCATAGTCTCATGGTTACCTTTCTTTTAGCGTAATGAAATACTTGCAAAGCAACTCTTCATCGGTCCACTTCACATGCTGGGAATCCAACACAAGGCGTCTCTAATCTCCCGCGGTATCAGCACTCACTGTACGTCTCGTTGTCGTCGCAAACTCACTCGGAGAATAATATTTTTTGTCTCTCCAAAGATGTCCTCACTAATACATTCATTACTAAGTAACCAACTCGCTTTTACAAACGATTCCGCAGAACACTGAGTCGTCTAGAGGTGTGCGGGGGGGGGGGGATGGAAACTTCCAAGCTAATCTGGTTGTCTGTCGATAGAGATTTTTATGTTTACGCTGAACGAGAGCGCTGCCGCGTCTACTCATCTCTTTTATCTCTCAATTAATAACCCAGCACGTGACTTTACAATATGAATTTTGTATTCATCCATTTTTACTTTCTCTATACCTACTATGCACATAGTGTATAGAGAAGGTATTGAATTGCACCCAAAAATTCGATACCGAGATTTCACCGGAAATATATGTTTTGAGACCCCCTAAATCCAAAAAAAAGTATTTTTAGAAAAATGTCCGTGTGTCTGTCTGTCTGTCGTGTGTGTGTGTGTGTCGACATCATAGCTCAAAAACGAAAAGACCATTGAATACCAAACTTGGTATTTAAGTTAGGTGTCTTCCAAGAATGCAACACAAAGATTTTCAAGAAAATCCCTCACCCCCAACTACCCTTTACATGGACATTTTTCGAATTTTTTTATTTTCTGAATTATGGTTCTAACGATTTTGATTAAAATATCGTATATTTAATATTTACGTGACAAATAAAATGTATATCTTGAGTTTTCTGGGAATAGCATCTAAAGACTGCTTTATTCTGGATGAATGTTACGGAATTTTGCATAACTGCTAAACCGTAAGAGATGGACAAAAACGTATCCCACAAAAAATGTAGAGTACATTAAAACACACAATTTATGTTACATATATATATTTTTTTCGTGGAATCATTTTTCAGATATTCCTTGTTTTTGGTTTCAGCCATGAAAAACTTATACTTTTCTCAAACAGGAATTTGTCAACTCATGTCCATACAAACAAAGAAACTTCAGCAACCAGCTTTTGACTATCACTTTAACCTATGGTACTCCCTCATTTCGCTTCTGCCTACACGGAAGCAAGTAATAAAGACTATTTCTGCTATTTTTTTCTTGTTCAATGAAGTAACTAAAAGCATAAGCGTTTTAACAATATTTGTAGTAGAGATGTAGAGAAAGTCATGTGAATGGAACACGTCAGATTTTTCATGTTTACGTTCTTCACAGACGCGCGTGCTGACATTGAACTTTTTCTGTTTAATATTTTTTTTGGTTCAGTAGAGCTCATACGGTGGAGTCGTAATATCTAATCTTAATATCTAACTTTTGGATGAAATGTAATACCTTCAGCTGAGCATACGAGGTGAAGAAAATAAAACACAGCTTAAGTAAAAGAACACGAGAAATATCGAGCAAAACTAGATGACAAGGAAAATATGTAAAAAGTAAATAAATAAAAACCAAATGTCAGTGTAAATTAAAACATAGAAAGCTCTGGAGTATGGATAACAATACAAACCAAACTAAATGAAAGAAAATTGGGGGGAGAGGACAAAATAAAAAAAGTATAAGGCACGTGAAGCGTGCATTAGATAGAGGACATTTTCTCTGCAAATTACATTTCAGTAAAAGTAAAGAACAAGTGGCAAAGAGTAAACAACTGGAAAGTATCTTTTTAATGTTGCTAACAACGGCATGCATTAGAAGTTTGGAGTTTGTTCTTACTTAGAATAATGTTTTCGGAGAGACAAAAGTTGCTCTGTTTTTTAGAAGAGGGACAAAGAGATAAACACTAAAGGCATTGTAGTAAAGGAAGGCATTTCCAGAAAATGCTCATTATCCTCACAAGGTTTGTATGAGAATTCTCTTTACTGTGGTCATTTAACAATTCAATGGCTCTTTTGTCAGTCAGGAAAGTTTGTGCTCCTTTAAAATGCAAGTTTACTTACTCTAAATCCCAAGGTAAAGCATGAACGGCGTTCTGGTCAAAGGAACGGAATTAAACCTCTTGACGGCTTCTCTGCGTGGCATTATCAGGTCTTTGAGTAGTACATTTTTCCTCGAGGTACAGATGCGAGTACAATTATTGTACAGTTTTTTCCAAAAGTGACTAAAATATAATAAATCTTCCGAAAAAAAATCTGATGTGTTCCATTTACATGACTTTCTCTAGCTGTTCCACAAACAGTTTTCCGTACAAAAGATTATTCTTTATCTAATCATGCTAATCCAGATAAAGTTTACCAGAATTGGTCTTATTACTTACTTCTTTGTTAGTTGAAGGAAAATAAGGTAAAACACTATGCTAAAGTAATAGTCATATATTTTAAAAAGCTGATCGATGTGTAATTGAAAGTTGGCACGCTTTGAATTAACAGTAAAACAAAAACGAAATGCAATTAAGATGAGCCCGTTTGAGAAAGGTTTAAATAGATTTAAACTGAAACCAATAACTTGGAGCATCTCGAAAACATTTAATTCTATAGAAGAAATATATATGAGATAAATTGTTTTAACGAGTGGGTTAGGTTTTTGTCTATCTCTTACGTTTAGCAGTTATACAGGAGTTATAGAAAAGTCATCTATAATGAAGAGGTCTTCAGAGGCTATTTCAAAATATTTAAGATGTATATTTTGTTTGTCATGAAAATATCTTAAAACATATGGTATTTTAATAAAAATCATTAGAGACATTTTTTGAGAAAATGAACATTTTCGAAAAATATTCCATGAAAAGGGTAGTTCGTGTGGAGGGATTTTTTTGAAATTGTTCGTGTTGCTTCCTTGGAAGATATTGAACCTAAATGTTAGGTTTGCTATCTAACCGACTTTTCGATTTTAAAGATTTTACCCAAGCACACAGAAATACAGAGACAGACACACTCACAAACCTTTTTCTAAAAAGTCTTTTTCGGGGGTCCTCAAAACACATATTTCCGTGCAATCTGATATATAATTTTGGGTGGAATACAAACCTTCTCTGATTACTATGTGCTTTGTGCAGGCGTGCTAGAAAAAGTAAAACTAAATCCTCCCAAAGAAGATTGCTATTCTACTTATTAATTAGAAGTAGCATTGCATATCGCCCGAAAACCACATATTTAAAACTCACCAGAAATACAGCTTTTGAAGTTTTGAGACCCCCAGAATTGAAAAAAAAAAACCCAATTTCAGGTTCTCTACTCATAACATAAGGTTAGTTCCGAGTAACCTTGCCCCGTATCTCTTAAATGTTGACGTGCGCTAGCCGCTTTTCAGGAAGAGGTTGTATGGTGCAAAACATTATCATTTACTCACCTCAAGTGCGGGTATAGCGCGGCTACCTCACATTCAAGAGGTCCTGATTCTTTGAGGTTTTATTCCAGGGTTTTCCTATATCCTGAGAAGACGAAATCGCAGTTCATGAGAAACCACGAAAACTAATGGATCAACATGAGCGGTCACCGAGTATCGAACCCGGGACCTCCCGAATGAGAGTCGCACACGTTACCGCGGGGCCACCCCGTTCGGTTATCTCGACTACAATGAAGAAGATGGAAAAATAAACTTCTGTAGCCTCTGTAGTGTGGCGGTAGCGTGTCTGCCTTACATTCAAGGGGTACCGAGCTCGAATCTCGGTTAGGGTAGTTACCCGTATAAGATTTTTCTTGTGGTTTCCCTTATTCTGAGAAGATGAATGTCGAATAACTAAGCCGTTTCACCCATTTCATTCACATCCGATATTACAAAAAAAAAAAAAAAAAAAACTAGGACTAGAAAGTCATGCGAATGACTTTTTTATATATTATATGTGTTTTATATTTTAAGCCAGTTTAATTACAAGTGTAAGTTGGAGGCTATTCACGACTTTCTGAAACCGCACCTGCGTTTATTTTCAAACCTTATTTGTAATAAAATGGCTATATAATTCTTTGTGTATACAATGATATAAATTCATGCATTTCAAGCAAATGTGGCATAGAATAATATATATTATAATGAACTTCTGCTGTAGGTAGAGTTTTCGATTCGTTGCAATGTTCGCCGAGAGAGTGCAGTACTAATGCACCTCGACCAGCAGGAGTCAGTTGCCCGCCGTGGAGCAATGATTTTTTTATTGAAACCATTTGAACAATGCTGGGTTCCCCATCAATGCCGTCAGACAAAAGGGAGCGGACAGTATTGATAAGTCTGTTCCATGATCTTTATGCAAATAGCGCGCCATGACTCATATGTACACATGCGCTATTGATCCACGCAATTCATAATAGCGGGGTTTATGCTAATGTTTAACGACATGCCCATGCTAATTGAGTTCTTTTTTATTTCTGTTTGTGTTTAAGGTTATGTACATAGGGAGAAATGGATTACCACTGCGCATGTTAAAACAGCACGAGCGCACGATTACAGAAAAGAGCACGACGGTCAATGTGTCTGGGTCACCTTTCTTATTGCGTCACATAGTTACGTGTAAAACATATTCTTCAAATCCGTCTACATTTCATGTTTAAGAAATGCATTCCTTTGAGAAGAAAATAAAAAAATCTTATGTTTACCATTTACATGCCTTTCTCTACAGCTCTGCGTCAAATTATTCTTAATAAGCTTATACGTCTATTAGCTTCATGCTAATCAGAAAAAATTAGTAGAAATAGTCTTATTACTTGCTTCCTTGTAAGAAGAAACGAAATAAGGGAGTACCATAGGTTAAAGTGATAGCCAAAAGCTGGTTGCTATGTGACTGAAGTTCCTTTGTTTGTATGGAAGCACTTGACAAATACCTGTATGAGAAAAGTATGTTTTTCATAGCAAAAACTAGGAATGTCTCAAAAACGATTAACTCCGCGAAAAAAATGCATATAACATAAATTGTGTGGTAAGTTTTTGTCCATCTCTTACGGTTTAGCAGTTATTCAAAATTTCGTAAAACTCATCCATATGAGAAAAGTATGTTTTTCATAGCAAAAACTAGGAATGTCTCAAAAACGATTAACTCCGCGAAAAAAATGCATATAACATAAATTGTGTGGTAAGTTTTTGTCCATCTCTTATGGTTTAGCAGTTATTCAAAATTTCGTAAAACTCATCCAGAATAAAGTACTCTGCAGAGGCTATTCCCAGAATATTCAAGATACACATTTTATTTGTCAGGTAAATAGCTCTAATATAGGATATTTTAATCAAAATCGTTAGAGCCATTTTTGAGAAAATAAAAATTTTCGAAAAAAAGTTCCATGTAAAGGGTAGTTGGGGGTGGGGGATATTTCTCAAAATATTCGTGTCGCATCCTTGGAAGATACAAAACTTAAATACTAAGTTTGGTATTTTACCGACTTTTCGTTTTTGAGTTATCGTGTTCACAGACACACGGACACACACACTCGGATCTTTTTCCAAAAATGCTTTTTTTAGATAAAGGGGACCCTAAAACATATATATCCGGTGAAATCTCGGTATCGAATTTTTGGGTGGAGTGCAATACCTTCTCTATACACTATGTACATAGTACGTGTAGAGAAAGTAAAAAGGAAACACAAATAACTCCTGTAAAGTTGAGGCTATGTCTACTCTTATAAACTGTTCGAATCGTGGACTATGGGTAGTATGGTCGTAGCGTGTCCGCCTCACGTTCAACAGGTCGCGATTTCGAATCTCGCTTAGGGTGAGTTCCCGGATAAGGTTTTTTCCCTTATCCTGAGAAGACGAATGTCGAGTAACTTTAAGGTCCATGGACTCCGAGATCATTTGAACATCATTTCACCAATTTCATTCATCGTCCGATATGACCAACTAGGTTAAAAGACGTTAAGCTACAATAAAAAAAAGATAAATTGAGCATATAGTTATTAGAGATGAAGGTCTTGAAATATGTAAGGAGATGCATTAAATGGATAAAATACGGAATGAAGTAATGAGATACGATTTAAAAATATTTACAGTTAATATAAGATAGAAGAAAATAGAATGAAATTGAATTATCATTTTGACAGAATAACAGAAAATAGATTACATTTGAAAGGAGATTTGAATAGAGGATGGATGATAGATACCGGAACAAGTGAATATAACACCTATTCCTTGAAATAATAATAATAAGAAGAAGAAGAAGAATAGCAATAATAATAATAATAATAATAATAATAATAATAATAATAATAATAATAATAAGGCGCATGACAGTGGTTAGACCGCCCGCCTCCCAGCTAGGTAGACCGGGTTAGATCCCAAGCGTCCGCATGTGGGATTTGGGGTGGACGAAAGGGCGTAGGGCGGGTTTTCTCCGGATCTTCCGGTTTTCCCCCCATTCCACCAATTGCTCCATCATTATCTTTTCTATCATCTATTTCGCTAGCATTTCATATCATCCACTTCCTGGAGCTCATGCCTGACTATGGGCCGACCACTCGTTCCAGGCTCTTCATTCTGTGATTTCGTGCCGTTGGCCCCCAGTTGTAAGCTGACTACGTAAGGTAACGTAAAAGAAATAAGAAGAAGATATGCGTTCACAGGATGAATCGGCCGATTTCTCTCTGGTCCCCATTCGGATTCGATCCTGATCAACCGCACATTCGACTTGGGTTTTTAAGTGGTTTCCCCTTATCCCCAGGCGGATGCTGGGTGTTTTTTCTACAGATCACGAGCTGTAAGTTGGTACTTGGTTGTTAGAAAAAGAGGGAATACCCACCATCTCTTTCTTTCTATGAATTCCTTCCTTTATGGTGAACCAGACAGGGCAGAAACGCCAGTGGTGGATGATTATTCTTCATTGTCCGTTCTTCCACTCCCCTTAGAAGAGTTACAACACCACTGATGTTAGGATTACAGTAATAATAAATATTGAGTGATCATGACAATAAGAGTTGTTATATTAGAGGTGCTATGTAAATTCGATTTGTTTCATGCCTTGCTGAAACTAATCGTCTTCCTTTTGATTTTGCATTCTTACCCTCATACCACCACAAGTAATTAGGGAACATAATAGGATTTTGAAATGGACTGACCTAAAAGAAAGAAACCCAAGGGGTTTTCCACAGTCATGTTAGACAAGTACAGTAGAAGTAGATAAATACGAACTTGAAGCTCGTGGACTATTCAGTACCACAATTTTTCTGGTTTCTCATTCCTCATCGTTTCATGTCACCTTTTTCGGGAACGGGACTTGACTGGGTAGTTTAGAGGTGTGAGGTGCGTGGTGGAATGCGCTATGTAACTCCTCCTCCTCCGGTAGGGAACCAGGCAGTTCGGACCTCTTCGTCAGAAGGAGCGCATGGGTATACCTGTAGGAGTGTCTCCATCTGCGAACTTTAGAGGCCCGCAATATCCACATCTGCAGCTATTTGGTACGGTCAACAGCCCTTCGGATCTTTCATCTTATCCCTTTCTCCCGGAGGTTGCATACGGCACAACGGCAGCAGTGCTCAACCTCCGCTGCACCTTGCGAGAAACAAGATATGGATTCACGACGGAAATCTTCGAGGAATTTTGCTTACTGTAGACAACTTCGCCTCGCGGACACGTAGTGCGAAATTAATCAGATGACTTCAAAACCTCGTTTGAGTGGAGCATGTTCTGCAATCTTGAAGGAATGAAACAAATGAGCCGTGTCTTCTTAGTTACATTAATCTAAACTATTATATTTGATAGGAATTATCGCCAATAACATATTATTAGACCCTAAGGATGATAATGGCAATAACTATGACCAGGTACCTGAGGGGGCACCTCTCACACCTCGACCCAACGCTTATCATCCCCACATAACGGATGAGATGAAGCAACGGCGAAGCCGCAAGCAGGCCGATCAACCTAGACGCGCAAAGTGCCTAACATTCCAAGCTTGATGAGCCGTTCACTCGGCAGGCTGCTCAGAGAAGACTTCCCTCTAAAGGTACCGGCGAGAACTCACCCACCTGAGGAAGCTCAGTAAAGATGCCACATTGCAAGGTCCGATAACTTCCCACAAAAGAAAAGGCCTTTGAGATGTTTTTACTCAGTTCATTCTTCACAAACCAATAAACCAATCCAATTCATCCTTCACAAATCAAGTCAATTCACCCTTCACAAACCAATCCAATGAGCAAGTATCTATGACAACTGTCCGACACTACACTGCTAAATCTATTTGAAGCATGATAGTGGAAGCGACATGGTAGGAAATGGGATAAAGAAAATTCTGGTAAAAGAGAAATCACCCAGCATTCACCTTTTCAGCCAAAGAAAACCACAATCCATAGTCAGAATCGGCGCCCCCAAGAATCGAACAAAGGATCTCCCGAATGCGAGCCTCGCACGTTATCGCGGAGTCATCCCGCTTAACAATTACTGCAGATATTAATGCTAACTAAAATTATTTGTTAATAAAAGAGAACACATTTGTCTTCCAGATGGGTAAACTGTAGTTACGTATAAAATGGTTTAATCGAAGACCACAATACAGGCCTTTAGAGTACGTACGGTAATATCAAGTTAGTGTCTGCGTGCGCTCTGCTTGTGAACAGCCTCAAGTTAGAGGGCTCTGTAAACGAACCTGTGCTGGGCAGATGTTTCCCCGGTAAAATATGCATGCTTGTATGTATGAATAAATCGTCAGCTCAGTTCTTCATTTTGTTTGCTGCTCAAGTTACTGCATATTTGATAATATAAAAGGCAAATGGCGAGCGCATTAATAGAAAACTAGATGGCTTTCGAAGTCCTCAGGCAATGTCTGCCTTTCTGCCTCCATTTCCCCAGCGTCCAGAGTAAGACATGGTCTGGTTTATTAATGGCAGAACGGTTGGAAGGGTTGGGCAGCTTTAGGGCAAAAGAAAAAAGAACAAACAATGATTTTAAATGGAGATGACAAGCTGGTACGAAGACCTTGACAGAAACATATTGCATTTTCTGATATCTCACATTATCTTGATTTTATTATTAATCCTAGATTGCGTACAGGGATGCTACAATACCGTGATGTGTTTGGTAGACTTGCCTCAGGCTTTCGTGAATTTTCAGAAACTAGGTAAACATAATCATAAGCAGTCGTGTTTATTAATCCTCACTTTGCTGTAATTAATTATTGAAGATAATTAGGAGTAGGTATGGGCTTCTATGATATCCCTCCATGCAACACTGTGATTTTTTTATTTTTACTTTCTCTAGCACGTACATATGTAAAATTACATTGTAGGTAAAGAAGATATCGCATTCCATCCAATAATTTGATATGGAAATTTCATAGGAAACACATGTTTTGGGGATTCCTGAAAGACCCCTAAAATTAAAAAAAAAAAAAAAAATAAGCCGTTTAGAAACAGATTCGTATCTGTGGATAGCATGAATCAAAAACAAAAGTCCTTTAAATACAAAACTTGGTGTTTAATTTCCAAAAATTACCCACTACAAATCATCCTTTATATGGAACATTTTTCGAAATTTTAAATTTTCTAAAAAGTTGCTCTAAATATTTTGATTAAAGTGCCGTATATTAAAGATATTTACATGACAAATAAAATTTATATACTTAATTTCTTGGGAGCAGCCCTGAAGTCCTCTTGAATCTGAATTACTTTTACTTAACTAGTAAACCGTAAGAGATACACAAAAGCTCACTACAAAATACGCAAATCTCGTTAAAACACACAGTTTACGTAATATACAGTTTTTTGTAGGGCTGACTATTTCCGAGATATTTCATGCTATTAGTTTCAGTTTATTCAAACGGGAATCCTCGTCCGTTTACATTTCTTTTGTTCTACTCCTAGGCATGGAAAGAAAACCTAATGTCAATAAAAATCACCGCATAGCGAGGTTTTTACATTTGATTATCGCTTTAGCTTAATGTATTCCCTTATTTCCCTTCTACTTATAAGAAAGTTCTAAGTCATAAGATCATTTATTGTAATGTTTTATCTTGGATAATATAATATAGCAAAGAAGAATGTTTTGTAAGAATAGTTTGTTTGCAGTACACAGAGAAAGTCATGTTAATTGAACACATCAGATTCATTTTGTTTGTTTGTTTTTTATGTTATAGGTAGATGTAGATCAATTCTCTTAAAGATGACTTTGCAGCTTAATACCAGAAAATTTAACTTAAGCTACCGGAATATTAATTATTATTTTTAAAGTCCCTCAAAAATGAAATGTCGGCTTATTACCATACTTGATGTTTAAGCAGCAAACGTGAGTAATAAGGCGTATAATAAATAGGTGGGTGTGCTCTTAATTACTTTTGATCCACGAAATTACGGCCACAAATGGGTATTTATATATATATATATATATATTAATTTCATCCACAAATTAACATAATGCAATGTTACATATTTTCGACAGCAGGAAATATATATATAATAAAGTCTCACTTGACAAGTCTCTCGAAAACGCTTTTAATATAAGTGACCAAATTGTGACGTCATTGTTTAGTATGAATTGAAGTCGCGCTATAATGCTTCCGTTGATGTATATATATTTGGTCACTTATATTAAAAGCGTTTTCGAGAGGCTTGTAAAGTAAGGCTTTATTTTATTTATTTATTCCTGCTGTCGAAAATGTGTAACATTGCATTATGTTAATTTGTAAATTAAAAATATTTTAACATTCGTGCATGTTCCCAATTCGACCAAAATTTCATACATGCATCTGTTTGCCAGGAAAAGAGTACTAAAATATGTCTAGAGAAGCTTTGTCATATACTGTAATACACATTAAAGCTTGCATTATGCTATAAATCTAAGTCTGCTAAATATAGGTCCTAAAATTAGTATCTTTAAAGATACGCTACTTTTTAACTACGTCATTGAGATTGCTTAGAATATTAGATTTTAAACAAACGATGTATTGTTTAAGTATTATTTATTATACAAGCCAGCAGTGCGTCCCTCTTTGGAGCTGCGAGTCTTTCGTAAAGAGACTTTATTTATTTCAGTATATCCCACATAATATTTCTAGCTAAATTAAATAAAGGAGAGCAACAATTTGAAATACTCTGATGAGGACTGTTATGCCATCGAAACGTTGGAACTTAAAGCATATTGACTTCGTAATTATAAGCTGCGCTCCTAAATATTTAAATTATATAATCTATAGCGCAACTCCATGGCACGGAAGTTCACAAGGGACCTTGGCCTACCGCCCGGCCGCTGCATCCCCCATCTCGGCCCGAAGGCGTCATTAATGAGGTGCAGTGCTAGAGGGTGAGACGTGAATAGTCCCCCCCGGCCGGTTAATGCGGTGTTCTGAATCTGGAGCCACTACTTCTCAATTAAATACCTCCTCAATTGGCTCCCCTAGGGACTTCACAAGGCTGAGTGATCCCGGACCAGGTTTCCCAGCGGGGGAAAATTCTCCCGCTTGACAAGCAGCCGCGGTACCACCGATTTAATCTATAATGTTTGTAAATATCAAGTAAATATTAAAATATATGTCACATAGTATTTTATTTTACACATTCTTGAGCCTACATAGTGATGTGAGTCCGTATAGTAAATAATTTATCTTTGAGATCACATTTATAAAACAGTTCTTTTTTAGTAATGTAGAGAATGAATGTAAAGTGTGTACATATATAAGTATATATGTATATATACATATATTTTTTTTTCTCCGAAAGTAATATTTTCACAGCATATACATTTAGGGTGTAATTAGCAAAACAACAAAAATGGCTAATATATACGGATGTAAGCATTTATATCATTAAGTATACTGAATATCTGCATCTTTTGCCAGTTGTCTTTTGTCCTAAAAAAAAACGCATGTCTTTTGTTACAGGGTTCCATTTGAGTGGGGTAGTGTCTACACCACGGTCCAGCAGCCCCTCCTCCTCGTCCTATAACCTCGAACCCGACAAGAAGTATAAAGTGTCGGTCAGTTTTGACAGGTAAGTCTATTTTTCTTCTTAGTCTTCTTCTTATTATTATTGTTGTTGTTGTTGTTTTGTTGTAATCTCAAAGTTGTGCTGAACTCGGATGCGCTCATTGTAGTTTCATAATAAAATTATAACTTCCCCGAAGAAAATACATTTCTGTTATATCTTGGGGACATGGGAAATAGTGCAAATACCTGTTATCTATGCATTATAGTAGATGTGGAAAAGCGACGTGCATGAAATTGTGGAGTAGAAATGTAGTACCAAAACAAACATTTTGAAAACATACGCTCTTACCTTATTTTTGCAATAATGCTTTCCTCTGTGGCTACATATACTTTAACACAGAAAACTCTAAATCCGCCACAGCCATACTGCGACTAGTAATAGTATTCGCATGCTATTCTCATCTTATTTTATTTGCGAGTAACGCACTCACCCGTACCTATATACCCTGCCACAGCAAACTTACGATTCGTCGCTGTTATGCGGTCAATTGTCCCTTATGCCTTCTCTTTGGAGTAATGCTTTTCTCCATGACTATACATAATTCGTACCACAGCAAACATGAGATCCGTTACTGCCACAATAAGGTGATCAATTGCAATATTCACCTGCTGGTATCACCTTATTATCTCTTTCGAGTTAAGTCTTTCTCCGCGGCAGCATAACGACTTTAGAAGACGTGAAGTACGCCACTTTTGTGTGACAAATTCTTCTGCTCTCGTCAATATCCCTGTTTGGAGTAGGTAACGGTTCCTCACTTCAGCTTACATGAGATCCGCCATTGTTATGTCACCAATTAATGTAGTAATATTACCTATTGCTATCTTCTCTGTTGAGTAACGCTTTACTCCGTGAGTATACATCTCAGTTCAACACATATGAGATCTGCCACCGTTATGTGACCAATTGTGTTAAGTAATATTCACCTGCTGCTCTCGTTTTATTTTCTCTTTGGAATAACGCTTTCCACCGCGACTATACACCTCAGTTCAGCAAGCATGAGATCCGCCACGGTTATGTGACCAATTACTGCAGTAATATTCATCTGCTGTTCTCGTTTTATTTCCTCTTTGGAGTAACGCTTTCCTCCGCAACTGTATGCCTCATTTCAGCAAACATGAAATCCGCCGCTTTTATGTGACCAGTTGTAGTAGGTAATATTCCCCTGGCACGGTCATCTCATTTTCTCTTTGGAACAATGTTTTTCTCTGAGACGTTATAGGTAGGTACCTCACTTCGCTAAGCATGAGATCCGCCACTGTCATGTGGCTAATTCCAGCAATATTAATCCGCTCTCCCATCTTATTTTCTTTTTGGAGTAATGATTTCCTCCATAACTGTATATCTCAAGTATCAAATGTAAGATCCGCCACTGCTATGTGACAAATTGTAGTAGATTGTATTCTCATAGCGCTTTCATCTTATTTTCTCTTTGGAGTAACGCTTTCCTCCGTGACTATACACCTCTTTTAAGCAAACATGAGTCCACCACTGTTATGTGACCAATTGTGTTTAGTAGTATTCACCTGCTGCTCTCATCTTATTTTCTCTTTGGAGTAACGCTTTCCTTGGTGACTATATACCTCAGTCCAGCAAACATGAGTCCGCCACTGTTATGTGACCAATTGTGTTTAGTAGTATTCACCTGCATCTCTCATCTTATTTTCTCTTTGGAGTAACGCTTTCCTTGGTGACTATATACCTCAGTTCAGCAAACATGAGTCCGCCACTGTTATGTGACTAATTGTGTTAAGTAATATTCACCTGCTGCTCTTATCTTATTTTCTCTTTGGAGTAACGCTTTCCTTGGTGACTATATACCTCAGTTCAGCAAACATGAGTCCGCCACTGTTATGTGACCAATTGTGTTTAGTAGTATTCACCTGCTGCTCTCATCTTATTTTCTCTTTGGAGTAACGCTTTCCTTGGTGACTATATACCTCAGTCCAGCAAACATGAGTCCGCCACTGTTATGTGACCAATTGTGTTTAGTAGTATTCACCTGCTGTTCTCATCTTATTTTCTCTTTGGAGTAACGCTTTCCTTGGTGACTATATACTTCAGTTCAGCAAACATGAGTCCGCCACTGTTATGTGACTAATTGTGTTAAGTAGTATTTACCTGCTGCTCTCATCTTATTTTCTCTTTGGAGTAACGCTTTCCTTGGTGACTATATACCTCAGTTCAGCAAACATGAGTCCGCCACTGTTATGTGACCAATTGTAATAATATTCCCCTGCTACTCTCATCTCATATTCTCTTTGGAGTAACGCTTTCCTCTGATACTATACATCTCACTTCGGCAAACATGAGATCCGCCACTGTTATTTAACCAACTCCAGTAATATTCACCTGCTGCTCCCATCTTATTTTCTCTTTGGAGTAACGCTTTCCTCCGTGACTTATATATCTCGAGTAGAAATATGAGATTCGCCACCATTATGTGAGCAATTGTAATATTTCGATGGCGTTCTCATCTTATTTCCTTTTGGAACAACGCTTTTCTCTGAGACGTTATAGGTACCTCACTTCGCTTTATATGAAATCCGCCACTGTTATGTTATCCGCCACTTTAGAGTAACGCTTTCCAGCGTGACTATATACACAGTTCAGTAAACATGAGATCCACCACTGTTATGTGACCAATTGTGTTTAGTAATATTCACCTGCTGCTCCCATCTTATTTTCTCTTTGGAGTAACGCTTTCCTCCGTGACTATTATATCTCGAGTAGAAATATGAGATTCGCCACCGTTATGTGAGCAATTGTAATATTTCCATGGCGTTCTCATCTTATTTCCTTTTGGAACAACGCTTTTCTCTGAGACATTATAGGTACCTCACTTCGCTATACATGAAATCCGCCACTGTTATGTTATCCGCCACTTTAGAGTAACGCTTTCCACCGTGACTATATACACAGTTCAGTAAACACGAGATCCACCACTGTTATGTGACCAATTGTGTTTAGTAATATTCACCTGCTGCTCTCATCTTATTTTCTCTTTGGAGTAATGCTTTCCACCGTGACTATATACCCCACCACAACAAAAATGCCTTTGTATTATTATTCTTCCGAGATCAAGGACGCTGCAAGACAAAGCGGAGGCCGGTCTGGTTCTATTTTAAGTGTTTTTCATGAAGTTCAACATATCTCTATATGCTACACAGTACATGTTTTATATTGCTCAAAAGGAAAAGGCTTTATTGCATTTTCTCAGAAGAAATGTGCTTTGTGTTCTAATTGTTTATATTAGCAGGAGTGCTGTTTTGCGGAGCTTTTTACCTTCCTAAAACGAATTTCTGAATGCGTCAAATACAAAACTAGTTTAACAAAGATGGACTAATGCAATCTATTTGGAACCTCCCTTTTGAATTCCGCCATAGTTTTGCTTCTCTACTTAGTAGAGAAAGTAATTGTATTGCACCCAAAAATGCTATTCTGAGATTTGCCTGGAAATAAATGTCTTAGGGCTCCCTGGATTAAAAAAAAAAAAAAAAGATTTTAGAAAAAGCGCTCGCGCGTATGTGTGTGTATGTATCTGTGTAGACAGCATAACTCAAAAACTAAAAATTGATGTCTTCCATTCACATGACTTTCTCTACATCTCTGCTACAAGTTATTGTTCATAAGCTTATGCATCTATTTACTTCATGCTAATCGAGAAAAAATTAGCAGAAATAATCTTATTACTTGCTTCCTTGTAAGTAGAAGCGAAATAAGGGAATACCATAGGTTAAAGTGATAGTCAAAAGCTGGACCTATGTGAACGAAGTTCCTTTGTTTGTAAGGACAGGAGTTGACAAAGTCCTGTATGAGAAAAGTTGAGTTTTTCAAAGCTGAAACCAAAAACAAGGAATATCTCAAAAACGATCAGCTCCACGAAAAAAAATATATACAACATAAATTGTGTGTTTTAATGTGCTCTACATTTTTTGGGTAGTAAGTTTTTTTTCCATTTCTTACGGTTTAGCAGTTATGCAAAATTCCGTAAAATTTACTCAGAATAAAGTGGTCTTCAGAAGCCATTTCCAGAAAATTCAATATATAAATTTTATTTGTCAGGAAAATATCTTTAATATTTGATATTTTAATCAAAATCGCTAGAGCAATTTTTTAGAAAATCAAAGTTTTCGAAAAAAGTTCCACGCAAAGGGTAGTTTGGGTGGGGGGATTTTTCTCAAAATCTTCGCATCGCATCCCTGGAAGATACTAAACTTAAATACCAAGTTTGGTATTTAAGCGACTTTTCGTTTTTGAGTTATCGTGTTTATAGACACACGGACACACACATTTACACGGACACACACACATACACACGGACCTTTTTCTGAAAATACTTTTTTTTTTTTTGGGATAAAGGGGACCCTAAAACATCAAGTTCAAGTAAAAAATCTATTGCAAAATTCATTAACAAAAGAGTGTATAAGAAAGCTTTGTCCATATAATTTAGATTCAGCCTTTCATTTTTTCACATCGAGAATTCAGTTTTTCTTAATGTTCAATAAGTATTGAAAAGCAATTTTTATTTATTATTATTGTGTTTTTTTTTTCTTTTTTTTTTTTTTTTTTTTTTTTAGTTTTTTAGTTTTTCAAGCATTTCAAAAAGTAATTGGCCAACCATGAACTGTGAGTTACTTATAAGATCTCGACCTGAGGTTCAGCAAGGAAATTGCTACTCTGTTTCTACCAGTGCCCATAAACATCAGTCTTATAATTCAAAATCTTCTCGGGCTTCTAGCCAAGTAAAAACTTGGCTTGACACCAACGTTTCGAAGAAGTGCATCTTCCTCGTCTTCCAGTTCACCCTGAAGACGAGGAAGATGCACTTCTTCGAAACGTTGGTGTCAAGCCAAGTTTTTACCTGGCTAGAAGCCCGAGAAGATTTTGAATTAACACGTCGCCAGGAAAGCTTCAGTTCTTATTTTATCAGTCTTATATTTTCCTAAGATTTCATGATGCTCGTAGACATACCGGGATCTCAAAACAATAATTTCAGTGAAATCTAATAACTATTTTTTGATGGAACAACACTTACTCCAATTTCGAGGTGCATGGTGGAGAATCTAAAACAATTCTGCGAGCTTTGCTCAAAGTGGTTTTCTTGTTAGTGAAAGTGACCTAAAGTAATCCAACTGGCAGTGACCATGTCAGAGAAGCTATCACGAGAGAATCTCGATATTCTATGTCAACCTCAAGTCAGCTGTTCTCGTGCGGAAAACAATTGGATACAAATACGCACAAAAATAGAAAGAGCAGTGAGAAGGGGAAAGTGATGCCGCCTAGGGGTAGGGCGAGGGGCGGAGAGGGAAGAACAGCGCGTGCCCACTAATTACTATGTTTCGCTTGTATGAATGGAATGGTACAACGCAAAATAAACTCACATCACACCGTTGTTTGTCATATAAAGCTAGAAAATACTCTGCTTAATGCAACTCCCAAATTTGGCCCAATTTGATGACCTCCTTCACAGCTGGCTCCAGTGTGCGAATTCCTCAGCTAGACACACTGATTGTCCGCCCATTTTCTTTTTACTATTTCTCGCATGTATATACTTACATACAATGTACATAGTAGCTAGAGAAGGTATAGTATTCCACCCAAAAAGTCGATGTAGGGATTTCACCGAATCACTACATTAGGGATGTAGATCCCCTGTGTCCGAAAAAAAGTTTTTTTAGAAACAGGCCCGTGTGTGCCTGTGGACAGCATAGCTCAAAAACTAAAAGACCGTTAACAACCAAACTTGGTATTTATGTTTCGTATCTTTGGAAGATGTAACATGAAGATTTTCAAAAAGATCTCTCCACAACAAATTACCCTTTATATGGAAAATGTTTTGAAAATTTTGTTTTTCCCAAAAATGGCTCTAACGATTTTGATTCAATTACTGTATATTAAAATATTTACATCACAAATAAAATGGATATTTTGAATTTTCTGGCAATAGAGTCTGAAGACCTCTTTATACTGGATGAGGTTTGCATAATTTAGCATAACGGTTAAACCGTAAGAGATAAACTTAATACACGAAAAATAAAGATCTCGTTAAAACGCATAATTTATGTCATATACGTTTTTTTTACTTTCTCCATACGCACTATGTACATAGTGTATAGAGAAAATATTGCACTCCATCAAAAATTCGGTACCGAGATTTCACCGGAAATATATATTTTAGGGTCCCCAATATCCAAAAAAAGCATTTCACAAAAAGGTCCGTGTGTGTATGTGTGTGTGTGTGTGTGTGTGTGTGTGTGTGTGTCCGTGTGTCTGTGAACACGATAACTCAAAAACGAAAAGTCGGTAAAATACCAAACTTGGTATTTAAGTTTAGTATCTTCCAGGGATGCGACACGAAGATTTTGAGAAAAATCCCCCCACCCCCAACTACCCTTTACATGGAACTTTTTTCGAACATTTTGATTTTCTCAAAAATGGCTCTAACGATTTTGATTAAAATTTCGGATATTAAACATATTTACCTGACAAATGAAATGTATATCTTGAATTTTCTGGGAATAGCCTCTGAAGAGTAGTTTATTCTGGATGAATTTTACTAAATTTTGAATGACTGCTAAACCGTAAGAGATGGACAAAAACTTTCTTCACAAAAACTGTAGAGCACATTAAAACACACAATTTATGTTACATACATTTTTTTCGTGGAGTTCGTTGTTTTTGTGACATTCCTTATTTTTGGTTTCTGCTATGAAAAACTTATACTTTTCTCATACAGGAACTTGTCAACTCCTATCCATATAAACAAAGGAACTTCATTGACATAGCAACAAGCTTTTGACTTCACTTTAACCTACGGTTGTCCCATTTCGCTTCTACTTACAAGGAAGCGAGTAATAAGACTATTTCTGCTAATTTTTTCTGATTAGCATAAAGTAAATAGTATAAGCTTTTTAAGAATTATTTGTTGCAGGGATTTGGAGAAAGTAATGTGAATGGTACACATCAGATTTTCTTGTAGAGATGACCGGCCGTCTTGGAACTATTCCTTGTTATTGGTTTCAGTTGTAAACTAACTAGGTAACTTTTCTCAAAAGGGAACAGGCAAAGCGAACCGAACCTCAATTGTCTCACATAGTGACCAGCTTTTAAAAGATTTGACTAAGGCTTTAGCATTATGTATTCCCTTATTTCCCTTCTACTTACAAGGAAGCAAGTAATAAGGCCAATTCTGCTAATCTTTATCTCGATTAGCATGAAGTAGATAAAAGAGTGTAAGAATACCTTGTATTTTTCTGGTAGTGTTTAACGCCCGCTTTAACTACTTATGGCACCGCAGGCGGTGACACTGGTGATACATGAATGATTATGGAGCACCGGTGGAATGCGATGGTTTGGGAAACCGGAGTACGAGAAAACCCGCCCCAGCGCCGCTTTGTCCACCACAAATCTCACATGCGGTCGCTTGGGATCGGACCCCAGCCGTCTAAGTGAGAGGCAAGTGGTCTAACCACTCGGCCACGGCGCGGCCCTACCTTGTATTTGGAAGAGCTAGAGAAAGCTATGTGAATGGAACACATGCGATTTCTCTATTTGCCACGTGACATTTTTCTGTCTTCTCTGTTTACCTTCCTCGTGCCATGCGCGTACATTTTTTTTGGTCGCTCGGCTCCCCAGTCGTAATTCGGTAGGTTTCGCGCAATTTTAGAAGCAGAGCAGAGCAACAGCATTGAGACATGAAGCACGCTATACACCTTGATATCTAGTGGCTTCAATACTTAGGTTCCATTCTGTCTATAGATCCCAGAGTTCATGCCATGCATGCACGTTGTGTTTTGTTAAATAATTCAGCTAGTTCGCGGTAAATTAGATAACCTATTCACCATAATGACTGAGGAACTCGAGGAAAGATTGTGGAAAGACAGGCGGGCGAGTGAGCTCTTCTTTCCGCGGCCATTGCTTCCCCGTAAAACTAGCGTGACCTGAAATAAACGCTTGTTGAGAAACAGAGAGAAGCCAGGATGGGTGATCAGTCCGATGCCTGGTGCGAAAGCGAGGAAGTGGATGATAATATAAAATGACGGTGAAGTGGATGAAGGAAAGATGATTATGCAGCAATTGGTGGAATGAATGGCGAGAAAACCGGAGAACCCGTAGAAAACGCGCCCAGACGCCGCTTCTTGCACCACAAATCCCTCTTGCAGTACCCTGGGATCGAACCCGGTCTGCCTATGTGCGAAGCGAGCAGTGTAACCAACCACTCGACCACATTGCTTTTACACCTGCTTTCCAAATATTGATCCATGAACTTGTATGATTTCTCTGTCTCTATGACCTCTGCAGTTGAGCATACTTCGTTATACAACAGCAACTTCTGTATGTGTTTTGTAGGATACCATAAAAATTTCTCCTTTTCTCTACTTAACACCTAGTACACAAACAGATAAGGTATTGCATTCCACACAAAATTTATATACGGAATTCCACTAGAAATATATGTTATAGTATCCAAATAAATTCATATTTAAAAAAAAAAGTTCCGTGTGTGTCTGTCAACAGCATAAATTAAAAATAAAACGTCCGTCAATCTTGAAAATTAAGTGTAGAATCTTTCAAGGATACGCCACGAAGATTTTCAAGAAAATTCCTCTACTCAAATCGCCTTTTACATGTAAAACTTTCCCAGAATTTTTATTTTCTTAAAATGGCTCTAATAATGATTAAATTACCGTATATTAAAGATATTTACATGACAATTAAAATGCATATATTCAATTTTCTGGGAATATCTTCTGAAGTTTTCTTAATTCTGAATGATTTTTGGATAGCTGATAAACCGTAAGAGACCGAGAAAAAATGACTACACAAAAAATGTAGATCTCGTTAAAGAGAGAGAAAGAGAGAAAAGTTACATAATATACTTTTTTGTGGAGCTAACCATTTCTTTTGTATTGGCTTGAATTTTAAAATACCTAAAACTTTTCTTAAACGGGAAGTAGACATTCCTTTATATAAGTATCTTTTGTTTTACTCATGGTCATGCAAAGAGAACCGAATTTCATAAAGCAACCAGCTTTTAAAAGATTTACCTATCGCTTTAACCTAGTGTATTTCCTACCTATAATGAACTTAGTAATGTACCATTTCTGCTAATGTTTATCTCGATTGGAATTATTTTGATAAAAGAATAATCTTTTGTAAGAATAGTTTCATTTGAGAACAGGTAGAGAAAGGCATGCTAATGGTGCTGATAAGTTTTTTTTTTTTTTTCCAAGGGATTGACTGGTTTGAGAGAAATTTCCAGAATATCTTCGCATTGCATTCTCGGAAGAATCTGATTTAAATACCAAATTAGATGCTTTCACACTTCTGATGCTTAAACTGTGCTTTTGATGCGCCCACAAATATCTTTATTTGAATGCTTTGGGTTCAGAAGTCTTCAAAGACGAACATGTGTTGAAATTGTGTTTTCTAATCTAAAGAGAGCGCCTGCCATATTCATATACATTTTCAGATTTGGCTGTAATCGATCCTCAAATTCAACAAGATCCTGATCAATCTCAGATCCTGGCTTCCGGAATCCAGGAGAGTCGCCTCAAACAGGGTTCGAACCTGCCCCTCGGATGCACGAAAGAGAAGCAAAACATGGAGGTCCACAAAGACGCGACCTTGAAACTCCTGACAGTCCGGTGCTCTAACGGAGATGTGACTCTGGAATGTTGCTTCTTCCTCCAGGGCTCGAGCTCGCTTCTCGTTGGCTTAGCTTCGGATCGCTGCCTTTCATCCTCATATAAAATGTTGCGTGAAGGAAAAGAGGTATTCAATTAGTACATCGCAATAAAGAAGTCCTTTCCGACATTCTTTTGTTCTGCGGCACATGCTTTTGGAGTTGTGACCACCATGATAGTTCCATCATCATTGCCGTCACCGCCATCTATAATAACAGAAGAAAGGAGATAACGAAACGACTGAAAACTAACTAGACATCTTTTCTATTGATTACCTATTTCATTAGAGGAAGTATTGCATTCCACCAAAAAATCAATACCGAAATTTCGCCGGAAATACTTGTTTTGAGGCTCTTGAATCCAATAAGAACGCATTTTTACTTTCTCTACTACGTAGAGCAATTAGTATATTCCACTCAAAATTTGATTTCGAGTCTTCAATAGAAATATATGTTTTGAGGTGCCCTGAACCCAAAAAAAGAATTCTTAGAAAACAGTTCTTGTGTGTGTGCGTATGAGAGAGAGAGAGATAATGTGTCGACAATGTAACTCAAAAACGAAAGGTAACTCAACATCTTCCAAGGATGCAACGCGAAGATTTTCAAGAAAATCTGCCACACAATTTACCTTACATCAGGCAGTTCCGGCTTATTATGTGCCAAGAACAGCGAATTACTCACTTACTCACAGGAGTTTGCTTGCAGTGTGCAAATCGACTCATCATTAAGGGCAACTGAATGAAGTGTTGGACTGCAAGCGCGCATATTTGTGATATGACCTTCGCCCAGTGGCGAATTTGTTATCCCTTTGCCTTCTAATCGAGCTCCTAGGTTTGTAGCTTGAGTGTGTACATGTTCTCCCGAATGCGGGTCACAGAGTCATACTTCTCGTTTGCACCATCTTTACTTAAGTTCTCTTTGGAATTGTGAATTTCCATGCATGTTATACAGAATCACCAAGCGTTACGTTCTCGTTGGTCCCGATGCACTCAGCAAAGCAATCTAAACTTGTGAAGACCTAGATCGCTTGTTATGAGTTAAAAGTGATGAAAACATGCAGCAATTCGCAGTCATCGTTAATATTTATGATATTGTAAACTGCATGAGCTGCATATATCTGTTGTCCGAACTAATTTGCTTCTTACTCTGAAATAACAAACAGCGTATGTGTGACATGACGCTCACAAATTATTGCTGTAGGCAGGCTTTCCTACCAAAGTTTTAAATTACCCAATTAAACGACAGCATGTACACGGACAGACTGAATTATTTTCAAAAACTTTTTGGTACAACTTGCAGCAAGCGTTGTATACTTTAATGTTATTTATCTCTTAAGAGAGTTTATGAATAAACGAAAATATAATTTTAAACTGCTCGTAGCTGTCCTTATTTCATTAAATGTATAGTGTTATAACGGATATTTAGGAGCATTTTAAGGTTTAAAGTAGCAACCCTATAATTCATATTACATGTAAAGAAAGTAATTACCCTTAATGTACAGAAATTTGGCATTTTTTGTTGTTAGGTTAGGTACATCTCAAATATTGACAGTTTGCGTGGGAGAAACAATGAGCAGATAATAATTGAAGAGTATGTTTATTAAATAAACACTATTACATGAGGCGTCATATTTTTTTACTTATTTTACTACTATGGATATAAGAGGTAGAGAAGGTATTGTATTCCACCCAAAACATTCTATGCCGAGATTTCACCGAAAATATATCCAAGTTTTTACCTGGCTAGAAGCCCGAGAAGATTTTGAATTAATACGTCGCCAGGAAAGCTTCAGTTCTTGTTTATCATTGTTATAGTATGATCCTCAATTGTCGATATAGAGAGGAAAATAAAGTTTATTTACTTCAGCATCCCCCAGCTGGAGACTGCCAAAGAAAAAAACATTCCACACAATTTTACAATGTAGGCTACATATTTTAGAAGTACAAATATTAATGCAAATGTGTATTAATATATATATATATATATATATATATATATATATATATACTATGTTATATACAGCATTTCTTTGAATATTTTAACAAAACTTATATGATATATAAATGATTTAATATTGTTTATTTTATGTAATTATTGTTTCTTTAATTGTTTGATATTGAATATTTAATTATGTTAATAATTTTATTGATAGCGTGTTTCGATTGGTGGACACCTGAGACTTTCTAAAACATGATTGGTTTATATCGCATGACTAATACTTGAGTGGAATAGACAACAGCAATAATAATAATAATAATAATAATAATAATGAAAGTAAAACTTCAGGTGAGTTTATAGTAAGCAGTAAAACAAGAAAGCACCTGAAGAAGCATGTTTGAGGTGCATATATGTATACTAAACATAAAAAATTATGTTTTCTCTCTCTCTCTCTCTCCGTTTTTGCTTACCACGAATTACAGGAAGCGTGAAAGAAGTTATGTTCTATAGCTTAAAATATTTCTAAAATATCCATTATGCGGTTTTATTAAATAAATATGATCACATTAGATTGGTTACTTTACACTTGCGGAGTTAAAGTTTGAGCGAATATATGCATTTCCTTGATTTAATGCACAAATCAGCTTAAAACTAGAACAGAGCTCAACTATATTTTAGGATAGCAGAATGCCTTTTAACCTAGAGGCCCTAATTAGTATCTCGGTTGAAGTGAGTAGTATGGATAAGAGTATTTTTTTTAGAGCTCTCCCTTATACTTTTAAGATGTACTTAAGGATAGCTCTCAGCTCAGTGGGCTCTCCTGTAGATCTCGTTTTTAGAACGTACGCTAAATATTTAAAGGATAAAGCAAAAGAACATCATTGAAAAGCATATGTAACGAATTTTGGGAGAATGAACTACTTGAAAAACATTTGGAAATTTGATTCTGACTGTTTACAACTGTAAAGCTTGCTGGTGTGCAGAAACCTATTAAAATAACTATATATTAATGCATGAACTTTCAAAATGTGAATATTCATTCTTAAGAGAACTTAAAAGAATATACGAAGCGTTCTGCTTAATTTGGTGTAAAAAGAAAACAGAAATAGGCAAGGCTTCGCGGAAAACAGCGTGTTTTGAACATGACGTTTCCTTTCAGATGCTGATGCTACTTTATTAAGACTGAGATGAGAAAGAAAACGTGTGGGTAAACAGGAAATACCAAACTTGATGTACCTACTTCAATGTAGCAAAAAAGTTGAACCTTTTCATAGGAAATGAGTCATTACAACTCTTTCGGGAAAATTAGGTGCAAGTCCAAATTAAAGCCTGCGGAGTTTTTGCCAAACCACAAGAGATATGTCTGAGTAGTTACAGTAGAAGTACTCATGTAACATTATTTCCACTTTATACCGCTTAAGATATAAGCCATAAATGGACAGTTCAAGGTATGAAACATTTAGAAAATTAATTACACACTATAATGGATCTTCCAAAGATGTGACACGAAGATCTTCAACAAACTTCACCATTACAAAAATCTAATGTGTTCCATTCACATGAATTTCTCTACTTCTGTGTAACAAATTATTGTTAATAAGCTTATGCTTCTATTTACTTCATGCTAATCGAGAAAAAATTAGCAGAAGTAGTCTTATTACTTGCTTCCTTGTAAGTAGAAGCGAAATATGGGAATATCATAGGTCAAAGTGAAGTCAAAAGCTGGTTACTAGGTGACTGAAGTTCCTTTGTTTGTATGGACACGAGTTGACAAATTCCTGTATGGGAAGAGTACAAGTTTTTCAAAGCTGAAACCAAAAACAAGGAATATCTCAAAAACGATCAACTCCTTGAAAAGAATTTATATAACATAAATTGTGTGTTTTAATGTGCTCTACATTTTTTGTGTGGTAAGTTTTTGTCCACTTTTTACGGTTTATCAGTTATTCAAAATTTCGTAAAACTCATCCAGAATCAAGTACTCTTCAGAGGCTATTCCCAGAAAATTAAAGATATACATTTTATTTGTCAGGTAAATAGCTTTAATATACGATATTTTAATCAAAATCGTTAGAGCCTTTTTGAGAAAATCAAAATTGTCGAAAAAAGTTCCATGTAAAGGGTAGTTGGGGTGGGGGATACCGACTTTTCGTTTTTGAGCTATCGTGTTCACAGACACACGGACCTTTTTCCGAAAATGCTTTTTTTTTTAGCTAAAGGGGACCCTAAAGCATAATTTCCAGTTTTTTTGGGTGGAGCGCAATACCTTCTCTATACACTATGTACATAGTGCGTATAGAGAAAGTAAAATGTATATGATATAAACTGTGTTTTGAAGAGATCTACCTTGTGTAATAAGTTTTTGGTTTGCCAGTTATGCAATAACCATTCAGAATGAAGAGGAATTCAGAAGCTACCTCAGGAAATTCCAGATATTTATACATTTTATTTTTCATGTAAATATCTTTAGCATATAGTATTGTAATCAAATTTGTTAGATCCATTTTTTGAAAATAAAAATTTTTGAAAAATTTTCAAAGTGAGATTTAGTTTAGGATGGGAGCATTTTCTTGAAAATCTTCGTGTCCTATCCTTGGAACTTTACCGCTTGAGCGATGGCCATTTAAACGTTACACGGCCGGAAATGGATACCCAATAAACAATTCAAGGAATTTAAATTGTTAAATGTAGGTAAATATGCCTAATACATAAACATTCGTATCTTTGGTATTTATTAAGATATTTTAATGAAACAAAAACTGGCTTAAAGTTCATTAAAGACACTATACATTTATCGTAGAAAAAACAAAGAGAGACTGTATTAACAAAAGTTTAAATATCACTAATTTTTTCTTTGTTAGCAAAAGTCATCCTGTACGTCGAACGCACCTAATTTGTGAGTCAGGCTTGTGTTACGTGCGTACAAATGTATATACGCATAGCTAGCTAAGCATAATGTTCTCGGTTTTAAGGGTTTATCATTCTTTTAAATATAAAGTTTGGTATTTATATCTTGAATTTCCTGGAAACCCTCTTATAACTCGTAAACTGTAAGGGATAGATCTAAACTTACTACATAAAAATGTAGATTCGTCAAAACACACAATTTATGTTAAATACATTTTTTGTTGATCCGCTAACCATTTCGAGATGTTGTTTGTTACTGTTTTTAAACTTTGCGATTACTTATGCTTACTTTCTCTACACGTACTATGTACATAGTGTATAGAGAAGGTATTCTAATGCACCCAAAAATTCAAAACCGAGATTTCACCAGAAATATATATTTTGAGACCCCTTGAACCCAAAAAACGCAGTTTGAGAAAAATGTCCGTTTGTGTCTGTGGACAGCATAGCTCAAAAACTAAAATACCTTTAAAAACCAAACTTGGCTAAAGCGATAATCAGACCTTTTAAAAGCAGTCGCTACTTGCATGAAACAATCGCTTCTCTTTGAATGGCCAGGATGAAAAAAGGTGAATATCGCTTCCCATTTGAAAAAATGTTATGTGTTCCATTCACATGACTTTCTCTACATCTGTGCAACAAATTATTGTTAAAAATCTTATGCTTCTATTTACTTCATGCTAATCGAGAAAAAAATAAGCAGAAATAGTCTTATTACTTGCTTTCTTGTAAGTAGAACGGAAATAAGGGAGTAGCATGGACTAAAGTATTAGTCAAAAGCTGGTTGCTATGTGACAAAAGTTTCTTTGTTTGTATGACAGGAGTTGACAAACTTCCATATGAGAAAAGTACGTTTTTTAAAGCTGAAACCAATAACAGGGAATATCTCAAAAACGATCAACTCCACAAAAAATGTATACATAGCATAAATTGTATGATTTAACGAGCTCTACATATCCTGTTAAGTAAGGTTTTATCTATGTCTTACGGTTTGCCAGTTATGCAAAATTCCGTAAAATTCATCCGGAATAAAGTAGTCTTCAGAGGCTATTCTCAGAAAATTCAAGATATGCATTTTATTTGCCAGGTAAATATCTTTAATATACAATATTTTAATCAGAATCGTTAGAGTCATTTTTGAGGAAATCAAAATTTTCGAAAAATTTTCCATGTATAGGGTAGTTTGGGGTGGGGTGATTTTCCTCAAAATCTCCGTGTCGCATCCTTGGAAGATTATATATTAAGTTTTGATTTTCCGACTTTTCATTTTTGAGCTATCGTTTTTACAGACACAGGGACACACACACATACACGGACCTTTTTCAAAATATGTTGTTTTTTGGATACAGGGCACTCTAAAACGTATTCATATTTCCGGTAAAATCTCGAATTTGTGGTTGGAATGTAATACCTTCCCTATACCCTATGTACATAGTGTGTGTAGAAAAAGTAAATACTGTTTTTAGTTGACAACACTGAAAATATAGGTGTGAGGGCGCTCTTTTGCCCCCCTGCTCTCGCTTCCTCGTAATACAAACGTCCAAGAAAAGGAGTGCGCATAGTACAACAGAATTGCAATCATAATATTACCTCGGATACTACATTTGTGCATAGTAAATAACCTATTTTTTATCAGCTGCTATAAAAGGACGAAAAATTCCTCAGTAGCATGTTTGAATGATGATAAAAATGCTTTGAAACTATTTCTGCTTCAAACAAATACTGCATTCATTCTGCCGATCGATTTTTCACGAGAATCTCAACTATTTTACGCTTTTTTCAATCTGCAATAATTTAATACAATTCAGTAAATTCCGAAATTGTCACATCATTTGGATTCCAACTTTTTGTTAAAAAATAAGAGTTGCTTTAAATGTGAGCTGCTATTTCAGTGTATATATACTGTAGTTTGTTGTGGTTTCCAAATATGGTTAGGCGTAATTAAGTCGGAATGTCCCTCTGGTTCACACGGAGGTCGTTAAACCACGGACTCGTAAATGTGAGATCTGCGGTTCAAATTGCCCAGGGCTAGGCTTGAACCCCCAGGATGAGGTTTCTTCCACGTCTTCCTCAATCCTCATATTTGGCACTGCACAGCTTCCAGACCTTAATTTAATTGTTTTTTTTTTTTACACAAGCTTTCTGTAGGACAGGAGTTGGATAGGTAAAATCAGACTGAAAAATTCAATGACTTAGCCGGAATTAGAATCACGGATCTCGCGGTCTCTAGCCGGTTGCTCTACCACTGAGCCACCATGGAAACATGCCGGCACGGCAATAAATTCCTCAACTACCGCGCATGTTTCATGGTAAATCGCAAAGTGATCTCAAATGGCGACTTACCATGTCGTAAATACATTAAGTCCCGGGTTTCATAATTTAGCCAAATATTAGGCCAATTAATTATACTTAATTATTAGGTAATAATAGTGACTATATGATCACTAATTGACCATGTTATATACCTTCAGCAAACGAGGGCGGCGCCGTGGTTAGACCGTTTGCCTCTCACCAAGGCAATCCGGGGAACACATGTTAGATTTGTGCTGATCAAAGTAGCATCTGAGCGGATTTTTTCGGGGTTCCCCGACATTCACTTCTCCAATTATTACATCCTCGCCTTTTCTATAATCCATTTCGTCTTCATTTCATTCCATCTTCCTTATGCCTGGCACGGGCTGATCCCTCCTTCTAGGTTTTTCATTCAGTGAGTAAATGGCCGTTGGCCTCTCGACAGGCTTCAGTCCCTAGGCAACCACATGTAAGCCCTAGGTCATACTGTCCCAATTCGACTCGTCCGAGCAAGAGTATACGCTCGTACTCAACAAAAAACTCGGAGCAGAGCTGGAAGGGTAACGTGGTAGCCAATACATCACTGGGTAAAGGTGATGCCGCAATACTTGCGTTCTACCACGTCATTTCTAACACTGATTCAGCAGTAATAGTAGCTTGATCTCAATGTTGCGGCATATTGCTTGTTACTGGTAGACAGCTAATGAAAATGTTGTTATTACGTGTCTAGTTTTATTAAAAATGTGTGGACATAGATCTATATAGTTATTACATATGCTTTTGCAGTTTTAAGAACCTTATATTCTAGAGATGTTAATTAAAATTTTAATGCATACAAATCATCCTTAGTTATTTAGGGAATTTAACCCTTTCATTATGATTTCAGACATAAGCTTATTGCTTAAGTTTATAACTAAAGAGGGTTACTACCTTTTAATTGGGATAATTTTGTTTGTTTGTACAAGTATAGATATTTATACAATAAATTAGCTGGATGATCACTGTGAATCGTGGGATATTCGGTGCGTTTTTGGCGCTCATCAGAGATGAAATATGCATTTTGATCGCCGACTGACCTGGAACTCTCACATTAATTCAAAATTAAGTATCGCCTACTCCAGATTACGCAAATTGTATTCCATTCTCAACCGCAACTCATCTTTGCAAATTTCAAGTGGTTCTCTTGTATACAAATCCTTACTTCGCCCTTTACTCACCTATGCTTGTCCGTTTTGGGGAGGTGCAGCTGCAAACAAAATTAATCGTCTGCAGGTATTTCAAAATAAAGTGTTAAGGCTCATAGTGAATGCACCTTGGTATGTCAGAAACTCTAAGATACATCATGCACTTGGACTCAGTACCATCTCTACACATATTTGATCTCAGGCTCGCACGTTTTTTCAGCATCTTCACTAAGTATCTGGCGCAGTGCACTTCTCGTTGGGACTAAAATCTGATGCAGTTCCTCGGATAAAGAGTCGTCTCCCACAGGATTTGCTGTTTTGTTCAGGAAGTGATTCCGAGAAAGGAGACTCTCACTGAATGAATGTCTGAAATCATCTCTGACTGATGTGCCAGAGGGACCTCATGTGGCTGCCCTCATAAATTATAATGTTCTTTGTTACTTTTAGTTATAATATATTTTATTCCAATTCTGTATAGCATAATTAATGCTGAACGAATCTAAATAAATTAAAAAAGATGGAATAGCCTGTTCTAAGGAGTGTAAGTCCTCCGTATGCGGAGGGCAAGCCGACTAGTTAATTTAGTAAACGAAAGGTTTTAAGCAGATAATGTTACACAGTTACTGAAGAAAATCGGGTTGAATACTTCAGTCTAATACACTGTACATGTGTAAGCAATTTCCACATTTATTTGTAGCTAGAACTTCTAAACGTTAAAACATGAGTTTAAAGTGCACACATCAAGTCAGCCAATAGTGCAGTTCTGCAATGTGACCGAAAATATCGAAATTGAAAAACATAATAGTTGAATGTGAACCACAGATGAATACGACTGCGGTATAATTAAACTGCGAAATATTTTAAAGGTATCGATTCTGGTCTCTTGCCCTTAGCCATCAAACTTATGCAACTGGATATTCATGGAACTTAAGTACGAAAGAAATTTTTAGAAAGATTTCTCCAAGTATCGATAAGTTGGGGGTCTCATGAAAAGTTAATGCCATTCCTCCTCTAAGCCTGCGGCTCTATACAAATTGCACCTAATAACGGAAGAAATGTTTAACTTGCATACTTTCTCCATTCCCCATGAAAATATTTTCAAGATAAACACAGGAATATCGTGAAGGCCTCCAATTTTGCTGCCGTTTTCTTTTGTTCTCCCAGCCTATTCTTTTATGTATAGATCCAGAAATGTTTTCAGAACGGAAAACCCTGGGAGTGGAACAGATTTGCCTCGTGGTGCCAACCGATAGCATTTGTAATGCGTCTGCTATTCTGTTCAGAGCAGTGGCGGCCAGTGAATGAAAAAGCTATTGTGTTGCATTCATATGACTATCAACTCACTCTTGTACAAACTATTCTTAAAAAGTCTTATTCTTCTATTTAGACGGTCATACTGGAAGTCGTGAGCAACCTACTGTTAAAATTCAAATCCCAACAATGTAAGAAATGACTGCAGGGCCGTAATCTGCAGACCTTACATAACATGCTGCTATATTGTGACATCATTAACTTCTATCGTGACCACAAGCTGTATTTACAAAATGGCGGACATCAATGTTTCGTTTCGACAGCATGCTGTCATCGATTTCCTTGTCAAAGAGGGAAAATTTGCAAATTTCAAAGTGCCTATGGAGATGGGTGAACATTTTCAAAGATGGGAACACGAGAATCCAAGCTGAGCCTCCAAGCGGTCGCCTTCGAGCTGCCCTCACGGAACGCAACAAAGGAAAACAGTTGATGAGCCCATTAGAGAAAAGATGTGTGTCACTATGGACGAAACTGCTGCAAGTCTTACAATAGTTATCGTATTCACATACACACGGACACACACACATACACACACACAATATAATACTTTCTCTACATACTGTATGTATATTATGGTTGAGAAAGTAAAAATATATTTTACATAAATTTGTATGAGTTATCGAGATCTACGTTAGCTTATATCTTAAGCATATGATATTCTAGTCAAAACCGTAACAGTTATTTTGAGCAAATGAAAGGTTTGAAAAATGTTCTAAGTAAAGGTAGTTTGGGTGGGGTAATTTTCTTGAAAATCATCGTGTTGCATACTTGGAAGATACTGAATTTAAACATCAAATTTGGTATTTAACCGACTTTTCGTCTTTGAGCTATGTTGTTCACACTCACTCACACATATACACATATACAAATGCGTGCGCGGAACTTTTTTCTAAAATGTTTTTTTTTTATTCCATTTAGTCGTACTACTAGAAACTACTTGAAGATCCTCAGTATTTTTATGCTCTAATTGAAAATTATCTTAATATATATATATGTGTATATATCGTTTTCTGATTGCTTAGACATTTTACTGTACACTCCGAACAAAAAATATGTGTATAGCACACAAGAATTTTAACGAGCTATGTTCAAACCATTGTTAACATCAACTTTTTTCACTTTTTATATGCTAATGTGAAACTATCCTTAAACCCTACGGCTTATTATCCCAGAGTTGTAGTTTAAGATAAAAATATTTATTAAATATGTAACTTAATTTTTTTTCAGAAATGTCAATTTGATATGGGAAATAATGTCAGCAAAACCATTCTATATTTTTACTAGTTTACAACATTTTTAAGTCCATTAATCTCGAAGCTCTCTTACACATTTCAAGCTATAAAATATGGTCCAAGGAGAATTTCGGGTAAAATATGCTGAAAAAGGATATAAGAAAACTGATGTTAAAGTTCAATATGATGCTTCATTTAAACTGATGACATTAAAATTCCTATTTCAGCATGAAAATAATCATAAGTAGATAATGAAAATGAAGAACCCCTCCTCTTTAGCGCGTCTGAGAAGACTAATGTCGGTCTGAGTAACATTGGCCCATTTCATTCATCTTCCGATATGACCTCCCAGCGAAAATGTCTCAGCACATCTTTACCCAGCCATGCTTTGAGCTTATCTTTACCCAGCCATGCTTTGAGCTTCCAATAATGAGGTATCTATAGACATATTACTAAACATTTGGTTACTCTCTTGTTGCAGGTGTAAGATCACATCGGTGACCTGTAGCTGCGACACTAAGGACATCTTCTGGTGCCAACATGTGGTGGCTTTATCCCTGTACCGTATCCGTAACGCAGAGAGTGTGCGCCTTAGGGTTCCCATCTCAGGTAAGTCAGTTGTTCTGTGTGATTCGTGTAAAACTACAGAGTGATCCAAAAGTCGCTGTAGTCAAAAACTTATCAATTACGGTGAAACCCATCTTGGTCTCATCCTCCAAAATGCAAACAAGCTAACTCAGTGTATAGATTAATTTTCTATACGACCGAGTCTAGTCCACAATCATAATTTCCTTTCCCATTTTGTTGAAAAACTACTTATTAGCGTCAAAAGTATTAAAGTTCACTAGCGTTTCCTAGCTGTTCATTTTTGTCTGTTTTTACGTCCATGCTATTTAAGATGCGGTGAACCTTATTTACAAATGTGGACAATTTTGGGAAAAAGAAGATTTTACGAGTGTAATGCATCAATTTAGCATCATTATTAATTGTTAAGCGTTTACATTATCATGCTGTAGCTCTTGATAAAGCAATTTCTTGGTTCCTCAGAGATATGTATCCTCCACTACCATATCTTTGACTGTGTCGCTGATGCGCAGTTGGTTGTGTTGCAACGAGAATTGGCTATATGTCACAACACCCCAAAATTATGCTTCACAGAATATTTATTAAGAAGTTGGCATGATATTATCGGTTTCATGTTTCACGCTCATTACATCACAACTTACACACCTGAAGGTCCTCAAAGTCCCTTTTAACATTCGGAACACGCTGCTAACGATGTGGAAGGCGCATTATTTTCCTCCTATGTGTAAATCTGGTCATTTGTAGTTGCACTACATTTCAAATATCTTCACGTGTTGTAAACCGCTTACCATATAATGGGTATTTTACTTTGCCTTTGACATCACACGGAGACAGATAAACATGCTGGGTGCTTCAATTCTTCCCATCCCCAGCCATGCAATACAGCCCGACATACTTTACCTACCCACCTCACTACTGCCCGGTATGGCAGGGCATTATTCCCAACAGCTTCCATTAATTCCCTGTGACATCTGGCAGTTTTCTCACGAAGAATGAATGATATATAATCGCTGTTATGTCATCTCATCATGATCATTATCTTCATCTTTTAATGTGAAAATTTGGGAAATATGTGAATCGTTTACATTAAACTTACTATACTATACCCTGTGTCAAGAGTAGGATATGTATCTGGATTATTTCCCCAAGTGAGGCTATCATTGGGCATAATTATTGCCCAATCACCAATTATTGTCGATCACTCGATAATAAAATATTCGTGGCTCAGTTTGTGGGGCACCTGCCTGCTGTACGAGCAGTCCCGGTTCGATTCCCGGCTTGGGGCTGGAGCTTTTCTCTGCCCAAGATTATTCCCTACCCCTCTCAGAATCTGAAACTATGAATGAGAATGTGTGCGTGTGATATATACAACGCAAAGAAAAACTATATATCCATTGGCGACTGTATACAAGTTTACAACATTGACGATAGACAATATGCTCCAAAGGTAAAAGCTGCCTACATCTCTATTGTAGTTAAAGGCGGCGTTGAAAAAAATCTGATAGCCATGATTTATCTGAGTGGTTTGTTATTTAAATATGAGAATATTTAATTAATTATGCCATAAGTGGAAGTCCCTTGCGTTGGAGTATCAGATTTTGATACTCCTTGATACATGTTGAGATGTTTTGCCGCTTAACACACCAAGATATGATATTTCATTTCTGTCTACACATCCGCATACAAGTAGGAAATGAGAAATGAGAAAATGCTGTAAAATTGCTGGATCTGACAACCGCGCCTTTTGAAGTCTGGCGGTGTTGGGCACCAAAACAACTTCTGTTCGATATCATAAAAGTTACGAGTGGCATGGAAGGTCGTCTACCTTCTCTTAGGTAAACATGTCGCTATGTTCTGTCATCAATATATACCAAAAGTGTTTGATTAAAAGGTTGAGACAACTCGGCTAACTCTTGGTCACTTTTTAGAAATTCAGTTGTCTTTAAAAACCATTGGCTTCCGAACTTCCATAGAGAAATGAAACAAAAAGGGTTTCAAGGAATGCAGGACAGAGAGCGTTTCTTCCTCACTAAACCGTTAAGTAGGGACAAGATGTTATCAACCATTCCTGAGCTCAGAACCTGTTCCAGCACTGCTTTTGGTGTATTCATTTTTCACAGAGGTAAATGAAATGTTAAAAAACATACAGAGAAACCGCACGTTTCTTTCCTTACTTTACTCGTTTTCGGAAGTCTTTCTGTTGTTAACATTTCAATACTTTGGAAGCAGTATCGTACTGTAACAAATCATTTTGGACTGAGCGGGATGTTCAGATAATAACATTCGTGGCCCGTATTTGGGAGTCGTGGGTTCAAATCCCTTGGGCTGACCATTATGGTTGACTTGTTCATGGTTTCCCATGACGGCACAAAGTTCCAACATGGTTTAAAACAATAATAAATATAAAAATAGATGTAATAGCGATTGCGCTGCCATCTATCCACAGACAGTAAAAGCGGCTAGACTGAACGGCACCCTAATTATATCTGCTTGGCGTGAAACAGCAAATGAAGCTCCTCTCTCCATACGCAGAGTCTGTCCTATGCAATTAAGATAGGTGCAATTCCATCTAATGCAGTACATAGATACATCTTCCCAATGAGCTCGTCACCAAGATCACCTAAACAACGCTGCATACGTCCTTTCCATGCCACAATTATAGAGTACAGCAAAGAAGTAGGCTTTAAATTGCCAAATATTCATCCCCAACTTCATGAAACGAACGCGCCCCCCTGGCACCTGCGACCAACAATCAACATTCAACTTCATTGTTACACAAAAATAAAAACACCGAATTTCATCTGCAAACAAATGTACAATGCTCTATGAGACAGTCATAGAGATGCTATGGAAATCTTCACAGATGGATCAGCAACAAATGATGGACGTCGTGGTTGTGCAGTTATATATCTTACACACACCATGCTCTACGCACTACCGAAATATTTTTCCATTTTCTCCTGTGAAGTTTTTGCAGTTAAGGAAGCATTGCAGCACATCATTCAAAATGCCAATGAGACAGAATATGTAATATACACTGATTCACTAAGCACAATTCTTGCCACTCAGAATCTAAGTCCTGCGCATCCTTTAATAAATGACATACTTCACATTCCTTCATCATTAATAAAGATCCAGAATCAAAATGTGAGACCTGCAACACACCACTTACTGTCCTACACATCCTGCTGCAGTGTCCGAGATACGCCAAACAGAGACTTCAGGCCGGCTTCAATAACTTACCAAGTGCTCTAGATAACCACCAGACAATCAAAAAGACAATAATATTTATAAGACAGTGTAAACTTTTTGAATTATTGCAAAGTATAAATGTAATCATTTTGTATTTTACCAATGTGTAAATAACTATTTAATGTGCAATTTGTAAGGTCGCGATATGACCATGCTGTTAAAGCGACTCAAAATAAATTATATTGCAAAAAAAAAAAAAATAGTATGGTCGAAGAATGAGACCTAGAAGACTATCTGTTAACTGCCAACGGTACAAGGATGAAATCTAGAAGACCAGCTATCTACTGCTATATCTATCTCCATATTAAAAGCAGCTAGACTAGACGATCCACTAATGCCATCCGCTTGGTGTGAAACAAACTGATATGGTACAGGGATGAGATCTGTCCACCATACCCCTATCAACAAGGTATTTCGCCTAATAAATCCTTCATGATATATCGTGTAGTTAAAGCGACGAAAAATAAAATAGATTAAGCATCAATTTTGGGTATGACATTTTTTTCTCAACACTGTATGGTTGCATACCTACAAATTATAAGGGAACACAGCTTTATATGGCATAATCCCTTCTATTAACGCATTTGTGTAATGTTACAGTATATTCAAGCGCTGAAAGCAACAATTCTATGAACTATGGTCTTGATGCACTACAAAGCAAAGTTTCTTCAGAGTTTTAAACAATCTTGTGCAATATCGGAATAAAGGGGGCAAGCCTTAAAGCACCTTGAATCGCAACAAATGCTATTATGGCATTTATAATGGAAGTGAATAAGCCTCCAGTTCAGATTTTAAGGGGTAAAGGCCATTATTTCGAGCGATAAAATGGCTAAACAAGCAAATAAAGTATAACATTGAATAGCATGCAATGTTACTTCACCATAGCAACAGAACTAAAACAACTGAAGGCAAACAGGCCGTAGAGCTGGTGGGGTGATCCATTGACCAATAGCAGCATACAAGTGTGGAGGAATATAAAGTACTTTTGTGTGAAAACTTCTAGTTTAGAAACGCTACATTTTATGTGTGTATAAAATATTTATTAAAACGCTTGCTTTTCCTACTAAGCGAAATAAATGCCAGCCGAAATGGTTTCAATAAACACTTTGTTGTACCTACACAGAAGCATAAGTAAGACCATAGACATATGTTTAAAAAAATCTTATGTGTTCCATTCACATGACTTTCTCTACATCTCTGCAAAAAATTTTAGTTAAAAAGCTTATGCTTCTATTTACGTCATGCTAATCGAGAAACATTAGCAGAAATAGTCATATTATTTGCTTCTTTGTAAGTAGAAGTGAAATGAGGGAGTACCATAGGTTAAAATGATAGCCAAAAGCTGGTTGCTATGTAACTGAAGTTCCTTTGTTTGCATGGACAGGAGTTAAACATTTCCTGTATGAAAAAAGTATGTTTTTCAAAGCAGAAACGAAAAACTAGGAATATCTTAAAAATGATCAACTCCACGAAAAAAATGTATATGACATAAATTGTGTATTTTATCACGAGCTACATTTTCTGTAGAGTAATTTTTTGTTCATCTCTTACGGTTTAGCAGTTATGCACAATTCCGTAAAATTCATCCAGAATAAAGTAGCCTTCAGAGGCTATTCCCAGAAAATTCAAGATATACATTTTATTTGTCAGGTAAATATCCTTAATGTACGATATTTTAATCAAAATCGTTAGAGCTATTTTTAAGAAAATCAAACTTTTCGAAATGTTTTCCATGTAAAGGGTAGTTTGGGGTAGGGGGATTTTCTTGAAAATCTTCGTGTCGCATCCTTGGAAGATACCAAACTTAAATACCAAGTTTGGGCTTTAACGGTCCTTTCGTTTTTGCGCTATGCTGCCCACAGACACACACACATACACACAGACAGACAGACAGACAGACACACGGACATTTTTTTAAAAATGCTTTTTTTGGATTCAGGGGGTCTCAAAACATATTTTCAGTGAAATCTCGGTATCGAATTTTTGGGTGCAATACAATACCTTCTCTATAAACTATGTACATAGTACGTATAGAGAAAGTAAAAAATATCTATAGATATATCTTGGCCGTGATATCGCATGTGTGTGTGTGCGCGTGTGTGCGCGCGTGTGTGATTGTGTAGTTCAACGTGCTTGAATCTGGTTGGTCATTTCGGGCGATGAATGAAATTTGTGAAAGATAAAATTATCTCGGGGTCCATGGACCTTAAGTTACTCTACATTCGTCTTCTAAGAATAAGGGAAACTTCGGGGAAAAACTCTTATCCGGCTAACTCGCCCTAAGTGAGATTCGAACTCCTTACCTCTTGAATGTGAAACGCTCTCTACCTCTACACTTCCAAGGAGGGCACATACCCTTTGCATGATCTCAAGAGAAACAAAAGAAGAAAAAGAGCGGGATAATTCAGGCGGTAGCACTGTAGCCCGCATTCCGGAGGTTCCGGGTTCAAATTCCGTTTGTTATTGTTTTTTTTTTTCTCGTCAAGGCAAATACCAGATTGATATTTAATACCACGACCCGAAGTTCCATCTTTAGTCTAAAAGTAAAACTGAAAATAGACTGCGCTGTCATCTATCCACAGATAGTTAAAGCAGCTAAACTGAAAGGAGTCCTCACGTCATCTGTTTGTCGCGGAGTAAAGTAGTACAGTTGTAGAGATTTGGCCTCGAGGGGCTGGCTGAACTCTGCCAACTCACTGTGGATGGTAGAGACAGCTGAGCTGGAGGACATAATGCCTGGTGTGCGCGCTATCTGACTACGGATGTGAAAGCAACTACAGTGACTTTCAAATGGGAGCACCACCAGGCCGGCAGCCAATCGGAGTGCTGCTGTATTGCATTCCCGCTTAACTGGAGAGTAACCAAATTCTTTTCATAATATATAATAAACATATGTCGCCAGGCAGATTTGCGTGCTCAGTGTGCGAGTGAGAGGGAATGTGAAACAAGTGGGGGTAGCGACCTGGCGACGCAGAACACGGTAACGCATTTCATTCGCTGCAGAGTAGAGCTCTTCCCAGTTGAAAAACATTGCAGATGTGCTATCTGTTGGGCAGGGAGCGAAAGTGGTATAGTTGAAAGGCTACCGTTCCTTTGACTTGGTTTAAGTAATTAAAAGTAATACATGTGAATGTGCATGCTCTGAGGTAGAGAAGAAAATATCTTCAAATACCCTTGTGAAGGTAGCGAAGACTCGCGATTTAATGCGAAAGAACCCGAGCCATGACGTTTGTTTGGTACTTAGTATTTTGATAGATTCATCAATTAGATAATAAATTAATCTCAAGACATTTCGATGTCACTTTTATTTTTATCTAATGAAACGGCTTGCTATCTTAGAAGAGAAAGAAAGTTTAAAAAATATTTTCCATATCCATGATTTTATCTGTTCTGCAAATATACTGTTTTTGCAAAAGACTGCTCTTTTATTTATATCATGCTAATCAAGATAAATATCACCAGATGTCTTATTACTTAGTTCATTATAATTAGAAGGGAAATAAGATAATACACAAAGCCAAAAGGACAGTAACATCTTTTAAAAGCTGTCGCTATCCAATTGGCATTGAAATTGCGTTCCCTTTCCCCGGCCAGGAGTAAAACAAAAGAGAAATAAAACGGATGAAGGCTTCCCACTTGAGAAAGGTTAAGTATTTTAAAACTGAAATCAATAACAGGGAATATCTCGGAAATGGTTGGCATAAATGTGCGTTTTTGTGTACCTGTCACTGTTTACCAGTTTTGTAAAAACATTTAGAATGAAGAGAACTTAAGGAGGTATTTCAACAAATTCAGGATATAAATTTTATGTGCCATGTAAATATTTTAATAAAAAACGTAGAAACCATTTTTAGAAAACTGAAAATTTCGAAGAATATACGTGTAAAGGGTAGTTTGGGAAGATTTTTCTTGGAAGATATCAAACTTAAATACCAAGTTGCTATTTAGGCGATTTTTCGTTTTTGAGTTATGCTATCCACACACACGCACACACACATACACACAGACCTTTTTTGAATTCATGGGTCTTGAAAACATCTATTTCCGGTGAAATCTCGGTATCGATTTTTGGGTGGAATACAATATCTTCTCTAACTACTATGTGCATTGTACATACGTGCTAGTGAAAGTATTAAAATATCTACAACATTAAAGGAATTGCATCATTCTTAGAGCGAAGCAAATGAAGAAAACATCGAATTGAACAAGCACAGTTAGATTTTGTTTATTTTGAGCTTATATGGTAACGACCAATAATATTTGGACAGGAAATATTAATTTCAATTAGCAACAATGCTTGGGGTGAGGTTTAGTTTGACAAGGCTTTTCTAGCAATCTCCAAGCCGATATTGGACTCAAACGATACAAAGGTTATTTTAATATTTGTAATTGGGAATATTGCCTCCGCCCACGGCGGGTTTACGGTTGAGATAACAAAATTATCCCGGGAAAATGTAGACGCTCGGGGCAGTGCCCGTTTCTCTATGTTTGATACATCATGTAAACATTCTATTGTTTTCACTTTAAATTTTCCAATTATCATAATAAATTGACGCATATAATCATACATGTTCAAGCTCTCTCCTTGTGTGCTTTCCCCACTCTTCATAACGAACCCTCTTCCCCTCTAACACACCTGTCTGCTCTTCTAATGTGGAAGAGCAGAAATTTAACGTGGAAACTATGACGTGTTACACTCACATGACATTCTATATTCTTTACCAAGTAATACGCATCACATATAAATTACTATATAGAAAATTATTCCTCTATCCTTTTACGTTAATTACCATTAATTGTTGTCTAGAAATGCGCTCAAAGGCAAAAGTGTTTCGTTACCTGTAAAACAGCTACCAACTGTTTATATAACAAATTTGTTTTTACTTATTCTACCATGTACATAGGAGGTAGGGAAAGTACTACATTTCATTCAAAACTTCGGTTCAGAGATGTTACTGGAAATACTCGTTTTGAGGTCCCCTGAATAAAGGTCTGTGTGTGTTAGTGTGTATGTGTGTGTGCCTGTGTTCCCATTCACATGACTTTCACTACATTTCTGCAACAAATTATTGTTAAAAAGCTTATTCTTTCATTTCTTTCGTGCTAATCGAGTAAAAATTAGCAGAAATAGTATTTTTACTTGCTTCCTTGTAATTAGAAGGGAAATAAGGGAATACTATAGGTTAAAGTGATAGTGAAATCTTTTAAAACCTGATTGAAGTGCCTTTGTTTGCATGACCAGGAGTTGACAAACTCCCGTATGAGAAAAGTATAAGTATTTTAAAGCTGAAACCAGTAACAAGGAATATCTGAAAAAACGGTCAACTCCAAGAAAAAATGTTTATAACATAAATTGTGTGTTTTAACTAGATCTACAAGTTTTGTATAGTAAGCTTTTGTCTATCTTTTACGGTTTACCAGTTTTGCAAAATTGTGCAAAATTGTCTAGAATATAAATGTCTTCAGAAGCTATTCCCAGAAAACTAAAGATGTACATATTGTTTGTTATGTAAATATCTTTAATAAACAATATTTTAATCAAAATTGTTAGAGCCATTTGTGAGAAAATCAAAATTTTCGTAAATGTTTCCATGTAAAGGGTAGTTGGGGGTGCGGGAATTTTCTTGAAAATCTTCGTGTCGCGTCCTTGGAAGATACCAAACTTAAATACCAAGTTTGGTATTTAATTATCTTTTCGTTCTTGTGCTATGCTATCCACCGACACACATAGACTTTTTTTTCTAAGAATGCTTTTTTTTTTGGGATTCAGGGTGACCCAAAACATGTATTTCCGGTGAAATCTCGGTATTGAATTTTTGGATGCAATACAATACCTTTTCTATACATTATTTACATAGTACGTGTAGAGAAAGTAAAAAAAGTAAAAACGAAAAATTGATTAAACATCAGACTTGATATTTAAGTTTAGCATCTTCCAAGGGTGCGACACGATGGTTTGCAACAAAATCTCCTTGCCTCAAACTGCACACCGGAAACATTTTCCAAAATTATGACTTTCTTAAAAATTACTATAAGGATTTTGATTAAAATGCCATTTACATGACAAATAAAATGTATACCAGGCTGCATAACTGCCCCGTATTTGATGGGTGTAAATATTGTTTCGTTTGTTAAGAGAGTATCAAAACAGAGCGAGGCTATTTCGTGATAAAAACCAGTTCCTGGGAATTGGTGACAACAACCTTCGTTTTACTCCTCTCAATGAGCGCGACCCGCTGAACATCTCCGCTGATAAAAGGGTAAAGCGAAGATCGCTCAGCCAGTTCCCCGCCTACCTATAAACCGGAGGACCCGAAGAAAACCCGCCCACTTGCCGCTTTGTCCATCACAAAACTCGCATGCGGTCTAACCACTCTGATACGGCTTATTATTGTTATTATTATTATTATTATTATTATTATTATTATTATTATTATTTTCGTAGCATAACGTCTTTTAACCTGGTTGGTCATATCGGATGATGAATGAAATTGGTGAAATGATACTCATGATCTCGAGGTCCATGGAGCTTAAAGGTACTCGACATTCGTCTTCTCAGCATAAGGGAAAATCCCGAAAAAAACATTATCCGGGCAACTCACCCTAAGCGAGATTCGAACTCATGACCTTTCGAATGTGAACCAGACACGTTATCACCACACTATCCAGGCGGCCTATTATTATTATTATTATTATTATTATTATTATTATTATTATTATTATTATTATTATTATAAGCACCACCGTGGTCGAGTGGTTAGGCCACTCGCCTCCCATCTAGGCGGCCCGGGTTCGATCTCAAGTGCTCGCATGTGGTATTTGTGATAGACAACGCGACTGGGAGGATTTTCTCCAGGTTCTCCGGTTTCCCCCGGCACTCATTTCACCAACTGTTCCATCTTCACCTTTACTATCATCAATTTCGCGTGCATTTCATATCATCCACTTCTTCACATTCATGCCTATAGATCGACCACTCGCTCCAGGTTCTCCATTCTGTGGTTTCGTGCCGTTGGCTCCCAAACAGGCTTCTAACCCGTAGGGTAAGCCGACTATGGAAAAGTATTATTATTATTATTATTATTATTATTATTATTCTAGTATGTAGGACGCCTATTTAGGCGATCAAAGAGAAGCCAGGATGAGTGATCAGCTCGATGTCCGGTATGATATGAAATGGCAATGAGATGGATGAAATGAAAGATGATTATGAAGAAATTGGCAGAATGAATAGACGGGTGAACCAGAGAACCCGGGAAAAAGAACCTGCCCAGACACCGTCCACTATAAATCTCACATGGTCCTCTGAGATCGAACCCGGGCCGGCGAGCGGTGTAACCATTCTGCCATAGCACCTCCAGTGACTTCGTATTCAAATGGTTTAAACACATTTACATCTCAAAACGTGTGAAATGTTGACATCAAATTACATATAGAATGCAATACTTCTTTTAGCGCCGATGTAAAAGAAAAACAAATGAAATAAATGTGGAGTACCAATCTTGTTTGGAAGTTACGTTCAGAAATCCATAAAATTCGCTCCTGTGTTGCGTACGCCGGATCAACAATGTTGCGTTACTCATCCTTATTAAACAACGAGGCTGACAAAAGAAGCTTGCATCCGACGACAGTGTCTGTCCGTCTGTCTACCATGGTCCGACCTTGTCTAGCAGCTGATGAGATAACGGCTCGCGTGAAACAAGGGCCCCTGACGTCACGATGACGTGTCAAGTCGTGACGCTGGCCACGCCCACTTCAACTCATTCAAGCAGAAATAAACACACAGTGACGTAATAACTGCTTCCGAGTCTACTTCACGGTCAGTTTATAAATAGTGTGCTAATCTTCAAGACGGTCTGATACAACTTTGTAAACAAACATGATAGTTTTATAGCCATTTTTCATATACCACTTAACAAAGGTGAAAAGAAGAAATTCTCTCGTCTTAATTATGCCTTCCAAACCAAGCGGTGGCATTCGAAATAATTACAAATTTATTTGTTTATCACTGCATTAAGCAAGAGAAATATTACGTATGCTAGCTCCGAAGAATCGGGTAATGTTTCATATTATCTCGAAGGCACTATCCTCATCGTGGTAATTTCTGATGATAGAAATAGAATACGGACGGAAGGGACTCGGCACCCAACCTTATGCTGGTTATGTATTGAACCTATGCCTCACGAGGGACGCCCCGGGAGGGAGGCTGAGGTAAAGGTATACACCGGGCGGCAGGAACCAGGAGCAATGGCAGAGCTTCTACGGTTTCCTGATAGAAGTATCCCTACGGCCGGACAAGCAGACCGGAGACCACGCCCCACAAAGGCTCCAGCACCCCCAGGGTCGGTCCTCATCCTGGCAACCAGCCGAAATCAGGGGACGGATAGATTCACAATTAGCATCCTTTTCACCTGCCTCGCCGTACCGAGCACCATCCCGTCACTTCCAACCTTGAACGATGAATGAAATTAATACGGAAATGACATGCGGAGCAGAATATTCGGGGTATGAAAGAAACCTACCTTGCGTTCGCCTGGTGATCCGGGGAAGCCCCCGAAAAAAAAAAGCATGCGTCAGGTAGGCCGGCCACAGGGATCAAACCCGCGGCCTCCCGAATGCAGACCACAGACGAAACTGCCTGAGCCAAACGCTCGGTAACTTCTGATGAAATTTAAGTCTGTTACAGTTTCTCTCCTTCACGCGTCTTCTTAGTCTTTCGATTTTTGTTGCTGTAGTACTTCTTTATGAAACATTATTCTGGCATGCTATCAGGTGATCCTTCCAGTTGTTTATCTTTTTACTTTCCGCAGCACCATTGTTTTTAGAAGAGGTATTCAAACCAAAAAGTGGATATTGTAGAGGTTTAACAACAAAACGTATTTTGAAGCCCCTCATGAATAGAAAAAGATAAGCAGTTTTAGAAACATGTGTGTGTTTGTCTGTCTGTCTACATAATTCAAAAGCAAAAAGTCGGTAAATACCAAACTGGTTTAAATTCAATATCTTCTAAGTATACAACACAAAGATTTTCAAGAAAATCCCTTCCAACCCAAACAATTATTTGTTATTTTTCATTTTTGCAAAAATGTCTGTAAATGTTAATGCATTTCCTTGGTAAATAAAACGTATCTAGAATGTTTTAACAGGACACACCCTCAGAGACCAGGTTAGGAACACGGACACCCGAGACCAATTGAAAATCAACTTAAATTAAAAGCTGGATATATTCAGAAGTAATTGGCACTATTTACAAACCAGAATGTTACCGAAATATTGGGAAGCCAAGAAGATGATGGAAGGAAACACTTGAGCCCTCAGAAACTCTTTGAATCGAAATAAGCAGACTGGCCTATCATGTGATGATATTAAAATATATATATTAGATGTTCTGTGAATAGTAATAAATTCTCTTAATTTGATTTTTGAGGTCGAGTGGTCATCGTTTTGGCTTCTGGCCTGAGAGGTCCTGTGTTCGATATCTGGCTGGAGGATGAATGTTTCTTTAGCTATTCCTCTCCGCAGAATATAGGAGCGAGAGTAAATGTGGGTGTTAATAAAGTAATAAAGAAACTAACGTTAAAGTATAAAGTTCAGAGATCAATAATACCATTAGAGACTGCCTGCGTGGTCAAGTGGTCAGCGAGCTGACTTCTCACCCCGGGGGTCCTGGGTTCGATTCCCGGCTGGGGCGAGCAATGTTTCTTTAACCAGAATTATTCCCTATCCCCCACAGAGTCTGGAAGTATGTATGTACGTGTGTTTGCTATGAAAATGATTAACTTAATGTTCTAAACCTACCGTAATATGAGTTGTATCTCAAGTAAAATCCCCGGTATAACCAAACAAGCTGACTTCTCACCCGGAAATTCCGGGTTCGATTCCCGGTTGAAGTTTTCTGTAACCTGAATTATTCCCTATCCACCATAGAGTATGTATGTGAGGGTGTATGGTGTGTTAGAGGAAAATATAAAGATTTAAACCCAACGTGAAGAACCCACAGACAACGAGTTGTTTCTAATGCAAACCTTCCGATATGACCTTAGATGCTATATAAATGAAACAATAAAAAAAGTTAAAATGGGATACACAAATGGGGGCAGGAAGTTCATACTTCTAGTTGTTTTCGAAATATTCCGTGTTGCAAATTTACACTTTTCCCAAGTATGAGTGCGAACATTAAACGAACAAGCTTGAGAGTTAATGTTTCTTTTCGTTTTGCTTCCATTGCAAGAGATTCTACCACGAATAGCATTCAAATCTGACTGCAATTTAACCATATAGACCCCCTTACTGTATTAATTTCCTTCTCTCTCTTGATGGTCAAATAGTTTACACCTGCATGCCAATAAAAAAAAATCTGATGTGATTCATTCCATGACTTTCTCTATATCTCTGCAACAAATTTTTGTTAAAAAGTTTATGCTTCTATTTACCTCATGCTAAGTGAGAAAAAATTAGCAGAAATAGTCTTATTACTTGCTTCCCTGTAAGTAGAAGCGAAACAAGGGAGTAACATAGGTTAAAGTGATAGCAAAAGATGGTTGCTATGTGACTGAAGTTCCTTTGTTTGTATGGAGAGGAGTTGACAAATTCCTGTATGAGAAAAGTATAAGTTTTTTAAGGCTGAAACAAAAAACAAGGAATATCTAAAATGAAAAAAAAAAAAAAAAAAAAAAAAAAAACCGATCAACTCCACGAAAAAAATGTATATAGCATAAATTGTGTGTTTTAATGTGTTCTACATTTTTTGTGTGGTAAGTTTTTGTCTATCTCTTACGGTTTACCAGTTACAAAGAATTCTGTAAAATTCATCCAGAATAAAGTGGAGGCTATTCCCAGAAAATTCAAGATATACACATTATTTGTCAAGTATATATCTTTAATATATGATATTTTAATCAAAATCGTTAGAGCCATTTTTTAGAAAATCAAAATTTTCGATAAATGTTCCATGTGAAGGGTAGTTGAGGGTGGGGGGATTTTCTTGAAAATCTTCGTGTCGCATCCTTGGAAGATATTGAACTTAAATACTAAGTTTGGTATTTAACGGTATTTTCGTTTTTGAGCTATGCTGCCCACAGACACACACACAGACCCACACGCACATACACACAGACTCACACGGACATTTTTCTAAAAATGCTTTTTTTGGATTAAGGTGGTCTCAAAACATGTATTTCCGGTGAAATCTCGGTATCGAATTTTTGGTACAATGCAATACCTTCTCTATATACTATGTACATAGTTCGTATAGAGAAAGTAATAAATAAAGACAATTGGAATCCTGTTTTTGCATGTTGTAACAATAGTTCCGCCGGCCTAACAAGGGGACCTGAACAAAACAAAACCTGTAAACAAAAGCACGCGGCAAATATAGTGGTTTCGAAATACAAACACTGCTGATGTGTATGCCGGTCAGGTGGTTCAGGTCAGACGCACGTGTCTTCAGAGAGTGTGTGTGTACGCTCCGCCCAGGGCGTAGTAATACAATTTGCAAACTAGTATTTCGCGGGTTTTTGTTTACATCAAGTTTCCTTCTTAGCCCAGCGGGACTATAAGCACTTCTTGCTTTATTTGGAGTCACGTCTAAGTAAAAATATATCGTGAGTAATATTACATGGACAATAGACACTTAGTATAATATGAATACTATATGTTATAACAGCGAATATTTGTGAATTTGTCTTGGTATAGGAAACATCTAATGTACCTTTTTAATTTTCAGAATATATGTAGATCTTCTCTTAAGCTAAATAGTGAATAAGTGAAAATGAAGAAAAAAAATTTGATGTGTTCCATTCACATGACTTTCTGTACCTGTTCTGCAAAGAAACTATTCCTACAAAAGATTATTGCATCATGCTAATGGAGATAAACATTTGCATAAATGATTTTATTACTTGCTTCCTTCTAAGTAGAGTACGCTAGGCTAAAGCAATAACCAAATCTTTTAAAATGCGCTCGATTATGAACAATTGAAGTTAGATTCGCTTTGCATTTCCAGAAAAACAAAAGAGATGAAACGAAAGTTGACACTATCTGAGAAAATACCTTGTTTAAAATTAAAACCAATAAGAAGGAATATCTCGGATACTGTCAACTCTACAATAAAAATGTATATCACATAAATTGTGTATTTTAACGAGATCTACATTTTTGTACAGTTCTTTTTTTTTTTTTTTTTTCTATCTCTTATGGTGCACCAATTATGCAAATTTCAGCAAATTCATTCAGAATGAACTGGTCTTCAGAAGGTATTCCCAGAAAATTCAAGATTTTATTTGAGATGTAAATAAGTTTATATATGGTGTTTTAATCAAAATCGTTAGAGCCATTTTTGAACAAATCAAAATGTTCAATAATTGTTCCATGTAAAGGGTAGTTTTGGATGGGAGGGATTTTCTTGAAAATCTTCGTGTCGCATCCTTAGAAGATACCAAACTTAAATACTAAGGTTGGTATTTAATGGCCTTCTAGTTTCTACGCTATGCTGCCCATAGACTCACACATGTACCTTTTTCTGAAAATTCTTTTTTTAAATTCATGGGACCTCAAAACATATTTCTGTTGAAATCTAGACATCAAATTTTTGGGTGCAATACAATACTTTCTCTATGCGCTATGTACATAGTGCATGTAGAGAAAGTAAGAATCAGATGTATTGCTTTCTTTTTCATCTATCGCTTCTTAATGGGTATACAAATTATTTTTACGAAAGTTTATTTTCCCATCTATTTCATTTTAACTGAGATAAACCTTTTCGGAAATAACTACATTTCACCGTTCATTATAGATACAAAAGGAATAGCAATAATGAAATGTTTAAGAATTGGACGCTTTATAATAGCATTAAGGGACACAGAATGCTGCCCCTTAATGTTGTTTTGACTATAATGGGTCACAAATCAAAAACGCATATGTGTTTTATAATAAATGTTTGTTGAAACCTTTTGATATGCATAAAAAAAAATTGGCTTATCTTGCTTCGGCCTCAACAGTCATTTAAAGATCGTACAATACACATATACGCCTGTTTCCTAGCATATTATTTTATAAATCACCGTTTTTCTGAAAACTATATTTTCACACCTTCAAAATGTTCCACGCATCTCGGTTTTTGTTTAATTACAAAGTATCTATTGTAATATTACAGTCGCAGAATTATCTTAATACCTACCAATAGTGATTTTTCAAAAATAGTTACAAAAGGAATACCGATAATGAAATGTTTAAGAGTTGGACGCTTTATATTATCCTTAACGAATATAGACAGTAAAATTTTGACAATCGGTCAAAAAAATCTAAAATAGCTTTTTATAGCAAATGAGCATTCATAGAGAAAACGTTTGTCTCACGCATCTAAGTTTTGTTTAAATGTAACTAACTATCCCAGAATGTGTAGAAGTAGGTATATATTGTAATATTACAAGCGACAAAATTATCCTAACACCAATAGTAAGCTTTCAAAAATAATTTTATAAGATTTATCAATTTTGGAGATTAAAATTTCTAACTTAAAAAAATAGATCATAATTCTGTAATCAAAGTTTTTGAAATATAACGCTTAAAGTTTTTGTGTGCCGATCAAAACCTCAATTCAACTGTATTTATTTTGATTAGCATAGGATAGATCAAAAAATAACTTCCTATAACAGTAATTTTTGCACAGATAGAGAAAATAATGTGATTGGAACACATTAGATTTGTAATAGATCTAATAACGTTGGAAAAATGTTAACTTTAAAAGAATATTTTAGGAATCTATTGTTCGATTTGGTTATAAAGAGCCTCAAGTGATATATCTTGATTAGCATAGGGTAGATCAAAAAATAAGTTTCTGTAAGAATCATTTTTGCATAGATAGAGAAAATCATGTGATTGGAACGCATTAGATTTGTAATATATATATATATATATATATATATATATATATATATATATATATAAATGTTGGAACAAATGTTAACTGTAAAAGAGGATTTTAGGAATCTATTATTCGATTTGGTTATAAAGAGGCTCTCAAGTGATATCGTATCCGGAGGCAGAAATTGGCAAGAGACCAATATCGGAAAAATGTTTCATTATAGAATGTGACTCACCGCATCTGCAAAATTAATATCGATAACCGGAGTAACGAAATTATTAAACTACAGAGCATACTTTAATTATTAATTAACCTTAAATTAATTATTTACGCTAGGAGATGCATTGGCGGTTTATGTAACTAAACCAAGTCTTGGAGAGCACTATCAGTGATGCAAATTATCATTGTATTATAATAATTACTAATGCAATCCAATTATTTGTGTGGAAATTTGTAGGAGGGGTTGCCGCCTGCCGTTCTAAGCCCTGGAAGGTTTATGCCGCAAATGAGCGTTGATTCGACCACAGATATTTTTTAACATTACTGTTGCAGCTAATGCGATCGTAATTTTAGTTTTGGAAGTTTGCAGCTCTGACCATTACTACATAAATAATATGTGATGATGATCCAGCTCTGTTGTGGAAACAGATTTTCGAATACATGTCGACGGTTAGCATTACTAAATCCTGAGTATTTCTCGCTAAAACAGAATTTAAAATTGATGCGATGCTGTTTGCGCTTTGGGAAGCATGGATTTTGAAACAAACTGTTTGTTATTAACAGTGATGCAAAAATTGCAACCGGAACAGGAAACAATGTGATTTGTTATCAAAATAGAGCCTTTCACAAGTAAAGAATGATGCAAGATCATTTCATTTTAGGACTTTTTACTTTCTCTAGCCCGTACGTACAATGTATATAGTAAAAAGGTATTGTATTCCACCCAAATATCCGATTTCGAGATTTCGCCGGAAATATATGTTTTAAGGTTTTCTGAGTCCGAATAGCATAGCTCAAAAACTAAAAGACCATTAAATACCAAACTGTATTTAAGTTTGATATTTTCCAGGGATGTGACACGAATACTTTCAATAAAATCTCCCCACCCCAAACTACACTTTACATGGAAAAAAGTTGAAATTTTTGTTTTTCTTAAAAATTGCTGTAACGATTTTAATTAAAATACCGTACATTAAAGCTATTTTAATCACAAATTAAATATATCTTGAAGTTTCTGGGAATAGCTTCTGAAGACCTGTTTATTCTGGAAGAATTTTGCATAACGTGGTGGTGGTGGTGGTGGTGGTGGTGGTGGTGGTGGTGGTGGTGGTGGTGGTGGTGGTGGTGGTGGTGGTGGTGGTGGTGGTGTTGGTGGTGGTGGTGATTTATTCACCATTTAATTACAATAATTACAATAGGCTTCGTCAAGAAATGGCTTAAAAACTATCTAAAATATATTACATAAGAATAATATTTACATATCACATTTACTTATTATATCAAATTCCTATACACTATACAAAGGATATTTTATTAACCATTTATAAATCAGCTCTATAAAGAGTTGAACATTTAACGTGACTACTTTTGAGGGAAGTGAATTGAAAAATTGTGTGCCTACTGCTATGTAATACTTTGAGGTCTTCTGCAGTCTGTATATGGCATATCAACTTTATTCTTACTACGTTTATTATGTCCATGTGTATCTCCCCGTACATCTGAAGTACATGAGTAAATTCCCTTTTATTTGGACCTACACATCATAAATATATAAATAACGGCAGTAGGGATTTCTAATTATGTATATAATGGTTTACAATGTTCAAGTTTCTTTGATGATGTCATAATTCTTATTATTTTTTTTCTGAATCTTCAATACCTCTGCTTTTCTTGGATTACTGCCCTATACTACTATCCATATCTAATATAGATTGAAAGAATCAAAAATAGGATATTCGGAGGAAATCTTTGGACACAGCTTTTTTAACTTAGCTAAGAGAAATACCATACGTGATACACAAAAACGTACTACATAAAAATGTAGATCTCGTTAAAATACACAATATACATATATACACTTTTTTTTTGACGGGAGTTGACATTTTTCGAGATATTCCTTGTTATTGGTTTCAATTTTAAACTACGCATCTTCTCAAACGAGCCACTTTTCTTTTCGTCTCTTTTTTGTTTTTCTGGAATCGGTCGGCTTTTTAAAGATTTGACTATCGATTTAGCCTCGTATATTCCTATATTTCCTTTCTGCTAAAGTAATAAGACCAGTTATGTAATGTTCATCTCGTTTAACATGATTTAAATAGAAGAATCATCGTTTATAAGCATAACGTGAATGTAACACATCAGATTATATTTTTTTATGATTTTATGCCATTATTTTGTCGTTTTGTTACCCTTTGTGTTTCTCTATGTAGTTTTATATTACTGATATTTTACATATGCCTGGATATTCTGTTTGTTTTATAGTCAAAATTGAATCATATTTCTAAATTTACGGCATGCAAGAATGAATAGTGTTTTTTAATTGATTCATTTATACATGCCTCTCTCCTATGGAAATATCAGGGACTTGGGCTTGAGACTCAACTTGCTGATATTGTGTTTACTCTCTGAAGGCTTTCTAATGTATATTTTAACTTTCTCTATGTAGAGAAGGTATTGTATTCCATCCCATAATTCAACACCGAAATTTCAGCGGAAATACATGTTTTGAAGGCCATAAATAGAGAAATATTGGTTTATATGCGTGTGTCTGTGGACAGCAAAACTCAAAATCGAAAATCGGTTAAATACCATACTTTGTATTTAAGTTTAGTATCTTCCAAGGATACGAGACGAGATTTTTAGAAAAATTCCCCATCCCAAACTACCCTTTACATACAAAATTTATCGAATTATTCGATTTCTGAAAATGACTCTAACAATTTTGTTTAAAATACCATATTAAAAATATTTACATGACAAAGAAAATGTATATTCTAATTTCTTTGGAATAATCTCTGAGGTCATCTTCATTCTGATGATTGTTGCATAACTGGTAAACTGTCAGAAACAAAACCTTACTGCACCAAAATATAGATATCGTTAAAACACACGTTATGCAATATATTTTTCTATAGATAACCATTTCCGAGATATTGCTTGTTATTTGTTTCCATACTTAGATTTTTCTCAAATGGAGCGTCATTATTTACTTTTTTGATCCTGGAAATTTTAATTCCATTATATAGCGATCGGGTTTTAAAAGATTTGACTATCGTTTTAGCCTAGGGTATTCCCTTATTTCCCTTCTACTTATAAGGAACTAATTAATACAAATATTTCTGCTAAGGTTTATCTCTATTAGCATGAGGTAGAGAAAATAATATACTTCTGTAAGAATAATTTGTTGCAGGATAAGCAGAGAAAGTTGTGTGAATTGAAGGCGTCATATTGTTTTCATTAATCTGTATTGCACACTCATTCACTCCCAAACCCATACCATCGGACTCAACGGATGTGTTTAAACGTTCTGTTTAAAGAACATTTATTTCATCAGCTTGGACTCGAACCCAAAACCTATAAATTGTGAAACCAGAACAATGACACTCGAACACACATCATTGTAGACAAGAGAACAGTGCACGTGTTCGGGTGGTGTGTTTTTGCCCTGGTCTTAATAGTGCATCTACGGTTTTGAAGCCATACTACTTCACATCTAACCAATCACAGAACTGCAACTGCAGTGAACTGGCGTGCTCAAGGAAGTATAGGTGCACTTGTATAGGTTTGAGAAGGGTACTAGAAATTCTTCCTTGTTTACATAACGGACAGGAAAACATTAAAATTAATAAAAGCTAAAAAAAGCTAGTGAGATCTGTACATGTACCGATGAAAGGTTCATGGGGAAGGGAAAAATACATAGACATGTCTAAGCTTCGAACACAGTTGCGATTTGGTTGCACTATGCCTGGAAAATAGTTCTATACACACAGAATTTCATTGGGATCTCTCTCACCACAAACATTGCAGGCATTCGATCTAAGTAAGCAATCAGTACGTGTAGAGCCTACTTTGAAGGTAATGTAGTCCATTTGAACCACGTTTTGCTTTTGATACATTTAAAAAATATTTTGTAATCCATCGCAGTAATTATCCACGAATGTAAATCACACATGAAACTGACCATTGTTTCTACCACAGTACTGATGTTATCATTTTAATCGTGTTAATTATACTTTTTAATAACAATTTATGATTACTACAGAATTACCTACAGCACACTCTGCCTTTCCCCTCTCCGCTCGTTTGTAAACTACGTACCAGTATACTGCAAGTTAACTTAACTGAAAGCTATGTCAGAAGCCTAGACGTGATAAACAAAAAGGAGAAAGGCACTGCATGGGTGCGAATAGGAGTATGGAGGCTCAAAGGTCTAAGGAAGGATATTCCTCATAGTCAGTCCTATATCTGGTGAAAATGAAGATCTGGAATGCATAACATTCTAATGTAGAAGAATCGAAATTTGGGGAAAGAGTACCTAGATCATAAGAAATAGTTTAGCTTAGAAAGAAACTGACTATAATTGAAATGCTCCATAAAGATAAAAGATATGGAGTAATTAAATAGAGGGGAAAATAAATGGATATGGACAGTAAACGCAAAGAACAAAATACAAATGAGACAACAAACTAGAATTAAGAATTATTGTAAAGTATTAGTCTGATGGTAAAGGACCACTTATACCTTGTTTAGCATAAATAAAAACATAACGGTCCTATATTACTATCCCAGAACAAAACTTTTTTTTAAAGTACCTAATGATGATTTTACAATCAATCTCTCCTGCCCGTGGGCTTTTTGGCCAATGGTACTCTGCATCATACTGTCAAGAACCATCTATCACTCGCAGGCTGCAAAGGTACTTTCTTCAACTTGAAACTTGATTTGCAGTGTGGCGTGTTAACATCAACAAAGTCCTTACCATCATTTTCTCAAAGCATCGAGTCTTCCACCAACAGATTTCGTATGTTTGGCTCTGATATTATTTACACCCAATAGTCAGATCTCGCCTTTCAACACCTTGTTGACTCTGTCCTTGCCAAAGCCTAGATGAAACTTCTGCCACTGTAGCCTTTGTTTCAAGCTCGATACTCTCCCTCCACCAGAGGAAAATATCCGCTCAGGGCTGCTGTGTGTAAGTGGAACTTGAGATTCGCTGCCAACACACACCCAAAGAGCACAAAATCAAACAGCAAGAATGATCGTTAATGCTACTTCGTGTAGTCAACTCTAGATCCTAGACACTTTGGCCTATCTCTGGTCATTCCAATTCGCTGTTCAATTCTCTTTACAATCATGGATCACTCAGACCGAAAGTCATACTATCATTTAACCATCTATTCCCGTTTTTATTATTCTATTCCCTTAAAACTATTTTGTAATACTGGGTATTCGAACTCTTCAAGATGACATTTATTCCAAACTGGGAAACATCTTGATCTCATATTTGTAACATAAACCGTATAACTTTTAATTATGCTCTAGCCCAGTCAAGTTGTGATGCCCACCTTACTGCTGAGAGGATGCTTGTCTAAGAGGATTAATGCCCAGGTTCAGGAAAGTAAATCAAAATTGCTTGGTGATCAGTAATATTTCTCTTGTAAAAGTTTTGGAGATTATTTTCCGATCAGATTTCATCAGCTGGTAAACTGTAAACTGTTTTTTTTTTTTTTTTTTTGCCAACCGAACACATTCGGGGATCGAAATGTTGAAAAACTAAACTATGTGCGTTCATTTTGCTAATGAATTATTGTTCAAGTAATATTTATCATAATTCTTGTACAGATTATTGTCTTCAACAGTATATATATATACTGTTGAAGACATTCTACATTTTCGAGTGCAAAAATGTAGAAAAAGGCGTATTTTATTGCTAGGGAATTCGACACCCTTCATGAGTGGTTTTCTTTTCGTTTTAGTGAAAAACACGTACCAATAAATTTACTTAAAGCAGAGGAATGTATATAACGTAGATACGACCTTCCTTTAGTTTCTTATTCTTCTTCCTTTTTAACGAGAAATAATGTCTAAGTAACCCTCTAGCATATTAAGAAGAGCTCTTGGTTTGTGGAAAAATTAGGGCCCTTAATACTTTTGGGACGATTTATTTTGGCTACGTGGTACTCGTAATGAAACACTCCTTCGTTCACGACGCTTTTAAACAAAGAAAAATGACAAATAAAATGTTTATCTTGAATGTTCTGGGAATAGCCTATGAAGATCTTTTCATTGCATAATTAGAAAACTGTGAGAAATAGACTAGAACATATTAAAAATGTAGATCTCGTTAAAACACACAATTTATGTAATATACGTTTTACAGGAGTTGCTATAATTATTGCTGTTCCAACTGGAATTAAAATTTTCAGTTGATTCCCAACAATATATGATTAAAAATAATAATTAATAATAATGATAATAATAATAATTTATTTTTTATGAGTTTTCATTTCCGAGATATTCCTTGTTATTGGTGTTATTGGTTTCAGTTTTATAATACTTAACTTTCTCTAACGGGAATTTGTATTCATTTTTCTTTTGTTTTACTCGTAGTCATGCAAAGAGAACCACATTTCAATCACAGGGAAACCAGTTTTTAAAATGTCCGACTATCGCTTTAGCCTATGTATTTCCCTAGGTATTTCCTTTCTTATAAGGAGCTAAGTACCTAGTAAGACCATATTTGCCAATGTTTATCTTGATTAGCATTAAGTGGATAGAGGAATTAGCTCTTGTAAGAATAGGAAAGGTAGAGCCAGAGTGCAAGAGTAAGAATAGATTGCTACAGAATAGTAGAAACAGTCACGTGTATGGAACATAAGAAGCTTTTAAGAATATTTTGTAGAAGAGAAAGTAATGTGAATGAAATACAAGATTTTTCGGGACATCTCGATATTGAATCTTTCTCTGCCTTCTTTATGTAATATACGGCAGAGAAAGTTAAAAGGATTCTTTGTAACGGGCCTAAACGATGGAGAAAAAATGGATACCTTGCGCCTGCATTTAGGCCACAAATGACTCCCGATATCACATAGTCGCCCTTCATATATCCAAGGTCGCGGGTTCAAATACGGCGGAGGACGATGGATTTTTTCGGGCGTAAAAATCCTTAGCATGGCTTCCTTCGGAAGCGAAGTAAAGTCGTTGGTCCCGTGTCGTAGATTTACGGCACGTAAAAGAACCTCAAGCCTGATAGAGAGGCCTCGGGGCAAAATTAAGCGGTCTTTCACGCCCAGTATAGAATGGGTTGCTGAGAACCACAGTAGTTAAAGAGCGCCCATAAATAAAACGCCATTTACATTTACGCTCGATATCACACATTGGACTTTTTTGTTCTTTTGAATAATATGAAACCATTCTTCCATGAGACTCCCATTAACACAGAAAAAGAACTCATAGGAAGATATGGTATGTGACGCGGAAATCATTGAGTAGCTATATGAATTCTCACGTTGCATTTCGAGCAGCTGTGAAATTCAACACACTTTAATAATGTAATGTGAAGTTTACTATAAACAAATTGCGTTGAATAGAATGCAATGGTTTTTCATGATTCAAATACTCGTTTGTATGTGTCCGAATTTGCTTTATTTTGCAAATATTGTTATATATTGTAAATGTTTCATCTTTTGGTAAAGAAGAAATTGCGTCAACTACAGTGAAAAGATAATAAATAAGGTTATCTAACAAATGACTACAGTTGTTCATCCGTGAGAGGAACTGGCAGACAAATTAATTACATACAAGTTTAGCAATTCAAGAGAGCGAGTAGAAATGTTTGTAGGATTAAACTTCAAGCAGTCCCGCCAGTAATGAAAAACGTACTTTTAACGAAGTCATTCTTCTGCCGGACAGGATATTTGTAGGATACTAAAGACATCACTTCTAATCAACATAGAATCAATAATACTTATTTACGAGTCCACTGTGTGGTGTCAGCAGAAATAACATGAATGTGATACACTTCTATGAATATTATCTGATTTTTCATCGAAAACCTGCTCACAGATTAGTGACATCCATCGGATAGACGCTCCACTGGGAGCGCAGGTGAATAATCATTCTTCTCTTTTGAAATCCCGTATCAAATCGAACAGCAAAGAATCACTTTGCACCAGTTCTTAAAAAGCTGTGATAAATGGAGACGAGAACGAATTTGACACTTCTCGGAACCGGAAATTGGCGCGGCGTTTACCGCTTACTGTTTGTTTTTCAGTTAGCAGTGTCACCACTATACTAATGTACACTCAAAGACAAAAATCTGACTTCATCTATATGTTCCACAATAACCTATTCTTACAAAAGTTTTATTTTTGTTTTTATTTTCATACTATCGAGATAAACATTAACATATTCGTCGTATTATTTATTTCCTTGTAGGTAGAAGGGAAATAATGGAATACAGTAGGCTAAAGCCTAGTCAAATCTTTTAACAGCTGGTTGTTGTGTGATTACATAAAATTCGGTTTTCTGTGCATGGCCAGGAGTTAGAAAAACGAATGACGACTTGTCCTTTCGAAAAGAAAAACGCATTGGACGATTTAAACAAATAACAAAAATGTCTCGGAAATGGCGACTACACACAAAAAGAAAAAAAAATTATGTATTTAAATCTGTAACTTTTGCGTAGTAATATTACGCCTTATCAGTTATGCAACAAGCAGAATGAAGAGGACTTTATAGACTTCGAGGCTTCATAGAAATAGAAAATGCAAGATGTAAATTTCATTTGTCATGAAAATATCTTAAACATATGGTATTTAAATAAAAATCGTTAAAGGCATTTTTGAGAAAATCAAAATGTTCGAAAAATGTTCCATGTAAAGGGTGGTTTGGGATGGGAGATTTTCTTGAAAATCTTCGTGTCTCATCATTGGAAGATACTGAATTTAAATATCAAGTTTGGCATTTAAAGATTTTTCGTTGCTGGGCTAAGCTGTTCATAGACACACATACGGAACGTTTTCTAATTTGTTTACTCAGGGGACCTCAAAACATATTTCCGGTGAAATCTCAACATCGATTTTTTGAGTGGAATACAATATATCTAGTAGAGAAAGTGAAAAGGTGCTGCAGCAAGAAAGCGAGTTCGATTCGGAAAATATTGACAGCATTTACAGACACTATTTCCAGTACATGATTTAAAAGTCCCCGAAGTTCATTTTCAACATATGTGATAAACAGGAGAGTGCATAACATTTCGGTTGCATACACTGATAAACGAATTCTTAGATCTCCTGCAAGTAGAATTAATGTTTAATATAGGCAACAGTAGTTTACATATATACATTAACCTTTTGCATTTGAATGATACTATAATCATGTTTTAACCCAAAAATTTGATTTAGCTAACCTCAGGATTATTTATATTTTTCTGGTTTATACATTCTCTACTGCTTACTTATAATAAGTAGAGAAAATGTTGCATTCACCCAATATTTCGATTTCGGGATTTCATTATAAATACATTGTTTCGGGTTAAGTATACTTTGGGCTGAAACATTTATTTGAAAATCGTTGCATGTGAAGTTGCTGAACTTAGGGAACAAATGGGTGTCAATTTGTCGTTTTCGGTTAAAAAAGAAGTAGATTTTTTGTCTGTTTGCAAAAATCAAATCTACCAACCCTGTTTTACGTATTTCCGAAGTTGCATGGTGCTATGACGGTTGTAACTTAAATAAACTTTCCAGTTTTAAAAACCTGCACCCTTTAAATATCCTCCGCATGTAAATTTTAACCTTGAGCTTTCTCTCCCATTTCAGTTTTTTAAAGCATTTTGTCGCTGCAATGAAAAGACATCTTCTCACACCATTTTTAATCAAAGAAGATAAACTTTGAAAGTTAAAGAAACACGAACAAAAAATATGTATTAGAGTTTTTATATATTGCATAGCATATGAAATAAAAGATAAAACATGATTAAAACATGATATGAGAGTAACATTTTTGTCATGAGAACATTCACAGAAGACAAATATTAAAAAAATGATACTTAGTTTTATCAGCCACAGTTTCCATAACATTTTGGACTCGTTACATTAAAATTGTAGGAGGAAATAGACATGTTTTTTAAACACAAGGTGATTAATAACTAAAACTCTATTAAGGATACAGGGTTGAAATTTCAATAGATTTGCACATAGATCATGTAGCATATGCATGCAAAAATTTAAGTTGCTAGCTTTAAAATTAAATTAGATTTGAAACCCATTCGTCCCCTTAAATTTCATGTTTGGTATTTATCTAGGATTTCATTTTTGTGTTATGCTATTCATACATAGGTACACACACGCGTGCGCGCGCGCGACGAGTATGACCCTTCTAGAAATTCTTTTCTATTTAAGAGAAGCCCAAAACATGTATTTCGGATGAAATATCGATATCGCATTTTTGGATGGAATTCAATACTTCCACATAAGTTGTAGAGAAAGTAATTTTTCCCACCTCAGTTTCCATACGTGTCGTCATTGCTGATTTTAGTACAATCGTAGAATTACAGAATCGATTTACTACAATCGCAGAACTATTTCAATATAGCACATTCTCCACAAATTTCAAGAATATTATAGGTACACACGTTTAAGAACTTGTAGTATAAAACATTGCCCCAAGCAACAGAAGATGTACTGCAGCTAAAATGCTCGTGCTTACCGGATATCAGCTTTATAAAAGGTTCACGAGTTTCACTTGTTTTTATCTATCGATTCGATTATCGTTAATTGCTCCTAGGCGAGCTGAGAGATTAATGGAAGATCAATGGTGCGACGTAGTCCGTAGATGGTGGTGAAGACACCGGGCAAGTTCCAACACCGCCCATATCGATCTGAAGGAAGTTGCTTCTTGCTCTTCGATTAAAGGAGAACTGCTGTTCCTTATGATACATTCGCTTTAAACTCGACTGGAATGTTACACGCATGCAATACGTATCCCCCCTCCCACTTCACGTTTACGTAGTATCTTTGTCGGAAGCCAAGGCGACATTGTGCACAAGTTTAATCAAAAGGAGAATGGCAAAGCAGGGCCGTATTATGACGGCTTACACTGCCCCAGACTTTATAATAAATATATACCATTAAAATAGACTACAATACAGAATACAGAGAACTGACACATGTACAATATGTTGGTGGAAAGACTATGCTATAATTAAAGAACGCAAAGACTTGCATTGAAATAAAATAGTTTTATTGGAGTCATTGTTAACTGTGGGGGGAATCAAGATAATTAGCCACTAAAGTGAATATGGGTTTGATGCACTTTCCACATCCCAAAGTCCATGTGGTTGCTAAGATGTCAATACCAAACTAAAATCAGCAGTACTGAAGGGAACTTAAATGCCATCTGTGTGTCATAAACAAACTTATTCGAACTAGTGATTGCGAAGAAATACCTAAAATATACTATGAGATGGCCTAGAAAGTTGAAGACGTAGTAAATAAATACAAATTAAACGAGAAAATTTGTGTATTAAATATTTATATTTAAATATTTAAATAAAAATACATACATATTCTTCTACAGCAGAAGCATTTTTATTTTCTATATGTATATCCATAGTAAGCAATTGAAATTGAGTTTTATTTACGGGAGCTCTTTGGCGACTGTGATTCATGTGTGCCATTCATTGGTTGCAAAAGACCGGAACTTTTGCACAAAACTCTCTATCAGGTTTGAGGTTCTTTTATACATCATAAATCTACGGCACGGGACCATTGGCTTTACTACTTTCCGAAAGAAGCAATAATGATTTTTATGCCCGAAAAAATCCATCGCGACCTCGGGAGTCAGGTACCTACTCAGGAGGACAACCTAGTAATAAGCAGAGAAAATATTGCATTACACCCGGTGATTTTACTGAAATACGCGTTTTGATGTCCCCTGAATCACCCACCAAAACATTTTTAGAAAAAAAGTTGATGTGTCTGTGACATAAAGCCAAAAGTCATAAATGAATCAGAAAAGAAATGTCATTAAAAATCAAACTGGTATTTAAGTTCAACATCTTACATAAATATTTTCAACTAAATTCCCCTGCACTCAGACTACCCTTTACATGGAAAAAAATGACAAATTTATGACAAATTGAGTGTATTGCTGCAAAGGACCTGTGAAGTCCTCTTTATTCTGAATGACTTTTGTATCATTCGTAAACAGAGAGAGAGAGAGAGAGACTGAGAAATCACTGGAAATAAGCATTTTAGCAAAAAAAGGCATTTACGGAAAAAGATCTGTGAGCGTTTGATCTGCATATGAAGTAGATAGAAGAATAACTTCTGTAAGAATTCTTGTTGGAGCATAGATGTAGCTCATCAATTTTTTTTTTTAATCTCTAACCCTTTCTCTTTGAACAATATAGCAGTATTTGATATGGAATTGTTGTTTCAGAAACGCTGCTGCAGATGGATCGCCAGCAGCTGCAGAAGTTCATCCAATATCTCATCTCAGAACATCATACAGAGGTGTTGCCTACTGCACAGAAACTCGCAGATGAAATCTTGCAACAGCGTTCGGAAATCAACCAAATTCCAGGTAGGTCTTGAAGCAAATTTTATGTGCATTGCAGCTATCAAAACTTGCCTATAGCCATTTACAATCTCTACCAAAAATGTCATTAACTTTGATTAATAATTTTGTTTGCTCTTTTGGGACTTCATGCAGATGCAGATACAACTTCATGCAAAAATGGAGATTCTGGGGTGTATTCCTAAAAGAAGAACTACTTCAACAATTACAAAATTAAATAGTTTTTGCTTTGCTGTGTCCTTAATATTTCTTTTTCTTTCTTTTTTTACTCAGAGTACATATTATCTAATAATTATTCTATTCTTTTTGTCCAATTAACACACTAAAAATCAGTGGCAAAGCTAATCATAAATGACTGGGGAGTCTGAATATTCATAACTTCAATATCATTGATGTCTAATAGTTTTTAGTGTTAATGTAGGTTTAGAGCTTTCATCAATTAAGTAAAAATTTGAATGGAGGGTAAAGCAATAAAAACTAAAACATACCTCAGATGTTCTTGTAGATTAACTCCAAATGGCATATAAAGCAAAATATCTACCACCACATATGCCACTAAAATATTTTTGGGATAATGACCTTGAATCCTTATATTTTCAGAACAAAATTAAAGAATGCCTGAAAATTAAATGTGCACTCTGAGGCTAGGTTTGATACAGTTTACAAACAAAGAAGATGGTTGTTACATTTAATCCTTACTTGGGTCCAATTGATGAATTTACAACACAATAGAAAATGAAAGCTATCAGATCTCATATTCCTCAGTTCCACACTCCACTGAAAGCCAGAGTCTAGACTCCAAGAATGTTAAGAGCTTTACACTAACTTGGCTTGGAGGGAAGTGATTGTCTAGCAATGCCTATTCTCCTCTCAAAATAAGAAACACACTTTAGGTAAACAAGGGCAAGAGCCATTCCCCATCATGTGACCACAGTAAATGCTCTCATTGGCCCCTGACCACAGCACCCAGTCTAATAGCAGAAAACAGATCCCATATTTTCTTTATATTATTACTTTTTAAATGCAGTAATGGATATGTTTTAAGAATGTTATAAATCTATTACACCATAAATATAAACCAATCAGTATACTGAAAAACCGAGCAGTTATCACATAACGAATGCATATGCAGCTGTTGAGTGGAGTAATACAAAAGTGTGTTTCTTAGAGCAATTTCTCATGGCAGCATGAACAAGTCTGGCATTGTCCAGACTTCTTTCTACATTTTTAGAGTGGTGTAAGACACTGAAGAAGCATACAAGTAACTTATTGTCAACTTTTAGACACTATTTTATTATGTATAATTTATATGTATTTAGTTTGTAAACCTGAAACTTTTAAAGACACCCTTCAGCTCTGCCAATGTTAAAAGCACCCATTTTTCCTAAACAGAAAAATTGTATTATTATGTATCTCCCATACATCATTTCAGGCATCTAAAATCTAAAGGTTTAGTGTTTGGAAACTAATGGTCAGCACATTAACTAAACTTAATTATAAACTTACAATAAATGCAACAGCTTAACAAATAGTAATCTATGCAACTTCTCTCACAAGAAAAGTTAAAATCATGCTGAAAAATGTAATACCATTGCCAGGATTCAAACCACAGATTTTCAGGGAACCTGCAAGGCATTAAAAGGAATAATTCTTAAAGGAGGTCAAAGTGATCCAATATCAATAGCAGGGGCAAGTCTTCTGTGATAAAATGTTCAAAAAAATGAAACGAAGAAAAATACTTCTGAAATAATAAAAAGGATTTTCTATTAAAAATAAAAATGTTATTTATATGCTAGATATTCATTTAGATGTACTTTGCTAGAATGTCTGATATTCATACTAAAAAAAAACCATGTCAATAATATTTTTTTTTGTCTCGGAAACATTTTCAGTTGTATTTTTATGTGGTTGACACAAAGGTTTATAATAGAATAAAATGCTCTTTCTTAATGGCTTAATGGCAAAAATGTAAAACTGGCAAATGTTTTAACACTTACCAGTAATCAAAATGGACAAAATTAAACTAGGATATATCAGTTAAAATTACCAAAAAATATCTACTGCTGTGCTCTAGAAAGAATTGCATTTTATCGACTTTCAAACTATATAATTGATAATTGAAAATGGGTGCAAAATTAGCTTATGCAGTTTATGAACATTACAAAGAATTTAACATTTATTCAGACTTTTTCTCTCATTCTAGTAGTTTTGTCCGTTATCCATATTTCAGTAACAAAACATTTGTTGAGGCTATGAGTGGTCTAAAGTCTATTGTTGGTAACAAATGACATTTTTTAACAACAGGAGCACCAGACCCTACTGCTGGAGCAAGTGCAGATGATGATCATAGCTGGCATCTTGATGAAGAACAGGTGTGCGAGCAGGTTAAGTCATATCTCTCTCAAGGCAGCTATTATAATGCCAACAAACAGCTCAACTCTTTGTTTGCCAAGGTATGTAGAGCAGTAGCTTCTCTATCGTTAGTTTAAAAACAGTTAATATAATCAATTGGTGAATCCTAATGTATAAAGTGGTAATGTATTAATTTAATTTTTAATTTATTTATTATTTAATTTATTTATATACTACATATTTTATATGGTTGTGATATATGTTGTAGTTTGTAAGTGAAGCAATTTCCAGATTATGAGTTTTTTAAAAAATATTTTAAGGATTTCCAAAAAATGTTCCCTAGAATGTAATTTTTAGAACTTTACTGTCAAAATTAATATTTAGAATCATTAAACATGTATTAAAAACTGTAGTATAAATGAAGCTACTTAGGGAACATATTCATTTTGTTTCTTTTAGTCAATTTGTAATTTTATTTCCTTTAGCATCTACCTGAAGTAAATTATTTCTTTAAAATAATAGCATTTAAATGTGTTGCACAGATATGTGCATATAATATCTTAATACTTGATTTTCTCATAGTTTTATTTTAATGCATTTCAGCCAATAAAATGCTCCAAATGATATAAAATTTATTCAATTTCTTTCAAATTTTCGGCATATTTTCTTTATTTTTTTTAAAATGAGGTGTAACTTACTTTGCTAACACTCCACAAATTTTAATCTTGATTTGTGGAATTAGAAGAAATGCAAATTAAAACTCCCAAATTGTCAAAAGATTCAATTTCGATTCTTTGGAAATATTTTTCTTGTAAACTTAGGCCATGAGAATTAATCTTCCAACAAATCTGTGATAAAAATGTCAGTTATATTGCTTGAAATGTTTAGAAAATTAGGAGTGAAGGAATTTTCTGTACTGCTACGTAAGACATTTCGATTCATATTTATCATGAAATTTAATGTTTTTCTGCCTCCACATCAGTATATCAGATTGCATTTTTTTAAGTTATTATTGTTATTTATTTATTTTGTTTTTACTAGGATATGAATATAAATTTTCATAAGCATTTTTTTGTGTATTATATTATTTCATGTTTCTATATAATAATTATCAAATCAGAATATTACTTCATTGATTCCTCATATTTCTGTAATATCAGAACTGCAAGTTCACAATTTTTAGTTGAAATGCTCTCCATTATACTTTCAGTATTCCCTTCGACTATTTAAGCAGTAACATAATTGTTGTCCCTACAATGAGCATATGAAACAAATGACTATGTTCAGTGGTCCACTTAAATACATTTTGGTTTACTTATTATCATTTAAATAAAAATAATACTTGGAATTTTGAAAGAAAATCAGAATACTACTTCATTGATTCCTCATATTTCCAAAATATTAGAATTGTAATCTCACAATCTTTAGTTGAAATGCTCTTCCTAATACTTTCAGTATTTTCTTTGACTGTTTATTCAGTAACATAACTGTTAGTCCTGCAATGAGCATATAAACAAATGACTGTGTCCAGTGGTCCACTTAAATCAATTTTGGTTTACTTATAATTAGAATATTTAAATAAAAATAATATTTAGAATTTTGAAAGAAAAAATGTAGGCTTTTTTAGCATCAATTAATACCATTTAAAAATCTATAATTTAAATATTTTGGAAATGAGAAGATAAAAAATTGTATACAATTTGTCTAAAAGGTCCGGGAGATGCTAAGGGCAAGAGATTCCAATGGAGCACGTATGTTGACACTAATCACGGAACAGTTCCTGTCAGATCCAAGACTGATCCTGTGGAAAACACAGGGAACCCCCATGACAGACAAGTGCAGGCAGCTGTGGGATCAGCTGGGTAAGTACTCTGGATACCATATTGGACATTATTCTACCAGCTCTTTTGGATGAGTTTTCTGACACTAAACATGTTTATTTATACTTTCAGGGGCACTATGGGTATGCATTGTACTAAATCCTCACTGCAGTATGCAAGAAAAGCAGCACTGGAAAGCACTGCTTGAGAAATGGACGTTAGTTGATGTGTGCCCACAGGAAGATCCAGATTTCAGACCTCAGCCACCACCTCGTCAGGATGGGGTAAGTTTTCAGATAATCTTTTCTACAGTATTGATAAAACAGGTATCGTTTATAGATTTAATAAAAAGTTTATACTACCATATATTCCAAAGTGACAAGTACCACTTTTTTGTTTAATTTAAGACAAAATTTGAGCCAGAATGGATACACATATGCATATCACTTATGTTTTCGTGTCCCTTCCAGAGCTATTTGCTCTTATCAGAAGAGCACAGGAGGGACTGAGTTGGTCTCTTCTGAGGATGAGAAAAAATAGTTCTCAAAATCCAATTTTCATCATTTTATTTATTTATTTATATATAAATATTTATTTTTTTATTTTTTTATTCTTTGTCTGGTCAGTCTGGGTGGCTCATTTGGTTAGATGCTGATCCCAAGATTAGTTTCAAATCCAACCCATATCAAAATTTTTAAGTGTGCTTAAAAGTGACAGCCTCTTGCCAGTAGATTTACTGGTATGTAAAAAACTCCTGCTGGACGATATTCTGGCACCATGCAATTTTTTTTTGAAATATTTCACATAAAAAAGCTTATAAGAATGTTTCTTATAAGTTATATTATTTATAAAATTTCAGTAGGAGGAATAAGATTGATGTCAATTTTAAGTGTACATAAACTGGTTATCACGAGAAATAGATATTGTATTCCAAGAATAAGAAATAGTAAATTTATTAATTTCTATTAACATCCCAAAAATAACAGATATATTAGTTTACAAAAGTAAATTTACATGCACAGAGAAATGAGAGAAAGAGCATGGTGGTGATAGAAGGAAAAAAACAAGAGTGGAAGAGGGAAAGAAACAGGGAGAAGAGTTTAATTTAGTAGTACAATTATATAGCATCAAATTGCAGATATGATGAGATAAAAAGTTGTTATTCTCAATTCAAAGGTCCTGGTTTCAATTCTCTACTAGGGGAGGAATTTTTTTTTTTAATTCAAATCTTTCTTTACCCTTCACAGCTCTGAAAGTAGGTTACTGGCAGTGAATGTCAGTGTTTTATATATTAAATTTGATTTAAAAAACTATCATTAAAAGAATATAGTCATAAAGTTGTTTCACAAGTATCTGTGCTGTGACCCGTACATTTAAAGGAAGCTACACAAATGAAACTATTAAAACAAAACTGTTAAATCAGTGTGTTGTATCCCAAACTTCTGATATGAGTTTTTGCTTATTAAACTTTTCTATGTGGCTACATTTGCTACAAATTTTTGCAAAGCTTATGAACCATATTTATGAAATGAGAACATATATTTGCATTGAAATTAAAACTGATGAATACTATTCTTATGCTTAGAACCATAGAAATTAATATTTCCATCTGTATGTAAAGCAAATATTAGTTTACACAAAATATATTGTATGCATAACTTCCCAGTGATCCTTCTAATCCACAAAAAAGAAAAAAAAAAAAAAAATGGAAGGAATAATAATTAATGGAAATGCAGCTTCAAAAAAAATAGTTACATGCTAAGATAATGTCAACTCATTTAACAGAATTGGCTGCATGACATATTGTTTACTTTACCTCATAGAGTGTAGTATTGCTAGCTATGCATTTGTTTCCCACATTTTCCTTGTTTGTTTTTCCGCTTCTTTTTCCCTCTTTTTTAACCCCAAAGTCATTTCAATTATGAAGTAGCCAGTCAAACAGTTTTAATTTTTAAATTACTTTCTGTATGCAGCAATACATATTGTCTCTCTCACTTACACAGTAAATCCATGAAATTGCTTCACATTCCAACTGCTATTGATTGATTCCCTTTTTGTTTGTACACACACTTTGGTTATGTATATCATGTGGATTAGTGAAAAATGTATTTCTAGCGCTATGCTATTGATATCTGATAGGTGTTGGTTGAAATTCTCTATGTTTGACTATAGCAAGCAGATTATTAGAGCACCATTCTATTTAATTAGAACAATAAGTGTTTGGAATGAGAGAGTTCAGAACAATTGCAAAAATATTCATTGAAATTTTACTACCATGCCAGTTCAAAAACAGAGAAAACATTGGAATTGACTCATCATTTTATTTGTGTAAAGCATGCATTGTGTAAGCAATACAAAAGAAATTTTGGATAAAATTCTTCCATAGTATTTTGAGGTATGTTACCTCCGAAATTTTTTCAGTCTTTCCTAAACAAATAATGTTTGGCTGTGACAGACTCTGGAAAAAAAAGTAACTTTTTGCTCTTTCTTGTACTTTTTCTATAAGTGCATTTTGGATTTAAAATTCTGAATTATTCCATAATATTTAAATTTAAAATAATAATTTAATCTATATTTAAATATAATTCTTCCTTGGTAAGATCGCAATTAAACTAAACTCTCTAAAGGTTTGCATTTTCAATGCTTATTTACAAAACAGAAAATTTTGATTTCTAAGATAATGGCATATGCCTTGGAGCTAAGTTTAAATAATACTCAAGTATGTGTTCGCAAACTTATGAACAGAGACTGGCAAGTTATGAAAAAGACATTGGCAAAATATAAACAGGAAACAATTCCAAAATATTATAAAATATATATTTTAATTCAAAACATCCTACACTATAAGGGTCTGCAGCAGATTCACTTCATTTCTTAAAAAGAAGGCTTGTAGATTTTTATCCATATTTAATAATAAAATATCAAATTAATACAATAAATTGCTTGGAGTTTAAATTTTAACTCAAGGAATTTTTAAAGCATTAATTTACTTACGATACCTATCTTTTCTAAAATTACATTAGATTCCAGTATAAAAATAAGGTTCTAATGTAGTTGCAGGAAAAGATACTGTAGTAAACCATGCTTTCCTTGAAGTCGAATCCAGACTTACATCATTCTCCTTAGAGATTATAATCATTATGAAATCTTTAAACCTAGAAAAAAAATAAATTACTGGTACTTTTTTTTGTTTAATACTAGATACAACATGCCACTGGTTGGAGAAAATTAAATTTCTTCAAAAATGGAACATGTTTAATTACATTTGATATAACAAAGAAAATTCTTCATTTCCTCAATTGTATCTGACTTGTTAAAAAGGATGATGCAGGTGTTTTCAGATGCTTTTCCTGGAAAGAATGACTTAACTTTTCTAAATGTGTTTCACAGAAAACTGCCTGAATAAAATATCTGAAAGGCCTGATTCATTTTAATTATTTTTGCAGTGAACTTTTTTTAAAATTATTTAAAAAGCAAAATAATTTATATTATTCTAAACATGAAATATTAAGATTTTTGTAAAAATGAAGATTTACCAAAATATTATAAGATATAGATTTTTTTTTCCTGTGCATTGAATTTTACACTACATGATAACCACAACAAGCATGGTCTAGAATGAGATTTAATATTTTACCTACTGTTATTTATATTATAAGCAAAATATTTCTGCAGCAATCATCCTTTACAGGAAACTTTCATTTTAAACCAAAAAAAGTTTTATGTTTTATCACAATTACTTAAAATTCTAAATAGAGTTGATCTTAGGAAAGAAAGGAGGGCACTTGGTGCATGGAAGTAATATTTCCTATTATAGTATTTTTACTTTCTCTACAAGTACTATCTACATTGTAGGCAGAGAAGATATTGTATTGTATTTTATGTCAATGTTTCACTGGAAATGCATGTTTTCAGAATCTCTAAGTCCAAAAAAAGCAGTTTTGGAAAATGGCCCATGTGTGCGTGCATGACTGCAATAACTCCAAAACGGAAATTTGGTAAACATGGAACTTGATATTTAAGTTCACTATCTTCCAAGTATGCGACACAAAGATTTCCAAGAAATCCCCCTCCCCCAGTACCCATTACATGGAAAAACTTTCAAACATTTTTATTTTCTCAAAAATGGCTCTAATGATTTTTATTAAAATATTGTATATTAAAGATATTTACATGACAAATAAAATATATATCTTAAATTTTCTGGGAATAGCCTCTGAAGGCATCTTTATTCTGAATCTATTTTACGGGATTTTGCATAACTGGTAAACTGTAAAAGAGGGACAAAAACCTACTTAACACACAATTTATGTTATATACGCTTTTTAGTGGATATATTCCTTGTTATTGGTTTAGTTTTGAAATACTTAACTTGTTAAATCCTGGCCATGCAAAGAAAGGGATTTCAGTCCCATAGCAACCACATTTTTAAAACATTTGACTGTCAGTTTAACCTAGTGTGTTCCCTTATTTCTCTACTACTTATAAGAAATTAGGTAATAAGACCATTTCTGCTTATATTTACCTTGATTAACATGAAGTAGATAGAAGAATACACTTATTGACAATAATTTGTTACAGAGATGTGAAGAAAGTCATGTGAATGGAATACATCAGATTTGCTATCCTTACATTATAGTTTTTATTGTTGCAAACCTTCAAAAATAGGTTTTAATTATTGTTTCAGATGCACCTGGGTTTTGACTCCTCAGACAGCAGTTCAGACGAGGATGGAGCTGGAGGATATCACCTAGAAAATAATAGTCGACGCTCCCGTCTTGGAAGTCAGAGGCCTCATCATGCCAGGCCATCCACATCTGCCATTCCCAGAACAGTATTTCACAGGTAATTTCTTTCAAATTAAAAATGTTGTGAATAATGAATCTAGCCACTTTTTTCAGTACTTTTATGTATTTTATTATGCTCAATTTTTCAGAGCACTTGATGCAGTTGGGATGTCATGGGACAACCTGCACTTGAAGCACATCTTATCAAGTGATACATACTGCAGTCATGTCGCTGATAATTCTCTGAGTTTTAACACTCAAGGACAGCCACTCTGGCACGGTAAGCTGCATCTGTGTTCATATGTGTCTAGAAATTAGCCTCATGTGTTGTTTAAGGAACAGTAAAATGGTGAGACTAATGAAAAAATTTTGTTTTTACTTTCTCTATCATATTTCTGGTAGATAGAGAAGGAAATGAGTTCCACCCAAAAATATATTTCAAGATTTTGAAAGTAATGATTGTTTTGAACCCCCCTGAATAAATAAACTTAAAAAGAAAGCAGTTTTAGAAAAACATCATGTCTGCATCTGTCTGCCTAACAACTTGTATCTGAGTATAAGAACAATAATGTGTTTGAACAGCATTCTAAAACAAAATACCAAACCTGGTATTTAAGTTCCAAAGAGGGTACATGAAGATTTTCAAGAAAATTCCCACAAACTACAAGGAAAATTTGTCAATATTTTCTATTATTTGAAAAATAGCGGTAAGGATATTGATTAAAATACCATGTATTTAAATATTTATATGACAAATAAAATGTAAATCATGAATTTTCTATGATTAGCCATGAAATTCTATTCTTTCAAAAAGTTTTTTTTATAATTTTTTATGACAGGTAAACTATATGAGATAGACAAAAATATAGCAGTGTAGTCAGAAAAATATTAAGGGGAGTTATGTACAGTGGTCCTTTTTTAATATAGTTTATATAAAATCAGTTGATAAATGCAAACTAACTTTGAGTTAAAAAAAAAAGAAAGAAAGAAAGAAAAGGATCTTATATTCATTGATTAAGTATAACAATTAAAATTAAACTTAGATTTTGCTATTACTTCTTACATCTTTTTTCAGCAAGACAATAAAACAGTAGAACTCTTTAACATACACAATTTATTTCAAATAACCTTTTTGTGGCATCAGCTGTTTCTGGATATCTGTTATTATTGGTAGTGCTATTGCTGTTGCAATCAAATGTTTCTTACAACTTCATGGAAAGAACATTTACTGACTGGTTTTTAAGTATCAGTGGCGGCTTGCAGTGATCTTTTCAGAGTAGGCAAGCATCTGCAGCATTTGTATTTTCCCTAATACTTACTACTGGACACCAAATCTTGGAGCTGTGATCGTGACATTAGAAGGCAGGCTAGTTCAGGATTTGCCTGTCCTTTGCAGAGAAATGACAATTGCCTTTGCTCTGTTCCAGTACCTAGCATATTCTGATTTAAAACATTGCTCTTTCCTTCTAGAAGAAAGCGGACCTGCCAAGTTTTCAAGAATCCTATCATTTAATTACTTCTAACTAAATCAAATGTAATATTACATGTAGATTTTGTTTTGTTAAGTGGAAAAAATTCATTTTAAAAAATATTTTTGAAACTATTAGGGTGAGCTTAGCCGATCCTGCTTACCCTGAAGCATTGCCTCTGTTAAACATCTGACCAACAATTCAGTTTTCTCTATCCCCCTGTATCTACCAAAAAAACATGATGAAGATAATTTGTAATAAACAAAGATTTATTTTGACTAACATATAGTATATAAAAAATAAGCTTTTGTTGGAATACTTTGTAGAAGCTATATAAAAATAAGTGATAGTCTAAAGAATGTTTTTATTTTCTGTACCACTTCCTTACAGTGAGTAGAAGAAGTATTGCATTCCAGCCAGAAATGGTGCATTAAGGTTTTACTGGAAGAAGATATTACCAAATTTATGTTGCACATATAATCTTATCGCCCCTGCCCCCCCACACATATTTCCTGTGAAATATCTATATCAAATTTCTGGTTGGAGTTTAATATTACAAAATACTGGAAGGATAACATTTAACTGGTAAGATTTAAAATAAGTAAAAATGTTGTTTATTAAAGTAAGTAATTAAATTAATTATTTTCAGAGCCATTGCCAACATGTGCAGCAAGGGTAGATGCACTGCGGTCACATGGGCATCAGAGTGCAGCACTGCGTCTGGCAGTAGCAGTGGTGCGCACAATGAAACAACAGCAACTACTGGCACAGCGACGCTGGCACGAGAGTCAGCAACAGCAACAACAACAGTACCGGGGTTCTGGCAGTAGTTCTTCGCCCACGCCATGCACATCTCGTTGTCATGCCCCTCCACCTCCTACACCCTCCACATCTGCCACTTCACTTGTTCCTAGCACCTGGGGAGATGGCTGGGTTGGCCATCCTCTAGACCCTGTCGGATGCCTCTTTGATACTTTGGCTGATGCTTCTCTCATTCCAGATGATCAAACACCACGGACTCCTTCATATTTCGGTGAGTGCCAAGACTTGGAAATAATTCATTCCTTTTAGATATTAAAGAAATGCATATAAATTATAGTTCCTATAAAATCTTTTATCGAACACAGAGAACTATTCAATATTCTTATAATTTTTCTTAATATGTTTCTTTGTTTATTTCTTATATAGATTAATTTATTGATTAGATGTAGTATGATGCATAAGGATTTCTGTGATAAGCAAAGTAGGTCTTGGAAATTGTGGAACTAAAAAGCTGAAAAGTTTGAAAATCACAGTTTTAAACATTGTCTGTTAGCAAAACAGTAGAACAGACACTATATATTCTGTGGCTACGACGTGGCCAAGCAGTTAGACCACTCGCCTCTCACTAAGATGGCCTGGGTTCAATCCCAGGCGACTGCATGTGAGATTTGTGGTGGACAAAGCGGTGCAGGGGCGGGTTGTCTCTGGCTGCTCTGATTTCCCCCACCATCGCATTCCACCAGTGCTTCATCTTCATTCCATGTATCATCAGTATCACTGCCTTGAGTGCAATATGTAGTAAAAGCGAGAATTAAACACTATAAAAGCACTATCCATTCTAAAAGTTGCACATGAGATAAACAACATGTGTGCTGTAGAGTTCATAATTTGATGACTACATAAAAGCTATCATATTTTTGTATTTTACAGATCCTGTTGGAGTAGAAGATACAACTTCAAGTGTGCCACCTCGCTATCATCATGTTCCAGTTATAGGGTCACGTGATCGCTCCGAAACATACCTCACACTAGCCGTAGAAGTTGCACTCATTGGTCTTGGTCAGCAAAGAATCATGCCAGCCGGACTTTATGCTCAGGTATGCATTATGTATGTCTTATGTATTATAAGTGAAAGAGCATTAATGCTTTTCAAACATTGCCCATATCAATTACATTCCCACAAATTTGCTCATATGCACGCAGCCCATATATCTATGTTGCCCCAATTCAGATTTCTTTTGACACAGCAAAAACATAACCTGTATCTCATATATAAATTTTACTACTATTTTTTTATTGTTTTTAAACAACTTTTATCAATTAAATGATTCTAATGAGTTAATAAACCAGAAAACCTCTTATGATAGGAGTACGTGGTTCTCGAAATATATTAATTTAATAATAGTGATTTTTTTTTATTTATTTATTTTTTTTTGTTTTTATTCGCACAAGCCATGTGTAGGACAAGAGTTCAGTCTGACAGACTACCTGTCCCATAGAGAGGCATTTCCACTGCCAACTTATCTTCATTGTTAATACATTTACATTTTAACTTTAAATCCAATGAAACTTGTGCTAAATATGCTTAAAAGAGCAGTCTGTAACCTTACAGATGGTAGTTTGGACAGGAATAGATAAAAGGAAATACTCTTTAAAGAAATACATGAAATTTATGAACATAACATATACAGCAAATCTTATAAATTTTATATCATATCATCTTAAAATTTTATCAAATTGTATTAAATAACAAAAACATTTTGAATAGGATTTCATATTTCTTGCACAAGTACCACCACAACCGAAGTGATCATTAAACAAGATGTAATGGACTGACCATATGTTCAAAGCTTAAAGTTTTAATTCCAATGATTGCAGTCAACGCCTGTGGTAAAGGGTGAGAAAGGCACTAGTAAAATAACTGGTGTTTGGATATTGACAGGGTTACACTTTACTGCAGTTGCTTGGATTTTATTTCTTCTTCTTCTTCAAAAACACTCCAGTTTTATTTTAAAAATTTTGTATTTTCACAATATAAAATAACTACAACTGTACTTTATTGTTAGTATAATATGAAATTCAAAACAAAAGTTATCAAAAAAATCAAAATCGTCAATCAAACCCCTTTATGTAAAATAAGCTATGCCAGGCACTAAGGGATAATTATGAGTTATAATTATGATTATAATTCATGTTAATGTCTTATGTTTAACAGGAGAAATCTTGTAAACAGGAAGACAGGCTAATAGCAAAACTTCAAGAGATAGAACTGGATAACAGTCTAGTGGCAGTACTGAGGCGGCAAGCAATAGTTCTACTGGAGGGAGGCCCATCAAGTGGCCTTGGTCTTGGTATCCATCCGGAAAGCATTCCTATGCACACCTTTGCACGTTTCCTTTTCCTGTCTTTGCTCAACTACTACCCAGATTTGGCCTACGAGGTTGGTCTTCGAGCCATGAGGTGAGAAAAATTCACATTGTTTGGATTCAACATAACAATTGATTTAAAAATTGCAAAGTAAAACTGAAATGTACAAGAGCACTAATGACCAAAATGTTTGACAGGTTACCTATCCTAGAAGAACATGAAGATGCTGATGATCCCGTGAATGGAAATGTGTCATCTCTTGTTTTGAGCCGGTATCCTCGTTGGTTCACTTTGGGTCACATAGAGACACAACAATGTACTCTTGCATCAACAATGTTGAGTGCAGCAAAAGGTAAATACTCAATAAGTCATAAGCTTCAGCAGGATTATCTATATTATATATTTTTTAAGATTCTTCAAAAAATATTGTTTTGTAAAGTTAAACAACCGCATCCTTTCTGCAATTTAAGTTGATATATTTGAAGCCCCTCCCTTGCAAGAAAAATGTAAAAAGTAATATAAACATTTAATTAATTCCAATTTCTTCATCTTAAGTGTGAATATAAAATCACTTTTTAAAACATTACAGCTCAGAATTAATCCATATTTATCATTTGATTTTATACAAATTACAGTAGAGCCCCAGTAATTTGACTTAATTGGAGCTAGGCTATCTTGAATTACAAAACAGACCTGAATTATATGGAAATATCTCTAAATCAATGGGTAAATCTTGTATATATGTTTCAAACTGTAATAAAAATGCATTAGCAGTCTGAGGCCAAGGTTATTTCTGTAAATTATGAATGAAAACCCTAAATGGGATAGTTTTATCTGTATTGTACATAGGAAATTGAAAGAAAGTTCAAAGTGAAACACATTTGGAAGCTCATGCAGACAACCATAGAGGCAATCCATTAAAGAGTTTTGTAAACCATGTTGTTTGTTTGTTTATTAACTCTTCTAGGTTATCTAAGTATTTTACAATCATTAATCCAGAGATTGATTAATGAATTATGAGCTTACAGGTTTTTTAAATATTGATTATTATCTGTATTCTGATAAAATGTTGCTTATGCAAGCTCTTCAATAATTCGCATCTTTTTTTTTTTAAGGAGAAGTGCTGAGACTACGAACGGTGCTGGAATCAGCACAACGCCATATTCACAGTTCCTCTCATTTGTTCAAGTTGGCACAAGATGCATTTCGTTTTGCCACTCCAGAAAATGGTCCTCGTCATCCAACACTTCTCAGTGTTGCATTTGAATTAGGACTGCAGGTAAGACGCAATTCTAATTTGTATCATTCCTTTAATGGCTTAGTGCACAATAAAGCAAACATTAATGCCAATAAATTTCTTTGCAGGTAATGCGTATGACATTATCATCCCTCAACTGGAGAAGACGTGAGATGGTGCGTTGGTTGGTTACCTGTGCTACCGAAGTTGGGGTTGAAGCCCTGGTATCAATTATGCAAAACTGGTATCAACTGTTCACTCCTACTGAAGCAACAGGTATGTGAATGCGTCTGGACTTTTTACTTTTATATTAACTGCTTACTGTACTATGCGAATATAAGACAGTGTTTTTTGTTTTTGTTTTTTTTTCCTGAAATATTAACGTTGAAAACTGAGGCAATATACTTTTCTGAATAGCAAGTGGGAAAAAGTAAATTTCAAACATCACAGGTATGGCAGCGGTAAACCCTGCAGAAAATGGTAAAGATTATTATCAAAGTCATAAACATATGCAAATAATTTAAATTATTTAGTTTTTTCATTATTATATATAAATGATTTTATGATTACAATAAATTTTATTTATAATATGGATTGTTATTGAAAATATAATTTGAAGGTGGATTTAATTGTAATTTTATGAAGATTGATAAAATGATCATAGCTCTATAATGATTTTGTGCCTTTTATTTTGCACCAAAAAGCTAGCTGTTAACAGGCCTCTAAGCATTCTCATTGGGGGGAAAAAAAAAAAAAAATTCTCCAAAACTAAAATCAAAATAGAGGTTGTACATATTGGAAGCCAATGGTCAAGCACAAAGAGAAAGATTTAGCTGCACACTTCCCCTCCTCCCGCTACACATATACCAGTATATTTCCATTCTCCCCTTTACCCCTTTCTTCTGCCCAAAATGTGAATTTACACACAAATTCAAAGCGGGTAATACTTATTACAATGGTGTTATATTCAGTATGTTGTCTAAATAGAAAATCAGATTTATCATTGTTGTTACAGCTAAGCTGCCACAGTCACTTCAATGTGCAGATATACCGGTACATTTCTGTTCCTCTTTCTCACTAATAATGTGAATTTCTGAATCACTAATAATGTGAATCTATTATATGCAAACATATAATAGCTTTTGCTATTTTAATATTACAGTTGCATAACTTCTTCATGAGGACTAATGAAATGAATATGTTGTGTGTGAGCCACAATTATTAGGATTACACACTAGTTGTATAAACAACTGCCGTAACAGCTGGCCAGAAAATGGCTTTATTTATGGATTACATTCTCTATTTCAGGTCCTGTAGCAACGACAATCATGTCACACAGCACTATAATGAGGCTGAACCTAACGTTTGCTCAACAGGAAGAGTTGTCTGGGTGTGCCCGGAATTTGGCTCTCCAATGTGCTACCAAAGTGAGTATTATTCAGTGTACAACGGCGCTTGCATTGATAGGGTACTTTATAATTTTGGAACCAATTGATGGTGTTAGTGATTTGTTGAACATTAAATTATTGTTAAGTTTATTCATTACTTCAATGTTCATATCTTCAGACTGTAAGGCAGGTTGTTCCAGCTAAGATGTGCTCCAAAAGAGCAGCAAGTTACTCATGACTCATATGGAAATTACAAGCCAATACAAGAGTCACTCCAAAAGTTTTAGGAATGGATGCAATAAAATGTTGATAATATTAGATTTTATCATTGCTCTACCTATATGCAGCTTTTCCTAACCAGATTGAAGTTCAGATAGGTAGCATGTTCAAATGTGCATTGTTAGCAATTACATTTGTATATAGAGCATAAGCTAGGACTGATCTCAAGCAAGAGCATTTCTGTGATATGATTTTCGGTATATAACATGAAAAGTATTATAATGAAATTTTAAAGTCAGTTTAAGGCAGAGAGAATACCTTGAAAGACTGCATCGTGCATTTGGAGATCTTTGGCCTTTTGCAATCCACCATTTATCAATGATATGCAGGGTTTAGAAGAGGAAGGGATTCCTTCGAAGATGAAGATTGAGCAGAAGTACCGGCTCTAGCTACAGTGGATGATGCTGTGCTGAGAGCAAAGTGCATGTTGCAGGAAGATCATCAATGCACATGTGGTCAAATTCAAGAATCCTTAAATATTGGATTGGCAGCAGTGACAACTTTCCTGAAAGAAAATATTGATGTCAGGAAGCTTTGATCTGTTCCTTCTTCTCAGCATGTGGACTCATTGTGACGATTCTGCTTGAGGAACAAAAGATTGTTACTGCCATATGGTTCACCACAAATTGACTGCCACAATTGTTCAATAAACTGAGGAAAAGATCCATGTTGCACCATGTGAATGCCTCTGCACGCACTGCTCAAGAAACAACCCAATTTCTGCAAGAGTCAGATATTTTTCCCATCCTACAATCCAAATCTGGCCCCATGTGATTTTTTACATTATTCTCCAAAATGAAAGAAAAAATTTGAGATCAACAATTTGAGTTACCTGAAGCTGCAGGAACTGCATATGGAAAATTCCTATAAATCCTACTTTATTAGGTCCTTTACGAAGATGAATATATCCTAATACCCTACGCTCCAATAAAGTAAAAAAAGCTACACCAACTATAACAAAAATAATTAAAATTAAACCTAAGTGTATTTGCTCACTCTCCAAAGAATAACGGCGTTCAGCATTTGAAAAATGGTTTGAAAGGATGAAACAGTGTATAGAATGAAATGAAGAATATTTTGAAAAGATGTAATGATCATATCTAAATTTTTAATATTTTATTGCATCCATTCTGAAAACTTTTGGAGTGACTTTGTAATGATGTGGTGTTAAATATTTATGAAACATGTAAATACAGAAGGTGAGGCAAATCTGTTTTAAGGAACAGAATAGGCATTTACTTAAAATCTTCTGTCTGATGATGATTATGCTGATGATTAAAAATAAATATTTAAATATGTAGTATCTATGTTAGAGATTCTGGAGGTTATTGCTCCTGCTTATCCTACGTTCTGTAAATGTTCTACAAATTTAAGTATTTATTAGACAACGAGTTGATTAATTACACTAAACAACACTTACTTTGGATTTTTGCTGGAACATGTTTCGAAGGGCTAGTTTCCTTCATTTTCTATCAGATATTGACTAATTCCTTGTGGTGAAGTTGGCGATGTTGTAACTAGTCCTTCGAAACATGTTCTGGCAAAAATCCCAAGTAAGTGTTGTTTAGTATAATTAATCGACTCGTCAAATAAATGATTATAACAACACTGTTTTCAAACTTCCATGAAAGAAAAGGGTTAAGTATGTTCTGTTTTTGATACCCACGTATAATAATTGGAACTAACACTGCAGAATATATTGATGATTATTACTTAATCTGCTGTGTCAGTTTAAAACATTTTATTTGCTACATACCTACCTTGAGTTTGATAAGCTGGTTGGTCGGCACTTAAACAACTCAGCTGATTACTTATCATTGTTTTTATACTTTGTGGTCTGCTTCGTTCATTACAAATGTTTGATGTGATGTTGCCAGGATCCTCCAAACTGTGCCTTGAATGCCCTCACGCTGTGTGAAAATGAAGCCCTAGCCTTTGAGACAGCGTATCAGATTGTGATCGATGCTGCATCACATATCATGACTTCATCCCAGCTTTTCACCATTGCAAGGTACATGGAACACAGAGGGTATCCCACAAGAGCCTACAAACTTGCAATGCTTGCCATGAAAAATGTGCATCTTGCTTATAATCAGGTATGTATTTCAGTGATCTTAAAAGTGTATTTTCCTGTTTGATATTTTATTCAGTTTATTGTGCTCAATGTGATACATAGTAATACATAACTTTTACATGCTTTACTTACTTTTATGAAGGACAATTGTTTTGCGAACCTTTCCCCATGTCATCAGCTGTTGAACCACTACTGTCCGCAATACGTGCCATTGCTGTGATGGGTTGATTGTGGTGTCAACTGGTGGATGGGCGATAAAGTTGCATAAACAATCCATATGAGGCAGTTCAAAACTCATAACTGGTGGTATTTAAGGATGAATATTCTTTCCCATGCTGATAATTCAAATGGATTCAAAAGTTCCTTTAGCAGATTAATTTCAGGATTAATTTCATGATTATAGTGGCAACAGTGGTATGCCACTGTGGATTATGGGTTTGTTTAAGTTTAATCTTTCTTTTGTGTTTTAATGTGTGTTTCCAGGTGTCTTTTGGTGGTTTTGTCAATGTATTTCATATGCAATCTAAGCAATCTGTGAAGTATATCCCTGATTTTATCTCTGGAGGCATTTTGTCTTTTAAAAAAGAGCCTAAGAAGTTTTTAATATTATATCTATTCAATTTATGTTTAATTTTTTGAACAGTTTACCAAATTTGTTGTGGCTTGTTGGTGAATTTATAATATTTGTGCTGTTCTACTTGCTTATTGTATTTCTTGATCTTTTTTATGATAATGGACTTGTCAAAAAACTGTTGGCTAATACTGTATTGAGAATGTGTTCGAATTCATTTTTTATAAAAAATTGTATATTGCTGTAGTGCAGGGTAAAAACCATTCTTCTTTATGTAGTTGCTCATATGTGTCACTTTTCGGTATATTCCAAATGCAATCTTTCATGATTTCTTATTATTTTGAGTTCTAGGAATAGGAGACAGCCATTATGTTCTCTTTCTATGGTGAATTTTATTTTTTTTCCCCCTTTTCTCTCTTTTTTTTTTAATGTTACATAGTTTAATTGGGTCCTATATGAGTTTTCTCAGAATTATTACAAAAATGCTGCACACAGTTTATACCAGGTTTTGAAGATTTACGGAAAGGATTGGTTGTATGTAATGCATATGCACCCTATAAAATTCTGCCAAAAATGGCGCAGGTGGGTTTCCCATGGCTAAGCCTTTCCTATGGCTGTTGTGGAAAGAGAAGGCAGATTGTCATATACATAAGCTGTAGGCTTCTATTTCTGTATTATGTAAACCTGTGGTTTTTAGATTTTCTTAGGAGTTCAGGAAGTTTATATATAAGGATGCTCGAAAATAAGGATATCACACCAAATGAGACCTTTCTTCTGTAGATATTGTTATATGTTTTATTTTGTCTACCAAGTCTAATAAGTTTTGAGTTAGCCACATTAATCAATTAAATATTATAACTAGCTTCATAATATTATATATCTTGTAATAGTAATACATGTTTACTTTAATTCATTTCAATTCTATATTTGTTGTCAATTTACTTTCTATATACAATACAAAGTGAATATAATTATATAACTAATGAGGATATAATCTAAGCACAATTTGTATAAAGTATAGCATCATATTATGCATATTTACATGTCATTAGTTTTATACAAACATTTTTCCATTAAGAAATGATTTTAATTTATTCTATGTTTAGTACCATTTAATGCCTTCATTGTTTTTGGCAGTTTGTTATATAACATCTATCCCATTACAAAAACATCCTTGTCAGTAAATGTCTTTGACAGTCCTATTTGGAAATAGTCTATAACACCTACTTATATTAGATTGAATGGTCTATGGATTAGAAATTTAGATAAGTCTTGAAGGATGTTACACGGTAAATGAAATACATAGATTGTTCTGTAAATGGATGTTGGATTTACCCAGAGTATCGCCAAATGGTGCAGCAATGCTGAAAGTGGAAAGAGTGGGTAGCAAGGGAAAATAGTGTAAAGGCTACTGAAATACTGGCATAGAATAAGATCATTGGATGATCAAATAATCTGAGACAATATTTAATAATGCAGGAGAAAAGGCGAATAGGACTCATGATTTGAGAAAAATGCTACAGGAAATTGGAATGGGTAATATATGGGAAGGAAGAGAGGTTTTTGGAAAGATGTAAGGAAGCAAGTGGAGAATATAGAGAAACAAGAATTATTTCAAAGATAAGAAAAGTTTAATACTGTACTAAAAGTTTTAATACTATATGGACAAATGAAAATCAAATGGGACAGAAAGAAGTATGTAGAAATATCTAATAGAATAGGGAGAGAAGGTTGGGCATGGACTAGATTGGGTGGAGTATTCATAGGTTAAGAGGAGAAGGGGACGAACTTAGATAGATGCCCTTTATGTGGGATGGTAGATAATGAGTTACATTTATGTAGTTGAAAGTGAAGAAATGAGGTTGTGGAGGGAAGAGATACCCTAAAAAATGGGAAAAATACTAATACAGAAGTTTTAAAAATTAAGATAATGAAGCTAAAGAATGAAGGGAATATAAGCATGTTAGGGAAATTCATGGGAAGAGCAAGAGAAAAATGGTATGGGAAACAAAAGGATCATAAACTAAACTAAGGTCCACTGTGCATATATAACCATAGTGTTAAAATGTATGGTGGACTAAGGAATAAATACAAATAGTACTGGTCTCAAAAAATTGCTCGGTGTGATTTTAGGAGGCTTTTAATGAAAAATATCAGACATTGGATTTCCTGGATTTGTAGTAGGAAGCTTATATTTACAGTAGGAAGCTTATTTCACAGGAGCAATGTTCTCTTTTTGTATCCATGATATATGGTCATCCTAACCTTTCCAATTGTTAGATTTTTGCTTTTTGGGATTACCATGGACATTGTGACATATTCTTTTCTCTTTATAAGTTGAAATAGATGTTTAATATTACATTACTGCATAACTAAGTATTATGTTTGTTTTTGAAGGACACTCATCCTGCCATCAATGACATCCACTGGGCCTGTGCTCTAAGTCACTCCCTGGGCAAGTCCGAGCTCACCAATATGATCCCGCTGCTGGTAAAGAACGTTCAATGTGCAACCGTATTGTCCGACATTCTGCGCAGATGCTCAATGACTGCACCTGGGATCTCATGCCCTGGGGGTGGAGGTGGTGGAGTGGCCGGTGCAGATGGCGGCAAACACCATCACCACCACCATCATCATCACCATCGTAGTGGCGGAGGTGGTGGTCGCGGTGGTGCTGGCTGTGGCGGTGGTATGAAACCACTCTCATATGATCGACCACCTCTGCGACAACTCTTGGAGGCAGCTGTTGCAGCATATGTTAACACCACACACTCTCGCCTCACACACATCTCACCGAGACATTATGGTGACTTCATAGACTTTCTTGGCAAAGCTCGTGACACATTTATTCTTGCCCATGATGGCCATGCCCAGTTCACACAACTCGTGGAAAACATGAAAGTGGCATATAAGGGCAAGAAAAAGCTTATGTTCCTTGTAAAGGAAAGATTTGGCTGATGGCATCACTGGGAGGGAAGCATGAGTTGATTTCATCGAGATTTGCTCCCTGTTGGTTAACGGACAGTTATTGTATATTACCACAGAGATTATTTATACAGAAAAATAATTCTGCTTTCTGGCATTTGAGACAGCTGCATTTGCATGTATGTTTCCAGTTAAAATGAGTATGTTTTGAACAAAATTTAAAAAATTACCTAAAAAATGATGTTGATACTTTTGAAATGATCAGGCTTAAAAGCGCTGATGAATGCTGTCATTAATTTTGCTGCTACTCTTAGGGTTAAGAGAACAAAGTGCAATGCCAAGCTGTCTAAAGTATTTTGTGCATTATGTAAAAACAGAATGATAATTTTAATGTACATGGAGATAATAGGTACTATCTGAGATCTCATATCCTTGTCTACGAGTGTAATCCTATCAGAAATTAGTTATGCAAAAATAGTGTTGTACTTGAAAATGCAATTATTTGAGCGGTGATAATTTTTCTTTTATGTATATACATTATTGTGTTCTTGTGTGTTTGTATGTGATACTTGTGTTTACAACCAAAGATTGTTGTTTGTATAAATTAGAAAAAAGGACACATTTTTTATATGACAACACATTTATATACCAAAACACATTGTGCATGATGCAGAAGGTGAAATGGATGTATATTTCCAGTCTTGGAAAAGGTGTTCCCTAAGACAAGCCAATGCTTCCTGCGACCTAGTGTATGCTCTTAACAGAGTCGGGTACAAAAGGATAGCACATTGTTGGGAAAGACGTGTTTCTAAGCAAGTTCTGCATTTGGTTAAAATTCCATAACTACCTCGATTATTAGAGATGTGTTTAGTTCCTTGACTCGTAAGGTCAAAACGTTCTTTTCAATTTTGCTCTTGTCAGTGTAGAACTTATGACTGTATTGTCCTTCCCATCTATCTTGTGTGCTAGTATGCATGTGAGTGCATGTATAGATGTATATATATTTTTTTCTAGGCTTACATTTGTTTGATGCAGTATTTATTTTTGAGAATGAATGAATATTGCATATGTGTAAGATTCTCTTTAAGTTTTATTTTATTGTTTCTGCTTGATTTGGATATCATCAAGTAGAATTGTAAACCTTGGCATTAAAATATGCATATAAAGTATATTTATGGTTATATTTATCTGAAATGAGGAAACTCGAAATAAATATGAAATGCAGAAGTAAATTTTCTAATTTATATATAAGCAAATTCGGAAATAACCTTACCATCAGAAGTTTTTGAAGATAAAATACAGAAAAGTTTGAAATGTGAACATATTTGTAATTGTAACTAAGAAATGTTTCCGGGCTGTTTTGCCGTGGTCTGCTGGTTTTAGGAGTATCAGACATTTCGTCCACAACTACGGTGGACATCTTCAGTGGCGTGGTCGAAGTTTTCTTGGAGAAGGTTTCGCTGCGTCTGAAGCGTTGACTGTCGGGATTGCTACTTTTATACTGGCAAGTGGGGCTTGGGCTCTCCGGCGTACGTGGCTTCTGATTGGACCGCTTCGTTGCTTCTCGTTTGATGACGTTTCCTGCTTTCAATGACGGGATGCCAATTCCTATTGAGTTTTAGTGCCTCTTCTTTTTTATTAAAATTGTTCGGATGCTTATAAATCTCTATAGCCTCTCACTGTAGTCGTGCATGGTAGTGTGTTGTAGATGAGAGGATAGAGGTGTCTTGGAAATTTATAATATGCTCGCCCTCTGCCTCAATAGCGTGCAGGGAGACCGCAGACTTTTCTGGTACTCCTAAAACCAGCAGACCATGGCAAAACAGCCCGGAAACATTTCTTAGTTACACTGACTCTGGCCGTGAAAGCCTACGTTCTCTCATATTTGTAATTGTTATGCATTGCAGGTTCAAAATGTAATAGTTTTGACATCTGTATTTAAACTTGCAGTCTATTTCTGTTTTATTAATGCAGGAAGACTTTGCTGTACCATGAAGGTGGATAAATAATATTCAGCATTATTATTGGACATTCTTAGAATCATCTAACAAATGACTTCCAGTTCACATTCACTATCCACTATCCACAATTTGAGCTAATTCAAGGTTAAATGTCACCCTCCGTAGTGTAGTGGTTATTGTGCTAACCTAATATACCCAAGGTTGCAGTTTCAAACCCGGCGGAGGACGGTGGATTTTTTTCAAGTGTAAAAATTCTTACATGGCTTCCTTCGAAAGGGAAGTAAAGTTGTTGGTCCTGTGTCATTGATTTAGGGCACGTAAAAGAACCTCAAGCCTGATAAAGAGGCCTCTGAGCAAAATTAAACGGTCTTTCACGTCCAATAAAGAATGGGATGCTAAGAACCACTGTAGTTAAAGAGCATCCATAAATAAAACTCCATTTCATTTCAAGATTAAATGCTGAATTGAAGGCTTAAACTAAGAATAGTTTCTCTTTTCAAAATGGTTGGTGTTATAGCTTGATTATGACTTTCAAGCATTGAAGGCATGAAGTATAGTAAAGGAGGAGAAAAATTTAAATGAAATATATGCCATGGCATATACACCATGCACTGATTTAATTGAGTGCTCAGTTTTCTAAATCTTTTGAATGTCTGCTGTGGTGAAGCAAAGGGGCATTTTAGAGGTTAAACCCTCCCCAGAGCTCCACATAAATAACATTATAAAACACATCAGACATTTTGAAATTGTATCACTCGAGCCCTTATTACATTGCAACAAAGATACATCTTTACTGCATTAAGGTTTGTTGTGACTGATTTCTGTTATTTACTAATGAGAAACAGTTACGAGAAAATTAATATGATATTCAATTATTGGCTCCCTCCAAGAGGAATTCTTTCTAATAGCACTCACGGTGGGCTTTTCCTATCATCCTAGCGAAACAGTTGTGAAATACATAGACTTTTAAAACTGTTAACTGGTTCTATCATGTCTGCCAACCTCAGAGACATTTGTATCCTTAGTGGTGTTTTCATTTATTGACAGTAAATCTTGGCCACATTGGTAGAAATTGAATATATGCACAAATAAGTTAGGTAAAGTTCTAAATATCTTATAAATGAATGCATAACATTATTTGAGTGTTTTGTTTTAATAATCCTAAAACATAAGTTGCATGATGAAGCCCTTCAAATAAATTACTCTTAATATTGTATCAACTTAAATCTAATTTGAAATAAATGGAGAAATGTTCAAGCTCTTATGTATCACATTTCATCCTCTTCTGTAGCAGATCACCTAAAGTTGTAAATTTTTTGCAATGTGTCACAAAAATATCTGTTATTTTATTTCAAATTTGTAAATAGAGCAATTTGCCCCCCTCACCTCAAAAAAGTATCACTATATGAACCATTTTTAACTTTGTTATGACTTTAGCCATATTTGAAGGGCATCAATAGATTTTATTTAAACATTATATACAGCAACTTCTAAGCTGTTTCATACTTATGGACTGACAAATGAAGCATATGTCCCTAAATTGATTAAATCTCTTCTAGAAACAACCTTCTCTACTGAAGGTTTGTTTAATATTGTCACCATCAAGAAGAAAAATCCTTAAACTTTGAAATTTAATTGCTTTTGCATATTATTAAATTATTTGAGCCTTACATTCCCTTAGCAGAAAAAAAGATAAATAAAACTCCTTGGTTGTTATATGTTCTTCTTGTTTAAAATTTGTTTGTTATTAGTTTAACTTCTGCATTTTAAATGGAAATTGATTACAAATAAAGAATACTTTGATTGTTTACAAAATTTCATTCTTTATGTACTGTGTTTCTGTATATGTGTTATATGTTATCAAAAAATGTTCATTACTTCAATTATGTTGCACAAATGTGAGTTTAATGTTGATAAAGACAGTATAGGCTGATGTTCTAGTTGATTCATTAAGTTTATCTTCCTTTTATTCCATTTAGTTAAGTGTGTACAAAGCATGACATTAAAATTTGTTTATGATTAGATTAACTTGTGCCCTTTTTAACTTTGGAAAATCTGTAATGTAGTGTCTGATTTTGTTCTACTTTTCACTGTTACATGCATGTCTTCTTGGTCAGAAGTTCCCCTTATTACCACTAAACATAGGATTGACGCATTAAATGTTCAAGAAAAATGCTTAATCCTTCATTGGTAGCATTCTGAATCTCAACACAGTTACTTGGCATATCCAGGTGGAAAGGGTATGATGCCATATTGAAAAGCAGCGTTAGACCTCAATGGACGCATTGAAAAGGCTTATGAGCAATTTTTCTCTACATTTTCTAAAGAAATGCTTTGAAATGTGGGGAAGTTTGGCAACAGCGCACTTTACCTTGTAGATGGAAAGGATAAAGGATTAGACAAGCTGTCTTTATATTGGTGCCACAAAATTTTATTGCATTATTGGAGTAATGTGTTAAGGGTTTACAACTTGGAAAACAAGGTTGACAGAGGAAGTTATCATTGTTGCTTGACGGACTGCTTCCCCCATTCTTGCCTTTCCTCCCTCAGTCTCTTCCTCCGTGCTGCCCAGCAGCCAATTACTGATCAACCATCATCACTGTAGGGGAAAAATGCGCACTGCTTTAGCATGTATGCCTGGTGAAAGAAGATCATATTTAGTGGAGGAAATGTTCTCCCTATTTAAGGTGCTAACATAGAGTAACATTCTTTCCTTCGTTGTAAACCTTTAGCTTTGCTAATAATATTTAACTCCAAGACAGTACTTTTTTTTTTTTCTTTCTTCAGTGAAATGTTCATGTTTAATTAAACAATAAATCAAAATAAATGTTTTAACTGAAATAATTGCTTGTAATGTACTTAATATAAAAACTAAACTAGACAATGAGACATGAAAATGCTGTGGTTAACTAAGCATCTATTGGGGGAAAAAAAAAAAATAGTTGTTTAATTTAACAATGCAATTAAATGCAATAAAACAAAATAGAGGTTTTTCATAAACATTCTGAAAATGTTACTGATAGCTTAACTATACTTTATGTAAACATTAAACAACAAAAGGATATAAAAACTATATACACTAAAATGCCAAAAACATGAATGCATGATATCAAGTAAAAGAGAATCTTCACATGCATAGTCAGTTATTCACACAAAACTGATAAACTGTTGCAAAATGAGGCATTTAAAGAAAATGAGAAGATAACACACCACTTTATTTGCTATCACATACTTCAATAAAATATGCTTAAATCATTTTGGTGTGAGTTGCAATGCGACAAAAAGTGTCCAAACCTTTTTTCTTCTGCTGTAATAAGTGGTCACAGAGTAGTCTTATAATTTTTCATGGATCTGTATAAACACAATCATCCTTAAAGAATATGACATCTGCAGCCCTTCCACCTGGTATATCGCACTTGTTTGGTAATTAGTGCTCAATGTGTTTAAACATATAACAGTAGTAACAACAAACAAGTGCAAGTTAGCCAAGATATTGGTTGTGAAAGCCACATAAACCAAGCACCAAAAAGTTTATAGTTTATAACAATAACATTGAAAATAATCTGCATCAGTATTACCTCCATATCACTATAATCCTGTATGTTGTTCATCTAATTCAAATACGCTAGCTGTAGGGTGGTAACAACTTAATGCTTATAAGAGCATTTAAAATCAACCAATAAGTATTTTTTGCTGAAAATTAATAATATTAAAAGCATAAACTTATCAGTTGTTCAGCAAGTCTTTACAATCACCACTATTTGCAATAAAAGAGTACACAATAGGGTTATTATCGGTTTTAGTCCAATTCCAGTCACAATCTTTTCTGCACTGTAATACAAATGCATTTCGAAGGGCCTGGTATGTCATCATTGTTTTCATAATTATTTTCCTGGATGTTTTCTGCATTCAATTCATTGTCACTGTCATCAGAACATTCTTCAAACTCTGCTTCATACACACAATAATCACCACTTTCATGTCATCCACACGGATTCTATGCATGGACATGATGGCCACTGATCGAGTGAAATAAAACTAAACTGAAATTATTTGTCCTAGGTCGAAATAAAGTTGATGAGGTCATGTTAAGGGGAATTACAAACACTATGTATCAGAATTTCATTCCAGATGCATAAAAATAACATCTGTGAGAAGGAGTCTAACTAGATGGAGTTATATAGAGCATTGCATCTTGTGAGCTGAGCTCATCATAAGATTCATATGCCAAAATAATGTGTGCGAGCTCTGGTTGTCAAATGATGCGAATGGGTTAAGGATTGTGAATCTATGATTATTTCAGTGTCACTGTCATATGAATAGCCTTTATCATTACTTGCTTGATACACACAGACTAAAGCAATGCATATCTTACTTCACAAAACTGCTAGCCAGACTTCAAAAGCCTGCATTCTATAATTCTATACATGTGCATTTGCATGCAAGAATAGCCCTGTTGTTTAAAAATTTTATTTTGAAATAAATGCATACTCATTCGGTACATTGGTATTGGTAACCACATGGTCAGATGGTCAAATCTTATTGCTGTATATAAGGCACTATTAAGAGGTGTTTAGGGAGCCATGCTATATGTGTGCATGGCCACATCACATGTTGTCAGAACACCACAAAGAGGAGAGACATTTACAGCGTTTATGGTGGCTGTATTATTTGTTATTTACTACTTATTGAAAGAATATGAATGATTTCTCCCATAAGAAAAGGCAACTAATATTTATTTAACAAAATGGAAAAATGAAAAGTATTTGCAGTTACTGTCCTTGAAAAATAAAAGCATCAAACCAACGGTGCAACATTTGTAGTCATGGATTTCTGTTGCACATTGCAGCGAGTCCACTATGAGACATGTCTGTACAGTGCATACAAAAGTGCAGTGGAGTATTCTTCTAAGCAGAAATTAATTTACTTTGCGAGGAAGAACAGTATTGATGAATAAAACGGTTCAGTGAGTGAAGTCACAGTAAAGTAAATACCTAATAAGATAGTAAAAATTAATCCTTGAACATTATTTTCTAGTAATCCATGGTGACTTCATGTAATAGTTATTCCTGAAGCTAATAAGACAGCAGTATCAAGAACAGGTCCTTGAAAGGCATTTTAGAGATGGTTATAAGGAGCCAGAAATCTCAGTTATAAAGCTTTCAATTGTAATATATAATTCATTTGGCACATGTTTGGTTCTGCCTGTAGAAGCTTAAATACAGTATACTCCTGAATATTTGTGTGTGGATTATCCATGCATCATGTGCTGGTTTTATCCCTTTTGGTTTTCTAGAAAGGTGGAATCATTTGAGGTTCAGGCTTTCTAAATTTCCATTATAAAGAAGATCAATGATTCCATTCCACTGTTGTTTATTTCACTATTAGACTTTAGCTTACATATGTGTATGACTATTATCTCTTTTGTTAAATACAATTAGTAATCACAATACAAAGTTTTTTTTTTTTTTTTTTTTTGTTTTTTTTGTGGCACCTCATTCCATTTATCCAAAATTTTAACTGTGCTATCAACGAGCCGGTAACAAAGCAGCAGAAAGAATTTATAATGGCCAAAATAAGTAATTTTCCCCCAAAATTTAGTTGTCGAAAATATTACTTCCACACAAAATGGCACTGACCTTGTGTTCCCTTCGATGCCTTTACTACGTCGTCTTCTGTGTGATGAACAACTGGAACTCACTCACAATGTCTGAGAAGATAAACTCTGCTGAGAGAGTGTATAGTGCAATTCTTCACCATCAGCCACCAAAGCTGCTTAGAGAAATAAGAGCATTCCGCTCTATCCACTGAAGTTAGAGCTATTAACTCTTGAGTGTGCCACCAGGAACATATGGCTGGTAGCCATTGATCTCTTTGCAGGCATAATTTCTGGATGCTATATGTTTGAAGCCAGCTGCCTCAGCTCATGGGAAAGTACTAACTTATTGTACTTATAGAGAGGTGTAAATGGTGCAATCTAAAAAATAAAAAAGAAAGGATTATTTTTCTCTAGGGAACAGACATAAACAACCTGTCACAATAAGTGCCATTTTCATTGTTTAAATGACCACCATGCAACAACAGAATACCATTTCTACTGTTATTGGCCATCCTGTTCTGTGTAAATTGAAAACAAGCTCAGTTTCCTGATGTTAATTAATGTGTAATTGTCAATGAAGCTAATTAAAAGAAATTTGTAAGACAGTTTGGAGAAACGAAAGAAAAAAGAAAAGCAGTGTTGACATTTAAAACAAAAATTAGAATCAATTGAAAGGTTTGACAAGGAGAAAATGCTGCAAAATTGAAACTGTGATTCTAATTCTGGACCATCTGCACAAGAAAAAACATGTAGAGATCTACATTTGATTTATCAGAAGCTGCTCTTTTGCAATGGCTTAATCAAAAATCAGCAGAAGATGTCACTGATTCAGGCATGATGAAATGTGCTGAAAAGGCTAGATTTTTTCATGTATGTTGTACCTTAAAAGCATTAAAATACATGCTTTTCGATTATTTGTGCATCTTACCCCCCCTACACATTACCTTGAATAATTGGGAGTATACTATACTTAATAAACGTTGTGTAAATGTATTCTTTTAATGCATATATTTCAGGCAAAATCACCCTGGGCGTTCCTTTTAAATTTTGACACAATACAGATGCACATTTAATATAGATGTAAATATATATTTTTGGCAAATAAGTATTTACAATACCGCCTCTGGCCTTCAAAATCAAGAGGGTGTGAGTGGCTTTTATTGCCATTTTTAAAATCTGGGGAAGTCTATGCATGAACAGCTGTCTAAAAACAGAAGCTAAGCCAGAATAGTGGCTGAAATTTTCAATAACATAGAAAATGGAACTTGAAATTATAGGAAAAGAGGGGGAGGGGGCAAATGGGAAATAAAGATAAGAACAAAGTTTTGTATCCCTCTGTATCATAGATATTTTATATGAACCATTTGGAAACAAATCATAATATTCATCTATAAACACACAAAGTAGACTTTGGTGCAAAAATGGCTTAACAGTTAATTTTGGGAATTTTTATATTTTTACATATATTAAGTTACAAAAAAATACATCTTTTGCTTAAACAGTAACACCTTTTTAAATGTAATTTCTGCAGCATTAGTGAACTAAATCTTGGTAAATATATTCCAGTGTATTTAGAGGAGATTGATTTCTTGATTACATTGAAAGTTTAAAGTGAATGTTGTTTAGAGGAAAATATTAAATAGCACAAAAGATTATTAAAAATTACATATGTGGAATATCAATCAGAAAAGTTTTGTCATTGAGGATCTTTTTCTTTGTATTAGGCATCCTTTTGCATCATTGTGAAGGATTGCTACTGACACGAGTAAAATAATACTAAACTGAAATTATTTTTCCTTGCATTGACCAAATGCCAATACTGAATTTTCACTAGATGGTGTCTCAACAGGCAAATATTATATTACTCAAATGAAGGTGCTAGAATTAACAGCTTTCAAAGGTCAAATAAATAAAACAAAAAGCAAATGCTGGAAATGTTTGGATGCTAATTTACCAACGGAGGGTTATCCAAAATAAGATCCAAAGTAGTACTAAGGCAACAAAATCCTTGTATGACATAGGAGGCTTAAAAGTAAAAAATATTCAAAAGAACAGTTTTTGAACGGAAACATTTTGGGTAATTTGTGCTTCATCAAAAACACGTATTGAAGCAGTGCTCAGAGCAGAAACTTATATCATGTTGCTTTATGATCTGATCTCATTTAATTATCACCAAAATTGTTGTCATCATCATCATCACTGATTTATAAACATTTATTTCCTCACATGGTAGATCATACTTGCAATATGTAGCAAAGTCAATAAACAGATGTACTATGTCATCTACAAATTGCACTCTTATCAGACTTGATATTTTGTGTAATTTTTACAATTTATTTGCATGTAAAGCATTTGTACATATGCATACCAGGTATGTTCAAAATGAATGGAACACAACAGGGATATGTGTTTTGCTAAATAGCTGCAGACAAGGAGCAATGCATTAGCTGGTGCATTGATGCAACATCCAATTCTGACCTCTTCCTGTGCACAGCATCCTTCATGCTCACTAGGATTCCCTGATAGACTTCCTTGTTTACCATCTGACCATGTGGTAAAATTCATAATGGATAATGCCTTTGTAGTCTAAAAACTTCCCCAATATCACCTTAATCTTTGACTACTCATGCATGCATTTTTTTGCCCATCCAATGCAATGACTGCAATGACCTTTGTTTCAGTATCATTGCCATAAACCCATGTCTCATCACGTGTCATGATGTTCTTAAGCAAGTTTTCAATGTCACTTTGGCACTAATCCGACAAGCAGCTTATGCATGTGCTCACTCCAGTGGCTGTAACTTGTGGCAAATTTGATGTCTAAACCTATCACCACATACATTCAGTAGCCCAGCATGCTGCCTCTTCTGGTTCACATGCTATTTCAAAATATACTTCTCATACACTATTGCCCACTTATAAAAACTTGGCTTCTGCTTGTGAAGAAGATTTGCAAGTCAATGAAATGATAAAACAAACAGGATTAGTAATGAGTGGAGATATGAAGGTGTAGCAATAATAAAAGTTTTACAAATAATAATTTCACTTATTACAAGGCTTTTGTTTTATTCAAATCTCTTGCAGAGTAATGATTAACTTAAATTTTCATGAACACCTGTAAATTTAAAACACTATCTTTAATTTAGATTGACACTGAGTGACACATACTGTAGTCCAAAATGACGGCTAGAGGACTTAAGCCCTAGCATGTATATTTAAGATCCCTCCAAACATGGTGAAGTGCACAGGACATAATAATATTTCTGTTTTCCACTCCTTCCTTCATTTTTGATGTGTTGTTTAAGTAGTGTATGATTTAGAAAGCCATTAAGTGCAATGTAGTATCAGTAATTATTTATGTTAATGCTGAAGTGATTGTTGTTAACTGTTACTGCATATTTTAGAGGTCAGAGAACAGACCAGCATTGGCTTAATGTGGGATTTATGAACTGATGAGCATTCAGGAATTCTTTTCATTCTTTGTAAAAGAAATAATAAATCTTGACCTCTGCATATATTTATAAAGCATGTATGTTTGCAAGAAATGTTAACTTGAGAATAAATTACTTTGATTAACAAGGAATGTTATGAAATGGACAAGAGCAAAGACTCACATGAACATTTTATTCCTATAAATAAACATGCCACAGTATTGAGAGGTAAACCATAATCAATGTGTATTTTATTACAAATGCTTCCTTAGCTATGCGTGAATGAGAAGAGAGATTGAGAAAACTAGTATTGCATATCGCTATATGAAGAGAACATGTATGTGGATGAATGAGTAACAAAACTTGTAAATATGTATAAAAATAATCAGCAGTTTCTACATGCCATCCTTTTCAATTAACGGTGTCATTGCTGTAATGTAGTGTCTGTTTTTTTAATTAGTTACAAAGAGGCAGTCTGCCTCTAAAGGGGCAGCGGCAACTGAAAAAAATTTGTTTTCATTATAGCATATCTTCTATTTTTTACTAGAGAAGTTTATTTTTATGAAATAAGCGACATGATTCTGTTCTGCCTGTCTGAAAATTATTGATATAATAACTTAATAATCACAGTTGTTCCTGAGACTGGGTTACAGATCTCCAACAGAAAAAAATAAACCTGATTATACATGCGAGGCCTTGTAAATGTTGCAAGAAATGTGTGACCATCATCACTGATAGCTATAAAAATTTTGGCTCCTACAATAGCCAGTTATACACCTAAGAGTTCTTTCAAGGTTTTCCACAAGCCTGCTGAACAAATTCACAAAACAAAAATTGTGTAAAGTTTCTCAAGTCACAAGGCTACTTGAATTTCAGTCATTTTTTAAAATGACCATCTTTCATGAACAAATAGAAAGTATGTGAAGATAAATGTTTGGATTTTTGACACTTGTTTAAAACATTTCAAACTCTCTTTCAGATTTATATTTCTAGATCTTTTATTATTTAAATCAGTTTGATTCTTGAAATGAACAGATGTCAATGTATCTACCAAGCACATGGCAACATCACATGGAGGGATGATAGGAACTGACTACCTGTGAGAGGAAATTGTTCCAAACATCATGTGAATGCGGCACAGCTTGAGGATCATAAGCTTTTAAATACTTTTACTGTCATATTTGTATATTTTGGCTCACTTCCTAAATTTCGAACACATGTTACTAAGAGCAAACAGATAAAAGTGGCACCTGAACAGTTCGACAGCTCAAGTTATCAGTAATATTGCATCCTTTGCATCCAGACACCACATAATCTCTCTAAGTCATACCAACTTTAGGCAGAAAAATATCGCTGTAATCACAATCAGATTACCATTAAAATTATAAAAGCATACCATTTCTCAAATATAACCAGCTTTCTCGATGTTAGAATTCAGATTTTAAGGTTCATTTAATGTAGCAGAATTGCTTTAATAGTTATTTCAGGTTAAGTGGCTAACTATCACCGGTAACTCTGGGGCAGAACTTTGTATCCATATTCAGATTTTAAGGTTTAATACTGCAGAATTGCATGAGGCTATGATTTAATAGTTATTTCACTTTATATGGCAAATGAATTAGCCATTTTTCATCACTGTATGAAAGGGCCCTCATTTATTCTGCAATGGAATACATGGCCAGCTTCTCCTTTATGTAGTCCAACCTCATTCTTCATAAACATCAGCTTAAAATTCTGCTCATTTTGGTTTTCATAGGTTCCCCACCTGACTTTATGGAGCTCTGGATGCAAAGGATGCAGCATTACCCAATTATTTATTATTTCACCTATAGTTAAAGATACTGGATTAAACTGCTCTTAACTTTAGACTTTTAGAAATTTAGACAACTCAAAGTATTAACCAGAGAGATCAAATCAAACACTTAAAGGAGCTTGATAGTAAAAGCAGTACTAATATTTATCATGAGAACTGAAGAGGACGTTCAATAAAATCATCATCCAGTTATGTTGTGCAAAGGTCAACATTTTTTGAGTAAAAGGCTTTTTTTAGTGTTTAACTCCTGCTCTTACAATCACAGCTGATACTGTTGATACAGTAAATGAAATTATATTTAGGAAGGAAATGTTCCTGCCTAAGTTTAAGGTAGTTCCCAGCCTTTGTTATGAGACTGAAGAAACCCTGGAAAAGCCTGTCAGGAAGGATTTGAACACCAGTTCATGAATCTCTGCCTTAAAGACCTTGGCTACCCATGTTGGTATCTGCTGGCCACCTTTTTACCCAACCTGCTAAGCTGCTTATGCAGAAGTCACATTGACATACTTCTTCAAAGTTCATAATAACACTTCATTAAACTCAGCTACTAAAATACCAAATCTGCTATTATAAGTTTGCAGTACAGTACACCTACGTTAGAAATAACTGCCTGTTAAGACTGCAAACTAAAAGCATTTTGTTTTTTTGATCTGAGGAACAGCAGATGAGGTTTAACCTACTAGTGTATGACTGACTATTGTGTCATTAATTAAAAGTTCTTGTATGTTACATAGGTAAATAAGAAATCATTATCCACTGATGATGGTCATTACTGGAGAGTAAATGGTGAAATGTTGGATCTATATAATGAATAGAAGCTAAGAAAATAACTTTAAATCATTCCAGTAATAATACCTGTGCCACTTTCCCTTGGAAATGACTGAAACATATTTAATGCAATTCTTAGATTATTACTTGCATGTAAATTGCCTAATCGAACATATGCATATTAATATTTAAGAAACTGAGAAGAAACAGTGAAATATTTGCAACAGTGAAACAAGTAGAAAATGTGTATATACCTATGTGAATTGAGAGATAGAGACAGAACTGGAACTGGCTTCCACTGAGTGTAACGATAATATAGATGCTGTTGTGCTCCTGGATGCACATCGCCACCTTCTGATGATATCCAGAAAGATAATTTTATGGTAGCAGCTCAGCTACAAGGCATGCAATAATGCCCTTTCCCATACTGTACCACTCTCAGTAGCCATAACATAAACATGCGATAACAACACATAATTTTTGCCATAGAAACTTAAGGTTGCAATATTTGAACTTGTATTTATTTACAATTTTGTATTGTCAAAGTTGTAGTGAAAATGTCCTTATAATTACTGTAGATAATGCACAAGTATGTGAGTGATTTGTTGTGATAATATATACAGTTACTTAGATGTTAAAATATTGCACATATTTTATTACTGATCTACCACTTAACCCTTTCAGGTTTGAATTTTATTTTGAGTGTTATGTAAATGAGCTCTGATAAATCACACTGTCCTGACTATCACATCAATTCTGGAAGGACTGGTTGAAGTTTAACAACTTGTTAAAGTTACCTACAGTTGCTAAACTTGAGATTTATTTATGCACTTCTGTAACTGCTGTGGTTCTCAGCATCCCATTCCATACTGGGTGTGAAAGACCACTTAATTTTGCTCAGAGACCTCTTTATCAGGCTTGAGGTTCTTTTATATGCTGTAAATCAACAACACAGGACAATGGATTTACTTCCCTTTCAAAGAAAGCCATATAAGTGCTATTTGGTAGCATCATAGCAATATATTGTTGAGAGAAAGAAAGTTAAGGCTAATGAATACCAAGAGCAAACCTTGTTGTTCTACTATTGGTTGAAACTAGATATACTTTTAGTGTTTCTTGGTCTTAAAGAATAATGGTAACAATCATCTTAAGCAGAAAGTTAGAGAATGGTTCTGAGTAACATAATAGACCACATAGCAAGGACCCTACATCTCAGGTGTGCCTAGCAACCCAGAGAATTCCATGGAGTTTACCATTAGGCTAGTAATTATTTTATAAACCAGCCCCTCTTGTGCCCACAAGGTAGAAGTGAATACACATACCAACCACATAGGGGAATGATTACTGAAGACCTCTATGGGCCAACAGTCACCAGCTTTTATCTTCTAAGGTCTCCAGGTTAGTTGCTGAGGACATTAAGGCCAACTAGACATACCCAATCTCCCATGGGTTTTAGGAACCACTACCCTGCCGAGTCCAACACAATCTGAACAGCTTCCTTTCTGGAGTAGCTCAGATGTTTGGCCTATTAGTACTTTTAGTAACTTTAGTCAAATCAGAAGTACCGCAGACGCTCGGGTCAGCCCTAAGTAATGGATCATTCATGCGTTTTTAAACACTGGGCTTGCCTGAGTGTCAGCAATCAGGGCAACTCACAAAGATTTTGGCCCCACACCTCCTGCTAATCACAAAGATCCACATAATCTGTACAGTAATAGGAAAGTAGTGAAAGATGGACAGAGGAGAAATAACGAAGAGATGTATCATGGTAAATTGATGCAGCCAGTATGTACTACACGATCAGCATCCATTTGAAGTAAAATTTCTTCCGGGCCTGCCTGTAGGCCATGGTCGATGCTCAATATACTTTTGAGCGAAATGTCAGAAGTAAATCCTACTTTTCAACCATGACCTACAAACCTCGAAGAAATTTTATTTCAAATAATACAACCATTGTTCTGACAATGATATTGATAATGTTGATATTACTGATCTGTTTTAACTCCTAACTCTCAAACACAACACAAAATATCTGCCCTGCTTTCCAATTATATAATATATAAGGAGGGCAAACTTGAAGTCCTTTCAATAATCAGTTGTTTCTCATGATTGCATGAGAGTATGGAACTTTAAGGCCAGTATAAGCAGTGTCCAGTTGTTAAACATTGGACTATCATTCAAGGACATGACCAGTTACAAAATATTGGGGGGGGGGGGGGGGGGATCCTATGACTTTCAAAAATCAAGTGTGAGAAAAATATGTTCTTATTTTACACAGCAAACATATAATCTTATACTTTACTTAAACAGGCAAAAGAAAAAACTATTACAAATATTGTCACCATGAAAAAGGAACGGGAAAAAATAAAGTGTGACTCTCAAATAGCCATTGTTGTATTAATGTTAAAGCTGAGACTTTTTTATAATGAAATTAGATTGAAAATAAGAATACCCGTGTCTTGACCTTCTCTATCACAGTCCCAAGTTTGACCAGAAAAAAATTATTTACAAATTATTATTGTAGTGTGAAGTTGTTGTAGCCCAAAGTTGAGGTGACATATGTAGCAGAAAGATGCTGTTGTGGCCATGATGATGGAAGTTTCACTTTGCGATACCTCTTGTAGCAGGGCTGGGAGCCGTGGTTGGCTATAACAGTTTTGGGAAATTAGATTTAACACTAAATTCCACCCCATGTGACTGCTGAGGTGGCGTGTTTGCTCTATGCATATGGTTTTAATTCTGCATTGTTGACGAAGGTTCAGTTGACCATTTTATGCAGCTCAGACTAAACTTAATTTTATTTATGCCCTGGATATTCTGATGAAAACAGAACAATGTTACTACCTTCTAGTTGGTGAGTATAGATTTTCTTATTTCCTTGTTTGGTATACAGGAATTTGATAAAAGTAGAAATAGTAATTTATTTTAAAAATTGTGAACAGTTTTATTCTTCAAACTTTTGCTGTTTGAGTCCCCTTGATGGCATGAGGATTTTTTTTTCAGTAATTTTGCACAACGCAGATGTATATACAGTGAAATATAACACTTATAGATTCAATATTTCTTGAATTACAATACAATAATACAACTTGTGAAACCTATTATAAAATTGAAACCAATAACAAGGAATATCTCAGAAATGGTAGGCTCTACAAAAGAACTATATATGACAAATTGTGTGCTTTATCAAGATCTAAAGTTTTTGTGTGGTAAGTTTTTGTCTATCTCTTTCGGTTTACGAGCTATGAAAAAGTATTTCAGAGTGAAAAGGACTTCAGGAGCTATTTCTAAGAAATTTAGTACATGCATTTTGTATACTATATAAATATATTTAATATACAGCATTTTAATTAAAATCCACTTTTGAGAAAATAAAAAAAAATTGACAAATTTCCTTGTAAAGGGTAGTTTGAGATGGGAGGAAAATCCTCATGTCACTTCCTTGGAAGACACTGAGCTTAAATACCAAGTTTGATATTTAACTGACATTTTGTTTTTGTAGTTATGTTGCGCACAGACACACATGAACTTTTTTCTCAAAATACATATTGTTGTTGAAATCTCAGTATCAGATATTTCAGTGCAATACAATACCTTCGCTACCTACTATGTGCATTGTGCATAAGTGCTAGAGAAAGTAAAACATTGTATATAAATAATACCTAACAGTCTTAACAGTTTTTGGCACAATTTTGGTACACTTATACTTTATGATAACTGTGGTATTTTGAAGTCAAAAAAATACAGAAACTTAAGGACATCAGTCACCAAGGAATTGCCACATCAAGGGTGTGTATAGCTTCCCATGGAGAGAAGGGTTACTGCTTCCACTTTAATTCTTAGTAATACAATAATTTATTTATAGGGTGATTCAAAAATACTTTTACAACATAAACAAGAAAATAGATACATATAAATTTATATATGCTCTCAAACCCTTCATTTTCACATTATCAATTTACTAATGAAAGTTAATGTTCAATGGCTTTTCGGGTCCAACTGAACAACTTCATTTATCCATGTACTCATTCATGGAAGGCCTTGACCTATTGTAACCTGCAGAATAGGCCTTGTATTGCCATGACTGCTTGTCAGTTGTATAATTACATTTCCCCAGCATGTCTTACTTCATTCAGAACATACTCCCAAAAGATGCGCTCCTGCATATAAGAATAAACATGTGGAGATGCACTGGTGGTTATCTAACATGGCAGATGGATAGCTAGAGGAGGACCAGTCCCATGGCCTGCATATTCCCCCGACCTCAATCCTTTGAGTTTTAACCTTTGGACTACCTTAAAAAATTAGTTCATGCAGCAGACATCCCGGTTGGAGAAACTATTAATCTATGCTTTATGGAAGCTGCAAAACCATACGACACCAACCGTCTATACTTTGACGAGTGCATGCATGTCAAGAGGAGGACATTTGCTCTTAGTGGCATTTGTGTTGAGAAACTCCTAACAAGCTGACGACACCAAAAATAAAATAATGTATCACTTTAAAATGTTTTGATTAGTAAAATTTTGAATCCCAATAAACCGAAAATGAAAGGTTTTGGGACATGTGCTTATATGGACATTTTTTCTTGTATTGATGTAAGGAACCAGTTCCTAATCTTTGTAAAAGTATTTTTATTCACCCTGTATTTCCATTAATGGAAAATTTAATGATACACTTTTCAAATAGCATGTGTAAATAGCCCAACAGCTTGCACTTTTGCAAGTATTTTTTGGAGCCCCAAACAAATGGCTGGATGTTTGCTGATGATGAATATTTAACACTGTAGACATATTTTGTTTTGTGGAAGCAAGCTTGTTTATAACATCCATGTGGATAATACAGGTTAGTGCTTATTAGAGGTTAGGAAATAAAATCAAATCACTTCATGTTTTTTTTATAAATAATAATAGTAGTATTTTAGTCATTAGAAATAGCATTTACTAGAAGGAACTTTGAAACTACATACTACCTATGCTTTGTGGTAAGAGCATGAATGCAGTAGGAAATGGTGAAATTTTTAATTGAAGTTTCTCTTTACTTACCTATTAAAGAAGAAAAAAATCATTGAAAAAGACAGCAGAACTCCAGCATTAGACACTTTTATTACAAAAATTAAAGCTTGTGAGTAATATTTTAATAAAGACTTTTATGACATAGAATGGCTTAAAAGTTATAAAAATAGAGTCAAGTTGTTTTGTTGTCCTTGGTTATGGATCTTTCTTTGGCATGCTGGCTTTATGCTCTGAATTAAGTGTTCTATACATAGTGTGACTGAAGATATGAACAAAACAAATGCAACTGAGGCAGGATGCAGGATGGCTGAGGTGGTAATGCTGTGTCATGCATTCAGAAGGTCTTGGATTCAAATTCCATGCGCTGGAAGTTCGACCTAAAACAATAGTAAAACTGAAAATAGATGATAGTTGTGACTTTGCTGCCATCTATCCACAGATAGTAAAATCAACTAGACTGGAGGGTAGCCTACTGCCATATGCTGGTCAAGGAGGGAAATAGTATAGCGTGAGGATGAGATTGTAAATGCTAGCTATATTACATCTAACATTGACTGCTTGGTTCAAAGAGAAAATTATATGGTATGGGGACGAGCCTTAAAAGACTATCATGTACTGACCAACAGGTATCTCACCTAACAGATCTGTCATGATATGTCTGCAGTTAAAGCAACCATAAAATAAACAGAATTAAAGAAAAAACAGATGCAGTGATAAATCCTTTTTTTTTTTTTTTATTTTAATGTTTAAGTTGTATAGCCCACTTTAACTTGAATGGTCATATCAGGGGCTTTGACTTGTGAAATAACTTGCATTAATGTAGGTTCAAAACGTTAGATTACTCAATTTTATATTACCAAACACATGCACATTCATTCTCACATTCATACTTCCAGACTCTGTGGAGGATAGGGAATAATTCTGGTTGAAGAAAAATTCCTCGCTCCAGTCAGGAATTGAAACCAGGACCTCCGGGTGAGAAGTCAGCTCAAAAACTTATTGATTTTTATCAGGGAGAATAATCTTGACATGGCTTATGCAAAAATCTTAAGGCTCTGTGAACTTGTAATAACAATTCCGGCAACAACTCTTGTCTTTTGAACATAACTTTTCTACACTTACAAGAATAAAGTAAGTCCTACTGGGTAGTGTGGGGGTAAAATGTCTGCCTCACAATCAACATATTGCAAATTTGAAACTTGCTTAGGATGAGTTACCCAGATAAAGTTTTTTTTTTTTTGGGTGGGGGGGTCCTTTATCCTGACAAGACAAATGTCAGTAATTTTAAGCTTCATGGATCCCGAGATCATTTGAGCATCATTTCACCAATTTCATTCATCATCCAATATGACCAACCAGGTTAAAGGACGTTAAGCTACCATAAAAATAGAATAAAGTCATTTCTCAGAAACACAATCAGTTAAGACAGACTATCTAATCTCTTTTAAGCATATAAACATTTTATGACAGCATCATTGTTGATTTTGCAAAGGAGGAGAGAAGAAAATAAATATGAATATGGAACGCCATAAATAGGATCATTTGAATTGTCACCTAAAACACTTAGGATTGAATGTTGAGTTTCAGTTTTTTTTTTTATTTTCCTTTAATAATAATAATAATAATAGTTAATAGTAATAATAATAATAATTTAATATGCCTTTATTTACCTATCTACCTTCATAGGCGTTACGATTACTCAGATCTACAGAGACGATTGAATGCTAGGCATTAACAATTTCCGATATGCTCTTTATTATTAGTTAGAAATTTTAAATACTTTATACTTCTCTTAATTGTAAATCACTATTATAGCTGCAACAAAATGTGTAACTGAATTTTTAACTGATTAGTACGAAATAGAAGAAGTAGTCCTTTAAGGCCAGTATGTAAAACACTAACTAACATTTGAATGCAAGCAACAGATTGTTTTTATTCTCCCTAGCACATATGTACATGCACATAATATATAGAGAAGGTATTGTATTCCACCCAAAAATTTGATATTGAGATTTTCATATACTATGTTTTGAGACCCTGTGAGTCAAAAAATAAATTAGGAAAAGGACTCTGTGTGTGTGTGTGTGTGTGTGTGTGTGTGTGTGTGTGTGTGCGTGTGTGTATGTGTGAAGGGGTGGAGGGCACCATAACGCTAAAAAAAAAAGGACATTTAGTATCTCCTAGGAATGCGACACCAAGATTTTCAGGAAAATTCTCCATCCTCAAACTACCCTTTACATAGAAACATTTTCGAAAATTTTGATTTTTTCAAAAATGGCTCCAATGATTTTGATTAAAATATAATACAGGTATTAAAGATGTTTTACAAATGAAATCTATATCTTGAACTTTATGGGAATATCCTATGAAATCCTCTTCATTCTGAATATAATTGGTAAACAGTAAGAGATAGCCAAAAACTTACTACACAAAAAAATGTAGATCTCGTCAAAGCACACCATTTATGTCATTTAAATTTTTGTTGTGGAGCTAACCGTTCCCAAGATATTTTTTATTATTGGTTTCAATTCTAAAATACTTAAACTTTTCTCAAATAGGAAGCCGTTTGCGTTTCTTTTGTTTTACTTCGGACAATACAAAGAAGCAAATTTCAATAATAATCACACATTTTAAAACATTTGTCTATCGCTTAAGTAGTGTATTTCCTTAGTTCCCTTCTACTTGTAAGGAACTAAGGAATAAGACCATTCTGCTAAGGCTATCTTGGTAGGATGGATTTGAAAGATTGTAGAACCGGGAGAGAAAGTCATGCGAATGGATCTCAGATTTTTTTATTAGATTCAAGGTAAAGCATTACACACGTTAGTATCAATGGTTCATTCAAAATCAACTACCTAGATTCTTTTGGAATACATTTTTATTTTATTTTATTTATTTTTTTTTTTTTTTGCGTAACAATAGTTTTGAGCTAGGCACCAAATTAATTCTTTTCCTCGACGACGCTATTCACGAACACTAAGTAGTATTGTAAACTCTAGCTGGTGCATGTGAGCGAGTTGTAGTGATGTTTAGCGGATGTATTTTCTGAAGGTATATCTCTTAATTATACATATTTTTTGGTATGTCCTCATTGTATGTCGTTGCGCAACACAACTTCCTTAGGAACTCCGGTGCCGAGTCAAACTTCCGAAAAAACTTGGTTCGAAGGGTACATTCGAGCGCTGCACGCCAAAATTATCTTGTACTGCTGTCAATAGATGTCTCTTTCAACCAGCGTTCAACGGAAGTATATAATGGTGTAGTGGTACCAATTGTCATTAATATAGGTACATTGTAGTGTGGGCTAAATAAAGGAAAATCGTGAAATAAAATTATAAAGATAGGACTACGTTTCAATTAATTCCGTTAATTTACCCATTACGTATCTGCGACTGTGAAACAACAGCCTATACTGGCAGTCTGTTTCCTAGTATACTGTTGGCCATCTTGATAATAAGCTTTGAATTTTAAAAAATATAATGTCGCTGCAATTTCATAGTTGTAAAATGCAACTTTTGAGATTGTCCTGTTACAGGGAGGAGGAATAAGATAAATAAATTGTTTCGTTTCCCGAATTATATTGAAAGGTAAGAAGCTTTCAGAACACACGAGTACAGAATCAGTCATTACAATTAGTCATTGCCTAACCTGAATCATGCTGCCGCCGCTTGGTCGTAATAACTTTGTGAAAAGACACTTTAATAACTGTTTCAGATTCTTTCACGCAGAAAAACAATTCATTACAAAATTAGCTAATCTATACGCTAAATTAAACAAGAATGTCAAATTTGAAGCAGCATTTTTATCTTAACTAGAACCACCAACTTTGCCCCTTTTCCTGGAGTGTATATTTGACATTCGTTATATAACTTACACTAACCACATACTGCATTGCAGAATCTTATGACTAATTTATTGTTTACCTCAGTCAACTTGTAATTAAATGCGTGTTGGCATTTCAGTACAAGCTTATATAAATTTACATTCAATCCAGAGTAATATTTACATTTACAATACTTTTCTTGCATTAGGTAATCTAGATCATATTATGAAATGCTGATGAACGATATATAAACATATATTTGCACTGTTTTCTGTCATTTGTTTCAGGGTAGCCTAAATGCATTTGACAAAAATAATGGTTTTAAACAGTCTTTTGTCAATGATGCTATCAATTGCCAGGATACCAGTACTACCTGTGTGCCAGAATTTCATCATGAGAGGTTCTTTTACATGCAGTAAATTTATAATATGGGGTTGCTTTTAAACACACCTAAAAACCATCACATTTTGGGTTCAGAAGTGGTTATATGCAATTAATTGATGAATTGAGAGGAAATAGTATCACGAATAAAGAAAGACAACATTGTGTTGTTTGCTTTGTTTCAGCATACGTTATCTACATTGGAAAAACATTAATATAGAATAAGTGAGATGAATTGTTAACATATGATTACTTAATTTGTTTTGTTAATTTCTTTTTGCAGAATAACATTAATGAAACCGAGGGAAAAAATGTATTCTATATTTTTGACATATAGATATGTTAAGTGTGGTGGACATGTTGGTAAACTCATTCAGAAGTGGTTATATGGAGTTAATTGATGAATTGAGAGGAAATAGTATCACAAATAAAGAAAGACAACATTGTGTTGTTTGCTTTGTTTCAGCATACGGTTATCTACATTGGAAAAACATTAATATAGAATAAGTGAGATGAATTGTTAACATATGATTACTTTATTTGTTTTCTTAATTTCTTTTTGCAGAATAACATTAATGAAACCCAGGGAAAAAATGCATTCTATATTTTTGACATATAGATATGTTAAGTGTGGTGGACATGTTGGTAAACTCACTTGAATTAATTATTTTTAATTTTTTTCATTTCAGTAGCATTGCTTTGTTTCTAATGTAGTATAAGAATCAGCAAATGTATTTATCTGTATCATGTCATAGGCCAACAATAATCTTCTTACCTAATTAATATCTTAGGGTGAGTTGCTTGGTATGAATTTTTACAACTTTTTTCCTTTATCATGCAGTGACAAATGTTTGTAATAATGTGGCAAGCTAATTAATACTTTTGGGTGAGTTGCTTGGAAATGAATTGTTATATTTGTAATAATGTGGCAAGCTAATTAATACTTTTGGGTGAGTTGCTTGGATATGAGTTTTAATGTTTGTAATAATATGGCAAACTAATTATTACCATGGGGTGAGTTGCTTGCAAATGAATTGTTTCAAGGTTTGCTTTATCAGTCAGTGACAAATGTTTGTAATAATCTGGCTAACTAAATAGTACCTTGGGGTGAGTTGCTTGGAAGTGATTTGTTACAAAGTTTGCTTTATCATGTAGTGGTACATGTTTTATAACTTTTATTTGGGGGGCGGGGAAGGGCTTCATCATGTCTAAATACCTCTGTAGCAATAACAAATAATGTCACAGCCTTCGGTTTATTCTCATAAAAATGTTGCTGTAAATACATAAATTCCATTTCTTCGTGTTTAGTGCTTTCATCATTATGCAACACATGGCACAAATATGAATGCATGAATAAAGAACTTCAAAAATATGTGGTCTTTGGAACTGAAAAGGGAAAACTTATACATCGTTAGTAAATTCACAGAATGGTTAATAATATAAGATATATTAGATTTGCATATCCTTGTATTATTTTTATTATTATGTATATTGTTACTTTCATTTTAAGTATCACAGTGTCAGCAGCAGGTACGACCTAACAACGAAGTGTGACATCTTCCTTCTTAACATATATGTATATATAAACTTGATTCTTGTCATTTTTAAAAACAAAAGTCCAGGATGCATAGAACTTTTAGCTATCTTTAAAACAAAATGCAAAATTTGCACAAACTGGGTCAAACTTGTGCATCAATTGACATAAATATAAAATAATCTGAAATAAAATGCTTAAAGAATTCTTTGGTATATCTATGAATGTATCACAGTAATTGACTTATGCATAACATCTGTGTGATTTAAGTTTGTAAACACTGCATAATTATAAGGCATTGTTTATAAATATAAAACAAGGAATTGTTTGCTTGTACATTATAGATGCAAATTAATTGGTACTATGGAACTAACCATTTTCATAATCAAGGTGTTTCTACTCCATTTTTGCCCTGATATTATGAGCAGAAATTATTCTTTGAATAATTAATTTAACACAATCTTTTATATGTATTCTGAGATGAAACTGCACAAATTATACACACAGCTATTGTTGCATATGGCTTCTGAGCATAATTATAACATGATTGAAAATAAATTGTTACAATGATATCAGCTCAGTGCTTTAATAGCCAAGGCTTTTGTGACCTATTGTAATTACCTTAATGTTCAACTCCTGTATTATTTTGTGGAATGGGCATTTTTCTTTTTTACTTGCAATTGCATTTATCCAATTCATATACAGGCAATATATATGAAGGGAAGATATGGGCACTGATATTATAGTGTGATTTGTTTGTACTCGTTTTTATTGTTTGTCATTCCTATTGAATAATAATAATAGTCTTCAGTTTTGTAATGTTGCAAACTATAAGGGTCATATTCAACTTTATTTTATTGCAGAATTTGTTCCACAGGAGTTATTTGCATTGAAATGAAACTGTTACAGTTAAAAATCCTTAAATGCAATTGCAAATCCCTCACTCTTGGTATAAATGAAATGTACAGTATTCTCACTTTGAGAGTGTAATCGTTCCCTCAGTTGCTTATATGGCACACACTCAGTCGAGTCCTGCAGCCTGAGAAATGTATGCTATGCAAAGAGCAGTAATGCCAACTTAGCTGAAGCAGAATATAGTGTATTGCTTAAACTGTTACCAAAATAAATTGGAATATCTACTCAAAAAGATACTTCACTTGACAGACAGAATACCAAGCATATGGAAATTTTTCATACAACAAGATACATTGGTGTTTTAAAATTTTGTTTCTAAAACTACATGTTTTGTTTTCTTTGTCAGTATTGATTGCCATGCAGAATATTTGGTCTCAGAGGAAAATTGTTAGAAACTGAAGAGTCTAGTATTCCTTGTAGATTTTAAAAAGTGGTGCATTTTACTACTTTCTTATTTTCATTGTGCATTATATGTTATTCTGTTATAATTTGCTTTTTCTGTGTTTGTGAAAGATACATATTTTAACCAAAGTTATTACAAGACTGCACAAAGAGTATGATTGATAAAATTTATGCCACTAGTTGCTGACACCGCCTCAAGTACAAATGCTAGGTGCTGCTAAGCGTTAATACTAAAGAGAGGATTTCAAATTTGAGGTTCCCTCTGAGGAACTTTTGTAATCTTATGCAAAAAATGTATATATGTATACATTGAAATGCTGCTGGCTGCTGTTCAAAACTTTATTCATTATTACAAGCATTAACATAACACTTTTGTTTTCTTCTTGAAACGGGCAGTGCTGTGTTTTGTACATTGTTATATCTTCATTTAGAATTTGCATCTATGCTGTTTTCTACACTAGCTTTGTAATGGAATTTTAATATTATTAACTTGCTATTACAAAAAAAAATTGCATTACGTTTAACCTTGTTGGCATTCCTTCGAGTTTTCCTCCACTTATACAGAATACATTAATTCAATGTGAAATTATAATTGCTGTGCTCTTATCAAACAGGATTTTAATTCTACTTAATGAAAGGATGAAACATATCCCAATAAATACTGTGCTTTTCATCTGATTATAAACGTTAAAATCTAATTTGTTGTATGCAGCAGAAAAAGGTTAAGTTAAACGTGGATTTCTTCTTGCCGATCATTTTCTTTTCAGGCATTAGCTACCGAACTAAGTAACATCTCGCATACAATGAATAATTTACAGAACATTTCAATTTCTCACACATTAATGTTAAATCAGCTATTTGGAAATGTTCAGTAACAATTCATTGGTGCATGACATGGGATTTCGAAAGAACTTAAGTAGATAATTCCTGCATTGAATACGCGTGGGAAGGGTCTTATGGCATGCTCGGTCAATATAGAAGTAGGTTAAAATATACCTCCAAGTTCTAATATCCGTGCGAAATGTTTGGAAAAGCACCCTATTCTACCATGGAGTTGACAATCTAGTATTGTATGTAGTAGTGTCTAGTTGCGTGTATTTTCTGCAGGTGGCATCTTAAGTAATTCATATTTTGGTATGTCTTCAAATGTCTGAAGTGAGGAAGGTGAACCAACGTAAATAATTACATGCACATTCACTCTTAGCTGGGATGCACCTTCCTCATTTTGTAGCTATATGTAAGAGAAAAAAAAAGAGGGGGGGAGGGAACTCTAGTATTCTCTTTTGATGCTGATGAAGTGATGAGGTTCGTAGTTCTAAGGATAAGCCTGCAGGGTTGGTTATTCTCATCTGGCTAGGGCTTGACAAAGCAGATACCGCAACTAGAGCAATTCCGAATTTCCGATACAGCATGTCTCAATACTATTGGAGCTGTAGTCTGGAACTTAAGATGTCTCAAAGGGCATGCCTGTATTATGCAGCATTCGTTGAAAATATAGTTTGTATTACGTTTACGAAACTTGACTATACTTATAAGCTTTTTAATTCAAATAATGAAAACAATATGATTTGTTGATGGTGTAAAACGCGTATAGTTAAGATTTTAAAATTATTACAGATAGAAATAACATAGATTGGAATAATTAATTTATGATTTTTTCACACACTGAAAACAATGACCTGTCATATTTGAACCGAAGGCTTCGGTACAGTAAGTAAGTGCTTAACCGTCTGAGCTGTTTAGAGCGACAACAAATTTGATGTAATTAGCTATTGGATTTTACTTAAATGAAGCGAACAAACTAACAGGTCTACTATTTCGTGTAATTTACATATAGAAACTGTTAATATATTTATCATTACGTAACCACAAAGACGCTGAAACTTAAATTGAAATTAAACTCACGGGTATAAATCCATAAATATTCTACTGCAATAGACTGAAGCTTCAATCAAATATTTTTCCTATTTTCCCTACGTTTCCTGTTTGGTTTTCCGTCTTACAGATATACATACACATATTTACAAGAACACAAATACCTATGCCCAAAGTGGGACTCGAAGTCGCGATCTACTGTGCCCCGGAGCACCACTTTAGAGAGCGCTGCCATAGGTTCGACACAGAAAATTAGAAATAAATGCCACAATAGATCGTAGCATGGAAGGCAGCTCGAGCAAGCTCGAGACTATTGAGAGAATGACATCTCGAGTTGCTGAGCTCAAATATTTGGTATAAGCCGCGACATTAGAATTGCTCAAATTGCTTTTTGCATTTTTTTTTTTTTTTTTTTTTCCTGTTAGTACTGTGTGTGTGAGCTATCACAGTGCCGCGCCGAGGTTAGACCACTCACCTCTCACCAAGGCGAGCCGGGTTCGGTCCCAGGCGACCGCAGTGGGGTTTGTGGTGGATAAAGCGGTGCAATGTTCTCCGGTTTCCACCACCTTCAGTTTCGCATTCCACCGTTTCATCAGTGTCGTCGCCTGCGGTGCCTACGTATTATAAGCGGACGTTAAAGACTATATGATAATGGTAATACTGAAGTATAATTCGATTAAATATATGCGTAAACTTTCAAGGCCGGTGTCCATAGTTTTAAAATTTTCGGGCTATTTTGCCGTGGTCTGTAGGTTAAGATATGTTTAGTTAAAATATTTCTACCTAACGTTTCGTCCCTGTCTGTGAGGGACACCTTCAGAGGCATGTGTATGGGTTTCACGACACGTGAAGCCCATATACATGCCGACAACTAAAATAAAACAGTTCCTAAAATCAGCTAAAGACCGACTCGATCCACTTTGTAAATCCGGTGTTTACAAAATCCCGTGCATCGGCACTACAAAACGTAGCATCAACACACGCATCACAGAACATAGAAGAAACTGCCGCCTCGGACAAACAGAAAAATCAGCTGTGGCACAACATGTTTTATATTTGGATGACCACCGTATGCAATATGATAAAGTAGAGGATAGCTACGACTAAAAATTATTACCCCCGTTTATACAGAGAGGCCATTGATATTTATAAAAACACAAACAACTTTAACAAAGATGATGGTCTGAAATTAAACTCCACCTGGTTCTCTATACTTTCCCAACTCCGTAACCTCCAGGCTAAATAAACACAACTAGATCCCGTCCACTTGACCCCGCCCCCTGTGTCCGAGTATATATACTGGCTATAAACCGCGCCAACAGCGTAATAGCTGAACAAAGCACTCCCCCTCCCATAGGGACAGGTCTATCAAAATTCACCACTATATTTAAATAAATAAATAAACACCAGCGGAGCAGAGGAAAGGATGCTGCTCCTGAAAATGCAACCGCTCGAGGAGCCTACCAGCGCTACCATCTTAACACCAACACTCGAAACCTCAAACAAAACCTTAACCATCATCTCATACCTGTGGTTAAACCCTTACTAGGGTAGGTACACAGCAACAACACCCAGGCTCACCACGAGCCTACCAGACACGCACGCACTGGTGTTATTCTTTTCGAGTTAGCGAGCACATGGCCTCTGAAGATTGCCAATCCACAATGCACATTTCAGGACCATAGCGAACTTTTGGTGACTGCATGGGGGATTTTATGTTTACATTGTTACATTACCTGAAGTAAAGTTTTGTGAGGTCATGTGATACACATATCATGAACAAATATAAAGGCGGTTAGCACGTGTGAAGTTCGGTTTTCAGGTTCAAGGTTCGTTCATGATTAAATCACGTGCTTTCACATACGGTTGCAGTGGTGCAGTCTGATATAATGTGCCTGAAATATAATTTCTTTGTGTAAATGTAACAAATGCACAATTGCAGAAGTTCAGGTTTGGAACTTAGACGACGTTTGACAGCGCATTTAATTCGCGTTTCAATATGGTGAAAACTTAATCGAAACGAAGAGAAAATGTGGAAATTGGTGGATTATTTGATCACGTCTGTCGGTAAGAGCAAAATGATCATGAAAGTTCTCCAGACATTTCAGACATCAGATCCAACAACAAAGGATTTTCCCCTCATTCGGATATGTAAGTGTTATTTATTATTGTCTAACAATATAATAAACAATAGTGTAATATCGCTTACGCTTTCAGTTTCTTCACTAGAGTTCTTTCTATTATGCGCGCACGTTTTCTTAGGCACTCGCTTCCCGTTTTCATTAGATAATTCTTGGGTAATTCTGCGTTCTGGCTCTAAATATTAATCCATCTGCTAGGCGGAGTACAACATCGGAATACTGTATCCGCTTGGTGCGCTTGCTGCTAGCCGATACCAACGTAATATTTTAATACATCGCTACATATGAATGTACGTCGTGATGTCTAGTGGGAACCATTTCCCCATCGGTCTGGAAGTATGCATGTTAGCGAATGTGTGAATTAAATAAAACTGTCACTCCGCATGTGAGAATGAATGTGTGTACGTTTAAAAATGTTAATTAAAATAAACTTTTACAGAAATAACTTCATTACACGTCAATACTTACAAGGAGAATTTCAGAAACGGTCAGCTCTACAAGAAAAGAAAAAACATAAATCAGATAAATTATTGTTTTACGAGATCTACATTATATATGCAGTATGTTTTTGTCTTTCTCTTACAGTTTACCAGTTATGCAAAATTCTTCCAGAATAAAGAGGTCTTCAGAAGTTATCGTCAGAAAATTCAAGATATACATATTATTTGTCATAAAATATCTTTAATGTACCTAGGATATTTTAATCAACATCGTTAGAACCATTTTTAAGAAAATCAAAATTGACGATAATTTATACATATGAAGGGTAGTTGGGGTGGGGCAATTATTGAAAATCTTCGTGTAATCTCATTCTTTTAGTATTATAGCAGTAAGTAAAGACAAGTATGCCTGCAGTACGTTTCAAGAGTTGTGGCTTGCTTAGGCTCTAAGACGTATGAAAAATTATGAGTTTAGTTCCGAGTAACGTGGTCTTCCGTGGGACTGTGCCTTGAAAGGTTTGTAATTCAAACAGAATAGGCTTACAACCCTAGGCCTGGTTCACTTCCTGTAAACATGTACCTACAACAAAAGCGAGCGATGAAATATTGTCATTTTAACAAGTTTGATGACTAGATATTATTTTCCTTGATCAATCCGTGGAGACTTAGCACTGAGTATCCGCAAGTAGTCTTACAACATTTTTATTGAAAACTGCCATTTAGAATGTTATTAAAACTATCATTCCAAATTAACCATTTATTTTGAAATGTATTCTAAACTAATAGTGATGATGATAATAATCACAATAGTAATTATGATAACTACAACAATAATAATAATGGTGATGATGATAATAATAATAATAACAATAATAATAATTAAACTCATAGATCACCATCACCGTTAGCCATTTTAACCAGGAGCCTAGTGACAATGAAAAGTGTAATGAAGTTATTTCTGTAAAAGTCTATTTGAATTAACAAGAAGTAGATAGAAAAATAATCTTTCACAGGAATAGTTTCCAAAAGCCAAATAAAAAATCTGATGTGTACCATTCATATGACTCTCTACATCTCTGCAACAAAATATTCAGAAAAAATTAGCAGAAACAGTCTTACTTGCTTCCTTGTAAGTAGAAACGAAATAAGGGAGTACCATAGGTTAAAGTGATAGCCATAAGCTGGTTGCTATGCTACTGAAGTTCCTTTGTTTGTATGGACAGCAGTTGACAAATTCCTGTAGGAGAAAAGTGTTTTTCTAAGCAGAAACCAAAAACAAGGAATGTCTAAGAACGATGAGCTCCACGAAAAAAAATGTATATAACATAAATTGTGTGTTTTAACGTGCTCTACATTTTTGTGTAGTAAGTTTTTGTCCATCTCTTACGGTTTAGCAGTTATTCAAAATTCCGTAAAATTCATCCCGAATAAAGTACTCTTCAGAGTCTATTCCCAGAAAATTCAAGATATACATTTTATTTGTCAGGTAAATAGCTTTAATGTACGATGTTTTAATCAAAATCGTTACAGCCATTTTTGCGAAAATCAAAATTTTCAAAAAAAAGTTCTATGTAAAGGGTAGTTTGGGGTGGGGGGGATTTTTCTCAAAATCTTCGTGTCGCATCCCTGGAACATAGTAAAATGAAATACCAACTTTTCGTTTTTGAGTTATCGTGTTCACAGACACACGTACACACACACCGGACCTTTTTCCGAAAATGCTTTTTTTTTTTTTTTTTATTAGATAAAGGGGACCCTAAAACATATATTTCCAGTGAAATCTGTATCGAATTTTTGGGTGGAGTGCAATACCTCTATACACTATGTACATAATGCTTATAGAGAACGTAAAAAGAGAGGTTGTCTGTTGGTTTTTTAACGTCTTCCATTTTCAAACGCACGCGCATTCATTCTCACATGCTGATGGTTAATCTGGAGTGACAGTTTTAATAAAATTCACATATTCACTAACATGCATACTTCCAGACCGATGGGGGAAATGGTTCCCACTAGACATCAAGACGTACAAACATATGTAGCGACGTATTAAAATATTACGTTGGTATCGGCTAGAAGCAAGCGCACCAAGCGGATACAGTATTCCGATGTTGGTACTCCGTCTAGCAGACGGATTAATATTTAGAGCCGGATCGCAAAATTACCAATTTTTGGGCAACATCATAAGCAGAGTAGAGCAACAACGTTGAGACATTAAGTACGATATGCATCCTGATATGTAGTGGCTTCAATGCTAAGGATTCATTCTGTCTGTAGATCCCAGAGTTCACGCACATACACGTGTGCAGAGTTTCTTTTATTAATTCAGCTAGTTAGCCTTTTCACCATTATGACTGAGGGTCTCAAAGAAAGAAACTTTTTTTGGTTGACAATACTACGGAACCTCTCTCCTCTTCCTCCCGGCCCTCTCTCCCACATAAAACTACCTCCCAAGAAAAGGTGGCTGCAACTGCTCAACCCTTTCTTAAACATCCTTTAGCTATGCTTTGTGGCTTATTGCCCTCAACATTAAGTTATACTTAAGTGCTCGTCAAAAAATGTGACTAGTATCGGAGATTATCCGTTTCACCAAGCAATTATTGTAATTTTACAACTGCTGTAAGACATAATACTTAACACATTGGTTCTCCATTGGAGCATCGTTTCAGTTTCTGCTTTGAGGGGCAGGCAAGATTTCTGAACCATTTGCCCTAATTTGCATGTGTATTTTAATGACAAAGAAAATAAACTTCTATTTCTTAAATTTAAAATATTTATTAAAAGTACAGTCATGAAATATGTTTTTTTTTTTTTTGAGGTCCCCTGAGTCCGAAAAAATCATTTTTAGAAAAAGAGCTCTGTGTGTATGTATGCCTGTTTGTGTATGTGGATGGCAGTGCTCAAAAATGAAAAGAACATTAAAAGCTAATCTTGGTATTTATGTTGTATCTTCCACGGATGCAACACAAAGATTTTCAACAAAAGCCCCCCCAACACAAACTACCCTGTACATGAAATACAAAATATTTGAAAATTTTGTTTTTCTCGAAATTTTTCTAATGATTTTGATTAAATTACTGTATATTTAAAGATATTCATAACAAATAAAATTTATATTTTGAATTGTCTGGGAATAGCCTCTGAAGACCTCTTTATTCTGAATGAGTTTTGTAGAATTTTGCATAACAGTTAAACCGTAAGAGATAGACCGAAACTTAATACCCAAAAAATGTAGATCCCACTAAAACACATAATTATGTCATATACATTTTTCTTGTGGAGTTGACTATTTTTGAGACATTCCTTGTTATTGGTTTCAGTTTTAAACTACTTAACATTTCTCAATCAGGACCATGCAAAGTGAACCAAACCTCAATTGTTTCACATAGCGACCAGCAGTTTAGCAGAATGTATTCCTTTATTTCCCTTCTACTTACAATGAAACAAGTAATGAGGCCAATTCTGCTAATATTTATCTTGGTTAGCATGATGTAGATAAAATCTTTTGTAAGAATAGTTTGTATTTTGGAACAGCTAGAGTAAATTACGTGAATGGAACACATCAGGTTTTTACCTATGCATTAAAAGATTTAAGCTAATCTGTCATGCTATGTCTTTACAAAATGTATCCAGTAAAAAAATTAGTGTTAAATTCTTTTAAAAAGGGTACAATGAGCCGTATGTAACTAATTAATAATAATGATTTAACCCATAAGTAATTAATTTCAAATATTTTTACATGTGTATTCAACGATTTACGCTAATGACTCTTTCATGCTATGTCTCTACAAAATGAATCCAATAAAAGGATTATAACTTTTTTTTTTAATTAGTTTTATTAATCGATCAGTGCACATAGTGCTGTGCAGACAATGATAACATTGAAACATGAGATATGCATATAGAACAAACATCATAACAGAGGTGAAGTCAAGTTCCTCTGTAAGGAAACAGCATAATCAAGCTCTGCTTCACTGCTGCTTCTGTATCAGAGAAAGAGGGTGGTGGAGCAAGTTATCTTGAGGTAGCTGACTGCACATTCTGGTAGGAAATTCAGATTATTTGCCCAGAGAAAAGAAAACTGCCTGACTGTGCAGCTGAGAGAAGATTTATGATTTATGTATTAGAGGATAACGGTAACAGACGAGAATAGGCTAGTTGAGTTTCTTTTTGAGGAGTAATTTCCAGGTAAGGCGACGGTCGAAGTGACTACTAGGTATTTTGTTTCATTAATGTGGTTCTGTTTAATAAGGGTGTTTGCGACCTTAAATGATGCAAGTGAAAGCATCCAGCAGAAATAGAAAATCATCACTTCACATTTATCATGATTTAGGGCAATGCTCAAGATTTGAGCCAAGCGGTTAGAGAACTCAGTGCTGTTTGAAGGTAGCAATACTTACATTCTTGTGTGAAGTAAACAAGTAAATCTTTTCTGAAAATTAATTATTTGAGCTTAATCATAACATGTGTACATTAAGCATAACTTTATTTTGGAGTATGTTGGTGATCTACCATAATTCTTATTCATATCTCTCCAAGATGAATAAAGGGCAGTCAAAGAGTATATACTGTATATTTTGATTTTCATTTCCACAGATGCACTTTGGAGTGTCTTCGAAATGAAATCTAAACAAACATTTACCATATTTCCCAAGACCTGTCAAAAACTGCATCAACATTAAGTTTGTATTGTTATACATTTCTGTCTGCCTTTTACTGTTGAGAAATACAAATGCTTTGTTAACTTTCCTTTTTCATTTTTAACCTACCATTCATTCCATTCTTTTAAAGTTTGCAGTTTGACTGTCTTTTTTACATACAGTATAGGATGCGATCAGATTAGTGTGCAGTATGAACTATTATTCATTTTCACCAATTCATCAAGTCTCTTGTTGCTGATGACTCCACTATGTCCTTTAATCCAAGATAAAAAATATTTTGAGAAGCACTATTAACCGGTTGATGCCGTGCAGTGCTTTTAAGCAACAGCATTAATTTGCTGCATTTTTAAATTCCCTATATTGCCCACAAAGTATTCTGTAATGGCAAAAAAACCTTACTACATTCCTGCATACCTGCAAAACACTGTGACAAGCCAATTTTTAACTTTTATTGAAGTGCTTGGTGCATACTTAATCCCTAGGCTTATTTTGAAATCATGTAGTACTTATGGAGATTTGTATATATGTTCATGTTAGTATAATTTTGGATATTTATACATAAAATTATATAAATTATCTATCTCAGTCATGGAAGGCTCTTACACTATCATATTTCTGTCACAGAATGTGATGAAATGTTTGATCACTTGAAGTGATCACATTTGAAGCTATTAAATATGTTTCATGTCAAACTTTTTATCGCATCTTTTATCACTGTTTTAAAATGGATAACCAACCATTAACAACAACATGAGCTGTAACTCTAAGAGCAGTAATAGTTCTTATGGTATTTTGTTTAGAATATGTATGGTGTCATAATATGGAATATTTAGAAATAAATACATACAAATAAATACTTTTACATTAACTTTTGATCTTTTTGTGCACATTTTCCACTTAACCTCAAAAAGAAAATTTCACAAACTATTTCACAATTATTATATAGTATGACAACACATTTATATGTATTAATAGCAAAAATAGTAATTAATGGTTCTAATAATACCTAATTTTCTCTTTTATTTTTTTCTCTCCTAAATTTGGGCTTCTCAGTCAATTTAAGTTTTATTTTCCTTGGCACAGTGTAAATAGGAAATATAGAAGGTATGTATTCCACCCAAAAATTTGATACCAAGATTTCACTGTAAATACATGTTTTGAGACCCCCTGAATCCAGAAAAATAATTTTTAAAAAAAATGTGTGTGTGCATTTGTGCGAGTTGGCAAAATAGCCCATTAGTTGGTTAAATACCAAACTTGGTATTTAAGTTAAGTATCTTCCAAGGATGCAAATCAAAGATTTTGAAGAAAATTCCCCCACCTGAAATAACTCTTTATAATTTTAATTTTCTAAAAAATGGTTCTTATGATTTCGATTAAAGTGGCATGTGTTTAAGATATTTTCATGACAAACAAAATATACCTATATCTTGAATTATCTGGGAATAGCCCCTAAAGAGTTTTATATAACTTATAAACCATAAGAGCTGGACAAAAACTTACTACTCAAAAATGTAGATCTCATTAAAACACATAATTTTTATCATACATTTTTAATAGAGTTTACATTTCTGAGATATTCCTTGTTATTAGTTTCAATCTTAAACTACATAAACTTTTCTCAAGCAGGAAGTTAACATTCCATTCATCTCTTTTGTTTTACTTTCGGGAATGCAAAAGAAAACCAAATTCAGTTGCTTCACACAGCAATAGGTTTTTTTAAAGATTGGATATTGCTTTCACCTAATATATTTCCTTATATCCCTTTTACTTACATGGAAACATGTAATAAGAAATTGCCGCTAATGTTTATCTTGATTAGTGTGATGTCAATAAAAGTAGATTTTTTGTTTGATTTTTTTAGCTTAACGTCCTCTTTAACCTAGTTGGTCATATCGGACAATGAATGAAATCAGTGAAATAATGATGCTCAAATGATCTTGGGGTCCATGTAGCTTTAAGTTACTTGACATTCATCTTCTTAAGATAAGAAACCTGAAAAACACCTTATCCACCCTATGCAAGATTTGAACTCATGAACTGTTGAATGTGAGGCAGACATGCTACCCCTGCACTACCCAGGTGGGCTAATAATCTTTTGTACAGAAAGTTGAATGGAACACATCACATATTTTTCCTCACATCATTTGCCGTACATCCTTCATGTAGTTTACTAATGGCTTCTGCTAAGCTTATATGCAAGTATATTAATTCATGTTTCTGTTTCTATTTTAATGTTATGAACTGAACAGCACTTCATGTGATTGTAGCCACTGAACTTGTGTACCTGTCTGCTATTTCCTTTTCTAATCATAGATGTGGTCCAAGGTGTTATGGTGAATAATAACTTTTATCACAAATGTGATCAAAGATGCTATTTTACACAAAGGTTTTATTATATAATCACATTACTGTGACACAGAAATTGCCTTAGGGATACTTCACTGGGGGGAAAGTTTCAAATATTCCACACACAGACATTATTGTATTTATTGTTATGCGAATCTCTGTATTAACTTTTGTTAATGATAGGCACTAATGATGTCATTGTTACCAAATAGCATGTTTCTCTTTTTATACCTTAGGCCAGAGTTCTTTCTTTTTGAAGTTCTAGATATGCGTGAGAACAAAAGGATTGAAGGTGATGATTTTAATGAGCCTCTTGAACCCAATGTTTGTTGTTTATACATTCTAGTACACTTAACAAAAGAATAAGTATGTGTTGCTGATTCTGCTGTTTGCTTTTTATGAAAACCATATTCATTTAATAACTTACTGTAATAGTATATGAAAATACCTAGACTTTATTTGTCATTAAGTAGGCTCACTATCTGTCCAGGATTTAACCCTTTTACTGCCTTTCTTATACATTCCGCTGTTGCAAAATGTCCAGGGCTTTGAAGCTAAAACAGACTGTTGCAATTATGATAAATTTGAAAAATTACATTTGTCTTTGTAAAAATGAAATTGGGTAAACTGTGGTAAATATTGCTTGCATTTGCTTTGTTTTTAGATAAGTGGGGGCTGTTCCATTTTCGTATTCTGCGAATTTGTTTCCGGTAGTATTGCTTATGTGAAAGCATGATCGACATTCAGCAGGTGTGGTGAAACAGAATAGTTTCAGGGGCTTGGGTTTTATTAAAAGGAAGAACATTTTAGTCATATATCCATTTCAATCTGTTCATATTTGTGACATCTCTTTGAAGGAAAAAATTTACATTTAATGCAAAAACTTCAAAACGAATACAAGTTACACAGAGGTAGGGAAGGCACTGAAGATCACTTAAAAACAGATAAACATTAGAAAGTTGAACATGCTGTTTTAACTTCAAATATTGTATAATAAGTGAGTTGGTAAATGTAACAAACACTACATCACTGAAAATTCTACTTACTTGGACTCGTTTCAAGGAACTGAGTATTGTTCCCATTATCAACAATTCTCCAACTGATCATGCTGCTCTCGTTTCATGTCCAGGGGAGGCTGAAGGTTGCTGGTGCTCTCTGGTGACAGGGTGATGGATCTCCCAAGGGTGGTTGGTGGCGGTAATTCGAAATTCATTACATGGTCTTTGTGTTTATGTATATGAATCTTTTCCCAGGTTTCTAATTCATAGATGTTTTTTATAGTTTTTAAAAGTTTTATACCAGGTGTGATGTCTTGATTTGAGGTCCAGAAATGATGTCCTACTGCTGATTTATCTATCTGTTTTTGGTATAAACATCTCATATGTTCTTTTAGTTCTGTTTCAAGAATTCTCTTGGTTCTGCCTATGTATACTAGATTACAGTCGTTGCAATCTATTTGGCATATTCCAGCTAACTTTTCTCTAGGGATAGGATCTTTTGTTTTGTTGCACAGCAGTTTTGTCTACTATGGTGGTTCTGAGGAGCTAAGGTGATGTTTTGCTTTTTGAAGATTTTTTGAAATTTATGGTGTGTCCAAGGGTGGTAAGTGAATTTTCTGTGTGTTTGTGGTTTTTGTAGATTTTGGAGTCTTTTGTTATTTCTCGAATACGTTTCTGTCTTTCAAATTTCATTTCTATATTTCATTCCAACCCAGTCTTTGTAGTTCATTAGTTGTTCCTTGTAAGTTGGTTCTATTGTCTAAATACTTAACTAATATTCTTCCATGAAAGCTATGAATCTTCTAAGGACTTGTAGGAATGCTCCTGAAGACCAAAATTTTACTAATATAAAATGCACAGCACAATAAACAGAACAATCCAGGCTTTTCCTCTTTAAAACAAAAGTCCTGCATAGTCTTCTTCTGTAACTTCAAATGGTAGACCTTGCACAACTCATTCTGTTGGCAATGCTGTACAAGCTACTTGTAGAGAATTGGTGTTTACCACTTACATACGACAAATCTGTTAAGAATTTTCTTCACTGCTCTTCTCATGCCAATTATTATCCAATACCTTTTTCTGAGTCTAGAAAGCAATATCTGTAATCCAGCATGCTGTAATTCATGATGTACCATTACTAAACATGGTTGGAAGGTAACAATATACAGAGTGGTGCATAATGTATCTAGCAATTTTGTTTGATATTTCTGTTCAACTTGAGCTGCACATGCGCATTAATCAGATATAATTATATGGCTTTAATGTTCACAATTGGTACGCCATGATCGTTGGCTCATACAGAAAGGATTGCAGCTGTAGAAGCCTTCATTGTTTCACGTTCCCTAACTGAAATGCAGCTCCGCCTGTATCAACACTGGCAGATGGCTGCTTAACCAGCTGTTCAAGTCAGATGAAGCAAGCTTCTATTTCTGAGAGTTTGAGAGCAAACAAAACCAAAATCCTCACATAGTTCAGGAGCCATGATGTTATGGTGTGATGTGCACTCGGAATGTGTGGAATTATTGATCCATATTTTTCCGAGGATTACGCTGGTCACGCACCAACTATAAATTCTGACCGCCATGTTGAAAATTGCAAACTTTTGTCATGCCAGAACTCCAGGAATGGCAGTTGAACATCATTTGGTTTTAGCAGTATGGTGCTATGCCACATACATGGTTTTTCTCCAAATGTCCCCCAATCGAGTTCCCGCTTTGGAGATTTAACTTGGACATTCCGATCTCCAGATTTAACAGTTTCAGAATAATTTCTGTGGGGATAATTGAAAGAAAAAGTATTCTCGCACTGTTTGCAAACTATTAGGAATTGAAAGATACCATTGGCCAGGAAATCAATGCAATTCCATGGGAAATGGCACGATGTGCCATGAAGGCATTTCTGCGCCATCTTCAAGAATGCATAAATGCAGATGGGGGCCTCTGAGCTGACGTCATATTCAAAAAGTGTTGACGTAAGTGTAATATCCTTAAATGCAAGTGCGTATACTTTCACTTTTTCACAAATAATGTAGTTTCACTTTTATTTAGTAGTTCTATTTCTCAACCAAAATTGGTAGATACATTACGCGCCATCCTGTAGAAGTCTTGAAAGATGCTATTTCTTTGCTTAAGACTAACCTTTTCTTTAACTTCAGAAGTCCAGATTTATCCTTCATCAACTGCATTTTTTTGGTTAGTTTACTATCAGCATGGAAGGTTTCAGACTGCACTACCTTCAACAAGACAATTTCTGTTTTAGTCAGTTCCCCTCTTCTCCTTTCACCTACCTTAATAGTACTGTAACAAAATCTGAAAATTATTTTTTTTTTTTGTAGTGTTTAACGCCTGCTTTAACTACTTATGGCACCGCAGGTGGTCTGAAAATTCAGGCTACCATTTGTACCATCTTTGTAGAGTGACAAATTCTTCATTGGAAATAATTATGCTTGTGACAACTTCTCTTGGTTAACTTCTGATACAGAATAGTTTTGATGGGGCTACTCTTCAGAGTCCTGCTTAAGCCATTGTGGACCTTCCCACCATTTGCTGTTTAGAAATGCCTTTAGACTGCATCCTCTTGACAATAGGAAGATACCAAGTACATGATGCCAAACTTCTGGATCACTGTAGCATCATATTTCTTTGCACCAGTTTCCCACAAATGTGTTCCAGTCTTCCTATCATGCTAGAACAAGCTAAATTGCCCCAAAAACATGCCATACAATTTTTGAAAGTCATTGAATCTTTTAATTGAAAATACATGTGAATTCTTTGCACAACCGTTAGAAGTTCAAGGTGTAGAATAGTCACAGGATTTAAAGGCACAATCCTAGCCTTTGCGTGCACAAGATTTAAGGTTGCAACTTTTCCAGTTTTGACTCTTAGAAAAACACAGGTTGGATAGGGATGCCTACTTGCATCGCAAAATATTTGTAGACTTTCATCATTTGCCAAGATAGGCTGAATTTTTTTCAGACAGTGAAAAAATGCACCCAAGCTATAAACCTAGTGCTGGCAACCCATCACCCATTTGTATTTCTCCTTCCAGATCTATTGCAATAAGAGTTTAGGTATTAGAGTTATCGGACGCATACTCTGATTAGATTAAATATCGTCTGAGTGACTGAGAGTAAATGTCTCTTTGTTAAAGGAAGCATCAACAATGACACTACATCACTGTCACAATAGAGTTCATCTGTATTAGTATTCCATGCTAATCCCAACACTTTGATGCTATGGACATTTTCGTGTGTACAGCTAACTGCTTGTCCAGCGTCGCATTTGAATTAAAGCATCTGTTTCTGCAACAAATGTATCTAGCTCTTCTTTGCTATTCAAACTGATGACACAATTGTCGACATATGGTGAAGTCCTCAGTTTTTCTGCTGTTTCTTTCAAGTCTTCTGGAGCTTTATTTAGGTGATGTTCTATTGCGGCACCAAAAAGAAAATGGACTTGATGATACTCCAAACACAACTCTGCAATGTCTCTAAGCTGGTGGTTGCCCATCCTTCCATCAGAAGAACTTCAAAAAATGTCTATATTTCTCATCTAGGCTGATTTGCAAAACAAAAAGCCTTTTCAATATCTGTTACAGCACCTATTTTGTATTTTCTGAATAGTATCAAAATGTGAGGAATTCTATCACTTAGATTTGGGTCTGTTTCCAAGCAGCTGTTCAGAGAACTTTCCATTTTATCTTTAGCTGCAGCATCAAATACTGGTCTTAAACTCTTTGATCACTGCTCGATGAGGTAAGAAGTAACCATTTTTCTTGGAGAAGTAGGGACCGGTTCTTATGCCAGCAGCTAACCAGCTCTGAATTGTCTTGTCATAATCTTTACATCTCTTGATCACTTATAGCCTCTTCATAGTTGCAGCTAACCGTTTCAGTGCCACCTCTTTATTCCCTCTTTGAAAGGTAGATGCACCTCGTATTTTACTTCTTTGTTGACCTTTATGATTTTTCAAAACAGTAGAGTGTTTCTTGTTCTAAATGTTCTTCTGTACTTTAATGGTATCTCTGATGCCTATTGTATCTAGGCACCACAAATCTTCTATATACAAAGTCCTCAAACAGTTAAGAGTTACAACAGCATTAAAGTTAGCACTTGTCTTCCTTTCGCCCATATTTGTCCAACCAAGTGTCATCTCCACCCAGTCATTCCATCATCTAGATCAACTCAGCAACCTGTCAGTAGTTCAACTCTACATCTGTCAAAATAATGTTTTTACTCTTCAGAATAGAATCATTTACTTTGTTACTAATCAAGATATGTGAACATATTTTCTCTTGATCAAAGACTTCAACTGTACCTAACCAATTAACCTAAATATGTACATTCCAAAGTTATTTATTGCCTGTTTATTCTGAGTATTATGTATAATGTTTTTGCCACGTTTAGTTACGAATGTTGAAATGTAATTACAATTTTTTAAATTGGACTAGCGTGCTGAAACATTAGGCACAAGAATTTGACTTTAATTGGTTTTAGTTGAGCATATGGATAAATAATAAATAAATGCACATAAAATTAAAATATCTTTTCTAATCTGATTTGTCGCAGCATTTTACTTCTGTTGCTCTTTGACCAAAATTATAATAAATGGTTTAGAAGATTTAATAGGAATTATTTGCAATATTCACTGTGAAGAGCAAAGTAAGAAAAAATCATTAATGGTGCAATGCTAGAAGAAAGCTTTATTTTATCTTAATGATCAGGAGAAGCCAAGTGAAATAATATTAAAAAGTTCAGCTATCATTCATACAGTTTTCATATATTTTGTTAGAACTTGAATAGGCATTACTTCCAAACGTGATTGTTATTCTGCCATTAGAGTCGCTTTGTAGTTACTGGTCTATTATAAATGATACCAAAAAGAGTGCAAGGCCTTGGCAATCTAGTGAATTTCAGATCTGAATGTGTTAGTTTACAACACTTTCAAGTCTGGATCTCCTGTGAAAGTTTAACCCTTGAACTGTAGCAATAGTGTCTATATACACAAAATATCAACAACATTTCTTGATTTATATTCAGCATTACAATACAAGCCACATTCTTTATGACATTTAGATCAAACATGTATAACCTTATTTTGAGTTCAAACTAAATAACTGTATTTGTGAACATTCCTGTTGTCACAAATCCAACCCTGTGCAATTAAGCTCCAAAATTCACCATGTGCTATTATAACCTAAATTTTATTAATTGCCCTAACATTTGTATTTTTTAAATTTATTTTCGCTAATTAACTTATGCAGTTATATTAGTTTCATTCTCTGGCATTTATTTTCTGATGTATAGTAGTTAACATGGGGAGGTGGGTGAGTAGTGAAAAATTATGAACAAATTAGATTTATAGTAATTTGCACTGAAGTCATACAGCATTAGATGTTTAAAAACTGTTGAGATGATGTTTTTTTAAATATTTGTATCAAGTTATTCTATTATAGACAGAAGAATGAAGATATTAGGAAAGAATTAGGAATATTTAAATTAACAAATAAAAATACCATTTATAGACAAAATTGGTAGTTGATATTCAAAGAATGGAAAGTGATAACATTTCTCAAAGGGCTTGTAATACAAACCTAGAGGTAAGAAATCGAGAACATCCTGTTTCAAGATTAATGAGCAATTATAATTGGAATCTGAACAGATAATTAATAGTGGTCTAATCTTCTGTTTGATGATGATGACAGGGCCTTTGGTTGAGTAAGCTGATATTGTGCATTGTTTCCATATAAAGGTCTTGAAATAGGTGACTGTCATCCTGATGTCTCTATGTCATTATCATTGTGTGAGTAAACCTAAGGAAAACTGCTATCCTTTTGAAGCACAGCAAGTGAAATTGGTAAACGAATGAAGTATATAGAATTCTGACAGAAACTAAGAATAATCGGTTGTTTGCAACTATCGAATAATTCCAGTTTTGATTTGGGTTGCTCAACACTTATCTGTAAGTATTAATGCAATAACAGGAGAAAACATTTTGATCCAATTAATGAAACCATAGTATAAACACACAGGAAGAAACAGAAATCGATCTATAGAATAGTTGAGCTGGAGGTTTTAATTTATTTCTTATCATTCGGTTTAAATTCTGCCTTTAATTTTACAAAGGTTAAAAGGCAGAAGTATCTTTAAATAAATAATTTCGTTTTTTCTGGATTCCATAAATATTCATTGTTTATTTTTGCTCTCTATTCCTTGATGGGTTTTAATATCTTAGCAAAGGCAATGGATCCAAATATTTGTAATATGAATAATTCAAGCTTTATACTAAGGTGGACAAAAACTATGGAATAAAGTGAAAGCTAGGATAGACAATATAGAGAAACAAGAAATAATAGGTACTTTAAGGGATAAAAGTACTTTAATATTATATAAGAGTATTAAGAAAGAATGGGACAGAGAAAAATACATTGATGTATGTGAAAAAATGGAAAGACAGGGTCTTACATGGGCAAGAACAGGAACAGTGAATTAAAAGGTCTAAAAGTTGTTAAAGATCTATGTCCTTTATGTGGCAATGTCGGTAACAATTTACACTGTATAACTGAGTAAGAAGAAACCAAAAAGTGGAGAGAGATAATATGAAATAAAAGCTGGAAAAGTTACCACCAGAGATATTGTACTTAAAACATTTTGGAAACAATAGGAAAGAATTTCTGAAACAACTAGATAATTATACAGAGAAAGTAAGAGAGAAATGGGGGAGGAAAATTGCCAAAGAAAGAGAGGATGCTAATAATAGAAGTGATGAGGTTGTAATTTATAGAAGAGGTAAATAGATTAAGTTGGTTGGGCATAAAACTGTACAAATAGAAGGAAAGGTATGCATAAATAACCAGGGTGTTAACTGTATGTGGTATCAAATTAAGCAACTCCAGGAAAGTAACTATATGTGTATGATGTTGTAACTTGAAAATATGAAATAAATCATCTACCAAGCATTTTTCTGCAGAAATATGTCAAATACAAGGGAAATGCTTGTGTTTAATAGAAAAGCAGAAGTTTGAGAAGCTTCTGTTTTGTTCATTTGGTCCTGCCATCGATTAGACTTGGGACATTGAACACGTTATACAGAAAAAAACTACATTTTGACCACCACCATTAAATGTTCAACTTCTGCAAATTCATGTAACATAACCATTTTAACCAGCATCATTAAATATTAAACTACTAAAAATTCTTCCCCTTCTATTTATTTATTTATTTTTGAAATTTCAACTACAATACACAATATTCATTACTATAATTCATGAGTAACATACAAGATCATAAATTAATGTTTATGGAGAATGCAATAGATTAGAACCAATACAATGACATATTACATTTCCCTTATGGGCAAATTTTACTGATCATCCATAAACTCTTGTATTGAGTATCTCTGTCTGGTATTTATATTATGCATATTTTTATTTTTTGCAAAGTATTCCTGATTTTTGATATGGAAACACATAAGCATGAGAATGTATTCACAAGGGAAATGTTCAGCCTTTGAAACAGATCCTTATATGGAGCTGCATTATTGATGCCATACAAGGTTCATACTTGCTTTCTTACCATTGAATTGTCCCAAAATATAAGATCGTATTTCCAAAAGTAAGCATAGTGTACCTACTTTAAAGTATGGATTGGGAAAAATGAATTTAATGACTTAAGTAAAAATAATCAATATCTTCTCTATGTGAGCTTTCCAATTTAAATGCACTTAACCTGGCAATCTAAAAATGTAATATTTGAAGTCTGGCCCAGTATAACTGTATGAATGCCTATCTGCAGAATAAGATTTTTTTTAATTGTATGTTGCACATTTCAGGACCTTAGTTTTGTTAATGTTTAAAGAGAATTTATTGGCCTTAAATCAATTGTCTACAGTGCTGAATGCATTATTCAATTTTGGTACAAAGTCTTGTAAGTTATCGCTTGTCACTATTGTGCTAGTACCATCAGCAAACATTTTTTTGTGTAATTATTATTGTAAATCAAAACATCTTGTCCATTGAAGTTCTGTATTTTCTTTCTCTTGTGTCATTTAACTGTGGTGAGTATGGTTCCATATAATCCAAGTCACTTTACACCCTTTTTAGTTTCTCTAACATGTATTTAGTGAAGGTATTGCAATCCACTCAAAAATGTAATACTAAAATTTCACCAGAAATATGTATTTTAAAGTCACCTGAATCCAAAAGAGAGAGAGAGAGAAAAAATTTTAGACAAAAAGTTTGTGAGAGAGATATATATATATATACACAGAGAGAGAGAACAGTATGGCATATAACTGCAAGGTTTTGTTGGATCATACTACAGTGCAGGCACGTTATTGTCATGAGCCATCTATGAAAATGTGTTGTAAATCACAATAAGCGGCACAAAATGCAGTGAATTCACAGTGGTAAAATGTAAATGGCATGTTATTTATGGATGCTCTTTAACTAATGTGGTTCTCAGCGTCCCATTCTAAATTGGGTGTGAAAGGCCACTTAATTTTGCTCAGAGGCCTCTCTTTCAGGCTTGAATTCTTTTACGTGCCGTAAATCTGCGACACAGGATCAATGGCTTTACTTCCCTTCCGAAGGAAGCCATGCTAAGGATTTTTACACCCGAAAAAAATCCATCGTCCTCTGCCGGGTTTGAACCTGCAACCTTTGGTATATTAAGTTAGCATAGTAACCATTACACCACGGAGGGTGACTCACAGCCTTTTACGCACACTAACACTTTCTCTCACAGATAAATGTCCAGGGAAATGTTTGGGCTGAATGCAATTTCCTTTTTTAAGAGCAGAAAAACTGAAATATGATTGAGTAATAGACAACAAAGGATTTCTCTGCAGTTTAATGTAATAAATAAACAAATGCTGCAACAGTATTTTAATTCTTACAGATGATTGTATGAGAGGCCTTACACAGAAAATGAGCATTATGGCCATGCTTTTGTGCAATCCAATGCAAAATTAATAATGATGCTTATTTGAAAACCAGTTTTATGGTGGTAATAATGATTTCACCATTGGAAGCCTGAAAATATGGCTCCAGATTTGGTGATCCCACATACTTCGTAAAGCGTGCTATAATATGCTAAAGGTAAAGCTTCCCAAAAGAGATGATTTTCTCCAAATTCTTGAGATAAGCATAAAATAAGGGAAGTTAACTCAATCATAATAATATTTCATTTTGAAGTCAACAAACACATTATTCCAAGTGTTATTTTTGTATAAACAATATAACCATTTTAATAAATGAGGGAAAAAAGCTCTGATATGTTGCATTCATGACAGCATGAGCTATTTGCGGTGCAAAAAGTGGCGCAGGTACAGGTTTTCTCCGGCTTCTCAGTTTCCCCCACCATCCATTCCACTGGTGCCCCATCTTCATTCTATGTTACATCAGTGTTACTTGCAGTGCCTTTTGTAGTAAAAGTGGACATTAAACACTGTAAAAAATGTTCCATTCACATGACTTTCTCTACCTGTTCTACAAAAAACTTCTTACAAAAGATTATTCTTTATACTCCATGCTAATGAGATAAGCATTAGCAGAATGGTCTTATTACTAGTTCCTTATTGGAACTAAGCGAGTACACTATGCTAAAGCAATAGTCAAATGTTACAAAAACTGCTGTTATTGATTGTCTAGGAAGTTTGCAGGCTCAAACCTTGCACTCATCTGGATGATTTTGATTTGTGTGCAAATCGTACGACTATAAATGAATTCTACATTCATGAAAAGAGAGTTCCTACAGTGAAAGCTGTCTAATAGCAGTGATGACAAACTTTCCCTCCATCCCCACTTTTCCTACCATCCTCGGATAGCGGCCAGCTAAAGCAGGAAGAGGGGAAGCAGTTGAAGCGCGGACCGAAATGTGGCAATATTTTTAAATGCTTTGACAAACTATAAATGTTTTTTAATTCCTCTTACTCACTAATTTATTTCCCTATTATTTAATTTCTGGTTAACGTGAAAAACCAAACGTTTAGTGTAATTTCTTTATTGCAGCGCTTTGCAGTGTCCCTTATATAATTTTTTTGTTGATTTATTAACTTTTTCATAAATATAATTATAATTGCTCTTTTTATTTATTTATTTTTTAGTTTGCTCCTTCCTTGTGGACTGTTTCATTTATTATCACGTCCTGATACTAGCACGTCAGGTGAACCCGTGTTGCTCACATTGGCAACAAGAGCCCCTTTTTTCTGAATGAATTTTGCATAACTGGTAAACCGTACGAGACACACAAAAACTTACTACACAAAAAATATAGAACTCGTTAAAACACACAATTTATGTCACATTTTCTTCTTTGAGTTGACCATTTTTTAAATATTCCTTGTTATTGGTTTCAGTTTTAAAATACTACTTAAAACTTTTCACATACATAATTTATCAGATCCTGGCAATGCAAAGAAACAGATTTCATCTGCATGGCAACCAGGTTTTAAATTATGTTACTTCGCTTTAGCTTTATTTCCCTTCTACTAAAAAGGAAACAAATAATGAAATCATCTCTGCGCCAACATAAAGACAGTAGGATAAAGGTCATCTATTTCCAGGCCCCTTACGGACATTTATATGGAATAATCAGTGATCTACAAATCATGAACAATGTTACAGATGAATCACTGAATAAGAAAACTGAAAATGAAAAAGTCTAGGGTTGTTAAAAAGCAATGCAGTCGCCTCTTCGGCTCACTATTCGAAAATTAAGATGAGTGTTGTCAGCAATGCCAGCCAAGGGGGTGCGCCAACCTGTCAGACCCCAGCTGTAGATCCTGTCCATATCCTTCTCTCCGCACTCTCTCGGTTGCTGGTGGTACTATTTGCTTCTCGTAACGATTCTATCCGTTTATATTTAGAAATCGCCACATGTAGTGGATACATAAATATAATTGTATTATTTAATGCACATTAACCCCAATACTTAACTATTAATTCAGTGTAAGAGCTAATTGATCTAAAAGTATAATGTTTACAGATGGCAGTGCTGCAGTGTATTCTCTCATCTATACACATAGATGGCAGCAACGTGGTATTTTGTTTTTCTTTCATATAATTCTAGGTTTTTGTAATGAATATTGAATAATTCTTAAAGCGAATGATAAATTTGCAGAAGATTTTCATGGAGTATATGCATTTATTGAGTAGTTTGGCTTGTAATTTGTTTCTTAAATCTTTTTTATTACAATTTGCTTGACAATTCTAGACTGCAACTCAACAATTGGTTCTTCAGTAGTAGTGATGGAGTCATTCTGTTCATATCTATCCGTCAAGTTAAGAAGCATCGGTCCCGGTCCCGACTCGGACGGGAGTTGTACTCCGACCAGATCTGCAACACTGGCTTACCGTACCTATATCCCTTCAGTTCCACCCGCTAACCGGCACTGCTTTCCTTGACAGTCCGCAAGCGGCTGGCCAAGATAGCAGCATCGGGCCTGGTCCCTAAACCAGCCCACATTACTTCGACACAGATATAAACGCTTGCACAAGACATCTTTTATATTACACGGGTAAATCCGCGAGAAAAGCGGATAGGTACCGTGGTGATTTGCCCCCGCCCGAGTACACTCGGGCGACTAGTTCCTGCTCCTGGCTCTCTTCATACTTAGCTGGCGTAGGGGTTACCGTGATCAATAAGGCGGTTCCCCCAGGTTGAGGCCCTTCCATTGCACTTCGGTTGGACTGACCCCTGCGATTGCCCCAAATGTGGGTAACTCGGGCGCATAATATTTTGTAGTCGGGACTGCGTTCGCGCTGTCCCGGAATGATCTATCCAGAAGTAGTATAAGAACATATTCGTAATAAGAAAGTGTAGCTTATTGAACTTTGCGTATATGGCATAATCAAATTACCAGAAATATTTAGATGGCAAATGTTAAATTTAAACATCGATTTAAAGAAGGCAAGTATGTTTTTCTTTCATTTAAAGCATAGTACGATGTTGTACGGCCACACAGGTTGGTGATTAAAATCATTTTGTCATTCTTCCTTGGGAAGTTAACCGAATCTTTTCATTGTTATGTTGTAGATGTAACAGAGAAAATGCTTTTCACTCCACTATCGTGCAATAGATTCTCTCTCTCTCTCTCTCTCTCTCTCTCTCTCTCTCTCTCTCTCTCTCTCTCTCTCTCTCTCTCTCTCAGGTGCTACATACATTCAATGTCGAGAAATTGTTTTGGGGTCCCGTAAAAAAAAAATTATATTGTATGTGAAGTGACAAAAACAAGCAAAAAAAGTCGGTTAAATTCCGAACTTGATAAGCATTTTCCAAGGATGCTACAAGAAGGTTTTCGAAAAAATTTCCCCTATCCCTATCTTTTACTTAAAAAAAAGTCGAACATTTTGTTTTTCTCTAAAATAGCCTAACGATTTAGAATGAAATACCGTTTGTTAAAGATCATTACATGACTAATAAATTTATATCTTGAATTTTCTGTGAATAGCCTCTGAAGACATCTTCATTTTTTGCTTGACTTTTGTATAATCGGTAAAGGGCAAGAAAAAAACGTAATACATTAAACATTCATAAAATGCATGTCATATACTTTTTATGAGAGTTAACTGTTTCCGAGATATTCCTTGCTATTGGTTTCAATTTTAAACTACTTAAACTTTTCTCAAACGGCAAGTATATTTCGTTTCATGTCCTTTTGTTTTACTCCTAGGTGTACAAAGAGAACTGAATTTCAATTGTTTCTCACAGCGACCAGCTTTTCATCGCTTTAGCGTAGTGTACTCCCTTATTTTCTTTCCACTTACAAGGTAGCAAGTAATAAGACAGTTTGTGCTGTTTATCTCGGTAGCCTGATATAGATAAAATAATAATATTTTATGAGAATAACTTGTATGTGCCCAAAATTTTGAATTCATACCAACACAAAAGTTTGCATTTTGCACCGTGTCTTTTGGCAAATTCCCTGGCATGTCAAAAAAGCTATGGACCAAATTTCGATCTGATTTATGCCCGAATATTAACATTAAGTTAAATATTAACTGTTCTAAAATACGATTAAATGTATTATTTTGCAGTCCTTTTCCGGAGCTTATGAAAATACATTTGTTTAATCGATACAGAGTGAATAAGTGCAAAACATTGTTTATTTACAAACGACGTAAAACAGTATATAAGAAATGATTTCTCTGACGATGCATAGGAAAGCGAATTTTGTACTGATGATGGGTGTTAAACTAAGATGTACATATGTTTTGGAGATACAAATTTTCCTTTCCCCTGAAATACCTTTGGTTGCATTAACGAGTATACTTTAAACACTGGAGGTTCGGAACTGCATAAAATTTGCTTAAAATATATTTTAAGCAAAGTTTGTCCAGTCCCGATCGTCAATACCAAATACACAGTATTCTGATTTAGGTCTACGAAATATTTGTATGAGAATATGCTGAACTGCAGATATAACCACAGGGCCTAAATACTAGCGTTTTGTTGAAGTACGTGATGTGTCCAGTCGCTCTTGTGCACTAAACGCTACCATATATACCATACGCAACATCTGTCAAATTTTTTCCCAAGTCTTTGGAGTAAAAAAACAAAGGACAATGGAAGGGGAGAGATCTCTAGTTGAAGGAATATTTAATACAATCACATTTTTACGGCCTGTCAAAATTTATTGTCGATAAATTGGCATTATTGCAGTAAACATCGCGGCAAGATCATAACTTAATTCTGGTCTAAAACTGAAGGAGAGCAAATTATCAGATTGTGATCAAACCCTATTGTTTATCTCTCATGCCTATAACCTTTAATTCCACTACACGATTTTTTAAAGTTAGTCTACTCTAAATTCCTCTATTAAGTGCACTAAATAAACGAGTCTGAATATATGTATGAGGCAGCTATATATATGATTCATGTACGTAAACACACACACACACATGTTTGGAAAAGGTTTAGAATCATTTTTAAGTGCACTCCAAAAAAAAAGGGTGACAAGTATCAGAGATTATCACAAAGATTATAGTGACTTTCACTGTGGACTGCATGTATTGCATTCCGAGTCCGAGTTCTGGTATCATATAATTTGATAGTAATTATTTCTCGCGATAGCTGCTAAATGTGCGAATTAACAAGAGGTTTCTTATAAACCGGAATAGGTTGCCAATTTTGTCTGCTTCTCAACTGTCTTTCCAAGTTGGCAATCTAAAAAACAATAGAGAAGCTTCTGTTATAATATATAATATATTTCACTAAGTATACCACCGAAAAATCACAAATAAGTACACAAGCCTATGTATTGAAACACATTTCCCTTTCGTTATTTTTGCTTCTGTTATTTGAAAAACTACAACCAAGCACTACAAAATCACTTAAATAAGTACCCTAACCATGTAATGAACATTTCCCTTTCCTTGATTTTGCTTCTGCTATTTGAGAAACTGTAACCAAACAGCACACATGTATTGATCTTTATACTGGTTTAAATTTACTGCTTAATTGAACTTTTAACACTGGAAAATCTTATTTTTGGGTGCACATTTAACCCACACTCAACTTAAAAGTGTAGTGTCTAAATATAGCAGCTTGTCAAAAACGTGCCACACGAACCACACAATGCATAAGGATAGGGCATTTCCGATCTATTTACTCTATATCTGCGGGTATAACATAGGGATGTTCTAAAACCAAAACTTCAAAATATATCAATGTTGTAATTGTAATCTAATATTTCTAGCAGCGCTATCATGGAGGTATGCTTAAAGCAATTGTGATACCAGGATAACAGTCTTTCTAAACACGCTCAAAGTAAAGGGAAACAGAAGCAGATTAGCTTGCACTAATAGAACCTAAATATAAGCCTATGGTGCAAAATGCGTGACAAAAAGTATGACAGTAGCATATAATTTGAAAATGAAATTTGTGTGAGTTTAGATTTTGAGTAGCTTGAAACAAAAGTAGAGACTAAAGATATTATACATCAATTAGCCTAGATGTATTCACATGCTGACAAATTGTAAACAATCATGGGGTATTATGCGGAGGTTCCTTAGCCGCGAAAATGGTTTGTAAGGCACAGGAGATTTTGGCGTATTGATTTTGTTGAACTGGGTATGTCAATTGGAGTTGTTTACGGCAAGTTCAAGTCGTAATATGTGGTGTAGGAAACGCTTTGTATATTCAATTTTGAGGCTATTACTTCCACAGTCCACACTCGCATTCGACTGAGCAGTAGAGACTGGGGAAAATTTCCTGCAGGGTTAAGCCGTTTTCCGCTGTGGTGCTGGATCCCGTATCAGCTCTGTCGGCTAATGTCCGTACTATTTGCAGCTCGTGGCTATTACCTACTTTTATATTTACTAATGAGCAGGACTAAATTTACTCGAAAAACGTGTAGATTCCAATGTTTTAAAAAACTCGTGCAGCCTCTTCTGATTTGTGTTGTACATCTTTAGATTTATGAGCATGTTGATTCAAATAAATAGTCTCAGATGGGAGGTTAGGTCTCATCGTCTTTTATAGATGGCAGCACCAGACTAATTTATTGATGTTGCATGTAATTCTTATTTTGTAAGCGGTTCTGAAAATATTTAAAGCAAGTGATGGATTTTTATAAGAGAAAATAAGGGTTGCGTTTAAATATTGAGCATTACTTTCTCTAAATATTTATTTTTGATTACTGTTTATTACCATTTGTTTGGCAATTGTAGAATGCAATTCAACAGTTGTTTCTTCAGTACCAATGAAAGTGAGGAAGTCGACATACTTACCTGGCGTAGGGAATACCGTGATCATTAAGGCGGTTCCCCCAGGGTGAGACCCTTCCATTGCACTTCGGTAGGGTTGACCCCTGCGATGATCCCTAATGTGGATTATTCGGACGCGTAATTTTTGTTAGTCGGGACTGCGTTCGCGCTGTCCCGGAATAAGTTTCTCAACCTTAATTCAAGTAGGAATGTCATCATTCAAACTGTTTACATTCATAGAATCTCATACGTGTATCCAATATTACGTTAATGAATCGTTCAGAAGTAGATGTTTATGTCAACGTATGATGGATGTGTGGGGTTTGTGGATGATAAATTACGAAATGACATCTAAACTGCTTAACCTATATGTTAGTGGTGGGAAAATTTCTTTTTGCGGAACATTTAAATCTGTTTCTGTTGCAACCATTCAACTTCCCATAATTGTTGCAGAGCACGAAATACTATTAAACTAATACAGGACATCGATAAAATCACAATGCGCCAAATGCAACCATTCACCAGGTACACTGAAGAGGAAATTATCAAATTACGGAAGCAAAGCATTGTTGGGCGTTAAGAGAGGGAATGAATTCGAATTTGGGGATATCAGGCCGCGCTGCTTGTGGAGCACAACAATCGCACTATTACAATAAGTGAAACAACTACTCAAGTGTTGCTGTTATTGTTGCAAGAATCTGTTGCGGGGAAGCCATACATGAAACAATAACAGAATTTCCAGAAGTTTTTTATGAAACAGTTTTAATGGCGAAACAGTTTCAATATAGTTACGTTATTTTTGTCCCATCACTATTATATATGTGATAACGACCGTGTTTACATTTGTGGTGATGATTAGATAGCAATGACAGAATCGAATGTTTCAAAAGTCGAATAAAACTAACACTCAAGGTTTTCGATAATCGAAATTAACCTGTATTCGTGTGCAAGTTCTGTGTAGCTGCGTTACTGTCACTCGAGTGAAGTTCTCAATTCTCATCATGGTTGTTCTCGAATACTTAGAATGACTCATTAATGTTTTTGCTATTCGAAATCAGCCTGTTTTCGTATCAAATTTTCGGATGCTACGTTATCGTTTATCAAGTGGTGGTTTCAGTTGTCAACATGGTTGTTATGCAGTAAAGCATTCAGTTCAAATGATACAGTAGTTAGATGCTTGATTTTATTATTTTCTGCATACGCAGGAAGTATCGATAGATACAGTACATAGTACTTTGATACTGCAGCACACGAGCTTTAATTTTTTTTTTTTTTTTTAATGTAGCTTAACGTGCTTTAACCTGGTTGGCCAGCAGTAGAACAAAAGAAAAATGACACGTCCTGTTTGAGTGCTTTACAATTGAAACAATAACAAGGAATATCTCGAAACAAAAACGTAAAGGACATAAATTGTGTGTTTTGACGAGATCTACAATTTTGTGCAGTAAGTTTTTGTCTATCTCTTACAGTTTAACAGATAAACAAAATTCGGCAAAATTCATCCAGAATAAAGAGAACTTCAGAGGCAATTCCCAGAAAATTCAAGATATACATTTTATTTGGGATGTAATTAGCTTTAATATTTTAATCAAAATCGTTAGAGCTTTTTTTTTTTGTGGAAATTAACATTTTCGAAAATGTTTCCATGTAAAGGGTATTTTGTGGTGGTGGGACTTTCTTGAAAAGCTCCCTGTCGCAGTCTACAGACACACTCACGGACCTTTTTCTGGAAATGCCATCTTTGGAATTAGGGGACCTCAAAACACAATTTCCGGTGAAATCCCGACATCGAATTTGAGGTGGAATAGGTACAATACCTTCTCTATTCACTATGTATGTTGTACGTAGGGGCTAGAGAAAAAAAGAACAAAGGCCTATCCCCCCGAAAATAATCAAATTTGCCCAAAATTCGATTTTAAGAATAATTCAAAGCATTGTTTTGCATAACAATACTACTAGTGTTATTTCATTTTACACAGATTTCATTTGTGTGATCCTTTTGGATTCGTGGCACCCTAAGAAGTGTATTTCCAATGAAATCTCAGTACCGAATTTTTGGGTAGAATGCAATGTCTTCTCTGCCAGTGTACGAAATAGAGAAAGCTAAAACGATTTTATTCCATTTACCCTTATGGAGTATGTTTTACTCTATCTCTTTCATTTATTATTACGTCTTCTTTCACGCCCATGTCAGGCAAACTCGTGTTCTCTCATTGGCGCTTAGTTCAGTGTTTTGCCGCCAACCTGTTAGACCCCAGCTGTAGGTCCCGTCTGTCCGCACTCTCTCGGTTGCTGGTTGAACTATTTGCTTCTTGTAACGATTTTATCAGTTTATATTTAGAAATTCCAAAATCAGTAGATACATAAATATCAATGTTCTAATAAATGCACATCAAATTCTGGTGTTATGTAGCTATTAACTCAGCTTAAGAACATATTGATCCAAAAAATACCATGTTTACAGATGGCAGAGCTGCAGCCACTGTCTCATTTACACACATAGATGGCAGCAATATCGTATTTTCTTTTTCTTTTGTATAATTCTCGGTTTTATAATGAATATTGAATGATCGTTAAATATGATAATACGTTTGCAAAGAAAATACTAGGAATAGATGCAGTTACTGAATAGTTTGTCTCGTAACATGTGTCTTAAATTCTTTTATTTCAATTTGTTTCACATTCTGAGAATGGAGCTTGACAATCTTTCATTTCGTACGGAGGAACGCAGCAATATTTTCGCGCTTACATGGCGCAGGGGTTATCGTAATTCACAAGGGTTATGTCAATACTAGGGCTGCAGAGTTATAAATTGGAACTTTTGACAAGTTATCATTTTGTAACTGACGGCAATATGGAAGGAAGAGTATTCATTTAGAGTTGGGCAAATTAGAAATGAAATAAACTGATCTGTTGTAATGACAGTGATCAGTAGTGGTGGGAAAAGTTGTCCTTAATGCGTAACAGTTAAATCTAGTTGTGTTGCAACCACGAAACAGTTTCCTGCAACAGAAATTCACTAAATTGTTTCGCCGTGCAAAACTGTTGCACAGTTGCTAATGAGCATCAAAGACTATTGAGATGAACACAGTCCATCGATAACATTACAATGCGCCAAACGTAACCGGGTACATTGAAGAGAAAGTTATCAAATCACGGAAGAAAATCATTGTTGCGCGATAAAGGGAGCGAATGAGTTAGTTTAGTACATTTGAATTTCGCAATTTCAGACCGCGCGCTGCAAGGTACAAAGGCACATCTGTGAGAAACATTTGAAATTCGGTTCTCTTTGTATAGCTAGGATTAAAACATATATGAAACGAATTATGACTTATTGCCTGAGAAAAGTACTTTAAATGTTAAACCAAAACAAGGAATACCTCGGAAACGGTAAACTTTACAAAAAAGTGTGTATAACGTAAATATTATGTATTTTTTGTGTACTAAGTTTTTGTCTTACCGTTTACCAGTTATACAGAAGTCAACCAAAATGGAGATGTCATCAGAAGCTATTCATAGAAATTTCAAGATACACTTTCTATTAGTCATGTAATTATATTTAATATACGTTTATGAGTCCAAACCGTTAGACCATTTTACAGAAAAACTTAATGTTCGACATTTTTTAGATGTAAAAGGGGGTAGGGGTATGTGTGAATTTTTTGAAAAAAATCTTGTAAGCATCCTTGGAAAATGCTGAACGTTTCAACTTTGGTATTTAACCAACTTTTGGCTTTTTTTGCCCCTTTTTATTTGTTTTTAATCTTTTTTTTACTTTCTCTACATAGTGTATAGATCAAGTATTGTATTCCACCCTAACATTCAATATCGCGATTTCACCGGAAATACATGTTTTAGGACCCCCTGAATAAAAAAAATTACAAAAAAGTTCGTGTGTGTGTGTCTGTGAACAGCTTAGCTCAAAAATGAAAAGACAAAGTTTGGTGTCTTCTAAAGTTACGACACGAAGATTTTCAAGAAAATTCCCCCACCCCAAACTACCCTTTACATGGAAAAATGTTCGTAATTTTGGTTTTCAAAAAGGTGGCTCTAACGATTTTGATCAATAACACATATTAAAGAATTTCCATCACAAATAAAATGTACATGTTGACTTTTCTGGGAATAACTTCTGAAGATCTGTATATTTTGCATAACTAATAAACCACAAGAGATAGGAAAAAAAAAACCTTACTACATAAAAAATGTAAATCTCATTAAAACACACAATTTAAGTCATATACATTTTTTTTTTTCGTGGAGGTGGCCGTTTTTGAGGTATTTCTTGTTATATGTTTCAGTTTTAAACTTATACTTTTCTCTTACGGAAACTTGTCGCTCCTGAAGAAACGCATTTTGAATCATTTGACTGTCTGTTTAACTCCATGGCACGACAGCTCACGGGGAACCTTGGCCTACCGCCCGGCCGCTGCGTCCCCCATCTCGGTCCACTACAGACGTCATGGATGGGGTGCAGTATTGGAGGGTGAGACGTGGTCAGCGCCTCGAGCCCCTCCCGACCGGTTAATGCGGTCCTCATGACCTGGAGCCGCTACTTCTCCATCAAGTAGCTCCTCAATTGGCCCCCCAGGGACCTTACGAGGCTGAGTGCACCCCGGGCCAGGTCTCCCAGCGGGGGAAAATCCCCACGCCGGTACTGGGGATCGACCCCAGGTCTCCCGCTTGGTAAGCAGCTGCGCTACCACCGAGCTAAGGAGACGACCTGACTGTCGGCTTAGCCTAGTGTATTTCCTTACTTTCCTTCTACTTATGTGGAAGTAAGTAATAAAACAGTTTCTGTTGATGTTTATTCGATTAGCATGAAATAGAAGAATAAGCTTATAAACAATAACAAATTTGTTCCAGAGATGTAGAGAAAGTCATATGAATGGAAAAATCAGATTTTTTTGTTTAGACACACGGACCTTTTTCTAAACACTGTCCTTTTAAATTTAGGGGACCTCAAAACAATTCCTTGATATTTGGACTTAGAATTTTTTGATTAAATGCAATACCTACTCTACCTACTATGTATGTGGCACTTATTCAGAGAACTTTGCAATCTATTGCATGATAGTCGAGTGAAAACAGTTTTCTCTGTTACATCTGAAACAAAACAAACTGAATGAAAAAAATCGGTTAACTCCCTAAAGATGACACAACGGTTTTGATTACCATCCTAAGTGACCATATAACATCAGGATACTCGCCACTATATTTTAAAATAAAATAGAAGTTTTTTAGTTACCCTCTTTGAATCAAAATTTGAATTTAGCATTTGCCAGTCAAAATTATCACTACCTATGATTTTATCACTGTCATCTTAAAATCACGAACTGAATGATCGAACTCCTCGAGAGGTGGTGATTTGAAGTGATTTTAATAGAAGTTTTTATTCCTGCCATCTAGCGAATTTGATTGAAAGTATCGGTATCGCATGAGGCGCCACCTCGAGGCCTCGATGTGAACTAGCTGAACTGAGTTGTTATCGCAGCGGAAATATTAAAAATCTGATTCCATTTACATGATTTTCTCCACATCGCTGTAACAAATTATGGTTAAAAATAATATTCTTTTATCTGCTTTATATAATCGAGCTAAGCATTAGCAGACATTTTCTTTATTACTTGCTTCCTTAAGTAGGAGGAAAATACGGGATTACACTAGGCTAAAATGTTAGTCATACGGGATTACACTAGGCTAAAATGATAGTCAAATCTTTTAAGAGTCCGTTGCCATGTGGTTGAAGTCCGTTTCTATGCAGGGCCAGGATTTTAAAACTTTCCGTATGAGAAACGTTTTAAGTATTTTCAGTCTGAAATAATATTGGAATATCTCAGAAATGGCAAATTCAACGAAAAAAACGTATGGCATAAATTGTGTTTTAACGTGATCTACATTTTTTGTGTAGTAAGTTTCTGCCTAACTCTTGCGGTTTACCTGTTACGCAAAATTAAGCAAAATTTATTCAGAATAAAGAGATCTTTAGAGTCTATTCCCACAAAAATCAAGATATACACTTTATTTGTCATATAAATATCTCTAATATAAGGCAGTTTAATCAAAATTGTTAGGGCCATTTTTGAGAAAATCAAAATTTTCGATTTTTTCTTCATGTAAAGGGTAGTTTTGGGGTGGGGGGACTTTTATCAAAATCTTCGTATCGCACCCCTAGAAGATACTAAACTTAAACACTTTAGTATTTTACCAATTTTTTTTTTTTTTTTTTTTTTAGTTATCGTGTTCACAGACACACAGACCTTTTTCTATAAATGTGTTGTTTTTTATATAGGGGACCCTAAAAAATATATTTCCGGTGAAATCTCGGTATCGAATTTTAGGTGGAGCGCTATACCTTCTCTATACTCTATGCACATAGTACGTGTAGAGAAAGTAATGCCTCTTTAGAAACTCACGGAAGTGATCACACTTTGGATCATCTCGAGGTAAAATGAAGTGTGATTGCAGAGCACGAGATTAAACGTGTTTGGCAAATAAAGAGAGAATAAATAAGAAATGCCCTATCCTTAAGCATTGTGGTTTGTAAAGCACGCTTCTGTCAAGTCGTCATATTTTCATTCTACACTACCCACTTTTGTGGCATAAATGTGCACCCCAAAATAAGATTTAGGATTTAAATGTAAATTAAGCAGTAAGTTTTAAACCAGCAGTGAATAGGTATGCGGTGATAGGTTGTAGTTTCTCGAATAGCAGAAGCAAAAAAAAAACAAAAAAAGGAAAGGTAACTGTGTTCCAGTACAGAGTTTACAGTACTTATTTAAGTGATTTTTCGGTGGTATACTTAGTGTAATATGTTATACATTATCAAAAGAACGATTCTGTTTTGTTTGTTAGATTTTTAGATTTCTAACTCGGAAAGACCGTTGAGAAACTTGGGTAAAGCTAATTCGCAGACAAAATTGACAACCTTCTCCGCTTTATAAGAAACCTCTTACTAATTCGCCAATTTAGCAGTGATCGCGAGAAATAATTAGTATCAAAATATGTGCTTATGATACCAGAACTTTTCTCATACTGGAATTTGTCAACTCTTGTCCATACAAACAAAAAAACTTCAGCCACATAGCAACCAGCTTTTGACTATCACTTTAACCTATGGTACTCCCTTATTTCGCTTCTACTTACAAGGAAGCACGTAATAAGACTATTTCTGCTAATTTTTTATTGATTAGCATGAAGTAAATAAAAGCATAAGCTTTTCAACAATAATTTGTTGCAGAGAAGTAGAGAAAGTCATGTGAATGGAACACATCAGATTTTTACTTTATCTACACGTACAATGTAAATAGATAGAGAGAAGGTATTGTATTGCACCCAAAACCTCGATAACGAGATTTCACCGGAATTACATATTTTGGGTCCCCCTGAATCACCCCCCAAAAAAAAACATTTTTGCAAAAAGTTCCGTGTGTGTTCTGTGGACAGCAAATCCGTTAAATACCAAACTTGGTATTTAAGTTCAGTATCTTCCAAGGAATGCGACACGAAGATTTTCAAGAAAATCCCCCCACCCGAACTACCCTTTACATGAAAAAATGTTAGACAATTTTTTATTTTCTCAAAAATGGTTTTAACGATTTTGAGTCAAATATCGTATATTAAAGATACTTTTACCTGAAAAATTAAATGTATATCTTGAATTTTCTGGGAATAATCTGGATTAATTTCACGGAGATTTGCATAACTGGTAAACCGTAAGAGATAGACAAAAATGTACTACATTAAAATATATGATTTGCCATATAGTTTTGTTTTTCTTTTAGTTGACCGTTTTTAGTGACATTCCTTGATATTGGTTTCAAAATTTAAACTAACTTTATTCAAACGTTTCATCTCTCTTGCTTTACTGCTGGCCCTTCAAAACGAACCGAACTTCAATTGTTTAACGTAGTAACCAGCTTTTAAATTAGTTGACTATCGCTTTAGCCTAATGTATTCCATTATTTCGTAACCAAGTAATAAGACGATTTCTGTTAATGTTTATCTCGATTAGTATGATCAAATGGAAGAATATTCTCTTGTAAGAATATTTTTTTTAAGTGGAACAGCTAGATTCAGGGAGTCTCAAAACGTATTTCCAGTGGTATCCCGGTATATTGAATTTTGGGTGGAATACAATATCCTCCCCACCTTTGTGCCTGGTAGAAAAAGTAAGACATCTTCAGCATGAGTAAACATCATGTTAAGTATATTTATAGCATATTTTTACTTTCTGTATACGCACTATGTACATAGTGTATAGAGAAGCCATTGCACTCCACCCACAAATTCGATATCGAAATTTCAGCGGAAATATATGTTTTAGGGCCCCGTTTATCTAAAAAAAAGCATTTTCGGAAAAAGGTCCGTGTGTCTGTGAGCACGATAACAAAAACGAAAGGTCGGTAAAATACCGAAATTGGTATTTAACTTTAGTATCTTCCAAGGATACGACACGAAAATTTACAAGAAAATCCCCCCACCCCAAACTACCCTTTACGTGAGAAAATTTTCAACATTTTGATTTTCTTAAAAATGGCTCTAACGATTTTGATTAAGTAATTAAGTAATTCACTTGCCAAATAAAATGTATATCTTGATTTTTCTGGGAATAGCCTCTGAAGCCTACTTTATTCTGGATAAATTTTACGGAATTTTCCATAACTGCTAAACCGTAAGAGATGGACGAAAATTTAAAACACAAAAAATGTAGACCATGTTAAAACACATAATTTTGATATATAGTTTTTTTTCGTGTAGTTCATCGTGTTTGAGATATTCCTTGTTTTATGTTTCAGCTTTGAAAAACATACTTTTCTCAAACATGGATTTTTCAACTCCTGTCCATACATACAAACAAAGGAACTTCAGTCACATAGCAACCAGCTTTTTACTATCAGTTTAACCTATGGTACTCCCTTATTTCGCTCCTACTTACAAGGAAGCAAGTAATAAGACTATTTCTGCTAATTTTTTCTCGAAGTAAATAGAATAATTTGTTGCAGAGATGAAGTCATGTGAATGGAACACATCAGATTTTCTCACACAGTCCTTCATTTGCAGAAACGCGGTTTTATATCTCTTTTAACGATGGGTGAGTCGACTTCAAAACCGAGAGTATTCGAGTCCTCGCCACACCATTCGTGGAACTTCTGTATTCAATACCTTTGGGAGAGCATAATTGTCGAAGGTCCCTGTATGTCAAGAGATTTTTTCCCCTTTATTTTAGGCCGCAGAACTACAAGGTCTTATAGCAACCACTTTAAAAATCTTGTTTAGTTTTACATCCATTAAACAATGAAAATTTTCAACATAAGTAAATCATTATGTATTCAGGGATTAAAATATATCTCTAATGCTTATTGACATATGAAAACAATGATTTAAGTATAAAAAATATAACAATATTAAAATTATATTACAACAGTGACAATTGAATTAGGAATAACATGTTAGTAATTATAATTCTAAGAGTTATGTAGATTTATTTCTTTAAGGTATATATTAATACGTTAACTTTTTGTGTCAATGAAGGGTGTTTTGAAACTGGGTGTTATTTTCTGACATGACTATTTTGGACATATATGTAATATGCTTATCTGTAATAGAACAAACTCATATTACAATGTGATGGTGATCAAGAGAATTCTAACGTATAATTATATTATTAAAGTGGAATGTTTACTCCGGGACAGCGCGAACGCAGTCCCGACTACCAAAAATTACGCGCCCGAGTTACCCGCATTTGGGGCAATCGCAGGGGTCAGCCCAACCGTAGTGCAATGGAAGGGCCTCAACCTGGGGGAACCGCCTTATTGATCACGGTAACCCCTACGCCAGGTAAGTATAAAGAGAATCGTGTGTGCCTCCGTATTGAATAAAAGATTGTCGAGTTCCATTCCCAAGTGTGAGACAAATTAAAATAAAAAGCATTAAAGAATCTTGTTGCGATACAAACTGTTCAGTAAATACACCTACCCCTAGTATTTCCCTTACGAATTTAGTTTCAATTTTAAGAATCCTAGAAAATTCATTAAAAAAAACAAGAATTCTACAAAACAAAAGTAAAATACCACACTGCTGCCATCTATGGCTGGAGATGGCACAGAATTCACTGCAGCACTGCCATCTATAAACACGATGGTTTAAGATCAATATGCTTTTAAGCTGAGTTAATAGCTAAATAACACTGGGGTTAATGTCCTTTTTTAAATTAGTTATATATGTATATCTATATATATAAATAGGATGAGGGAATTTCGCAACTAATATTATAATGAGAAGCAAATAGTACGTTCAAGAACCGCTAGAGTGCGTAGAGTTGGAATGGGCAGCTCGGGTCTGACAGGTTGGCGGTAAAACCTTGAATAAGCTTCTTGTTGCCAATGTGAGCAACTCGAGTTCACCTCATATACTAGCATTAGAACATGGTAATATATGAAACAGTCCACAAGGACACACAAAAAGGAGTACCTTGTGAAAAAATTAATAAAACAAAAACAGGAGCTAAATGAAAGAAACAAAGGGAAGAAAATCGTGATTACCTTGAGCCATCTTGCATGCGCTTTGAAGTGTCGAGGAGAGTTCACATTAACGTACGAGCAAATGGCCATAGATAATTAACTAATCATATTTACACCTCACCTTTGGTTTCTCATCTTAACCACAAATTAAATGATGCGATAAAAGTTCTGAGTAATTACAAAAAATTAATTACACGTACTTTTCTGCTATACGTCGCTATACTGTTGCGTGGTTTATTAAAATCGGGAGCTGATGCCCAATATCTCTGCATCTCAGCCTCGGTGGACAGAAAAAAAAAAAAAAGTGGAAGGGAACTAAAGGAATGCATTATGTTAAAGTGATAGTCAAATGTTTTGAAATAGTCGATATGCGAGTGTCTTTGCAATTCGCTTCTTTGCTTGGCCAGGAGTAGAACAAAAGGAAAACGTACATTTCCTGTCTGAGAAAATTGTTAAGTATTTCAAATTTTAAACCATTAACAAGGAATATGTCGGAAACAAAAATGTAAATGATATAATTTATATGTTTTGATGAGATCTACATTTTGATGTAGTAAGTTTTTGTCTGTCTCTTATGGTGCGGTGCATGAACCTGATAACCTGCGTTTAAAAAAATGAGTTAAATGCTGATTAATGCTTCTCCTGCCATCTAATGTCAAACTACAAATAGCTATTCTCAAGGCTGCTTTCATTTGTTAACGACAAAAGAAAATTTCTTCTGTTCAGTTTCAGAACTATACATTGCTTATGCATGAACCTGATAACCAACAAATTGACTGATAAGAAAAACCAAGCTTTTTGTGCTTCCAGAAAACTTGATTTTCCACAGTTTCTAAACTTTGCTACAGGTAAGATATGCATTATAAAATTGATTCATTTTGATTTTTGAATAATTTATTTTATAAATACACTTATAAATGAACAGAGCGATTAATGAAATTACGGCACGTTGTGTTCATCATAACAGTATGTCTCATCAAAGTGAATTTTTATTTTTACAGAAACTGAAAATGAGAAAGTGTTTCCATTGTCTTCTGAAGACTATGAAAATGCACCAAGAAAAATTATTGAGAAGCACTCTGAAATTTTAGAGGTTAGTGGGTCTACTATACAGTTCTTTTCTGGAGATACAACGATACTAACATGTTTGTGTGAATATTATGTTACAATAGTTAAATAAGCTTTTTTTTTCTTTCTTTTTTTTCCTGAAAACCCAGTTCTTAATAATATAATTTTCATAAATAAAAATAAAAACTTTTATTATCTTATATACTGAGTGTCGATAACAAATAAACAACACTGTATGCTCTGTTTTCAGTACAATATCCAGGGCAGAAATTTATCAATTGAGGTCACTGAAAAAATAAGAACTGAAGCTTTCCTGGCGACGTATTAATTCAAAATCTTCTCGGGCTTCTAACCAGGTAAAAACTTGGCTTAATACTAACATTTCGAAGATGCACTTCTTCGAAACGTTGGTGTCAAGCATAGGTGTCAAGCCAATTTCTTACCTGGTTAGAAGCCCGAGAAGATTTTGAAAGAATAAACAAGGTAATCAACTGTAGAATAAGTGTTTAGCGAAAATAATAGGCGTAATAACTTACTATGAATGTAAGTTTTAACAATCTGGGTAAACCTATTAAACAAGTATACTATTGTTTTACCTAGATAAACAAAGAGGCGGGAAACGCAAGCGTGTTCCAACATCTTGGGTATGAAATCTGCAGGCTAAACAACGACGTGAAGGTAAAAGTTGCATAGATTGCAAGAGGAAGGAGAAGGTAAAATGTGCAACTATCAGAGGAAATCTTTTACGAACATAATGCAATTGCTAAATGTTCGTTTAAAATACTAAAACCTGTCCTGTTTTAGTTGTCCTTTATTAGCCTAAGCCTACCCAAGAGGAGGTATTGTGCTCCAAAGGGAAAGAGAGATATTTCAGTGGAATACAAAGTTTCAGTAAAAGAAACTAGTAAACAGGCTTTAGCAAGTATTTAGGCATTACATTTTCTAAAACTAATTACACTGAAGATATTCTGAGTATCACCTCAACAAGATAAAAGAGGTTGCCATTAAAACAGTCTCTTCAAAATGCCACAGGAGAGTAAACAGCCTGTTCGGGACTTCATAGAACTGTCACCTAAGTCACTATACAAGAAAGGATAACCCATATAGCAAATATCTATCACCGGATCTTTAAGAAAATAGCTACAGGAACTATGTATTTACAAATGTGCTTCTTTAACTGTGGAAGATGTGTCATATTTTACCTTTTCAGTATAGAATGAAATCTACATTTTGGACATCCAAGCCTTGATACCTGTAAAACATGAGATAAAAATCAGATGAGTATCAAGAGGTATAATGCAGCAGAAGATACAAATGCTAAAATAAAATCTAAACTACAGCTGCATCAAGAGAAAAGCTGAAAAGGCACGACATAAATGAAGACATATTTTGCAAACGTCCAGGCAAATACAATTCGATTTACGTTGGCGTTTGACATGCGTTTTATGCTGTTCATGTGTGGAAAATGTTCAAAAGTGTGGAACACAATTTTCCAGTGCCAAGACATACGTTTTTATCTTCTTATAGGGATTTTGGGATTATAGAAAAGAAAAAGAAATGTATATATACCAAAAGGTAGGAACCTGCATGTTCAACAATGCAAAAATTGTAACCATTTTATGGTCAAGAAAATGCAAACAGATATCGTTTCTGTAGTACATCTTATTTTCAGGAAAAAGATGCGCATGGAAACCCTGTTAAATTACAAAAAGCAATAAATAATGTTAAGTAAAAATTTGCCAAGAATGTACCGCATAACGTATACTCACAGTGCAGACACAGAAAAATGTGCAGTAGTAAACATATCTAGAAAAGGGAAATTTACGGGCAAAGGCAAAGTTGCTCTTTTACCGCTACAGAAATACAGACTTCCTAAAACCAATTCAAAATGACATGACTTGAGGAAACGTTGCGAATATACACCAGTAGAGCACAGAGGGTTTCACGCTGGACAAAGGAGTAACTTACCTTCTCCGACAAAATTAAGAGGTGAAGAAGCATCTTCCACATAAAAAAATTATGAAAGTTAAGACTCCTTCCTTATCTTTTAGCTCGCCTGCTGATGGCTCAGAGTAGTAGGGTACTGAAAAGCTTTTCAACCCTGTTGAATGTCAAGTTCTTGCACTGATTCATAATTTCAAAACCTTATGTCATATTTATATTTATCTAGACGGTGAGATTAATTTAAAATTATTTTAATAAAATTTATCAATATTCAAAAATTTAAGTTAATGTACGTGCAAAATACCTGAATAAGCAACACAGTTTAAATTTAACTGTGTCCCGAAATTTAAAGCGAAACATTTCTTTCAGCTTCAACTGTTCTCTACACAAGTTATTACGTTCATACACCTCACCGTTGAAGTCATGATCACCTATTCTTAATTGTCAGAGTGATAATGAGCTTATTCCGGGACAGCGCGAACGCAGTCCCGACTACCAAAAATTACGCGCCCGAGTAATCCACATTAGGGATCATCGCAGGGGTCAACTCAACCGAAGTGCAATGGAAGAGTCTCAACCTGGGGGAACCGCCTTAGTGATCACGGTAACCCCTACGCCAGGTAAGTATGCCGAGGATCTCGCTTTCACTGGTACTGAAGAAACAACTGTTGAATTGCATTCTACATTTGTCAAACAAATGGTAATAAAAGATAATTAAAAATAAGTATTGAGAAGAAGAAATACTCAATTATTAAACACAACTGTTAATTCTCTAACAATTCTCCATTACTCACTTTGGCGGTTTCCAGTATCGCTTACAAAATAAGAATTACATGCAGTAAAGCTAAATTAGTCTGTTGCTGCGATCTATGTATGAAGAGTGGAGCTAATTTGAATCGGCACTGCCATCTGAGATGGTTTATTTGAATCAACATCATCTGAATACCAAAGTTATTGAACGATTTGAACTAAACCAAAAGTATCTGCTTGAGCTTTTTTAAAATATTGGAATCCTTTTTGTTTTCCGAATAATTCAGTTCAGCCCAATAATAATTATAACAGTAGGTGACAGCTGCAAATAGTACGGCCATCAACCGACAGAGCTGATGCGAGATCCAGCATCAACAGCGGAAAACTGTCTAACCTGCAGCAGAGCTTTCCCCAATCACTACTGCTCAGTCGACTACGAGAGTGAACATAAACAATTCGCTTCCTGTAGCTTGGTGATAGTAATTAGAAATGGACCGCGAATGATGTCGCGAAGTATCGAACACCTTAACGCCCGGGAACCGATACTCTCGGCTTGGAGTCGACTCCCTCTTCCGCACGCCATCTGTTATTACAACAGATATAAAACGCGTGTCTGCAAATGAATAACTGAATATGCTGTAGGTTTATACCTAACGTGATGTGAACTCCTGCTGAAGCTGTCTTACCTTTTCTACTATGCACAGAAATGGTGAGGATATTGCATCCCACCCAAAATTCGATACCGGGATACAACTGGAAAATACGCGTTTTGAGACTCCCTGGATACAAAACAAATGTAATGTGCTTCATGCACGTGACTTTCTCTAGCTGTTCCACTTATAAAATATTCCTACAAGAGATTATTCTTCCATCTACTTCATGATAATAGAGATAAACATTAATAGAAACTTATTACTAACTTCCTTGTAAGTACGAGGGAAATAAGGGAATACATTAGGCTAAGGCAGTAAATCTTTTAAAAGCTGGTTACTATGTTAAACGATTGAAGTCGGTTCGTTTTACATGGTCAGCAGTAAAACAAGAGAGGTGAAACGAAAGATGACTTTCCATTTGAATAAAGTTACATAGTTTAACATTTGAAAGCAATATCAAGGAATATCACTAAAACGGTGTACTAAAAACTATATGACATATTATGTGTTTTAATTTAGTAATTTTTTGTCTATCTCTTACAGTTTACCAATTAAGCAGAATTCATTCAGAGGTTATTCTCAGAAATTGAAGATATACATTTTATAAGTGATTTAAATATATTTAGTATACGTGTTTTAATCAAAATCATCGTGCCTTTTTTTAGAAAAAAATCAAAAAGTGTTCCATGTAAAGGTAGTTTGGGGTGGAGTTTCCTGAAAATCTTCGTGACGCATCCTTGGAAGATACTAAACATTAATACCAAGTTTGGTATTTAACGGTTTTCTCGTTTTTGAGCTATGCTTACACACACAGACGCACATGATTTTTTTCTAAAGGTGGTTTTTGGACTCGGGGGACCTCAAAGCGTATTTCTGGGAAGTCTCGACATCGAATTTTTGGGTACAATACAATACCTTCTCTAGGTATATACTCTAGGTATATACATTGTATGTACACAAGTGCTAGAGAAAGTAATATGCATTTTTGAAAAAAGGCCTGTGTATATGTGTGAACAGCAAAACTCATAAACACAAAGTAGTTTAGTGCCAAACTTGGTATTTAAGATTAGTTAGCCTCCTGAGATGAAATAGTCAGTGTTTCAAAAAACTTCCCCACACCCAGCTAACCTTTACATGAAATATATTTTGAAATTTTTGACTTTCTCAAAATTGGCTAACTACTGTGTGAAAGTAACATATGTTTAAGATATTTTTATGGATAATAAAATATATATTTTAAAATTCCTGATAATAGTCTTTGATGGCCTCTTCGTTCTAGATTTTTGCATAACTGGTAAACCGTAAAAATGGGCAAATCTTTCTAAATAAAAAATTAAATACTCGTTAAAACACGCAATTTATGGCATATACATTTTTCTTTGTAGTGTTAACCGTTTTACCCCCAATTATTTGTGCACAAATTTCAATACTATGAAATTTAACTGGAAATTGCCTTTCATTTGTTTCCCCCCTCGTAGTCATTTAAAGAGCCGCGTTATCTTTGAACATCTGTCACTTTAACCGGTCCTCTCATACCTACAGCGAAATGTGTGTGTGCGTGTGTGCGTTTTTTTGGTAGTGTTTAACACCCGCTTTAACTACTTATGGCACCGCAGGCGGTGACACTGGTGATATATGAATGAAGATGGAGCACCGGTTGAATGCGATGGCGGGGGAAACCGGAGAACCCGGAGAAAACCCGCCCAGCGCCGATTTGCCCGCCACAAATTCACATGCGGTCGCTTGGGATCGAACCCCGGCCGTCTAGTGCGTGTGTGTATTGAATGTTTAACTCTATTTGTGAGAAGTTCGAATATCAGGGTGATTTAACTGGATATGTGCTTTTTCAGGACGTTGCCTTATCCTGAAAATGTAAATGACATGTTATTTATGGACGCTCTTTAACTACTGCGGTTCTCAGCGTCCCATTCTAATTTGGGCGTGAAAGATCGCTTAATTTTGCTCAGGGGCCTCTATCAGGCTTGAGCTTCTTTTATGTGCCAACGGGACTTGCTTCCCATCCGAAGGAAGCCATGCTAAGGATTTTTACACCCGAAAAAATCCATCGCCGGGTTTGAACCCGTGACCTTGGGTATATGAAGTTAGCATGATAACCATTACACCACGGAGGGCGACCCTTATCCTCAGACGACGAAAGTCAGATACCTAATACTTAAGCTCAAAAACCTACAGGTCTATTTTGAGCATTATTCAAATTTCAACCATTTCGTTCATTTACCATGCGATATGAGCTGCTCAGTTAACGGACGTACAACTAGGTTCGGACCCATGCCCTTTGCGACATGACCAAGGTTGCGTTGACTGAGGTATGCGTTTGTTTAGAGCGTGCTGTGCGTTCTATGACGTCAGAGCGAAAGCAGGACTTCGCGACAGAGTTGACACCAGTGTTCGGAGTCGATAGTCTCGACACTGGACTTCATTTCAGCCAATTTCTAATAGTAATATACACCATACATTACAACGTTTACCTTGCTCGTAAAAAAACCACATAATCAAATTAACGGATTGGCATGGAACGTGATGCCAAAACCAAAGAGCCCAAATCCCCTGCTTGGGGAAATATTTGCGCGGCTAAGGAACCTCTGGATGACACCTACTGTTTATTTCAAATGCCTCATGATCTGCGAATACGTATTGTCATTAATGCAAAATATTCTTTATTCTAAATGACACAGTGCATCGTCATAAGAATCGTTTCTTATGTATGCGAATTTTGTAGTGTTGATGGATGTTAAAAAACTAAGAAGCTGTCCATATGTTTTAGACATACCACATTTCCACACCTGTGAAGCACCATTGGTATGCAACAATAGGTAAGTTTGACTCTGGACGTTCGAAACTGCATAAATCTTGCTTAAAATATAAATGATTCAATACCAAAATATTCTGCCTTACGCCTCGAAACATTTGAATGAATATATGCTGAAGCTCAAAGAGATAGTTATGATACGTGGATAACAATCTATGTTTCCAAATACTCAAAGCAAAGGGAAACTGAAGAATATTAGCATACACTAAATAGAACCAAAATACAAGACTATGCTGCCAAATTTCTTAAATACACGTTTTTAAACAACAATATTTTGCACTCAGTTCACTTTGTAGTGACAAAACATTTTTTTTTCTTACGTGCAGGTAAGGGCTGTAAAAAAGCTCCTTTGATAATATTTTATAACTAAATATCGGAATTTTAACTAGGTATTAAAGTTATTTAACATGCCAGGGAATTTGTCCACAGTTACGAGTGTAAAATTGTACGCAATTGCTGAGTTGGCCAGAATTCAAAGCTTTAGAAACAGAGCAAGCTATGTTTACAAAAGAGTATTCTTTTATTTAATCGTTCTAATCAAGATATCATTAGCATCAATTGTCTTGTTACTTATTTCCCTGTAATGAGAAGGGAAATAAGGGTGCACTTCGGCTATAGCGATGGTCAAATTTTAAAAGTTGGTCGCTGTGTGAAACAGTTGAAAAACGTTTTGTCTTGCAAAACTCATCCTGAATGAAGGGGTCTTGAGAGGGTATACTCAGAAAATGTATGATATGCATTTTATTTGTAATCTAAATATGTTTAATATGTGGTATTTAATTCAAAATCGTTAAGAGCCATTTTTGGGGAAAACAAAATGTTAGAAAATTGTTCCATGTAAAATAAAGTTCGGGATGAGTGAAGTATTTTGTTGCAAACATTCGTGTCGCGTTCTTGGAAAATGCTGAACCCCAATATCAAGTTGGTTATTTAACCGACTTTTCTTTTTGAGCAATGTTGTTCACAGACACAATCTGTGTGTGTTTTTCAATTTAGGGCATCTCAAAAAATATTTCTGGTGAAATCTCGACATCGAATTGTTTAATGGAATACAACACCTTCTCTACCTACTATGTACATAGTACGCGTAGAGAGAATAATACAATTTTACAATTTAGTGACTGGCAGTCGAGTGAAAACCGTTTTCTCTGTTACACTATAGTACAACAAACTAGTGCTGGGACAAAATCATCAAAACTATTTTAACAGTTTCACCAACACATCAACAATTTGAAACAGTTTCACAACTAAAACGGTTCATAAAACACTTTTGGAAGTTGCGTGCATTGTGTTATTCTTTCGTGTATCGCTTCTCCAACAGAACCATGCAAAAATAACAGCAACGTCTGACTAGTTGTTTCTGTTATTACAACAGTTTCTACGCTGCGGCTGTTCCACTAGCGTAAATATTTTGTCATTGTTTCCAAATTTTACCGCAAGGTGCACCTTTGTACCTTGTAGCGCGCGTTGTGATTTCCGCCAAATTCGAATTTACTAATTAAACTCATTCCCTATCGTAAACGCGCAACAATGGACTGTATTTACCTCAATAGTATTTGGTGGTACACGTCATGTCTGCAGCAGTTTTTGCAACTGATCAGTTTAGGTAATTTCTATTGCAAGAAAATCAGGTTAAAACTGTTTCGCAAACAGAACACATTTTCCCACCACTGGAACAAACGTAATTAAAAGATTGACACTATTAATTCATTAACTCGAGTAGCTATTAACATGATAGTGATGGAATAATAACATGGGTTGCTATTTTAGCACCAAAATTTAATACAGCACTTGTTATTAGTTTAAAAACCATCTCCTAAATATTTCACGTATTTGGACCAGCTATAATTACTATTTGAAAATAGATTATTCCGGGACAGCGCGAACGCAGTCCCGACTACCAAAAATTACGCGCCCGAGTTACCCGCATTTGGGGCAATCGCAGGGGTCAGCCCAACCGTAGTGCAATGGAAGGGCCTCAACCTGGGGGAACCGCCTTATTGATCACGGTAACCCCTACGCCAGGTAAGTATAAAGAGAATCGTGTGTGCCTCCGTATTAAATAAAAGATTGTCGAGTTCCATTCCCAAAGTGTGAGATAAAATTGAAATAAAAAGCATTAAAGAATCTTGTTGCGGTACAAACTGTTCAGTAAATACACCTACACCTTGTATTTCCCTTACGAATTTAGCTTCCATTTTAAGAATCCTACAAAATTCATTAAAAAAAGACAAGAATTCTACGAAGTAAAAGTAAAATACCACACTGCTGCTATCTATGGCTGGAGATGGGACAGAATTCACTGCAGCACTGCCATCTATAAACACGATGGTTTAAGATCAATATGCTTTTAAGCTGAGTTAATAGCTAAATAACACTGGAGTTAATGTCCTTTTTTAAATTAATTATATATATATATCTATATATATAAATAGGATGAGGGAATTTCGCAACTAATATTATAATGAGAAGCAAATAGTACGATCAAGAACCGCTAGAGTGCGTAGAGTTGGAATGGGCAGCTCGGGTCTGACAGGTTGGCGGTAAAACCTTGAATAAGCTTCTTGTTGCCAATGTGAGCAACTCGAGTTCACCTCATATACTAGCATTAGAACATGGTAATATATAAAACAGTCCACAAGGAGACACAAAAAGGAGTAACTTGTTAATAAAACAACAAAAATTGTTTTATTACCAGGAGCTAAATGAAAGAAACAAAGGGGAGAAAGTCGTGATTACCTTGAGCCATCTTGCATGCGCTTTGAAGTGTCGAGGAGAGTTCACATTAACGTACGAGCAAATGGCCATAGATAATCAACTAATCATATTTACACCTCACCTTTGGTTTCTCATCTTAACCACAAATTAAATGATGCGATAAAAGTTCTGAGTAATTACAAAAAATTAATTACACGTACTTTTCTGCTATACGTCGCTATATTGTTGCGTGGTTTATTAAAATCGGGAGCTGATGCCCAATATCTCTGCATCTCAGCCCCGGTGGACCGCAAAAAAATAAAAGTGGAAGGGAACTAAAGGAATGCATTATGTTAAAGTGATACTCAAATCTTTGAAATAGTCGATATGCGAGTGTCTTTGCAATTCGCTTCTTTGCTTGGCCAGAAGTAGAACAAAAGTAAAACGTACATTTCCTGTCTGAGAAAATTGTTAAGTATTTCAAATTTTAAACCATTAACAAGGAATATGTCGGAAACAAAAATGTAAATGATATAATTTATATGTTTTGATGAGATCTACATTTTGATGTAGTAAGTTTTTGTCTGTCTCTTATGGTGCGGTGCATGAACCTGATAACCTGCGTTTAAAAAAATGAGTTAAATGCTGATTAATGTTTCTCCTGCCATCTAATGTCAAACTACAAATATATATTCTCGAGGCTGCTTTCATTTGTTAACTACAAAAGAAAATGTCTTCTGTTCAGTTTCAGAACTATACATTGCTTATGCATGAACCTGATAACCAACAAATTGACTGTTAAGAAAAGCCAAACTTTTTGTGCTTCCAGAAAACTTGATTTTCCACAGTTTCTAAACTTTGCTACAGGTAAGATATGCATTATAAAATTGATTCATTTTGATTTTTGAATAATTTATTTTATACATACACTTATAAATGAACAGAGCGATTAATGAAATTACGACACGTTGTGTTCATCATAACAGTATGTCTCATCAAAGTGAATTTTTATTTTTACAGAAACTGAAAATGAGAAAGTGTTTCCATTGTCTTCTGAAGACTATGAAAATGAACCAAGAAAAATTATTGAGAAGCACTCTGAAATTTTAGAGGTTAGTGGGTCTACTACACAGTTCTTTTCTGGAGATACAACGATACTAACATGTTTGTGTGAATATTATGTTACAATAGTTAAATAAGCTTTTTTTTTTTTTTTTTTTTCTGAAAACCCAATTCTTAGTAATATAATTTTCATAAATAAAAATAAAAACTTTTATTATCTTATATACTGAGTTTCGATAACAAATAAACAAGAATGCTCTGTATGCTCTGTTTTCAGTACAATATCCAGGGCAGAAATTTATCAATTGAGGTCACTGAATAGCTGTAGATAAGAGTAAAAAAATCCAGCACCAGATGAAAACAAGAATAAACAAAAAATTAGAACAGAAGCTTTCCTGGCGATGTGTTAATTCAAAATCTTCTCGGGCTTCTAACCAGGTAAAAACTTGGCTTGATACCAACGTTTCGAAGAAGTGCACTTCTTCGAAACGTTGGGGTCAAGCCAAGTTTTTGCCTAGTTAGAAGCCCGAGAAGGTTTAGAAAGAATAAACAAGGTAAGCAACTGCAGAATAAGTGTTCACTTTAGCGAAAATAATAGGCGTAATAACTTACTATGATTGTAAGTTTTAACAATCTGGGTAAACCTATTAAAACATTATTCAATTTTTTTACCTAGATAAACAAAGAGGCGGGAAACGCAAGCGTGTTCCAACATCTTGAGTATGAAATCTCCAGGCTAAACGACGACGTGAAGGTAAAAGCTGCATAGATTGCAAGAGGAACGAGAAGGTAAAATGTGCAACTATCAGAGGAAACCTTTTACGAACATAATGCAATTGCTAGATGTTCGTTTAAAACACTATAACCTGACCTGTTTTAGTTGTCCTTTATTAGCCTAAGCCTACCCAAGAGGAGGTATTGTACTCCAAAGAGAAAGACAGATATTTCAGTGGAATACAAAGTTTCAGTAAAAGAAACTAGTAAACAGATCTGTAAACAGGCTTTAGCAAGTATTTTAGCCATTACATTTTCTAAAATTAATTACACTGAAGATATTCTGACGAGTATGGATCACCACAACAAGATAAAAGAGGTTGTCATTAAAACAGTCTCTTCAAAATGCCAGAGGAGAGTAACAGCCTGTTCGGGACTTCATAGAACTGTCACCTAAGTCACTATACAAGAAACGATAACCCATATAGCAAATATCTATCACCGGATCTTTAAGAAAATAGCTACAGGAACTATGTATGGACAAATGTGCTTCTTTAACTGTGGAAGATGTGTCATATTTTACCTTTTCAGTACAGAATGTAATCTACATTTTAGACATCCAAGCCTTGATACCTGTAAAACATGTGTTAAAAATCTGATGTGTACCATTCACATGACTTTCTCCATATCCCTGCAACAAATAATTCTTAAAAAGCTTATACTTTTATTTACTTTATGCTAATCAGAAAAGAAAAAAAAAATAGCAGAAATAGTCTAATTACTCGCTTCCTTGTAAATAGAAGCGAAATAAGGGACAACTGTAGGTTAAAGTGATAGTCAAAAGCTGGTTGCTATGCCAAAGAGGTTACCTTTGTCTATATGGATAGGAGTTGACAAGTTCCTGTATGAGAAAAGTGTACGTTTTTCATAGCATAAACCAAAAATAAGGAATGTCACAAAAACGATGAACTCCACGAAAAAAATGTATATAACATAAATTGTGTGTTTTAATGTGCTCTACATTTTTTGTGTAGTAAGCTTTTGTCCATCTCTTACGGTTTAGCAGTTATTCAAAATGTAGTAAAATTCATTCAGAATAAACTACTCTTCAGAGGCTATTCCTAGAAAATTCAAGATATACATTTTATTGGTCAGGTAAATATGTTTAATATACGAAATTTTAATCAAAATCGTTACAGCCATTTTTGAGAAAATCAACATTTTCGAAAAAAGTTCCATGTAAAGGGTAGTTGGGGGTGGGGGGACTTTTCTCAAAATCTTCGTGTCGCATCCCTGGAAGATACTAAACTTAAATACCAAGTTTGGTATTTTACCGACTTTTCGTTTTTGAGTTATCGCGTTCACAGACACACACACACAAACACACACACGGACCTTTTTGTGAAAATGCTTTTTTTTGGATATTGGGGACCCTACAACATATATTTCCGGTGAAATCTCGGTATCGAATTTTTTGGTGGAGTGCAATACATTCTCTATACACTATGTACATAGTGCGTATGGAGAAAGTAAAAATCAGATGAGTATCAAGAAGTATAATGTAGCAGAAGATGTAAAAACTAAAATAGAATTTAAACTACAGCTCCGTCAAGAGATAAAGCTGAAAAGGCACGACGTAAATAAAGATATATTTTGCAAACGTCCAGGAAAATACAATTCGATTTACGTTGGCGTTTGACATGCGTTTTATGTTGTTCATGTGTGGAAAATGTTCAAAAGTGTGGAACACAATTTTCCAGTTCCAAGACATACGTTTATATCTTCTTATAGGGATGTTGGAGTTATAGAAAAGATAAAGTGTATATTGTTGGTACCTGCATGTTCAACAATTCAAAAATGGTAACCCTTTTATGGTCAAGAAAATGCAAAGCGAAGATGTCATTTCTATAGGAAATCTAAAAATAATCTTATTTTCAGGAAAAAGATGAGTATGGAAACCCTGTTAAATTACAAAAAGCAATAGAACAATGTTAAGTAAAAATTTGCCAAGAATTTGCGTACGCATAGCGTATACTCAGTGCAGACATAGAAAAATGTGCAGTAGTAAACATATCTAGAAAAGGGAAAGTTACGGGCAAAGGCAAATTTGCTCTTTTACCGCTACAGAAATACAAACCTACTAAAACCAATGCAAAATGACAGGACTTGAGAAAACGTTGCGAATATACACCAGTAGAGCACAGAGGGTTTCACGCTAGACTAAGGAGTAACTTACCTTATCCGACAAAATTAAGAGGTCAAGAAGCATCTTCCACATAAAAAAATTATGAAAGTTAAGATTCCTTCCTTATCTTTTAGCTCGCCTGCTGATGACTCAGAGTAGTAGGGTACTGAAAAGCTTTTCAACCCTGTTGAATGTCAGGTTCTTGCACTGATTTTAAATTCAAAACCTTGTTATATTTATATCTATCTAGACTGTGAAATTAACTTAAAATTATTTTAATAAAGTATAACAATTTTAAAAAAGTTGGTATATGTGCAAGATAACTGAATAAACCACACAGTTTATATATAACTGTGTCTCGAAATATAAAACGAAAGATTTCTTCCAGTTTCTTCAAATGTTCTCTCTATGCAGGTTATCAGGTTCATACCTAACGATAAATGATCTATACTCATATACATAGTTGAAGTGGAAGTGGAAGTGGAGTGATTATTCCGGGACAGCGCGAACGCAGTCCCGACTACCAAAAATTACGCGCCCGAGTAATCCACATTAGGGACCATCGCAGGGGTCAACTCAACCGAAGTGCAATGGAAGAGTCTCACCCTGGGGGAACCGCCTTAATGATCACGGTAACCCCTACGCCAGGTAAGTATGCCGAGGACCTTGCTTTCACTGGTACTGAAGAAACATCTGTTGAATTGCATTCTACAAAAGTCAAACAAATGGTAATAAAAGATAATTAAAATTAAGTATTTAAAACAAGAAATACTCAATTATTAAACACAACCCTTAAATTATTTTATAAAAATCCATCATTTGCTTTAAAGGTTTTCAGTTAAGCTTACAAAATAAGCATTACATGTAGAAAAGCTAAATTAGTGTGATGCTGCGATCTATGTATGAAGATGGGAGCTAATCTGAATCAGCACTGCCATCTGAGATGGTTTATTTGAATCAACATCTTCTGAATACCAAAGATATTCAACAATTTAAATGAAACCTAAAGTGTCTTTTTGAGATTTTTAAAATATTGGAATCCTTTTTGTTTTCCCAATAATTCAGTTCAGCCCATTAATAATTATAACAGTAGGTGACAGCTGCAAATAGTACGGCCATCAGCCGACAGAGCTGATGCGAGATCCAGCATCAACAGCGGAAAACTGTCTAACCTGCAGGAGAGCTTTCCCCAATCACTACTGCTCAGTCGACTGCGAGAGTGGACATTAAACAAATGTATATTTTATAATTCCTGATAATAGTCTTTGAAGGCCTCTTCGTTCTAGATGTTTGCATAACTGGTAAGCCGTAAAGATGGGCAAATTCTTACTAAATAAAAAATGAAGTACTCGTTAAAACACGCAATTTATGGCATATACATTTTTCTTTGTAAGGCTAACCGTTTCCGTTATACCCCCAATTATTGGTGCACAAATTTCAATACGTGTGAAATTTAACTGGAAATCGCCTTTCATTTGTTTCCCCCCTCGTAGTCATTTAAAGAGCAGGGAATTCATAGCCGCGTTATTTTTTAACATGTCACTTTAGCCTGTTTTGTCATACCTACAGCGAAATGTGTGTGTGTGTTTGTATGTGTGTGTATTGAATGCTTAACTCTATTAATGAGAAGTACATAGACCTCAAATTCAAAAGGTCACGGGTTCCAATCTCAGGGTGATTTAACTGGATATGTGCTTTTTCAGGACGTTGCCTTATCCTGAGACGACGAATGTCAGATACCTAACTCTTAAGCTCAAAACCTACAGGCCTATTTTGAGCATTATTCAAATTTCAACCATTTCGTTCATTTACCATGAGATATGAGCTGCTCAGTTAATGGACATACAACTAGGTCCGGCCCCATGCCTATTGCGACATGACCAAGGTTGCGTTGACTGAGGTATGCGTTTGTTTAGAGCGTGCTGTGCGTTCTATGACGTCAAGCGAAAGCAGGACTTCGCGAGAGAGTTGACACCAGTGTTCGGAGTCGATAGTCTCGACACTGGACTTCATTTCAGCCCATTTCTAATAGTAATATACACCATACATTACAACGTTTACCTTGCTCGTAAAAAAACCACATAATCAAATTAACGGATTGGCATGGAACGTGATGCCAAAACCAAAGAGCCCAAATCCCCTGCTTGGGGAAATATTTGCGCGGCTAAGGAACCTCTGGATGACACCTACTGTTTATTTCAAATGCCTCATGATCTGCGAATACGTATTGTCATTAATGCAAAATATTCTTTATTCTAAATGACACAGTGCATCGTCATAAGAATCGTTTCTTATGTATGCGAATTTTGTAGTGTTGATGGATGTTAAAAAACTAAGAAGCTGTCCATATGTTTTAGACATACCACATTTCCACACCTGTGAAGCACCATTGGTATGCAACAACAGGTAAGTTTGACTCTGGACGTTCGAAACTGCATAAATCTTGCTTAAAATATAAATGATTCAATACCAAAATATTCTGCCTTACGCCTCGAAACATTTGAATGAATATATGCTGAAGCTCAAAGAGATAGTTATGATACGTGGATAACAATCTATGTTTCCAAATACTCAAAGCAAAGGGAAACTGAAGAATATTAGCATACACTAAATAGAACCAAAATACAAGACTATGCTGCCAAATTTCTTAAATACACGTTTTTAATGAAGAATATTTTGCACTCAGTTCACTTTGTAGTGACTAAACATTTTTTTTTCTTACGTGCGGGTAAGGGCTGTAAAATAGCTATTTTTGATAATATTTTATAACTAAATATCGGAATTTTAACTAGGTATTAAAGATATTTAGCATGCCAGGGAATTTTTCCACAGTTACGAGTGTAAAATTGTACGCAATTGCTGAGTTGGCCAGAATTCAAAGCTTTGGAAACAGAGCAAGCTATGTTTACAAAAGAGTATTCTTTTATTTAATCGTTCTAATCGAGATAACATTAGCATCAATTGTCTTGTTACTTATTTCCCTGTAATGAGAAGGGAAATAAGGGTGCACTTCGGCTATAGCGATAGTCAAATTTTAAAAGTTGGTCGCTGTGTGAAACCGTTGCAAAACGTTTTGTCTTGCAAAACTCATCCTGAATGAAGGGGTCTTGAGAGGGTATACTCAGAAAATGTATGATACGCATTTTATTTGTAATCTAAATATGTTTAATATGTGGTATTTAATTCAAAATCGTTAAGAGCCATTTTTGGGGAAAACAAAATGTTAGAAAATTGTTCCATGTAAAATAAAGTTCGGGATGAGTGAAGTATTTTGTTGCAAACATTCGTGTCGCGTTCTTGGAAAATGCTGAACCCCAATATCAAGTTGGTTATTTAACCGACTTTTCTTTTTGAGCAATGTTGTTCACAGACACAATCTGTGTGTGTTTTTCAATTTAGGGCATCTCAAAAAATATTTCTGGTGAAATCTCGACATCGAATTGTTTAATGGAATACAACACCTTCTCTACCTACTATGTACATAGTACGCGTAGGGAGAATAATACAATTTTATAATTTAGTGAATGGCAGTCGAGTGAAAACCGTTTTCTCTGTTACACTATAGTACAACAAACTAGTGCTGGGACAAAATCATCACAACTATTTTAAGAGTTTCACCAACACATCAACAATTTGAAACAGTTTCACAACTAAAACGGTTTCATAAAACAGTTTTGAAAGTTGCGTGCATTGTGTTATTCATTCGTGTATCGCTTCTCCAACAGAACCATGCAAAAATAATAGCAACGCCTGACTAGTTGTTTCTGTTATTACAACAGTTTCTACGCTGCGGCTGTTCCACTAGCGTAAATATATTGTCATTGTTTCCAAATTTTACCGCAAGGTGCACCTTTGTACCTTGTAGCGCGCGTTGTGATATCCGCCAAATTCGAAAATACTAACTAAACTTATTCCCTATCGTAAACGCGCAACAATGGACTGTATTTACCTCAATAGTATTTGGTGGTACACGTCATGTCTGCAGCAGTTTTTGCAACTGATCAGTTTAGGTAATTTCTATTGCAAGAAAATCAGGTTAAAACTGTTTCGCAAACAGAACACATTTTCCCACCACTGGAACAAACGTAATTAAAAGATTGACACTATTAATTCATTAACTCGAGTAGCTATTAACATGATAGTGATGGAATAATAACATGGGTTGCTATTTTAGCACCAAAATTTAATACAGCACTTGTTATTAGTTTAAAAACCATCTCCTAAATATTTCACGTATTTGGACCAGCTATAATTACTATTTGAAAATAGATTATTCCGGGACAGCGCGAACGCAGTCCCGACTACCAAAAATTACGCGCCCGAGTTACCCGCATTTGGGGCAATCGCAGGGGTCAGCCCAACCGTAGTGCAATGGAAGGGCCTCAACCTGGGGGAACCGCCTTATTGATCACGGTAACCCCTACGCCAGGTAAGTATAAAGAGAATCGTGTGTGCCTCCGTATTAAATAAAAGATTGTCGAGTTCCATTCCCAAAGTGTGAGATAAAATTGAAATAAAAAGCATTAAAGAATCTTGTTGCGGTACAAACTGTTCAGTAAATACACCTACACCTTGTATTTCCCTTACGAATTTAGCTTCCATTTTAAGAATCCTACAAAATTCATTAAAAAAAGACAAGAATTCTACGAAGTAAAAGTAAAATACCACACTGCTGCTATCTATGGCTGGAGATGGGACAGAATTCACTGCAGCACTGCCATCTATAAACACGATGGTTTAAGATCAATATGCTTTTAAGCTGAGTTAATAGCTAAATAACACTGGAGTTAATGTCCTTTTTTAAATTAATTATATATGTATATCTATATATATAAATAGGATGAGGGAATTTCGCAACTAATATTATAATGAGAAGCAAATAGTACGATCAAGAACCGCTAGAGTGCGTAGAGTTGGAATGGGCAGCTCGGGTCTGACAGGTTGGCGGTAAAACCTTGAATAAGCTTCTTGTTGCCAATGTGAGCAACTCGAGTTCACCTCATATACTAGCATTAGAACATGGTAATATATAAAACAGTCCACAAGGAGACACAAAAAGGAGTAACTTGTTAATAAAACAACAAAAATTGTTTTATTACCAGGAGCTAAATGAAAGAAACAAAGGGGAGAAAGTCGTGATTACCTTGAGCCATCTTGCATGCGCTTTGAAGTGTCGAGGAGAGTTCACATTAACGTACGAGCAAATGGCCATAGATAATTAACTAATCATATTTACACCTCACCTTTGGTTTCTCATCTTAACCACAAATTAAATGATGCGATAAAAGTTCTGAGTAATTACAAAAAATTAATTACACGTACTTTTCTGCTATACGTCGCTATACTGTTGCGTGGTTTATTAAAATCGGGAGCTGATGCCCAAAATCTCTGCATCTCAGCCTCGGTGGACAGAAAAAAAATAAAAGTGGAAGGGAACTAAAGGAATGCATTATGTTAAAGTGATAGTCAAATGTTTTGAAATAGTCGATATGCGAGTGTCTTTGCAATTCGCTTCTTTGCTTGGCCAGGAGTAGAACAAAAGGAAAACGTACATTTCCTGTCTGAGAAAATTGTTAAGTATTTCAAAATTTAAACCATTAACAAGGAATATGTCGGAAACAAAAATGTAAATGATATAATCTATATGTTTTGATGAGATCTACATTTTGATGTAGTAAGTTTTTGTCTGTCTCTTATGGTGCGGTGCATGAACCTGCTAACCTGCGTTTAAAAAAATGAGTTAAATGCTGATTAATGCTTCTCCTGCCATCTAATGTCAAACTACAAATAGCTATTCTCGAGGCTGCTTTCATTTGTTAACGACAAAAGAAAATTTCTTCTGTTCAGTTTCAGAACTATACATTGCTTATGCATGAACCTGATAACCAACAAATTGACTGATAAGAAAAACCAAGCTTTTTGTGCTTCCAGAAAACTTGATTTTCCACAGTTTCTAAACTTTGCTACAGGTAAGATATGCATTATAAAATTGATTCATTTTGATTTTTGAATAATTTATTTTATAAATACACTTATAAATGAACAGAGCGATTAATGAAATTACGGCACGTTGTGTTCATCATAACGGTATGTCTCATCAAACTGAATTTTTATTTTTACACAGACTGAAAATGAGAAAGTGTTTCCATTGTCTTCTGAAGACTATGAAAATGAACCAAGAAAAATTATTGAGAAGCACTCTGAAATTTTAGAGGTTAGTGGGTCTACTATACAGTTCTTTTCTGGAGATACAACGATACTAACATGTTTGTGTGAATATTATGTTACAATAGTTAAATAAGCTTTTTTTTTTTTTTTTTTTCTGAAAACCCAATTCTTAATAATATAATTTTCATAAATAAAAATAAAAACTTTTATTATCTTATATACTGAGTTTCGATAACAAATAAACAAGAATGCTCTGTATGCTCTGTTTTCAGTACAATATCCAGGGCAGAAATTTATCAATTGAGGTCACTGAATAGCTGTAGATAAGAGTAAAAAAATCCATCACCAGATGAAAACAAGAATAAACAAAAAATTAGAACAAAAGCTTTCCTGGCGACGTGTTAATTCAAAATCTTCTCGGGCTTCTAACCAGGTAAAAACTTGGCTTGATACCAACGTTTCGAAGAAGTGCACTTCTTCGAAACGTTGGGGTCAAGCCAAGTTTTTGCCTAGTTAGAAGCCCGAGAAGGTTTAGAAAGAATAAACAAGGTAAGCAACTGCAGAATAAGTGTTCACTTTAGCGAAAATAATAGGCGTAATAACTTACTATGATTGTAAGTTTTAACAATCTGGGTAAACCTATTAAAACATTATTCAATTTTTTTACCTAGATAAACAAAGAGGCGGGAAACGGAAGCGTGTTCCAACATCTTGAGTATGAAATCTCCAGGCTAAACGACGACGTGAAGGTAAAAGCTGCATAGATTGCAAGAGGAAGGAGAAGGTAAAATGTGCAACTATCAGAGGAAACCTTTTACGAACATAATGCAATTGCTAGATGTTCGTTTAAAACACTATAACCTGACCTGTTTTAGTTGTCCTTTATTAGCCTAAGCCTACCCAAGAGGAGGTATTGTACTCCAAAGAGAAAGACAGATATTTCAGTGGAATACAAAGTTTCAGTAAAAGAAACTAGTAAACAGATCTGTAAACAGGCTTTAGCAAGTATTTTAGCCATTACATTTTCTAAAATTAATTATACTGAAGATATTCTGACGAGTATGGATCACCACATCAAGATAAAAGAGGTTTCCATTAAAACAGTCTCTTCAAAATGCCAGAGGAGAGTAACAGCCTGTTCGGGACTTCATAGAACTGTCACCTAAGTCACTATACAAGAAACGATAACCCATATAGCAAATATCTATCACCGGATCTTTAAGAAAATAGGTACAGGAACTATGTATGGACAAATGTGCTTCTTTAACTGTGGAAGATGTGTCATATTTTACCTTTTCAGTACAGAATGTAATCTACATTTTAGACATCCAAGCCTTGATACCTGTAAAACATGTGATAAAAATCTGATGTGTACCATTCACATGACTTTCTCCATATCCCTGCAACAAATAATTCTTAAAAAGCTTATACTTTTATTTACTTTATGCTAATCAGAAAAGAAAAAAAAATAGCAGAAATAGTCTAATTACTCGCTTCCTTGTAAGTAGAAGCGAAATAAGGGACAACTGTAGGTTAAAGTGATAGTCAAAAGCTGGTTGCTATGCCAAAGAGGTTACCTTTGTCTATATGGATAGGAGTTGACAAGTTCCTGTATGAGAAAAGTGTACGTTTTTCATAGCATAAACCAAAAATAAGGAATGTCACAAAAACGATGAACTCCACGAAAAAAATGTATATAACATAAATTGTGTGTTTTAATGTGCTCTACATTTTTTGTGTAGTAAGCTTTTGTCCATCTCTTACGGTTTAGCAGTTATTCAAAATGTAGTAAAATTCATTCAGAATAAACTACTCTTCAGAGGCTATTCCTAGAAAATTCAAGATATACATTTTATTGGTCAGGTAAATATGTTTAATATACGAAATTTTAATCAAAATCGTTACAGCCATTTTTGAGAAAATCAACATTTTCGAAAAAAGTTCCATGTAAAGGGTAGTTGGGGGTGGGGGGACTTTTCTCAAAATCTTCGTGTCGCATCCCTGGAAGATACTAAACTTAAATACCAAGTTTGGTATTTTACCGACTTTTCGTTTTTGAGTTATCGCGTTCACAGACACACACACAAACACACACACGGACCTTTTTGTGAAAATGCTTTTTTTTGGATATTGGGGACCCTACAACATATATTTCCGGTGAAATCTCGGTATCGAATTTTTTGGTGGAGTGCAATACATTCTCTATACACTATGTACATAGTGCGTATGGAGAAAGTAAAAATCAGATGAGTATCAAGAAGTATAATGTAGCAGAAGATGTAAAAGCTAAAATAGAATTTAAACTACAGCTCCGTCAAGAGATAAAGCTGAAAAGGCACGACGTAAATGAAGATATATTTTGCAAACGTCCAGGAAAATACAATTCGATTTACGTTGGCGTTTGACATGCGTTTTATGTTGTTCATGTGTGGAAAATGTTCAAAAGTGTGGAACACAATTTTCCAGTTCCAAGACATACGTTTATATCTTCTTATAGGGATGTTGGAGTTATAGAAAAGATAAAGTGTATATTGTTGGTACCTGCATGTTCAACAATTCAAAAATGGTAACCCTTTTATGGTCAAGAAAATGCAAAGCGAAGATGTCATTTCTATAGGAAATCTAAAAATAATCTTATTTTCAGGAAAAAGATGAGTATGGAAACCCTGTTAAATTACAAAAAGCAATAGAACAATGTTAAGTAAAAATTTGCCAAGAATTTGCGTACGCATAGCGTATACTCACAGTGCAGACATAGAAAAATGTGCAGTAGTAAACATATCTAGAAAAGGGAAAGTTACGGGCAAAGGCAAATTTGCTCTTTTACCGCTACAGAAATACAAACCTACTAAAACCAATGCAAAATGACAGGACTTGAGAAAACGTTGCGAATATACACCAGTAGAGCACAGAGGGTTTCACGCTAGACTAAGGAGTAACTTACCTTATCCGACAAAATTAAGAGGTCAAGAAGCATCTTCCACATAAAAAAATTATGAAAGTTAAGATTCCTTCCTTATCTTTTAGCTCGCCTGCTGATGACTCAGAGTAGTAGGGTACTGAAAAGCTTTTCAACCCTGTTGAATGTCAGGTTCTTGCACTGATTTTAAATTCAAAACCTTGTTATATTTATATCTATCTAGACTGTGAAATTAACTTAAAATTATTTTAATAAAGTATAACAATTTTAAAAAAGTTGGTATATGTGCAAGATAACTGAATAAACCACACAGTTTATATATAACTGTGTCTCGAAATATAAAACGAAAGATTTCTTCCAGTTTCTTCAAATGTTCTCTCTATGCAGGTTATCAGGTTCATACCTAACGATAAATGATCTATACTCATATACATAGTTGAAGTGGAAGTGGAAGTGGAGTGATTATTCCGGGACAGCGCGAACGCAGTCCCGACTACCAAAAATTACGCGCCCGAGTAATCCACATTAGGGACCATCGCAGGGGTCAACTCAACCGAAGTGCAATGGAAGAGTCTCACCCTGGGGGAACCGCCTTAATGATCACGGTAACCCCTACGCCAGGTAAGTATGCCGAGGACCTCGCTTTCACTGGTACTGAAGAAACATCTGTTGAATTCCATTCTACCAAAGTCAAAAAATGGTAATAAAAGATAATTAAAATTAAGTATTTAGAAAAAGAAATACTTAGTTATTAAACACAACCCTTATATTCTTTTATAAAAATCCATCATTTGCTTTAAAGGTTTTCAGTATCGCTTACAAAATAAGAATTACATGTAGAAAAGCTAAATTAGTGTGATGCTGCGATCTATGTATGAAGATGGGAGCTAATCTGAATCAGCACTGCCATCTGAGATGGTTTATTTGAATCAATATCATCTGAATAACAAAGATATTCAACGATTTAAACGAAACCTAAAGTGTCTGTTTGAGATTTTTAAAATATTGGAATCCTTTTTGTTTTCCCAATAATTCAGTTCAGCCCATTAATAATTATAACAGTAGGTGACAGCTGCAAATAGTACGGCCATCAGCCGACAGAGCTAATGCGAGATCCAGCAACAACAGCGGAAAACTGTCTAACCTGCAGCAGAGCTTTCCCCAATCACTACTGCTCAGTCGACTGCGTGAGTGGACAATAAACAAATGTATATTTTATAATTCCTGATAATAGTCTTTGAAGGCCTCTTCGTTCTAGATGTTTGCATAACTGGTAAGCCGTAAAGATGGGCAAATTCTTACTAAATAAAAAATGAAGTACTCGTTAAAACACGCAATTTATGGCATACACATTTTTCTTTGTAAGGCTAACCGTTTCCGTTATACCCCCAATTATTGGTGCACAAATTTCAATACGTGTGAAATTTAACTGGAAATCGCCTTTCATTTGTTTCCCCCCTCGTAGTCATTTAAAGAGCAGGTAATTCATAGCCGCGTTATTTTTTAACATGTCACTTTAGCCTGTCTTGTCATACCTACAGCGAAATGTGTGTGTGCGTGTGTATGTGTGTGTGTATTGAATGCTTAACTCTATTAATGAGAAGTACATAGATTTCAAATTCAAGAGGTCCCGGGTTCCAATCTCAGGGTGATTTAACTGGATATGTGCTTTTTCAGGACGTTGCCTTATCCTGAGACGACGAATGTCAGATACCTAACTATTAAGCTCAAAACCTACAGGCCTATTTTGAGCATTATTCAAATTTCAACCATTTCGTTCATTTACCATGCGATATGAGCTGATCACTTAATGGACATACAACTAGGTCCGGCCCCATGCCTTTTGCGACATGACCAAGGTTGTGTTGACTGAGGTATGCGTTTGTTTAGAGCGTGCTGTGCGTTCGATGACGTCAGAGCGAAAGCAGGACTTCGCGAGAGAGTTGACACCAGTGTTCGGAGTCGATAGTCTCAACCCTGGACTTCATTTCAGCCCATTTCTAATAGTAATATACACCATACATTACAACGTTTACCTTGCTCGTAAAAAAACCACATACCCAAATCAACACATTGGCATGGAACGTGATGCCAAAACCAAAGAGCCCAAATCCCCTGCTTGGGGAAATATTTGCGCGGCTAAGGAACCTCTGGATGACACCTACTGTTTATTTCAAATGCCTCATGATCTGCGAATACGTATTGTCATTAATGCAAAATATTCTTTGTTCTAAATGACACAGTGCATCGTCATAAGAATCGTTTCTTATATATGCGAATTTTGTAGTGTTGATGGATGTTAAAAAACTAAGAAGCTGTCCATATGTTTTAAACATACCACATTTCCTTACCTGTGAAGCACCATTGGTATGCAACAATAGGCGTAAGTTTGACTCTGGACGTTCGAAACTGCATAAAACTTGCTTAAAATATAAATGATTCAATACCAAAATATTCTGACCTACGCCTCGAAACATTTGAATGAATATATGTTGAAGCTCAAAGAGATAGTTATGATACGTGGATAACAATCTATGTTTCCAAATACTCAAAGCAAAGGGAAACTGAAGAATATTAGCAGGCACTAAATAGAACCAAAATAGAAGACTATGCTGCCAAATTTCTTAAATACACGTTTTTAATGAGGAATATTTTGCACTCAGTTCACTTTGTATCGACTAAACAGTTTTTTTTTCTTACGTGCGGGTAAAGGCTGTAAAATAGCTCTTTTGATAATATTTTACAACTAAACATCGGAATTTTAACTAGGTATTAAAGTTATTTAACATGCCAGGGAATTTGTCAACAGTTACGAGTGTAAAATTGTACGCAATTGCTGAGTTGGCCAGAATTCAAAGCTTTGGACACAGAACAAGCTATGTTTACAAAAGAGTATTCATTTATTATACGCTCTAATCGAGATAACATTAGCATCAATATCTTGTTACTTATTTCCCTGTAATGAGAAGGGAAATAAGGGTGCACTTCGGCTATAGCGATAGTTGGTCGCTGTGTGAAACAATTGAAAAACGTTTTGCCTTGCAAAACTCATCCTGAATGAATAGGTCTTGAGAGAGTATACTCAGAAAATGTATGATATGCATTTTATTTGTAATCTAAATATATATAATATGTGGTATTTAATTCAAAATCATTAAGAGCCATTTTTGGAAAAAAACGAAGTGTTCGAAAATTGTTCCATGTAAAATAAAGTTCGGGATGAGTGAAGTATTTTGTCGCAAACTTTCGTGTCGCGTTCATGGAAAATGCTGAACCCCAATATCAAGTTGGTTATTTAACCGACTTTTCTTTTTGAGCAATGTTGTTCACAGACACAATCTGTGTGTGTGTTTCAATTCAGGGCATCTCAAAAAACATTTCTGGTGAATTCTCGACATCGAAGTGTTTAATGGAATATAACACCTTCTCTACCTACTATGTACATAGTACGCGTAGAGAGAATAATACAATTTAGTGCATGGCAGTCGAATGAAAACCGTTTTTTCTGTTACAACTACAGCACAACAAACTAGTGCTGGGACAAAAACATCACAACTATTTTGAAACAGTTTCACCAGCACAACAACAATTTGAAAAGTTTCACAACTAAAACTGTTTTATAAAACACTTTTGTGTTATTCATTCGTGTATCGCTTCCCCAACATAACCATGCAAAAATAACAGCAACGCCTGACTAGTTGTTTCAGTTATTACAACAGTTTCTACGCTGCGGCTATTCCACTAGCGTAAATATTTTGTTATTCTTTCCAAATTTTACCGCAAGGTGCACCTTTGTACCTAGTAGCGCGCGTTCTGATATCCGCCAAATTCGACTGTACTAATTAAACTCATTCCCTATCGTAAACGCGCAACAATGGACTGTGTCTACCTCTATAGTATTTGGTGGCACACAACATGACTGCAGCAGTTTTGCAGCTGATGAGTTTAGGTAATTTCTATTGCAAGAAAGACAGGATAAAACTGTTTCGCAAACAGAACACATTTTCCCACCACTAGAGCAAACGTAATTCATTAACTCAAGTGGCCATGAACGTATTGATGATAGTGATGGAATAATAACATATGGGTTGCTATTTTCACGCCAAAATGAAATACAGCACTTGCTATCAGTTTGAAAATCATCTTCTGAATGTTTCACGTTTACGGACTAGCTATAATTACTATTTCAAAGGAGATTATTCCGGGACACCGCTAACGCAGTCCCAACTACCAAGTATTAAGCGCCCGAGTTACCCGCATTTGGGCCGATCGCAAGGGTCAGCTCAACCGGGGGGAACAGCCTTACTGATCACGGTAACCCCTACGCCGGGTAAGTATGCGGAGAGCCAGGAGCCAGGAGCAGGAACTAGTCGCCCGAGTGTACTCGGGCGGGGGCAAATTGATTAATGCTTCTCGTGCCATCTACTGTCAAACTACAAATATCTACTCTCAAGGCTGCTTTCATTTGTTAAAGGCAGAAGAAAATTTCTTCTGTTCAGTTTCAGAACTATACATTGCTTATGCATGAACCTGATAACCAACAAATTGACTGATGAGAAAAACAAAAGTTTTTGTGATTCCAGAAAACTTGATTTTCCACAGTTTCTAAACTTTACTACAGGTAAGATATGCATTATAAAATTGATTCATTTTGATTTTTGAATAATTTATTTTATGAATACACTTAAAAATAAACAGAGCAATTAATGAAATTTCGGCACGTTGTGTTCATCATAACGGTATGTCTCATCAAAGTGAATTTTTATTTTTACAGATACTGAAAATGAGAAAGTGTTTCCATTGTCATCTGAAGACTATGAAAATGAACCAAGAAAAATTATTGAGAAGCACTGAAATTTTAGAGGTTAGTAGGTCTACTACACAGTTCCTTTCTTGAGATACCACAATACTAACATTTTTGTGTGAATATTATGTTACAATAGTTAAATAAGCTTTTTTTTTTTCTGAAAACTAAATTCTTAATAGTATAATTTTCATAAATAAAAATAAAAACTCTTATTATCTTATATACTGAGTTTCGATAACAAATAAACAACAACACTATTTCCTCTGTTTTCAGCACAATATCAGGGGCAGAAATGTATCAATTGAGGTCACTGAATAGCTGTAAATGAGAGTCACCAGCACCAGTTGAAAACAAGAATAAACAAACTAAGCAACTGTGGAATAGGTGTTAACTTTAGCGAAAATAATAGGTGTAATAACTTAGTTTGAATGTAAGTTTTAACAATCTGGGCAAACCTATTAAACAAGTATTCTATTGTTTTACCTAGATAAACAAAGAGGCGGGAAACGCAAGCGTGTTCCAACATCTTGGATATGAAATCTGCAGGCTAAACGACGACGTGAAGGTAAAAGTTGCATAGATTGCAAGAGGAAGGAGAAGGTAAAATGTGCAATTATCAGAAGAAATCTTTTACGAACATTAATGCAATTGCTAGATGTTCGTTTAAAATACTATAACCTGTCCTGTTTTAGTTGTCCTTTATTAGCCTAAGCCTACCCAAGAGGAGGTATTGTACTCCAAAGAGAAAGAGAGATATTTCAGTGGAATACAAAGTTTCAGTAAAAGAAACTAGTAAACAGATCTGTAAACAGGCTTTAGCAAGTATTTAGGCAATACATTTTCTAAAATTAATTATACTGAAGATATTCTGACGAGTATGGATCACCTCAACAAGATAAAAGAGGTTGCCATTAAAACAGTCTCTTCAAAATGCCAGAGGAGAGTAAACAGCCTGTTCGGGACTTCATAGAACTGTCACCTAAGTCACTATACAAGAAAGGATAACCCATATAGCAAATATCTATCACCGGATCTTTAAGAAAACAGCTACAGGAACTATGTATGGACAAATGTGCTTCTTTAACTGTGGAAGATGTGTCATATTTTACCTTTTCAGTACAGAATGTAATTTACATTTTGGACATCCAAGCCTTGATACCTGTAAAACATGTGATAAAAATCAGATGAGTATCAAGAGGTATAATGCAGCAGAAGATACAAATGCTAAAATAAAATCAAAACTACAGCTCCATCAAGAGAAAAGCTGAAAAGGCACGACATAAATGAAGATATATTTTGCAAACGTCCAGGAAAATACAATTCGATATACGTTGGCGTTTGACATGCGTTTTATGCTGCTCATGTGTGGAAAATGTTCAAAAGTGTGGAACACAATTTTCCAGTGCCAAGACATACGTTTTTATCTTCTTATAGGGATTTTGGGGTTATAGAAAAGAAAAAGAAGTGTATATATACCAAAAGGTAGGAACCTGCATGTTCAGCAATGCAAAAATGGTAACCATTTTATGGTCAAGAAAATGCAAAGAGATGATATCGTTTCTGTAGGAAATATAAAGGTACATCTTATTTTCAGGAAAAAGATGCGCATGGAAACCCTGTTAAATTACAAAAAGCAATATATAATGTTAAGTAAAAATTTGCCAAGAATGTACCGCATAACGTATACTCACAGTGCAGACACAGAAAAATGTGCAGTAGTAAACATATCTAGAAAAGGGAAATTTACGGGCAAAGGCAAAGTTGCTCTTTTACCGCTACAGAAATACAGACTTCCTAAAACCAATTCAAAATGACATGACTTGAGGAAACGTTGCGAATATACACCAGTAGAGCACAGAGGGTTTCACGCTGGACAAAGGAGTAACTTACCTTCTCCGACAAAATTAAGAGGTGAAGAAGCATCTTCCACATAAAAAAATTATGAAAGTTAAGATTCCTTCCATATCTTTTAGCTCGCCTGCTGATGACTCAGAGTAGTAGGGTACTGAAAAGCTTTTCAACCCTGTTGAATGTCAGGTTCTTGCACTGATTCATAATTTCAAAACCTTATGTCATATTTATATCTATCTAGACAGTGAGATTAACCCAAAATAATTTTAATAAAATTTATCAATACCCACAAATTTAAGTTAATGTATGTGCAAGATAACTGAATAAGCAACACACTTTAAATTTAACTGTGTCCCAAAATTTAAAGCGAAACATTTCTTACAGCTTCAACTGAATAAGTTTTTACGTTCATACACCTCATCGTTGAAGTCATGATCACCAATAGTGCTGTTCTTAATTATCAGTGATTATGCGTTTATTCCGGGACAGCGCGAACGCAGTCCCGACTACCAAAAATTACGCGCCCGAGTAATCCACATTAGGGATCATCGCAGGGGTCAACTCAACCGAAGTGCAATGGAAGAGTCTCAACCTGGGGGAACCGCCTTAGTGATCACGGTAACCCCTACGCCAGGTAAGTATGCCGAGGAGCTCGCTTTCACTGGTACTCAAGAAACAACTGTTGAATTGCATTCCACATTAGTCAAACAAATGGTAATAAAAGATAATTAAACATAAGTATTTAGAAGAAGAAATACTCAATTATTAAACACACCTCTTAATTCTCTAAAACAAATCCATTATTTACTTTGACGGTCTCCAGATTCGCTTACAAAATAAGAATTACATGCAGAAAAGCTAAATTAGTCTGGTGCTGCGATCTATGTATGAAGAGTGGAGCTAATTTGAATCGGCACTGCCATCTGAGATGGTTTATTTGAATCAACATCATCTGAATACCAAAGTTATTGAACGATTTGAACTAAACCAAAAGTATCTGCTTGAGCTATTTTAAAATATTGGAATCCTTTTTGTTTTCCGAATAATTCAGTTCAGCCCAATAATAATTATAACAGTAGGTGACAGCTGCAAATAGTACGGCCATCAGCCGACAGAGCTGATGCGAGATCCAGCATCAACAGCGGAAAACTGTCTAACCTGCAGCAGGGCTTTCCCCAATCACTACTGCTCAGTCGACTACGAGAGTGAACATAAACAATTCGCTTCCTGTAGCTTGGTGATAGTAATTAGAAATGGACCGCGAATGATGTCGCGAAGTATCGAACACCTTAACGCCCGGGAACCGATACTCTCGGCTTGGAGTCGACTCCCTCTTCCGCACGCCATCTGTTATTACAACAGATATAAAACGCGTGTCTGCAAATGAATAACTGAATATGCTGTAGGTTGATACCTAACGTGATGTGAACTCCTGCTGAAGCTGTCTTACCTTTTCTACTATGCACAGAAATGGTGAGGATATTGCATCCCACCCAAAATTCGATACCGGGATACAACTGGAAAATACGCGTTTTGAGACTCCCTGGATACAAAACAAATGAAATGTGCTTCATGCACGTGACTTTCTCTAGCTGTTCCACTTATAAAATATTCCTACAAGAGATTATTCTTCCATCTACTTCATGATAATAGAGATAAACATTAATAGAAACTTATTACTAACTTCCTTGTAAGTACGAGGGAAATAAGGGAATACATTAGGCTAAGGCAGTAAATCTTTTAAAAGCTGGTTACTATGTTCGTTTTACATGGTCAGCAGTAAAACAAGAAAGGTGAAACGAAAGATGACTTTCCATTTGAATAAAGTTACATAGTTTAACATTTGAAAGCAATATCAAGGAATATCACTAAAACGGTGTACTAAAAACTATATGACATATTATGTGTTTTAATGTAGTAATTTTTTGTCTATCTCTTACAGTTTACCAATTAAGCAGAATTCATTCAGAGGTTATTCTCAGAAATTGAAGATATACATTTTATAAGTGATTTAAATATATTTAGTATACGTGTTTTAATCAAAATCATCGTGCCTTTTTTTAGAAAAAAATCAAAAAGTGTTCCATGTAAAGGTAGTTTGGGGTGGAGTTTCCTGAAAATCTTCGTGACGCATCCTTGGAAGATACTAAACATTAATACCAAGTTTGGTATTTAACGGTTTTCTTATTTTTGAGCTATGCTTACACACACAGACCCACATGATTTTTTTCTAAAGGTGGTTTTTGGACTCGGGGGACCTCAAAGCGTATTTCTGGGAAGTCTCGACATCGAATTTTTGGGTACAATACAATACCTTCTCTAGGTATATACCCTGAAGACGAGGAAGATGCACTTCTTCGAAACGTTGGTGTCAAGCCAAGTTTTTACCTGGCTAGAAGCCCGAGAAGATTTTGATTTAACACGTCGCCAGGAAAGCTTTAGTTCTTATTTTGTTATTGTTTCCAAATTTTACCGCAAGGTGCACCTTTGTACCTTGTAGCGCGCGTTGTGATATCCGCCAAATTCGAATATACTAATTAAACTCATTCCCTATCGTAAACGCGCAACAATGGACTGTATTTACCTCAATAGTATTTGGTGCTACACAACATGACTGCAGCAGTTTTGCAACTGATCAGTTTAGGTAATTTATATTGCAAGAAAATCAGTTTAAAACTGTTTCGCATACAGAACACATTTTCCCACCACTGGAACAAACGTAATTAAAAGATTTAGACACTAGTAATTCATTAACTCGAGTAGCTATTAACATGATAGTGATGGAATAATAACATATGGGTTGCTATTTTCGCACCAAAATTTAATACAGCACTTGTTACTAGTTTGAAAACCATCTCCTAAATGTTTCACGTATATGGACTAGCTATAATTACTATTTGAAAATAGATTATTCCGGGACAGCGCGAACGCAGTCCCGACTACCAAAAATTACGCGCCCGAGTTACCCGCATTTGGGGCAATCGCAGGGGTCAGCCCAACCGTAGTGCAATGGAAGGGCCTCAACCTGGGGGAACCGCCTTACTGATCACGGTAACCCCTACGCCAGGTAAGTATAAAGAGCATCGTGTGTGCCTCCCTATTGAATGAAAGATTGTCGAGTTCCATTCCCAAGTGTGAGACAAATTGAAATAAACAGCATTAAAGAGACTTGTTTCGATACAAACTGTTCAGTAAATACACCTACCCCTAGTATTTCCATTACGAATTTAGTTTCAATTTTAAGAATCCTAGAAAATTCATTAAAAAAAAACAAGAATTCTACGAAATAAAATTAAAATACAACACTGCTGCCATCTATGGCTGGAGATGGCACAGAATTCACTGCAGCACTGCCATCTATAAACACGATGGTTTAAGATCAATATGCTTTTAAGCTGAGTTGATAGCTAAATAACACTGGGGTTAATGTCTTTTTTTAAATTAGTTATATATGTATATCTATATATATAAATAGGATGAGGGAATTTCGCAACTAATATTATAATGAGAAGCAAATAGTACGATCAAGAACCGCTAGAGTGCGTAGAGTTGGAATGGGCAGCTCGGGTTGGCGGTAAAACCTTGAATAAGCCAATGTGAGCAACTCGAGTTCAGCTGATATACTAGCATTAGAACATGGTAATATATGAAACAGTCCACAAGGAGACACAAAAAGGAGTAATTTGTGAAAAAATTAATAAAACAAAAACAGGAGCTAAATGAAAGAAACAAAGGGAAGAAAATCGTGATTACCTTGAGCCATCTTGCATGCGCTTTGAAGTGTCGAGGAGAGTTCACATTAACGTACGAGCAAATGGCCATAGATAATCAACTAATCATATTTACACCTCACCTTTGGTTTCTCATCTTAACCACAAATTAAATGATGCGATAAAAGTTCTGAGTAATTACAAAAAATTAATTACACGTACTTTTCTGCTATACGTCGCTATATTGTTGCGTGGTTTTTTAAAATCGGGAGCTGATGCCCAATATCTCTGCATCTCAGCCTCGGTGGACCGCAAAAAAATAAAAGTGGAAGGGAACTAAAGGAATGCATTATGTTAAAGTGATAGTCAAATGTTTTGAAATAGTCGATATGCGAGTGTCTTTGCAATTCGCTTCTTTGCTTGGCCAGGAGTAGAACAAAAGGAAAACGGACATTTCCTGTCTGAGAAAATTGTTAAGTATTTCAAATTTTAAACCATTAACAAGGAATATGTCGGAAACAAAAATGTAAATGATATAATTTATATGTTTTGATGAGATCTACATTTTATGTAGTAAGTTTTTGTCTGTCTCTTATGGTGTGGTGCATGAACCTGATAACCTGCGTTTAAAAAAATGAGTTAAATGCTGATTAATGCTTCTCCTGCCTTCTACTATCAAACTACAAATATCTATTCTCGAGGCTGCTTTCATTTGTTAACGACAAAAGAAAATGTCTTCTGTTCAGTTTCAGAACTATACATTACTTATGCATGAACCTGATAACCAACAAATTGACTGTTAAGAAAGGCCAAACTTTTTGTGCTTCCAGAAAACTTGATTTTCCAGTTTCCAAACTTTGCTACAGGTAAGATATGCATTATAAAATTGATTCATTTTGATTTTTGTTTAATTTATTTTATAAATACACTTATAAATAAACAGAGCGATTAATGAAATTACGGCACGTTGTGTTCATCATAACGTATGTCTCATCAAAGTGAATTTTTATTTTTACAGAGACTGAAAATGAGAAAGTGTTTCCATTGTCTTCTGAAGACTATGAAAATGAACCAAGAAAAATTATTGAGAAGCACTCTGAAATTTTAGAGGTTAGTGGGTCTACTACACAGTTCTTTTCTGGAGATACAACGATACTAACATGTTTGTGTGAATATTATGTTACAATAGTTAAATAAGCTTTTTTTTTTCTGAAAACCCAATTCTTAATAATATAATTTTCATAAATAAAAATAAAAACTTTTATTATCTTATATACCGAGTTTCGATAACAAATAAACAAGAACACTATTTGCTCTGTTTTCAGTACAATATCCAGGGCAGAAATTTATCAATTGAGGTCACTGAATAGCTGTAGATAAGAGTAAAAAAAATCCAGCACCAGATGAAAACAAGAATAAACAAAAAAAATTAGAACAGAAGCTTTCCTGGCGACGTGTTAATTCAAAATCTTCTCGGGCTTCTAACCAGGTAAAAACTTGGCTTGATACCAACGTTTCGAAGATGCACTTCTTCGAAACGTTGGTGTCAAGCCAAGTTTTTACCTAGTTAGAAGCCCGAGAAGATTTTGAAAGAATAAACAAGGTAAGCAACTGCAGAATAAGTGTTTACTTTAGCGAAAATAATAGGCGTAATAACTTACTATGAATGTAAGTTTTAACAATCTGGGTAAACCTATTAAAAAATTATTCAATTTTTTTACCTAGATAAACAAAGAGGCGGGAAACGCAAGCGTGTTCCAACATCTTGGGTATGAAATCTGCAGGCTAAACGACGACGTGAAGGTAAAAGTTGCATAGATTGCAAGAGGAAGGAGAAGGTAAAATGTGCAACTATCAGAGGAAATCTTTTACGAACATAATGCAATTGCTAGATGTTCGTTTAAAATACTATAACCTGTCCTGTTTTAGTTGTCCTTTATTAGCCTAGGCCTACCCAAGAGGAGGTATTGTACTCCAAAGGGAAAGAGAGATATTTCAGTGGAATACAAAGTTTCAGTAAAAGAAACTAGTAAACAGATCTGTAAACAGGCTTTAGCAAGTATTTTAGGCATTACATTTTCTAAAATTAATTACACTGAAGATATTCTGACGAGTATGGATCACCACAACAAGATAAAAGAGGTTGTCATTAAAACAGTCTCTTCAAAATGCCAGAGGAGAGTAACAGCCTGTTCGGGACTTCATAGAACTGTCACCCAAGTCACTATACAAGAAAGGATAACCCACATAGCAAATATCTATCACCGGATCTTTAAGAAAATAGCTACAGGAACTATGTATGGACAAATGTGCTTCTTTAACTGTGGAAGATGTGTCATATTTTACCTTTTCAGTACAGAATGTAATCTACATTTTGGACATCCAAGCCTTTATACCTGTAAAACATGTGATAAAAATCTGATGTGTACCATTCACATGACTTTCTCCATATCCCTGCAACAAATAATTCTTAAAAAGCTTATACTTTTGTTTACTTTATGCTAATCAGAAAAAAAAGATAGCAGAAATAGTCTAATTACTCGCTTCCTTGTAAGTAGAAGCGAAATAAGGGACAACTGTAGGTTAAAGTGATAGTCAAAGGCTGGTTGATATGACAATGAGGTTCCTTTGTCTCTATGGATAGAAGTTGACAAGTTCCTGTATGAGAAAAGTATATGTTTTTCATAGCAGAAACCAAAAATAAGGAATGTCACAAAAACGATGAACTCCACGAAAAAAAATGTATATAACATACATTGTGTGTTTTAATGTGCTCTACATTTTTGTGTAGTAAGCTTTTGTCCATCTACGGTTTAGCTGTTATTCAAAATGTAGTAAAATTCATTCAGAATAAACTACTCTTCAGAGGCTATTCCCAGAAAATTCAAGCTATACATTTTATTAGTCAGGTAAATATGTTTAATATACGAAATTTTAATCAAAATCGTTACAGCCATTTTTGAGAAAATCAACATTTTCGAAAAAAGTTCCATGTAAAGGGTAGTTGGGGGTGGGGGGATTTTTCTCAAAATCTTCGTGTCGCATCCCTGGAAGATACTACACTTAAATACCAAGTTTGGTATTTTACCGACTTTTCGTTTTTGAGTTATCGTGTTCACAGACACACACACACACACACACACACACACACACACCAACAAGGACCTTTTTGTGAAAATTCTTTTTTTGAATATTGGGGACCCTAAAACATATATTTCCGGTGAAATCTCGGTATCGAATTATTTGGTGGAGTGCAATACTTTCTCTATACACTATGTACATAGTGCGTATGGAGAAAGTAAAAATCAGATGAGTATCAAGAGGTATAATGTAGCAGAAGATGTAAAAGCCAAAATAAAATTTAAACTACAGCTCCATCAAGAGAAAAACTGAAAAGGCACGACGTAAATGAAGATATATTTTGCAAACGTCCAGGAAAATACAATTCGATTTACGTTGGCGTTTGACATGCGTGTTATGTTGTTCATGTGTGGAAAATGTTCAAAAGTGTGGAACACAATTTTTCAGTTCCAAGACATACGTTTTTATCCTCTTATAGGGATGTTGGAGTTATAGAAAAGAAAAAGTGTATATTGTTGGTACCTGCATGTTCAACAATGCAAAAATGGTAACCCTTTTATGGTCAAGAAAATGCAAAGCGATGATGTCATTTCTATAGGAAATCTAAAAATAATCTTATTTTCAGGAAAAAGATGAGTATGGAAACCCTGTTGAATTACAAAAAGCAATAGAACAATGTTAAGTAAAAATTTGCCAAGAATTTGCGTACGCATAGCGTATACTCACAGTGCAGACATAGAAAAATGTGCAGTAGTAAACATATCTAGAAAAGGGAAAGTTACGGGCAAAGGCAAAGTTGCTCTTTTACCGCTACAGAAATACAAACCTACTAAAACCAATGCAAAATGACAGGACTTGAGAAAACTTTGCGAATATACACCAGTAGAACACAGAGGGTTTCACGCTGGACTAAGGAGTAACTTATCTTATCCGACAAAATTAAGAGGTGAAGAAACATTTTCCACATAAAAAAATTATGAAAGTTAAGATTCCTTCCTTATCTTTTAGCACGCCTGCTGATGGCTCAGAGTAGTAGGGTACTGAAAAGCTTTTCAACCCTGTAGGATGTCAGGTTCTTGCACTGATTTTAAATTCAAAACCTTGTTATATTTATATCTATCTAGACGGTGAGATTAACTTAAAATTATTTTAATAAAGTATAACAATTATAAAAAAGTTAGTGTATGTGCAAGATTACTGAATAAACCACACAGTTTATATATCACTGTGTCCCGAAATATAAAACGAGACATTGCTTCCAGATTCTTCAAACGTTCTCTCTATACAGGTTATCAGGTTCTTACCTAAAGGTGTATCTTTATGCATGTATATATAATCAATTGTGGAAGTGGAGAGATTATTCCGGGACAGCGCGAACGCAGTCCCGACTACCAAAAATTACGCGCCCGAGTAATCCACATTAGGGACCATCGCAGGGGTCAACTCAACCGAAGTGCAATGGAAGAGTCTCACCCTGGGAGAACCGCCTTAATGATCACGGTAACCCCTACGCCAGGTAAGTATGCCGAGGACCTCGCTTTCACTGGTACTGAAGAAACATCTGTTGAATTCCATTCTACTTTTGTCAAACAAATGGTAATAAAAGATAATTAAAATTAAGTATTTAAAACAAGAAATACTCAATTATTAAACACAACCCTTAAATTATTTTATAAAAATCCATCATTTGCTTTAAAGGTTTTCAGTTTCGCTTACAAAATAAGAATTACATGTAGAAAAGCTAAATTAGTGTGATGCTGCGATCTATGTATGAAGATGGGAGCTAATCTGAATCAGCACTGCCATCTGAGATGGTTTATTTGAATCAACATCTTCTGAATACCAAAGATATTCAACAATTTAAATGAAACCTAAAGTGTCTTTTTGAGATTTTTAAAATATTGGAATCCTTTTTGTTTTCCCAATAATTCAGTTCAGCCCATTAATAATTATAACAGTAGGTGACAGCTGCAAATAGTACGGCCATCAGCCGACAGAGCTGATGCGAGATCCAGCATCAACAGCGGAAAACTGTCTAACCTGCAGGAGAGCTTTCCCCAATCACTACTGCTCAGTCGACTGCGAGAGTGGACATTAAACAAATGTATATTTTATAATTCCTGATAATAGTCTTTGAAGGCCTCTTCGTTCTAGATGTTTGCATAACTGGTAAGCCGTAAAGATGGGCAAATTCTTACTAAATAAAAAATGAAGTACTCCATAAAACACGCAATTTATGGCATAACATTTTTCTTTGTAAGGCTAACCGTTTCCGTTATACCCCCAATTATTGGTGCACAAATTTCAATACGTGTGAAATTTAACTGGAAATCGCCTTTCATTTGTTTCCCCCCTCGTAGTCATTTAAAGAGCAGGTAATTCATAGCCGCGTTATTTTTTAACATGTCACTTTAGCCTGTCTTGTCATACCTACAGCGAAATGTGTGTGTGTGTGTGTGTGTGTGTGTGTGTGTGTATGTGTGTGTATTGAATGCTTAACTCTATTAATGAGAAGTACATAGACCTCAAATTCAAGAGGTCCCGGGTTACAATCTCAGGGTGATTTAACTGGATATGTGCTTTTTCAGGACGTTGCCTTATCCTGAGACGACGAATGTCAGATACCTAACTCTTAAGCTCAAAACCTACAGGCCTATTTTGAGCATTATTCAAATTTCAACCATTTCGTTCATTTACCATGCGATATGAGCTGCTCAGTTAATGGACATACAACTAGGTCCGGCCCCATGCCTTTTGCGACATGACCAAGGTTGCGTTGACTGAGGTATGCGTTTGTTTAGAGCGTGCTGTGCGTTCTATGACGTCAGAGCGAAAGCAGGACTTCGCGAGAGAGTTGACACCAGTGTTCGGAGTCGATAGTCTCGACACTGGACTTCATTTCAGCCCATTTCTAATAGTACACCATACATTACAACGTTTACCTTGCTTGTAAAAAAACCACATACCCAAATCAACACATTGGCATGGAACGTGATGCCAAAACCAAAGAGCCCAAATCCCCTGCTTGGGGAAATATTTGCGCGGCTAAGGAACCTCTGGATGACACCTACTGTTTATTTCAAATGCCTCATGATCTGCGAATACGTATTGTCATTAATGCAAAATATTCTTTATTCTAAAAGACACAGTGCATCGTCATAAGAATCGTTTCTTATATATGCGAATTTTGTAGTGTTGATGGATGTTAAAAAACTAAGAAGCTGTCCATATGTTTTAGACATACATTTCCTTACCTGTGAAGCACCATTGGTATGCAACAATAGGTAAGTTTGACTCTGGACGTTCGAAACTGCATAAATCTTGCTTAAAATATAAATGATTCAATACCAAAATATTCTGCCTTACGCCTCGAAACATTTGAATGAATATATGCTGAAGCTCAAAGAGATAGTTATGATACGTGGATAACAATCTATGTTTCCAAATACTCAAAGCAAAGGGAAACTGAAGAATATTAGCATACACTAAATAGAACCAAAATACAAGACTATGCTGCCAAATTTCTTAAATACACGTTTTTAAAGAACAATATTTTGCACTCAGTTCACTTTGTAGTGACAAAACATTTTTTTTCTTACGTGCAGGTAAGGGCTGTAAAATAGCTCCTTTGATAATATTTTATAACTAAATATCGGAATTTTAACTAGGTATTAAAGTTATTTAGCATGCCAGGGAATTTGTCCACAGTTACGAGTGTAAAATTGTACGCAATTGCTGAGTTGGCCAGAATTCAAAGCTTTGGAAACAGAGCAAGCTATGTTTACAAAAGAGTATTCTTTTATTTAATCGTTCTAATCGAGATAACATTAGCATCAATTGTCTTGTTACTTATTTCCCTGTAATGAGAAGGGAAATAAGGGTGCACTTCGGCTATAGCGATAGTCAAATTTTAAAAGTTGGTCGCTGTGTGAAACAGTTGAAAAACGGTTTGTCTTGCAAAACTCATCCTGAATGAAGGGGTCTTGAGAGGGTATACTCAGAAAATGTATGATATGCATTTTATTTGTAATCTAAATATGTTTAATATGTGGTATTTAATTCAAAATCGTTAAGAGCCATTTTTGGGGAAAACAAAATGTTAGAAAATTGTTCCATGTAAAATAAAGTTCGGGATGAGTGAAGTATTTTGTTGCAAACATTCGTGTCGCGTTCTTGGAAAATGCTGAACCCCAATATCAAGTTTGTTATTTAACCGACTTTTCTTTTTGAGCAATGTTGTTCACAGACACAATCTGTGTGTGTTTTTCAATTTAGGGCATCTCAAAAAATATTTCTGGTGAAATCTCGACATCGAATTGTTTAATGGAATACAACACCTTCTCTACCTACTATGTACATAGTACGCGTAGGGAGAATAATACAATTTTATAATTTAGTGAATGGCAGTCGAGTGAAAACCGTTTTCTCTGTTACACTATAGTACAACAAACTAGTGCTGGGACAAAATCATCACAACTATTTTAACAGTTTCACCAACACATCAACAATTTGAAACAGTTTCACAACTAAAACGGTTTCATAAAACACTTTTGGAAGTTGCGTGCATTGTGTTATTCATTCGTGTATCGCTTCTCCAACAGAACCATGCAAGAATAACAGCAACGCCTGACTAGTTGTTTCTGTTATTACAACAGTTTCTACGCTGCGGCTGTTCCACTAGCGTAAATATATTGTTATTGTTTCCAAATTTTACCGCAAGGTGCACCTTTGTACCTTGTAGCGCGCGTTGTGATATGCGCCAAATTCGAATCTACTAATTAAACTTATTCCCTATTGTAAACGCGCAGCAATGGACTGTATTTACCTCAGTAGTATTTGGTGGTACACGTCATGTCTGCAGCAGTTTTGCAACTGATCAGTTTAGGTAATTTATATTGCAAGAAAATCAGTTTAAAACTGTTTCGCAAACAGAACACATTTTCCCACCACTGGAACAAACGTAATTAAAAGATTTAGACACTATTAATTCATTAACTCGAGTAGCTATTAACATGATAGTGATGGAATAATAACATATGGGTTGCTATTTACGCACCAAAATTTAATACAGCACTTGTTACTAGTTTGAAAACCATCTCCTAAGTGTTTCACGTATTTGTACTAGCTATAATTACTATTTGAAAATAGATTATTCCGGGACAGCGCGAACGCAGTCCCGACTACCAAAAATTACGCGCCCGAGTTACCCGCATTTGGGGCAATCGCAGGGGTCAGCCCAACCGTAGTGCAATGGAAGGGCCTCAACCTGGGGGAACCGCCTTATTGATCACGGTAACCCCTACGCCAGGTAAGTATAAAGAGAATTGTGTGCGCCTCCCTATTGAATGAAAGATTGTCGGGTTCCATTTCCATTTGTGAGACAAATTGAAATAAACAGCATTAAAGAAACTTGTTGCGATACAAACTGTTCAGTAAATACACCTACCCCTAGTATTTCCCTTACAAATTTAGTTTCCCTTTTAAGAATCCTAGAAAATTCATTAAAAGAAACAAGAATTCTACGAAATAAAAGTAAAATACCACACTGCTGCCATCTATGGCTGGAGATGGCACAGAATTCACTGCAGCACTGCCATCTATAAACACGATGGTTTAAGATCAATCTGCTTTTAAGCTGAGTTAATAGCTAAATAACACTGGGGTTAATGTCCCTTTTTAAATTAGTTATATATGTATATCTATATATATATAAATAGGATGAGGGAATTTCGCAACTAATATTATAATGAGAAGCACATAGTACGATCAAGAACCGCTAGAGTGCGTAGAGTTGGAATGGGCAGCTCGGGTCAGACAGGTTGGCGGTAAAACCTTGAATAAGCTTCTTGTTGCCAATGTGAGCAACTCGAGTTCACCTGATATACTAGCATTAGAACATGGTAATATATGAAACAGAGCACAAGGAGACACAAAAAGGAGTCATTTGTGAAAAAATTAATAAAACAAAAACAGGAGCTTAATGAAAGAAACAAAGGGAAGAAAATCGTGATTACCTTGAGCCATCTTGCATGCGCTTTGAAGTGTCGAGGAGAGTTCACATTAACGTACGAGCAAATGGCCATAGATAATCAACTAATCATATTTACACCTCACCTTTGGTTTCTCATCTTAACCACAAATTAAATGATGCGGTAAAAGTTCTGAGTAATTACAAAAAATTAATTACACGTACTTTTCTGCTATACGTCGCTATACTGTTGCGTGGTTTATTAAAATCGGGAGCTGATGCCCAATATCTCTGCATCTCAGCCTCGGTGGACCGCAAAAAAATAAAAGTGGAAGGGAACTAAAGGAATGCATTATGTTAAAGTGATAGTCAAATGTTTTGAAATAGTCGATATGCGAGTGTCTTTGCAATTCGCTTCTTTGCTTGGCCAGGAGTAGAACAAAAGGAAAACGTACATTTCCTGTCTGAGAAAATTGTTAAGTATTTCAAAATTTAAACCATTAACAAGGAATATGTCGGAAACAAAAATGTAAATGATATAATCTATATGTTTTGATGAGATCTACATTTTGATGTAGTAAGTTTTTGTCTGTCTCTTATGGTGCGGTGCATGAACCTGATAACCTGCGTTTAAAAAAATGAGTTAAATGCTGATTAATGCTTCTCCTGCCATCTAATGTCAAACTACAAATAGCTATTCTCAAGGCTGCTTTCATTTGTTAACGACAAAAGAAAATTTCTTCTGTTCAGTTTCAGAACTATACATTGCTTATGCATGAACCTGATAACCAACAAATTGACTGATAAGAAAAACCAAGCTTTTTGTGCTTCCAGAAAACTTGATTTTCCACAGTTTCTAAACTTTGCTACAGGTAAGATATGCATTATAAAATTGATTCATTTTGATTTTTGAATAATTTATTTTATAAATACACTTATAAATGAACAGAGCGATTAATGAAATTACGGCACGTTGTGTTCATCATAACGGTATGTCTCATCAAACTGAATTTTTATTTTTACACAGACTGAAAATGAGAAAGTGTTTCCATTGTCTTCTGAAGACTATGAAAATGAACCAAGAAAAATTATTGAGAAGCACTCTGAAATTTTAGAGGTTAGTGGGTCTACTATACAGTTCTTTTCTGGAGATACAACGATACTAACATGTTTGTGTGAATATTATGTTACAATAGTTAAATAAGCTTTTTTTTTTTTTTTTTTTCTGAAAACCCAATTCTTAGTAATATAATTTTCATAAATAAAAATAAAAACTTTTATTATCTTATATACTGAGTTTCGATAACAAATAAACAAGAATGCTCTGTATGCTCTGTTTTCAGTACAATATCCAGGGCAGAAATTTATCAATTGAGGTCACTGAATAGCTGTAGATAAGAGTAAAAAAATCCAGCACCAGATGAAAACAAGAATAAACAAAAAATTAGAACAGAAGCTTTCCTGGCGATGTGTTAATTCAAAATCTTCTCGGGCTTCTAACCAGGTAAAAACTTGGCTTGATACCAACGTTTCGAAGAAGTGCACTTCTTCGAAACGTTGGGGTCAAGCCAAGTTTTTGCCTAGTTAGAAGCCCGAGAAGGTTTAGAAAGAATAAACAAGGTAAGCAACTGCAGAATAAGTGTTCACTTTAGCGAAAATAATAGGCGTAATAACTTACTATGATTGTAAGTTTTAACAATCTGGGTAAACCTATTAAAACATTATTCAATTTTTTTACCTAGATAAACAAAGAGGCGGGAAACGCAAGCGTGTTCCAACATCTTGAGTATGAAATCTCCAGGCTAAACGACGACGTGAAGGTAAAAGCTGCATAGATTGCAAGAGGAACGAGAAGGTAAAATGTGCAACTATCAGAGGAAACCTTTTACGAACATAATGCAATTGCTAGATGTTCGTTTAAAACACTATAACCTGACCTGTTTTAGTTGTCCTTTATTAGCCTAAGCCTACCCAAGAGGAGGTATTGTACTCCAAAGAGAAAGACAGATATTTCAGTGGAATACAAAGTTTCAGTAAAAGAAACTAGTAAACAGATCTGTAAACAGGCTTTAGCAAGTATTTTAGCCATTACATTTTCTAAAATTAATTACACTGAAGATATTCTGACGAGTATGGATCACCACAACAAGATAAAAGAGGTTGTCATTAAAACAGTCTCTTCAAAATGCCAGAGGAGAGTAACAGCCTGTTCGGGACTTCATAGAACTGTCACCTAAGTCACTATACAAGAAACGATAACCCATATAGCAAATATCTATCACCGGATCTTTAAGAAAATAGCTACAGGAACTATGTATGGACAAATGTGCTTCTTTAACTGTGGAAGATGTGTCATATTTTACCTTTTCAGTACAGAATGTAATCTACATTTTAGACATCCAAGCCTTGATACCTGTAAAACATGTGTTAAAAATCTGATGTGTACCATTCACATGACTTTCTCCATATCCCTGCAACAAATAATTCTTAAAAAGCTTATACTTTTATTTACTTTATGCTAATCAGAAAAGAAAAAAAAAATAGCAGAAATAGTCTAATTACTCGCTTCCTTGTAAATAGAAGCGAAATAAGGGACAACTGTAGGTTAAAGTGATAGTCAAAAGCTGGTTGCTATGCCAAAGAGGTTACCTTTGTCTATATGGATAGGAGTTGACAAGTTCCTGTATGAGAAAAGTGTACGTTTTTCATAGCATAAACCAAAAATAAGGAATGTCACAAAAACGATGAACTCCACGAAAAAAATGTATATAACATAAATTGTGTGTTTTAATGTGCTCTACATTTTTTGTGTAGTAAGCTTTTGTCCATCTCTTACGGTTTAGCAGTTATTCAAAATGTAGTAAAATTCATTCAGAATAAACTACTCTTCAGAGGCTATTCCTAGAAAATTCAAGATATACATTTTATTGGTCAGGTAAATATGTTTAATATACGAAATTTTAATCAAAATCGTTACAGCCATTTTTGAGAAAATCAACATTTTCGAAAAAAGTTCCATGTAAAGGGTAGTTGGGGGTGGGGGGACTTTTCTCAAAATCTTCGTGTCGCATCCCTGGAAGATACTAAACTTAAATACCAAGTTTGGTATTTTACCGACTTTTCGTTTTTGAGTTATCGCGTTCACAGACACACACACACAAACACACACACGGACCTTTTTGTGAAAATGCTTTTTTTTGGATATTGGGGACCCTACAACATATATTTCCGGTGAAATCTCGGTATCGAATTTTTTGGTGGAGTGCAATACATTCTCTATACACTATGTACATAGTGCGTATGGAGAAAGTAAAAATCAGATGAGTATCAAGAAGTATAATGTAGCAGAAGATGTAAAAGCTAAAATAGAATTTAAACTACAGCTCCGTCAAGAGATAAAGCTGAAAAGGCACGACGTAAATGAAGATATATTTTGCAAACGTCCAGGAAAATACAATTCGATTTACGTTGGCGTTTGACATGCGTTTTATGTTGTTCATGTGTGGAAAATGTTCAAAAGTGTGGAACACAATTTTCCAGTTCCAAGACATACGTTTATATCTTCTTATAGGGATGTTGGAGTTATAGAAAAGATAAAGTGTATATTGTTGGTACCTGCATGTTCAACAATTCAAAAATGGTAACCCTTTTATGGTCAAGAAAATGCAAAGCGAAGATGTCATTTCTATAGGAAATCTAAAAATAATCTTATTTTCAGGAAAAAGATGAGTATGGAAACCCTGTTAAATTACAAAAAGCAATAGAACAATGTTAGTAAAAATTTGCCAAGAATTTGCGTACGCATAGCGTATACTCAGTGCAGACATAGAAAAATGTGCAGTAGTAAACATATCTAGAAAAGGGAAAGTTACGGGCAAAGGCAAATTTGCTCTTTTACCGCTACAGAAATACAAACCTACTAAAACCAATGCAAAATGACAGGACTTGAGAAAACGTTGCGAATATACACCAGTAGAGCACAGAGGGTTTCACGCTAGACTAAGGAGTAACTTACCTTATCCGACAAAATTAAGAGGTCAAGAAGCATCTTCCACATAAAAAAATTATGAAAGTTAAGATTCCTTCCTTATCTTTTAGCTCGCCTGCTGATGACTCAGAGTAGTAGGGTACTGAAAAGCTTTTCAACCCTGTTGAATGTCAGGTTCTTGCACTGATTTTAAATTCAAAACCTTGTTATATTTATATCTATCTAGACTGTGAAATTAACTTAAAATTATTTTAATAAAGTATAACAATTTTAAAAAAGTTGGTATATGTGCAAGATAACTGAATAAACCACACAGTTTATATATAACTGTGTCTCGAAATATAAAACGAAAGATTTCTTCCAGTTTCTTCAAATGTTCTCTCTATGCAGGTTATCAGGTTCATACCTAACGATAAATGATCTATACTCATATACATAGTTGAAGTGGAAGTGGAAGTGGAGTGATTATTCCGGGACAGCGCGAACGCAGTCCCGACTACCAAAAATTACGCGCCCGAGTAATCCACATTAGGGACCATCGCAGGGGTCAACTCAACCGAAGTGCAATGGAAGAGTCTCACCCTGGGGGAACCGCCTTAATGATCACGGTAACCCCTACGCCAGGTAAGTATGCCGAGGACCTCGCTTTCACTGGTACTGAAGAAACATCTGTTGAATTCCATTCTACTAAAGTCAAACAAATGGTAATAAAAGATAATTAAAATTAAGTATTTAGAAAAAGAAATACTTAGTTATTAAACACAACCCTTAAATTCTTTTATAAAAATCCATCATTTGCTTTAAAGGTTTTCAGTATCGCTTACAAAATAAGAATTACATGTAGCAAAGCTAAATTAGTCTGATGCTGCGATCTATGTACGAAGATGGGAGCTAATCTGAATCAGCACTGCCATCTGAGATGGTTTATTTGAATCAATATCATCTGAATAACAAAGATATTCAACAATTTAAACGAAACCTAAAGTGTCTGTTTGAGATTTTTAAAATATTGGAATCCTTTTTGTTTTCCCAATAATTCAGTTCAGCCCATTAATAATTATAACAGTAGGTGACAGCTGCAAATAGTACGGCCATCAGCCGACAGAGCTGATGCGAGATCCAGCAACAACAGCGGAAAACTGTCTAACCTGCAGGAGAGCTTTCCCCAATCACTACTGCTCAGTCGACTGCGTGAGTGGACAATAAACAAATGTATATTTTATAATTCCTGATAATAGTCTTTGAAGGCCTCTTCGTTCTAGATGTTTGCATAACTGGTAAGCCGTAAAGATGGGCAAATTCTTACTAAATAAAAAATGAAGTACTCGTTAAAACACGCAATTTATGGCATACACATTTTTCTTTGTAAGGCTAACCGTTTCCGTTATACCCCCAATTATTGGTGCACAAATTTCAATACGTGTGAAATTTAACTGGAAATCGCCTTTCATTTGTTTCCCCCCTCGTAGTCATTTAAAGAGCAGGTAATTCATAGCCGCGTTATTTTTTAACATGTCACTTTAGCCTGTCTTGTCATACCTACAGCGAAATGTGTGTGTGCGTGTGTATGTGTGTGTGTATTGAATGCTTAACTCTATTAATGAGAAGTACATAGATTTCAAATTCAAGAGGTCCCGGGTTCCAATCTCAGGGTGATTTAACTGGATATGTGCTTTTTCAGGACGTTGCCTTATCCTGAGACGACGAATGTCAGATACCTAACTCTTAAGCTCAAAACCTACAGGCCTATTTTGAGCATTATTCAAATTTCAACCATTTCGTTCATTTACCATGCGATATGAGCTGATCACTTAATGGACATACAACTAGGTCCGGCCCCATGCCTTTTGCGACATGACCAAGGTTGTGTTGACTGAGGTATGCGTTTGTTTAGAGCGTGCTGTGCGTTCGATGACGTCAGAGCGAAAGCAGGACTTCGCGAGAGAGTTGACACCAGTGTTCGGAGTCGATAGTCTCAACACTGGACTTCATTTCAGCCCATTTCTAATAGTAATATACACCATACATTACAACGTTTACCTTGCTCGTAAAAAAACCACATACCCAAATCAACACATTGGCATGGAACGTGATGCCAAAACCAAAGAGCCCAAATCCCCTGCTTGGGGAAATATTTGCGCGGCTAAGGAACCTCTGGATGACACCTACTGTTTATTTCAAATGCCTCATGATCTGCGAATACGTATTGTCATTAATGCAAAATATTCTTTGTTCTAAATGACACAGTGCATCGTCATAAGAATCGTTTCTTATATATGCGAATTTTGTAGTGTTGATGGATGTTAAAAAACTAAGAAGCTGTCCATATGTTTTAAACATACCACATTTCCTTACCTGTGAAGCACCATTGGTATGCAACAATAGGCGTAAGTTTGACTCTGGACGTTCGAAACTGCATAAAACTTGCTTAAAATATAAATGATTCAATACCAAAATATTCTGACCTACGCCTCGAAACATTTGAATGAATATATGTTGAAGCTCAAAGAGATAGTTATGATACGTGGATAACAATCTATGTTTCCAAATACTCAAAGCAAAGGGAAACTGAAGAATATTAGCAGGCACTAAATAGAACCAAAATAGAAGACTATGCTGCCAAATTTCTTAAATACACGTTTTTAATGAGGAATATTTTGCACTCAGTTCACTTTGTATCGACTAAACAGTTTTTTTTTTTCTTACGTGCGGGTAAAGGCTTTAAAATAGCTCTTTTGATAATATTTTACAACTAAACATCGGAATTTTAACTAGGTATTAAAGTTATTTAACATGCCAGGGAATTTGTCAACAGTTACGAGTGTAAAATTGTACGCAATTGCTGAGTTGGCCAGAATTCAAAGCTTTGGACACAGAACAAGCTATGTTTACAAAAGAGTATTCATTTATTATACGCTCTAATCGAGATAACATTAGCATCAATATCTTGTTACTTATTTCCCTGTAATGAGAAGGGAAATAAGGGTGCACTTCGGCTATAGCGATAGTTGGTCGCTGTGTGAAACAATTGAAAAACGTTTTGCCTTGCAAAACTCATCCTGAATGAAGAGGTCTTGAGAGAGTATACTCAGAAAATGTATGATATGCATTTTATTTGTAATCTAAATATATATAATATGTGGTATTTAATTCAAAATCATTAAGAGCCATTTTTGGAAAAAAACGAAGTGTTCGAAAATTGTTCCATGTAAAATAAAGTTCGGGATGAGTGAAGTATTTTGTCGCAAACTTTCGTGTCGCGTTCATGGAAAATGCTGAACCCCAATATCAAGTTGGTTATTTAACCGACTTTTCTTTTTGAGCAATGTTGTTCACAGACACAATCTGTGTGTGTGTTTCAATTCAGGGCATCTCAAAAAACATTTCTGGTGAATTCTCGACATCGAAGTGTTTAATGGAATATAACACCTTCTCTACCTACTATGTACATAGTACGCGTAGAGAGAATAATACAATTTAGTGCATGGCAGTCGAATGAAAACCGTTTTTTCTGTTACAACTACAGCACAACAAACTAGTGCTGGGACAAAAACATCACAACTATTTTGAAACAGTTTCACCAGCACAACAACAATTTGAAAAGTTTCACAACTAAAACTGTTTTATAAAACACTTTTGTGTTATTCATTCGTGTATCGCTTCCCCAACATAACCATGCAAAAATAACAGCAACGCCTGACTAGTTGTTTCAGTTATTACAACAGTTTCTACGCTGCGGCTATTCCACTAGCGTAAATATTTTGTTATTCTTTCCAAATTTTACCGCAAGGTGCACCTTTGTACCTAGTAGCGCGCGTTCTGATATCCGCCAAATTCGACTGTACTAATTAAACTCATTCCCTATCGTAAACGCGCAACAATGGACTGTGTCTACCTCTATAGTATTTGGTGGCACACAACATGACTGCAGCAGTTTTGCAGCTGATGAGTTTAGGTAATTTCTATTGCAAGAAAGACAGGATAAAACTGTTTCGCAAACAGAACACATTTTCCCACCACTAGAGCAAACGTAATTCATTAACTCAAGTGGCCATGAACGTATTGATGATAGTGATGGAATAATAACATATGGGTTGCTATTTTCACGCCAAAATGAAATACAGCACTTGCTATCAGTTTGAAAATCATCTTCTGAATGTTTCACGTTTACGGACTAGCTATAATTACTATTTCAAAGGAGATTATTCCGGGACACCGCTAACGCAGTCCCAACTACCAAGTATTAAGCGCCCGAGTTACCCGCATTTGGGCCGATCGCAAGGGTCAGCTCAACCGGGGGGAACAGCCTTACTGATCACGGTAACCCCTACGCCGGGTAAGTATGCGGAGAGCCAGGAGCCAGGAGCAGGAACTAGTCGCCCGAGTGTACTCGGGCGGGGGCAAATTGATTAATGCTTCTCGTGCCATCTACTGTCAAACTACAAATATCTACTCTCAAGGCTGCTTTCATTTGTTAAAGGCAGAAGAAAATTTCTTCTGTTCAGTTTCAGAACTGTACGTTGCTTATGCATGAACCTGATAACCAACAAATTGACTGATGAGAAAAACAAAAGTTTTTGTGATTCCAGAAAACTTGATTTTCCACAGTTTCTAAACTTTACTACAGGTAAGATATGCATTATAAAATTGATTCATTTTGATTTTTGAATAATTTATAATATAAATACACTTAAAAATGAACAGAGCAATTAATGAAATTTCGGCACGTTGTGTTCATCATAACGGTATGTCTCATCAAAGTGAATTTTTATTTTTACAGAGACTGAAAATGAGAAAGTGTTTCCATTGTCAACTGAAGACTATGAAAATGAACCAAGAAAAATTATTAAGAAGCTCTGAAATTTTAGAGGTTAGTAGGTCTACTACACAGTTCCTTTCTTGAGATACCACAATACTAACATTTTTGTGTGAATATTATGTTACAATAGTTAAATAAGCTTTTTTTTTTCTTGTTTTTTTCTGAAAACTAAATTCTTAATAGTATAATTTTCATAAATAAAAATAAAAACTCTTATTATCTTATATACTGAGTTTCGATAACAAATAAACAACAACACTATTTCCTCTGTTTTCAGCACAATATCAGGGGCAGAAATGTATCAATTGAGGTCACTGAATAGCTGTTAATGAGAGTCACCAGCACCAGTTGAAAACAAGAATAAACAAAATAAGGAACTGTGGAATAGGTGTTAACTTTAGCGAAAATAATAGGTGTAATAGCTTAGTTTGAATGTTAGTTTTAACAATCTGGGCAAACCTATTAAACAAGTATTCTATTGTTTTACCTAGATAAACAAAGAGGCGGGAAACGCAAGCGTGTTCCAACATCTTGGGTATGAAATCTCCAGGCTAAACGACGACGTGAAGGTAAAAGTTGCATAGATTGCAAGAGGAAGGAGAAGGTAAAATGTGCAACTATCAGAGGAAATCTTTTACGAACATAATGCAATTGCTAGATGTTCGTTTAAAATACTATAACCTGTCCTGTTTTAGTTGTCCTTTATTAGCCTAAGCCTACCCAAGAGGAGGTATTGTACTCCAAAGAGAAAGAGAGATATTTCAGTGGAATACAAAGTTTCAGTAAAAGAAACTAGTAAACAGATCTGTAAACAGGCTTTAGCAAGTATTTAGGCATTACATTTTCTAAAATTAATTACACTGAAGATATTCTGACGAGTATGGATCACCTCAACAAGATAAAAGAGTTTGCCATTAAAACAGTCTCTTCAAAATGCCAGAGGAGAGTAAACAGCCTGTTCGAGACTTCATAGAACTGTCACCCAAGTCACTATACAAGAAAGGATAACCCACATAGCAAATATCTATCACCGGATCTTTAAGAAAATAGCTACAGGAACTATTTATGGATAAATGTGCTTCTTTAACTGTGGAAGATGTGTCATATTTTACCTATTCAGTACAAAATGTAATCTACATTTTGGACATCCAAGCCTTGATACCTGTAAAACATGTGATAAAAATCAGATGAGTATCAAGAGGTATAATGTAGCAGAAGATGCAAATGCTAAAATAAAATCTAAACTACAGCTCTATCAAGAGAAAAGCTGAAAAGGCACGACATAAATGAAGATATATTTTGCAAACGTCCAGGAAAATACAATTCGATTTACGTTGGCGTTTGACATGCGTTTTATGCTGTTCATGTGTGGAAAATGTTCAAATGTGTGAAACACAATTTTCCAGTGCCAAGACATACGTTTTTATCTTCTTATAGGGATTTTGGGGTTATAGAAAAGAAAAAGAAGTGTATATATACCAAAAGGTAGGTTACCTGCATGTTCAACAATGCAAAAATGGTAACCATTTTATGGTCAAGAAAATGCAAAGAGATGATATCGTTTCTGTAGGAAATCTAAAAGTACATCTTATTTTCAGGAAAAAGATGCGCATGGAAACCCTGTTAAATTACAAAAAGCAATAGAACAATGTTAAGTAAAAATTTGCCAAGAATGTACCGCATAACGTATACTCACAGTGCAGACACAGAAAAATGTGCAGTAGTAAACATATCTAGAAAGGGGAAATTTACGGGCAAAGGCAAAGTTGCTCTTTTACTGCTACAGAAGTACAGACTTCCTAAAACCAATTCAAAATGACAGGACTTCAGGAAACGTTGCGAATATACACCAGTAGAGCACAGAGGGTTTCACGCTGGACAAAGGAGTAACTTACCTTCTCCGACAAAATTAAGAGGTGAAGAAGCATCTTCTACATAAAAAAATTATGAAAGTTAAGATTCCTTCCTTATCTTTTAGCTCGCCTGCTGATGTCTCAGAGTAGTAGGGTACTGAAAAGCTTTTCAACCCTGTTGAATGTCAGGTTCTAGCACTGATTCATAATTTCAAAACCTTATGTCACATTTATATCTATCTAGACGGTGAGATTAACCCAAAATTATTTTAATAAAATATATCAATATTCAAAAATTTAAGTTAATGTATGTGCAAGATAACTGAATAAGCAACAGTTTAAATTTAACTGTGTCCCGAAATTTAAAGCGAAACATTTCTTACTGCTTCAATTGTTCTCTATATAAGTTTTTACGTTCATACAGCTCACCGTTGAAGTTATGATCAACAATAAAGGTGTTCTTAATTGTCAGAGTGATTATAAGCTTATTCCGGGACAGCGCGAACGCAGTCCCGACTACCAAAAATTACGCGCCCGAGTAATCCACTTTAGGGATCATCGCAGGGGTCAACTCAACCGAAGTGCAATGGAAGAGTCTCAACCTGGGGGAACCGCCTTAGTGATCACGGTAACCCTTACGCCAGGTAAGTATGCCGAGAAGCTCGCTTTCACTGGTACTCAAGAAACAACTGTTGAATTGCATTCTACATTTGTCAAACAAATGGTAATAAAAGATAATTAAACATAAGTATTTAGAAGAAGAAATACTCAATTATTAAACACACCTCTTAATTCTCTTAAACAAATCCATTATTTACTTTGACGGTCTCCAGATTCGCTTACAAAATAAGAATTACATGCAGTAAAGCTAAATTAGTTTGATGCTGCGATCTATGTATGAAGAGGGGAGCTAATTTGAATCGGCACTGCCATCTGAGATGGTTTATTTGAATCAACATCATCTGAATACCAAAGTTATTGAACGATTTAAACTAAACCAAAAGTATCTGCTTGAGCCTTTTGAAATACTGGAATCCTGTTTGTTTTCTAAATAATTCAGTTCAGCCCATTAATAATTATAACAGTAAGTGACTGCCGCAAATAGTACGGCCATCAGCCGACAGAGCTGATGCGAGAGCCAGCATCAACAGCGGAAAACTGTCTAACCTGCAGCAGAGCTTTCCCCAATCACTACTGCTCAGTCGACTGCGAGAGTGAACAGTAAACAATTCGCTTCCAGTAGTTTGATGATAGTAATTAGAAAAGGCCCGCGAATAGTGTCGCGAAGTATCGAACACCTTAACGCCCGGGAACCGATACTCTCGGCTCTGGAGTCGACTCCCTCTTCCGCACGCCATCTGTTATTACAACAGATATAAAACGCGTGTCTGCAAATGAATAACTGAATATGCTGTAGGTTTATACTTAACGTGATGTGAACTCTTGCTGAGGCTGTCTTACCTTTTCTACTATGCACAGAAATAGTGAGGATATTGCATCCCACCCAAAATTCGATACCGGGATACAACTGGAAAACACGCGTTTTGAGACTCCCTGGATACAAAACAAATGTAATGTGCTTCATGCACGTGACTTTCTCTAGCTGTTCCACTTATAAAATATTCCTACAAGAGATTATTCTTCCATCTACTTCATGATAATAGAGATAAACATTAATAGAAACTAATTACTAACTTCCTTGTAAGTAGAAGGGAAATAAGGGAATACATTAGGCTAAAGCAGTAAATCTTTTAAAAGCTGGTTACTATGTTAAACGATTGAAATCGGTTCGTTTTACATGGTCAGCAGTAAAACAAGAGAGGTGAAACGAAAGATGACTTTCCATTTGAATAAAGTTACATAGTTTAACATTTGAAAGCAATAACAAGGAATATCACTAAAACGGTGTACTAAAAACTATATGACATATTATGAGTTTTAATGTAGTAATTTTTTGTCTATCTCTTACAGTTTACCAATTAAGCAGAATTCATTCAGAGGTTCTTCTCAGAAATTGAAGATATACATTTTATAAGTGATTTAAATATATTTAGTATACGTGTTTTAATCAAAATCATCATGCCTTTTTTTAGAAAAAAATCAAAAAGTGTTCCATGTAAAGGTAGTTTGGGGTGGAGTTTCCTGAAAATCTTTGTGACCCATCCTTGGAAGATACTAAATATTAATACCAAGTTTGGTATTTATCGGTTTTCTCATTTTTGAGCTATGCTTACACACACAGACGCACATGATTTTTTTCTAAACGTGGTTTTTGGACTCGGGGGACCTCAAAACGCATTTCTGGGAAGTCTCGACATCGAATTTTTGGATACAATACAATACCTTCTCTAGGTATATTCTCTAGGTATATACATTGTATGTACACAAGTGCTAGAGAAAGTAAAATGCATTTTTTGAAAAAAGGTCTGTGTATATATGTGAACAGCAAAACTCATAAACACAAAGTAGTTTAGTGCCAAACTTGGTATTTAAGATTAGTTAGCCTTCCCCACACCCAGCTATGATTTACATGGAATATATTTTGAAATTTTTGACTTTCTCAAAATTGGCTAACTACTGTGTGAAAGTAACATATGTTTAAGATATTTTTATGGAAAATAAAATATATATTTTAAAATTCCTGATAATAGTCTTTGAAGGCTTCTTCGTTCTAGATTTTTGCATAACTGGTAAACCGTAAAGATGGGCAAATCTTTCTAGATAAAAAATTAAATACTCGTTAAAACACGCAATTTATGGCATATACATTTTTTTTTGTAATGTTAACCGTTTCCGTTATACCCCCAATTATTGGTGCACAAATTTCAATAGTATGGAATTTAACTGGAAATTGCCTTTCATTTGTTTCCCCCCTCGTAGTCATTTAAAGAGCAGGGAATTCATAACCGCGTTATCTTTTAACATGTCACTTTAACCGGTCCTCTCATACCTACAGCGAAATGTGTATGTGCGTGTGTGTGTGTGTTTTTTTTTTGTAGTGTTTAACGCCCGCTTTAACTACTTATGGCACCGCAGGCGGTGACACTGGTGATATATGAATGAAGATGGAGCACCGGTTGAATGCGATTGCGGGGGAAACCGGAGAACCCGGAGAAAACCCGCCCAGCGCCGATTTGTCCACCACAAATTCACATGCGGTCGCTTGGGATCGAACCCCGGCCCTCTAGTGCGTGTGTGTATTGAATGTTTAACTCTATTTATGAGAAGTTCGAATCTCAGGGTGGTTTAACTGGATATGTGCTTTTTAAGGACGCTGCCTTATCCTGAAAATGTAAATGAACGTGTTATTTATGGAAGCTCTTTAACTACTGCGGTTCTCAGCGTCCCATTCTAATTTGGGCGTGAAAGATCGCTTAATTTTGCTCAGAGGCCTCTATCAGGCTTGAGGTTCTTTTATGTGCCAACGGGACTATGCTTCCCATCCGAAGGAAGCCATGGGTATATGAAGTTAGCATGATAACCATTACACCACGAAGGGCGACCCTTATCCTCAGACGACGAAAGTCAGATACCTAATACTAAAGCTCAAAAGCCTACAGGTCTATTTTGAGCATTATTCAAATTTCAACCATTTTGTTCAATTACCATTCGATATGAGCTGCTCAGTTAACGGACGTACAACTAGGTCCGGACCCATGCCCTTTACGACATGACCAAGGTTGCGTTGACTGAGGTATGCGTTTGTTTAGAGCGTGCTGTGCGTTCTATGACGTAAGAGCGAAAGCAGGACTTCGCGAGAGAGTTAGTGTTCGGAGTCGATAGTCTCGACACTGGGCTTCATTTCAGCCCATTTCTTATAGTAATATACACCATACATTACAACGTTTACCTTGCTCGTAAAAAAACTCCAAACTACATAACCAAATCAACGCATTGTAATGGAACGTGATGCCAAAACCAAAGAACCCAAATCCCCTGCTTGGGGAAATATTTGCGCGGCTAAGGAACCTCTGGATGACACCTACTGTTTATTTCAAATGCCTCATGATCTGCGAATACGTATTGTCATTAATGCAAAATATTCTTTGTTCTAAATGACACAGTGCATCGTCATAAGAATCGTTTCTTATATATGCGAATTTTGTAGTGTTGATGGATGTTAAAAAACTAAGAAGCTGTCCATATGTTTTAAACATACCACATTTCCTTACCTGTGAAGCACCATTGGTATGCAACAATAGGCGTAAGTTTGACTCTGGACGTTCGAAACTGCATAAAACTTGCTTAAAATATAAATGATTCAATACCAAAATATTCTGACCTACGCCTCGAAACATTTGAATGAATATATGCTGAAGCTCAAAGAGATAGTTATGATACGTGGATAACAATCTATGTTTCCAAATACTCAAAGCAAAGGGAAACTGAAGAATATTAGCATACACTAAATAGAACCAAAATACAAGACTATGCTGCCAAATTTCTTAAATACACGTTTTTAATGAAGAATATTTTGCACTCAGTTCACTTTGTAGTGACTAAACATTTTTTTTTCTTACGTGCGTGTAAGGGCTGTAAAATAGCTCCTTTGATACTATTTTATAACTAAATATCGTAATTTTAACTAGGTATTAAAGTTATTTAACATGCCAGGGAATTTGTCCACAGTTACGAGTGTAAAATTGTACGCAATTGCTGAATTGGCCAGAATTCAAAGCTTTGGAAACAGAGCAAGCTATGCTTACAAAAGAGTATTCTTTTATTTAATCGTTCTAATCGAGATAACATTAGCATCAATTGTCTTGTTACTTATTTCCCTGTAATGAGAAGGGAAATAAGGGTGCACTTCGGCTATAGCGATAGTTGGTCGCTGTGTGAAACAGTTGAAAAACGTTTTGTCTTGCAAAACTCATCCTGAATGAAGGGGTCTTGAGAGGGTATACTCAGAAAATGTATGATATGCATTTTATTTGTAATCTAAATATGTTTAATATGTGGTATTTAATTCAAAATCGTTAAGAGCCATTTTTGGGGAAAACAAAATGTTAGAAAATTGTTCCATATAAAATAAAGTTCGGGATGAGTGAAGTATTTTGTTGCAAACATTCGTGTCGCGTTCTTGGAAAATGCTGAACCCCAATATCAAGTTGGTTATTTAACCGACTTTTCTTTTTGAGCAATGTTCTTCACAGACCCAATCTGTTTGTGTTTTTCAATTTAGGGCATCTCAAAAAATATTTCTGGTGAAATCTCGACATCGAATTGTTTAGTGGAATACAACACCTTCTCTACCTACTATGTACATAGTACGCGTAGAGAGAATAATACAATTTTACAATTTAGTGAATGGCAGTCGAGTGAAAACCGTTTTCTCTGTTACACTATAGTACAACAAACTAGTGCTGGGACAAAATCATCACAACTATTTTAAGAGTTTCACCAACACATCAACAATTTGAAACAGTTTCACAACTAAAACGGTTCATAAAACACTTTTGGAAGTTGCGTGCATTGTGTTATTCATTCGTGTATCGCTTCTCCAACAGAACCATGCAAAAATAACAGCAACGCCTGACTACTTGTTTCTGTTATTACAACAGTTTCTACGCTGCGGCTGTTCCACTAGCGTAAATATTTTGTTATTGTTTCCAAATGTTACCGCAAGGTGCACCTTTGTACCTTGTAGCGCGCGTTGTGATATCCGCCAAATTCGAATATACTGATTAAACTCATTCCCTATCGTAAACGCGCAACAATGGACTGTATTTACCTCAATAGTATTTGGTGGTACACGTCATGTCTGCAGCAGTTTTTGCAACTGATCAGTTTAGGTAATTTCTATTGCAAGAAAATCAGGTTAAAACTGTTTCGCAAACAGAACACATTTTCGCACCACTGGAACAAACATGATTAAAAGATTTAGAGACTATTAATTCATTAACTCGAGTAGCCATTACATTATTGATGATAGTGATGGAATAATAACATATGGGTTGCTATTTTCGCACCAAAATTTATTACAGCACTTGTCACTAGTTTGAAAACCACCTTCTAAATGTTTCTCGTTTACGAAGTAGCTATAATTACTATTTGAAAATAGATTATTCCGGGACAGCGCGAACGCAGTCCCGACTACCAAAAATTACGCGCCCGAGTTACCCGCATTTGGGGCAATCGCAGGGGTCAGCCCAACCGTAGTGCAATGGAAGGGCCTCAACCTGGGGGAACCGCCTTATTGATCACGGTAACCCCTACGCCAGGTAAGTATAAAGAGAATCGTGTGTGCCTCCGTATTGAATGAAATATTGTCGAGTTCCATTCTCAAAGTGTGAGACAAATTGAAATAAAAAGCATTAAAGAAACTTGTTGCGATACAAACTGTTCTGTAAATACACCTACCCCTTATATTTCCCTTACGAATTTAGTTTCCATTTTAAGAATCCTACAAAATTCACTAAAAAAAACAAGAGTTCTATGAAATAAAAGTAAAATACCACACTGCTGCCATCTATTGCTGGAGATGGGACAGAATTCACTGCAGCACTGCCATCTATAAACACGATGGTTTAAGATCAATATGCTTTTAAGCTGAGTTAATAGCTAAATAACCCTGGGATTAAAGTCCTTTTTTAAATTAGTTATATATGTATATCTATATATAAATAGGATGAGGGCATTTCGCAACTAATATTATAATGAGAAGCAAATAGTACGATCAAGAACCGCTAGAGTGCGTAGAGTTAGGATGGGCAGCTCGGGTCTGACTGGTGAGCGGTAAAACCTTGAATAAGCTTCTTGTTGCCAATGTGAGCATCTCGAGTTCACCTGATATACTAGCATGAGAACATGGTAATATATAAAACAGTCCACAAGGAGACACAAAAAGGAGTACCTTGTGAAAAAATTAATAAAACAACAAAAATTGTTTTATTACCAGGAGCTAAATGAAAGAAACAAAGGGAAGAAAATCGTGATTACTTTGAGCCATCTTGCATGCGCTTTGAAGTGTCGAGGAGAGTTCACCTTAACGTACGACTAATTATATTTACACCTCACCTTTGGTTTCTCATCTTAACCACAAATTAAATGATGCGATAAAAGTTCTGAGTAATTACAAAAAATTAATTACACGTACTTTTCTGCTATACATCGCTATATTGTTGCGTGGTTTATTAAAATCGGGAGCTGATGCCCAATATCTCTGCATCTCAGCCTCGGTGGACCGCAAAAAAATAAAAGTGGAAGGGAACTAAAGGAATGCATTATGTTAAAGTAATAGTCAAATGTTTTGAAATAGTCGATATGCGAGTGTCTTTGCAATTCGCTTCTTTGCTTGGCCAGGAGTAGAACAAAAGGAAAACGTACATTTCCTGTCTGAGAAAATTGTTAAGTATTTCAAATATTAAACCATTAACAAGGAATATGACGGAAACAAAAATGTAAATGATATAATCTATATGTTTTGATGAGATCTACATTTTGATGTAGTAAGTTTTTGTCTGTCTCTTATGGTGCGGTGCATGAACCTGATAACCTGCGTTTAAAAAATGAGTTAAATGCTGATTAATGCTTCTCCTGCCATCTACTATCAAACTACAAATATCTATTCTCGAGGCTGCTTTCATTTGTTAACGACAAAAGAAAATGTCTTCTGTTCAGTTTCAGAACTATACATAACTTATGCATGAACCTGATAACCAACAAATTGACTGTTAAGAAAAGCCAAACTTTTTGTGCTTCCAGAAAACTTGATTTTCCAGTTTCCAAACTTTGCTACAGGTAAGATATGCATTATAAAATTGATTCATTTTGATTTTTGTTTAATTTATTTTATAAATACACTTATAAATGAACAGAGCGATTATTGAAATTACGGCACGTTGTGTTCATCATAACAGTATGTCTCATCAAAGTGAATTTTTATTTTTACACAGACTGAAAATGAGAAAGTGTTTCCATTGTCTTCTGAAGACTATGAAAATGAACCAAGAAATATTATTGCTAAGCACTCTGAAATTTTAGAGGTTAGTGGGTCTACTATACAGTTCTTTTCTGGAGATACAACGATACTAACATGTTTGTGTGAATATTATGTTACAATAGTTAAATAAGCTTTTTTTTTTTTCTGAAAACCCAATTCTTAATAATATAATTTTCATAAATAAAAATAAAAACTTTTATTATCTTATATACTGAGTATCGATAACAAATAAACAAGAACACTATTTGCTCTGTTTTCAGTACTATATCCAGGGCAGAAATTTATCAATTGAGGTCACTGAATAGCTGTAGATAAGAGTAAAAAAATCCAGCACCAGTTGAAAACAAGAATAAACAAAAAATAAGAGCAGAAGCTTTCCTGGCGACGTGTTAATTCAAAATCTTCTCGGACTTCTAACCAGGTAAAAACTTAGCTTGATACCAACGTTTCGAAGATGCACCTCTTCGAAACGTTGGTGTCAAGCCAAGTTTTTACCTAGTTAGAAGCCCGAGAAGATTTTGAAAGAATAAACAAGGTAAGCAACTGCAGAATAAGTGCTTACTTTAGCGAAAATAATAGGCGTAATAACTTACTATGAATGTAAGTTTTAACAATCTGGGTAAACCTATTAAAACATTATTAAATTTTTTTACCTAGATAAACAAAGAGGCGGGAAACGCAAGCGTGTTCCAACATCTTGGGTATGAAATCTGCAGGCTAAACGACGACGTGAAGGTAAAAGTTGCATAGATTGCAAGAGGAAGGAGAAGGTAAAATGTGCAATTATCAGAGGAAATCTTTTACGAACATTAATGCAATTGCTAGATGTTCGTTTAAAATACTATAACCTGACCTGTTTTAGTTGTCCTTTAGTAGCCTAAGCCTACCCAAGATGAGGTATTGTACTCCAAAGAGAAAGAGAGATATTTCAGTGGAATACAAAGTTTCAGTAAAAGAAACTAGTAAACAGATCTGTAAACAGGCTTTAGCAAGTATTTTAGGCATTACATTTTCTAAAATTAATTACACTGAAGATATTCTGACGAGTATGGATCACCACAACAAGATAAAAGAGGTTTCCATTAAAACAGTCTCTTCAAAATGCCAGAGGAGAGTAACAGCCTGTTCGGGACTTCATAGAACTGTCACCTAAGTCACTATACAAGAAAGGATAACCCATATAGCAAATATCTATCACCGGATCTTTAAGAAAATAGCTGCAGGAACTATGTATGGACAAATGTGCTTCTTTAACTGTGGAAGATGTGTCATATTTTACCTTTTCAGCACAGAATGTAATCTACATTTTGGACATCCAAGCCTTGGTACCTGTAAAACATGTGATAAAAATCTGATGTGTACCATTCACATGACTTTCTCCATATCCCTGCAACAAATAATTCCTAAAAAGCTTATACTTTTATTTACTTTATGCTAATCAGAAAAAAAAAAAAATAGCAGAAATAGTCTAATTACTCGCTTCCTTATAAGTAGAAGCGAATTAAGGGACAACTGTAGGTTAAAGTGAGAGTCAAAAGCTGGTTGCTATGACAATGAGGTTCCTTTGTCTATATGGATAGAAGTTGACAAGTTCCTATATGAGAAATGTATACGTTTTTCATAGCAGAAACCAAAAATAAGGAATGTCACAAAAACGATGAACTCCACGAAAAAAATGTATATAACATAAATTGTGTGCTTTAATGTGCTCTACATTTTTGTGTAGTAAACTTTTGTCCATCTCTTACGGTTTAGCAGTTATTCAAAATGTAGTAAAATTCATTCAGAATAAACTACTCTTCAGAGGCTATTCCCAGAAAGTTCAAGATATACATTTTATTAGTCAGGTAAATATGTTTAATATACGAAATTTTAATCAAAATCGTCACAGCCATTTTTGAGAAAATCAACATTTTCAAAAAAAAATTCCATGCAAAGGGTAGTTGGGGGTGGGGGGATTTTTCTCAAAATCTTCGTGTCGCATCCCTGGAAGATGCTAAACTTAAATACCAAGTTTGGTATTTTACCGACTTTTCGTTTTTGAGTTATCGTGTTCACAGACACACGGACACACACACACACACACACACACACACACACATACACACACACACACGGACCTTTTTGTGAAAATGCTTTTTTTGGATATTGGAGACCCTAAAACATATTTCCGGTGAAAACTCGGTATCGAATTTTTTGGTGTACATAGTGCGTATGGAGAAAGTAAATATCAGATGAGTATCAAGAGGTATAATGTAGCAGAAGATGTAAAAACTAAAATAAAATTTAAACTACAGCTCCATCAAGAGAAAAGCTGAAAAGGCACGACATAAATGAAGATATATTTTGCAAACGTCCAGGAAAATACAACTCGATTTACGTTGGCGTTTGACATGCGTCTTATGTTGTTCATGTGTGGAAAATGTTCAAAAGTGTGGAACACAATTTTCCAGTTCCAAGACATACGTTTTTATCTTCTTATAGGGATGTTGGGGTTATAGAAAAGAAAAAGAAGTGTATATCGTTGGTACCTGCATGTTCAACAATGCAAAAATGGTAACCCTTTTATGGTCAAGAAAATGCAAAGCGAAGATGTCGTTTCTATAGGAAATCTAAAAATAATCTTATTTTCAGGAAAAAGATGAGTATGGAAACCCTGTTAAATTACAAAAAGCAATAGAACAATGTTAAGTAAAAATTTGCCAAGAATTTGCGTACGCATAGCGTATACTCACAGTGCAGACATAGAAAAATGTGCAGTAGTAAACATATCTAGAAAAGGGAAAGTTACGGGCAAAGGCAAAGTTGCTCTTTTACCGCTACAGAAATACAAACCTACTAAAACCAATGCAAAATGACAGGACTTGAGAAAACTTTGCGAATATACACCAGTAGAACACAGAGGGTTTCACGCTGGACTAAGGAGTAACTTACCTTATCCGACAAAATTAAGAGGTCAAGAAGCATCTTCCACATAAAAAAATTATGAAAGTTAAGATTCCTTCCTTATCTTATAGCTCGCCTGCTGATGGCTCAGAGTAGTAGGGTACTGAAAAGCTTTTCAACCCTGTTGAATGTCAGGTTCTTGCACTGATTTCAAATTCAAAAGCTTGTTATATTTATATCTATCTAGACGGTGAGATTAACTTAAAATTATTTTAATAAAGTATAACAATTTTAAAAAAGTTGGTATATGTGCAAGATAACTAAATAAACCACACAGTTTATATATAACTGTGTCTCGAAATATAAAACGAAACATTTCTTCCAGATTCTTCAAATGTTCTCTCTATGCAGGTTATGAGGTTCATACCTAACGATAAATGATCTTTACTCATATACATAGTTGTAAAAGTGGAAGTGGAGAGATTATTCCGGGACAGCGCGAACGCAGTCCCGACTACCAAAAATTACGCGCCCGAGTAATCCACATTAGGGACCATCGCAGGGGTCAACTCAACCGAAGTGCAATGGAAGAGTCTCACCCTGGGGGAACCGCCTTAATGATCACGGTAACCCCTACGCCAGGTAAGTATGCCGAGGAGCTCGCTTTCACTGGTACTGAAGAAACATCTGTTGAATTGCATTCTACAAAAGTCAAACAAATGGTAATAAAAGATAATTAAAATTAAGTATTTAGAAGAAGAAATACTCAATTATTAAACACAACCCTTAAATTCTTTTATAAAAGTCTATCATTTGCTTTAAAGGTTTTCAGTATCGCTTACAAAATAAGAATTAGATGCAGGAAAGCTAGATTAGTGTGATGCTGCGATCTATGCATGAAGATGGGAGCTAATCTGAATCAGCACTGCCATCTGAGATGGTTTATTTGAATCAACATCATCTGAATACCAAAGATATTCAACAATTTAAACGAAACCTAAAGTGTCTGTTTGAGATTTTAAAAATATTGGAATCCTTTCTGTTTTGTTAATAATTCAGTTCAGCCCATTAATAATTATAACAGTAGGTGACAGCTGCAAATAGTACGGCCATCAGCCGACAGAGCTGATGCGAGATCCAGCAACAACAGCGGAAAACTGTCTAACCTGCAGGAGAGCTTTCCCCAATCACTACTGCTCAGTCGACTACGAGAGTGGACATTAAACAAATGTATATTTTATAATTCCTGATAATAGTCTTTGAAGGCCTCTTCGTTCTAGATGTTTGCATAACTGGTAAGCCGTAAAGATGGACAAATTCTTACTAAATAAAAAATGAAGTACTCGTTAAAACACGCAATTTATGGCATATACATTTTTCTTTGTAAGGCTAACCGTTTCCGTTATACCCCCAATTATTGGTGCACAAATTTCAATACGTGTGAAATTTAACTGGAAATCGCCTTTCATTTGTTTCCCCCCTCGTAGTCATTTAAAGAGCAGGGAATTCATAGCCGCGTTATCTTTTAACATGTCACTTTAGCCTGTCTTGTCATACCTACAGCGAAATGTGTGTGTGCGTGTGTATGTGTGTGTATGTGTGTGTATTGAATGTTTAACTCTATTAATGAGAAGTACATAGATCTCAAATTCAAGAGGTTCCGGGTTCCAATCTCAGGGTGATTTAACTGGATATGTGCTTTTTCAGGACGTTGCCTTATCCTGAGACGACGAATGTCAGATACCTAACTCTTAAGCTCAAAAGCCTACAGGTCTATTTTGAGCATTATTCAAATTTCAACCATTTCGTTCATTTACCATGCGATATGAGCTGCTCAGTAATAGGACGTACAACTAGGTCTTGCCCTTTGCGACATGACCAAGGTTGCGTTGACTGAGGTATGCGTTTGTTTAGAGCAGTGTTTCCCAACCTTTTGAAGTTCACGGCACCCTTGGAAATAACAAAACACCAGGGGCACCCTTCCTTGAATTAAAAGAAAATTAAGCTTAATATGTTAATTTTTTGAAATATTATATAATAATAGCGTACACCATAACATAATACAGTAAACTTTACTACAATCACTGAGTAAAAATACATCAATAAATTTTGTTCGATTAATGATTAATGTGAAACTTGTGATTGATGCTTAGAGCACAGATATGTGATGTCGGGTCTTACAGTTGACAGAGAAACACGCAACTCATCCTCAAGGTTATTCAGTCTATTTCTTGCTTTGCATTTTATTGTCACCATAGCAGAGAAGGCTTGCTCGCATAGATAGGAGGTTGAAAAGGGCAAAAGTGCGTTAATTGCTTTCTTCATTAGGTTAGGGTACTCCTCTCTCCATTGAAGCCAAAAACTAGCCACTGACGCCTCACTCTTGGTGAACTTACCTTTGAGTGTGGAATCAGCGCAAAGATCAATAAATTCATCTCGTTCGCAAGCAGTGAAATCTATTTCCTCTGCACTATCTACGAAATCAAATGGTGAGAAACCCAGTCGAGATTCGTAGTGGAAATAGTTGGAAAGTACGCATCTATTGCATCTTGCAATCTTGATAAGTGATCACAAATGCGGTCTTTCAGCTTACCCAGATCTTTATCTCCTGCCACATTAAGAACAGATGGAAACTTCGACAAATCTCCTTTTTGAACTGCAGACTTCCAAGAACTAAGTTTTCTTTTAAAACCTTTCATTTTATTGGTTGAGGAGATTATTGTTTCATGTCGACCCTGCATCGAAACATTCAGTTCATTCAGCTTATGAAAAATATCTGCCAGATACGACAGTTCAAAACACTAAGAATCACTTAGTAAGAGCTCATGAAATGTGTCTTGATTTTCATCCTTAAAAAAGTTTTTAGCTGTTTTTTAAGTTCGAGAAACCGGTTCAATACACGACCCCGCGACAACCACCTTACTTCTGTGTGAAGTAACAAAGAGGTATGAGCTGCATCCGTTGCGCGATATAACTGTTCAAAAATTCTGCACTTTAAAGGTCGAGACTTCATATAGTTCACCATTTTCACAACTTGGTTAAACACTTCAGCAAAATCTTCATTACACGCTTTCACGACTAATGCCTCTCTATGCAGAAAACAGTGAGTTATAATAATGGATGGATTTTCATTGAGAGCTCTGGCAGTAAAACCTTTAATTTTCCCAGACATAGATGGTGCACCATCTTACATATACCACAACAGTCTTTCCATGAAAGATCATGGTCATTGAGATAGGAATTAATAGAAACAAAAATATCATGGCCTGTGGTTGTAGTCTCCAGCGGTCTACAGGACAGAAACTGTTCCCTAATATCTTTTTCATCAATATATCTGATAAAACTAAGGAGTTGCGGTTTGTCACCAATATCGAGACTCTCATCTACTTGCAAAGCAAATGTTCTATAAGTTTTTATTTTCTCCGTGACTTGTTCGTTGATATTGCATGACATTTCAGATATCCTGCGGCTGATTGTGTTGTTGGACAGAGGAACTTTCGAAATTTGATTAGCTGCTCCTTCGCCAAGTATTGTTGAAACTATAACTTGACATGCAGGGCCAATGATTTCCTCTCCAAGAGTATGAGGTTTCTTTTTTTTTTTTTTTAGCTATCAGTTCTGCTGCTTTAAATGAGGCTTCAAGAGCAGTATCACCTATGGTCATTCTCTTTACTATTCGCACAGCTGTTTCCTTCTCCCCTTCTAATAAATGTGAAAAATACATTACACTTTTCTGTGACACACTAGGATGCTTTGTTGTAAGATGCCGCTTCAGTTTGCTAGGTACCATGGCCTCGTTGCTAAGTGTTTCGCCACAAACTAAACACACAGGGATAGGGTTTTCCTCGCTGTTAATCCACTTAACTGTCCTGGTATGTTCTTTTCTTTCGTATGTCCTCTTTATGTGGTGAATTCGACGGTCCGGGAGAAACTCTAAGATTTGGCTTCTTAAAGCAAGCAGTAGGAGCTGACTGTTCACTTTCACTGTCCTGGCGTTTACGTTTAACAATGACCTCATCCATAGCTAAACACTGTGAATCAACGCGAGGAAGACAACTGAAAGCGTGCGTGCGTGCGTGTCTGGCAGGCTCGTGGTGAGCCTGGGTGTGTTGCTGTGTACTACCCTAGTAAGGGTTTAACCACAGGAATGAGGTGAAGGTTGAGGTTTTATTTTGAGGTTTCGAGTGTTGGTGTTAAGGAGGTAGCGCTGGTAGGTTCCTCGAGCGGTTGCATTTTCAGGAGCAGCATCCTTTCCTCTGCTCCGCTGGTGTTTATTTTATTTAAATATGGTGGTGTGTTTTGATAGACCTCTCCCGTTGGGAGGGGGGAGTGCTTTGTTCAACTATTACGCTGTTGGCTGGTTTATAGCCGTTGTTACCGGGGGCGCCCACAAGCCATGCGGGGAACCCGGAAGCTCCTCTTTCGGCGTTCAGAGGGTAAGTACTCCCCCAGAGATCTGACAAGTGCGTTCTCATGTTCGCCCAATCTGGCGTAGAATTTTTGAGCCCGGCGTCTAATAACATCTTCCACATATGGGAGGGCCGAAGCTTCATGTAGTAGCCTCAAAGGGAAACGTCGACATACAGAATATATGGACCGGAGTCCTCTATTCTGCACTCGCTGTAACCAGAGAATCCAGGAGTCTGCTGCCATACCCCACACTTCGCAGGCATAGAGCATCAGGGGGACTATAAGCGCCTTGAAAAGGCGTAACTTTAAGTGAACCGGCATCTGGGAGGCCAGCACGGGGTAAAGGGAGGCTACCGCCCCCTTCGCCCTGTCCGACGTTCCCCGCACGTGTTCACGAAAAGTTAGGCCCTTATCAAGAATGACGCCCAAGTATTTTATGGAATTCCCCCACTCTATCCTTTGGCCCTGATAGGAAAAGTTGGGTATCTGATTTATTTCGGGGCGTTTTCTGGTGAACAGAACAGCATGACTTTTGCCCGGATTAACGGACATCCGCCACTGTCTGCACCAGTCCTGGACACCCCAGGGGTTGAAGGCTCGCGCAACAATGTTTTGCCTCCGTAATTTGATTTCCTCTTCAGAGTGCCTACTGAGTGGTTGCATTTTGCGCATTGTGATTTTATCTATTGACTGCATTTACCTCAATAGTATTTGGTGGTACGGAACATGATTGCAGCAGTTTTGCTCCTGATCAGTTTAGGCAATTTCTATTGCAAGAAAAACAGGTTAAAACTGTTTCGCAAACAGAACAAATTTTCCCACCACTAGAACAAACGAAATTAAAAGATTTGGTGGTTATCTTGCTAAGTATGTCACTATTAATTCATTAACTCGAGTGGCCATAAACGTATTGATAATTAGTAATGGAATAATAATATATGGGTTCCCATTTTCGCACCAAAATTGCTACCAGCTTGAAAATCACCTTTTAAATGTTTAATGTACACGGACTAGCTATAATCACTATTTGCAATCAGATTATTCCGCGACAGCGCGAATGCAGTCCCGACTACCAAAAATTACGCGCCCGAGTTACCCGCATTTGGGTAATCGCAAGGTTCAGCCCAGCCGAAGTGCAATGGAAAGGCCTCGCCTTGGGGAAACCGCCTTATCGATCACGATAATCCCCACGCCAGGTAAGTATGCTGAAAATTCCATTTGTCCGATATTTAAAGCTTAAACACAGAGTTCCGTGACCTCATATGTCTTTCTAATAGTCAAACGCATCATAACAAGTTTCCGAATAAATACTATTTTAAGTATTTATAGTTATCAATTGAATTTCTTGCTGTTTGTTAAAAATACATTTAATTTCTTTTACACGCTTAGGAATTTTAACAATTAACTTGTAGCAAAGTGAAATAACATTATATTTGCCATCTGTGGAGCTTATTCTGAACTGAAGTAGAATAGGCTACTAGCCTGCCATCTGTAGTTGCTCATTCCGTTCTAAATATTGAGTGGTAGCAAGCGCGCCTTCTTGGTTTTTCTTGATATTGCAAAGAGAAAAATGAAATGGCGTTTTATTTATGGACGCTCTTTAACTGCTGTGGTGCGTGAAAGTCCTCTTAATTTTGCTTAGAGACCTCTCCATCGGGCTTGAGTTTCTTTTACGTGCCGTAAATCAACGACACGGGGACCCACGGCCTTACTTCGGGTTTGAACCCGCGACCTTGGGTATATGAAGTTAGCATGGTAACCATTACACACGGAGGGCGACTGCAAAGAGAAGGGAGAAGGTTAGATATGGAACCGTGAGAACAGATGATGTTGACTCAGCTCTGGAAGCAGAGAAACCTTGAATAATTAAGAAGGTTTTATATTTACAAAGCTAAAAGTTGTCAAAATGTAAATTGAAGTTAAGGTTTGTCCGAGTTACCAGTGTTGAAATAGAATCAATGTTGAACGTGTTCCATTACGTTTTAATTCCTATTTCTGATAAATATAATGCAACTGGTGTGACTGAAACACTTCTGATTGTAAACAAATATCAACCGCTGCTTTAAAATGTTAATTATTTCATCGAATAATAGGGAGGTGCTAAATAATCTCCTGAAAGGTTTCATCATACTAGTAAATTACATTAATAGTTCAAAAACCTATAGATAACAACAGACTTATCAGATATCTTTCAGAGGCGCTTGGACACCTAACCTTTATGACGAGCGTAGAAAAGATTTTTTTTTAAACCTGTTGCTTTTCTTTTCTCTTTTTTTTTTCTTTCTTTTTTAAGCTGAAATGTGCGAACTATCACAAACTATTTCTTATGCATTTAACTGAGAAAACAAAACCCAGGACAGTGCTATAGAGTGATCCTACTTCAGCACGAGAGTATTTATTGGCTGTGCAAACAAGCATAGAAAGATAAAAATAAATGGAACGATCTAAAATCAGTAATTAGCATTGCAGATATGGAACTATGATGATTAAGAATTAAAACTACATATAAAGAAAGACTTAAAATACGGATTAAAACAATTATTTGTTTGTTAACGCTGTCAATTGACTGGATATATCAACTCCGCCTTTGTGCTGGGATTTCGTCCCGCAGGAGTTTTATATATGCCAGTAAATCTGACAAGTGTGCTTTTAATCACACTTAAAATTGTATGTGCTGTTGGAGGCCGTGACCTTGACATGGGCCTACCAACTGATTCATCCTGATTTAAAATGCGGATGATAAAGATATATGTATCAATAAATAAAGCAACGAAATCTATCAGAATCAACGATGCAATATAAATGCAAGAGAGAAACAGTGAAAAGAGAATACCAAGGTTACCATGCTAAGCTTGAAGAAATATGTGCACATTGAAAACTATAACAATGGAAATCAGAATAAACACAACAGAAAAATATGCATCCTCTAAACAGATCGTAAGCATGAAAGAATAGAAAGCTTGCTATTAAGATCTCCGAAATAGCGAAGAAGTTGAACAAACACACAAACAACATATGCAAATATAAGCTTGAAATAGATAAATTCCTGCGTTGAAATTGATAAGATAAATAATGAGCTATTAGAATGTTCAGTAGAACAAGATATAGGTAAGTATTAAATTTATATTACAAATAAATTATGCCAGATGAATGGTTCACAGTTATAGCTATACTAATACAACAAAAATTCTAATGCGCTCAGTTCACAGTATCTTCATTTTTTTTTTTCATTTTTTTATTGAAACTGTCTTAAAACATGTATTTCTAGTAAAATCTCGGTATCGAAGTTTTGGTGAAATACAATACCTTCTCTATACATTATGTACATAGTACGTTGTTAAAACACACAGTTCAAGCCGTGTACCCCCCCCCCCTTGTTTTAAGTGCGGTTGACCATTTCCGAGATACTTCTTCATATTGACTACATTTTTAAAATACTTAAGAGTTTTCTCTACGGCTTTCTGTCAATTCCTGTCCCTGCAAAATAAGAAGAAAAAAGTAATAATAGTATTAAAAACGGATTTTTCACATAGCAACCAGCTTTTAAAAGGTTTGACTGTCGCTTTAACTTATCATACCCCATTTTTCCCTTCTACTTGCTAGGAAGCAAGCAATAAGAGCATTTCTGCTAAGATTTACTCGATTAGCTTGAAGCGGGTGAATAATCTTTTTTACAATTATTTGATTCAGTGTCGCAGATAAAGTCATGTTAATGAAACACAGTTGGTTTTTTTATTAGATATTTTTTTATTAAAATGTTCCGATTACAATACAAAAACGGTTCCGAGAAGTATTTGAATCTAACTCCCAAAAGAACGTTTTCTATGTGATGAAACCACATTTAATGTACATTTAAAACAATTCACCTACATAGTGTTCACAACTAAATATTTAACATGCAATTGAACAATATTTTAAGGTATCTATAAGCTTCGGTTTGAAATTTGCTTTAAAAATCTATGGAACTGTAACTTTTTAATCGATGTGACTATGTAGCGTTAAGAGTTGGGTCGAGCGCTTGATTTTCAGCTGTGTTTGACTTATATACAGGGATTATAGCCATTTGGTAGCTTATTTAGCACAAAAACATCCATTTTTTTTTCCATCGATTGCAAACATATTTGGTAAAATTTCTTCCATTCGAAAACAAAACAAGTTTAAGTCTAAAATTAACACCAAAACTTCGACTCCATGGCGGAGTAATTATTATTCGTCACTGTCGCGGTTGCGCGCCACTAAATCATGTAAGTTTTATAAATACGTCATAAGGCAACGTTAGTACCCAGAATAATTATTATTTTCTTTAGGAATATTCCAAGTAATAGAATAGTATGTTCCTATACCTATTAATTTGGGGCATTATTGCTTTATTTGTCGTAAAATACTGTTTTTGAAGTTATATATCTTGCTAATGTACTGACTGACGATTTAGCTGTGCATATATTATATTTAAGTTACTGCAAACACTAAGTTAGTTGTAAATTCTTACGCTTGCTTTCATGTACTCATCCCGAAACAATATAAAGACGCTCGTGGTAGTTTCGGCAATGATCATTTTCCCATGTATATTGTATATTATGTATGATTTATGTATTATATTTAGCTTCATGGCCTTGGCACTATTTATTATCTCACAATAAAATAAATGGTTATAAATCTCTGTACACAACATCCTGCGCACTCGGCAATTTTCGTCGCAACTAGGTTTGGAACTTCGAAAGTTGGAAGCAAAAGTAAAACAAACCCCATTACCTGATCACGATTCTTCAAATCTGCGATTCTTTTTGAACGACGATACCTGTTATTGTTGACACGATTCATGCTATTCTTTTCGACTCATACGATTCTTTTTGCACGATTCATTTGAGACTAGCACGGTTGCTTTTGAATGACGATTCATGTCAAGATTTACACTTTCATACGATTATTTCCTTGTAGTAGCTCCATGTCTATAGCGAATACGTGACAGGTGATCAATTTGATCTGTAGTTTATTATGCAACAGGGATAGAATCATAGCAAATTAGCATAGCAGTACCCGCCGTTAAATTATGCGACATTTCTGCAACAGTAAACAATACGCAAGTATTGCTTGACGAAGTGGCAATTCCTGTTAAATGGAGAAAAGTAAATCTTCAATATTGTTAGTAGGGTAATGTCTCTGAAAAACGACTCCATATAACAACTATGAATTCACACTCTATTTCATAAATAAAATAAAGAACTGGTTATGTTATTAAGTTCTTTGGTTAATATAAGCTTATTCCGGGACAGCGCGAACGCAGTCCCGACTACCAAAAATTACGCGCCCGAGTAATCCACATTAGGGACCATCGCAGGGGTCAACCCAACCGAAGTGCGATGGAAGGGTCTCACCCTGGGGGAACCGCCTTAATGATCACGGTAACCCCTACGCCAGGTAAGTATGCCGAGGACCTCGCTTTCACTGGTACTAAAGAAACATCTGTTGAATTCCATTCTACCATAGTCACACAAATGGTAATAAAACATAATTAAAAATAAGTATTTAGAAGAAAAAATACGCAATTATTAAACATAACCCCTTAATTCTCTTATAAAAATCCATCATTTACTCTGAAGATTTCCAGTATCGCTTACAAAATAAGATTTACATGCAGAAAAGCTAAATTAGTCTCATGCTGCGATCTATGTATGAAGATGGCAGCTAATCTGAATCAGTACTGCCATCTGAGATGGTTTATTTGAATCAACATCATCCGAATACCAAAGATATTGAACGATTTAAACTAAACCAAAAGTGTCTGCTTGAGCTTTTTAAAATATTGGAATCCTGTTTGTTTTCTGAATAATTCAGTTCAGCCCATTAATAACAGCATCTAACAGCTGCAGATAGTACGCACATCAGCCGACAGAGCTGACACGGAATGCAGCACCAAAGCGGGAATCTCTCTAACCTGCAGGAGAGCATTCCCCAAACACTACTGCTCAGTCGACTACGACAGTAAACAGAATCCTGTCCTAAATTTTAAGAACATTTTATAAATACATTCATTAACTTTGCATGACACCATTTATGTATAGTCAGGGACTGCTTGTCAGTTCGATACTATTATCAGTGTAAGAAGCATATAAAAAAAATATAAGATTTCCTCCACCGTCTTTAACTGAGTCCAAATCCAACCGTACGAAAACTTGGAGACTACAATGTTAATCATTATATGATACAAGACACAAAAGGCTGCCTTAAAGGACTGATTTTCCTGATTGTTAGCCTGTACTAAAATTTAGGAAGGTTTTATAAATATCATTCATTAACTTTGTATGACACTATTAATGAATAGTGAGTTCGATACTATTATTATTGTAAGAAGCACGTGAAAAAAAAAAGGATAACGTGCTTCCTATGGCTAACAAGGTGACTTGTAATCGACACCATACATTACGACGGTTAACTTCCTCGTAAAAAATCCCAATTAACATACCCAATTAAACGCTTTGGTATGGAACAGATGCCAACATCAATTAGCTGAAATCTCCTGCTTTGCGAAACATTTGCACGGCTAAGGAACCTCTGGATGACACCTACTGTTTGTTTCTAATGTGACATGATCTGTGAATACGTATTGTGTATAATGCAAAATATTCTTTATTCTAAAAGACATATATAATAAACGATTCTTCTGACGACACGCAGGAAAGTGAATTTTGTGCTGATGATGGATAGTAAGGTACTAAGAAGATGCCTGCCCCTGAAACGCCATTGGTATGCAATAACAAGCATAAGTTTCACTCTGGACGATCGAAAGTGCACAAAACTTGCTTAAAATATAAATGTCAAAAACAATATTCTGATTTACGCCTACGAAACATTTAAATGATAATTTGCTGAAGCGCAAAGATACAATTATGATACCTGGATAAATCTTTCTTTCTACATATGCAAAGCAAAGGGAAACAGAAGGCATGCACTAAGTAGAATCAACATATAAGTCTATGCTGCCAATTTCTTAAATACATGTTGTTTTAAATGAATATTTTGCATTCAGTTGACTTTGTATTGACTAAACAGATTATTTTTCTTAAACGCGAGAAAAGGTTGTAAAATAGCTCATTTGATCATATTTTACAACATATTTGAATCGGAATTTGACCCATTAAGGTTCTTTAACATGTCAGGGAATTTGCCAACAGTTGCAAGTGTAAGATTGTAAGCAACTACTGAACTGGAGAGAATTCAAAGCTTTGTTCACTGGGAATAAACTTTGTTTACAAAATGTTATTAAATCATTCTAATGGAGATAGACATTAACAGAAATTGTCTTGATACTTGTTTCCCTATAAGGAGAAGGGAAATAACGGAACACACTCGGCTAAAGCGATGGTCAAATTTTTAGAAGTTGGTCGTTGTGTGAAACAATTGAAAAAGTTTTTGTCTTGCGGTTTACCAGTTATACAAAAGTCAACCTGAATGAAGTGGTCTTCAGAGGTTATATTCAGAAAATGAATTATATACATTTTATTTGTATTGTAAATATATTTAATATGCGGCATTTCATTCAAAATCGTTGAGCGATTTTTGGGAAAAACGAATGTTTCGAAAATTGTTCCATGTAAAGGATAGTTCGGGATGAGTGGAGATATTTTGTCGCATCTTTGGAAAGTGCTGAACCTAAATACCCAGTTTGTTATTTAACCGATTTTTCGTTTTTGAGCTATGCTGCTCATAGGCACAATCGGGCATCTTTGTTTAATTTTTTTTTTTAATTCACAACAGCTCAAATATATTTCTGACGAATCTCGACGTCGTAGTTTTTAGTGGAAAACAATACCTTCGCTACCTAAGTACGTGCTATGTACGTAGTACAAGCAGTGAAAGTAATACAAATTTACAATGTACAATGGCAGTCGAAAGAAAACAGTTTTCTCTGATATATATTAAAACAAACCTAATGAGAATTTGTGGTCTTGTCAAAGCGAGCGACTAAACCGCCTAGACTGAATTACAATCATTAGAGAACCATTTAAGCAACAAAATTTGAAATCGGCACTAGCCATCTTCAACAATTTATCAATATCTAAATTGATTCTGTTCAAATAGTAACTACTATTTCTGAGAGGATTATTCCGGGACAGCGCGAACGCAGTCCCGACTACCAAAAATTACGCGCCCGAGTTACCCGCATTTGGGGCAATCGCAGGGGTCAGCCCAACCGAAGTGCAATGGAAGGGCCTCAACCTGGGGGAACCGCCTTATTGATCACGGTAACCCCTACGCCAGGTAAGTATGCTGAGGCAGCGTTTTGTCCTCTATTTAAAGCTTAAACACAGAGTTCTGTGACTCTCACATACCTCTTTAATAGTCCAACGTGTCATTACATGTCTCCAAATAAATGTCGTTTGAAGTATATAAAGCTACCAAATAATTTTTTTGCCGCTTGTTAAAAATAAATTTAATTTGTATTACATGTTTAGGAAATTTATCAATTAATCCGTAGCAAAGTAAAATAATATTATATTTGCCATCTGTGGAGCTTATTCTGAACTGAAGCAGAATAGGCTACTAGCCTGCCATCTGTAGTTGGTCATTCCGTTCTAGATATTGACTGGTAGCAAGCGCGCCCTCTTGGTGTTCCTTGATATAGCAAAGAGAAGGGAGATGGATACATATGGAACCGTGAGGGTCGATAATGTTGAGTCAGCTTTGGGAACGGAGAAACCTTGAATGATCAAGGTTACAAAGCTAGAAGTCACTAAAATGAAAATTGAAACTAAGGTTTGTTGAAATATAATCAATGTTGAACTTCTTCCATTACATTTTAAATCCTATTTCTGATAAATATAGTGTAACTCATGTAACTGAAGCACTTCTAATGAGTATACAAAAGTCAAATACTGCTTTAAAATGTTTTTAATGTTTTCGCTCAATCATTAGGGATGTGTTGAATAATAATCTTCTGAAAGTAATCATTATACTAGAATCATTAAATGTGGAAAATATATCTCACAACGTTCACCGAAATGTGTTCAAATCCACCAGTTATTAATTCATCGTGGAAGCCAATGCTAAATTTATTAATGAAGATCAAACAGTTACTTGATGTCACAGTCTAGGCATGTAATCGTTTAGCTCAATCTGATAGTCGTTTTAGTGTCATGTAAATGACCTTTTCCTGTGGTTTAGGTAACTTTATTCCTGGGCTTTAAACATATTATGCTTCAGTGATCATGATCTAAGGTTACTGGGAGATCGACGCCGAGCAATGGAAAGTTAACAGAATTAAGTAGCTCGCTCACCCAGGTTAACAAAAATCGGAAAATGGCAGAACCGGGAAGCGCAATAGTGTTGGAGTTGTAGTGAAGCAGTTGATTGCTTATTAATGCAGTACACATACATATATAAAACAGTTGTAAATTCTTACGCTTGCAACATAAGTCGCTCGTGGTAGTTTAGGCAATGATCATGTATATTGTATATTATATATGATTTATATGTTATATTTAGCCTCATGTCCTCGGCACTATTTATTTTCTCACAATAAAATAAATGGTTATAAATCCCTACACATCATCGTGCGCACTCGGCAGTTTTCGCTGCAGCTAGGTTTGGTACTTCAAAAGTTGGAAGCAAAAGAAAACCACGATTCTTCAAATCTGCGATTCTTTTTGAACGACGATATCTGCTATGGGTGACATGAATCATGCTATTCTTTTCAGCTTATACGATTCTTTTCGATTCATACGAATCATTTTGCACGATTCAGGTAGAGACTGGCACGATTCTCGCAATTCTTTTTGAACGACGATTCATGTCAAGATGTACACGATTCTTACGATTCTTTCATTTTAGTCGTTCATGAATTGCTCCATGTCTATAGCCTATATATTACATGTGATACCAATATTATTCTGTAGTTTATTATGCAACAGGGATAAAATCATAGCACATTAGCATAGAACTACCCAGCATCAAATAAAATATTTATGCGACAGTAAACAATACGCAAGTGTAGCACTTGTTGAGTATAGTTTGCTTGACGAGATGGCAATTGCTGTTAATGGAGAAGAGGAAATCTTCAACAGCCCAGAATAAATTGGTAGGCTAATGGTTCTGAAAAACACAACTCCGTCTCTACACTTCATTGAAGGCATACACACTCTCTTTATTTCATACGCAAAATAAAGAAATAGTTCAGGCGTGGATACTATCACATCTCAGTCTTAAAGTGAACGTAGCCACAAAGCAGTAAAATACCCTGAGTAATTTAAACTAATGCTACCGTTGTCCAGGCTATCACCAGGAAGATGGAAACTAAACAGCATTGGCGTCCTAAATGGCCAGCAGAGATTTCCATATCAAAAATATTTGAAGTAGAAAAGTCAAGCCCATCACATTCCCCAAGACGAAAGAACAAATTTAATTTCTCTTCTGAAGATAAAACACTCCAGACTAAGACATTCGTATCTACACACCAAGAATGAACCAATTTATCCCAAATACATAGAGATACACACCCGTACGCAGTTTTGTCGGAACCCAGAAGACAAGAAACCTCATATGCTTCATGAAATTAAACAATCTTGTTTGGCAAGATCTAAATTGATGTAAATAAACATCATCAGCCAGGAAGGAAAGCACCATTCTATTAACCTTTCATTAATATAAGATCAGTCTACTTGTCAATTAATTTGTAATGTATCATTGTACTATATACAGTGAAACTAAGAATTTTTATATTATCTTAGTCATGTAAGTTTGTAAGAATAAAATAGTCAAGCGATATAAATTTATGATAAAAAGAAGTAATAATTAATTTAAATAACTGTAACTTTCCCAATTTATCCTGTTTCTGTAATTTAAATTACTAGGGCCACACATTAAGATATTATTGAAATCTTTACAGAAAAATTTATAATGAGACTCATCTTGAAATATTTTCTTTAAATGTGGTATGATTATTCCGGGACAGCGCGAACGCAGTCCCGACTACCAAAAATTACGCGCCCGAGTAATCCACATTAGGGACCATCGCAGGGGTCAACCCAACCGAAGTGCAATGGAAGGGTCTCACCCTGGGGGAACCGCCTTAATGATCACGGTAACCCCTACGCCAGGTAAGTATGCCGAGGACTTCGCTTTCACTGGTACTAAAGAAACATCTGTTGAATTCCATTCTACCGTAGTCACACAAATGGTAATAAAACATAATTAAAAATAAGTATTTAGAAGAAAAAATACGCAATTATTAAACATAACCCCTTAATTCTCTTATAAAAATCCATCATTTACTCTGAAGATTTCCAGTATCGCTTACAAAATAAGATTTACATGCAGAAAAGCTAAATTAGTCTCATGCTGCGATCTATGTATGAAGATGGCAGCTAATCTGAATCAGTACTGCCATCTGAGATGGTTTATTTGAATCAACATCATCCGAATACCAAAGATATTGAACGATTTAAACTAAACCAAAAGTGTCTGCTTGAGCTTTTTAAAATATTGGAATCCTGTTTGTTTTCTGAATAATTCAGTTCAGCCCATTAATAACAGCATCTAACAGCTGCAGATAGTACGCACATCAGCCGACAGAGCTGACACGGAATGCAGCACCAAAGCGGGAATCTCTCTAACCTGCAGGAGAGCATTCCCCAAACACTACTGCTCAGTCGACTACGACAGTAAACAGAATCCTGTCCTAAATTTTAAGAACATTTTATAAATACATTCATTAACTTTGCATGACACCATTTATGTATAGTCAGGGACTGCTTGTCAGTTCGATACTATTATCAGTGTAAGAAGCATATAAAAAAAATATAAGAGTTCCTCCACCGTCTTTAACTGAGTCCAAATCCAACCGTACGAAAACTTGGAGACTACAATGTTAATCATTATATGATACAAGACACAAAAGGCTGCCTTAAAGGACTGATTTTCCTGATTGTTAGCCTGTACTAAAATTTAGGAAGGTTTTATAAATATCATTCATTAACTTTGTATGACACCATTAATGAATAGTGAGTTCGATACTATTATCATTGTAAGAAGCACGTGAGAAAAAAAAAAAGATAAAGTGCTTCCTATGGCTAACAAGGTTCCAGTATCGCTTACAAAATAAGAATTACATGAAGAAAAGATAAATTATTGTGATGCTGCTATCTATGTACGAAGATAGAACCTAATCTGATGCTGCTCTGACATCTGAGAGGGTTTATTTGAACCAACGTGCTTTCAGTACCAAAGATGTTCAACGATTTAAGCTACACCTGAAGAGTGTGCTTGAGATATTTAAAATATTGGAATACTGTTTGCTTTCTGAATAATTCAGTTCATCCCATAAATAATTATAGCAGCATCTAACAGCTGCAGATAGTACGTCCATCAGCCGACAGAGTTGACACTGGATGCAGCACCAAGGCGGGAAACTGTCTAACCTGCAGGATAGCATTCCCCAAACACTACTGCTCAGTCGACTACAAGAGCGAACAGTACCCTGTCCTACATTATAGGAAGGTTTTATAAATAGCATTCATTAACGTTGTAGGATACCATTTATGTATAGTGAGGGAGTGCTTGTCAGGTGGATACTATTATTATTGTAAGAAGCATATAAAAAAAACCAAAAGACAAAACAAAGTGCTTCCTGTGGCTAGCGAGGTGACTCGTAATCTACACCATACATTACGGTGTTTAACTTGCTCGTAAAAAAAAACTCCCATTTCCATACCCAAATCAACGCATTGGTATGGAACGGATGCCAAAATCAATTAGCCCAAATCTCGTGCTTTGAAAAACATTTGCACGGCTAAGGAACCTCTGGATGATACTAGCTGTTAGTTTCAAATTTCTTATGACATGTGAATACGTATTGCGTATAATGCAAATTATTCTTTATTCTAAAAAACATATATATAAAACGATTCTTCTGATGACACGCAGGAAAGCGAATTTTGGTCTGACCACCCCTGAAACACCATGGGTATGCAAATAGCAACCACGAGTTTTACCCTGGACGTGCGAAACTGCACAAAACTTGCTTAAAATATAAATGCTTCAATACCAAAAACAGTATTCTGATTTATGCTTTATGCTTGAGATAGTGTGCTGAAGCGCAAAGATACAGTTGTGATACCTGGATAGGTCTTTCTACATACTCAAAGCAAAGGGAAACAGAAGAATATTAGCATGCACAAAGTAGTGCCAAAATACAGGCATATGCTGCCAAATGTCTTAAATACACGTTGTTTTAAATGAAAAGTTTCCATTACGTTCACTTTGTTTCGACTAAACAGAAATGTTTTTCTTAAATGCGAGAAAAGCTTTTAAAATAACTCATTTGATCATATTTTACATCATTTAATTTAATGTTAGTATTTCTTTGGGCGTATATAAATCGGAGTTTGACCCATAAAGGTTCTTTAACATGCCGGGAAATTTTCCAACAGTTACAAGTGTAAAATTGTAAGCAGCTTCTGAGCTGGAGAGAATTCAAAGCTTTGGACACAGATCAAGCTATGTTTACAAAATAATATTCTTTTACTTAATTATTCTAATCGAGATAACATTAGCAGAAATTGTGTTCTTGTTTCCCTGTAAGAAGGGAAATAACGAGGTACACTCGGCTAAAGCGATAGTCGATTATTTTAAAAGTTGATCGCTGTTTTTGTCTTGCGGTTTACCAGTCAAAAGTCATACTGAACGAAGAGGTCTTTAGAGGCTATACTCATAAAATGAATGTTATACCTTTTATTTGTAAAGTAAATATATTTAATATGTGGTTTTTTATTCAAAGTCGTTAAGAATCATTTTTGAGAAAAACAAAATGTTCGAAAATTGTTTCTTGGGAGCCGAGATAGTTCGGAATGAGAGGAGGTATTTTGTCGTAAACCTTCGTGTCATTGGAAAATATTGAACCTAAATATCCAGTTTGTTGTTTAACCGACCTTTCGTTTTTGAGCTATGCTGTTCGCAGACACAATCGGGCATCTTTCTTTTATTATTTTTTTTTTATTTAATTCAGGGCATCTCAAATATATTCCAGGTGAAATCTCGATGTCGTAGTTTTGAGTGGAGTACAATACCTTCTTTACCTACTATGTACATAGTACGTGTAGAGAGAGTAATACAATTTATTGTTTGGCAGTCGAGTGAAAACAGTTTTCTCTGTTACATCAACAAACCTAATGGAAAGATTTGGTGGTTACCTTGCTAAGTAAGACACTGTTTATTCTGCGAGCCCAAGTGACTTAAAACGTCTGGATGATTATTAATGATTAGACATCAACATTTTAAATCAGCACTTGCTCTTTACGATAATGTTTAAGACATGCTATGTATGTATGATTACTTTTAATGGACTAATTATAAATACTACGTGAGAGAAGATTATTCCGGGACAGCGCGAACGCAGTCCCGACTATCAAAAAATCGCAGGGGTCAGCCCAACCGAAATGCAATGGAAAGGCCTCACCCTGGGGAAACCACCTTATTGATCACGGTAACTCCTACGTTAGATAAGTATTTAGAGAAATTATTTTGTCCTCTATTTAAACCTTAAACACAGAGTTCCGTGACCCTCACATGCCTCTTCAATAGTCAAATGTATCATAACATGCTTCCAAATAAATACCATTTTAAGTATTTAAAGTTTTCAATTGAATTTCTTGCTGTTTATTAAAATGAAATTTAATTTGTTTTATGTTTAGGAATTTTATCAATTAAACTGTAAAAATGTAGAATAACGCCCTATTTGAAGTAGAATCAATTTTGAACTTGTTCCATTACGTTTTAAATTCTATTTAACACAACTGGCGTGACTTAAACGCTTCTGATGCATATCCAAATATCAAAAACTGCTTTAAAATGTTCTTAATTGTTTCAACCAATAATCGGGGAGGTGTTGAAAATTAATCTCCTGAAAGTAATGATCGTACTATATCATTAAATGTGGAAAAATATCTCACACGCTCGCCGAAATGTGTTCAAATCCATCATTGTCTTGTAGAAGACAATGCTATTCATGAAGATCAGACATTGCGCGCAATATCCAAAATGTCACTTGATGTCACAGTCTAGCATGTATTACTTCAGCTCATTGCGCTAGTCGTTTTACTGACATGCAAATGCCTTTTTCCTGTGGTTTAGATAACTTCATTTATAGGCTTTTAAAAATATGATTCAGTGATTATGATGCAAAGTTATGGGAGGTGGTCGCCGGGCAACTGAAAGATTAACAGAGATAAGTAGCTCGCTCACTCAGGTTAAAAATCGGAAGATGGAAGAAGCGGGGAGCGCAACAGTGTTGTAATTATAGGTAAACAGCTGACGCTTATTAATGCAGGAGAAACTGTTAAGGTTAATTCTGCTGGAAATGAGCATAGTGGGTAAAGGAGCAAACCTTGACAAGAATTTGTTGCGTCGAAAATTTGTTCTATGTATGAGAATAGACATTTCCTACAGCACAAAACAAGACAGACTTTGAGGGAACGAATCTTCCACGCTCAGCATTTTGAGGAAAATGGTATTTCATCGCAGGAAATGCCGAGACGGAAGAAAATTAATGATGAAACAAAGCGACGTTGTAGCCACAAGAGTTGTGTTTCTCAGAACAAACATTCTATGAGAAACCAGATCAGCTTGCTGACAGTTGAGTGATGGGAATGGACGTTTAAAAGGTCCTATTGGCGCTTGATCGTATGCTGGCCGCGCCTCTTACCAAGGCCGCCTGAGTTGGATCCCAAGCAATCGCAAGGGGAATTTTTGTTGAACAAAGCGGCGCAGGAGTGTTTACTCCGGGTTTTCCCGTATCCCCCGCCATCGCATTCCACCGGTCCTCCAACTTCATTGCATGTATCATCAGTGCCATCCCGTGCGATGCTATAATAGTAAAAGCGGGCGTTTAACACCATAAAAGTGATCTTATGCCATCCTGGTTCCGCCGATGTAAATTTCACCTTAGAGAGCTAATTAATTTGTTTGCTCTAAAATCTACGTCCCCATCTATCATGCAGAAATGAATACCGGTGTGCTTAAAAACTGAGGCGTATGTAGCAGAGAGGTGGTAACCTTCAAAATTGCAGACGTGGAGACTGACACGAGGTGTGTAAAGCATTACTGCAAAAAGTGGCACGACTGCATTCAACAGACAGGAAAGCTTCAGGAAGACGATTTTCGGAAGGAACCATGTTATGCAACTTATTATAGTGAACCAGTGATTAAGAAAAAGTTAAGATAATATGTATTTATATAGTTTTGTTTAATAACAAAGGAATGCGTTTCGCGCCAACTGGCGGGTGCACTCCTTTCCCCATCTCCAGAAAAATGTCGAAACGCGACACTTCTCCTATATGCTCGCATAATGTCAATTGCCGCCTTCGTTCCTGACGGGGACTATAGACGGCTCAAAGATGGAGACACTTGATGGTGCACGCATAACTTACCTTTTAGGTACAATTGATTCTGGCTAAATTGCAAATTACATTGATTATGAACCAGGCGAGGTCCCAAATAAATGTTGCATGTATCAGGAGTGCTCTGTATATTTAAACAAATTCTAAATTGATCCTTCTTCGTGCTGATTCAAAAATCAGCTGAAATATTTTGGACACTACAATTGATTTGTGAGGATTTGAACTCCCTCAGTTGAAGACAGTTGAAAGTGAGTCAAATTACATTAACATTTCAAAAATCTATAGATAACAAGAATTATCAGGTAGATACTTTACCGAACTTTATGGTGAGAGCAGAAACATATTTTAAAACTGTTTTTTTTTTTTTTTAAGCTGAAATGGGTGAGCTATCTCAAACTGGCCCTTATGAACTTAATTGAAAAAACAAAACCCGAACAGTGCTATAGAGTGAACTTCAGGACAAGAGTATTTATTAGTTGTACAAACAAACTTAGAAAGACAAAAATAAATTGATAATCAGAATGGATCGATCTAAAATCAATAATTAGTATCCTGCTATAGAAATGTGAGGATTAAGAGTTAAAAAAAAACACACATAAAGGAAAACTTAAAATACGGGATTTAAAAAAAAATATTTGTTTGTTAACGCTGTCAATTTTCAGGATGTATCAACTCCGCCTTTGTGCTGGAATTTCGTCCCGCAGGAGTTCTATACATACCACTAAAGCTGATAAGTGTGCTTTTAATCACACTTAAAATTTTATGAGCTGTTGGAGGCCGTGACCTTGGGGTCAGAAGACATGGCCTACCAACTGAGATGATTGAGATAGCTGTATCAAAAGATAAAACAACGATATCTATCAGAATCAACGATGCAATATAAACACAAGAGGGAAACAGTGAAAAGAGAATTCCAAGGTTACGCATGCTAAGCTTGAAGAAATAAGTGCACATTGAAAACTATAACAATGGAAATCAGAATAAATGCTACTAAATAATAAAACAGATCATAAGTATGAAAGAATGGGAAGCTTGCTATTAAGATCTCTGAAATGACGAAGAAGGTAATACCAATATTATTCTGTAGTTTATTATGCAACCATAGCAAATTGGCATAGAATTACACGTCATTAAATCAGATGTTTATACGACAGCAAACAATACGCAAGTGTGGCATCCTGTTGAGTATAGTTTGCTTGACGAGATGGCAATTGTTAATGGAGAAGAGGAAATTTTCAACATTCCGGAATAAATTAGTATACTAATGGCTCTGGAAAACACAACTCCATCTCTATACTTCATTGAAGGCATACACATATTCTGTAGTTAAATTCATGCGCGAAATAAAGAAATAGTTCTGGCGTGGATACCATCACATCAAAGTGTTAAAGTGAACGATGCCACAAATAAAGCAGCGAAAGAAGCTACAAGACACCCTGGGCGAGATAAGAGGATAGTCTGAGAATAGAACACTCCAGATTAACACATCAGCAATGTACACACTGTAATTAACACTCATTGTATTCCAAGACAATACACAACTCAGAATTCAACGCAGTTTTGTCGGGTTCCAGCACAAGAAACCTAAATGCTTAATGAAATCAAACAATCTTATCAATCACATCTAAGAAAGATAGATCTAAACTGATATCACAACTGTAAGCATCAGCCAGAAAGGAGCTCACATTTATAATTAACCCTTCACTTATTCAAGACAAGTTTACTTGTCCATTTATTTGTAATTTTTTTATTATATGCAGTGTAACTTGAGAATTGTCATGTTAACCATGTAGTCTAGCTATGTTTCTCTGTAGTCAAGCGACGCAAAATAAAGATATAAAGAATAATAAATAATGTAAGTGGTCAGGAGATTCCCGAGTTTAACTACGGCATATTGAGCGAGAGTGGCTACCCGTAACTAACAGTTTCACATACGCAGAATAGGTGTAACTGCAAATTAAAGTTATTTATGATGATAACTATGGTTCTGTATTTTCTAATACAGTTGATTCCGGGACAGCGCGAACGCAGTCCCGACTACCAAAAATTACACGCACGAGTAAATCCACATTAAGGACCGCCACAGAGGTCAAGCCAACCGAAGTGCAACGGAAGGATCTCACCCTGGGGGAACCGCCTTTCTGATCACGGTAAACCCTACGCCAGGTAAGAATGCCGAGGTTCTCACTTTCATTGGTACTGAAGAAACAACTGTTGAATTGCATTTCACTTTTGTCAAACAAATGGTAATACAAAGTAATTAAAAATAAGTACTTAGGAGAAGTAACATACAATAATGAAGCAGAATCCTAACATACTCTTATAAACACCCATCATTTGCATTAAAATATTTCAATATCGCATACAAAATACGAATTACTTGCAGAAAATATATATTAGTATTATGCTGCCATCTATGTACCATGCAGCATTGCCATCTAAGAATCAACATGCTTTTAATTTCACACATGTTCAGCGATTTAAACTAAACTAGAAGAGTCTGCATGATCTTTTAAAAATATTGGAATCCTGTTTGTTTTCTGAGGAAATCCAGTTCAGCTCATTAATAATTACAACAGTGGGTAATATGATAGCTAACAGCTGCAGATAGTACGCCCATCAGCCGACAGAGTGTAAACACGGGATCCAGCACCACAGCGGAAAACTGCCGAACCTGCAGGAAGTATTCGACTGCGAGACGTGACAGTCGACAGTAGACATTGCGCTTCTTGTAGGCAACACTTGTGATTTTCACCATCATTATGACGTTTAACTTGCTCGCGAACAACTCCAATCGACCTACTCAAACCACCACATTGGCATGGAACGTGAAACCCAAATCTCATGCTTGGAGAAACATTTGCGCGGGTAAATAATCTCTGGATGACATCTAAAGTGTATTTAAAATGTGTCATGATCCGTGAATAGGTACTGCGTATAATGCAATACTTTCTTTATTCAAAAAGACGCATATATAAGAAACGATTCTTCTGACGAAAAGGAGGAAAGTGAATTTTGTACTGATGATGGGTGTAAAGAATATGAGAGTGTCCAATTGGTATGCCATACAAGCGTTACGTTTTACAGTGAACGTTCAGAACGAACAAAACTTGTTTAAAATATAAATACAGTATTTGAATTTACACCTACGAAACATTTAAATGATAATCTGTTCACGTGCAAAGATATAAACGTGCAATAGCAAACAGAAAAATATTTACATGCACTAATAAAACCAAAATAAAAAGCCTATGCTGCCTATGTATCGACTAAACACAAATATTTTTCTTACGTACGAGAAAAAGTAAAACGGCTCATGTGTTATATTTTACAACATTAAATATTTAATTTAAAGTTTCGAAATGTGATCCATAAAGGTTCTTTAACATGCTAGGGAATCTGCCAACAGTTAGGAGTGTTAGATTGTAAGCAACTTGTGAGCTGGAGAGAATTCAAGCTGTGAATATAGAAAACAAGCTGTTTACAATATGTTATTCTTTTATTTAATCATGCTAATTGAGATAAACAGCGGAAATTGTCTTGTTACGTGCTTCCCTGTATGTAGAAAAGAAATAGGGGATAACTCTCGGCTAAATGGATAGTCAAATATTTTAAAAGCTGTGCCCTGTGTGAAACAATTGAAAAATAAGTTGTCTTACGGTTTGTCAGTTATACAAAATTCATCCAGTTTGAAGAGGTCTTCAGAGGCTATACTTAGAAAATGTATTATATACATTTTATTTGCCATGTAAATATATTTAATATGTGATATTTCATTCAAAATCGTCAAGAGCCACTTTTGGGAAAAACAAAACGTTCGAAAATTGCTCCATGTAAAATATAGTTTGTCGCAAACCTTCGTGTCGCATCCTTGGAAAATTGTGAACTTAAATATAAAGTTTTATATTTAACCGACTTTTCGTTTTATGAGCTACGATCACAGACACAGACCTTTTTCTAAAAACAATTTTTTTTTTCATTTCAGGGATCTCAAAACATATTTCCGGTAAACTCTCGACATCGAAATTTTGGGTGGAATACAATACCTTCTCTACGTACTATATACATAGTACCTTTAGGGAGAATTATACAACTTTACAATTTACTGTATGCTAGTCGAGTGGAGTCTGTTTTCTCTCGTACATCTACAGTAAAAGAAACCCAATGACAAGATTTGGGGGTTAACTTACAAAGGATGACATTATTGTTCAGCATGTCAACATGAATGGCTGTGTAAAACGTTGGAAGATTATTAGTATTGTGTTAGAAAATATATGACGGTATAACAACATCGAATGACATACATACGCGAGGAGGCTTGCAAGGAGACCCTATGAATCCGATCTTATTTAACGTAATGACAGCAGATATCGGCAACGCTATACACCGCGTCATCCGCGTACATGAGTAGTTTTACGTTTGTGCTTCCATGTTTGTGACATGGTCATTCTTTCCAGAAGCTCTGAACATCTACAAACAGCAATGGACAACATCAGGAACTGGGCAGTAACCAACTCAATGGAAAAAAAAAAAAAAAAACAGCTAAAAAACAAAGCAATGAAATTCAGAAGAGGAGGCAGACTTGCAGACTTGGGAATCACCCAAGCAGCTGACAGCAGCTGCAACAAAAGCTACCCAAGTTACCACTCCAACCGAGATGGCATTATTTAAGATCATAGCCCTGCCAATGGACACCTATGGAATATAACTAATCTGGAACTATCCGACTGCCAAAAACTTAAAGAAATTGGAAAGCGTAAAAGCTAGATTTCTCAAACAAAAGCTATCAATCTCAAAATTCTCGGGAACAGTTACGCCTACATCCTAGCGCAAGAGCCTCTCTTCGTAAATGACATAAGGCGCAGCTTTAATCTTCCATAAACTCAGGCATACACAATCTTCATTGAAGAGAGGCACAGCAAGGAGATAATGGAAACAGATGCAATGACAACAGACTCCTGGAAAGGTCCCAACCTGTACACACGTTTTGCACTACGTGGCTTCCATAGAAGGATACGTATGGTCAGCACCAATCACGGTCCCAGGAACAACTGCACTTGCAAATTATGTAACGAATCGTGTTCTAAATACTACCTACTGAAGTGCAAAAGGCAGAACTCTGTATTCAATTACCTAAAGGACTGCTAAAGCCACAACCACAATGTAATGTTTTTCTTATTTTCGTTAATATTGTGTTTACTAAAATAGTTATAAGAATAAAATAAGTGGCATAAGTTCCTTTTCCGCATTACATTTTGAATTTAACATTAACAAATAAACAGTACTCGGGCGGGGGTAAATCACCACGGTACCTATCCGCTTTTCTCGCGGATTTACCCGTGTGATATAAAAGATGTAAAATCCTTTTGTCCGATATTTAAAGCTTAAACACAGAGTTCCGTGACCCTCACATACCTCTTCAACAGTCAAATGTATCATAACATGCTTCCAACAAAATACTATTTTAAGTATCTAAAGTTAACAGTTCCATTTCTTGTGGTTTGTTAAAAACAAATTTAATTTGTTTAATACGTTTAGCAATTTTATCAATTAAACCGTAGCACAGTAAAAATAACACAATACTTGCCATCTGTGGAGCTTATTCTGAACTGAAGCAGAATAGGCTACTAGCCTGCCATCTTTAGTTGATCATTCCGTTCTAGACATTGACTGGTAGCAAGTATTGGTGTTTCTTGATATTGTAAAGAGAAACATGAAATGGCATTTTATTTATGGACGCTCTTTAACTGCTGTGGTTCTCAGCGTCCCATTCTCTACTGGGCGTGAAAGTCCTCTTAGTTTTGCTCAGAGGCCCCTCCATCAGGCTTGAGGTTCTTTTACGTGCCGTAAATCAACGACACGGGACCCACGGCTTTACTTCGAAGTATATGAAGTTAGCATGGTAACCATTACACACGGAGGGCGACTGCAAAGAGAAGGGAGAAGGTTAGATATGGAACCGTGGGAACCGATGATGTTGACTCAGCTCTGGGAGCAGAGAAACCTTGAATAATCAAGAAGGCTTTATATTTACAACGCTAAAAGTCATCAAAATGTAAATTGAAATTAAGGTGTTTCCGAGCTACCAATGTTTAAATAGAATCAATGTTGAACTTGTTCCATTACGTTTTAATTCCTATTTCTGATAAATATAATGCAACTGGTATGACTGAAATACTCCTGATTGTATACAAATATCAACCGATGCTTAAAATGTTAATTATTTCATCGAATAATAGGGAGATGTTAAATAATCTCCTGAAAGGTTTCATCATACTAGTAAATTACATTATTAGTTCAAAAACCTATAGATAACAATAGACTTATCAGGTATCTTACAGAGGCGCCTGGGCACCTAACCTTTATGACGAGCGCAGAAAACATTTTTTAAACCTGTTGCTTTTCTTTTCTCTTTCTTTTTAAGCTGAAATGGGCGAACTATCACAAACTATTTCTTATGAATTTAACTGAGAAAACAAAACCCGGAACAGTGCTATAGAGTGATCCTACTTCAGCTCGAGAGTATTTATTGGCTGTGCAAACAAGCATAGAAAGATAAAAATAAATGAAACGATCTAAAATCACTAATTAGCATTGCAGATATGGAACTATGAAACTACATATAAATAAAGACTTAAAATACGGATTAAAACAATTATTTGTTTGTTAACGTTGCCAATTGACAGGATATATCAACTCCGCCTTTGTGCTGGAATTTCGTCCCGCAGGAGTTTTATACATACCAGTAAATCTGACAAGTGTGCTTTTAATCACACTTAAAATTGTATGCGCTGTTGGAGGCCGTGACCTTGGAATCAGATGACATGGGTCTACCAACTGATTCATCCTGATTTATAATGCGGATGATTAAGATAGATGTATCAATAGATAATGCAACGAAAATATGCCACATAAATACAAGACAGAAATAGTGAAAAGAGAATTCCAAGGTTACGCATGCTAAGCTTAAAGAAATATGTGCACATTGAAAACTATAACAATGGAAATCAGAATAAATACAACAGAAAAATATGCATCCTCTAGACAGATCATAAGCATGACAGAATAGGAAGCTTGCTACTAAGTTCCCCGAAATAACGAAGAACTTGAACAAACACAAAAACAACGTATCCAAATATAAGTTGAAGTGGTTCTGAAGAACCTCTAAAAATACGAAACGTTGAAATTGATAAAATAAATAATGAACTACTAGAATGTTCAGTAGAACAAGATTCTTAAATATAGGCAAGCATTAAATTTATATTACAAATTTTGCCAGATGAATGGTTGACAGTTATAGTTATACTAATACAACAAAAATTCTAATGCTCACAATTCACACTATCTTCATTTTTTTTAAATTTTTTTTGAACGGTCTCAAAACATGTACTTCTGGTAAAATCTCGGTATCGAAGTTTTGGTGAAATACAATACCTTCTCTATACACTATGCACATAGTTGTTAAAACACACAGTTCAAGCCGTATATCCCCCCTTGCTTTAAGTGGGGTTAACCATTTCCGAGATACTCCTTGATATTGATTACATTTTTAAAATACTTAAAGTTTTCTCTACGGCTTTCTGTCAATTCCTGTCCCTGCAAAGCAAAAAAAGTAATAATAGTAATAAAAAACGAAATTTTCTCATAGCAACCAGCTTTTAAAAGGTTTGACTGTGGGTTTAGCTTAGCATGCCCCATTTTTCTCATCTACTTGCTAGGAAGCAAGCAATAAGAGCATTTCTGCTAAGAGTTATCTTTTAACAAGAATTTGTTTCAGAGTCGCGGATAAAGTCATGTGAATGAAACACAGTTTTTTTATTAAATGCTTAAAATGTTCCGAGTTACAATACAAAAATGGTTCCGAGAAGTATTTGAAGTTAAGTCCCAAAATAACTTTTTTTATGTGATGAAACCACATTTAATGTACATTTAAAACAATCTACCTACATAGTGTTCACAACTAAACATTTAACATGCAATTGAACAATATTTTACAGGTATCTATAAGCTTCGGTTTGAAATTTGCTTTAAAAATTTACGGAACTGTAACTTTTTAATCGTTGTGACTATGTAGCGTTAAGAGTTGGGTCGAGTGTATCATTTTCAGCTGTGTTTGACTTATATACAGGAATTATAGCCATTTGGTAGCTTATTTAGCATAAAAACATCCTACTTTTTTCAATCTATTGCAAACATATTTGGTAAAATTGCCTCCATTCGAAAACAAAACAAGTTTAAGTCTAAAATTGACACCTAAACTTCGACTCCATGGCGGAGTAATTATTATTCATCGCTGTCGCGGTTGCTCGGCAATAAATCATATAAGTTTTATAAATACATCATAAGGCAGCGTTAGTACCCAGAATAATTATTATTTTCTTTAGGGATATTCCAAGTAATAGAATAGTATGTTCCTATACCGATAATGTTGGGGCATTATTGCTTTATTTGTCGTAAAATGTTGTTCCTGAAGTTATATATCTTGCTAATGAAGTGACGATTTACCGGTGCGTACATTATATTTAAGTTACTGCAAAAATTAAGTTGTAAATTCTTACACTTGCTTTCATGTACTTATCGCTCGTGGTAGTTTCGACAATGATCATGACGCAGGATTTAGTGTTAAGTAAACCAAGTCAAGAGAAAATGGAACAATACTGCCCTAAAAGAATGTTATAAAATATATAATATAAGGTTTCGCAATGTAAGACAAAGAATTGTATGTATAAAATGGCAGCGTTACGTCATCGCCTCACGATATGCACGAAATTTGCCTGAAATGGAGTGCTTTAAGCAAACTAACATAGCCAAGGTTATGTCAAGTATACAACATATTGTAATGTATAATATACAGCTATAAAATGGTGCTCAGAAAAGTATAATTATAATAAAATAGAATCGAAAGCAGTAATATGGGAGAAGGAGAAGAATAATAAAAAGTAAACAGATACCGGATGCTATAAATTGTTTATACCGGTAACAAAGCACAAGAATAGAGTGAAACAAAATATTGTTTATGAAATATTAGCTATGTATAAGAACATATTCATGCAAATTATATAAATGCATTAATTTTAAATCATGATGGATGTATAAACATGTATTATAAATTAATATTTCACGAAATGTAAATAAGGAAATCTGTTGTTCTCAAGGAGACGACAGATCACAATGTATAAAACATTGACCTGTGTATATGAGTAAAATTTTAATAAGCTTCCGGGACGCAGTCAATTAGAGAGACGCCAGGGATAAGGAAGTAAAGAATTAATCTTGCCAATGGAGACCACTTATGTGACGATTAAGAAAACATAATAGCATTGTATTATATAACAAGAAGAGATTGATTATAAGTAAACATTAAACTGTATATATGTGACACAGTTGTCAGAAAAGAGGATTCTGTTAAAATAGGGTGCCTTAACTCATCACATTGTTAACAAATAGAAGTTCACATAAATCAAGAAATCTTTAAATTCAATTTATTTATTATCACATCCTATCATCCAAGCATGGAGGTTAAGAATTTCATACTCACCGACTGAAGCTAGCTAAAAATACAGAAAACGTGACAAAGCAGTACACAATAAGTAATCCGCTGCCGATAAATAAACTTAACGGCTCTAACAATTAAGTCTGGCGCGACTAACTAATTACACTTTTGTCCACAGTAAGAACTACCAACTCCTTATACAGCGGCAAATTCAAATCAGTTAAAAGCAATTTTACAACACCAATCCACAGCTTACGTCACCACCGAGGACCCTGCTTCCTTAATATCCGCCCCAATCATTTTCCCATGTATACTGTATATTATGATTCATATATTATATTTAGCCTTATGGCCTCTGCACTATTTATTTTCTCACAATAAAATAAATGGTTATAAATCACTGTATACAGCATCGTGCGCACTCGGCACTTTTCGTCGCAACTAGGTTTGGTACTTCGAAAGTTCTTGTTCAACGACGATTCATGCTATTCTTTTCGACTCATACGATTCTTTTGAGACTACCACGGTTGCTTTTGAATGACGATTCATGCCAAGATTTACATTCATACGATTCTTTCATTGTAGTGGCTCCATGTCTATAGCGAATACGTGGCAGGTGATACCAATATGATCTGTAATTTATTATGCAACAGAGATAAAATCATTGCAAATCAGCATAGCACTACCCAACATCAAATCAAACATTTATGCGACAGTAAACAATACAGTAATTGCAGTTTTGTGGAAAATAGAAATCCACATTCCTAAATAAATTACTAGGCTATTTACTCTGAAAACCACTCCATCCAAATCTATTGTAAATATTCACATAGTCTATTACAGCATATACTTCAAGATCTATGAATTTATTCCGGGACAGCGCGAACGCAGTCCCGACTACCAAAAATTACGCGCCCGAGTAATCCACATTAGGGACCATCGCAGGGGTCAACCCATTCGGAAGTGCAATGGAAGGGTCTCACCCTGGGAGAACCGCCTTAATGATCACGGTAACCCCTACGCCAGGTAAGTATGCCGAGATTCTCACTTTCATTGGTACTGAAGAAACAACTGTAGAGTTGCATTCTACAAATGTCAAACAAATGGTAATAAAAGGTAAATAAATATAAGTAATTAAGATAAGTAATATTCAATAACTAAATGTAACCGTTAGATTCTCTTATAAAAAGCCATCATTTGCATTAAAGATTTTCAATATAGATTAAAAAATAAGAATTACATGAAGAAAAGATAAATTATTGTGATGCTGCTATCTATGTACGAAGATAGGACCTAATTTGATACAGCCCTGCCATCTGAGAGGATTTATTTGGAATTAACATGCTCTCAATACCAAAGATGTTCAACAGTTTAAACTAAACCTGAAAATCTGCTTGAGCTTTTTAAAATATTAGAATCCTGTTTGTTTTCTGAATAATTCAGTTCATCCCATAAATAATTATAACAGCATCGAACAGCTGTAGATAGTACGCCCATCAGCCGACAGAGCTGACACGGGATGCAGCGCCAATGCGGGAATCTCTCTAACCTGCAGGAGAGCATTCTCCAAACACTACTGCTCAGTCGACTACGACAGTAAACAGAATCCTGTCCTAAATTTTAAGAACATTTTATAAATAGCATTCATTAACTTTGTCTGATACCATTTATGTATAGTCAGGGACTGCTTGTCAGTTTTTTTGTAACAAAAAAATACAGTTCCGGAGGCTTGTCAAGACTCCGGCGCTGTATTCCTTTTTTCTCCATTTTTTCCACTTTCCTATATTTCCTCAATAGACCTCATTATTCTTAACGTTTTCCTTTTACATATACATACATAGACACATTTCCAAACACTGAAACACCCATGCCCAAGGCGGGACTCGAACCCACGATCCTATGCACCACGAAGCGCCAAAGCGAGACACTTTAGCGAGCGCGGCCACCGGGATCGGCTCAGCTCGATACTATTATCATTATAAGAATACTTGGAGTGGGGGGGGGAGGGAAAAAAAAAGTGCTTCCTAAAGCACTATATATATATATTTAAAAAAAATTACTTACCCAATCAATGCATTGGTATGGAATGGATGCCAAAATCAATTATCCTAAATCTCCTGCTTTGCGAAACATTTGCACGGTTAAGGAACCTCTGGATGGCACCTACTGTTTGTTTCTAATGTGACATGATCTGTGAATACGTATTGTGTATAATGCAAAATATTCTTTATTCTAAAAGATATATAGATATATCTTTTAGAAACGATTCTTCTCACGACACCCAGGAAAGTAAATTTTCTGCTGATGATGAATGGTAAGGAACTAAGATGTCCACCCTGAAATGCCATTGGTATGCAATAACAAACGTAAGTGTGGCTCTGGACGTTCGAAACTGCACAAATCTTGCTTAAAACATAAATGCTTCAATATCAAAACAGTATTCTGATTTGCGCCTACGAAACATTTAAATCATAATATGCTGAAGCGCAAAGATACAATTGTGATATCTGGATAAATATTCATTTCTACGTACTCAAAGCAAATGGGAACAGAAGAACATTAACATGCACTAAGTAGAACTAAAATACAAGCCTACGCTGCCAAATTTCTTAAATACACGTTGTTTTAAATGAATATATTGCATTCTGTTCACTTCGTATCGACTAAACATTTTTTTTTCTTTCTGAAACGCGAGAAAAGGTTGTAAAACAGCGCATTTGATCATATTTTACAACATATTTGAATCGGAATTTCACCCATAAGGGTTCTTTAACATGCCAGGGAATTTGCCAATAGTTACGAGTGTAAGATTGTAAGCAACTCAGGAATTGAGAGAATTCAAAGCTTTGAGAATAAACTATGTTTACAAAATGCTATTGAATCATTCTATTCGAGATACACATTAACAGAAATTGTCTTGATACTTGTTTCCCTGTACGGAGAAGAGAAATAACGGAGCACACTCGGCTAAAGCGATGGTCAAATATTTTAAAAGTTTGTCGTTGTGTGAAACAATTGCAAAAGTTTCTGTCATGCGGTTTACGAGTTATACTAAAGTCACCCTGAATGACTTCAGAGGCTATACTCAGAAAATGAATAATATACATTTTATTTGTAATGTAAATATATTTAATATGTGGTATTTCATTCAAAATCGAACGAAATGTTGCAAAATTGTCCCATGTGGACGAGTGGACGTATTTTGTCCCATCCTTGGAAAATGTTGAACGTAAATATTCAATTTATTATTTAACCGACTTTTCGTTTTTGAGCTATGCTGTTCACAGACACAATCGGGCATCTTTCTTTAATTCAGGACAGCTCAAATATGTTTCTGACGAATCGTAGTTTTGAGTGGAATGCAATGTTTTTACTACCTACTATGTACATAGTACGTGTAGAGAGAATAATACAAATTTATAATTTACTGTATCGCACTCGAGTGAAAACAGTCTCCTCTGTTACATTTATAATAAAAACAAACTAATGAGAAATTTTATTATTTGTCAAACCGAGTGACCACAAAACGCCCAGATTATTATTAATGAATAGAAATTAAGAGGCATAAGAGATCCTTTTTCGCACCAAAATTTGAAATCAGCACTAGCCATTTACACTACTATAGTACGACGTACTCTAAATTCTTATTTTAGAACTTATATTAGTGTTATATTACTTTGCTACGGTTTAATTCATAAAAGTCCTAAACGTATTAAATAAATTAAATTTATAAGAAACATTATTATCCGGGCTTGTAGGCCGTGGTCTACTGGGCTCCTCCTTCTTCATCTTCCCAGATGTTTCGTCTGCGGCTGCGGCAGACATCTTCAGTGGCAGTGCGATTGAAGTGTCCTGGTGGAGGTCTCAACAACGTCTGGGAAGATGAAGAAGGAGGAGCCCAGTAGACCATGGCCTACAAGCTCGGATAATAATTTTTCTTATACTGACACCGGCCGTGAAAGCGACTATTGAAGAGGCATGCGAGGCCCACGAAATCTTGAGTTTAAACTTTAAATATAGAACAAAACGATCCCCCCTCCCAAACTACCATTTACATGGAACATTTTTAGAAATTTTTGATTTTCTCAAAAATGGCTCTATTTTCATTAAAATACGGTATATTGAAAATATTTACAGACAAATAAAATGTATATTTTGAATTTTCTGTGAATAACCTCTGAGGAGCTCGTTATTCTGGATGAGTTTGGCAGAATTTTGTATAACAGTTAAACCGTAAGGCAAAGACAAAAGTTTACTACACAACAAATGTAGATCTCGTTAGAAACACATGATTTATGTCATATGAGAAATTCCTTTTTATTGGTTTCAATTTTAAACTAGTTAAAATTTTCTCAAACGGGAATTGACGTTTGTTTCATCTCTCTTGTTTTACTGCAGGCCATGCAAAGCGAACCGAACTTCATTTATTTCACCAGCTTTTAAAATATTTGACCATCGAATTAGCCTAGTGTGTTTTGTTCCTTCTGCTTACAAGGGAGCGTGTTATAAGACAATTTGTGCTAATGTTTATCCTGATTAGTACACCTAGATAAAAGAATAATCTTATGTAAGGAAAGTTGTTTGTATAACAGCTAGAGAGAGTCGTGTGAATGCAACAATTGGATTTATTAAAAATATTAAACGCAACAAATGGAATCATTCAGTTTCACATACCTGAAAGTTCAGTATCTGTTTCCCATGCTTTCATATATTTTCTTTCATAGTTTTTGGTCATTTTTTACTGCACCAAGCATTACTCGCTGATAGACACCTCACTGCACATACATTACAATATATTCTAAGCAGCAACGCTCACATAATTGTTGAGTCGACAAAAGAAGTTTAAATCAGCAGATATGTGCGCGTCCTTGCTGTAAGCTATTGTTGTTTGTTGATAGCTTCATTCAGAGAAGAGGTGGCGATTCACATTGTCGGAGTGGTTATACAATCAAATTTCTTCATAAACATCAACTCTTTTATCACTGTATTTATTTTTGGGAAACAAATATTAACCCCACCTTGTTGTTTTACTGGATTCCCCCAGCAATTTCCCCACTACTACTCTTCCCCCAAAAGTAAATTCCCCCTATTTTGAGGTAAACCTTTACCTTAAAGAAAGAATTTTCCTGGCACATCCAAAAATCCCAAATACAACGCCTTATAAGATGGGTTTAAGTTGATATAACAATTACGGAAGAAATAAACAGCCGGGCAGTCGTAGGCAATCGGCGCGGGTTTTTTCTTTGGGGGGGGGGGGTAGGGAAAATTATATCTAAAATTTTTCTTCATTGAAATTTTATTTGTTCATTTTTACTTTCTCTACACGTACTATATACATAGTGTATAGAGAAGGTTTGCACTTCACCCAAAAATTCGATACCGAGATTTCACCGGAAATATATATTTTAAGGTCTCCTGTATGTGTCCGTGTGTCTGTGAACACGAAAACTCAAAAACGAAAAATCGGTAAAATACCGAACTTGGTATTTAAGTTTAGTATCTTCCAGGGATGCGACACGAAGATTTCGAGATAAATCTCCCAACTCCAAACTACCCTTTACATGGAACTTTTTTCGAACATTTTGATTTTCTGAAAAATGGCTCTAACGATTTTGATTAAAATGTCGTTTATTAAAGATGTTTACCTGACAAATAAAACTTATATGTTGATTTTTCTAGGAATAGCCTCTGAAGACTACTTTATTCTGAATGAATTTTACGGAATTGTGCATTACTGCTAAATCGTAAGAGATGGAGAAAAACTTACCACACAGAGCACGTTAAAACACACAATTTATGTTATATACATTTTTTTCGTGGAGTTGATTGTTTTTTTTTTGTTTTTTTTTTTTTTAGATATTCCTTGTTTTTGGTTTCAGCTTTAAAAAACTTATTGTTTTCTCATACAGCAATTTGTCAACTCCTATCCATACAAACAAAGGAACTTCAATCACATAGCTACCAGCTTTTGACAGTCTCTTTAACCTATGGTTCTCCCTTATTTCGCTTCTACTTACAAGGAAGCAAGTAATAAGATTATTTCTGCTATTTTTTCCCCGATTAACATGAAGTAAATAGAAGCATAAGCTTTTTAATTATATTTTTGCAGAGATGTAGAGAAAGTTATGTGAATGGAACACATCAGACTTTTAAAATTTGATTTTCCCGCCGAACTGTCTAAAGTGCGCGATCATATATGTACTTGACCAACCCGCCCGGAATCGTAGTTTGACTTCTTTCATTAAAACGAAGCTAAGCATCTTTCATGAAAATTGTGTCTACAAATGCTTCTCTGCTTGTACAGGTACATATGGTCTATAAGAAAATGTCCTTTGTGGTTACTAGTGTTCAAACCTATTTAAGTAGGATTACGTATTGAATACGATCTTGTTTTCATGCAAATGTCGATAAATTTATGAAACGATTTGGATACAAAAAAATACTTTCAAAAAGCCCGTATCAGCGTCTGTCTAAAAGGTCCCGAGTTTGAATCTCGGTTAGGACGAGTTACTTAGTTACTGGATTTTCCATTATCTTAAAATGGTGAACGTTATGTAAGTTTAAGCTGAATGAACCCCGGGCTCATTTCACATATTTCATTCATAGTCCGATCACACCTACGTAACAGATTAAAAAGGTTTAATTTTTAAAAAAATAGAAAGTGCATATGTTCATAAATATAATCAAAAATGTTGTGGCTAAGCTACTCTATAACTTGTTGAAAAATAGCTACTACTTTACAATCTCGCTCAAATTTCATAAAACTATTTAATTGTGTGCTTTTGTAGCAATCTAGATGTAATGAAATGTTTAATAATACAAATCAAATGAGTTCCATCCACAAGCTGTTTCACAAAACAATTTTATATATGTCATGCTAATCTAGATGAACATTAGCAGAATTGGTCTTATTACTTGCTTCCCTGTAAATACAAGGGAATAATGGGTACATTGGGCTAAAGCGATAGTCAAATCTTTTAACAACTGATCGCTATGTGAAACAATTATGGTTCGGTTCTCTTTGCAGTCTCCCGTTTGATAAGTTAATTAGTTTAAAATTGAAATTAATAACAATGGATATCTTTAAAACAGTCAACTCTACAAGAAAAACATATAATATAAATTATGTGTTTTAACGAGATCTACATTTTTTGTGTAGTATGTTTTTGTCTATCTCTTACTGTTTAAACATTGTACAGCCAAACGCGGGTTCAAACCCGGCGGAGAACGATGGATTTTTTCGGGCGTAAAAATCCTTAGCATGACTTCCTTCGGAAGGGAAGTAAAGTCGTTGGTCCCGTGTCGTAGATTTACGGCACGTAAAAGAACCTCAAGCCTGATAGAGAGGCTTCTGAGCAAAATTAAGTGGTCTTTCACGTCCAATTTAGAATGGGACGCTGAGAACCACAGTAGTTGTTAAAGAGCGTCCATTAATAACACCCATTTACATTTACATTATACAAAATTCTGCAAAACTGAACCAGAATAGAGAGCGCTTCAGAGGCTATTCCCAGAATATTAAAAATACACATTTCATTTGTTATGTGATAAGCTTTAATATACATTTTAATCAAAATCGTTAGAGCCATTTTTGAGAAAATCAAAACTTTTGAAAAATGTTCCATTTAAAGGGTAGTTGAGGGTGGGCAATTTTCTTGAAAAATGTGTGAAAATTTTGTTTTTCTCAAAAATGGCTCTAACAATTTTGATTAAAAATACCGTATATTAAAGGTATTTGCATCAGAAATAATATATATAGTTATATATATCTTATTTTCTGGGAACAGCATTATTCTGGATGAATTTTGCATAACAGATAAAGAGATAGACAAAAACTTACTACACAAAAAACGTAGATCTCGTTAAAATACATACTTTATGCCGTATACGTTTTTCTTTTAAAGTTGGCCGTTTTCCAGGTATTCTTTTTTATTGGTTTCAATTTGGAAGTACGTTAACTGTTCTAAAACAGGAAGCCTACTTCGTTTCGTCTTCTAGTTTTGCTGCTTGCCATGCAAAGCAAACCGAACTTCTATTTCACATAGCGATTAGTTTTTAAAGGTATTGACTATGCTTTAGTCTAGTATATTACCTTATTTCCCTTCTACTCACAAAGAAGTAAATAATAAGATTTCTGCTAATGTTTATATCGATTAGCATGAAGTAGATAAAAGAATGGTTTGTGTGTGGAACAGCTAGAGCAAGTCATGTGAATGGAACATCATATTTTTTTGTTTTATTCTGCTTTTCACATTGTTTATTTTCCTAAATAAATTTAATTATAATCCCTGACAAGAATTTTTCCTAGATCTTGTCTATACCCAGTCATTGCAAAGTTCTAATTTTCTCACAACTGCGATTTTATTCCGCGAAACACGATTAAAATGTAATGTTTCCTTCTCCATTTTGACAGTATAAATAGTAGAAATTCATTCATAAGTGCTGAAATAAACCAGTTTCATTCTTGTAACAATACATTGTTGACCTGTTTACACACAGATAATAGCGGCACGTAAATGAGACGCAGGTAGCGCGTCTCACTTCGGAGGGGAAATTTTTATTCATACGAAATCAGCGAGACGCGTCTCAAAACTAGCTGCGTCTCACGTTTTCTGCAAGCACTGTCTCATAAGACGCGTCTCATTTTTATTCATACCACCCAATGTGACCACTGACAGAGTAGCTATTGGCTGCCCAAAATGGCTGCCAATGTTTGAACCTATACGACTGCCTAATGGATTTCAACGATTTGCAACTGCCATAACTGATCTTCCGATAATGCAATAAATCATTGCTCAATAACTTATGCTAACTAACCCTCCCTATGTTATAGTATTTCAACCTAATCAAAAATTATATACCGAGATTTCACTGGAAATATACATTTTAGGGTTCCTAGTAAAAAAAAAAAAAAAAATATTTGTGAACACGATAACTCAAAGAGGAAAAGTTGGAGCTCCTAGTTCTGGCCGCCCTTGTCTCACTTCATCCCTCTCTTCCGGGACGCCGCTTCGAGGGCGTAGGCACAATGTCCTTTCTGGATCGGCGCCGAGTCCTCTCCGAAACCGCCTTATTTCTGTCAACGAAATAACAACATGAGAGAGGTGAGATGCTCCAACTGAAAAACAACAGGATAAAGCGTCACTGAAAATACTAAAATGATTTAGTACGGTAATATGTGAGAAAATGCGAATTTCACCCACATAATTATGAATAATTAATGGAATAAAACCAATGCGACTGCTTCCGTGGTCGAGTGGTCAGCGAGCTGGGGCGGGGAATTTTTCTTTAGCCAGAAGTATTCCCTATCCCCCACAGAGTCTAGAAGTTTGTATGTTAGTGTGAATGTGTGCGTGTTTGAGTAAAATAAAATGATTCAAACCAACGTTAAAGTACCTACAGTGGAAAGCCCCCGATATGACCGTAGATGTTAAAGGGGGCTATATAAATGAAAAAAAAAAAATGCATAATAAATACCTTCACATTTTCCTCTGATTCACTGAAATTGAATAAGCTCTTTTGAAAATACAGTAGAGCCCGTGTACTTCGAGCTGGTCTTAAGAAAATTAAAAGTTTATATAAAAACTAGAGTATAATCCCATTTTTAAACGTCCGCACGTGCGCTTACGCCCTTCTGAATGTGTTACATTTTGAACTTTCTTTCAATTTTCCTATACAATACAGGTAAAATTGTTCCAATTAGGGTTTACGTTCGTAATGCACAGAAGTAACCTTGGCCTCAGATTGCTAAAGCATTTCTATTACAGATTGGTTTGGAGGAGTGCGCTTGCTCTTTCTTTGTCGACCCTAAACTACTTGGGACAACGTGTCAATCAAGGGTACAGTACATACCATCCTTTCAAAAAAAATACTCTATTGGCATAGTAATTCCTACTCAGCGACGCGGCCGCGCCTCTCACCTAGACGGTGCGGATTCGATCCCAAGCGAGCGTAAGTCAGATTTGTGGTGGACAAAGCGGCGCAGGGGTGGGTTTTCTCCGGTTTCCCCTGCCATCACATTCCACCGATGCTGCATCCTCATTCCATGTATCATCAGCGTCAGCGCCTGCGGTGCCACAAATAGTAAAAGGGGGCGTTAAACACTGTCCAAAAAAATAACAGCGTCAGTGATCATTAAAATACACTCAAGTAAACATTATACAGCAGTAACAGACTGACCGTTATTGTAGATGGTATTTACCTGTATATACTGTCCTGTAATGAGCCCACCATATAATTTAGGTATATTGTTTTTATTAATTCTTTAATCATTATGGATTTAGTGATATTTCCGTATAATCCCAATTTTTTGTAATTCGAGGTAGCCTCAGCCCCAATTAGCTCGAGTTACTGGATATCTACTGTATCTGTTTGATGATTTGTACTATTTCTGAATCATTATTGCTTTTCCAGCCGCAAAAATTGACTTCCGTTCGTTGCACCAGTACTGGTTGAGGAAAACATGAACGTAGCCAAGAATTATGTTTTCCAAGGAACTGCATGCTGAATGCATTTATGTTATCAAGCTGGAAACATTATCCAAAATTTGATGAAAAAGAAACATGAAGTATGAGGTATGAGTAAGTTAGTGGCGGGATACACCTCGGCAACTGCGACAAGTGCTGTTCTATTGCGGCCTGCCACCTCCGAAGAAGAGGTGAGAGGAGGGGAAACCACAGGCCAGAGCTAGATATAACGGAACCAAACCCAGAGACGCACGTAACTCCCTAACAGTGTGACTAGATGTCAGCCCTGGCGCGCCACGGTGGAGGCCGTCGGAAGAATACCACTACAGCAGCACCTAGCCTCAACCAGCTCAACCGGTGGGAAGGGAACTTTGTTCGGCGCAACCGCCCGTGCCAGCTGCCTGCAGAACCTCGAGCCTCACCTGCTGCTGACTTGAAAGATGAAGAAGGGAAATGAAATGAAGGACTGAAGGAAAAGGAACCGTGTTAGGAATACAGCAGCCCAGCCACGGAAAAAACCCAAAGTGTTGGGGAGCGAAACCGCACCTCCCGAATGCCAGTTAGAGACGAAACTGCCTGAGCCACCGGACTCGGTAAAAGGAAGCATAGTTTTTGAAATTATGCCTACCGTCACAATTTGCTGTACACTAGGTACACGGTAATGAAAAATAAGCATAAAATTATATCATTTTTAAATTTTCACACTGCTGATCTTTAATATGAACACAATATTTCAGTTCGGATTTGAATTCAAATACATTTTGTTACACAGTTCTTTATTAATTGTATCAATTTCTAGTTATGTCATCCTAATAAACTTTATCATAAATAGCGGTCTTCTTTCAAAAAGCCTCATTTTTTAGAATATTCCCAACAGCATTCCATAGGTATAAGATCCAGATATCTTCCTGGCCATTCAACTGATTGTCTTCGTACTATCCACCAATTTGAAAATTATGTATTTGGTTGAAAAGTGTCACACAATTAATTAGGTTTGAGCCCAAGCGACATGTAAGATTTGTGGTGGACAAAGCGGCGCAGAGGCGGGTTTTCTCCGGTCTCCCCCGCCATCACTTTCCACCAGTGCTCCATCTTCATTCCATGTGTCATCTGTGTCATTACCTGCGGTGCCTCAGTAAAAGCGGGCGTTCAACACTATAAAAACAACAATTAATGATAGTGTGCAGGAGCCGCATCCTCCTGAAATCACAATTGTGCATAGTTGTGTTGCCGACTCATATTATAATTATCCTGCTTTTGTCCACGCCTGTATTTGCAATGCTCCAGTATTCACTCAGGGAAGTGTTTTGAACTACCGGTTCCAAGCACCGAGGTATACCGTCCCGCCTAAACTTGGGGCATGTCAAAACAAGCCCAGGGCCGCTAGGACGAGCTCCAGCTAAAGGTTTTACCAGTTAAATCTAGAGAGGCAGACAAACAACCAACCATGTGGCATGACAAGTGGCACGCCAGAAATGAGGGAAAACGAACCTATTTAGTACAATGAAGCCTTTTGTTCTTATTTTCTCTGCCACGTGCATAGTAGATAGAGAGGTTACTGTGTTCTACCCAATGATTTGATAGCGAGAATACACAGGAAATACATGTTTTGAAGACCCCTGAATCTAGAAAAGGACCTGTATGTGTGGGTGAATGCGAGTCTGTCTGTAAACACCATAATTCAGAAACGACAAATTGGATGAGCATCAAACTTGGTATTTAGGTTCAGTCATTTCCAACACATTTTTCAACAAAATCCCACCACCCCAACTATCTTTCACATGTAACATTTTTAGAAATTGTTTATTTTCTAAAAGTAGCGCAGACGATTTTAATTAAAATATCATATATATGTATGTATATGTATATTATATAAATGAATCGTCGAAATGTATGTACGCGCATCACTTCCGTACGACTGCACCAAATTGAACAATTCTTTTTTTGTTCGTTATTGCCACAATGTTTGTGAAAAAGAAATTGTTTAAAAATCGTACGGGAAAGTTTTTAAAGTCTCATAATATGAATCAGCAATCGGTTAATAGCCGCCAGATGGCAGTGGTACCACGGTTATTTGTTGCTAAATGGCAGCAGTAGTGCTCTATTTCTCCTCCCCATTCTACTGGCCTCATTTTGTTACCACCAATTTTGTGTCACTTCACTACGTCAAAGGAAGAGTTAATATCGAAAATGTTCCCAAATACTGGTGAAAATTACAAAAACCATTCTTGGTTGAGTGAACGAGCTATTTTAGCAGCAACCAATAAGAATGTAGATGATTTGAGTATAAAACTTCAGAGTAAAATCGATGGAAAAATGCATTCATTTAAATCGATCGATCCCATTACCGATCCAAAGAAATCGTCAGTTATCCAACTGAATTTTTAAATTTATTGGATTTGCCTAGGATTACCGCCACACAATTTACAGCTCAAGGTTGACTTGGTGATAATTATACTCGTACTACCTCATCTGAATCAGCCGAAATTGTGCAACGGAACAAGACTCGCTGTTAAAAAATTATGATGTGATTTATTCTACTATAATCATAGGAAAGTTCAAAGGTGATGATGTGCTTATTCCAAGAATACCACTAATGCCAACCGGCATTCCTTGCGCCTTGCATTCGCAATGAAAATAAATCTCAAGGTCAATCGTTAGAAGTGTGTGCAATAAACCTTGAATTGCCGTCTTTTTCGCATGGGCAGTTGTACGTTGCGTGTTCGAGAGTCGGCAAACCATCAGCGCTATATGTTTTCTCTCCGGAAAGAAAAACGAAAAATATTGTACATTACAAGGCATTACAATAATGTATTGTCAAATGATTTAATTGTAATTTTATTTCTTTGCATGGTCGTACTGTAAACCAAAGATTTTGTTTCAGTTTTTTCATTAAGTACACCACCCGTGCGAAGCTAGTAAAATATATATCTTGAATTTTCTGGGAATAGCCTGTGAAGCTGTCTCCATTCTGAAGGAATATTTTATAATTCCGTATAACTGGTAAAAGTTAAGCGTTAGACTAAAACACTATACACAAAGGTGTATATATCTTTAAATCATACAATTTATCATTATTAAAATCTTAGTGCGTAAGTCATTTCTGAGATATCCGTTATTAATTTTCCGAATTGTTCAATATACTTGATCATTCTTTCTCGGCCCTTTCGATGTTCAGTTATACATATATGTATAAAGGTGCTGCAGCTGCTTTTCAAAGGTTTATCTCGATTAAAATGAACTTTACTAAGAATACTTTGTATACCTACTAATCAAACTTATTAGTATAACCAATGTTTTTTATTCCTCAATTAATATATTTAGATAGTTATTATTATTTTAGAGCAAAATTTCCCCTAAATGAGATGAAGAGAAATTCGTCATGAAGAAGATAATTTATATAATCTTTTTAAGGAAACAACAGCTATGGAGTATTACAAGCTAATGTGGATTAACTGTTTCTTTCACACCAGCCGTATGTAGGACAGAAATTGAAGAGATAGAATCAGACTGAAAAATGCAATACCATAGCTGGGATTTGAACCACGGAACTCCTGGTTTCCGTCCAGTTGCTCTGCCCACTGAGAACACCTCTCCTTGAGGTTTACCGGAAAAATGCGAGTCAGTTGGAGAATTTGGTGCCTACCGGTATGTTGCCATGTAGTTCAGTGCTCAGAGCAACTGGCCGAAAACCAGGAGATCCGTGGTTCAAATCCCTGCTATGGCATTGAATTTCTCAGAATGACTCTGCTTCTTCAACTATTATAAACTAAAGTAAGAGCTGAAGCTTTCCTGTCGACGCATTAACTCTAAGTGTTCTCGAGCAGTTTATAAGTATTATAAATACGCGAATCTGAACTTTCAAGTTATCAGATTACCCTGAAGACGAAGATGATGTTGAAACTTTGAAGTCAATCCATGAACTTACTTGGCTAGAAGCTCGGGAACACTTAAGAGTTTTTTTATTTTTTTTCAGCTTAACGTCCTTTAGCCTGGTTGGTCATATCCGACGATGAATGAAATTGGCGAAATGATGCTCAAATGGTATTGGGTCCATGGAGCTTAAAATAAATCATTTGTCTTCTCAGGATAATGGAAATCCCCGAAAAAAACCTTATCCGGGTAACTCACCCTAAGTGAGATTCGAGCTCACCACCTGTTGAATGTGAGGCAGACACGCTACCACCACACTACCCAGGCGGGCCACTTAAGAGTTATTATAAACTAATTAAATATCTTAAAGTAGTTAAGTTGCAGCACTACAAGACGACTGAGTGGAGAAATATTTACGAGGGAAGTTCACTAGCATGATAGGTGATGAAACTACTTTTTTGTAATTGGAGGTTGGTGATTACAGGAATGCTAGTGTTTTGGGGGCAAATTATTGAACAGATTGATGGGCTCGAACAGATAGCGATATATACTGCTACTCGTATTTGTAATGCAACTAACATGCATTAACATGAGGTATCCTGAGATCCTATTACACACCACAATATACAATTGATAGAACAGCTGGTTTGGGCGCGTTGGACGGTGATATATGTCATAATTATGTGCCTTGAAGAGACTACTGTTTTTTTCCTGAAATATAACGATACCGGAAACTGCCCGTGTGGACGGGAGGGACAGGCGAAGTCTCCTTTCTGGAACGTTAGGGAGCCCGCCACTGTGCTCCTGCCGACCAGATATGATCGCTCTTCTCTCGCCTCAACCCTTTCGAGATTTAGTACTAAATCCTCTTCCGTTTCTACATAATCCCTGTTTTAGTCCGACTGCGTTGAGTGCTAGTCATTTATAATATAAGATTTTGTAATCGTATTTAAAGTTTTGTACAATTACTTCCAAAACTAATATATATCCAAATTACAAATCATGAGAAAAACTTGAAAAGAAAGACTGTTAGCTATTCGAATAATATATATAATCCATTGGAAGTAGATGGTAAGTAAAGAATTAGTGTGTTAATAATGTCTTTCTTATAAAAAGCAGATGTTGTTAGGTAAGATATGTGAGAAGGTGTGTGTATGTGTGTGTGTGTGTGTGTGTGTGTGTGGTGAGGGCAGGGGATTATTTAAAAACCCATTCAACCTGTTTTAAGAAGTATTTCACTATTGAACAGCTGATACAGATGGATACAGACATCTTCTGATTTTATTTTTACAATGAAAATGTTTTATATTCTTTCTAAACTATATAAACTAATTCTTCTAATGTCCTGAAAGTATCTACAAATCGTTCACAGCTATTAGAGTAGGAACATATTGGAGTGATAATAAATATTTACTGATAGATTCAACTTGTTAAGTTATTATTTCAAAGAGAAAGCGTGTAAAAACAAAAACTAATTATATATTATTGCAAGCGTAAGTACATAAATGACCATGATGCAAAACTTGGCTTTAGAGGAGTAATAAGCTAAGAATAGAGCGATAGAAATAATGATAACTGGAACCTTTTTTATAAGTTTAGCTATCGTAGTCGTCTTGCATTATGCAATGTCGGCGTATTTGGGACACCTAAAGGTGTTTTCTTGATCGGGTAGAATTGTAATTGTAATTCACGATTCCGCCACTATAAGCCCATTGCCCATAGATGGCATGCTAATACGAAATCACGACTTTGCGGACGTGAAAATTGTTGAAATGTTGCCCAGGGAGGTTCTCTTTCAAGGCAAGTAGTTCTTTTACGTGGAAATAAACGTTACACAGGACCAACGGCTTTACTTTCCTTCCGAAGGAAACCGTGTTAAAGATTTTTACGTCCGAAAATAATCCAACACATCCGCCAGGATTAAACAATTTCGAAATTTTTCCATGTAAAAGGGTTATTTGCGGGGAAGGGATTTTCCTGAAAATCTTCCGTGTTGTATCCTTGGAAGATGCTGAACCTAGATATCAAGTTTGGAATTTAACCGACTACGTTTCTGAGTTTTGTGTTCACAGACCACACACACACAAACAAACATTTTTTTTTTCTAAAAATCTGATGCGTTTCATTCACACAATTTTCTCTATCTGTTCTGCAAAAGGACTACGCTTATAAAATATTAATCTTGTATTTACGTCATGCTAATCGAAGTAAAGCTTAGCAGAAATGTATCTATTACTTGGTTCCTTGTAAGTTGAAGGGAAATAAGAAAAGAATACTCAAGGCTAAGGCGACAATCAAATCTTTTAAAGTGTGTAGCAATGCGTCATTGTCCTTGAAATTCGGTTCTCTTTCCATGTCCAAGGTGTAAAACAAAAGAGATGTGAAACGGTTGAGGACCTCCCGTTTGAGAAAAGTATTTTAAAACCTCTAATAGGGAAATCCTTGAAATCGTTGGCTCTACATAAACAGCGTATATGGCATAAATTGTGTGTTTTAATAACATCTGCATTTTTTGTGTAATAAGATTTAAGGCTTTGAAAAAGTCATCCGAAATGAAGAGTTCTTCAGAGGTTATTCCAGAAAATTCAAGATGAACATTTTATTTGTCATGTTATCTTTAGTGTACAGAATTTGAATCAAAATCGATAAAGCAATTTATGAGGAATTAAAAACAATTGAAAAAAATGTCCATGTAAAGGGTATTTTCCTGAAAATCTTCGTGTCGCATCCTTGAAATACTTAAATACCAGTTTGTTAACAGACGTTTCATTATCGAGTTATCGTGTTCAACACACACACACACCACAGACACACGCGGACCTTTTTCTAATTCTTTTTACCTTCTCTGGTTATTATGTACATAGTACGCACGTGCTAGAGAAAGTAAGTGTGCTAAATTTTGTCTCTCTCTTACTGTTTACCAGTTATGTAAAAGTCATTCAGAATGAAGAGGACTTCATGGAAGAAATTCAGAGTATACATGTTATTTGCCATGTAAGCGTCTTTAATATATGACATTTTAATCAAAATCGTAAGAGTAATTTTTTATAAATATCGAACATTTCGAAAAAATGTTCCATGTAAAGGATAATTTGCGTGGGGGAATTTTCTTGAATATGTTCGTGCCACATCCTTGGAAGATACTGAACTTAAATACCAAATACCCTCTTTACCTACTATGCACATTGTACATTTGCGCTAATAAAGTAAAAAGCCTTATATCAGGAAAGCCGGTTACGAATTTGGAGTCGCACACGATATCGCTCTAGATGCGGGGGGGGGGGGGGGAACCACGCAATTTGACCAACGGGGTATTTTGTGTTACAACACCAGGAGGATGGAATGAAGGAACGAACCGCAGGAGCTTGTAAGCCTCAGACAGCCGTGTAGAGTTCCGTAACTGTTCTAAGTCACACCGGCGGGTTGTTCAAAAAGGATTTCCTCTAAGAGAGTCGAGGAGAACCTATCACACGTGAGGCAGCTCACGGAAGGCTGCCATCTGCCAGGGACGAGAAGAATTTTAACGAGCAAGCATCTGTACCATCTGTCCGACACTGAACGACATACTGATATGATAGTCCCTAAACCTAACTGAAACATGAAGGGGAAGCGAAATTATAGCAAATGATTGAAAGTAAACTCTTGTTGGAAGAGACATTACCCCAACATTCGTCTTCTCAACCAGGGAATACCACGATAAACCTATGATCAAAGTGGCCGGCTGTAGGAATCGAACCCAGGGCCTTCCAAATGCGAGGTTTGCACGCTACCGCTGAGCCATCTCGCTCGGTAACATCTTTAAAATCAGGGACAGTGTCTTGTGAGAAATAGATAATGGGATCATGAACAGCCTTTTACTATTTCCAGGCCATAACATTATTTACTGGAATCAAGTAATGAGTTAGGAAAGTAAAACGCTCATTCATAGATATATTTTTAATTCCTCTACCACGTACAATAAACATAATAGGTTCCACCCGAAAGTTCGATAACATAACAAGATAACAGTGGAAATACATGTTTTGAGATTATTTGAATTACTTATTTAGAAAAAAATCTGTGTGTGTGTGTGTGTGTGTGTGTGTGTGTGCGTGTGCGAGTCTGTAAACAGCATAACTCAAGCACCAAAAAATGGGTTAAATTCTTGATATTCCAAGGAATCGTCATGGAAGTTTTTCAAGAAAATCCTCCAATCGCAAATTACTCTTTATATGGATTATTTTTCGAACATTCTAATTTTCTCGAAATGAGTAACGATTATGATTAAAATGTTACATATTTTATTATATTTTCATGACAAATTAAGTATAATAAGTGGGAATAACCTCTGGTCTTCTTTTCATTTTGGATGACTTTTGCCTAACTGTAAACCGTAAGAGTGGCGCCATGGCAGTAGTTATACCGCACCCTCCCATCTAGACGACCCGCGTTCAATTCCAGGGTACCATTTGAGCGGCGTCTGGGCGGGGTTTCTATGGATTCTCCTATTTCCCCGGCCATTCATTCCACAAATTGCTCCATCGTCATATTTCCTATCATCCATTTTGCTTACATCTTACTTTCTCTACTTAGACAACAGAATACATAGCTTGAAAAGGTTTCCACCCAAATATTCGACACCGAGATTTCACCGGAAATACGCGTTTTAGGGTCTCCTGAATTCAAAATAGAGCGTTTTCAGAAAAAAAAAAAGTTAGTGTTTATGTGTGTCTGTGAACACGATGACTCATGTACGAAAAGTCGGTAAAGTACCAAACTTGGTGTTTAAGTTTAATATCTTCCAAGGATATGCTTTTGAGGAATCTCCCTCTACTCCAAACTAACTTTAATTTTTTTCAAAAACGGCTTAAACGATTTTGATTAAAATACCCCATATTAAATGACTATATTCATGTCAAATAAAATGTATATCTTAAATTTTCTGGAAATAGCCTCTGAAAACCCTGTTCATTCTGAATGGATTTTCCATAGCCCGTAAACCATCGGAGATAGACAGTAACTTACTGCACAAAAAATGTAGATCTCATTAAAACACACAATTTATGTCATATCATTTTTAGTGGAGTTAACCATTTCCATGATGTTCCTTGTTATTGGTTTCAATTTTCAAATACTTAAACTTTTCTCATACAGGAATATGTCAACTCCTGGTAATGCAAAGAAACGAATTTCAACCACATAGCAATCAGCTTTTAAAGATTTGAATATCGCTTTAGCTTAGTGTATTCCCTTCTACTTACAAGGAAGCAAGTGATAAAACCATTTCTCCTAACGTTTATCTCGATTAGCATAAAGTAAATAGAAGAATAAGCTTTTTGACAGTAAATTGTTACAGAGATGTAGAGAAAGTCATATGAGGATCACAAAAGATTTTTTTTTATAATCCACTTTCTTTCCAGGCATTGGGCTGACCTCCATCCCTGGATACTCTATTTGGTCCTTAGACCTTCTGCTTCTCAACAGACGTCTGACCGTAGGTTTCGAAGTCTTGGAAGACGGAAGTTCTACGTATGAAGAGGGTAAGCAGTTGAAGGAGTATACCGCAAGATAGACAACATATTATTACATCAAAAATCTTATGTTGCCCATTCACATGACTTTCTCCACATCTGTGTAACAAATTATTGTTAAAAGTATTATTCTCCAATCTACAGGGTTATTCAAAAAGAAAGAACAGATTTCAAACATTTATTGCTTCAAAACTACAAAAGATAGAAACATGATTCTAGCGTTCATGGAGAGAGAAATTTTATAATATACATTCAATATGAGCACCGTATGTTACACGACATATATCAAAACGGTGGCTCATTTTTTGCCACAGACGAATCAACTGTTCTCCAATTATCAAATTCACAGCTTCAACAATTCGATGTCGCAGATCTTCAAGAGTGTCAGGCATAGGAGGGATGAAAACAGTCTTTTGCGTAACATCATAGATTAAAAATCACACGGAGTGACTTGGGAGACCACCGGCGATAAAATTGATCTTCTGCTCCTCTTCCAATCCAACGTCCTGGAAATGTGATATTCAAGAAACGTCGGACGTGGTAAGAGAAATGAGGCGGGGCACCATCTTGCATGAAGATGAAGTCATCCGAATCTTCTTCAAGTTGGGGAAATAACCAGTTTTCAATTATGTCTAGACAGGTTAGTCCAGTCACAGCTTTCTCCAAGAAGAAGAAAGACCCATAAACCTTGGTTACAGATATTGCACAGAAGACGTTCACCTTTGGTGAATCTCTTTCATGATGAATAACTGCCCTAGGATTTTCACTTGCCCAAATTTGAACGTTATGGCGATTAACTTTACCAGAAAGATGAAAAGTGCATCCGTCGGAAAAAAATTATCGTTGAGCAAAATTGTCTTCTTCCATATCTTCTAACATGCCAATGCACAATTCACACCTTTTGTTGTGGTCGTCAGGATGCAATGCTTGCAATAACTGTAGTTTGTATGGCTTCAGGTGCAGACAATGTTTTAGAACTCGCCATACCGTTGGTTGAGGAACGTTAAGTGCCATGCTTGCTCGTGAAGTGGATTTCTTTCGTATAGTGTACGAATACGCTCGACATTCGCGTCCGATGTGCGAGGACGACCCGTGCTTTTTTCTACGAATTTTCGATGCCACTCGTAAATTTGCTTATGACGCGGCGGTTGTTTATTAAATTGACGGCGAAATTCTCGTTAAACTGCAACAATGGACTCTAATTTTGTCAATTGCAGCACACAAAATGATTTCTCTTGTGTGTGTCGCTGCCATTTCACTACAGACATACAACAAACAACAGCGCCAATGTGGCCATGATTGGAACTTCTACCCCCCCCCCACGCTATTTCAATTGTAAACTTTTCTCTTTCCATGAACGTTGGAATCATGTTTCTATCTTTTGTAGTTTGGAAGCACTAAATGTTTGAAATCTGTTCTTTCTTTTTGAATAAACTTCTACTTTATGCTAATTGAGATAAAATTAGCGGAAATTGTTTAAATGCATGTTTCTTTGTAAGTAGGATGCATGTAAAAGGGTATACTAGACTGTCTTTTCCAATAAAATCGTTTAAAAGCTGGTTGCTCTGTGATTGAAATTACTTTGTTTGTATGACCAGTAGTTGATAAATCCCAGAATGAGAAAGGTACAGGTATTTTAAAGCTGAAGCCAAATATAAAGGAATATACCAGAAATGGCAATTTCTACTAAAAAACGCGTATGACATAAATTAAGCACTTTAACGAAATCTATCTATCTATCTATCTATCTATCTATCTATCTATCTATCTATCTATCTATCTATCTATCTATCTATCTATCTATCTATCTATCTATCTATCTATCTATCTATCTATCTATCTATCTATCTATCTATCTATCTATCTATCTATCTATCTATCTATCTATCTATCTATCTATCTATCTATCTATCTATCTATCTATCTATCTATCTATCTATCTATCTATCTATCTATCTATCTATCTATCTATCTATCTATCTATCTATCTATCTATCTATCTATCTATCTATCTATCTATCTATCTATCTATCTATCTATCTATCTATCTATCTATCTATCTATCTATCTATCTATCTATCTATCTATCTATCTATCTATCTATCTATCTATCTATCTATCTATCTATCTATCTATCTATCTATCTATCTATCTATCTATCTATCTATCTATCTATCTATCTATCTATCTATCTATCTATCTATCTATCTATCTATCTATCTATCTATCTATCTATCTATCTATCTATCTATCTATCTATCTATCTATCTATCTATCTATCTATCTATCTATCTATCTATCTATCTATCTATCTATCTATCTATCTATCTATCTATCTATCTATCTATCTATCTATCTATCTATCTATCTATCTATCTATCTATCTATCTATCTATCTATCTATCTATCTATCTATCTATCTATCTATCTATCTATCTATCTATCTATCTATCTATCTATCTATCTATCTATCTATCTATCTATCTATCTATCTATCTATCTATCTATCTATCTATCTATCTATCTATCTATCTATCTATCTATCTATCTATCTATCTATCTATCTATCTATCTATCTATCTATCTATCTATCTATCTATCTATCTATCTATCTATCTATCTATCTATCTATCTATTAATATATTTTGGTAGTAAGATTTTGTGTATCTCTTACGATTTACCAGTTATGCAGCCTTTGGCGAAATTCGTCCAGAATGAACAAGTTTTCAGAGGCCATTCCTAGAAAATTGAAGATACACATTTAATTTGTAGTACAAATATCTTTAGTATACGATTTTTTTTATTCAAAATCGTTAGAACCATGTTTGAGAGAATAAAAATGTACGAAAATGTTTCCATGTAGTTTGGGGTAGGGGATTTTCTTGAAAATCTTCGTGTGGCATCCATGGGAGACACTAAGCTTAAATACCAAGTTTGTTATTTAATGGACTTTACTTTTTGAACTATGTTGTACACACATACACACACACACTCACACACATACAGATCTTTTTCTAAAAATTCTTCTTTGGATTCAGGGTGTCTCAAAGCATAATTTACGGTGAAATCTCGGTATCGAATTACAATACATCTGCTAGTAGTACATGTAGAGAAAGTAAACATTAGATACATTTTTTGTGGAGTTAAACGTTTCCAAAATATTCCTTATTATTGGTTTAAATTTTCCAATGATTAATCGGCTTACCCGCCTTGTATGAACCTTACACATGGGTGTCTAAGGTCAGAGGCCTGTTGAGCTACCCACATTCAATCATAGAACGAAGAACGGAGAGATAGGAGGGATGAGAATGAGGAGGTAGTTACAAAATGAAGACGACATGGATGAACGGCGTTGCCTTCCAATTCTTATACTTTTCTCAAATGGGAAGAATATTTTTACTTTCTGTAGCACGTATGTACTTCAATGTACATAGTAGCTAGCGAAAATACCTATTGCATTCCACCCACAAATCCGATGTCGAGAATTTCAGCGGAAATGTATGTTTGGAGGTTCGCTTAGTCCCAAAAGAAAAAAACGTTTTTGAAAAAGGTCCACGTGTGTGTGTGTGTGTGTGTGTGTGTGTGTGTGTGTGTGTGTAGACAGCATAGCACAAAACGAAAAGTCTGTTAAATATTAAACTTGGTATTTATGTTTAGTATTTTTATTTTCTCTACACTACTATGTACATAGTGTATAGAGGAAGTATTGTATTCCACCCAAAAATTCGATACCGAGATTTCACCGGAAATACATGTTTTAGGACCCCCTGAATACAAAACAAGTATGTTTACAAAAAGGTCCGTGTGTATGTGTGTCTGTCTATCTGTGTGTCTGTGGACAGCATAGCTCAAAAACGTAAAGACCGTTGAATACCAAACTTGGTATTTAAGTTTCGTGTCTTCCAGGGTGCAACACGAAGATCTTCAAAAAAATCCCCCCACCCTCTACTACCCTTTACATGGATCTTTTTTTCGAAATTTTTTATTTTCGTTATCGAAATATTCGTTTCAATTTCCTAGGTTGAGTTGCAGTGTGATTAACACGTTAATAATTTAAACACAAAATTTCATAGGTTTGAATGTAACAGAAGACAAACGCAGTTTAATTATGAAGTTTATTTTCAAACTACTTATACCTTTTATAAAGTATGTAGTGGTTTAAAAAGCAATAGTGTCAGACAAAAAGTGCTTATTTTTGTGTTTGAAGTCAAAATCCATTTAAAATGGAGTTTTCATTTTTAAAAAATTAAAGTTATATTCAGATTATCCTGAAATACCAAGTTTTTACCTCAAATGAAGAAACATTCATCCTAAATTGTTTTCTTGAAAGCCGGTTGCATTCAATAAAAACTTAATGTTAAAAAACTCCTTTATATGCATTTAATAACTTTCGTTAATTTAGAGCAGATTTAAAGTGTTATGTCATTTGGAAACAACAAATTAATTTTTACAGGGCTATTTAACTATTATCATGATAATTTGTCATCCACATTATCTTCAACAGGCGGCGTGCCCTTCCATAACCCTTAGATAAAAAAATAAACATTGTTGTTAGTATTCACGATGTTAATACATTAAAATGAGAATCGAATACCCGGTTGGAAAGTTGAATCAGCAAGTAAACATAGTTGGTATGAATGTAGGAAACCACAATGGAATAAACTTTTACTAACATTTTAATGCAGTTTTTTCTCCGCCAGATGTTACTAAAACGTAATTTACACTGCACCACTAGAGGTGCTGTAACGATAATCTTTATTATCTGGTGGACATCTACAGAACTTTTATCCGTTGGAGAGCTGAAGAGCACGGTGCTATCAGCTGATCCAGTGCTATTTTACGTGGTATGGTTGGCAACGCTTGGCATTGATTCAAACTTGCTGGAGGGAGCCAGCGTTGTTCACTCAGTCACCGCTGGAACCGCCACAGTCGCTTGTCTCCTGCAGGAAGACGCTTCTGCTGTCAGTCTTACAGTGTACCTAACGACGGTAGAAGGTGGTGGTATATGAAGCAATAGTGTAGTACACAGAAAACTATTGAACCAGTTAAATCAATACATTTGAAAACCCGTGATTTTACATTTCACCAACATTGATGTGTGTGGTCAGAATACGGAAGGCAGTGAAGTGAAATCCATTATCGATAGGGGTGGATCAGATGTGTGGTGTGCTCTTTACACGATCTATCAGGTGTTGTGCGTGATGAAGTAATAAGTGAATTTTCAGAGCTCGAGATTTCTACCAGAAACTTTTGGAGGCGCGAATTGCAACGGGAAATAGTATAGTCGCAGCAGAGCAACCCCTACGAAGCTGCATGGCTGGTAAGTAAACCCTTTTAAACCTAGCAATGAGGCAAGCATCCTAATTCAATTTATTGTGTTTCAAAACGGTGCAATTTGACAGGGTAACCCAGCGATATCTTCTCTCTTGGCCAATGATTAGAATTTCGAGTGGATCGATGAAGGGTCCTTGAATGTTGTGGGTAGAGCTCTTATGTTTTTACTTCTTTCAACAATTGTGTGTAACAATGCATGCCGAAATAAATGCCTTTTAAGCTATAAGCCGATTTAGTTGCTTATAAGTTGAGAGTAGTGCATTGTTAGCTTGTAGGAACTGAAATTTCACTGTGGTAAAGTGTTTGTATATTATTTTTGCAACAGCACATCACGTAGAAGAACATTTTTATAGTTAGCTTGTGTGCTTCCTAAACCACTTTTCACTTCCTAGTTCAATTACGGAAACACGTGTTTAAGATTTATGGCTTAAGTATGACAGAATATTTTCGTAATGGACGGCACTAGGTTAACGTTATACACTTTATATCATTTTCAATTGTGTTGATATTAATTTCTTATATAGTAAACCAAACTGAGAATTTAACTCGGTACCGAACAAACTGCCCAACCCCTCTTTTTTGAAGTGGTTTTGTCTTCACTTCGCAGAGCACATGCCATAACTCATGCTAATTTTTTTAAACTAACATTATGGTTTCTTGAGCTTTCTGATTACTTAAAAGAGTGCATAAAGGCGATATTAAAATTATGTTTTTAGAAATGATTATTAAAATATTGTAAATTAATTAATAGCTATATGTTGGACCTGCTACATAATATGAAGCTGCGTTAAAATGAAGACTTTCTTGACTAGTATCCCATTTTGAGCTGTACTCTGAATTATGTGTCAGGTGAGTTTGTTATTACCATACAGCGAAGACAAGGCTGTCATTTTAAGGTTTAAGTAAAGCGTTTGTTTCGACACACCCTACAAAGTAAAACACTATGGATTTGAATGCAGAATTATCGAATTTGACCGGGAGAGGTATAACAACATTGCTTGTGGTGTAACATTTCCATTTTGACTGTTTCACCCCCAAGTATATATCTATAGATCGCATCCTTGGACTTGTATTAAAAAAGGTATCTGTAGGAGTGTTTAAACTTTGTGCAAACGACTTTCACACATTTCTATACAAGCTATATTTTTATTTTGTTAAGTTGAATTAAATCTATACTTCACTACTAATAAAATTGCTGATTAATTCAGGCAAGTAGATAAAAGCGGGCTTTAAACACAATTATAAAGAACAAGTAGATAATATTATATTTAAGGTTAAATTCTTAACAGCACGAAAAACAGAAATGTGACAATAGTGGATTAAAAAAAACGTATTGCATAAATGAGCTTCACCACCATATATCGTTTACTAGTGGGGTGTACAAATCGTTATTTTTCTACCTGCTTTATTTTAATCTAGATAAACCTTTACAGGAAAGTCTCATCGTGAGTATATATTTCGTTAGGATACAAAGAGAGCAGCGACAGTCAAATGTTTAAGAATAATTGTACTCAATACTGGCCTTAAAATGCATTCTTTCCATGCAATCGCCATAAACAATAAAAATGACAATGGCAAATGTAGGATAAATTGAACCATTAAATGGATGTCTTATGACGGCTTATGGCAGAAAAAAAGTTACTTGAAATAAATTGAGTGTTTTAAAGAATCTACTATTTTTACTTTCTCTAGCACGTGTGTACAATGTACATATAACTAGAGAAGGTAGTGTATTCCACCCAGCGAGATTTCACCAGAAATATATGTTTTGATGTCCCCCGAGTTCAAAACAAAATTTAGAAAAAGATAATGTTCAAGAAACTCTCCGCCTCAGCTACGCTATACATGGACAATTTTAATGTTCTCAAAAATGACTCAAACTATTTTGTTTAAAGTACCGTGTATTATAAATTTTTACATTCCAAAAAAAATTATATTTTGAATTCTCTAAATAGCCTCAGATGACCTCATTATTCTAGATGAAATTTTCAGGATTTTGCTGAACGGTTAAACCGTAAGAGATGCACACAAGCTTACCAGACAAAAAATTTAGAATTCGTTAACACACATTATTTATGTTTCATACGTTTTTCTTGTAGAGTTGACCGTTTTCGAGATATCCCTTGTTATTAGTTTCTTCGTAACGTTTCTTAAATGGGATCATACAGAGCGAACCGAACCTAATTGTTTCACATAGCAACCAGCTTTTAAAGGATTTGCCTGATGTATTCCCTTATTTCCTTTCTACTTACAAGGAAGCAAGTAATAAGGCCAATTATACAAATGCTCATCTCGATTAGCATGATGTAGATAAAAGAATAATCTTTTGTGAGAATAGTTTGTAAGTGGAACAGCTAGAGAAAGGCATGCGAATGTTACACATCAGATTTTTTTTATTTATATGTAATAACGTTTTCGTAAAAGCTTAAACTTTTAATGGTTATATAGGACTTCACAAACTATTCCCAGAAATTTCAGGATATACATTTTGTTATGTAAATATCTTTAATATATGGCATTTAATCAAATCATTAGAACATTTTTTAAATAAAAGTGTTCAAATAAAGTTCTATATAAAGGGTAGTGTGGGCGGGATTTTCAATAAAACCTCTTGTGAGATAGAACACTTAAATGCCAAGTTTGGTTAATTTTTTTTTTTTTTTTTTTTTTTTTAATGCTGTTCACATAACAAACGGACGTTTTCTAAAATGTTTATATTCGGAAGCCTCATAACGCGTATTCCACTTACTGCTCATGTGATCAGGATTTGGTACTGCCATTAGAGCCGCTTTGTAGTTACTGGTGTGTTAAAACAGTTTTAGGGTCCAAAGCCGCAACGCGTAGCCCAGGTGAAGGCCCTTAATCTGCAAAACGTAGCTGAGGAATGTTTTTTTTAAAAGTACATAGAGGACCGACGACAGGGCATAGCCGAGAGACCATGTAGCTAAAACCCCAATGATCCCAAGAAGAAATTAAAACTTAAGCAATCTAGAATTCAAATCTGAACATGTTAATATTTTCAACACTTTCAAATCCAGATCGCCCGTACAAATTTTATCCATGTGTTTCCGGGCTAAATCTCAGTATCGAGTTTTCAGTGAAATACAATACGTAAGTACGTAATAATGGAACTAAAAATATTCATACGGTCAGTATATTTTGTGTAAACCGGTTCTATTCGGCTCTGCAGTAAGTTGAGTATGATAGTTTGTATCGATTTGAATCCAATTTCCGAGTTGACAAACAGATCGATTTGGATTCCCCTATTTTACAGATTTATTCCTGCGGTAAACGTTTCTTATATTATTGCCATTTATCGTACCAATTAGTAAAGTAGGTTGTACTAAAAGCTATTCATTTTGCATTGAATAATTTTTTTTTCCTAAAACAAAATAGTACCAGTTGCGGTACTTAGCTAAATAGGATTTCTCTTCAAGTAAACGGCATTCCGCATCATTGCATGTAATTCTGTAAAGTCGCTTTTTCTTTTTCCGCATTTAATTTGCAGGCTAAGTTGAAGTACTAAAGTCAATCTTTACTCTCTCATTAGACTTTTCGCTTTCTCCTACACACACACACACACACACACACACAGGGTGGGTATGATATTCTACTCCACCCAAAATTGGATGTCGAGGTTTCACCGGATATATATGATTTGAGGCCCTCTGAATCTAAATAGGAAAAAAAAAAAAAAAAAACTCATATTGATTTCACATTTCAAAAAATTTAGGAAAAGGACAATTCCTGTAAAATACCTTTCTTGTAGTTACTCCTATCTGTGATATTCCCTGTGTGGTTAGTGTATATTTTCCAATACTTATCTCAAAATGGATTATTATCTGGTCATGCAAGAACGAATTTCAATTTCACATAGCGGCCTGTTCTTAAAAGGTTTGGCAATCCTTTAGCCTAGGGTATTCTCTTATTCCCCATGTAAGTCTACTAGGAAATATGTAATAAAGCTACTGGTATCGATTGGCATGAAGTAGATAAGACTAGTTTGTTGTAGAGTAGGCAGAGAAAGTCATAGAATGCAACACATTTTTTCACAACATTTTATTGGTATCAATATTTCAGTAAATGCTTTGTTAGCCATTTAACCATAGGATTCAACAGTTTCGAGTGCGACAGTCTTGTTCAAAATTATTGCAGAAATTAAATTTCTTACCTTGTTTCAAACCTTGAGCGGAAAAAAAAATCTCAAAGCTAATAAAAAAAGAATAATCTTATTTTAAAGGTCCATTTTTAAAAATAAAATGGACGGAACTTGTGGATTCGTTTTCAATGCCCAACTGGTTATTAATATCAGATTGTAATATGATAGGTTACTATTAAATTATTTCAAGTTTGTAACCCATTGAAACAATTTGACGATATGCTGAGGCGCCATCTACGGAAAGAAATGAATTTGCATTTGTTTGTCAACTTGTTTTTCCGCATTTTCCCTCACTGTTCCCTACTGCAGTAACTAAACATAGTATTTGATCAGTATAATATACTGATATGACATGTAATGCTATTTAATTAGGCATTAGAAATCATCAGGACATCTGGTATTTAAATAGCAGAAAAAAAACTATCTACTGTACATTTTAATCTTATAAGCATCACATTATCAGCCAATTTACCTATATATGTAAGACTATTTAAGTAACTGCGGTGTTTTTTGGAAACAAAATGTTTCTCACTTGAATCACTATATAGCTTTTCTCTTATTAAGTGTCGTGGTTTCAGGTCTTGCCATATTGAGAATGCCCCTTTCGAACTCGTCTTTCTGATATTTTTAGTTTTTTCTGATGTTTTTTTTAAACATATCAAATTTCTTATACAAAACTTTATCACAATACAGTCCAAAGAAAGCCACCACATATTTTTATTCCTCTAATCAACATACTAATGAAATATTTATTTTATCGTTGCACGTTTCACATCTTTTAGGTTATATACCATACGAAAGAAAGTGTGAAACAAACTTAAAATGGACCAAAGGGAACCGATAATAATCAATTCGAGAATTGAAGGATAACTCCGTATTGAATCTCAACCATGTTTGCCAAAATTAAATAGAACCTGAGGTACATTTAAAGAAGCAAAACCAAAACCAATACCTCTACCGCTCACAGTAGTATACGAAAAGTTCAATCGATGCCTTATCATGTGACCTTTATTCAACCGAACTACCGGTTGCCCCTTTTTTTAATATAAATTCTGCATACTTTTTAGTTTCTCTACACATATTTTGCATATAGTAGGCAGAGAAGGTATTGCATTCCACTCGAAAATTCGATGTCCAGTTTTTCCGGACATGTTTTGAGGTTCCCTTAATTTAAAAAAAAATTAGAAAAAGAGTCCGTTTGTATGTTTGTTGACGGAATAGCTCAGAAACGAAAATGCCATTAAATATTAAATTTGGTATTTAAGTTTAGTATGTTCCAAGGGCCGACCACTCGTTCCAGGTTCTGCATTCTGTGGTTTCGTGCCGTTGGCTCCCCGGCAGGTTTCTGACTCCTAGACATCAGCTTGTAAGTTCTAGGGGGGGTGTCAGTTCTAAATACGAAAGCCGATTACGAAAAACAAACAAAAAATTTTCCATGGATGCGACACGAAGATTTTCAAGAAATCCTCGGCCCACCCTGAACCACCCTTTGCATGGACAATTTTTTGAAAATGCTTTCCTCAAAAATGGTTCCAACGATTTGAATAAGTACCGTATATTGACAAATAAAATGTATATCCTGAATTTTCTGGAAATGACCTCTGAAGATTTCTTCATTCTGGAAGAATTTAGCATAACTGAGAAACCGTAAGAGATAGACAAAAAATGTACTATGCAAAAATGTAGCTCTCGTTAAAACCCACAATTTTTGTTTTATATATAGAGTTAACCGTTTCCGAGATATTCCTTGATATTTGTTTCAATTTTAAGCCTTTTTCAAACAAAAGGTCTTCTTACGTTTCATCTCTTTTTTGTTTTATTGCTAGCCGTTCAAAGCTAACCGAATTTCAATTGTTTCATATAGTGACCGGCTTTTTAAAAGATTTGACTATCGCTTTAGCCTGAGTGTATTACCTTATTTCCCTTCTACTTAGGAGGAACTAATATAACCGTTTATGCTAATGTTCAGCTCGATTACGACGATGTATATAAATAATATTTTGTAACTATAGTATGTAGAGAAAGTCATGTGAATGGAACACATGATATTTTTGTAAATCTTGTGAGCTATTAACTTGGGTCAGTAACCTGTCGAGGTGCAAGTTAACTTTGGATGACAGCATATCAAGGATGGGTAACCTCTTTTGGACCTTTACACCAGTATTAAGAGTCTAATGCTTTCTATTCACGGTGAATAGCTTTCAGATTATCTAATATGAAATAGATGTCTCCTGCGAAAAGTCTCCCACAGGTACATCGAAGTCGGATGCTTATCTTGCAGAACTTCATCGATTTAGTAGTAACCAACATAGTTTTATTTTTCTTGCTGATCTATCTTGATCAATTTTTCCAGCAGTTTCCCAAATGTTGTCCGACCTTTTGTATCTTCTCAAGAACTGAATATATCTCTAGGCTGCTTTTCTAGCCACATTATTGGTGTTGTCGAATAGAAAAGGTACTATTAATTCATGCTAAACTTTTCAAATCGGATTCAATCAATGAATTCTAAAATAAAAAAAAAAATCTATTGTTGCAGCTTATCCTGTCAAAATGCCATTTGCAGATTTGAATGCGTCAAAATTGTCAAAGTAATGTAACAGGACCAAAGTTTGATCAATTTTTGAGGGGTGTGTTATGTAAACAGAACAAAAGCCTAACCTCGCAAAATCAAATTTGCCTCAGAATAATGTACTTAGAAAATTACTTGCTTCCATAGTCTTGGAATTGCGAGATTGCTCTGCCTGTAATTTTGAAAATGTTTTGACGACGAAAGAGGGGAAAAATCCAAGTGGATAATAAAGTGCCTAAAAAATGTAAAATAAAATGAAATATTTTCGTTCATCTTGAAGCGAATCGAATTTGTATCCCATCGGGAAATTCTGCGATTTCACAGAAAAAGATAGCATTTCATAACTTCCGAGCCATCTGTAAGATGGGCTTCCAGGCCTGTTCTGTCTAGTCATCTAATGAGACACTCCAATCCCGAATTTATAGATATCGTTCATAATTATGCTATCCACACAACATTCCATTTGACCAATCTACTTCACCTTTCAACATCTTCGTCTAAAGTGATTTCAAATTAGTTGAATTTAGTCTCATTTGTTAACCTATGGCTACTTTAAGGTGCAAAAGCCAGATCAGAAATAATTTTTGTCAGGTCATAAGAATCAAAAGGAGAATCACTCGGATTCCTATGTTCATATAGGGGCGACAAGTAAAGACTTTCTCATGAACGTACGAAAATGTACATTTTTTCCCCTATAACAACATTTTTGCTATCACTTATGAGTAATGACTTCCCACGTAATATGCAAAATTGAGTAAAACATCATAAGCTATTCCGAGAAATATACATTTTATTTGTCAGCACAGGACATTTTAATGCACTTTTATAGAACCGGTTTTGGGACACTACAAAATAAACATATTTTTCCATGTTAAGGTTAATTTGGCATTTCGTGAACATTTTCGTGTGTTCATATGCATGCCACGAACACGTGCACAGGAATTTTATTGTTCAGGAGACTTCAAATCCCGAATTTCCGATTAAATATTTAGGTGAAATTATAGACCAAATGCAACCTATTGTTTCTCAGTGATCGAATAGTAAACAAATTTCAGCCCGATATCTGTAGATATTTTTCAGGTTTTAACAATAATTATGTCTTGGATCCAAATATTATCAAGGCTTTGCGAATTCTTGTGATTGCTATTTTGCTATCCAAAAATTGTCTAATATTTCTATTTAACCATAACTTTTAATAATGATAGTTGGTATTGGACGATTTAACATTTTTCTTAGAAAAAGATTCTTTAGTGTACTAAAAATAATTTATAAATAAAAAAATAATTTTTACACTTTTCAATCACTTTAGCTGAGGTTTTAATACCATATTTTTTAACGTAATTACAGCATAAATTTAATTTTATTGTCCTATAAACATATGTTTCAAAGAAAATTATTTTCAAAAAAATTAAAATGGTGCCTCAAAAGATGAAAGTTTGAAAAGTTTAGGCTCTTCGAGTTTACTTATTATCCCGTGAATATGGCTTTTAACATTCTCAGATTAGGTTTTGTAACATTAAAACGTTTCCTGAAAAAATAATAAAATAGTTCACTTGTTTTTCCTTCATCTATATCAATTAATACAATCGTTAGCGGTTAACAAGTGGCAAAATTGCAGGAAACCAGAATTCGCATAAATAAATGTTTTGCAGTTCCGTATGTTGTTTGCGTGCACGTCCACTTAAACATCGTGTTTGGCATTTAAATAACAAAAGGTGAAAACAGTATTAGATACAATTTCTGAAATAATTGAATGGTTCCAATCTGCAATCTGATGTTCCATTTGGCTGACTTTCTCTACCTGTTCTGTAAGCGAAATATTCTTACAAAAAAATTGGTCTGCCGCTGGTCTTCTGATCTCAAGGTGGCGGGTTCAAAACCGGCGCAAGTGTGCTGATTAACTGACACGTTAAAAAAAAAACCCTGAGGGACGACATTCCGGCACACCGGCGGCGTTGGTATGATCGTGGCAATTGCCACCGTCGTGAACAAGTAACTCTTTTTATTACAAAATATTATTCTTTTGTCTACATTTGCTAATCTACATTGGCAGAAATGACCTCATTACTTAGCTTTTTAGGAGTAGAAGGAAAATAAGGGATTACAATTGGCCAGCGATGGCTAAATCTTTTCAAAGCTGGTCGCTATGTGATATAGCTGAACCAGGAGTAAAGCAAAATAGATATGAAAGGAATTACGACTTCCAGTCTGAGAAAAGTTTAAGTAGTTTAAAATTGAAACCAATAACACGGAATACATTGGAAAATTATATGTATATATTTTGTCTGTCTCTTATGGTTTACCAGTTATGTAATAATCGTTCAGAATAAGATGAATTGTGAGGGTATTTCCAAAATATTCTAGATATACCTACATTTTATTTGGCGTTTAAATATCTGAATTATATTATATTTTAATCAAAATCGTTAGTCACTTTTTATAAATTAGAGAATTTCGAAAAAAATTCTATGTAAATGATAGTTTGGAGTAGGAAGATTTTCGTGAAAATTTTTGTGTAATATCCTTGGAAGATACTAAACCTAAATACCAAGTTTGGTATTTAACGGATCCTTCGTTTTGAATTATGCAACTAACGAATCTTTTTTTAAGCATTTTTTGTATTCAGGAGCCCTCAAAAGATATAGGTAATTCCGATGAAATTTCCACTAGAATTTTTGGGCGAAATAGAAGACTTCCCTTACTTAATATACGTAAAAGATGTTTCTCCTTTTGTCTTTTTTCATTAGGACTGCCTCAACGTGTCTTATGCTAGAAATTTATTTCACACAAACAACTTAGTTTCACTTGAAATGATCAGTATAAAATGAAACTAACTGTGGATATCCTTTCGTTTTTGATTTGCGGGCACATCTTTCTGTTTTATGAAGTATTATTTTTGCTCAAATCAATATTTTAATGCAGAATAATGAACTAAGATCTACCACATCTTCCAGATTCGTGTATAATAATAATTAATAATAATAATAATATTGAATAGGAAGAATCAGACAGAAAAATTCAATGCCATAGCCGGGATTTGAACCACGGATCTCCCGATCTCTAGCCGGTTGCTCTTCCACTGAGCTACCATGGCAACATTCCGGCATAGCATTGAATTTCTCAAATCGCCATTGGGGTTGTCATCTCAAAATAAGAGACCTTGTGGTTTACATGGAAACTTGCGAGTCAGTTGAGAAATTCAATGCTATGCCGGCATGTTGTCATGGTAGCTCAGTGAAAGAGCAACCGGCTAGAGATCGGGAGATCCGGGGTTCAAATCCCGGATATGGCATTGAATTTTTCAGTCTGACTCTTACCTATCCAACTCCTGTCTTAGACACGGCTTGTGAGAAAAAACAATTAAACCAATAACTATTATTATTTACTCTTAGGTGTTCTCGGACATGTGGCTAGGTAAGTTCATGGATTCACTCCAGCGTTTCGAAGATGTATATTATTATTATTATTATTATTATTATTATTATTATTATTATTATGTCCGTTATTAGTAGTGTAGTGGCTCTTATTTGAATTTGGTTCTAATAAGAGCTCGCTTAACTTAAACGTTTGTACATGTGTATGGTTACGACCAGACTGCGACGTTGGATGAGGAAAGTTTAAGAAGCAGGTGTGCTGTTAAGTCCCACATAGAAAACTGGTGCCGCGCCCAGCCGCGTGGGCAAGAAGTCGAACTCGGATCACTTGTCTGGAGATCTATCATGGCATTGTCCCGCTACTGGATGAATATAAATCATTTTGCCGTTAATGAATACAACGTACGGGGTTTTTTATTTACAATCATTTGTCATGTATGAAAGAGAGTGGTTGCTGATTGTTAAAGTTCCGACGTTTTAATAATAATTTACGCAACGTGTGGCTTAGTGGAATTTTCATCACGATAGTAGCGAGCACGGTTAAAATTTCAAGAGTGTAAATAAATACCACTTTCACAAAAAAAGTACATTACGTTATTTTGAAACATAACACAAATTCACGAGATCCTGAAATATTTATTTCTAGTCCAAGAGTTATCTGATACAGAATTAGTGAAAAAATGCCTAATATATCAACAGGAAGGTTTGAATACTGTATCTAATGGACAGCTGAGGAAAGTCAGGAAACAGATAATTAAAAATGTGCTTCATTCACATGACTTTCTCTACATCTCTGCAACAAATTATTGTTAAAAAGCTTATGCTTCTATTTACTTCATGCTAATCCAGAAAAATTAGCAGAAATAGTCTTATTACTTGCTTCCTTGTACCTAGAAATGAAAAAAGGGAGTACCATAGGTTAAAGTGATCATACATGTAAGGGCAGTTTAGCGAAACATCCAATGTTAGAAGAATCTAAATTGCTATTTACAGTTTTGGGGGAAGAGGGGGAGGGAGGGAGAGACAGACCTCCCCAAAAGTTGGACTCGAAGGACGGATCCGAAGGTTGAGCGTGATATGCGTCAGTTTTCCTATTCGGACTTGTAACTAAAGAGTTTTGTATTCGACAACTGCCTGTATAACTTTAGTCTTACTTTTTTGGAACTGGAAAACAATGAAATTTATGGATAAGTCATAAGTTTGGTCTGAGAATGTTATACTGCCGTATGTAGTGAGGATACTGCAGAACAATAACTAAAACTCTATAAAATTGGAGATCAAATAAATATGAGATGCGAGTTTTAGAGCCCTCTGCTTTCCCTTTCCTAAGCGTAACTAAAAAAAGGTTCATGCATGTGTATGTTGATTCAAACTTTATATTGAAGTCCATTTTTCAAGGATACAATGAGACGATTTTCACTGCACTTCCTCTACCACTAATAATTACCTTCTCGGGAAAAATAAAAGGTATTTCTTTTTTTCTCTAAAACGACTAGCAACGGCTAGTTTAAAATAAAAATTGTTTGAGTTATGCATATGAAGAATAGAATGTATGAGTATGCCTTAAATTTTCTGTACATAGTCCTGGTTATTCTGAATGGATTTTGTAGTTTTATAATTCTGGCAAGAAACAGGGAGGTGCAGGGATATTTGAAAATTCTGTCAAATAATATTTTTCTTGGCGTTACCCGTTTTCGAAATTTCTATGTTTTAGATATGTTTGCATATTCTCTAGGTACACATGTGTTGGAGTCGTTTGCTTCTGGTACTAACACTTTTGCGCTGCTTCTGTCTATTGTAACTACACTATTATTCGTTAATTTGAAGTCACTCCTAGGCAAACATTACTGAAAAAAGTAACATGAATAGAAAATAACTTTTTTATGAATACTCTATGAATGCATGAATAAACAATGAGTAACGGAAAGTGTGGAGATTTCCCCTTGATTTTTCCTCTTTTTAATTACCGCTGCTTTACATCGAGAATATCTCGTACAGAAATAAACCTGAAGCACATTTCGACCCATTGAACGGGCTGATGCTGACAAACACTTGAACTATGGTAACGCGCTCTAGGGGGCGGATGTGAGAATTATTCTGAAAACAGCTGAACTTCATCTAAATCATTACGAACTGACATATTTTATTAACTTGGTTGTCTATCTGCGCATATTACTATCAAGTCTAACCCAAGTTAAGCCGTCAGAAAATGGACCACTGAGACGAAAGAAAATGTTCCATATTTATCAATCATAGGAAAATTACGAAATCCCTTATCACCGCGAAGTCTCTTCTAGATTACCGCTGCGAAATGCATTTTGATGCAACACATTACGTAGTGAATTGGTATTGGAAGCCCAAGACGGAAGTAATGCACACATGAAACAGACCTGGAAATTCAAAAGGCCAGCTTTCTAAATATTCGCCGATGAGTCGTCGACAAAAATCTTTTGCAAGCATAAAGATAAACTGCAAAGGACAATATCGCTTAGAATTTTAAATATAAACTTAATTTTTTGGGTGAAACGTGTCTTATCGCTAAATCATATCAATTCTCGTGTATGTTTCAAACCATGGCCGTCTCTAGGTATGGCCCAGCCCTTGTAAATGTGGCAACGTCGCAGAAGTCCTATCAGCTGTGCAGCGTAACATATGTTTCAGTACAAGATATTTTTATATTTATGCCAATATTTCCATTGTTATAGTGTCTGTATCAATATAAATATTGCATAAACATGCCAGATGTTTTCGATTACCTAATGGATCCGTTCTATGGAGTATATGGATTCACGCTGTTCCAGGGGAAGACTGATCGCCATTTAGCAGATCTGTGTGAAAGTTACGCGAACTTTGTTGAGAAATGTGCAGAAAGGATGGAACTGCGTATTTTCGTAAACGCGATCATCCAGTTGTTTCCGAATTTGCCTTAATATCTAAACGGAAAAAATCCACAACGGATAAGAGGAGAGATTTATCATTCCGTTAAAAATCTACAGGAGGACGAAAAGAAATAGGCAGAGGAAGGAAACCGCGTATAGGATTTTCTGAAAACCTCCTAAAAAGAATGACTGGGCAGTATGTAAAATCGAATCGAGTGTATATTATATATACTAGACATATATAACTAATGCTCCAAAATAACTTTCAGAAATGCGCATATCAAATTAGGTCTTAAAATGTATACGTTCTGACGTGGTAAGGTGTAGAAACGTGTTACTTGCAGAATTCATTCAACTTTCAGCCCTAATAAGTTGTCTGCGATTGTTATGTTTTATCAAACATCAACATCAAAATCACCCTTGTATTCCAAATTACAGCCTCCCTACAATTTGATATTCTTAGTAAATTACCAAAAAAATTAGGTTATTTCAACCATCAATTGACTAATGAAAAAGGTCTCTGCGTTCATTTGAATTACACTGTAATTGAAAATATAATATCCACTACAATAATTACTCAGTGCAAAGAAAGCTTTTTAGACAAATTGAAAAATAAAAGGAAATTGAAAATATTGTAGTGAGTTCCTCATGTAAACGAAAATCGCTATTAATACATCCATAAATAATGACTATATTTAAGCTTTTATTTCATTAACCTGTCTCATTTCCTACAAAACAGAGCAGCCTTAAAGGAAAATATTGATTGTGTAACGACAAGTCAATACCGTAGTGTGTCAAAATAATAAATCGGTTCTCTTTAAAATAACGAAAAACATGTGGACGTTTTCAGGATATAACAGATGACGGAAAAGAACCCGCTGCGCGAGGGAGGGCCCGGCCATGTCTAGAGACGGCTATATTGAAACTCGTGAGTAAACCGATTGTGGTGTTTTTTTTTTTTTTCCCGTTATAATTATTCACCAATAAAGAAATTACTTATATTTCAAACAAACCTTATCAGTGAATAGCCGCAAAGAAAAATGTCATGTGACTGCATAGCCGAAACACGAGAATATGTTGAGATCTGAGAGATTGATGAAGAGTTACACTTCGTAACTTCGGTAGTATTTTGTGATTGTAACCACGCAGAAACGGACATGTACATTATAGAGTGAAGATACGCCATGTTGCGTTAATGCTGATGCGCGTTGAGTGCTTAAAGTCTCTGCAAAACTAATTTACCGCGAACAGATATTAAGTGTAAAGCAATCACAGCAAGAGGTAATTTGCGGTAGTAAAATATTTGTGGTTTAATGTAAATACGTTTTATAATTTTAATTTAAATCTCTTATGAATTATTACTATTTTAGTACTCCTTTTACTTTCTCTTGTACGAATGTACAATGTAAATAGTAAGTAGAGAAAATATTATACTCCACCCAAAAATAAAATAGGTATAGAGATTTCACTGGAAATATGATTTTGAGGTCTCCCCCCCCCCAAAAAAAAATAGCACGTGTGTCTGTGGACAGCAGAACTCAAAAACGAAAAGTCAGTTAAATACCAAACTTAGTATTTAAGATGACAACCGTTATTATCCCATCTAGTCATCTGAAATAACCAACCAAGAAAGCTTCAAACCTTTATTTGGTCTTCCAAAATTACGACACGAAGATTTTCAGAATAAATCCCGTCCCCGGTTCCAAACTACCCTTAACATGGAACATTTTCCGAAATTTTCGATTTTATAAATAAATGACTAACGATTGATTACAATGCCGTATATTAAAGATGTTTACATGTCAAATACAATGAATAGGTATACTGAATTTATTGCGATTGGCCACTAAAAACCTCTTCGTTTTGAATAACTTTTGCATAAGTGATAAACGGTAAGAGATAAACAAAATTTTATTATACAATAAATCTAGACCTCGTTAAACACACACACACACACACACACACACACAAATAATGTCATATACAGGTAGCTTTTTAGGAGCTAACCATTTTCGAGATTTCCTATGTTTCAGTTTTAAAATACTTCAGACTTTCCTCCCTCATAAGCTTCATCTCTGCTTTACTCCAGGCCATGGAAAGAGAACTGAATTTCAATGACAGTCGCTTGGTGACAACTTTTAAAAGATAAGATTCACTTAGCTTAGTGTATTTCCGTATTTTCCCTCTACTTATAAGGGATTAAGTAATAAGACAATTTCTTGTCTTGATTAGCATGCAGTAGATAAAATAATCTTTTGTAAGAATAGTTTGTTTGCAGAACAGATAGAGAGAATCGTGTGAATGGAACACATTAGACTTTTTCTTTATGTGAGGAGCTAAAATACACTTTATATCAGTATTTTTGTTACATTGTGAGGTAAACAGCTAATAACCACGTCATCAGAATGGCTGTTCAGACCTTCTAGTTTTATAGACATATTCGATGTCTTAAAAGGGCGTAATTTAAGCAGTAATAGCGAACGAAGCCAGGAAACCATCTTCGACTTTCCCTGCTGTAAAGTACGCGATCGTTGAAAGTGGACTAGCTACCAGGAAGGAATTCACTTTCCTGAATGACTCATCACAAGAAATTAGCACAAACAGTGTTTAGTTCGTTGCCATGACATCTTAACTGTGAATAACGAGCGTCTAACAGCAGGATGGAATTGAATGGCGGCGACTTGACTGGCAAACATTCCTGTTCGCACGGTGATGTCGCCATTGTTTGCATAAACTAGGGCGAACCTTTATGGAAGTTTTGAAAAAAAAAATATATTATGTATTCCATTCACATGACATCCTCTACATGTCTGCAACACTATTGTTAAAAAGCTTATGCTTCTATTCACTTCATGCTAATCCAGAAAAAAAAAAATTTGATGGTTCCATTCACATAACTTTCTCTAGATCTCTGCAACAAATTGTAGTTAAAAAGCTTATGCTTCTATTTACTTCATGTTAATTAGCAGAAATAGTCTTATTACTTCCTTCCTTGTAAATAGAAACGAAATGAGGGAGTTCCATGGTTAAAATGGTAGCCAAAAGCTGGTTTGCTATGTAACTGAAGTTCCTTTGTTAGTTGGACAGGAGTTAAGAAATTCCTGTATGAGAGATGTATAATTTTTCAAAGCTAAAACTAAAAACTAGGAATATCTTAAAAATGATCATCTCCACAAAAGAAAAAAAAATGTATATGACATAAATAGTGTTTAAACTATACATTCGTGCTTTTCCACTGAAACAGTTGATGACGAGATCTCTCCAAAATATTTAGAGACCCCCATTAAAAATAGAACTGTCCAAATGTCATTCCCCGAATGAAGAGGTTCCTAATGAGAGACGAAGTCAAATAAAAATGGAGGTATTCAATATATTATTGAGTGTACAGAAACGTTGCACCACAATCTTTTTTAAGCATAATTTTTTTTCTGGTAATTTTTTTTTACTTCCTATTCGTACGCATATGATAAATATTTAATTTTGTCTACCTGAACCATTGCACACGTAAAACAGTTACAATTGCTTAAAGAATTGACACCGATTTGTGTCCTATTACAAATGTATCCCAAGAAAGAAGTTTGATATTGGTTTTCGAAAGATTGCATGATATATAAGCACGGTGCACTAGATGTGGAGAAAAGGAGAGATGATTATGAGGGAGGAGTGTCAGATCGGAAGAGCGAAGAGCCTCCTTAGTGAAAGCCATAACGCTAGCCAGTTACGGATTCGCTTAATTACTGAAATAAAGTTGAAAGCAGCATTCTATCTATTTTTGATTGTATCGCTAGTGCCGCCTTCAGGCGCCTGCAGTCTGTTGGTTAGCGGGCTCCCTTCCTGATACGAAGGTCGCATGTTCGAGCCTCTCTTGAGGTCGATGGGTATTTTAGGTGAAAGAAATAGAATAGCCTGCTTTCCAGCATGTTTCAGTCGCAAACTCATTCTTTTTACAGGATTTAGTTCAGTGTGCACTTCGAGAGTTCGTTAGCAGATTTGACGTGCAATGGATTTGCTTTGGATGCATATTTAAGCATGTTGCTAAAATATATTACTACGAGGGTTGCCGGTATTTAAAATTATTTGGAAGTTAGAACTTACAACTGTTTAAATCTCAGAAATTATACGTTTTTCTTTCTTTCAAATCGTTATTAAATAATTGCCTATGAAACTATGAAATGCGTATTTCTCTCAACAAACAATCTTATGTGGTCCATTCACATGACTTTCTTTAACTGTTCTGCACACTTCTTACGAAATATTCTTCTTCTTTCTACTCCATGTTAAGCCAGATAGTACACAATGCTAAAGCGATAGTAAAATATTTTATAATCTGTGGTACTGTCATTGAAATTCGTTTCTTTGCATGGCCCAAAATAAAACAAAAGAAACACGGACGCCTTTCTGTTTGAGAAAAGTATTAGGATTTTACAATTGAAACCAATAACCAGGAATATCTCGGAAAGGATTAACTCTACAACAAACGTGTAAAGGACATAAGTCATATGTGCTATATTTTTACTTTCTCTAGCCCCGTATATACAATGCACATAGTGAATCTCAGAAGTATTGTGTCATTCTACGTGGTGTAATGGTTACCATGTTAACATCATATACCCAAGGTCGCCGGTTTAAACCCGGCGGAGGACGATGGATTTTTTTCGGGTGTAAAAATCCTTAGCATGGCTTCCTTCGGAAGGTAAGTAAAACCGTTGGTCCCGTGTCGTAGATTTACGGCACGTAAAAGAACCTGATAGAGAGGCCTCTGAGCAAAATTAAGCGGTATTTCACGACCAATTTAGAATGAGACGCTGAGAACCGCAGCAGTTAAAGAGCGTTCATAAATAACACGCCATTTACATTTCCAATTTTCATAAGTATTGCACTCTACAACCGCCGGGCAACCTCCCCGACGTTTCATCCTCACTTCGGTTTACACTCAGGGTATAGTTTTATATTTCTTTCTATTATCCTAAAATGTATCACTGGAACAATAATTACTGTTTTTAAGCTTTTAATCACAGATGACTTTAGCTCTCCAACCACGTTCCTTTGATAGTTTTAGTGTTTTTTTTTATATACTGGTTTTATATCTTGTTTTACATATTTTAATTGCGATTCTTTTTAGCATGCTTTTATCTCTGTTGTTTTAGCTCCACTGTTTTATGTTAAGGACACTGATAGCCTTGCAATTGAGCATCCTTAAACCCCCAATCATCATCATCATCATCATCAAAAGTATTGTATTCCACCCAAAAATTCGATACCGACATTTCACCGGAAATACATGTTTTAAGTCCCTCTGAATAAAAAAAAAGCATTTTCAGAAAAAGATCCGTGTGTGTATGTCTGTGGACAGCATGTCTCAAAAACGAAAAGATTGTTTAATACCACACATGGTATTTTTTTTGTGATTTTTGAGAAAATAAAGATTTTCGAAAAAATTCCCATGTAAAGGGTAGATTGGGGTAGGAGGATTTTCTTAAAAATCTTGTGTTGCATCCTTGGGAGATACCATACTTGAATACAAAATTTGATATTTATTGTTTTTCTAAAAAAATATATATATATATTTATTCCGAGGGTCTCAAAATATATATTTCCGGTGAAGTCTCAGTATCGACTTTTTGGGTGGAATACAATACAGTCTGTACCTATCATGTACATTGTGCATATGCGCTGGAGAAAGTAATAAGTGGCAAAGGCACTCTTCATTCAGCAAAGGATCTCTGCACTCTTAAGCAGTTTCTTGTTCCTATATACCTCCATAAAATGGCAATTCTGTGTCTGCCATCGGATATAAAGGGCTCGGAATCCCGGTTGGACCGAATTTGTGTTTTTATATTTTTTTATATTTTTAGGAGTTGTCTGTTCAAGAAACGTAAGCGAAATTGGCACTTTCGTCGTTAATAGCCCATCTGCCCAAAGGAGCTTTGCAGGTTGAAGTATCTCTTCAAGGGTATCGTACTAATCTCTTGTGATAAGAACAGTAAAATGCCTAAGTTATTTTCTTAATATCGTAATGCAGAATAAATGTTCGAGAATGTCGTTTATCGCTTAGCCAAAGATAAGATAAGGGCTTTAATACATTTTCACTGCTGTAAAGCGACTACATTACGAATATTTGGTTATTTAAATCCTGGGATTTTTAATCTACACATTAATAGTCCAATTACGTTTTAAGAACGCTATTTGCAGGCCGTGCGGCGATGTTGAGCAGGTGGGCGGGTAGGGTTTATCATTTTTTAGATATTCCTTGTTTTTGGTTTCAGAATTAAAATACTTCTGCTTTTCTCATACAGGGGTTTGTAAAGGAACTTCAGTCACATTGTAACCAGCTTTTGACTATCACGTTAACTCATGGTACTCCTTTATTTTGTTTCTACTTACAAGAAAGCAAGTAATAAGACTTTCTATTAATTTTTTCTCAATTAGAATGAAGTAAATAGAAAATAGGTTTTTAACAATACTTTGTCACAGAGATGTAGAGAAAGACATGTGAATGGAACATATCAGATTTTTTAAAATAAATTATTATAATTTATCTGTACTTTAAAAACAAAATGTTTTTGAAATCATAAGGGCAAACATTTGTTAAAATAAATTACAAGTAAAAGTCGTTTGTTACGGAAACAAAAGACATGATTATTTGCTGTTTGCTGCCGTATTTAAGTAATACGTTATCTGTATTTTAATAACATGTTTTAACTTCTAAGATAGTTGACGCTTTTAAATAATTACAGAACTCAAAAGAAATAGATTAAACCATCTTTTTTAGTCTGTTATTGGTCATAAATTTAGACTTCAATAATAATAATAATAACAACAAGAAGATTCTGATGTATTCCATTCAAGCAACTTTCTCTGGCTGTTACACATACAAACCATGCTTACAAAAAATTATTCATTTATTTACATCACGCTAATCGATATAATTAGAGAAATTGTGTTATTACTTGGTTTCTTTATCAGGAATACGCTAGGCTAAAGCGATTGTTAAATGTTTTAAAAGCAGGTCCTGTGTGAAACAATTGTATTTATGTTCCCTTTGCATGACCTGCAATAAACATGAGAGATGAAACTAAAGGTGACTTCCCGTTTGAGAAAAGTTTAGTTTAAAATGAGAACCATAACAAAGAACATCTCAGAAACCATCAACTCTATAAACAAATGTATATGACATAAAATTGTTGTTTGAATGATCTTCAATATTTGTTTGGTGTGTATAAAGATTTTGTCTCTCTCTCTCTCTCTTATGGTTTACCAGTTATGCAAAATTCACCCAGAACAAAGAGGTCTTTAGAGACTATTCCCAGAAAATTCAAGATATACATTTTTTTAGCTTAATGTCCTTTAACCTGGTTGGTCATATCGGACGATGAATGAAATTGTGAAATGATGCTCAAATGATCTTGCTTAAAGTTACTAGACATTCGTTTTGGATAAGGGAAAACATCGAAAAAAATCCTTATCCGGGCAACTCACCCTAAGCGAGATTCGAACTTACGACCTTTTGAATGTGAAGCAGACACGCTACCACCACACTACCCACGCGGGCAATATACATTTTGTTCGTCATATAAATTTAAATATAGGTAAGGTATTTAATAAAAATCGTTAGAGCCATTTATGAGAAAAACAAACTTTTCAAAAATGTTTCCATGTAAAGGGTAGTTTGTGTTGGGGGAATTTGTTTAAAATCTTGTGTGGCATCTTTGGAAGATGCTAAAAACATAAATACCAAGTTTGGTATTTAACGGTATTTTTGTTTTTGAGCTATACTGTCCACGCACACACATGAACTTTTTTTTTCTAAAAATGCTTCTTTTTTCACTCAGCGGACTTCAAAACATGTATTTCCGATCAAATCTCGACATAGAGAAGAAAGAGAAGAGTACTAGAGACAGTATTAAAGAAGTAAACGAAATGTTAATTGCTTCTCTATTAAATTAGTTTTATGTTGGCACAAGTATTTTCATGTTCACAACTGCTTTTGAAACATTAGCTATTTCGTTGGAATCTATTCAGCATGGTTAAGCGCGCTGTGCTACAAGTACAATGATTCGTACAGTAAATGTTTACTTCTTTTGCAGGGATACGTTGTAATTTAGAAGCCCAGATCAATGTCGCAGTTGTTGCGTCCTTCCGCAATTCCAATCTGATCATGTGCAGTTTCCCAGCTAGGTCTATACAAGCGAGAATGTTAGCGGTGCAGCATAGAGCAAAGTTGTGGCACCTGAATTAAATTGTATTCCCTTTGCGGCTTAGAGTACAGTAGGGGTGGCCAGACTACACGCCACTTGCTTGTCCTTTCTCATCATGTCCCTATCTCTCTATCTTTCCCCATATTGCGCTATCAAATGTCTGTATTCCTTGCAAGAGAAACTGTTGCAAGCTTTGAAAGTTGTCAAGTGTTTTGGAAATAATGGTAGTTCCACTTGTCATACCGCCTTTTTAGCCTCCTGTTTTGTCACAAGTCATATGTATTTTGTGTAACCATTCCTTAATCTAAAAATGAGGAATTATTACTGCATCATATTAAATGTGCTAGCTTCTAGAATATTAAGAAATTTATGTTGTAGGCAAAGTTTGTTTCTGTAATAAAGTAAAGAATTTAACATGAGTAACTGGAAGCGCAAAAGAGTGTTAGATATATTTAGCGATGCTGCTTTTTTATTAACAGTCCAGCCTACTACTGACTACCCCACCATGGTTCCTGTGTTCTACGTTGCCAAATTTTACATTTCGTATTACAATCTAAAATATACTCTTCATTCTCTTTCACTGCTCAGTCGTATATATTCTTTCCCTCTGCTTGTCGACAATCCTGATTTCAGAATATATTGACTTCTCAGGAATAGATAATGGAATTCTTGCTTACTGAGGTTCCCTATTCAATTTAATTGCTTCTGTCCAATGTTTTCTTCGTAAGTACCCTTGCATAGCAACTGATTTTGTAACTTGTGCTTTAATATATTATTCGTCCATTTCAATATATAAGATTAGGTACCTATTTTATTGCTATTTCCCCATGTTTCTTTATAAACAATTTAATACAATAATTAAGTTATAATGAGGAGATCATTGCCTTGTTCTACATTGGATGGAGAATGGAGTAATGTTTCAACTGAGACTCGCTATTATTGGAGTCGCCCATCCGTTGCTGGTTCTCGAGGGAGGATGTTGTCATCTCGATATGAGCATCTCTAGCAGAACAAAGCATCCCTATCTGCAACAGTAGCGTCATTGTCCACAACTCCTGCAGGCACCAAGCTCCTCAACCAACCAGCAACTTTTGTTTGCTTTTCTGTCTCACCTCTGTCTTCATTGGCTGAAGTCTTGTTATGATAGCGAACTGCTTCTTACATTGATCGCACAAAAAATAATGTTAAAAATCGTTGAATCACGTGCCAAAATGAAAATTAAAGTATTACATTCCACCCAAAACTAGAATATCTAGATTTGTTCCTGAATTTAAAAAAAAAATCTAATATATTCCATTCACAATACTTTCTCTAGCTGTTACAACTTCCCTTATTAAAGAGTATTATTTTATCTACAACACGCTAATCAAGATAAACGTCGCTAAAAATCGTTTTATTACTTGCTTGCTGTATGTAGGAGGGACACAAGGAATACACTGGGCTAAATCGATAGTCAAATCATTTAAAAGCTGGTCCTATAAGAAACAAATTAAGTTCGGTTCGCTTTGCATGGCCTGCTGTAAAACGAGCGATGAAACGAAACGTCACTTCCCGTTTGAGTAAAGTTTAAGTAGTTTAAAATTGAAACCAATAACAAGAAATATCTCAGAAACGGCCAGCTCTGCATAAAAAAGGCATATGACATAAATAGTATGCTTTAACGAGATTTACATTTTTGTGCAGTAAGTTTTTCTCTATCTCGTACGTTATGCAAAATTCTGCAAACTCATCCAGAATAAAGAGGTTTTCAGAGGCTATTCCCAGTAAATTCAAAATGAACAGTTTCTTTGTAATGTAAATATTTTTATTATATGGTACTTCAATGAAAATCGTTAGAGCCATTTTAAAAAAACAAACTTCTCAAACATTTTTCCATGTAAAGTGCAGTTTGTGATGGGAGGATTTTCTTGAAGATCGTCGTGTCGCATGCTTGGAAGGTACTAAACATAAAATACCAAGTTTGGTTTTTAACGGCCTTTTCGTTTTTGAGCTATACTGCCCACACACAAATACCTTTTTCTAAAAATGCTTTTTTCGGACTCAGGGAACCTCAAATCATATATTTCCAGTGAAATCTCACATCGAGTTTTTGGATGGTATACAATACTTTCTCCAGATACTATGTACATTGTATGGAGAACGTAAAAATTGAAACCAATAACAAGGAACGTTTCGGAAGTGGTTATCTTCCGTCTCCTCCCCAAAATGTATATGACCTGTGTTTTAATGAGACCTCATTTTTGTGTGTAGTAATTTTTTTGTCTTAAGTTAACAGATACGCAAGTCATTCAGAATGAAGAGGTCTTCAGAGGATACACTCAGAAAATTCAGAGGCTACTCCCTGCAAATTCAAGATATACATTTTGTCATGTAATCATGTATTTATATATTCACACACATTATTTTAATACGATATTTAATCAAAATAATTAAGAGCAATTTTTCATGTAAAGGGTAGTTTTGGGGGGGGGGTTGGCTTTATAAAACGTCATATTCCAGCATTAGATGCTGAAGTTAAATATCCTTTGGTATTTAACCAACTTTTTTTTTTCTCTCTCTGATTTGTGTTCACATACACTCAGACGTGCGTGCGCGTACACACACGGACATTTAATTCTTTTTGTTTGTTTGTTTGTTTGTTTTTTGTTGTTTTTGTTACAGGGATCCCAAGGGTGTATATTCTATGAAATCTCGATATCGAATTTTTGGATGGAATACAATACCTTCTCTACATATTTAGTATGTACGAAGTAGAGAAATTAATAAAATCGCGAGCGATAAAATGTAAAAACAATAAAAATACATCTCCTAATCATAGAATGTGCCCTTGTTTTTCAATGGATATCAAAACATGTTTTGTTTTAATCGTGGATATCAAATGTTGGGTGGGAACGTTTGCTGTGCTTTATTTAAATTGTAGCGAAAGTAGAATAATTTTGTATCCAAATGAGGTACATAAATAACATTTTGATGTTTACATTTCCCTGCATCTCATTTTACGCGTACCGGTTTGAGAACCAGGAATGGCGCCAAGCATTTTTAGTGCGCATCTAATGAATTCTCTTTTTGCTTCACTTCGTTCCTCGACCCCAAATAAAATTCTCGGAAGTAGGGAATACTCCATTCTAGGAATATTCTGGGGAAAGTGCAGTCTCAGGTCGCCCTACCCGCCAGACTGCCGCCGTCGCTTTTCCGGTCGTGTGTACTTTTCATTTTTAAACATAACGGATTCTTATGTTAGGCACGCATGATTCCTCCATGCGTTATGGACGGACTATTAAACAGTTCGACCTTCTCTTGTCACTGGATTCTTTCGCAACGGCAACATGGAGAAATCGTCACGCACCTCTTTATTCATTTGTTATTCACAAATGATTTTCTTAAGGGTTGCCAAATTCTCAAATTGAAAACAAAGAACACACTTTTTTTGTTACACTGTAGGCGATTAGTATTTACAGATGTTGGAGTACCATGTGGGATTAAATGTATTTTCATAGTAGGTATATGGTATTGCATTCTACCCAAATGTTTGACATATCTTTTGCTGGAATTACATGTTTTGAGGTCCCTGAATAATAGCACTTTTAGAAAAAGATGTGCACATATATATGTGAACAGCATAACCCATAAACGAAAGCGGGGTAATAACTTGGTATTATGTGTTATAAAAGTACCTACAGTTAGAAAGTTGGGAAAGGAAAATATTGAGGAAAATTTACGGACCGTTAAAGAATAAAGAGGTTTGGAGAATACGCACAAATATGAAATTACATCTGATATATAAAAAATCTTATGTGCTCCATTCATTTGGCTTTCTCTACATCTCTGCAGTAAATTCTTGTTAAAAAGCTTATGCTTGTATTTACTTCATGCTAATCGAGAAAAAAATAGCAGAAATAGTCTTATTACTTGCCTCCTTGTAAGTAGAAGGGAAATAAGGGATTACCGTAGGTTAAAGTGATAGTCAAAATCTGGTTGCTGTATGATTGAAGTTCCTTTATTTGTATGAACAGGAGGTGACAAATTCCTATATGAGAAAAGTAAGTTTTTTAAAGCTGAAACCAAAAACAAGGAATATCTTAAAAACGATCAACTCCACAAAAAAAAATATCTATAATATAAATTGTGTGCTGTACATTTTTTGTGTGGTAAGTTTTTGTCAATCTCTTACGGTTTAGCAGTTATTCAAAATTCAGTAAAATTCATCAAGAATAAAGTAGTCTTCAGAGGCTATTCCCAGAAAATTCAAGATATACATTTTATTTGTCAGGTAAATATCTTTAATATATGACATTTTAATCAAAATCGTTATACCCATTTTTGAGAAAATTTTCTAAAAAACGTTCTATGTAAAGGGTAGTTTGGGATGGGAAGATTTTTCTCAAAATATTCGTGTCGCATACCTGGAAGACACTAAACATAAATACCAAGTTTGGTATTTTATCGACTTTTCGTTTTTGAGTTATCGTGTTTACAGATACACGGACCCCCCCCCACTCATACACACCTTTTTCTGAAAATCCTTTTTTGGATACTGGGGACCCTAAAACATATATTTCCGGTGAAATGTATGTATCGAATTTTTGAGTGGAGTGCAATACCTTCTCTATACACTATGTACATAGTACGTGCAGAGAAAGTAAAAATCTAATATAGTAGCATTTGTTAGAGTTAAAAGAATTGAGTGGGTTGAGTGTATGCAGGATGGATAGTGATAGCTCTGTTGAAAGCTATTTGAAGGTAAACCCGAAGTGAGAAGAGATAGGACCAAGATTAAGATAATTGGACTGAATGGAGGGGGACATGCATAGCATACGGATTAGAAATTGGAGGAGAAAGGCTAGAGAAGAATGTGTTGTCATAAGTAGGTGCTATTAAACTACGAGCTGTTTAGCAGAGGATGAAGATGCATTTATATTTAGTATCTTTCAAAGATGGGATATGAAGATTTTCAACAGCATCCGCCGACCTCCATGTTTTACATGGAACATTTTTTGAAATTTTTAATTTTTCCTAAATTGTTCTGACGATGCCACATATTAAAATACATTTTAAAACAAAATGGCAATAATAATGTGAAGCCTTCTACATTTTGAAGACATTTTGTATGATCTCATATAATGGCATATTTTATGTGATAAACGAAACCGTATCACACTAAAACTGTAGATCGCTTTAAAACACACAATTTATTTCAAGTAACCTTTTTTATGACGAGCCATTTCTGAGGTATCCATTCATAATTGTTTCAATTGCTCAATACTTCTTTCTCTAGTCCGTGTGTACATAGTGGATAGACAAGGTATCGTATTCCACCCAAAAATCGCCGGAAATTTATTTTGAGTCCCCTGAGTCCGAAAAAAATTCTTATAAAAATGTCCTTGTGTGTGTGTGTGGGCGCGCGCCTGCGTGCACACAGCATAGCTCGAAAACGAAAAGATCGTTAAATACCAAAATTGGTAATTATGTTTAGTATTTTCCGAGGATTCAACACGAAGATTTTCACACCTCAGAATAAACTTTACATGAAACATTTTTTGAAAATGTTTCTTTTTCAAAAATGGCTAACGATTTTGTTTAAAATACCGTATATTAAAGCCATGTGCATTTTGAATTTTGTGGTAATAGCCTATGAAGAATAGCTAAGGAATAGCAAGCAGCGTTTAAAAGATTTTACTATCGTTTTAGCCTATTGCACTTCTTTATTTCTCTTCTACTTAAAAGGAAGGAAGTAATAAAACCAATTTTATCTCGATTAGCATGAAATAGAAGAATAAGATTTTTTAACAACTGATATAACAGAGCATTTGTAAGAGAAGTAGAGAAAGTCACATGAATGGAACACGTCTTTTTTTTTATTTTTACTTTAACCTGGTAGGTCATATTAGACAATGAAATTGGTAAAATTGTGCTCAAATGAGTCCGGGGTTTATGTGGCTTAAAGTCTTATGAAATGGAATCTGTTTCAATACCTTGAAATATTCTTAAAATCAAATTTTAGACAAATTTTATTACTTTGATAGGGTAGGTTAACCTCACAAACCACACATCCAACACACCCCTTCGTCTTCTCAGGATAAGAGAAAACGCCGGAAAAGCCTCATCCGGGCAATTCACCCTAATAGAGATTCGAACTCGGGACCTCTTAAGCTGAATAGTTGTCATACCCATCTTTAAAGGTCGTCCTCCGTGGTGTAGGGGTAACATCTGGTTCCCAAGATCGCGGATTTGAACCCATTGGAGGGCAATGGATTTTTCCGACGTAAAAATCCTTAGCATGGTATCCTTCGGAAGGGATGGGAGGTAAAATCGGTGGTCCCGTGCCTTAGATTTACGGCACTTAAAACAATCTCAAGCATGATAAAGAGGAATCTGAGCAAAATTAAGTGGTTTTTTTTTTTTTTTTCCATAGAATGGGACGCTAAGGACCCTAGCAGTTAAAATGTCCATTAATAAACTCAATATAACTTTTATACTTTGTTTCTCGAGATTGAATGAAAACTTTCATGAAAGGACCCTAACGCAATGGCCTTGTAAGCAAGAAGCCATCATAGCATTGCGAGGCCAATTATACAGAAAATAGTATACCATTTTAGGATCAGCATATAGGATTTAGTTGTAAAAACAACTGACTGTTGCTATTCCCTTTGTATCCATAACGAAATGTGTAATGCAGCTATTTTTGCAGCTATTTTGCTTCATTTGTATAGCCCCCTTTAACATCAATGGTCATATCGGGGGCTTTCACTTGTGAAACTTTAGGTTCAGAACATTAGGTTAAACTGTATATTACTAAACACACGCACATTCACTCTCACATTCATACTTCCAGACTCTATGGGGGATAGGGAATAATTCCGGTTAAAGAAAAATTCCTCGCCCCAGCCGGGAATCGAACCCGGGACCCCCGGGTGTGAAGTCAGCTCGCTGACCACTCGACCACGGAGGCAGTCTTTTACAAATATTTAAATGAAGTAGCTGGAGAATTAAGCTTTCGTAAGAATACTTTGTATAGCCACAAATAACTACAGAGAGTAGTTAGAGTAGAGAAAGTAACGTGAATGTAACATATCAGACGTTTACAAGTTCTGACTGTCGAAGTCGTTTCTAAAGGCTTCGTATTGCTATGTTTAAAAGCAGAAGAGAGAAGGGCATAATTATAAATGGGCGGAGCCCTAACCCAAATATAACTTCTCCATAATAGGGGCGTAGCTCAGAGGGGTTCTAAACGCACAGATGGTAGAGCGATTAATATACATTAAATGTCACAATCTAGTACTTAAATGCATTATGAAGGGAGTTCACAGAGGTTTCTGATTTGCCATTCAATATCTTGCTGGTGTATGCTGGAAGTCAAGTTTGACAACTTCTAAGCATGATATAGAAATTTAACATTATGCATTGTACACCAAGGTCTTAATCTTCAAAAATAATGACATGACTGTTCATGCCGGGGAAACTGAAGCAAAATTATAGGCAAGAGCCATGTTAGAGATCGGTTTTAATCAAGCCAGGCAAGGAAGTTAGCCAAGCTTTACGAAGTAATCCGAAATTGTATTAATTTACAAAATAAAATTGACGAATCACTGATTAAACAATCACTCATTCGGTATTTCGCAAGTACATTCGATTCAGAAGTCTTTAATCAAACAGCTCTACGTATGCAAAATTGCTATAACATACGGAAGTGTAATTACCATTATGGTTTCACGTTTGCTATTTTAAAATACGAATAAATCGTAAAATATATAAAAATCCATCCTGGTTACCACATGCTACAATATAAAACAAATCTGATGTGTTCCATTCACGTGACTTTCTCTATGTGTTCTTCAAACCAACTATTCATACAAGAGATTATTCTTTTGTCTATAACAAGCTATCCCATAGAACTGCCATAAATGGCCTTATTAAGATTTACGTACAGTTTAATATAAACAACTTTTTCCGTAATAGATTTTATCTATCCCCCCAGATATCAATAACATTATACAAAAAAAAAACAAAAAACAAAAAAAAAAAAAAACAATCAGAATGAAGAAGACTTCACAGGTTATTTCTAAAAAAATAAATAGATAGATTTTTATTTTCCATGCCATATCATAAATATATGGTACTTTAATCAAACAGTAGAGCCATTTTAGAGAACATAAACTTTAAAACATACGAAAAATGTCCATGCTAAGGTTGGTTTGGGGAGGGGGCATTTTCATAAAAAAAAATCTTAGTATTAGCCTGATTTTAACTTTCTCTACGACGTATATATAATGTACATAGTAGGTAATGCATTTGACCTAAAAATTTGATACCGAGATTTCACTGAAAATACACTGTATCCAAAGAAAGCATTTTTGAAGAAAAAAAAAAAGAGGTCCGTGTGTGTGAATACAATAACTAAAAAACGAAAATTCGGCATAATACCAAACTTGATATTTAAGCTTAGTATTTTCTAAGCATGTAACATGAAGATTTTGAGAAAAGTCTCCCAGCCCAAACCATCTTTCACATGGAAAAACATTTCCAAACTGTTAGTTTTCTTAAAAAATAGCTAACGATTTTGACAAATACAGTGTATTATAGATATTTAAATGGCAAATAAAATGTATCTCTTGAATTTTCTGGGAATAGCCTTTGAGGCCCTCTTCATTGTGGATGATTTTTACATAATTGGTAAACCTTAAGAAATAGACTTACCACACAAAACATGTATATGTCGTTAAAACGCACAATATATATTTTTTGTGTGTAGTTGACAGTTTCCGATACATTCCTTTTTTCAGTTTTAAAATACTTTTCTCAAATGGGAATTTGTCAACTTCTGGACATACAAGAAACGAATTTCAATCATATAGCAACCAGATTTTAAAAGATTTGACTATCGTTTTAGCCTAGATTTAGCCTTATTTTCTTTCTATTTATAAGGAAGTAATTAATACGACTCTTCAGTTTATCTGAATTGGCACGGAGTGGAGAGAAGCAGCAGCATTTGAAAGAAGAATCTGTTGCAGAATAGTTAAGAGAAACCATTGAATGGAGCACATTAGATACACGGACGTTTTTCTAAAAATGCTTTGGGGGGTGGAATTCAGAGAGCCGCAAAATGTGTATATCTGGTGAAATATCAGCATCGAATTTTTAGGTGGTATACTGACCATTAAATATAATGCAATTTATGAATGTACGGTAAGTAAACAAATATTTTAAATCAATATGTGGAGTCAGTTTAATAGTAGAGCAAATTTTTCAAATCAGATGTTTAAAACAGTTTGTTTTAAATTAATAAAGAACACAGCTAATCAGCTGCACCGACCTACCAATGTCATTCAATTTGTTACGCACTGTTTTTCCATTTGCTAGCTTGCTTTCAAAGTGAAATAGATTTAATGAAACGGTGGTTCATTCAACTGAAGGTTACTTGTGCGCTCTGCTTATTAACGACAGATGAATGGGCATTTGGCTCGGCCAGCTGGCTAGAAATAAAGTGACAGACGCTGTACAGACAAAGTCTGTGACCTGGCTTTTGTGCGCTTAAAATGGCAGGTTCCCTACTAATAATGCGAACCACAGCTCGTGACGAACTGCAATATTATATTCAGTCTGCTTTACAAATCCGTGTTCCCTACATTACTCCTATAGATATTAAAATCACAAATAAAATGCCTATCTTAAATTTCCTGGGAATAGTCTTTGAAGATCTCTTCATTCTGAATGACTTTTGAATAACTGGCAAACCGAAGAAATAGTCAAAAATTACTGCACAAAAAATGTAGAGCTCTTCAAAACACATAATTTATATCCTGTATTGTTTTGCTATTGAGGTAATCATTTTCGAGACATTTCTTGATATTGGTTTTCTCAAACCAGAAGTCTGTATCCGTTTTTCTTTTACAATGCAAAGAGACCTAATCTGATATCTTTTTAGCCCAAGCCTAGACCCCTGCAAACTTATAATAAGAATAGAAAAAAAGTTTTCAGAAGAGCTGCGTTACTCTTTAGTGCCATCTGAAGCTGCCGGGCTATGTCTGCAAGTTTCTGGGGGGGAGGGGGTGGCGGCTCGTAACTTTACATCAATCAAACACAGCATGAAAGGAAATCCTTCCGCGAGGGTCAGAAATTTGGAACTATACAGGCTGTTTCGAAAGATACCGAATGAATATAGGTCTTATGGCTTATCCTTGAATTAGTCCGAAACATTTTAGACATTTACAATGTAAGCATTGAAAATTACGAAGCACTAATGTGTGATGCCCACGCATGCAGGCATACACTCACGCGTGTCAGAGGGTGTTCTTGGCAAAGACGTGTTAAGAAAGAAAGGAAAAAGAAAAAAAAAAAAAACACGTTAAACCAATCCTAGCCTTCAGGTAAAGGGTCAAACGTCAGTTACCTAGTCAAAAGACTGCTTATGACTCGAACAGTTTCGAGGTTGCTCTTGAGTGGGTTGCTCTTAAACGTTATGATTATTCTAATCTTTTTATAAGTATCCTAATAGTAAACACTCAACAAATCACTATAAATATCAATAACAATCTGTTATATCTACAACAATTTCAATTTATAAGTAAGATCAACTACTGATCTCGCTGCAAAGATTAATCTTTGTTTAACTTTGTGTATAGTTCTTTGGTAGTGTTCTGATAGTATTATTGTCTCTGTCTTGTCAGCTCCTTGCCTCCGTCCTCAAGATCACTAACATTAATTTGTCGGTAAACTACAGTATTCGTGGCGTATGTATCCCGTTTGTTTTCTCAATCATTTCCTTTCATCCATTTTCCACTATGACGAAATCGTATGGCGGAAGAATAAACAAATCATTCAAGGTACAACTTCTTTAGCGGGTTTCTTAAGACAGGAATCCTTTATGTGAGCTATCCACTGTTCAGCAAATCGGTATATTTAGGAAAACACTGCTAAAGCATACTACTCGACTACGTTACCTCTTATAGCGCTTGCCAGGCACGCGCCTTTTTCCTGGGTAATTGACTCATCTAGCTGAGCGTGAAGTGTTTTGTGAGTTTACCTTTATTGGCATTAAAACTGCAGTTTCGTGTCATACAGAACCTAAGCAACGTCTATATCTTGACAGTGTCGTATATTACCTAAGAATCACTGCAGAGTAATTGCTGTAGATTGTGATCCAAGCGTATACAATCCTTAATGCATTCAACGCTTACGATGACAAAAGAAGGTGCACAGTTGGTTTTTACATTCTCTAGTCCATACTACAATGTACATAGTCGGTAGAGAAGGTATTGCATTCCACTCAAAAATTCGACACCGAGATTTCACCGGAACTATAAGCTTGGTGACCCCGTGAATCAAAAAAAAAAAAAAAAAAAAAAAATAGAAACATGTCCGTATGTACCTGTAAGCAGCATAACTCAAAAACGAAAAGTAGGTTAAATACAAAACTTTCTATTTAAGTTCAGTATCTTCCAAGGATGCGACACGAAGACTTTCAAGATCATTCCCCACTCCCAGCTACCCTTTACGAGGATTTTATCAAAAAATGCCTCAAACGATTTTTATTAAAATATGTCGTATGTTTAAGATATTTTCATGACAAACGAAATGTATATCCTGAATTTTCTGGGAATAGCCTCTGAAGACCTCTTCATTCTGGATGACTTTTGTATAACGTTAAACCGTAATAGATGTACAAAAACTTTCTACACAAAAATGTAGATCTCATTAAAACACACGGATTGCTCTATATCACGTATCCTATCATCCATTTTGCTCGCATTTCATATCATCCACTTCCTCATGCTCATACCTGTTACGAGCCGACCACTCATCCCAGGTTCTACATTCTGTGGTTTCGTGCCGTTGGCTCCCCGACTGGCTTCTGACCCCTAGGCGCCCTTTTGTAAGTCCTAGGGGGGGTATTAGTCCTACGTAAGGGCAAGGTAAGCGTTATAAAAATATTTAAGCACATTAGATGAAGATTTTGAAAAATAACTTCGTACTTCAAACTATCTTTTATATGGAAAGAATCTCGTTTTTTTTTTTATCGTTAGCAACTTTAATTAAAATACCTAAGATATTTGAATGGGTAATAACGTGTATATTTTGATATATGTGCGAATAGGAGTGAAGTCATCAGACTGTGAATGAATTTGTTTTATAATTTGTATAAGTTGTAAGCTTAGGGGTTAAAAGCTTACTGCACGAAAATGTAGATCTGTTCGTAGATTTTTCCTCGCGATTTTATAGCGACCAGCTTTATGCAGCTGATTATACTTGTATGTACCAACCTATGAGCTGTGGTAAAAATATTCCTGCAAATGTCTAAGTTGGGTAGTATTAAGTAGATAAAACTATAACATTTCGGAAGAATATTTTTAGAAGAGTGAAAAATAAATGATGGAGCGTAGAGAATGTCACGTGAGTGTAACGGATCATATTTTTTATCAAAGTTTGGTTCTCTTGCCTTCGATTATACATCCCAAGGAAAATGGCGTTACAGTCTTTATGAAGCAGAAACAAAGAAAGGCGTCTTACCTAACAGTCGTGTAAAGTGTAATGCTCTTTGGTGCGGAAATCTGAACAGCAAATAAAAGTGCAAGAAAGCAAGTTCAAGAGTCCATGAAATGGATTTTTGGAGACCAGCAATTAAGAAAAAAGGAGGGAAGAGATGTATGTAGAAAGACACTGGGCGTAGCATATTAGAGTTAAAAAAATTTGTTATAAAGTATTATTATTATTATTATTATAGAAAAATTTAACATGCTAAATATTTTGGTTGCTTAGCAATATATATAAAAACAGTGGCATTTTGAAAAATAATTATACGAAGAACACTAGGTAAAGGGGTGGGAAAGGAAACCTTACTAATTATGTAAAGTATACTGCGATTTTGTTATATACGTTTTGATAAACATAATTACATGAGTATTATATATTTCCTTTTATGTTATTTATTTTGCATCACTTTAACTAATTGGTCATCGTGACGGATCTGTTAGGAGAGATATTCGTTGGTCGGTATGTGGTGGACAATAGCTTGAGGTCTCTTCTCCGTATACCATACTACTTTCGTATCGCGCCAAACAAATGAGTTAGCTTACCATTCAGTCTAGCTGCTTTCAACATCCGTAGTCAGTTGAAGGACACACACACACACACACACACACACAGAGGGTGAACTACACCGAATTATTTTCACAGAATATGTAGATTACTGCTTAATCTCTAAATGATGTAATTTTTAATGTTACACAAACACATGCTTAAGAACTTAGAATTTGTGAAATTAAATTTCGGACTAATTCAAGTATTAGACTGCTGTATTCGTTGGCGTTGCTGCGAAACAACCTATATAGTTGAAAAACTCATGGAAATTGAATTTCAATTACAAGGATAATACAGGTGTTAGTTAATTAAATACAGCCCCCCCCCAAAGGCTAATTCTTTGTCACTTTGCGAGTTATTTATTATTTTTCATGTATAAAGACACACCCTCGTAAATACAAACATTTGGCAACTGAGATGTAACCTTTAGAGGTTTTTGCACGATCCTTCCAAGTTAACGTTGCTTCACAGCCACAGTGGTAAAGCCAGACGTGTTATTATGTGAAATCCGGTAGCAAGGTATCCAGATAAGGAAGCTGGGTAAATGAATGGACTCCACGTACATCAGAAAGGAGATAAGATTATCTCTTTGAAAAGGTTCTGGGTGCTCTTGATATCACCTTGCAGGTGAGCATATAGGTCAGGATATCAAGGGTGGAAGCGGATTATCGCTGCTGTCCAGATATCGAGCGAGATGGGTCTGCCGCAATATATCTAGTTCTCAGCAGATATTACTGGTGCTGCTGCTTTTTAATTGGGTAAAAGATAGTAGCACAAAGCGCGCAATTATCCAATTAATTGTGGTTTTTAATTCGTCTTATTTATTTTCGAGGGGTTGCAGATTGTTTTTCTACAGCGAGTTATAACTTGGACGTCTCGATCGACTCCTCATCATGTATGCAGCTCCTGTTAACTTTTACGTAACAAAATGATACCCTCGAAGTTGAGAATTCAGCAGCATTTTTACACTTTCTCTACCACCCACCCATTATAGATGTCACGTCCATTCCCGCAGTCTAGCTAAGGGTATATACTGGGACAGGCACTCATTGCCAACACATACAGAAATCTGATGATATATATTTGAAGTTTTAAATATAAGTAAAGAAATAAATATAATTTTTTAAAATGCTATATTTAGATTTTACAACAAATATGAGTTTTCAAGCCTTAAATTAAAAAACAATGAGAAAAATACATGCACACGTGTCTGTGAAATACACTACTCAAACACAAAAATTATGAAGATTACCGGACTTGGTAATTAAATGCCTTCCAAAGATGCGATACGAAGATTTTAACAGTTCTCTGCTCTAAAATGCACTTAAATATAAAATATTGTACTGATTGATCTGGTGTGACTATAGCCACTAACCATGGTAAGGGCCATACCTCGTGGTGAAGAGAATTAACTGTCGTCTACCGCATCCAGAAGCTGATCTGAGGGAAGAGGCTAGAATACATGGATCATCTAGCCAGCGACGATGAATCTGCTCAGGATGACCAGCCCTGAGTAGGCATCAGTGTGACTGTGCCTCATCAGCCCGTAATCGCCGCACAAGTGTGAGAGGATGCTTTCAACCATGTATTGATTGTTGCACCTGTATGATGGGCTTTTCATGGTTCCATTGATTGTGGCATATGCTCCATAAATTAGCACGTGAAGAGGGGCAGCACCACCTCAAAGCCTTGGAGTGCGACACCTTGACCCAGTGGACACGTGATACAATGTTCGCCTTTCCTGAATCGCCATGTAATTGACGCCTATAAAAGGGAGAGTCCCAAGCCAGGAAAGTTCGTGAGTCGCAGCCACAGCGAGCATCGAGAGAAAAAACTACTGCAGAATAGTTGTGAAAGCAACAAAGGAATTACTGCAACAATTTTGAAGTAATAAAGCGACTTTAGTTACAATATGTCTTTATGCGTTTAATATTAATTTATTTTTAATTTCTATGGTCATGCCAGGTTTTTGACATGTGAAACAGCTTGTTGAGTGTAGGTTTTTTAGCGTATTTTATAAAACCATTTGAAATATACAAACGTAAACCATATTTTCATTCACTCCCACTTACATACTCCCAGTTCAAGAGTTTTCAAATTTTAAGTATAAATGCATCGTATCACAGCTAAAGTTTTTCTCAATTAGCATGAAGTAGATAGAAGAATAAACTTTTGTAAGAAGTTTGTTTGCAGAACAGGTAGATAAGGTCATGTGGATGGAACAGATCAGTTTTTTTTTACTTTCTCTACAGAGTACATAGGTAGAGAAAGTATTGTACTTCACTCAAAAATTCGTTACCGAGATTTCACCGGAAATACATGTTTAAGGGTCCTCTGTATCCAAATAAGGCCTTTAAAAAAAAAAAAAAGGGTCGTGTGTGTCCACAAGTCTATGAACACGATAACTCAAAAACAAGTCTGTAAAACCCAAACTTGGAATTTAAGTTTAGTATCTTCCAGGGATGCGACACCAAGATTTTGAGAAAAATCCCCCCACCCTAAACTGCCTTTACCTAAAAATGGCTTTAACGATTTCGATTAAAATGCAGTATATTAAAGATATTTACATGAAAAATAAAAGTGTATGTTGAATTATCTGGGAATAGCCTCTGAAGACCTCATTCTTCTGGATGAATTTTGCATAGCTGGTAAACCGTATGGGATAGACAAAAAGTTTCTAGAGTAAAAATATAGATCACGTAAAACACAATTTATGTCATATGATTTTTTTTTTCGTGGCGTTTATCATTTCCGAAATGCTCCTTATTGTTTGTTTCAGTTTAAAAATACTTAAAACTTTTCTCATACGGGAGCTCCTAACCAAAGAAACGGTTTTCAACCACATGACCAGCCCTAGCCCAATGTAGTCCCTTATTTCTCTCCTACTTACAAGGAAGTAAGTAATAGGACCAATTCTGCTAATGTTTATCTGGATTAGCTGCAGCAGAGAGAAGAATAAGCTTTTTAACATTTTGTTACAATGATGTAGAGAAAGTCATGTGAATGGATCACATCAGATTATTTATTTTTTTAATTTTCTCAAAAATACCTCTTAGGGATTTCATTAAAATATTCTACATTTACATGTGTGCCTAAGAAATAAAGTCTATACTTTGAATTTTGTATACATCCCCAAATTAGGACAAGTAGATTTCTTTAAAAAACGCAATTTATTTCCAATAACATTTGATTAGTAACCGACATTTGCGAAATATCGAATTATGCTTTTGATTTTACGATACTTCATGTTTTTTTCAAGTGGCTGTTATCCAGTTTCTCGCGATATCTTGCAAATAGGGAGTGTCATCTGACTATTGCTGCTGTTTTCTATAGCCTCCTCCTGTGCCTACAATGAAATGTATAATGAAACTACTTCTGCAAATGTTTTTTTTATTTTGATTAACATGAAGTAGACAGAAAAGAAGCTTTCGTAGGAATAGTTTGTTGTAGCTATATAGAATAAAAATGGTGAGTAGAGAAAGTCATGCGAATGTAATGTTTATGTTTTGTTTACGCTTAATTTTCATTATGAGGGGGGCTGAGAAAATAAGATCGAATAGTTTTTTGTGTAGCTTAACGTCCTTTAACCTAGTTGGTCATATCGGACGATGAATGATATTGGTGAAATGATGCTCAAATGATCTCGGGGTCCATGGAACTTAAAGTTACTCGACATTCGTCTTCTTAGGATAAGGGAAACCTTATCCGGGTAGCTCACCCTAAGCGAGATTCGAACTCGCGACCTGTTGAGGCAGGCACTTCTACCACCACGCTACCCAGGCGGGCCAGAATAGAAGTTACTTGTAAACTGAAGTACTGACACACAAGGAAGAGACACCATGACCTGATCAGTGTATAAAATATTCCGTTTGAAGTGGATTCTCCTTGTCTGCTACCTAGGCCCTATATTCCTTGTGCTTGTTCAGATTTGGTTTTTCTTTTGCTACCCGAGGGAAGATGATCGAACTGCACTTGATGCGCCCCTCTTCACAAAAGAATAACCATCTATCAAACTCACAAGAAGCTATATATACCCGAGCAATGCTGCTGTGTTGCGTGTCCTCTTTTACCTTTTGTAATAGCATTTATACTCTCAAGTTGTGAACACGCATAGAAGAAAAATGTGTACCTAATTCCACGCACTATGATTTGTTCGCCTCTCAACGCTCTCCTCTGATCTAGGAGCCGCGGGTTCTATCCCAGGAGACTGCACGTGGGATTTGTGGTGGAAAAAGTGGCGACTGGGCGTGTTTTCTCAGAGTTGATCCGGTTTCCCCCGCCATTCATTTACTGTCATTTCATATCATCTTCCTCATTCTCATTCCGAAACTTGGGCTGATCTCCCTTCTTTCTTTTTTATCTGATCCAGAATTTATCTGACCCCCAGTCGCTGGTTTATAATTCCTGAGGGGTGCAAGTCCTCCCTATGAAGAGGGTGACCAAGGGAAGAACAAGAAGTGGAAGGCTTTTATTCAATTCAACATTTTCGATATCGAGGTTTTCCTGGCAAAAGATACACTATAAAGAGACAAACGCTTACCAGTACCAGAAATATAGGTGTCTTTAAACCATGTTTATGTAAGATGGCCATTTTCGAGGTATTAGTTTTTTTGTAGTTTGAAAGATTAAAGACATTATTTTTTTTATATGCTGCCATCGTTGAATTGTTTCCTCCTGCTGGCAAAAGCCAGCATATAACGAACCCTTTCTGTACTATGTACATATAGCAAAAAGGAGAATTTTGTATTCCACTCAAAATTCAATGTCGACACATTTTCGGTGAAAGGTACTCGTGTGTGTGTGTGTGTGTGTGTGTGAGAGAGAGAGAGAGAGAGAGAGAGAGAGAGAGAGAGAGAGAGAGAGAGAGAGAGAGAGAGAGAGAGAGATAACACAAACTCAATCTGATGTGTTCCATTCGCATGACTTTCTCTACCTGATCTACAAATATACTTCTTACAAAGATAATTTTTTATCTACTTCTTGCTGATCGAGATAAAATTGGAAGCTGTGTTATTACTTGCTTCCTCGTAAGCTGAAGGGAAATAATAAAAAACAGATAAAACGAAAGAAGACTTCTTGTTTAAGAAAACCAATATTTCAAATCATTAAGGAAATCTCGGAAACAAAAGCAATGTATGTTACATAAATTGTGTGTTTTAACGAGATCTCATTTTCTGTGTAGTCAGTTTTCGTGTATCTCTTTACAAAAGTCATTCAGAATGAAGAGGTCTTCAGAGGCTAATCTCAGAAAATTGTGTGTTTGGAAGAAATTCAGTGCGGCAAAAATTACAACGTTTAAATACACAGTTATACATTGTCAAATCTTACTGGGTCTTGCGTAGTATTTAAACTCTTGACCTGAAAAAAAAAAAAATTAATCGTGTTCAACGGGCTTTAGAAATGAATAAGTGTTTTTCACTGGTGAAAAAATTACCACTGACTGCAATAAAGCTATAGTGAACAATCTAATTCTCTACTTTTCAACGTAGGCGGATTTGGTATTGAAATGTGTTTTCCCCAAAGTTTACTTCCGCAGTTACGTTATAGCAGCGAAGTGACTTTGGAGTACCCACATATTGCGTGGAGGAGGCTATGTTTAAAACAGGAACTGCAGGTTGACTAAGGGCGTTGGGGATCCAACCTGTTGAAGAGTCGAGAACACAAAGGAACAGTGAATGGCGGCGACCTTCGAACTATGGGTGGAGCAGTCTTCTTGCATCCCACACTGACAAGTTTTTCGCATTGCAATAGCGGACAGCTCAGCTGTCAGCTTGCTGGCTATTGCGAAGTGGATTGTTGTTATGAAGAGACATGTAGGCCAGAGTTTCGGATTGCTAGGTCCTGGGTCACCGGGTCGCTGGAGCACTGGAGCCATTTGAAACCATCTGTGTTGAAACAGTACGAAACCTGACGCAGCAGGGATTGAAGAGGGTTCTTCAGGGTTGCTAGTGAAAGCCATAACTGAAGGGGACAAGAATTTCAACTCGTAAAGCATCTGTGTAGACATTTTGTGTAATACAGTGCACTTTTCAGCTCAATCACATCTCATTTCTTCAATAAAATTGAGCATATCGCCTGCACAAATCTGAATTATAAACAGTAATCTTACTGCAAACTGGTTTTATCGGTAGATTTACTTTATCTAGACAAGTACAAAACTAGTGGAGTTTAGTGTGTTGCATGTATAAAACACAGTGGCTCATGAAAGTATTGCTCTACACTTAAACACACAAAAGCTGAAATGGGTAGCCGAGATCGTTACGGCTCATATTCATGAAAGATCTTCCTCTCTGTACCACAGGTTTTACCAACTGTTTTAAGACACCCATTGATGTTTTTAAAACTATTCTATGAACATTATATGTCATTATAGATTTAGAACCTATTGCTTCTAATATATATTGTAGATGGTTTTAATGTTTGTTTATGCCTTCTTTGGCAATGAAACATAGGCTTACTCTTTTGGGCATACGGTTCACAAGATTGCTACATGCAATGTTATTCCAAGGTTCCGATTATGCCTGTCGAAGTTCTTGTCTATTGCACACACGTTATGCTTATCTCCAGTTGAGTTGCAATATCTCTGTATGGCTTGTCGCACTTATATGTATCAATTACTTGCCACTTTATATTCTAATTCACATTTCCCTCCATTTTACGTAACAGACTCTCTTAGCATCAGAACAAAGTGGATGTTGCACAGAACTGAATGTCCTGGCATCATAACAAGATCAACACGGTAACATCCAATGGATCTATCTGCAATATGCACGATACACTAAACAGACACCTCTGCGATTTACCTAGTTATTTTACTATGCGGTTTTTTCCACCAAATTGTGTTAATTTCAGACCTCCCCCCCCAATTTCCTTTAAAGTAATAATAATGCATAAACTCTTGATAGGTGCAACGAGCTGAACCCTCGTCACTATGGGCATAGCAGCAAACTCACGAACTAGAAATTCAAATTCGATCTAACGAATCCCCAAGCTCCACATGGGAGTAACAGGAATTCTTAATAAACCATTACAGCATTATATTTATAAGTGTTCCTTAAACATGTGTGTTTCTCATCAGAAAAAAAAAAGCAGTATTAACATCCCATATATTTACATGTCCAGACATCAACAAAGATTACAAAATGAGAATACTTTTCAGTTATTTAAGAAGTGCAAAAATACCACATCATGCAAAAATAATTACTTTTTCACAATCTTTTTATTAAAATGTATTCTCTGTAAGCTAATTTTTCTGACTAAAAATAAGGAGAATGCATTTCCTTGAAATACGCAGATGTCCTTAAACGTTTGGCAAGCCCTGAATGCGCGCACCTTTTCTTGGGAAGCGAGGACCGGGGGGAAGAAGAGGAAGATCCCGCCTGCAGTATTGTCAACTAGACAAAGTTTCTTTCTGAGTCCCTCAGCCGTAATGGCGAATAGGTTATCTAATTTACCGTGAACTATCTGAATTATTAAACGGAACACAGCTTACGTCCATGTGCATGAACTTTGGGATATACAGATAGAATGAAACCTTAGAATGAAGCCACTATTACGCACGCGCCGTTTCTTATGCTCTCGGCTCTAGTCATTTAACAGGTTTTGTACATTTTCGAGAAGCAGTGCATAGCGATAACAACCTTATATTTTGTGGCTTCAATGTTGAGATTTCATTCTGTCTATAGATCCCGAACTCATGGACATGCACTTGCGCTGTGCTTCGTTTAATAATTCAGCTATTTCGCAGTAAATTGGATAACCTATTCTTCATAATGTCGAAAGGCATCAAAGAAAGAAACGTGACAATAGTGCGGCTTCATTTCCCCGTAAAACGATCGTCAGGCAAAAGAGCGTGCATAATATAGCGTACTTCAAGTGTCAATGTGGTCGCCCTACTTTTCTTCCGAAATTGAGCGAACCCTACCGAATGAGGAGAGCCGAGAGCCCAAAAAAACGTGCGCGCAAAGTGTTTGAGGTAAATACTTTCTTTGTTTTTTTTTCTCTCTCTCTCTCTCTCCAGGTTTTCGTCAGTCCTTATAACTGGCAAGTGGCGGGAAGGTCATTGAATCTTTCCTTTTCAAAATTTCCTTTCCCATTTGCCCTTTTATTTTTAATGTATCAACAATGTAACCGCCTATGGTACCGTATGTAGCAAAAACGAGTGTAAAACATTATTAAAGTCATTGAAATTAAAAATGTTATATGTGGCATATAGGGACAATTGTGAAAACTGTCCAGATTTTTTAAACATTTTTGTGTATAATATTCATAGAATTATTTTATAATAAATAAATTGCTAAATAATTGGCTCTGGGGCTTCAAAGCTCTTTAAAAACACTGATAATTTCTAATATCCTTCACAACAAAACCTATTTTAAACGCAATTTCAGGCATTAGACCAAATCATTCGTTTGTTCCTCCTGCGTATTAAAGATGAGCAATTTCTCTCCATTCATTTGGATTGTAGATTTTTTTTTTTTAGTTGAGGCGAATACTAAATGGGATAATGTTAAATGCCTTAGAAATATTCCAACACAACTGCTTTCATCGGAATGTTTATAAAAGCTGAACAAATTTTCATACAGTTGATTTTACATTGCTGTCTACATTTAATTTTAAATGCGGTTGACTATTTCTTTGGATCTAAGGTATAGCTTAGATTCAAGAAAGTGTAATCCAGAATTATTAACTGGTAGCCATAGAGATCAATGATAGGTTCCAATCAGCGTTTTCAGTTTTATTGATGGAATGCAGCATGGGGTACTGAGAGGGGAATAGTTTCTTTACATGTTTCCCCAAGGTGCCGTCTTTCATTCTCAATCCTTTTGTCACGCAACAGTCGTAAGTGCCACGAGATAATTTCTTGCTTTAAAAAAATTGTAGGCTCAATCCCTCTTCTAAGATAATTTTTAGTTCTTTAAAATGCCGACTGGTAAATATATTAAGTTAAATACGCATACAATAAATGCATATGTATTACTTTTAAAATATTATTATTATTATTATTATTATTATTATTATTATTATTATTATTAATAATAATAATTTATTGTTTAATTTATATAGCCCTTTTTAACATCTAAGACCATATGGGGGACTTTGCATTGGGTTTAAATCGTGTATTTACCTCAAACACTCTCACATTCAGTCTCACATACAACTTCCAGACTGTGGGGGATAGGGAATAATTCTGGGTAAAGGAAAATTCCCCACCCCAGCCAGTTACCGAACCCGGAATCTCCGGGTGAGAAGTCAGTTCGCTGACCACTCGACCGCGGAGTTAGCCTTTTAAAATATTTTGTTAAGGAAAATAAAACGGATTTTGTCAGGGAGATAAAACGCTGACTAAATAGCACGAAATTGCATCAATTAAATATCTCCATGCGGCCATATCTTAAATTGCTCATCTTGTTACTAAATCTGTACCTCTGTAACTAGTTGTCAAAGTAATTGTTATAAGATTCCAAAAACGTCTCTAAATTTTAAGGGTTCGTTTGACATTTAAAGCTACCTTTGATTGGAGTAAAAATATTGTCACCGCTTTCCTACCCACTCCACTGTGCATGCTTGGCGTGTACATGACGAATAACAACGGGCAATCAGCGACAGAAAGTACAGTATGGAAGAACGTGTGCCACTATTTTGTAACCCATGTTTTTAATGTAATAGATGTTCCATTGTAGTCACAACTACAATTAATTACATTAGCAGCACCTCTAAAACAACAGAGAACACACACTTGCAACTTCATCAAATGTTGCCAGCCGATACATACCCCAAATTGAGAGATTGCCACAACGTTTGGTGGCATATTTCAAGTGAGCAATTCTTTTCTGTATTGAACTATACTAAGAGTAATACACATTAAGAGTTTACATGATGATACTCTTCTATTAGTACTACATGTCTCTGTGTCTGCAATTAAACCTGATATTGATAAATAGTGTCGAGAAAAAGTGTTAGCATTCTAATATATCCTCTAAAAAGGTTTATAAAGCTCCATTTGAGGAAGAAAGCCTGCAAGATATATTTTGGTGCTCGGCCGCTAGCCCAGTTATTTCGCCACTGTTATACTTTGCATGGTGAGTAACACTCTTGATAACTCCAGGTTGATTAGGGAGTGGTCACACCTCCCCTCCGTTTACCAGGGCTGTTTGTGTGAATAAGTATTGTGTTATCTCCTATTGCTATTATTATTATTATTATTATTATTATTATTATTATTATTATTATTAGACCATATAACGCATTTTGTCGCCCTCAGTGCTGCAGTGGTTACCATGCTAGCTTATAAAACCAAAGATTATAGATTCAAACCTGGCGGAGGATGATAAACTTTTTCGGATGCAAAAATCCTTAGCATGGCTTCCTTCAGAAAGAAGTAAAGCCGGTGGTCCCGTGTAATGTTTATTTGCACGTAAAAAACCATACTTTGAAAGGAGAAGATTTCTGGGCAAAGTTTCGCTATTTCGCATCCGCAAGTCGTGATTTCGTTCTGCAGTCCCATCTGTGGGCGTCCAGCAGAAACCCCGTCACCATAGCGTATAACGGCAAATTCACGAACTAGAAATTTAATTCCGATCAAGGAAACATCGTAACGACGCCTTATGCTCCACTTAGGAGCTATAGGGATTCTAATATAATACATATTGTCTATTGCAATGCTGTTAATTCTTGCATAATATGTCGTATTTTCCTTGTTTAGGTTTTATACTTGGAATATATTCACATTCTGAGTCATACTTATAGACTCTGGGAAAAAACAGGGATTAATCTTGTCTAGAGAGACATTACCAATCCAACTGGGAATCGAACCCGGGACCCCTCGTATAGTAGGCACGTGCTCTGACGTTATCTCTTATTCCTCCTTATTGCGATTGTGCGGCTAGCTGTGTGTGCGCTGTTATAGGTCGCACACCAGTTCTTAACGATTACAATTTTTAAATAAGAGGATGCGAGTCACCTTTACTGGAGCATTGGTACACAGAAGCAAGGAACTGTAGTCAGATGTTGTGTACGTTATTTTCATGTTTCTGCGCTGCAGTAGAACAGTCACTGCAAAGCAAATATCACATTTCCAGTGATGTCAGTCACACGTATTCAGTCTCAAACTCGTTTACTGCTTACACTACACTTTACACCTCCTTTTCATGTATTTCTTCTATTCCTGACATTTCTCCCTCTTCTTTTGAATTGCTGTCATTTTCAGTAATAACTAAGCATCTCTCGTTAAAACCCTTGACAATGGCATAAAGCCATAACACATTGCATTTTGCAGTCAACTGTACGCTGTGCATTCTCGAGTAATCATAAGAAGACAGGGCTGTTTGTTATGGTAACATAAACTATTTACTGACCTGTTTATCAAGGTAGGCTAGCTCACTGTATCTTCGCTAAAGGTAATTCGTTTAGAAGGAACGAGCAGCCATTGCGCTACGTGTTCTCGGTTTCCGCTGTGTTAATCTTTCGAGGAAAACAAATCAAACGCACAATATAGCGTTTTAATGTCTCGAATAAAATGCCGACTACATGTGTGTGAAGTAATATAGACGGAATAAAAATAGCGGCGATGATCGGTTAACCCTGAAAGAGAGAGAAAAGAATAATTTGCAAATTGCTTATGGTTGATTAAATGGCTGGTAGAGCCATTAAAGGGAAAGGGAAAACAAGCTATATTTGACTTGTGATGGCGTGTTGATCACATTAGTTACTCTCTATTACTATCTCATTTATCTAATGCAGTGGAGGATCAAAGTATGGAGCATTTAACTAACAGGAGAACACGAAATAAACTGTTTCAACATGCCGCATGTTACGCAGTGGTATGTAAATATTCTGATTACTATTACACTTAAACTTTGAAGTCGTAATACATTTATTACCATGTCTAGCATCTGTGTGCAATGTATAATTCTATATCGATATTTCAGGACCACGAATAAAAATCTGTTTTAGAAAAAGGTCAGTATGTATCTGTGTACAACATAAACAAAAAGTCGATTGAATACCAAACTTTGTATTTAAGTGAAGTGTCTTCCAAGAATGGCTGTCTCCTTAGCGCGGCTGTTTACAAACGGAAGGCCCGGGTTCGGTTCCCGGTACCGCTGGGAGACCTAGTCCGGGGTACACTCAGTCTCGTGAGGTCCCTGGAGGCCCGACTGAGGAAAAGTAGCGGCTCCAGGCTGCGTAGACGGCATTAACCGGCCGGGAGGGACTCGGGGCGCTAACCACGTCCCACCCTCGAGCGCTTCACCCCATCCATGTAATGGACAGAGACAGGGGACGCAGCGGTCGGGCGGTAAACCTTGGTCCCACTTCGGGCTGTTGTGTCACGGAGTTTATTATCTTCAAAGAATGAGACACGAACATTTTCAGGAATATCTCCCCACCCCAAACCATCCTTTACATGGAACATTTTTCAAAATGTTCTATTTTTTCAAAAATGACTAATGATATTGAATACAATACCATATAATATGGATATTTACATGACAAATAAAATGTGTATCCTGAATTTCTTGGGAACAGCCCCTGAAGACCTCTTCACTCTGGATGATAAGGCCGTGCCGTGGCCGAGTGGTTAGACCACTCGCCTCTCACCTAGACATCTGGGGTTCGATCCCCAGCAATCGCATGTGAGATTTGTGGTGGACAAAGCGCCGCTGGGGCGGGTTTTCTCTGGGTACTCCGGTTTCCCCCGCCATCGCATTCCACTGGTGCTACATCATCATTCATGTATCAGTGTGACCGCCTGCGGTGCCAAAAGTAGTTAAAGCGGGCGTTAAACACTACAAAAAAAAAACAAAAAAAAAAAAACAACTCTGGATGACTCATGCGTAAGTGGTAAATTGTAAGAGATAGACATAAAACCTACTGCTTAGAAAATGTAGCTTTCGTTAAAACACACAATGGATGATGTTCTTTGTTAATTATATATAATTTTAAAATAGGTACTTAAACTTTTCTCAAACGTGAATTTGACATTTCTGTTTCTTTTTACTCCTGGTCATGCTAAGAGAGCCGAATTTCAATCATATAGCAACTAGCTTTTAAAATATTTGGCTATCGCTTTAACCTAGTGTATTCCATTATTTCGCTTCTACCTATAAGGAACTAAGTAATAAAGATCATTTCTGCTGGTGTATATCTTGATTATCACGAAGTAGAAGGATAAACTCAAGAATAATTTGTTACAGATTAAGAGTATCATGGAACACAAGATACTTTTACGTTATCTACCCGATAAAATTTCACATGAGAGATTGCCGACGTTTGAAAACCGTTGAAATTATTTTTTATAATATCTCAATCAGACTTTAGGCATACTAGAAGGTTACTAAGAAACCTTCTACCCTAAACTAGTCGTCTTTTGGGAGAAAAATCAAAATTTCTTGTATTTATATGGCTTATAACAACCACATCTTGAATTTACTGTAATTTCTGTTCATCCTGAAAGCGAATTGTATAATTTTGTATAGTTGGTAACCATAAGAGATTGATGAAAACGTAGTGACATAAAAAGGGGGTGGTTTAGCTGATTATTATTAGCCGGTTTCCTCAGGTGGAACTGTCATGTAACATCTATAAAGGCTCTTTCACGATTCTTGATTTTTACTTTCTCTACACGTACTATATACATAGTATATAGAGAAGGTATTGTAATGCACCCAAAATTCGATACCGAAATTTCAACGAAATATATGCGTTGGGTCCCCCTGAATCCAAAAAAAAGCATTTTCGGAAAAAGGTCCGCGCGCGCGTGCGTCCGTGTGTGTGTGTCTCTCAAGAAAACCTTCCCACCCCAAACTACCCTTTACATGGAAAAATTTTCGAATGTTTTGATTTTCTCAAAAATGGCTCTAAGATTCTGATTAAAATCTCTTAAATTTAAGATATTTACAAGACAAAATGTACGTATATCTTGAATTTTCTGGGAATAGTCTCTGAAGACCTCTTTATTTTGGATGATTTGTATTGGATTTTGCATAATTGGTAAACGGTAAGAGATAGACAAAAACTTATTACACAAAAAATGTAGATCATAATATAACCCACAATTTATGTCATACCTTTTTTTTTTTTTTTTTCTTCGTGGAGTTGATCGTTTTCGAGATAATGCGTGTTACTGATTTCAGCTTTAAAATACTTTTCTCATAGGGAGCTTGCCAATTCCTGGCCACGCAGAGAAACGGATTTCAATCCCATAGCAACCGCATTTTAAAACATTTGATTGTCGGTTTAGGATAGTGTATTCTCTTATTTCCATTCTACTTATAAAGGAATTAAGTAATAAGAGCGTTTCTGCTGGTGCTTTAGCGTTAAATTGATAGAAGAATAAGCTTATTAGCAATAATTTTTTACAGAGATGTAAAGAAAGTCATGCGAATGGAGCACATCAGATTTTTTACCCGCGTGGTTTCTTTAGCAACAAAAGCTGATTTACAAACTGTTAACAGTTTTGTTTTGCGTGGCTGAAACCAAATCCATCTTTGCTTAATTTGAGAATATTTCTAGCCAAAATTTTTTCGCAGTTAGTGCAGTGTGAACAGAAGACTGAATAACTGTGTGAAATTCATGGTCACTATCGAGCTAATTTGTATTCTCATCCAAGAAGCCATTTTCCTTTTATACTCTTGAATAACAGGTTATCACGTATTGAATAATTTATTCCATGGTTATATGCCCGATAGACTGTTCGGTAGTGTACAATCTATCTTGGCGGGCAACCAAGGAATAACGGCTTTAACAGTTCATTTCGGTCTCGCATTACGGCTTTTGGTTAGAAGTATAAACCGAACGCGAAGCGGAAGCATATTCGCGAAGTACTGTTATTCAACAAGTGAACGTACAGGAACCACCGAATACAAATGACAGAGTTGAGTGCTTTTTGGATCTCATTCGTATAGGTGTTATCGGTTCAACAATTAAGGCATCCAGAAGGAGTGGTTTTGTTCTTAGCTAAACACTTGAGAAGTGCCTATATTAGGGTGTGTCCCAACGTTTTGTGTGCCTGAAATAACAGACTAAAGGGCGAACCGGTTTTTTATTCCTCATTATGGGCAGCATTTGATGGATGAAATCCAATTTGAATATGAGGAGGCGTTACAAATATCTCGGCACAAGATCAAGTATTTCCGGAGTTACTTCAGTTTGGTTCTCTTGAAACTTACAACCTAGAATAATGTGCATATTGGTAATTAGGGAAAACATTTTTTTTACAATAATAAGTATTAGTCATTTAAAATATAGCAGGAAGAATAATTATAAGTTATATCAAGAGCATTTTAGAAACACAAGAAATTAAAATTTGGAAAATTAGGTAGGATTTATTTTAAGGAAAGTATACTATGATATGTCATACATGTGCATTAAGCACTCAATAAAATCTTTAGGTTACAGGAACCTGACAAATGAATCAATTCAGTATTTTATGCTCCTTGAAATAATATTTTGGGAGGGCAGGTCTTTCTTTATTTTTACTAAATACTCAGATCACAAACAATATCGTTGAGATATTTCTGCTAATCCTAAAAAGTGTTGAACGAGGAAAGTTAAATAACACCTACAAATATTGTAAAAAATTGACTTTTTTAATCAGATTGGATTAAGAGATAATCCATAACCACCTAACTTAAGCAAAACACCTGCTAAAATTATAGATCCTGAAACAGGGGCTTCAACATGAGCTTTGGGTAATCATAAATAATAGACCGAATGAAAATAACTTTCCAAACCATCATCTGCCAGAGCAACCATTCTACCTTATAGTTTGCAACTGTTATGGGGTGCGACTTACTTTGTCCTGAATATTTATTTAAATGGTAATGACAAAGTAGCTTCGGCGTTATTGTGTGGGTCAGTTGGTCCGGTTAGGGTGGAACCTAGTGTTATTTTTGATGTCTTCGCTGCTCCGGTGTTAGCTCAGGTTTTTCTGCTTCATCGGCGAACATGAATTCCTCGATACAGGGCGTGGTACAGAAGGAAATACAAGAGGTAGTAAGAAAAGAACAATAATCACTGGTTCGTAAGTATTATTGAAGAAGATTGCATGTTATAATTTTACACTGTATAAACCCTAACCGTTGACAAACAAGTGACACCTGCAAACATGTGGGTGATGATTATAACTTTGGGGAACGCAAAAACATGACTTCTTGGTTTCAACCGCGGTGAGCAATGTGCGATTTTGCTCCAGCGACCGACATAGTGTCGCCCTTGGAATCTGGCGTAGAACTGCCCAAAACGGTTGTGAATTTTAAACTTAAATATCCTTCTGTATGAATAGCGTCCCTTCTTTCTATTGGTTGCAAGTACTAATGCTTCTATTCCCTAAAGTAACAGAGCAATAACCTTTTTAGAATGTTTCCTTTCTAAAGCTCCACTAACAATACTTCAAGGTCTTGCTAAAGGAAATCTATACATTTACAGTTAAAACCACGTTTCATACCTTGTCATCTTAGCGTGTAAAATACTAACAAAATACAAATATTCACAAATAAAATAATAGTTAATGTAAAACTTATTCCCCTTATTCTGATTAATACTATATTACTATATACTATCTATCTATTTAATTAAACATGATGATCTCTATCGGTTCGTTGCACAATACATCTTATTGTTAGTTACATAATTTCGATGGTTTAAGCGGATATAAAGAGTTACTGTCTCAAGTTTATGCCATTATGCCTAACCCCATTCACACACAAAATCTTAACGTAAAAAAACGAGTAAAAAATAAATGATAGTTATATTGCATTCAAACGACTTTTTCTATATCTCTTGTAAAACAAACTATTCTTTCAAAAGCCTATTCTTCTATAAACTTCCTATTAATCGGATAAACATTAGCAAAAACGGTTTTAATATTTCCTTGTTTGTAAAATGGGAATAAAGGAACACTCTACGCTAAAGCTACATTCATGTCATTTAAAAGTGGGTCGCTATGTAATGGATTTGAAATTCCATTCTATTTGCATGACCAGAATGAGGGGAAAAATATTCGTTTCCAACAAACAGAATCTAATCTTTGTATTCTTATAAAACGCTGAACGCTCCTATAAAAGAGACAAGCAATATAATGTTTCACTTTTGTTGAACGAGCAATATTAACGACCCTAGTTATATATATTCGGAATGAACATTTCAAGGGGTATTCAGAGAAAATACAACATATAATTTTATTTATATTGCAAATATCTTAGCTATTTTAATGAAACTTGTTGGCCTTTTATAAAAAAGAAAAAATACAAATAAACAAAAATAATGCATGTTAAGCGTAATTTGGGATTGGAGAATATTCTTGAAAATCTTCGTGTCGCTTTCTTAGTAAATGTTGAAATTAAATACCAAGTTTGGTATTTATCTGACGTTTCGTTTTTAAGTAAGGCTGTTAACTGACACACCTTTTCCAGAAGTGCTTAAGGCGGTTCAGGGGAATCAAAACAGGCATTTGCGGTGAAATCTATATTTCATATTTGGGTGAGTTCCAATACTTCTATCTGCCAACTGAAAGCAGGCAAGTGGTAGAACATCTAAAACTTCCTTCTGGTTTGTTTGTATTTTAATTATTTCATTTGTATGGTCTCATTTAGTTTCTGTTGCCATCAACTTTTATATTCTATTCATTTTTATTAGTAATTGGAGACTCCAGACGGCAGGGAAAGATTCCAATTATAGAAACATTTCTTCGCTCCTGCCGCACACGACCTCGGGTACCCTGGAGAGAGAATTTACATACATGTTGCCGTAGAGTATGTAAAAATGGGAAGTACCTTATAACCGTAGCAGCGATACGATGGCTTTTTGTTCCTTTAAGTTTACCTTCGCAGTTGAAGCACACTCATATCCGGAAAAAATTGAAGTAATAGCCGCTTATATAAGCTCCCTTTTCCTATTCAGATCGGCGGAACCTAAGAATAGCCATCGCTGAAGGATCTCTCAGCAGCCAGACAATGGTAGACCGTCTTTGATGATGGACGAATGAATCAAGTAGCCGATCCCACAAGGAGTGGCTGTGTGAACGAGTCACGACATTCCCAGGGCTGAACCGGTTCTCTGGAGAAGCCACGCTCGAATTAAATATTTCTGGACATTACGTTATCGACTAGCGCTTTAAAACCTCGCACAAATTACTCACCTGGCACTTTCAGAACATTTTCATATTCAATAGCTGTGTTATTCTTATCATAATATTTTTGGGTTCCTTCGTAATTACATTTGTAATCCCTGTTCTAAATAAATGTTGCATGACAGAATATTTTATATTCCCACTAATAAACAATAGAGGGTATAGCCCGCCTGGGTAGTGTGGTGGTAGCAGCCTGTCTGCCTCACATTCAAAAGGTCGTGAGTTCGAATCTCGCTTAGGGTGAGTTACCCGGATAAGGTTTTTCTTTTTCGGGGGTTTTCCTCGACGAATGTCGAGTAACTTTAAGCTCCATGGACCCCGAGATCATTTGAGCATCATTTCACCAATTTCATTCATCGTCCGATATGACCAACTAGGTTAAAGGACGCTAAGCCAAAAATAAATAAATAGAGGGTATAGAAAATGTAACATCAGCTTTTTATCATTCTTGTTCAAATTTTCAGCAGGAACTCAAGAATGAGCTTTAAAAACTGGCATATTATTTTTGCAACACTTAAATTACTCAAGATATGACATAATAATTCGACCACTGAGAGTAAATTTATCACAAACAAAAACATCTGAAGTTCCATTCACAGAAGTTTCTCTATCTATTCTCTAACAAGCTATTATTACAAAAATGCTATTTATTTATCTACATGCTAATCGAGACGAACATTAGCAGCAATAATGTCTTATTATTTCTTCCTTCTAAGCAGAAGGGAAGTAAGGGATTGCACTAGGCTTACTCAATAGTCAAAACTTTAACATTATGTGAACAATTGAAGTAAAACAAAAGAGAGATGAAACAAAGGTGACTTTTCCGTTTGAGAAAAGTTTCGCAGTTTTAAAATATCTCAGAATAGATATATCTCAGAAACGGTCAACTCTACAAAAACATGTGTATGCCATAAATTGTGTGTTTTAACGAGTTGTACATTAATTGTTTTTATTTATACTTTTATTTAATGTCGCCTAACTACACAGGTCTTATAGCGACAACAGCGTGTAACAATTGTGGAGTAGGTTTTTGTGCATCTCTTAGGTTTACCAGTTATACAGAATTTAGTAAAATTCATCCAGAATGAAGAGGTCTTCAGAACATTGCGATATAAATATATTAAATAGATATAATTATGGTATTTAATCACAATCGTTTGAGCCATTTGGAGAAAATCAAAATTTTCGAAAAGTTTTATATTTAACAGATTTGCCGTTTTCAGTTATGTTGTCCACAGACACAAACACGCTAACCTTTTCCCCAGAAATGCATTTATGTATTTATTTATTTATTTTAAGGGCTCCCAAAACATATATTTCCAATGAATAATCGGTATCAAATGTTTGAGTGGAATACAATACGTTCTCCATCTACTATGTATGTTGTACATATGCGTTAGAGAAAGTAAAATGTTTAATGTCCTAAAATGATTTTCTGGAACAACCAGATTATCTCTTAATTACTTTCTCTAGCTCACATATACAATGTACTTAGTAGGTAGGTAAAGATTTGCTACCAAGATCACCGGAAATACGTGTTTTGAGGATCCCTGAATAAAAATAGAAAATGTCCATGTGTGTCTCTCTGTGGATATCATAACTCAATAACAGGAAAGTCGCTTAAGTTTAGTATATCTTCCATGGATGTGACATGAAGATTTTCAGGAAAATTCCCCCTTCATATTGAGTATTTTTAGAAAATCTCCATGTTATAAAAATGGCTATCTCTCTTGATTAAAATACTGTATATTAAGGATATTTAAGTGTAATCTGGATTTCTTGAGAATAGCCCTTGAAGTCCTCTTCATTCTGAATGACTTTTGCGTAACTGGTAAATCGTAAAGACAGACAAGCACATCCTACTGAACAAAACATGTAGATCTCGTTAAAACATACAATTTATGTCGTATACAGTTTTTTGCACAGCTAATAAATTAGGAGGTATTCCTTGTTATTAGTTTCAATTTTAAAAAACTTAAAACTTTTCTCTTATGGCAATTCCTCATCCGTTCCGTATTCCTTTTGTACTCTTGGCTATGGAAAAATAATCGAATTTCAATGACAATCCTATAACGACAGCTTTAAAAAAGTTGACTGTCGCTTTAGCTTAATGTATTCCCTTATTTTCTTTCTACTTGAAATAAACTAAGTAATAAGACAATTTCTGGTAGTTTGTTGATTAGCTTGATGTAGATAAAAGAATAATATATTTTGTAAGAATGTCTGTTCTACAAACAAACTAGAGAGAGGCATATGAATGGAACACAAACCATTTTTAAAACCAATTTAGTAATATATTAAACGTCTCCAGGCTATGATTTCTGCATCGTATCAACTGATAGATGAGTAAATATATACTATTAAAATAAAATATTTGTTTCTCAAAAATATTAAACACACCTGTATGAAATCAAAACACGATTATACGAGTAGGACGGAATGTGATACAATTTTGAAAGTAATTGGGTAAAAACTGCAAGATTTAGAAATTTCATCAATGGGAAGATATTTTCTTAATGAAGCTGTTTTTAAAGGGTACCAAACCCATAACAAATAAATAAAAGGGAGAGAGGTTGCAGGTGACAGCTCTTTATTAGCTATTTAGGGAATGTAAAATCTTTAACTATTTAGCAAAAAATCTGATGTGTTCCATTCACATGATTTTCTGTAGCTGTTCTGCAAACAAACTTTTCTTACATCGAGATAAATATTAGCAGAATTACACCTATTACCTGCTACTTTGTAAGTAGAAGAGAAATAAATGTACTAGGCTAAGGCAATAGTAAAATATTTTAAAAACTACGTGAAACAATTAAAACCGGGTTAAATCTTTGCTTGCCAATAGTAAAACAAATGAGAGGCGAAGAGAAAGACGACTTCCCGTTTGAGAAAAGTAAGCAGCTTAAAATTGAAACCAATAACAGGGAATATCTCCGAAATTAAAAAATAAATCAATAAAAGGAATGTATGACAAATTGTGCGTTTTATCGAGATCTACATTTTTTGTATAGTAGCTTTTTGTTTATCACTTACGGTTTACTAGTTATACAAACATTTCGTTTCCCTTAAACATATCTTTAACATACGATATTTTAACTAAACTCGTTAAGAGCCATTTTTGAGAAAACCAAAATTTTCATAAAATGTTTCATGAAAAGTGTAGTTTGGGTTGGGGAATTTTCCTGAAAATTTTCGTGTTGCATCCTTAGCAGTTAATGAACTTAAATGCCAAGCTTGACATTAAACCGAGCATATTTTTTTTTTTCTAAAAATGCTTTTTTATTCAGAGGACCCCCAAAACATTTTATCAATATGGAATCTTTGGATGGAGCACAATACATTCTCTACTTACGTGTTATAGAAATTATAAAAAATACCTTATCCTATACCTGTAAGGAAATTTACAATAAGAACAATTCTGCAAAATTTAATCTCGATCAACATTAATTGGATATTAGAATGAGCTTTGTTAAGATTAGTTTTAGAAGGGTAAATAGAAATGAATCACGTGACTAATATTTTCTGTAGGATACCTCAGTTTTCAACTAGCTTCCTGTTTGCATTGACTTGTTTCCCAGACCATCACTCTCTTTTGAGTTCTTCTGGAATCGCAACCTTGAAAAATGTAGCCTTGAACGAAACGAATTTTACATCACTAAAAACATACGATATTTTGTTTAGTCGTCCGCATCATACTGGATTTATAGAATTAATGCTTCAGCATTATTTGTTCGTCCATTTCTCTGTCTCAGTCCCCATGACAAATTGCAAGACCTGAACCTGACACATGTGTTTCTCTTTGTTTTTTAAAAAATAATTCCAGTCGATTACCTTAAAAGCAGCGCTTTCCAAGAAACAATTTTATGGGGGAAAACAATGATTATATTTTATTTAGTGCATATTTTAAAGTTAATGAGGAATGTACATTTTTTAAGAAATTCTGGTTTTACTTATAAAAACAGACACATTTTGTTGAAATGCTTTTCTAAGCCAACCATTATAATATAACATATTAAACTTTTCTTACTAATCCTGTACACTCAAAGACATTAAAAGTACGCCTGATTCCGGCTTTTCGCGATTTCGCGAATGTCTTTCACCTATTTGCTATGCTCTTAATAACTTATTGGACAGTCCACGTTACCGAAGGGAAGGGGTTGAATACGAAACGTAACTGCGAAATAATCATAATAAAATAATCACATTTTTATTACATAGAAACTGTGATCATAAACTTTGAGAAGTTATGGTCAAATTTTTGTTCATTGCTCACAAATTCCTGTGTTATCTATACCAAACAGTGCGCCAACACACTGCTTAAACTAAATGTTTGACCCGTAATAAAATCACACATGATTACGTTGCCAAATGTTCTATGCAAAGTGCGAGCTTATGATACTGCCTTGATTCTTGTGTTAAGATCACAGAAGCAACTATATAAATGTGATTTGATTACTTTGGCACAACTAGCAACATTGCCAATCAATCGCCCAGGAAAGATAATTTTGATGCTCACGTATTATTCTAAAATGACTTTTCCAAAATGAGCTGCCAAGTTCCAACAGAGTTGGATTCAGTACTCCCTTAGTGGGGTGCTTCGTGAAACATATTTTACCACTGAGCAAAATGCAGTCATTGATAATCTAATTATCAATTTTAGTTTTGTAGATTTTCATACATCATTTAAGTGATCCTCAGATCATTCTGTGGGTAAAAGTATTAATTTAGATTTTGAGGCAATCTATAAAAAGTCTATTAAATATTTATGCATTTTAAATGTAGTATAGTAGAGTGATTATTTCTGCATTTATTTTTTCAGAGCTTAGCTCTTATTCTTATGTGTTGTAATACTATTTATTTGAACTGAACATAAGACAAAATGTTAACATTTATATTTCATCTTATAGCTACTTACATTCTAGTACTTCCTATTTTGTTTCTTTTAAGGGCTACCTGGTACCATGGTGCTTTGGCTTTCGACTAACTTTTATTCTTTCTTTCCTGCTTCTGATTTCTTTCCTTTTTTTATCCTTTCTCTTGCCCTTCCTGCTTCTTTCCCTCTTTTCTACTTTCCTTAACCATTCACTTCTTGATTTTCCTTGAAAACCTAACCTGTGCCCTTGATTACTGCCCCCCCCCCTCAGTAACTTAATATTTTTATAGCTGTCTCATTTCGAATCCCAAACATCGGTTTTATACATTCTATTTCATGCTATCAAATAATGTATTTTGCTTTACTTCTTTCCACACGATACATATTCTTTGTTCGAAGTTATTTACTAATAAATGTAACGCATAATTGTTTGGACCTGTTTCTGTTTCTTCTGTAGCTAGTGGAACATTGTTTTAAATTATTTTAATGGTGGCTTGGCAGCCTTTGTACTTCTGATAACACCATTCTGTTTTGGGTGTAAAAGACAGCTTAATTTTGCTCAGAGGACTCCTTATCAGTCTTGAAGTTCTTTTACATGCCTACGATATGAGATAACCGGTTTTATTTCCCTTTCCAAGGACGACATCTCGCTAAGAATTTTACGCCCGAAAAAGCCTTCTAGCTCCGCCGGGTTCGAGCCCACGATCTCGGAGACCAGAGGCTAGCATGGTACCCCAAAACCACGGAGGACGACTCATTGACTCTGAACGAATAGATGCTCATCTGGTTTAAGAAAATAGGATCGAAACGTGTACCTATTACAAAGGCCATATTTTTACTTTCTCTACGAAGTACGATGTATATGATTTCCATAAAAAATTCTATATCGAGATACCGCCGTTTTGAGAGCTAATGAATCTAGAAAAAACATTTTTAGAAAAAGGCCCATGTGTGTAGTTTAACGGAAAAAGAAGTCCACGAAAAATCCGTTAAATACCAAACTTGTATGTATGTTCGGTATCTTCCAATCCACATTACCCTTTACATGTATGGTTTTTCGATTTTTTTTATTTTCTCAAAACTGGCTCTAACGATTTTGATTAAACTTCACTAAAGATATTTCTATGACAAATAAAATTTATATCATGAATTTCTTGGGAATAGCCTCTGAAGTCTGTTAATTCTGGATGACTTTTGCATAGCAGGTTAACAGTAAGAGATCCAGAAAATCTTTCCGCACAACAAATGCAGCTCTCGTTAAAAAAAACGCAATTTGTTGTATACTTTTTTGTTTTTAAATAGATGTTTCTGAGATGTTCCTGGTTATTTGGTTTTAAAATTTTCAATACTTAATTTCATTCTAGTCATGCAAAGAGAGGGAATTTCAGTTGCATCATATCCCGTATTTCTTTTCTCATCTACAAGGAACTAAGTGAGATCATTTTTGCTAATGTTTGTAGATTAGCACGAAGTAAGAGAAGAATAAACTTTTGTAAGAATAATTTTTTGCAGAATAGGTAGAGAAAGTCACATGGATGGAATACCTGTTTTTAATTTTAATTTGGGGAGGCTTATAGCCCCTCTGTTTCTCCTGGCTCCACCAATGGATTCCATCTCCCTAACGTCCGCGAGGGAGTTTCATCGCTACCAACATAACGTAAACAGGTGCTGAAAGTTTTGTTCACCTTTGCGTTACGAAGCAGAACACACAAACACATAGTCTTACTTCCCACATGTTGTTTGTTTACCCAGATGACGTACATAATTTGCGTCAGTGTTTGGGGTTGCTATTGTTCGTTTGGACAGAGTTTGTAATTAACTCGGCGAGAATGTTATTCATGCTCCATTCCTTCCTCTTGTTATGGGCACAAAAGCGCTTCCTCTCTCCCAATATGCGCAAAATGTATCTTGTTTTGTCACATTGTGGTTGCGAAAAATGGATGCGCCTGCTAATTAGAGTATATGCGCTGCTAACAAATTATTGAAGTGCCGGCGTTGAAGAGCCAACTAATTAATTAATTAACTTTATCATTGCAGCAGTGGGTCAAAACATGACAGTCCCAGAGAAAAATTCAGCAACTGCGTAATGATATTAATTTAAAACGTAAAACTCTGAACGTGTGCTTTATATCCGGATAATCTCTAATCTATTGAAATCTCTAATCTTGAAGTTAAATTGGATTGTAACATGAGTGAGGTAAGTGAATTATAGCAGAAGTGATTCGTCTCATCTTTGCTATTTCCGAGATTCTGCAGGTATTATAGACTAGTCTTTTTATGATTATGGTTTTATTATTTTTAATTATTTATTAATACAAATTACTAATGAATTTGAACCATCGTCATTTCAGAATTTGGCAGTGCTGCCAATTCAGCAGCTATAATTTAATACAGGGTGTAGCAGAAACAATAAGAGGATTTCCAAATGAAAAATATTTATATTTGTAATACTAATATGTATTCTTCTTATACGTAGTACCTTAAAGCACAGTCCTTGAAGAGTGAGAACAGATTTCACTTATTGAATACAATGTCTTTAAGATATCCACATCGTTTTAATGCACTGTTGTATACGTCGTCTGAAGTAGTCATTACGTTTTTTAATGTAGCTGGCTGTATTCCATTTATCTCCTATGGGTTTAGGTTCTGAATATGTGCTGGTCTGGTCTTGAACTCTTTCTGCTGTAGGTAGCCCCACAAGAAGTAGTCAGGTGCTGTAAAATCTGGAAAACGAGGTGGCCATGTCACTTCTCCGAATCTGCAAATCAGACATCCAGGAAACAAGTTCCGTAGTGCTATGCTAATTATTGCAGTATGCGAGGTTGAACATGATCCACCAAAAAAGTTTCAATCATGGTTCTGTATCGCTTGAAATTTACAGTACACATTTCTCTATCTTCATCCTAACAGAAATACGGTCCGATTATTTTGGTGTCTTGTTACAGCGCACCAAACTGTCACCTTTGGATCGTGAAGGGGAGGCTGATGACGTTCACAGAGATTTTCAGGAGCCCAATACCGCATAAGCCTGTTATTGACACTTTCACTTACAGGAAACTGTGCTTCATCACTCATGACAAGATTGTTAAGGAATGTGGGATATTCCGTTACAATTCCATTATTCGGTGACAGAATTTCAAACGCATTGTCTTATCCGTTAGACATTTCACAACTTGGTTCCTGTAAGGGAGGAATCTCAAATCGTTATGTAAGAACTGACATACGAGGGTCGTTTCATAAGTCCTTAGAAAAAGCAAAAAAAAAAAAAAAAATATTTTGGCAAATTTTTTCACCATTATCCCCTTTTAGCTCGATACACATTTCCAAACGTTTCTCCAACTGTTTTAAGCTTTCCAAAAAATAGGATTTCGGAAGTTCCTCAAAATAGGCGACTGTTTGGGAGATGACCTCTTCGTTAGACATGAAACGCTTACTGCCCAGCCACTTTTTCAAGTTTGGAAATACAAAAAGTCACTGGGGCCAAATCTGGTGAATACGGTGGATGTTGTAATTGCAACCTTAAATCTACAATTTTCTTGTAGAAAACTACGCAGATGTGCACCTTTACATTATCTCGATAGAGGAGAATCTTTTTCTTTGCCAGAGAGGGTGTTTTTTTCCCCTCGATTTCTCCGTTCAACTGGTGCAATAACGATGCATACTTCTCTCCAGTTCCTTTTTGCAAGTAATCAATGTAGATGATCCCTCATGTATCCCAAAAAAATCGATGCAATTACCTTGTCTGCAGCTTTCACCACCTTTGCCTTTGGAGTCGGTTCGGCTTTAAAACACCTATGTTTCGACTGTACCTTTGTCTCTGGAGTGTAGCAGTGTATCCATGTTTCATCCACAGTTATGTATCGATGCAGAAAATCGTCAGGATTTCGACGGAAAAGTGCGAAACCAACTTCCGAATCGATCACACGATTGGGTTTATTCTCCATTGAGAGCAAATACGGCACCGTCTTTCCGAGACCTTTGTCATACCTTATTTTTGGTGCAAAATTGAGAATGCTGTACCTTGTGATATCCTTTGAACTCTACTATTTCGCCAACTTTTGATTCGTCGTTCACCTAAAACCATATTCTGGATTTTGTCAATAATTTCGGAGGAAGTCACTTCTATTGAACGTCTGGAACGATGTCGGCCACGTTTAAGTTAATTTATCCAGTTAATTGTTGCAAACGCAGGAGCAGATGTGCCATGAACTTTATCCAACTCGGATTTTATCTCTTTCGGTGTTAAACCTTTTAATTAGAAGAGTTTAATCTCCGCACGAAACTAGCTTTTTCCTGTAATTTTTTTGGATTTTCTAAGGATCTATTGACACTTCTCGTATGCAAAGTAATGGCATGCTTCCTTGCCGACCGCTGCGAACTCTATAGATGCCTGCTCTTGCTATGTTTTGTTGTGTACGTTTAGAACGAGATCACCCAGGCGGTGATTGGTTTTTGACGCTACCTTCTGTAAACCATTGTTGCACCCAACGATGAATAGCGTCCTTAGATGCTGCTTCACGTCGATTACGTTCCCGTCGAAATGCTCTCTGGGTTTGAATGATTGAATTGGTTCTGAGTACCAATTTACGGCACAAATACGCTCCCTCACTAACCAGCGCTCTACGGCTTATTGACAGAGGAAACAAACTGGCGAACTTTTTCCAGGATCTACTCTACAGTCCTGCCACATATTCGTAACAAGATGTTAAAATTGAATTCCTATTTTTTTTAATGTTTAATTTATATATTAAAATGTTAAATTTAATTTCAACCCGCCAGATCCAAAACGACGATTAATTCAAACCCGCTTATTGTTTATACCCCATCTTGTGTATAAATCCTTATAAGATAGTCTGATCCATCCTGGGGAGCTGTAAAACGAGGGGAAGTGTGAGGTCTCCTCATTCCACCCGCTCGGCATGTAAAGTGTAACAGTGGCGGAGTTAGCCAATTTTAAAGGCGATTGACCGGATACTACAGAATGTCTTGCAGTCTTTCTTCCTCAAATGAGATTTTACAAATCTTTTTTTCAAGAAGTTGCGAGTTCGAATCTCCCTTAAGGCGAGTTACCGGATAAGGTACCCCCCTTTTTTGCGGGGGTTTCCGTTACCTAAAGAAGACGAATTTCAAGTAACTTTAAGCTCTATAGACTCCAAAATAATTTGACTGATTTCATTTATCGTCCGACATGATCAACTAGGTTAAAGGAAGATAAAGAAAATGTGAAAAAAAAAAAAAAAAGGGCGTATAGTAGTGACACGTTTTCTCGACACAAATGTATCGATGTCAGGATTATTGGTAGACACAAAGACAGCGGGCCGCGCCGTGGCCGAGTGGTCAGACCAATCGCCTCTCACCTAGACGGCCCGGGTTCGATCGCAATCGACCGCATGTGAGATTTGTGGTGGACAAAGCGGCGCAGGGGCGGTTTTTCTCCGGGCTCTCCGGTTTCCCCCGCCATCTCATTCCACCGGGGCTCCATCTTCAAGTATCATCAGTGTCATCGCCTGCGGTGCCAGAGCAGTAAAAGCGGGCGTTAAACACTACCAAAAAAAAACAAAAAAAAACAGGTATTCCCAGAAAATTCAAGATATACATTGCCGGTCCCCGTAGCCGCGCTCGCTAAAGCCTCTCGCTTTGGTGCTTCGCGGCGCACGGCATCGTGGGTTCAAGTCCCGCCTTGGGCATGGGTGTTTCTGTGTTTGTAAATGTGTATCTGTTTGTGTATGTAAGGACATTTAACTAAGGAAATTTGGAAACTAAAAAAAAAGAGGTAGAAAGGGAAAAAAAAAAAAAAGAAAAGACGCAATATTGATAGAAGGATGTTTTCATATAAACTGGAGCTTAATCATACGCTTATTATAGCTCAATTCTTACTTTCTCGACCAGGTATGTGCAATAAACATAGGTATAGAAGATCTTGTATTCCCCCAAAAATTTGATAACTAGATTTCACCGGAAATACATGTTTTGAGAACACTGGAATCAATAAAAGCATTTATGGAAAAAGGTCGGTGTTTGTATGTGAGTGTGTGTGTGTGTGTGTGTGTGTCTGTGTCTGCTAACAGACCTCAAAAACAAGCAGTCAATTAAATGCCAAACTTAGCTTTTAAATTAAGTATCTTCCAAGAATGCGACACAAAGATTTTTAGGAAAATCCCGCTATCCCTAACTACCGTCTACATGGGACATTTTTTGAAAATGCTTAATTTCTCAAAAATGACTTCAACCATTTTTATTAAAATACCATGTATTTAAGATATTTTCCTGACAAACGAAATGTATAGGTTCCTTGAATTTTCTGGGAATAGAATCGTAAGACCTCTTCATTCTGAACGACTTTTGTAACTGGTAAATCGTTAGACTTACTACGTAAAAAATTAATCTCTTTAAAAAAAAAAAAATAATACAGTTTGTCATATACATAGAGTTAACCGTTTCCAGATACTCCTTGTTATTGGTTTCAATTTTGAACTACTGAAGTGTCTCTCAAATTGCAAGGTATCTTTTCTTTCATATATTTTTTGATTTTCTTCTGATCATGTAAAGAGAACCGAATTTCAATTGTTTTACAGTGAGCAGCTTATTAAAGATTAGAATACAGCTTTGCCTAGTGTAGTCTCTTATCCTTCTACTTACAAGGAAGCAAGTAATAAAATCTTTTCCGACAACGTTTATCTTGATTGGCATCGTATAGATAAAATTTTTTGTAAGAATAATTTGTTTACAAAACCGTTGGACAGTAGCCATGTGAATAGAAGACATCAGATTTTTTTTTTAAGTCATACCGAATGTTTTTCTTTTTCATGCTAATTAGCATGTGTAGAATCAAAATAGGGCCGCGCCGTAGCCGAGTGGTTAGACCATTCGCCTCTCGACTAGACGGCCCACGTTCGATCCCAAGCGACCGTATATGAGATTTGTGGTGGATAAAGCGGCGCAGGGGCGGGTTTTCTCCGGGTTCTCCGGTTTCCTCCGCCATCGCATTCCACCAGTGATCCATCTTCATTCCATGTATCACCAGTGTCATCGCCTGCGGTGCCTTGGTAGTAAAAGCGGGTGGTAAACACTATAAAAATCAAAATGTCATCTGATATAATAGATACTTTTTCACGTAACACAGGTGTTTATAACACCATAAACAATAAGATTTTTTTTACCATTCTGAATATAATACATGAGCAATTATCAAACAAGTTGTATAAAATCCTCAAATATTTAAAGTTAATAATCCTCCATAATTCGTGAGCTACAGACGAATAAGCAATTAAAGCCTCCATATCAACTTGACGTAAACATATTAATCTTACTAAAAAAAAAAAAAAAAAACACCTACTAATCTGACAACCAAAATACATTAATTAGCACACAAATCCCTGTTAAATATTTAAACACTCGTAATAATCCATCTCATCCTAACTTAAGTAAAACTTATTTTTAACACTTTAAATACGAAAAAAAAAAAAAACTAATGTTTTATTTTAAACTACTCTTTAATATTCTACGCGAAATTTGTTCCTAGTATTCTCGTGTGCCATGCTCAATGAAATATCATGTTGTTATTCGTCACGTGCACAGGTAAGCAGAGAGAGTGGAGCAGTTAAGGAACGGTTGGCCTTGTTTGCGAACAAAATAATGTGAGTGAGCTCCCGTGACCTGGTCTAGCTTTGGTGCTTCGTGGCGCAGGGGATCGCGGGTTGGAGTCCCAACTTGGACATGGATATTTGTGCTGTGTTTCTGCATTTTGGTTCTAAGTCATTCTCTCTACCCTTATGGGCAATTAAGTCACGCCTGAAGGCCAATACGTACAATACATTAATAAAATAGAAGGCTCTGAGTCAGTTGATGGCGTGAGTTAAAAGTGGGCTGTTTGAATATACTTAATGTGTACGATAACAAAAGTATTTCAAGAAGGGTGTGAAGTCGGATGCAGATATTGAAGAGCCAGAGAAAATGCGCTTTACTTTACGTTTTGAAATTCTATGTGATGGCTTTGTAATTCCGTTCTCTTCGGTTTACTAGGAAGCGGGGGAGGTGACGACGATCAATAACCTTGCCGTCTGAGAAACTGGGATAATTTAAACCAATAACAAGGAATATCTTGCAAAGGTTAACTAAAAACAAAATAGTTGACGTGATTTATCATTGGTATCCAAAGTAATTTATAATGAGAAGACAAGATTTATACCTACAAAGTTCAAGGTATACATTAATTTTTCATGAAAATATCTTAAAGATATGAATCAAAGCAGGTAGATATATTTGAGAAATTCAAAATTTTCGAAAATTTTTCCATCTAAAGGATTTTCTTGAACATTCTCATGCTTGGGAAATGGAGTAGGTACACTTAGTTTTGTTATTATATTGGTAATGTTCCCCATATTTTGCTTAACTATGCGAATACAACAAAGTAGGTATTTACGATATATTAGTCGTTATTAAGGGAAGTTAGGTTTACCATTTGATTGACCGGGTAAAGAGCACCAATCAGTTGGAGTATAAATATCATACCGGCATTTGTCTCACTAGCTCAATGGTTAGAGAAACTGCACAGAGAATGGGAGAAAAGTGTTTAAATCTCGGCTGCAGTATTGAATTCTTAAGCTGGTTCTAACAGTAAAATTTAGTTTTGTGTTTAAGCGACTATTCGTTTAAATTGTACTGCTATACGCGCGCGCGCGCGCGCACACACACACACACACACACACACACACATACACACATAGGGACTGTTTTCTAAAAGTACTGTCCTTTTTTAATCAGCTCATCTGAAAACAAGTATTTCCGGCGAAATATAGATATCGAATTTTTGGGTGGAATCTACCGATTGTGCACTTGGTAGTGAAAGTTAAAATGTAATAGTACTTATTGTATTTTAAATTAGACTTCTGTACCAGTACTTGAGAAAAACAAAAGTGATCTCAAGAAGAAATCAATGCACGACAGCAACCAGTATACCAGTGTACTACATGTGACTTCTGGGCTGAAAGTCATAGTTCACTCTAAGAAAACTAATTATAAGCAGGAAAGGAGGTCTACTCCGGTAGAGCCGTGCTCTGAAGACTTTATAATCCTGTGTAGAAGATTGCACCATCTTGTATTTAAACATGTTCTCTCTTGGTACCTGCCACCATAAAAGCACGTGAGCAGGTGATAATCCAGCCCATCAAAGGAAAATCCTTGGCTCTCCACGATACAGTTATCTTGTGAAATATTGCCATAAGGACCTCAGGCATCAGCGTTCCCGACTGGATCCACCATTGATCCGATCCTTGGGCGCCACACAAAATGAATATCGTCATAATATGAAAGCTCTTTTTTGCATCCACATTACTTTCTTTATCCGCTACCATTTATTGTTATATGGCTTCTGCAAACTATTCCCAGGCAAGCTTATTGGTTTCTCTACCACGTATAATGTAGATAGTAGTAGAGAAATTACTTAATTCCATGTAAAAATTCGACATCGAGATTTCACCAGAAGTACATGTCTTGACTCTGAATCTAAAAAATGTTTAAGGAAAAGTCTCAGTGTGTCTGTGCAAAACTAAAAACGAAAAGTCGATATAGTACCAAACTATGCATTTAAGTTCAGTATCTTAAAAGCATGCAACACGAAGATTGTAAGGAAAATCCTCCACCCACCGTTACATGAAAGGTTTTCCGAAATTTCCATTCTTCTTAAAAATGGCAAAATGATATATTATGAGTCATGTCTGAAACGACAAATTCGTCCAAGTCCTACAAGGCACAGCGCCCTGTGTACACCATCTGCGAGACGTTGTGTAGCGGCAGCAAGTCGTCACAATTTCCAAATCTTAATATTACTAACCCATATAGTCAATAATCACAATCAAATACATAACTTTAGCTTCTTCAACAACCTATCAATATTAACTAAAAATATAAACGGCACAATACAAACATAATACAGTTTGTATTGTATGGCATTGTTCACTGTAGCGCCGTGGTAAAACGTAAGTTACTCCTCTGGTGAGGGTGGCAGGTTCGCTTCTCGCATATAGCAAACCTTTTTTCTTCTTCTTCTTCTCTTAATGATGTTGTATAAACACATAGCAGATATTTATTTTAGACATACTTATTTCATACACGACATTCGATGCAGTTAATATGATAGTTATGGTTTTTCTTTGAGGGTTTATTCTACCGAAGAGCAAATGCTGCACACGAAAACAGGTGTTGCGCAGTCACGAACAGTTCTCTCTCAACTGGGAGAGGGGGGGGGGATGGAATCTGTATAGTATGAAAAAACACAAAAAGTATTTTTAAGACATCCAATGTCTTGAAGCATTGTTAGGAATCAAATTTTGGGCAAATATGATTTTTTTGAAGGTAAGAACTCCCCCCCACCACCACAAACCGATCCAATACACTCTTCAAAAACCGATTCAACAGGAACATGCCAATCACAATGGAATAACGTGATATTCTAAGACGAGGAGGCATTTTCTTACACACGTAAGGGAAAGATAATTGTCTGTCGTCCAAAGGAGGACCTATACCTTGCAAAATATTTGACTACGCAATTCCATCATGGTCGCCTACCTGTATCGTGTTGGGGCTGGATATCAAGGGATGGTCTATGTGTGCTGTGGCAGCTTGAAAATACGCTAAACGGTGTGAAAATACGCTAAACGGTGTGCAGTACATGGTAATACTGGATAATACATATTTTGTTTCCCTCTTTGAGGATGAGATATCCTGATGGAATTATCGAATGTGTACAGGATAATCATTCTGTCCACACATCTTGAAAGGGTTCACATTGGTTTTCAGAGAGGCAGGGTACCAGATTTGAACATATTGAGAAGTGGGCTGGAGTAAAAAGGGAACTGCGCTCTAATTTACCTATAGATGGGCGAAGGACGAAATGTGGCTTCTATGTACAAATTCAAGAAGCCTGGGATCTTGTAGCTTCTCGTCCACATTATTGACTCCCCAAAGCATTTATAGAAACAAGTTCTGAGAGAGGAAAAATTATAATTCGAAAAGAAAACTAAGTTATTGAGTTCATTATCTTTTAATCGGTCTTCCTATACTACTCTTTACTCTTAGTTTATACTTTCCTAAAGTAAGTCTCAGTTGTTATTCTCTGCGTAGGTTATCCACTTTCTTTTATTATTTTATACCTATCTAATATATCTATCTATTAAGTAAATCATCAGAATATTATTTCTCTTCGCTAATGATTTTGATCCAGCTAATAGCGGATAAAAATTGGTGTTCAGAGTTAATACATTCCTAACTACTATGAGAAAAGAGAAGGATGTCCGTTCTGAATATTCTAAACAGTCCAGGACCATTTTTCTATCATGATGTCTTTCCTTGCGTAATTTGATAACCACCTTTAACTGGGTAGGCCATATCGAATATTGAATGAACAAAATGGTTGAAACGCTGCTCAAATGGACACGGCGGTCCCTAGAGCATAAGAGTTATCCGATATTCATATTTTCAGGACTAGGAAAAAACGCGAAAAATCTTCTCCAAATAGCTCGCGCTAACCGAGATTCGAACGGGGGACACATTGCCAAAGTATTAAGTGAACGCAATTTGTCGCTAGATATGATGAATACAGGGGGAATGTATTTTACATTAAGCCAAAATGTAGCAAACATTATTTGTGGCTATGTAACAATAAATCAAGAATTTCAGTTAGGTTAAACCGAAATGTTAAGCTAACACAGTCCATCGTCAAGTAATAATAATAATAATAATCATAATAACAACAACAACAATAAAAGATGCATTTCTATAAAGTTAAACAAAAATGTTAAACGAAGATAATTTGTAGGTAACAGCAATAATAATGGAAGTATTTCTGTAAGATTAAATCAGAATGTTAAGCAACCACAATTTATGGTTAGTAACAATATATACAAGGGCCGTTCAATAAAGAATGATCATACTTTTTTTTTGACAACATACCTTTACTCATCCTCATAATTTTGATGGTCCTTCTGAAATAAGTCTCCCTTGGATACAAATCACCTGTTCCAGCGCTTCTGCCCGTCTGCAAAGACATGCTGGAAACCAGTTTTGAGAGCTCCTGCAAAATCGCAGCCTACTTTACTGCTTCTGATGATGGATGATGCCTCCCACAAAGGTATTTCTTCACATTAGGGAATAAAAAAAAGTCAACGCGGGGCTACTAAATCCGGACTATAGGGAGGGCGAGGGACACAACTTCACGTTGATTTTTGCAAGCAATTCAGCAACAGCATTCGCAATATGCGGTCGCTCATTATTGTGGTGCAGCATGCAGCCTGTTTTGAAGAAAATATGGTCTTTTACGTTTGATATGGAGTTGCAATGATATTTCTCTGTAATATTGTCCGGTCACTGGTTTGTGTGCAGGTACAATATGCTGATAAACCCTTCCATGAATATCCAAAATGAGATTAATTCAACTTTCCCAGCAAAAGCAACCACTTTTGCTTTTTAGATGTTTGCGAGGAAGATTTCCACACTGAGTTTCGCTGCTTGCTCTCCGGATGATGTCGCCAAGTTCCATCATCAGTGATTTATCTTCGAAAGAAAATCCGGATCTTTCTCTAACATCAACTACATGCAGACCTGCACGCGAATGTCCTTTTGTTCGGGAATTAATAGTCTTTTGAACTGAGAAGTGGAATCACGTGAGCCATTAATATTATTAATAGCTATTAACAATATTAGCGCACAGCGTAAATTTTCTGTCATCAACTAGTGACATTTTCAGTATTTGAGAAACTGTTCTTAAGGTTATTCGTCAATCCTCTCTCACACACATTGTGTAGGCCTCAGCTGAAGATTTGCTGAGACAACAGTAGAATTTCAAAGCCGCATATTGTTCCTCGCATCACCACCATTCTTGCGCTTGGCGTTACTGACCATGTCTCTTGTTTGACCCCCTCTCACAGGCGGGAACAGTGAAACTACTACGGCTTGTTTGTTACACATAAAGCCAACAGAATTTCATAAATTAAATTTTACTGCGAGAAATTATGACCGTAAAAATTATGATCATTCTTTATTGAACAGCCCTCGTAGAAGAATTTCTGAAGCAAACTCAACAATGGTAAGTGACAACAATAACGGAAATATGTATCTCGTCGCTAGGTATCAAGAATGCGGGGGACAATTTTTGTTAGATTCTCAGAATGTTAAGCAAACACAATTTATCGCTAGGTATTAAAATATAGGAACAGTTTCTGTATGATTAAGCAAAATGTTAGAGCAATCACACTTTGTTGCTAGGTAACAATATAGGAAGGATTTGCGTGAGGTTAAACCAAACCCAATTTGACAGTTGGTAACAAACACAGGAAGAATTTTTGTTTCATTCGTAGCAGTTTCTTCATTGCCTGTACACTATTTTCGTTATCAGAAATATGTGCTAGCATTATCACGAAATATAATAAATGGAGTTTTATTTTATGTCAAGAAAACCTTTGTCGATAGCAGTTTCTGGACAGATTAAAATAAGTTACGCAAAAGCATTAAGTTGAAAGGAATGGAATATTGGAACAAATAAATCAAGGTAGGCGACGAGTTTTTTTGCAAGGAAAATGTGCGCCAAGTCCTTGGACAGTTGTTAAAAGAGGTAAAGGATTCTTTCTCCCTCTTTTGAACCTCTTCGCTCACCCTTGAGGCACATACGTTTTATTTCCGTTTCCTTGACAAGTATAAAAGATTGTGCCCTGAATATATAGGGCTATTCGAAAGTAAGGAAACAGATGAACATCATAACTTCAAGTTAACTTATAACTTTCAAACATCCAGAATATTTAATGAATAGGGAGTTAATATATGAAAAGTTAAATGCCATTTGCACATAGTCAAATTCTTCAATTTAAGTACCTTTCCCACTCTTCATCTGGTATTGAATTCAACGTTCGGTATTCTGTGATGTGTTCCTTTTAACTTACGCTAAAAACTATGATTACCCTGTTTTCTAAATTCCGAGCTGCAAAGTTTTGAGAGTTTATTTATTTAAGAATGTTTCAATTTTTTGCCTTGTGCAATCTTTTGCTGTCTAACAGTATATAATTAAACTAAGGTGTGTTTGAAAAAAAAATAGGTAAACAATAATGAAAAATTCCGATATTTAATCAGGGATATTCCATGAATCCCACTAATTCCTTATTTGGAAAGATACTTGCTATTTTATGTAGATTTATTCTATCATAAAGCACTCAAAATCAGTTATAATACAAATATTACACAGGGAGCATCCATAAATAAAATATTTTAGAATTATGTATTATGAATTATTCCCAAAATGTACTAGAGTATGACACAAACATTTGGAAACGCATCTAAAATATTTTGTTGTCTATGATGTATAGAATTTTTTTTTCTCAAATGGTTTTACCGGTTATGTCTAGTCACTAACATGACTAAAGTTCATCTGGGGACAGTGCAACATTTGTCATACTATTGTCTCAATTTATAATATTAAAAAAAATAAAAAAACAAAAAAAACGTTGGGGTCATGTTTGTAAAAGAGAACAGTAGGAATTTTTATTTCTTGCTTTTTCTATTGCCTGGTATTTAGAGGAAGTATTTCATTCTATCAAAAATTTAACGTGGAGACGTCACCATAAATACACGTTTTGATGCCCACTGAGCCTCCCAACGGTAAACGTTACAGAAGAGTCCATTGGCATGTGTGAATATCATAGCTCAAATCTAAAACTATAGCCATCTATTAAAATTCGAACGTGTTGAGTTCGAGCCCAGCTGTTGTAAGGGATGGGGAGGGGCTACGTAAAATAACCGGTGTATTGGCACGCATGGATGATTACGGGTTACATTTAACTGCAGCTGCAAGTTTTAACTTTTTCTTTCTTAAAAACACTACATAAAATAGTACGGAACTAAATAAGTATATCATGATATAAAATAGCTACAAATATTATTAGTCGCCCTCCGTGGTGTAATGGTTACCATGCTGACTTCAAACCCGGCGGAGGACGATGGATTTTTTCGGGTGTAAAAATTCTTAGCATGGCTTCCTTCGGAAGGGAAGTAAAGCCGTTGGTCCCGTGTCGTAGATTTACGGCACGTAAAAGAACCTCAAGCCTGATAGAGAGGCTTCTGAGCAAAATTAAGCAGTCTTTCACACCCAAATTGGAATGGGACTCTGAGAACCAGAGTAGTTAAAGAGCGTCCATAAATAACACGCCATTTTTACAAATATTAGTATATAATTATTAAAGGCCAGTATAATACAAAAATAAATAAAAACCTTTAAAACATTATAAAATAGCTTTTATATACGTGCTGTGCATGTCTGTAAAGCAGCTCATTGAAAGGTTTATACACGTTTCATATCAGTCACACTTTTCTGCTTTGCATAACTAAAAAAGGAATAGTATTAAACATCAAACTTGGTACCCTTAACACGAAAAAAAAAAAAATGGTTTTTCCCAAAACAGCCATAACCATTTTAATTAAAATACCACATGTTTACGACATTTTCATAACGTGTCGTGAATTTTCTGAGATTAGCATACCACATGTTTACGACATTTTCATAACGTGTCGTGAATTTTCTGCGATTAGCCTCAGAAACCCTCTTCATTTGCATAATTGGTAAATCGTAAAAGAAAGACAAAATGTTGCTACATAAAAACTGTAAATGCCATTAAAGCACACAATTTCAAAGATATTCTTTTTATGGTTTTCAATTTTAAAATGTTTTTGTATTGTAACAAAACTGTTATTACGCAAATAACTCTCTATTTCATCCAACTGATTACAATAAAACATCTGTTAACAAATAAAAGTCTCTATTCGATGTTTTCGCATCAATTATTCCGTACCGTATTCTTTCTATGCTAGCTGCGGCTACGGGTCGAAACCGACTGAGCCATGATGCCCTCCCTTTTTGTGCCTGTCGGTCACATCGCAAGAAACTTCCAGAAGTAGTGCGTATTTTTGTACCTACAAACTACCGCAGGTGTCACAAACTCACACACGTATGCCAGTCAAAGCTGCGAAGCAAAGTGCTCGCCGAATGCGCACGTATCGCACACACGGATCCGCGTCGTGGCTGAGTGGTTATTCTACTCGCCGGGTTCGATCCCAGGCGACCGTATGTGGTATTTATGGTTGACAAAGCGGCACAGGGGAAGGTTTTCTTCGGGTTCTCCGCTTTCCGCACCATCGCATTCCAGTGCTCCATCCTCATTCCATATTCCGTGGTATAGGGGTAACATCCTAGCCGCTGGTTTCCAAGGTCGCAGGTTCAAACCCGGCGGAAGGGGATGAATTTTTGCGGGTGTAAAAAACCTTAGCATGGCTTTCTTCGGAGTGGAAGTAAAGCTGTTGGTCCGTGTCGTAGAGTTACCGCACGTAAAATATCCTCAAGCCTGTTAGAGATGCCTCTGAACAAAATTAAGCAGTCTTTCACGCTCAATACAGAATGGAACGCTAAGAAGCGCAGCAGTTGCGGATATTACGGCCGGTAAGGCGTAGCCCCAGTGTTCTCAAATAGGAATACGTTAGTTTTTTTTTGTTTTTCCTTTTTTTTCCTTAGGTCAAGCAATGAGAACAGAATTTCAAAATAATCACATAGCAACAACTCTTAAAGTATTGACTATCGCTTATTCCTCTTCCCATTATATGCACTTATATGGAAATGTGTAATAAAGGCATTGGTACAAATGTTTAGTGTGAAGTGGATATAAATATAAGCCTTTTTTGTTATAATGATTGGCTGAATAAGAGACCGAGAAAGTTTTGTAAACGTAACAAAGCATTTAATCTGTATCCAATTTTTGCGATAAATCTTACATTCGCTTTATCTTAAGCCAACAGTAGCGACATTAATTTCTCTTTTATACGCATTGTGAATGGTTAGGATTAAGGTAACGCCACTGAAAAGTTGCAGCTTGTTTTCCAATGTGCCCTCAGTTCATTAAGTTCGGTAAGCACAACGTTAAGACATGAGATACAGTCGAAGTAATTATCCTAGGGGTACCGTGCTCTTTTTTTTGGCAACGTTATAGAAACACCGGATCCTGTGCAAACTTGCCAACTTGGAAGGAAACATGAGAACGTGCGAGGATCTCACTTACGTTGCGCAAACTTTGCTACTGGCAAAGAAACTTCCCTGCAAGTTCAACAGACAAGCAGCTCAACAGAATTGCCAGCGGCGGGCGGCACCACGTACACGCGCTAGGAACCATATTTCAGCAACTGGGGTTAAGTATAAAGGACGATCGCCACAAAAAGAGTTATCGCGGGTACATTTTATATTCCATTTGTTGCGGCCTAAAAAATGTATGCGGCGTTTTTCCTTGCGATATGTACCATATTTATGCGCCAAGGGGGAAAAAAATAAATAAAAAACTCATCAGCTATGTATGGTAGTTAGTGGTCTTCGTATAAAAAGTGATTCTTCTATTCACGTTACGTTTTTTGCCTAGGAATGATTAAATGCTCAGTAATATAGGGTGTTTCGAAACCACACAAGATGATACTCAGGTCCTCTGTGATAGGAAAATATAATTTTCAGTGCCAATAGAGGTACAATGGCTACCTCACATTAACCTTGGTTAAAGCTTGCTTGGTTTACAAAATCCCGCTAAAGAACCTGTAACTTGAGTTATTTTTCCATTATATTACTTTCTCTAGCACATATGTACAATATACATTGTGGATAGAACTCCATGGCACAGCTCATAGAGAACCTTGGCCTACCGTCCGGCCGCTGCGTCCCCCATCTCGGTCCACGACAGACATCATGAATGGGGTGCAGTATTGGTGGGTGAGACGTGGTCAGCGCTTCGAACCCCTCCCCGGTCAGTTAATGCGGTCTTCACGACCTGGAGCCGCTACTTCTGCATCAAGTAGCTCCTCACGAGGTCCAGGTCTCCCTCGGGGGAAAAATCCCCACACCGGTTACTGGGAATCGAACCCAGGTCTCCCGCTTGGCAAGCAGCTGCGCTATCACCGCGCTAAGGAGACGACCTTGTGGATAGAGAAGGTACGGTATTCCACCCAAAATTCGATATCAAGATTTCTCCGGAAATACATGTTTTTAGGTCCCCTTAATTCAAGTAAAACATGTTTAGAAACATGTCCGTTTGCGTGTGTGTGTGTATGTGTGTGTGTGTGTGTGTGTGTGTGTGGACAGCACAGCTAAAAACGATAGTTAAATACCAAACTAAGTATTTAAGTTCATTATCTTCCAAGAATGCTACACGAAGATTTTCAACAAAATCGCTCCACCCCATACTTGCCCTTGACATGAAACATTTTTAGAAAAATGTTATTTTCTCAAAAATGGCTCCAATGATTTTGATTAAAATGCCACATATTTAAAATATTTTCATGATCGAAATGTGTATTTTGAATGTTCTGGGAATGACCTCTGAAGACCTATTCATCCTGAATGACTATAACTTTTGTGTAATTGGTGAACCGTAGGAGATAGACAAAAATTTATTGCACAAAAAGTGAAGATTTCTATAAAACACAATTTATGTCATATACATTTTTTTTTTTCGTAGAGTTAATCGTTTTCGAGATATTGATTTATTGATTTCAGTTTTAAGATACTTTGTTTTGGGTTTTGGTCTTTAAGGAAATGTATAATGTAGCTATTTCTACCAAGGATTGTCTCATTTAAAATGAAGTAGTTAGAAAAAAATCTGATATGTTCCATTCACATGACTTTCTCTATATCACTGCAACAAATTATTCTATTTGCTTCGTCTAATGGAGCAAACATTAGCAGAAATAGTCTTATTACTTGCTTCCTTGTTAGTAGAAGCGAAATAAGGAGGTAACATAGGTTAAAGTGATAGTCAAAAGCTGGTTGCTCTGCGACTGAAGTTCCTTTGTTTGTATGGACACGAGTTCACAAAGTCCTGTATGAGAAAAGTATAAGTCTTTATAGCTGAAACCAAAAACAAGGAATGTCTCAAAAACAATCAACTCCACGAAAAAAAATGTATATAACATAAATTGTGTGTTTTAAGGTGTTCTACATTTGTTGTGTGGTAAGATTTTGTCCATCTCTTACGGTTTAGCAGATATGCAAAATTCCGTAAAATTGACCGAGAATAAAGTAGTCTTCAGAGGCTATTCCCAGAAAATTCAAAATATACATTTTATTTGTCATGTAAATATCTTTAATATACGATATTTTAATCAAAATCGTTAGAGCCATTTTTTAGAAAATCAAAATTTTCTAAGAAAGTTCCATGTAAAGGTTAGTTTGGGGTGGGGGGATTTTTCTCAAAATCATCGTGTCGCATCCCTGGAAGATACTAAACTTAAATACCAAGTTTCGTTTTTGAGTTATCGTGTTCGCGGACACAGGGACACACACACGGACCTTTTTCTGAAAATATTTATTTTGGATACAGGGGACCCTAAAACATATATTTCCGGGGAAATCTCGTTATCGATTTTTTTGGTGGAGTGCAACACCTTCTCTATACACTATATACATAGCACGTATAGAGAAAGTAACAAGCTTTCTTAAGAATGCTTTGTACAGGCATCCTTAAACAGAGTGCAGAGAAATTCATATGAATGTAACACTTAAGATTTTTAAACAAGAAGTTAATATCTGGCAGCAGAGCTGAATGACGTAAGTCTCTTTCGTGGCAAACGCGTTTTAGCCACCAGTTCGTGTACATTATAGTAATTATTTCGTAGAAAACAGGAAGCTAATGGGAAATAATGTTTAAAGTAACGTTAACTTCCCCTCAGCCGCCCGGGTGTAAGCCGGGCATCGAAAATGTGGTACGTCACGAAAACAGCTAATCTTTCAGTCGATGCTTTATAGGTGGTTATTATGTATTACAAATCAAGACAAATGTTTTACAGTGCTTCATGGAGAGGAGTTTTAAATGTTAATCAAGTTTCCACTGTCATATTTACATAATTTAGTGATTTGTGGACTTGAAACTACGCTTGGAAAATAAATATTGTTAAATACTAATAATGTTTGTGTTTATTGTTTTTACAGTAACTTGTTTTACAGGTTTTTAAACGCTCAGATTTTAAGAATAAATGTTTCAAAGGTACTTGGGGAGTTGGACTCTTCTCCCTAGGTATTTTTTGTTAACTGCTATGGTGATAATATCGGGGGCTTTTTAACTTGAACAACTTAATATTACTTTGTAGGTTATTAAAATAAGGTTAGTCATTCTGTATCATTAAGCACACGCACATTCACTGACCCATTGATAATGTCAGACTCTGATAGGGGTAGAGAATAATTAATGATAACGAAAAATGCCATGCCCCAGCCGGGAATCGAACCCAGGACCTCTGGGTAATTAGAAGAGCCCGATGTTGAATCTCTGTTTTTTGGGTGAATTCCTGGATAAGAATTTCCGTGCTTTTGGCGGTCATAATTAAAATTCCGGATAATTTCAACTCCGGTTCGTCTATATACTCTTCAGAGCAACTGTACGCAAAATAGGTAAGCAAGAAGGCAAAGCTATAGCGGACGATTAAAAAGACAAATACAGAGCTTACTTTTACTTTCTCTAACATGTACATCATTATACATAGTATGTAGAGAAGGTATTATATTCCACTCAAAAATTCAACACCGAGATTCCTCGGGAATAAACGTTTTAGGCCCTTGCACATATGTGTATATAAAACATTTTTAGAAAAAGGTTCGTGTGTGTCGGTCGTTTGTCTCAACACGATAACTTATACACGAAAAGTCGGTTAAATATCAAACTTGATATTCAAGTTCAGTATCTTCCAAAGATGCGACGAGAATTTTCAGGAAATTCCCCCACTCGAAATTACCCTTTATATTTGAAATGTTTCGAAAAATTTTATTTCTCTGTAGCCTTAACGGTTTTAATTAATATACCGCATATAACAGCTTGGTGATAAAGGAACGGTATATATTGAATTTTCGTGCAACGTTTATTTGCGCGTAAAAAGAACCCCATACCTTGAAGGGAAAACATCTTGGGCTAAATTCCAATTTTCACGTCCGTAAGTTGTGATTTCGTCCTATAATGCCAATCTATGGCCGATACTAGCGAACTCGAGAACTATAAATTCCGCGATCAAGAAACCACTATAAATGTGACCCAGTATACGCCGACGTGGCACGATAGAACTTGAATGACTGAATGAATGAAACAAGCAAATAAATAAATATGATTATTTAAAGCAGGCGCACACAATTTTAACGCCGTGTATAGTAAGTTGAATATGTGCTATGGTAAAAACAGACTGACATGCTATTAGGATGCGTTCCATACGTGTAGAGTAATTGAGACCGACACCCAAAGTTGGAGTTGGAAAAAAGAGGCATTTTATTTTTTTAAAAATGAGGATTATGCACATTGTAATAACCTACATGTTTGTCCACCGCGTGCAGTTGTACCGCGTAGTTTACATATACGTACCAATATTTTAAGAGAGGGAAATGCGGCGTGGGTGGTAGACAATCTCTAAATCCATTCAATCGATTTTGTTAATTCTTTCATGTCATCCATTTGCAATCCCGATTCGTTGAATAGGTTTATCAGATGATATTTTGGCACGTTATTGCGGAGATGTCAGGTTTTTAATGACTTTCAGCACAAATGGGATAAATGGGAAGGCTTAAATAAAAAAAATATTGGAGTTAATAGTTGCATATCGCAGTTTCCATCTGATTTCGTCGAACTTTGTAATCAGTGAGTACTTTGAAATAATTCTTTTTAAAACTTGGTTCTTGGCAAAAATAGACTGTCCTGTAAGTTTCAAATATTTTGGCTACCTTTATTTTCAGTATCCAACATAAATGAACATTTTGTGGTCCGGCTAGATCAGCTTTGTACACTTTCTAACACATATTTTCATTAATATAGAGGTGGGGAAAAGTAGGAATACAGCAATGAAATATGATCTATCGAAATCTAATATAATTTAGATTTATAAAGTAACGCAGCAATAACATGTTTTTTGTGAATATTCAGATTTTTGGTATTCAATATCTACACAGTACTTTAATCTAGATTTGACCCTCAAACACGTTGTAAAACTATTATCTTTATTTGTATCAATGTCATAGCATGAATCCTTATTAAACTGAATCCTGTCGTCAACATTACCACGGTCTTTTAACAAAAACCTAATATTTAAGAGTATTCTTAAGGAAAATAAAGAAATTAATTGGTATAAAATTCGGAGATCTTTGGCCAGTGAATTGAATCGAATCCGTCTTGTCTCTTGTTTGGAAATTCTTCCACCAAAATGTCTCGTGCAGTTAATGCTTAATGAGCATGAGCCCCATCATGCCGAAAATGAAATTTATCGTGCTGTTCATCCATAATATTACCGCTTCGGTTTTCCTTTAAAGTTCCCGTTGCCCTTTATTTTCAACCTCTTATAGACATTAACATGCCCGTTGCCAATATCATTTGAGCTATTGGGCTCTTTTAACATAAAAGAAAAAAATCTGATGTGTTCCTTCACATGACTTTTTCTACTTCTGCGTAACAAATTATTGTTAATAAGCTTATTCTTCTATTTACTTCATGCTAATCGAGAAAACTTAGCAGAAATAGTCTTATTATTACTTCCTTGTAAGTAGAGACGAAATATGGGAGTATCATAGGTTAAAGTGAAGTCAAAAGCTGGTTACTAGGTGACTGAAGTTCCTTTGTTTGTATGGACACGAGTTGACAAATCCCTGTATGAGAAAAGTACAAGTATTTTAAACCTGAAACCAAAAACAAAGAATGTCTCAAAAACGATCAACTCCTCGAAAAAAAGAATTATATAACATAAATTGTATGTTTTAATGTGCTCTACATTTTTTGTGTGGTAAGTTTTTATCCATTTCTTACGGTTTAGCAGTTTTGCAAAATTTGGTAAAATTCATCCAGAATAAAGTAGTCTTCAGAGGCTATTCCCAGAAAATTGAAGATATACATATTATTTGTCAGGTAAATATCTTTAATATACGATATTTTAATCAACATCGTTAGAGTCATTTTGACAAAATCAAAATTTTCGAAAAAAGTTCCATGTAAAGGGTAGTTTGGGGTGGGGGGATTTTCTTGAAAATCTTCGTGTCGCATCCTTGGAAAATACCAAACTTAAATACCAAGTTTGGCATTTAACGGTCTTTTCGTTTTTGAGCTATGCTGTCCCCCCCCCCCACACACACACACCACACGCACACACACGGACCTTTTTTCAAAAATGTTTTTTTTTATTCAAGGGGACCCAAAACATGTATTTCCGAAAAAATCTCTGTATAAAAGTTTTGGGTGCATTAAAACACCTCTATACACTATGTACATAGTACGTGTAGAGAAAATAAAAATCCCTATTTCGTGTTTTGATTTCCTTTGCACTATTAGATCAATGTGGAGAATAGCAAGACACTAACGCTTTACTTATGAGTGAAAATTGTAGACTGCCCACTACTTTCAAAAAGAAGATCCTAGTGTTGACACAAACACGCGCGCGCGCACACACACACACACACACACACACACATTTTCCTTTCTTTCCTTCCTTTTGATTCAGGGGGTCTCAAAGATGTATTTCTGATAAATCTCGGAGAAAGTGCTTAAGTAAGAATACTTTGTGGACGAATAGTCAATACATTACCAGATTTGTATTTTTAATTTCTCTATACTACTATGTACATAGTGTATAGAGAAGATATTGTATTGCACCCAAAAATTCGATACCGAGAATTCACCAGAAATATACGTTTTGAGACCACCTGAATCCAAAAAAAGCAATTTTAGAAAAATGTCTGTGTGTGTGTGTCTGTGGGCAACATAGCTCAAAACTTGGTATTTAAGTTTGGTGTCTTCCAAGGATGCGACACGAAGATTTTCAAGAAAATCCCCCCACCCCAAACTACCCTTTACATGGAAAAAATTTCGAAAATTTTGATTTTCTTAAAAATGGCTCAAACGATTTTGATTAAAATCTCGTAAATTTAAAATATGTACTTGACAAATAAAATGTATATCTTGAATTTTCTGGGAATAGTCTCTGAAGATTACTTTATTCTGGATGAATTTTACGGATTTTTGCATAACTACTAAACCGTAAGAGATGGAAAAAAACTTACCACTCAGAAGATGTAGAGCACATTAAAACACATAATTTACGTTATATACATTTTTTCGTGGAGTTTATCGTTTTTAAGATTTCCCTTGTTTTGTTTTCAGCTATGAAAAACTTGTACTTTTCTCATACAAGGATTTGTCAACTCCTGTCCATACAAACAAAGGAACTTCAGTAACATAGCAACCAGCTTTTGACTATCACTTTAACGTATGGTACTCCCTTATTTCGCTTCTATTTACAAGGAAGCAAGTAATAAGACTATTTCTACTAATTGTTTCTCGATGAGCATGAAGTAAATAGAGGTTAAGCTTTTTAATAATACTTTGTTGCGGAGATGTAGAGAAAATTGTGTGAATGGAACACATCAGATTTTTTAGCACGTTTTAGCTCTGTTAAGAAATTCGAATTGTATAATTAAAATCTCGATCTAAAGAGTTAACATCAAGCCAAACGCTTACTAGGTGAAGAAATAACAAATACAGACGGTAATTCTAGAAGAAAGTTGCACCAAGAATCCTGTTTTAGTCAAAGTTATGTAACACATTCTCGAGATGAAGCGCAATTCGATACAGTTTACCTTTCCCTGGTTTTGTATTGGAAACTGGGTCAGTGACATCATTCTTTGATCTGAAAATATTCCCTTCAAGGTTGTATAGGCAATTGAATCCTCCAGGATCGCATTTCGAGCATGCCCACGCGAGGGGAAGTGTGAACATGCTTTTGTTGGTCCCAAACCGGTTGCATCGCATATCAGCTGGCGGACGTGTTCCGTATCGGTAACTACACACAGCCCCTGAGTGAGAATTCGACTGTGGTGATGTTTCCCAATATGTAGCCGCTGTTATCGTGTTTCTTTCAGTCCACTAGACTGCTAAAATTCTCATACTGTGTCGAGAGGTAATATACACCATCAGTACTAAGGATACCATATTATGAAAATGATAAAACCTGATGTGTTATATTCGCATGACTTTTTGTGCCTCTATCGCTTATTATTGGCTATACAAAATACTCCTATGATTATTTATTATGCTTTCTAATATATATATATATATATATATATATATATATATATATATATATATATATGTGTGTGTGTGTGTGTAGAGAAAGTATTGTATTCCACCGAAAATTCGTTAACGATTGCATTGGAATTACAGGTTTTGAGGATCCCTGAATATAAAAAAACATTTTTAGAAAAAGGCCTATATGTCTGTGTGTGTTTGTGATTTGGTATTTAAGTTAGATCTTCCAAAGACGTCACATGAAGATTTTCAGGGAAATCCCTTCTCAAACTAAACTTTACAGAGAAGAATTTTCGAAATGTTCGATTTTCTCAAAAATGAAATACCGTATATTATAGATATTTACATGACAAATAAAATGTTTATCTTGAATTTCTTGGTAATAGTTTCTGAATGACTTTTGCATAACTCGTACATCTTAAGAGATAGACTAAAACTTATACATAAAATGTAAATCTCGTTAAAGAATTAATTTCATATGGGTATTTTTTTTTAGTTAACCTTTTCCGTGTTATTCCTTGTTAGTGGTTTCAATTTTAACATTCTTCTTAAACTGATGCAAACGGAAATTTGTATTCTGCTTCTTTTGTTTTATTCCTGGCCGTGCAAAGAGAACTGAATTTCAGTCACATAACAACCATCATTTAAAATACTTGACTATGATTTTAGCATAGCGTGTTCCTTTATTTCCCTTTTACGTATAAGGAAATAAGTAATAAGATAATTTCTACTAGTTTTTATCTTATTAGTATAAACCTTTGTAAGAATAGGGTGCTACAAAATAGAGAATGTCATGTGAACGGAACACATCACATCCTTTGCCTATTTCATTTTTATCGCGATAAATCTTTGAAGAAATAGTTATCTACTGATTTCGTTATAGATGCAAAGGATTGAGTGATAGTCAATTTTGTTACAAAGTATTTAACAGAGATATTCCGAAATAGGCTGTTTCTCAAAAAGGATTATTTGGATACATTGTGGGTTTTAAGGAGATTTACATTTTTTGTGCAGTACGGTTTCGTACTTAAACTTATCAGTTGTATAAGATTATACAGCATTTCTTCTCAATGGGCTGTTCCCAGCAAATTCAAGATATACATTTTATTTGTTGTAAATATTTTTGATATATATAATATTTCAATCAACACTATTCGTGCCAATTTTTGAGAATATAAAAATTTTCGAAATGTATTCCGTGGAAAGGATAGTTGTGGATAAGGGATTTTTGATGAATGGGATCTTAGGAAGATAACCCAAATGCTGTTCTCACACTTGCGCGCGCGGACCTTTTTCTTTTGCTGTTTGTATTCAGGAGTCCATAAAACTGAAGGTATTTTGGTATCGAATTTTTCAATACATTCTTTATTTGCTATGTACATTGTAGAGAAAGTAAAAGATGGGACGTACTCAAAAGACTTGACAGTTACGGTCTCCTCCCTGTTCTTGCTCTTCTTCTGTATTTCATATGTTCATATCACGTCCAAATTTATATAGGTGTTCCTATCGACGTTCTCATTTTCGGTGTATAATCTAGCAAACTACCCTTTATACAGAGAATTTTAACAATTTTGATTAAAGTAACAATATATTTAAGACATTTTCCTGCCAAGTAAAATCTATAATAACCTTTTTGGGAATAGCCTCTGAAATCTTCTTTATTGTGACTGACTTTTGCATAACTGGTACACCTAAGAGATAAATAACACAGAAAACATGTAATCTCGTTAAAGAACACGATTTATGTCAAATACATTTTTTGTATGGAGTTAACCATTTCCGAAGTATTTCATGATGTTTGCTTTCAGTTTTAAAATGCCCATATTTCTCTCAAATAGGAACTCAGAAGTTTGTGGTGAGTGGTTGGCTCAATTTGTGGTGTAGGTGTGAATCAGTTTGTGTTACGGATGGTTAGGTTTATTCATTTTTACTTTCTCTATACCCACTATGTACATAGTGTATAGAGAAGGTATTGCACTCCACCCAAAAATTCGATACCGAGATTTCACCGGAAATATATGTTTTGGGATCTCCTATATCAAAAAAAAAAAAGCATTTTCACAAAAAGGTTCGTGTGTCTCTGAACACGATAACTCAAAAACGAAAAGTCGGTAACATACCAAACATGATATTTAAGTTTAGTATCTTCCAGGGATGCGACACGAAGATTTTGAGAAAAATCCCCCCACCCCCAACTACCCTTTACGTGGAACATTTTTCGAAAATTTCGATTTTCTCAAAAATTGCTCTAATGATTTGATTAAAATATAATATATTAAAGACATTTTCCTGACAAATAAAATGTATATCTTGAATTTTGGGAATAGCTTCTGAAGAGTAGTTTATTCTGGATGAATTTTCGGAATTTTGAATAACTGCTAAACCGTAAGAGATGGACAAAAACTTACTACATAAAAACGTAGAGCACCTTAAAACACACAATCTATGTTATATGTATTTTTTTCGTGGAGTTCATCGTTTTTGAGACGTTCCTTGTTTTTGGTTTCTGCTATGAAAAACTTATATTTTTCTCGTTCATGAATTTGTCAACTGCTGTCCATACAAAGGAACTTCAGTGGCATGGCAACCAGCTTTTGACTATCACTTTAACCTATGGTACTCCCTTATTTGGCTTCTACTTACAAGGAAGCAAGTAATAAGACTATTTCTGCTAATGTTTTCTGATTAGCATGAAGTAAATAAAAGTATAGGTAAATTTTTTAAGAATAATTTGTTGCAGAGATGTAGAGCAAGTCAAGTGAATGGTACACATCAGATCTTTTTTCTCCTGGTCAAGCAATTCAAAGCATCAATTAACGATCAGCTCTTAAAAGATTTCACTATCACTTAAAGCTAGTTAGTGCATTCCCTTATTATCTGCGTATCGACAAGTAAATAGATGTATGATATAATCAATACTGCGAATGTTTATATCGATTAATGTGTGGCGCATAGAGGAATAAGCTTTTTAAGAATAGTTTGTTGAAACATGGGAAGTGAAAGTCATGCGAATGTAATATTTACTTTCTCCATACGCACTATGTACATAGTGTATACAGAAATTATTGCACTCCACCCAAAAATTCGATACCGAGATTTTACCGGAAATACATGTTTTAAGGTCCCTAATATCCAAAAAAAAAAGCATTTTCACAAAAAGGTCCGTGTGTGTGTCCGTGAACACGATAACTCAAAAACGAAAAGTCGGTAAAATACCAAACTTGGTATTTTAGTTTAGTATCTTCCAGGGATGCGACACGAAGATTTTGAGAAAAATCCCCCCACCCCAAACTACCCTTTACATGGAACTTTTTTCGAAAATTTTGATTTTCTGAAAAATGGCTCTAACGATTTTGATTAAAATTTCGTATATTAAACATATTTACCTGACAAATAAAATGTATATCTTGAATTTTCTGGGAATAGCCTCTGAAGAGTGGTTTATTCTGAATGAATTTTGCTAAATTTTGAATAACTGCTAAACTGTAAGAGATGGACAAAAACTTACTACACAAAAAATTTAGAGCACATTAAAACACACAATTTATGTTATATACATTTTTTTCGTGGAGTTCGTCGTTTTTGTGACATTCCTTATTTTTGGTTTCTGCTATGAAAAACGTATACTTTTCTCATACAGGAACTTGTCAACTCCTATCCATATAAACAAAGGAACTTCATTGACATAGCAACTAGCTTTTGACTATCACTTTAACCTACGGTTGTCCCTTATTTCGCTTCTACTTACAAGGAAGCGAGTAATAAGACTATTTCTGCTAATTTTTTCTGATTAGCATAAAATAAATAGAAGTATAAGCTTTTTAAGAATTATTTGTTGCAGGGATATGGAGAAAGTCATGTGAATGGTACACATCAGATTTTTAAATTCAGTTAATGATAGCGGGATTGTTTTAAATGATGCGAGAGGCAGCTCATCGCTCCCAGGTCACCGCTTTAGGAATCTGTTCGTGCAGTAGCAGTAGAGCGTCGTGTCGTTTCTACCCTAGATAGGCAAATGATGTGAAACAACATATCTATGTTACTCCTGCCTTTCGTTATAAAAGGTATTCGAAACAATGCCCTTCTCCGACTATCATATTCAACACAGTGTTCGAACTCTCGAAGAATTTTTGCAAACACACGCCGGATACTGTCTTCTAATCCTGTAGTTAAATCTTCATTTAGATCTAGAGATCGATCCAATTACTGTTGTCAAAGATGATACAATGTGAGATAGCAATTTTCTTGGGCATGTTTTCAAGGCAATCTTCATCAGTTACAAGCTATTTCAGCTAGAGCGCTCGCCAGGGAGCATTGGAATACTTATAACTCGCAGGAGTGTGCTTGCACCATGCAATACAGCTCGGTACTGTGACAAGCTGTCGTCACAGCTAGACGAAGAGTATAATGATGCTGGACGTTCCATTTCCTTGTTTAGTACCTTTTGACAGGCAAGACAAGTAGTCCGTCCTTTTCGGTAATAGAAGTTGTTCTCCACTCCTCCCCGGCTTGACATATGACACTGGCAAGAAGCGCAAACACTTGTGCTATGATCCTCGCCCAGTGACTATTGGCATTTACGCACCTCTCCAGTCGGGCTCCAAACATTGTTGCAGCGTACGCGCGTGTCCTATGACTCAGCCGAGTAGAAATAAGACAACGTGATCTAATATCTCCTAAGTTGGAAATGTTGGTTGCCCATTTTTAAATACCTAATAGTGCCCACCGCTCGAGCAAAGCTTATTACAGTCAACGTACATGATCTATAGTATACACCGTGATAACTACAATTAACAGACGGCTTCACATTAGGCTATTACCAACGTATCTTATGCCAATCAGGCGGAGCTGCAAATTTCGTTAGGCGCATGAGCTAGGCCCCCGCTGAGCGAGGGCATTCAACCCAATACCGCCTACAAGTCATTCCCAGCGACCGCCAATTGTCTTATTCATGTGTAGGCAATATCTTAATTTAGGACCACAGCAGTTAAAACCCGACCGTAAACCAGCATTTGGCTTTCTGCCGTATTAGCTTAAAAAATACGATACTATTGGTTCTCCAGTAACTTCGGCTCAACGAATGCTTTTTGTCATAACTATTTAATGCAGAAATATTATTAATCTCATAACATGAGTATTAAAAGCGAAATAACTATCGGAGATAAAGCATCAGCCATAAAGATACATCTTTTATTTCGCTCAGACATACAAAATAAAAGATCCTATAAACCAGATCTCAGCATGTTCTCTTATTTATATTAATCTTGCTTTCTTGTGATAAAGACATGTTAGGCTTACCTGGGTAGTGCGTCTGCCTCACATTCTACAGGTCGCGAGTTCGAATCTCGTTGTAGGGTGAGTTACGCGATAAGCTTTTTTTTTTTCTTCGGGGTTTCCCTTATCCTGGGAAGACGAATGTCGAGTAACTTTAAAGCCGAGATCATTTGAGCATTATTTTATCGAGTTCATTCATCGCCCGATGTGACCAATCAGATTAAAGTACGTTAAGCTTAAAAAAAAAAAAATAAATAAAAAAAGACTTTCATGTCAGTGACCTGTTTCTCTGAGAGCATTTATGCCATATTGTGGCATACTTTCTTTCTCCAGCCCGTATGTAAATGTACACAGTGGCTAGAGAAGATAGGTGTTGTATTCTATCCAAAAATTCGATGTCGAGATTCAGTGGAAATATGTTTTGAGGTCCCCTGAGTCCGAAAAAAAAAGTTTAGAAAAAATCTATGTGTGTCTGTGGACAGCATAGCTCAAAAAGGTAAAGACCGTTAAATACTAAATTTGATATTTATGTTTAGTATCTTCGAAGGATACGACACGAAGATTTTCAAGAAAATCCCCCCACCACAAACTACTCTTTACACACATACGTACATACATGCATACATACAGGGGCCTAGAATGTTGCACAATCTTCTTAGCTATTTACGTAAATGCGTAGTTAGTAAAATTAATTTCTCATGAATTTGTTAGTGACTTTGAAGAGTCGGATGATGCGAGGAAGCACGCGGCCTTCTGCTTTTGTCCAGACGGGCGCCAGCTAATTACAGAAAGTAACGATTCCAGCAATTTCTGTACAATAAGTAGCTTCACGGTCAACAGCACTCGGCGTGTCGATGGATGCGCTTGGACGCGGTCCCATTGGGTCAATTTCTCTTGGACGATGTAGAACGGGAGCAAATGCCAAACTTGTTTCTGATTACCCGCTACCATTTAAATTTGGTCACTATGTTTTTTTTTAAATTTTATATTCTATCACTTATCTAAAATTGAGGAGTTTTTATATTCCTACACTCTTCGAGGTCCTCTTGAGTGCCAAAACTGTCACTGCGACATTTTATCGTGAAGAGCATAATAATCCAAAAATGAAAAAATCTGTTGTGTTCCATTCACATGACTTTCTTTAGTTATTCCACAAACAAACTTTTCCTTATAAAAGATCGTTCTTTTATATACGCCATTCTAATTAAGATAAACATTGGTCTCATCACTTGCTTCTTTGTAAATAGAAGGGAAATAAGGGAATACACTAGACTAAAGCGGTAATCGTGTCTTTTAAAAGCCGGTCGATAAGTGAAACAATTGGAATTCGATAGGTAGAGTCAGAATGAAAAATGCCATGCGATAGCCGGGATTTGAACTACAGATCTCTCGGTCTCTAACCGGTTGCTTTAACCCTGAGCTAACATGGCAACATGTCGGCATCGCGTTGAATTTTTCAACTGTTTCGCATGTTTCCCTTTAAACCACAAGGTGATCTCAAATTATTTTGAGATGGCATACCCCAATGGCGACTTACAATATTGTAAGTACTTAAAGTCCCAGGATTCATAGTTTATTATGGTCAATTGGTATTGATTTAATTATTTTTTTCACACAAGCCGTGTGTAGGACAGGAATTGGATAGGTAGTCAGACTGAGAAATGCAATGCCATAGCCGGGATTTGAACCACGGATCTCCCGGTCTCTAACCGGTTGCTCTACTACTGAAACATGCGAGTCAGTTGAGAAATTCAATGCTATGTCGGTATGTTGTCATGGTAGCTCAGTGGTAGAACAACCGAGAGAGACCGGGAGAGTCATGGTTCAAATCCCGGCTATGGCATTGAATTTTTCAGTCTGACTCTACCTATCCAACTCCTATCCTACACAAGGCTCATGTGAAAAACAATTAAATCAATTGAAATTTGGTTCTCTTTGCTTGTTATGAGTAAAGAAAAGAGAGACGAAAAGAAACATATCTTCCGTTTGAGAAAAGTTTAAGCACCTTAAAGCTGAAACCAATAATTCGGAATATCTCTAAAACGCTTTTTTCTGCAAAAAATGTATATGACAAATTGTGTGTTTTAATGAGATCTACAGTTTCTGTGTAGTAAGTTTTTGTCGAACTCTTACGGTTTACCTAGTTATACAAAATGTATACACAAATTATCCAGTATGAATAGGTCATCAGAAACTATTCCCACAAAATTCAAGATATGCATTTCATTTGTTATAAAAGTATCTTAATCATATGCCATTTTAATAAAAATCGTTAGAGCCATTTTTGAGAAAATAAAAAAAAAAATAAAAATGTTCCATGTAAATGGTAGTTGAGGGTGGGGACTTTCTTGAAAATCTTCGTGTCGCAGGATTGGGAGATGCTGAACTTAAATATCAAGTTTGGTATTTAAACGCTTTTTCATTTTTGAGCTATGCTGCCCCCCCCCCCCCCCACACACACTCCCTCACAGACATGTTTCTAAAAATGCTTTTTTTTTTATTCAGGGGATCTCAAAACATTTCAGAATATTCGCTGTTATTAGTTTCAATTTTAAACTACTTAAACTTTTCTCAAACGGTTTTGTTTTACTCCTGGCAGACATTATTTGTTATTATCTCTGTTGTTTTACTCCTGGTCATGAAAGAGAACCGAATTTCAATGACAATCTCCAAGCGGCAGCTTTAAAGATTTGACTGCCGCTTTAGCATCGTAATTACAGGGAAGCAAGTAATAAGACCATTTCTGCTAATGAACTTTAAGCCGCAACAAATGATTTAATGATTTACCTACCGAGTTAAAAATTAATTGCACCACTGTTGATCTTTAATAGTAAGGGCGCGAACATTCAGTAATGAACGACGTGAATTACAAAGTCAGCTCCGTCACTTATTCCCATTCTATGGCTACGAGATATAGTCTCCGATTTTTTTTTTTTTTTTCATAGTTCATGTAATGATGATAGGTAAATCTAGACTAGAAATCTGTGTATAGCCTAGAAAATTGCGTTATTTGTTTTAATAGTGTTTTTTTTTTAACCAGGAGGAAGCATTTTGGCATGTGTGAGAAAGAAGCAGCATTGCCAGATCGAAAATTTCTGTTATAAAACTGAATTTACTGCACTAGTCAGTCCACGTATTCTAAATTTCATGTCATGGGAGAATTATTACACTTTGCTGGAAGAGGTAAAGTTTACGGGTTTCAATTTCAAGAAGCTGACAAGTATGAATATTACATAATTATTCATTTCATAGTCTTTTTCATTCCGGTGCGATTATAGCTCAAGAAGATTTTGGGGGGTTTCCAGCCCACCCATGGTGCCAATCTTTTAGAGGTTACATTATAATGACATTTGACAACTATTAAGAGATAGCAAAGCCGTTTTTTGAGAAATAACACACCGTTCATATTTTAGAAAATATCTCTGCAACCCTAGAGGTTAAGTTGCACAGTATCTTCAGTTCAGATGAAGAGGTTTCCCGGAGAAGTGCATGCATAATGAAGAGAGAGATCAAAGCAACGTTTGTCATTCGGAATGAAACCTTACAGGAAATTTATGGGCTGTATAACGGATGTTCACAGCTGTCTCGACTTGTAATGCTTTCACAGAAGAAGATGCTTCCTACGTGAGCATACTTCACTTGGGTACCAGGAAACAAGGAGAGGAAATCCGTTATACGCATGTGAATGGAAAAGGCGGTATTGCACAAGGAATTTGTGATACGTGCAGATTAAACTGCCATAAAGCTGTCAGGTGTACTCTTGAATGTTATTTTCACATACAGCTAGGTTTAGTGCGGACGCTTTCCACTGATTCACCTTTGTTATCTTCACCTGTGTTTTAATGACAGCTTTATGCAGCAATAAAACCAAACATCTCTGAACTGGCGTCCAGTGTATTTGAGATATTGAATAGAAATCTTAATTCAGGCTGTTGCCGCGACCAGGTTACAAAAATCTGATGTGTTTTATTCACAAGACATTCCCCGTGTATTCTAATTTAATTTTATATGACCTCCACAAACTAACCTTGCAAAAGCTTATTACTTATTCCACTACGTACAATATGTAGGGGAAGGTATTTCATAAAAAAGAAATCGTTATCGAAATTTCATCGGAAATATGTTTTGAGATCCTTTAATTCGAAAATACAAATTTAGAAAAAGATCGGTGCGTATGTGTATGCCTGTGGACAGCATAATTCAAAAGCGAAACTCTGTTAAATACCGAACTTGATATTTAAGTTCACAATCTTCCGTAGATTTCCAAGAAAATCCCCCCACTCTAAACTACCTTTTACGTGGAAAAAATGTTGATTTTCTCACAAAGGACTCTTTAAATATTTTAATTAAAATTCCATATATTAAAGGCATGTCAATAGCTGGAGAATAGCTTCGGAAGTCCTGTTAGTTAAGAATGATTTTTGCATAACTGGTATAAACAGCAAGAGATGGATTTGCTACAAAAATTTACCATACAAATGTAGATCTCGTCAGAACTCACAAATTCATTTTTGCAGCTGAAAGAGAACGAATTTTAAATACCTTCAATAAGGATAGGCTTATAAAAGAGTTGACTATTTATTATTATTATTATTATTATTATTATTATTATTATTATTATTTATATAGTCCCCTTTAACATCTAGGTGATATCGGGGGCTTTCCACTTGAAACAACTCACGAATTCATTTTTGCAGCTGAAAGAGAACGAATTTTAAATACCTTCAATAAGGATAGGCTTATAAAAGAGTTGACTATTTTTTTTAGTATTATTATTAATATAGCCCCCTTTAACATCTAGGTCATATCGGGGGCACTTGAAACAACTTATCTGTAGGTACTTTTACGTTAGTTTAAATCATTTAGTTTTACTCAAATACGCACACATGGAAACTCTTCCAGACTCTGTGGGGGATAGGGAATAATTCTGGCTAAAGAAAAATTCCCCGCCCCAGCCGGGAATCGAACCCGGACCCCTGGGTGAGAAATCAGCTCGCTGACCACTTGACCACGGAGGCAGTCGGTTAACTATTGCATTAGCTAATTCTGTATTTTCTCTCTACAAAGAATTGTCCTAATAAAAATATTTCTGTTAATGCTTATCTTGATAAGCGTGAGTACATAGAAGAATACGCTTTTGTAAGAATAGTTGTTCCAGCAGGAGTAGAAAAGTTATGAGAATAATACATATTTTCTTTTCTTATGTTGACTGTTAACGCTTTTATAGAAATAGTATTAAAAACTTCAGGATCTCTCAAAGATGCAACGTATAGAGTTTTCAAGAAACTCACTTCCCCACCAAAATACTTTTTAGATGGTGCTAAGGACTTTTTCTTAAAAAAAAAAAATACAAATGTTTAAGATATTAAGATTTCAATCACTTACCAACTAGATTCTAAAAGATTTGACAATCGTTTTAGTCTATGGTACTATTTCCTTCTACTTACAAGGAAGCAACTAATAAGGCCAGTTCTGCTAATGTTTATCTCGATTAGCATGAAATAAATAGAAGAATATTAAGCTTTCAGCAATAATTTTACAGAGATATAGGAAAAGTCGTGATTTTTTTAAAGCACTGTCGCTATTTTGTTATTTCTCGCGATGTCATGAAAACAATATGGAAATTCAAAGCCAGCTTATAGGGACCGCTTTAAAACATTTAACTCGTGTAGCTTTGTGCCTAAAACGAAATGTGTTCTAACAGTGCAGGATATCTCAGGCGGTAACATCTGTGGGCTGCATTTTGAAGGCGCCGGGTTCAAAACCCTTGCTTTGACTGGCGTTTATTCCTGGTTTTCTTCAGTCGTCAAGGTAAATACCAAATTCGATATTAAATATCACTACCCAAAGTTACATCTTTAGTTTAAAACAGTAGTAAAAACTAAAAATAGACTATTCTGTGCTGCCATCTATTCACAGATGGTTAAAGAAATTAGACTAAAGTGGCACCCTAACGCCATCTACTTGTCGCGAAACATAGTAATATGATACGTGGAGATGTGGCCTCAGACTGGCTGAACTCTGTCAACTTTTTACGGATAATGGAAGCAGTTAGACTAGAGGCGCTCTTCTGATTACAGGTGGTAAAATGAGTCTGACTTAGCACCCTATCGCCATCTGCTGGGCAGGAAGCGAAAGTGGCAGGAATAGTTCTGAAAGACTACTGTCTACCACATAACGTCATCGCGATATATCCTAGATGTTAAAGCGACGTAAAATAAAATAAAGACACAAAACAAGTCTGCAAACGGTTATTTCGATAAACCTAAAGTAGGTAGAAATATAAAACTTTTATACAAGTTGAATGCAGAAGGGAAAAATCATTAATGAATCATCAGATCTCTTTCTTCTGTTTTTCGAACCAAACATTATGGTCACAAGAAAAGCTTTTCATAAATGAAAGAAAGTATACATAGGCGTTATAGTTGCTTTCAACTGCCAGTTACACTTCAGTGGCAGACAGATTCAGAGGGCGAACATAATGACGGGCTCAAAATGTCTGTGTATCAACTGAATAAAACAAATGTGTTCATATTGTTTGACATCGAAATCGTGTCCAGTGTCACCTCGTGACACTGCTGTCACAGGTTTCCCATTCGTGACATCATTGCTTATTTAAAACACAAAATCCGTCTCCGCATATTTGAAATTGAGATTCTAAACCCTCGTGGTTATGGAATTATGCAAAAATAAGTAGTTAAGTTTGTGTCCTAATGCTCCAAAAATCACATGTAATTTATTGGCATAAGATTCAGTAGGTAACATTAGAAGTTCCTCCATTAAAATGCTCAATTCCATAATTTTCAATGAACTGTAATTCAACTTTGCTTATTGATCTACTAATATACATATAAAATATGTTAATTTTTATTTAATGTATTTTCAACTTTGATATTAATTAAAACATAATTTATTTTATTTTTGGGAAGAGCAAATATAAAAATTAGGCGCCATATTTGTTGTATTTGGAAGTGGAAAATAAAGGTAAACATAAAAGAGCACATAAGAGCACACAAGAAATCAAAGATAAGAAATTAATTAGATGAGCCTTTATTTGCTTTATTGACTAATACAGGCAGAAACTTGACAGAAGAACGACTTTTCAGTCGAACCTTCTACTATAAATATGTAGGACCACGAACAGTTGTAAGCTCCAACTTACTCGTCATAGTCGGAGTGCTCGTGAATACTCAACCACAAACCTAGTAGCCCGGCAACACGGGAAGGTTATAGCCAATTCGTCAAGGACAAATAGCCCAATGCTTGCGCTTGTATTCCAACACTGGATTCAGTTGTGATAATAGGTTGTCCTCAATGATGAGGTAGACGAACAAATGAGCAACTTGCTGCTCTTTGGCGCAGCTGGAACAACCTGATCTAGGATATTATGTAAAATGTGAAAAAGGAATAGGTAAGCTTAAATGTTAACTGAAAAAATCTGATGTGTTCTATTCACATGACTTTCTCTATATCTCTGCAACAAATTATTGTTAGAAGGCATATGCTTCTATTTACTTAATGCTAATCGAGAAAAAAAACTATTAGTAGAAATAGTCTTATTATTTGCTTCCTTGTAAGTAGAGGCGAAATAAGGGAGGATCATAGGTTAAAGTGATAGTCAAAAGCTGGTTGCTATGTGATTGAATTCCTTTGTTTGTATGGACAGGAGTTGACAAATTCCTGTATGAGAAAAGTTTTTTAAAGCTGAAACCAAAAACAAGGAATATCTAATAAACGATCAACTGCATGAAAAAAAGGTATATAACATAAATTGTGTTCTTTACCGTGCTCTACATTTTTTGTGTAGTAAGTTTTTATCTATCTCTTACGGTTTAGCAGTTATGCAAAATTCCGTAAATTTCATCCAGAATAAAGTACTCTTCAGAGGCTATTCCCAGAAAATTCAAGATATACATTTTATTTGTCAGTTAAATATCATTAATATTCGAAATTTTAATCAAAATTGTTAGAGCAATTTTTGAGAAAATCAAAATTTTCGAAAAAAGTTCCATGTAAAGGGTAGGGGGTGGAGGATTTTTCTCAAAATCTTCGTGTCGCATCCCTGGAAGATACTAAACTTAAATAACAAGTTTGGTATTTTGCCTACTTTTCGTTTTTAAGTTATCGTGTTCACAGACACACGGACACGCGCGCGCGGACCTTTTTCCGAAAATGCATTTTTTTTGGATACAGGGGACCCTAAAACATATTTCCGGTGAACTCTCGATATCGAATTTTTGGGTGGATTGCAATACCTTCTCTATACACTATATATACATAGTGCGTATAGAGAAAGTAAAAATATGTTATTGTGAAAATGACGCGTCATGTCAAGAAGTATTCGCCCGCTATATGTTATCTAATAAATACTGCATAATCGAGTTATTTGGGTTTACAGGAGCAATATTTTATTTTTAAACTATTAAAACAATGAATTTTAATAATATTTTATGCAATTAAAATTAAAAATAAATATGCAGTTAAGTTTATGATTATATTAAAGAGTCGATTGTAATACAATTTCTGTAATTAGTGTTTATATGTGCCTACTTTTTTGCAGCTATACCAACTCGTCTTCAGAATATACCGCGAAGGTATTTATTGTGTTGCGCATCCACAAACATTTTAAAAATGCTATCCGTTACACCTTATTGCATATGTCATTTACGGTATAACTAAGTGTGCTCAAATTCCTTTCTCGGCATGATTACCAGCTGCTATAGCAGCTCCTACTCCTGTATCTGCATTAGTTGATTCTTCAACATTTAACAAACCTGTCCGTTTAAAAGCTTTGTAAGATAATTAAGCAAGTTGAATCAAATACTAGTGAGCCCGATAATAGGTAATAGTGTCACTGATATGGCTGAGAATTTGATATTTCCTAGTGGATATTATTTGTTTTTATTTGGTCAGGGTTATATACATCATACATAAAAATAAACAGTGAATTATTCGTGGCACGTCTGAAGCACAAGGCCATGAAATTGATATTAATCTGAAAATTACCCATGTTTGTTACACGATGTTTTCACTTAGGTTTCTGTGTATCCCATTTCGTTTATGCCCCCCAACATTTTATGCTTTTTAAGCCAGTCCATCAACCAAATTTGCCAACAAAAAAAAATCTGATATTCTACATTCACATAACTTTCTCTCCCTATGGTGCAACAAACTAATGTAACAAAACTTGCTCTTCATACTTTCAAACTAAACATAGCGGGGGTGATTTTATTGCACATTATTCCCTTGTGCGAGGGGAATAAGGAATTAAATAAGCCAAAGCGGTACTCGAATCTTTTAAAAGCCGGTCGTTATGTTTTCCTTGACCAGGATGAAGAAATGTGAGTAACGGGTTTCCATATGAGAAAGGTATAAATATTGGAAAATTGAAACCAATATCATGCAATATCTCGAAATTAGCCCCCCAACAAAAATGTGTAGGTCATAAGCTGTGTGTTTTGAGGAGATCTAAATTTTAGTATATTTCATACTAAAATTTCAGAAGAAAAATAACTTTAGAGGGTATTCTATGAAAATTGAAGATATATACTTTTTTATTTGTCTAACATGTGGTATTTTAATAAAAAATTTTAGAGTAATTTTCGAGAAAATAACAATTTTCAAAAAATGTTGCAGTAAAGTGTAGTTTGAGAAGGAGAGATTTTCTTGGAAAGCTTCGTGTCTCATTCTGGGAAAATGTCAAACTTTAATATCAAGTTAGCGTTTAACGAACAATTTTTTTTGAGGCATGCTGCTCACACACACACGATTTTTTTTCTAACAATTGATTTTTGGATTCAGGGGACCTCAAAAGTGTATTTCTAGTGAAATATCTGTATCGAATATTTGGTTGGAATATAATACCTTCTCTGCCAATTATGCACGTGTAGAGGAAGCGATGCAGATGAAGGTTGTTCTTTTTTACTTCCTCAATACAGCTTACGAAAGTTCCATACGTAGATTTTACCAGTAATATCTGTTTTTACCTCGGAAACTCGCCCAAATGTACAAAAACGAAAAGTCGACTAAATACCAAATTTAATCAAATCCAACTTCCAAGAATGAGACATGCACGACACGAGACGACACGAAAGTTTTAAAAACAATCCACCAACCCCAAACTCCCTTTGCCTGAAATTTATTCGAAAACTTTCATTTTCTCAAAAGTGTATGTTTTGATTAAAACACCATATGCTTAAAATATAATCATGACAAATTAAATTATATACGGTGGACTTTTTAAGTTAAAACTGTAAAATATCTCATTGCGCTCTTCATACTCTGCCATTCAGAGTTTTCATTGCTTTTTACGTTGGCGAAAGAGCAATTGCAACGTGCTTTATGCAAATGTTGTTTAGCTTTTTTATGGCGAGTGAGGATACAACATAAAAGGTAAGTTTCCATTTAAAAATGTAAATTGACTGTAAATGACCATCACAACGTCCTCCAAATAAAATACGGCTAATGGCATTTACTTTCCCGCTACTTTTATTGAAGACATTTCTATCTACGACTCTTAGATTTGGAGATATTGTACAGTTTCATCTTAAATTTTGATTTTCTGAAAATAGACTATGAAGTTCTCCTCTTTCTAAATGACTTCTGCATTAGTGGTAAAACATAAGATCTACACCAAAAAATGGAGATCTCGTTAAAGCACAACATTTGTCATATTTTGTGCAGTTAACCATTTCCGAAATATTCCTTGTTATTTGGTTAACTTTTCAAATACTCATTTTTATCTCAAGTGGGAAGTGGTCCTTTTTTGTTGTTTGTTTTATTCTCTCCTTTTTATGCAAACAGAACGGGATTTTAACATCACATAACAACCAGCTCTTAAAAGATTTTACTCTCTTAAAGCTTGCTCACTGTGTTCGTTTAATTCCGTTGTACCTACAAGAAAAAGTGCAATAACACAGTTTACTTTTTTTTTTCAAATGTTTCTCTCTATTAACTTAGAAGTAAGAAGAACGAGCGTTAATAAGAATGATAAACACGAATGCATAGAGTAAATAATATGTGTGCAAAAATTAGTGTTTGTGGTCATAAGAAAACTTAATTTCAGGATAGCAATCAGTTCTTAAAATATGTGTCTTCCTTAATCCTACTAGTATTGCCTTATTCTCCTTGAATCTACAAGAAAATGAGTAATACTCGATATCCGCAAATATTTATTTCGATCAGCACGACAAAGTAGAATAAGCTGTTTTAAGATTTGCTTTTAGGGAAATATGTGTGAATGGGTTGAGAAAATCATAAGAATGTCGCACCCCTTTCCCCCCATTCTTTTACTTTACAGTGTGTTTATGTTACGCGGTTGTTTTTTGTTGTTGATATCAGTAATTTAAAATCCCTTGCTGTCATTTGAAAGGGCCCTTATATTATAGAGCATAGAGTTTAATTTTTCTCATTATCTTGTTGTTCTTCAAATGCTCAGTGCTTAATTTGGAATTAAATATCTTCTATGAAACAACATTGTCACCCTCTGTGGTTCAATGGTTACTATGCTAGACTCTTAAACCCAAGGTTGCGGGTTTAAAGCCGGCAGAGGGTGATAGATATTTTTGGACGTAAAATCCTTAGTATGACTTCCTTCGGAAGGGAAGTAAATCCATTTGTCCCGTGTAAAGTTTATACCTTAAAAGAAAAGTTCTCTGCGCAAAATTCGCCATTTTTCACTCTATAGCGCCATCAATGGGCGATGAGTTGGTCCGTCTCCAGTCATGTAGTGGCTAACTCCGAACTGTATATCCTGTGATTAAGAACCACTGTAATGAACTTGATGAACTGAAAAGGTGGCCAAATTTACGAGTATGGTGTGATGTTACTTGAATTGAATGAAACATCATTGATAATTTGTAAATTTAGTAACACATATTATACAAAACAGTTTTATGGTACAGATGAGTGCAAGGAAATGTGCAGATGCTCATTGAACTCTATAGTTGTTTTTTTTTCCTTTGTCTAAATGTTGACAGAATCTCCTTATCCTCAGTGTTTCACACCAACCCTGTGTGAGTTAACTTGTTGGTTTGAATTCAAGTTCTACACACGCGCGTTTATCTGTGAATAAAAGTCAGAATAAATGGTGGCTAAAAAGGAATACGGAAGCCATGTTTCGCAAAGACTTGCCACACCAGCCCATGGACGAATCAGTCTCATATTGGTTTAGTGCCAAAAGTATGTAACTCAATTCATGAACTCGGCTCGATTTCGGCAGTCGTATATTATTCGGTTCCCGTCTCTTCTTAGTCGTTTTCAACCTTCACCACAGACTATATCACTTCCCCCAGCAGGGAAAAGGAAAGGTGAGACTTTTACTTGGACAGAGAAAGGAGTATTGTTGGGAGCATAGGCAAGAGGTATAAATATGTTTCCATTCGCAATAATTTGAATAATTATTCATTGTTTGACAGCTCTCACAATCCTTATTCAACATTTTTCCTCTTCTGTTTTAGTGTATATTTTATTACTTTTAGAGGAATGGGACAAGGAAAGCATATTTCGCAGGTGAAAGGAATCCATTTAATTTGTAATAAAAGAATGAGGCAAGAAAATGATAGATTTCAGCTGAAAGGAAAGCATTATTTATTTCAAAGGAATGGCGCAAATTGGTGTTGGGGGCAATCACGTGATCGGAAAGAAAAGATTTTTGGCTGCAGGCATAAAGTCGGTGATGGCACTCATGTGAAAATGGAAGAAGTGACCCTAAAAGTTTACAACTGAGCCTCAGGTTCAGCTCAGGAGCGAAGAAAAAGGAGGAAGTTAATCATTAACTGGAGTACTAGAACCAGCTAAGGAATGGGGATTGGGCTTGGAAGAAGCGGTTTAGTGGTTATTTCTTTACCAACATTAACCAGAGCACCATCACTAATTGCCATTACGCTTAGGAATTAGCTAATAATTGTGTTTAAATGCACCATTCATCTGCTTTAAAAAGGAATCTGCAATGAGGTGCTTTTTGATAAAGGTTTTACTAGATGCTGATTGTTAATATGCATTGAAAGATACTGTCACTTCAAATGATAATTTGTTCTTTTCTTTCTTTGCAGGTAAGCATCCACTGATCTAAACCCGTATTGGTCCTCAGAAATAAGTCTGCAAGACAGCATGTAAGTTCACCCTTAACTAAGTTTGCTTGATATACAGCAGTAACACCGTCATTGTTGGACGTGCCAAGGCCAGACTGATAACGTTTTACCGAACAATGTGATACAGCTCGCGATTCGGCTCGTAAATTTTGTAACGCAGCGAACTCCCTATTATCAGAACGTTCTTTTGGAATGGGTTATAAACGATCTCCAATGGTCACCATAGTGGAGAGAGTTCGAGGAACTTATTCTTAGATCTGTATAATCGGACCTACAGTTATTCATTTCCCAGTATACCAATAATAGGAGAGGAAGTGTTGCATCCCACCTAATAAAAAATTAATTTAAAATTTCTCTCTGAATCCAAAAAGAAGTATTTTTACAGAAACGTGGGTGTGTCCGTGAATAGTAAACTCAAACTAAATTTCGGATTAAATATCAAAGTCGGTCATCGAAATAGGGGCCCGAAATAAGCATTTGTGACGTCACAAAGAAGTGCTTACTCGCGATGGCATGCACTTTCGCGGTTATCTATCTTAAATCCTACATCAGGGGTCATTTTACTCTCTTAACACGCATATACAATGTGCATAGTGAATAGATAAGATATTGTACTACACCCAAAAATTTATACCGAGATTTCAACGAAAATACATGCTTTGATGCTCCCTGAATCGGGGGGGGGGGGAAGAAACAACTGTTTAGAAACATGTCCGTGCGCGCGAGCTAAACAAAAGTCAAACTTGGTATTTAAGTTCATATTTTCTAAGGATGTGACAAAAATATTTTCAAGAATATCTCCTCACCAACTACCCTTTACATGGAACCTTTTTCGAAATTTTTTATTTTTTTCAAAAATGGATCAAACGATTTTGATTAAATATGTTTGCGATATTTTCATGACAAATAAAATATATATTTTGAATTTTCTGGGAGTTGCCTCTAAAGACCTCTCCATTCTGGATGAAAATTGTGTAATTTTTGTATAATTGGTAAACCGTAAGAGAGAGACAAAAAACTTATTTCTCGTTAAAAACGCAGTTTGTCATACTTTTTTTTTATGTAGAATTAACCGTTTTCAAGATATTCTGAGTTTCAGTTTTAACCTACTTAAACTTTTTTCAAACGGGACGTCATCTTGCTTTTCGTCTCTCGTTTGTTTACTCTAACCAAAGAAAGAGAACTGAATTTTAATTGTTTCATATAGGGACCGGCTTTTAAAAAAAATTAATATGACTTACAAAGCAGCAAGTAATAAGGCTGTTTCTGATGACGTTTATCCTGGTTAGCATGATATAGATAAAATAATAATCTTTTGTAGCAAATGTTTTGGAAAAACTAGAGAAAGTCGTGCGAATGGAACAAACCATATTTTTTTGAAATATATTGCATAAGTAACAATAATAAAAACATTCTGTTTGCAAATGTATACCTACTAATAAATTCAAGAAAATATACTATATATCCATCTACAGAGGTTGGTGTCTTAAACTTGCGTATGCCACTACTTTGTTTCTGGTACAAGTTATTAATCACGTAAATATCATCAGCTTTTGTTTTTTGTAGCACACTTTGCTATTTATTGTATTTTGAGTAGTTTTTGTTAAAATGTGTCCTGATGTATGGCACACACCTCTAACAAGAATCCTGAATTCCAACTATATATACACACACGTCATAATATTGGAAGAAAACTTCTTTTGTCTAAAATCCTTAAAATATATTCTGTTTTCAGTAAAATGTTTAATGCCACATTGCAAACTTAACAAGTACGAGCTCTACTCTATGTACAATACGGATCCACTTTTCACGTCTTTCGTGTTTTGTGGAAAAGTGAAAGACTGACATTTTCCTTTTTATTACGCGGTAATTCCATTTGCAACTTGGTACGTGCACATCGACCCATTTTTAAAATAAAAGTTCGTATATGCACTCCTTAGTTACGCTACAATGGGTTAGCTAACATTATTAAGTTATAACCTAAATTGCTTATGGCAGAGTGCAACCGGTGAAAATCTGATGTGTTCCATTCACATGCTTTTCTCTACATCTCTGTAACAAATTATTGTTAAAATCTTATTTTTCTACTTCATGCTAATCGAGTTAAACATTAGCAGAAATGGTCGTGTTACTTGCTTCCTTGTAAGTGGAAGGGGGGAAAAAAGGAGTACACTAAACTAAAGCGATAGTCAAATCTTTTAAAAGTTCCTTGCCACGTGGATGAGATCCGTTTCTTTGCATGATCAGGTGATAACAAATTCCCATATGAGAAAAGATATAACATAAATTATGCATTTTAACGAGATCTACATTTTTTGTAGTAAATTTATGTCTTATCTCTTGTGGTTCACTAGTTATGCAAAATTCAGCAAAATTCATCTTCTTAGGCTATTTCCAGAAAATCCAAAATATACATTTTATTTGTCACATAAATGCCTTTGGCATACGGCATTTTAATAAAAATCGTTACAGCCATTTTGGAGAAAATAATTTTAGAAAAACTTTCCATGTAAAATGTAGTTCGCGGCGGGGGGGGGGGGGAGATACTAAACATAAACAAGTTAGATATTTTACCAACTTTTCGCTTTTGAGTTATCGTGTTCATAGACACACGGACACACACAGACCTTTTTCTAAAAATGTTTTTAGTGCAGCCTACCCTAAAACACGTATTTCGGGTCGAGTGCAATACCTATGCACTATATAGGGAAAGTAAAAATTAGTATTTTGAGGATTCTAACATAAAGTGTTTCTTTTTATTTGAACAATACACTATTACTGTTAATGAACGAAATGCACACAAAGCTTCAAAACAATCCTTTCCCAGTTCCTCTAACCTACAATCAGGTTAAACACGCCATCACACGATAAGGTAGTTACAGTTCCATTATAAATGCGCTTATCTTTGTAAAACAATGCTCACATATTATAAACTGTTCAAAACCAGTTAAATGCACTTAATATTCCTTAATATACTGCTATGTGAACGTCCTCTAACATACAGTGTTAGCTTAGGTTAATTTAAGGTTATCACAAAGTTCTTGCCATACATACATTCATTTTTGCAAATTAATTCTTTACATTCAATCACGCTTTATAATCGCTGTTAAAACAGCATTAAAACACATTAATGCCACATAAAACATTGCCACATCTTTCGACTCATTTGAAATACAGCACCGCGGTTGTGAATTCACATCAGAATTGTCATTTGTTTAAGGTCTGTAATCACGATGGCCACGGTTCAGAACATTCCAAGGAGGGTTATACCCCTCACCCTGTCAGGCGGTCCGGGTTCTATTACAGGGGACCGCATTTTGGATTTGTGGTGGACAAAGCGGCGTCTGTGCGGGTTTTCTCCGTGTTGAGCTGTTTTCCCCGCTGTTCCTGCCAAAATCTGCTTCATAATTACCTTTACTTTCATTCATTTCAGCGCCATTTCATATCTTCTTCCTCACTCCTATACCAGGCATCGAGCTGATCACCTATCCTGTCCGCTGCCTTCTCTCTTTCAAAGTCCGTTTGCTCCTCAACAGACATCTGACCCAGATGATGGCTTCCAAGTCCTTCATACGAGGAGGTTAAGTAGCGAAAGAAGAAAAAAAAATAATTTTCCAAGGATGGGACGCTCAGACAAATTCTTTCCCCTCAAAACTACTCTCGGCTTCGAAAGATTTAGTTTTTTTTTTAAATTAAAATAATGTATGTTTTAATATAATTGCATGGTACTTTGATGCAAATAGCCTATGGTGTCCTCTTTATCTGAAAGAGTTTTGCTTAACTATAACAGAAGAGAAAATCTTAGTGTACAAAAACTGCAGATCTCGTTAAAACGTAATTTCCGACACATAATTACGTTTCGAAGATGTTATTAGTTTGATTTTGCAATGTTATCACATATTTTGTAAGCGCTAAGAGTCATCCCCTTGCATATTTTGGGTTTACGTCTTCGACCTGTTAGGTCACATCGGGCGACGGATGAATGAAATGGGCGAAATGAAGTTCAATGTGCCTAGTCCATAGAGTTTAGAATTAAATAACATTCATCTTCTCAGATTAAGGAAAACCCCTAAAAGAATATAATCGGTATTACATACCCTAAGCGAGTTTCACCTTGGAACTTCGTGAATTAGAGGCAGACACGCTACCAGCACACTACAGAGCCGGGTTGTTTTTTGCCATAATTCCGATACTGAACTTCAAAAAACCAGCATAAAGCGACACGCTTTTAAACATTTTTCTGCCCCTTTAGCCTCCTCTGTTCCTTTTGTAAGAAAAAGTGTCATTTGTAAGAGGTTATATAAAAACAAACGATAGTGGGCAGAGAAAGTCGGGTGAATATAAAACAAATTTTGACTTTTTTTGTATATAAACATACCTAGTAGGTAGAGAAGGTATTTTGTTCCACGAAAAAGCCAACATAGAGATTTCTTTGGAAATACGTATTTTGAGGTCCCCCAAGTTCAAAATCGTTTTTAGAAAAAAGGCAGAGAGAGAATCCCTCACCCCAAGTTCACTTTGCATTGAACAAAATATGACTTTTTTTTACTTTCTCAAGTTTGATTTTTCTTGATTTTGATTAAAATACCGCATATTGAACATATTAACATCAGAAATAAAATGCATATCCTGAATTTTTTGAGAATAGCCTTTGAGCACCTCTTCATTTTGGATAATTTTTGCTGAATTTTGTATAACTATGAAACCATAAGAGATAGACAAAAACTACTTCACAAAAAGTATAAATCTCGTTAAAATTGCAATTTATTTCATAATTTTTAAGTAGAGAAGACCGTTATTGGATTTAATTTTAAACTATGTAACTTTTTCTGAAACGCGAAGTCACCTTGCGTATAATTTCTTTTGTTTTACTGTTAGTCACGCAAAGCGAACCGTACTTCAATAGTTCACACAGCGACCATCTTTTAAAAAATGTGACTATCGCTTTAGCGTAGTATATTTCCCTTATTTCCCTTCTGCTTAGAAGGAAGAAAGTAATAAGAACATTTCTACTAATATTTATATCGATTAGCATGATGCAGATAAAAGAATAATCTTTTGCAAGAATAGTTTTAGAGGTAGAAAAAGTCATACAAATGGAACACAAGTTTTTTTTTTTTTTTTTCCCAATCCAAACCAAGCGCACTCATGCTAGGTATACTGGAATATACCGGTATAGCGAGCTTTTCTTTTGATGTAGAATGGAACAGGGCGTGCGTGGCTACATGCACTGCCATTCTTTATGTCGGTTATGACTCCAAAACCGAGGCCCCAGCTCATCTCATTCAAATACTGCGTATGCGTTCCGGATCTCTGCAGAGACATTAGGGTTATCCGGATGGACCTCCAGGGGCATAGCATTGCACGTAGACCATTGTGGTGGCTACGACTTATGTGGCTCCTAGGAGGGAGGGATGAAAATGAAAAGACCCGAGAGGCGACAATATCCGGATGGCGTCGGACTTAATCACGGACTACGTGTACTTTCTAGATAGAACGCATCTGGCGTCGTTTGACTCTTTCCCGTAAGTGGGGAGCACATTTGCTGTACGTAAAGACTGAAGTTCACTACACATTCACTTGTAGACGCAAGCAGCACGTGCTCTCCGAACCGGTTTTTGAGCAGAGAAGACAAAAGAAGGCAGGCGCTGTTAAGGGGACACCGAAGTGATAAAAGCGATTTTCTTAAGTATCAAAGCAATAACTGTATTTCTTTTCAGACATTGCTGGCAACAAACTAAGTATCTTAGCAAGTTCATTCAAATAGTATTTTCGTTTTGAATATATTAATTTATTTGATTTAATTAATTAAAATCAAAATCTACGTTCTCCTAAAGATATATGATACATGCACAATATTTTAAAAATTAACGTTCCTTAATACCTTGTAAGAAATTATCTGGTTGAATTATCTGTAGTGGATAACCAAACAAAATATGTTACAACGCAAACAACAAAAACAGCGCATTATTATATCAATTAATTTTTTAAAATAGTCTCAATATAAAACATGTAACCACACAATTTATTACACATATTTTGCAGTGCTTTGGGAAAACATGTTCAGACTTTTACTGTGTTTGTGGGAGAAGATAGGATTTTGTGTATGGGGGGAAATTAACCTTAGAAAAATGGATTTTAAGTCTCTCATGGAGTCATTTAACCAGCGCAACACTATAAAATGAGACCCAAAACGTGTTATATTCGCCCTAGAAAAATCAGGTTTGTAAATACATAAATAATTTTCAAATTCCAAAAATCGACCTTTTAAAATAAAAACATTCACCTCGTTATCCTCTTCACTTGCATTCCAAACAATATCCGTCTGCGCTCGAATCTCCGATGGCACTGCCAAAGAGCGCTCCGGCCAAAGACTCTTGGAAGCAGATCCTGACTGAGAGGTCTCCATAACGACGCTAGGAAGAAACAGTTGCAGAGCGAAGCCACCGCCCAGCTGTAACAAGCCGAACTCTGTCGCCTGGTCTGATAACGAAGTGAAGGGTAGAGGAAAGTCGTGTTAGACGAGGAACTATTCCAGCACTCACCTTCCGACGCGGGGAAACTACGAAACACCCATGGATCGGTGGGCTGTCGTAGGGGATAGAACCTGGGACCTCCTGAGTACGGGCCACAGGAGTTACTACCCGAGTCATTCCACTCGGTTGCAGAGAGGTTACCAAAATGGTTCCTACGAAGAACTATTAACAATAAAAGAAAAAAAAATGCCATGTGTTTCATTCAGATGACTTTCTCTACATGTTCTGCAAACAAACTATTCTTACAAAAGATATTCTTTTATCTACACCATGCTAATCAAGATACATATTAGCAGGAATTTGTTATTACCTGCTTCCTTGTAAGTAGAAGAGAAATAAGGAGATAAACTAGGCCAAATCGAATCAAATCTTTTAAAAGCTGACCGCTTTTAAATCGAAAAAATTGAAATTAGATTCTCTTTGCATGGCCAGGAAAAAACAGATGAAACGAAAGATGACTTCACGTTTGAAGTTGTTGGAAATAACAAAGATTATCTCGGAAACGGTTAATAAATTGTGTTCTAACAAGTTCTACATTTGCTTTGGTCTATCTCTCACGGTTTACCAGTTATACAAAAGTCATCCAGAATGAAGAGTTCTTCATAGGTTATTCCCAGAAAATTCAAGATATACATTTCATTTGTTATGAAAATATCTTAAACATATGCTGTTGTAATTAATTTTTAAAGGCATTTATTGAGGAAAAAAAAACATTTTACGAAAAATCTTCCATATAAAGCGTAGTTTGGGGTGTATAGATTTTGTTTAAGGTCTTGATGTTATATTCTTGGAGGATACTGAACTTAAATATCAAGTTTGGTATTTAACCAATTTTTTTTGAGTTATGTAGTCTCCCCTCATACAGGGCATTTTTTTCTAAAAATGCTTTTTTCTGGATTCAGGGTTTCAAAACATGTATTTCCGGTGAAATCTCGGGATTTAATTTTTGGGTGGAGTACAATACCTTCTCTGGCTACTATGTGCCTTATACATACGTGGTCGAGAAAGTAATCGATACAGTTCGTTTAGGTGCCCTGTGGGGATGCGAACTGATTACACCCAAAAATGTTGATGAATATTTAAAACTGTTCATTATAAAATTGTTCTTGCTAGAGCGTTTTTGCGTAAATTTAGCGGTGGATGATATTGCTCTGTTTCATACACATCACAGTAACTTCCTGTTTACGTTATATTGCCAGAAGGAACTCAAATTAATCGTTAATTATTTGATTCTTTTGTGTGCCAAGAAACATTTTTTTTCTGTCAAGAATGTCTCTTTCATTTTCTAGGTGTTGACAACGGCTGTCGAGCGAGTGTGAATGTATGTTTCTCTTCAATTCCTTGATTAAGCGAAGGCGTGGTTGTGAACGATGAAACATTAGGTTCGATTTGAAATGATTCAGAGCTATTGTTTGTTCTAATGGAAAAAACAGAGTAGTCCATAAAAGTGGAGGATTAGGACTGGAGGGGACTCGGCACCCACCTTATTTTGGTTATTATACCTACGAGGGTACGCCCTCGGGAGGAAGGATGAGGTGAGAGGACACACCGGACGGCCAGGACCAGAAGCGACAGCACAGCAATGACGAATCCGTACAGTTTCCAGATTGAAGCACCCCGAGTCAGCCAGAGGCGGTTCTCATCCCGGGAAACGCGGCCCCATCCGAGATTTGTGGTGGACAAAGCGGCGCAGGGGCGGGTTTTCTTCGGATCCTCTAGTTTCCCCCGCCATCGCATTCCACCGGTGCTCCTCTTCACTCCATGTATCAACAGTGTCATTGCCTGCGATGCCACAAGTTATAAAAGCGGGAACAACAAATCCCGGGAAACCAGCCGAAGTCGGAGGATGGAGAGTCTTAATGAGCATACTTTTATCCTGCCACGCTGCATCACCAACTCTGAAAGAAACCAACGGGATAAAGGATGAATGAATGAAGTGACAATGGAAACATATACATGTTTCAGAGGATGGAAGATACCTAGCTGGCGTCTCGGCAAAAGATCCGCGCTTTCTGTCTCTGGGGTTTTCCGTGGTTTTCCAGGAATCGCTTAGGCGAATGCTGGGGTGCTGCATGTCTATCACAATTCTTTTCTCTTCATTCCTTTATTTCATTTCCCTTCTTCATGTTTCAGTTCGGCGGCAAGTGTGGCTCAAGGCTATGCAGGCAGATGACAATTGTTTGCTCCGAGTAAAACTCTCTTCACTCTGGTTGCACTAGTTGAGGTTAGGTGTCGTTGTAGTCGCTTTCTTCCGACGGCCTCCCGACGCCTGTATAACATCCGGCGCGCAGGGCTGCTGAGTGTCACTGTTAGGGACTTCCGTGCGTGTCTGCGCTTGGCTCCGTCATTTACTGTGTGTTGGCCTGTGGTTTCCCCTCTTCTTAAAGGACATCCGCAGAATTGCTTTCCTTCGGAAGGGAAGTAAAGTCGTTGGCCCCATGTTGTAGATTTGCGATACGCAAAATATCAAGTCTGATAAAGAGACGTTTGAGCAAAATTAAGCGGTCTTTTACGCCAATATAGAGTGGGACGCACGTTAACACTGATTGAACTACTAATAATTAGCTAAGAAGGTCTGCTGTTTAAAGTACTTACGGTATTGTAAGTCGCCATGGGGTATGTTGTCTCAAATAAATTTGAGAACGTTGTATGGTTTTGCGGGGTGGGGGAGGTAGAATTGTATGGCCTATTGCCAGCTACCGTGGTAACTTAGTTGATAGGAACGACCATAAATAATCTCAGTTTAATTTAATTCCACAGGGTGATATTTTAAGCGAAACTGTTGAACCCCGTGCAAGTTTCCTGCTAAGCGTTTGGGTGTTCCTACCTGCCTGAAATGACGTTGGTTAGCTTTCTAATGGAGACATTCCAGTTGTTCCGCCTCTTCTTGGGACACTAGCGACAGCAAAAACTCTTCAATTTGGAACTGAACGGTATGATTGGGGAATTATTTCCTACAATTTATAATTCTAAGATGCATAAAATGTATCCAACTCGGGGATAATCTTAATATCACACTCGTAGCGTGATTTTCATTCGTTTTCTAATCATCAAGATTATTCAGTTAATGCATAATAACTAGTGCTGCGATATTGGAGTCACAACGTGACGTATAGAGTAGGACGGGTCAGGATGTAGCAATAAGGGACAAATGACTACACAAGAAGACTTACTCATATCTCGTGACTATTTACTTTATTTCTGCAATACTGTTTATAGCATTTCTGCTAACTTATATAACTGAAAATTCTGTATTAAACAAATAATGCAAACGTTAATTCACAAAGCTCACATGGACTAACTTCTAAGTCTATTTGTAGCTTTGAATTACAGCCCACATTTTCAGGTTTTCGAACGGAAATGATTGTCTCCTTTCCAATAATACTGATTTATAGGCAGGAAAGCTGTGTTCCACATCTGCTGAAACCACAGCTGCATATGTAAAATTTGTTACATACCTTTTGTCAAAATCTGAGTTTCTTAGAGATACTCGACAATATTACACAGTTTGCAATTACTTTGGCAATATCACACAGTTTTTGGGATCTGTTATTACTTTCTCTATACGAACTATGTACATAGTGTATAGAGAAGGTGTTGCACTCCACCAATAAATTCGATACCGAGATTTCACCGGAAGTATATGTTTTAGGGTCCCCTTTATCTAAAAAAAAAAGTATTTTCAGAAAAAGATGTGTGTGTGTGTCCGTGTCCGTGTGTCTGTGAACACGATAATTCAAAAACGAAAAGTCGGTAAAATACCAAATTTGGTATTTAAGTTTAAAATCTTCCAGGGATGCGACACGAAGATTTTGAGAAAAATCCCTCCACTCCAAAGTACCCTTTACATGAAACTTTTTTCGAAAATTTTGATTTTCTAAAAAATAGCTCTAACGATTTTGATTAAAATATCTTATATTAAAGATATTTACCTCACCAATAAAATGTATACTTTGAATTTTCTGGGAATAGCCTCTGAAGACTACTTTATTCTGAGTGAATTTTCCGGAATTTTGTTTAACTGCTAAACCGTAAGAGATAGACAAAAACTTACCACGCAAAAAATGTAAGAGCACATTAAAACACACAATTTATGTTGTATACATTTTTTTCTTGGAGTTGATCGTTTTTGAGATATTCCTTGTTTTTGTTTTCAGGGTCGAAAATGTTAAGTTTTCTCATACAGGAATTTAACTCATGTCCATACAAACAAAGGTCCTTCAGTCACATACTAACCAGTTTTTGACTATCGCTTTAACCTATGCTACTCCCTTATTTCCTTTCTACTTACAATGAAGAAAGTAATAAGACTATTTCTGCTACTAAATTAGCATGAAGTAAATAGAAGCATAAGCTTTTTAAGAATAATTTGTTGCAGGGATATAGAGAAAGTCATGTGAGTGGTACACATCAGATTTTTTTTTCTGTAAAAGATTTTGCAATTTCGCAGCAAAGGAACTTATGGATGCTGACATGGAAAAAATTAAATAATAGAAAAGTTGACTATTTCGAAGCGATGATTAATTTAACATCTGTTTCCCTTTGTCTTTACTTTTGTAAAAATCTTAACAATTTATTGGTTCTGACTTATTTGGAATTACATTTCCTCGCGTTTGACTTAAGAATAATAGAATAACTTAGATTCTTGGTGGTGCTAAGTTGACTAGGAGCGACGCGGAGCCTGCGCGTGTTATGACGAACTAATCCGTACTTCGTCGAGGAACTCTATTTATATTAACTGCAACCCACGCTGATTTTGCCAGTTAGAAAAAACTGGTTCTTGACTAGGATTGGTGGACATTTTTATTTAAATTTAATGGTTTTTCCCCAATGGCGTTAGGACGCCTTCACCAATGGAAGGCGTCGTGGAATGGGGTAGTGCCACTATGCCCGAGGGCCAGATGTGAGAGAGCTACACTTACCTAAAAATTGTCACCTATATATTCAGCTTTACCGAGAAATGGATCTTAAATTACGTCGCTATTTATTCAATATAGTTAAAAAAAAATCTGATGTGTTCCATTCAGATGACTTTCTCTACATGTCTGCAACAAATTGTTGTTAAAAAGCTTATGCTTCTATTTACTTCATGCTAATTGAGAAGAAATTAGGAGAAATTACTTGCTTCCTTGTAAGTAGAAGCGAAATAACGGAGTACCATAGGTTAAAGTGATAGTCAAAAGCTGGTTACTATATGACTGAAGTTCCTTTGTTTGTATGGATAGGAGTTGACAAATCTCTGTATGAGAAAAGTGCAAGTTTTTTAAACTGAAACAAAAAAAAATCTGATGTGCACCATTCACATGACTTTCTCTATATCCCTGCAACAAATTATTCTTAAAAAGCTTATACGTCTATTAACTTCATGCTAATCAGTAAAACATTAGCAGAAATAGCCATGTAAGTAGAGGTGAAATAAGGGAGTACCATAAGTTAAAATGATAATCATAAGCTGGTTGCTATGTCACTGAAGTTCCTTTGTATGGACAGCAGTTGACAAATTCCTGTATGAGAAATGTATAAGTTTTTCATAGCAGAAACCAAAAATAAGGAACCAAAAAACCAAAAAAAAAAAAAAAAAAACGACGAACTCCACGAAAAAATGTATATAACATAAATTGTGTGTTTTAGCGTGCTCTACATTTTTTGTGAAGTAAGTTTTTGTCCATGTCTTACGGTTTAGCAGTTATTCAAACTTTAGTAAAATTCATCCAGAATAAACTACTCTTCAGAGGCTATTCCCAGAAAATTCAAGATATACATTTTATTTGTCAGGTAAATATCTTTAATATACGAAATTTTAATCAAAATCGTTAGAGCCATTTTTGAGAAAAGCAAAATTTTCGAAAAAAGTTCCATGTAAAGGGTAGTTGAGGGGGGATTTTTCTCAAAATCTTCGTGTCGCATCTCTGGAAGATACTAAACTTAAATACCAAGTTTGGTATTTTACCTACTATTAGTTTTTGAGTTATCGTGTTCATAGACACACGGACACACACACACACACACACACACACACGGACCTTTTTTCGAAAATGTTTTTTTTTAGATAAAGGGGGCCCTAAAACATATATTTCCGGTGAAATCTTGTCTTATCGAATTTTTTGGTGGAGTGCAATACATTCTCTATCCACTATGTACATAGTGCCTATAGAGAAAGTAAAAAAAAGTGATCAGTATTGTACTGGCTTTTTAATGGTATGTTTACATTGTTTTTATTCCAAAATTATAGATTTATATTAATTTGACTGTTGGTTTTTCATTAATTATTGCTAAATTATTAGTTTACCATTTATTTTTGGTCGGTATGATATATCGTCTCAAATTGGCCGGTCCCCATGGCCACGCTCGCTAAAGCGTCTCGCTTTGGTGCTTCTTGGGCAGGGGATCGTGGGTTCGAGTCCCGCCTTGGGCATGCGTGTTATATGTTTGTGCAATGTGTATATGTTTGTAAAAAAAACAGTAAAATCAGTAAACCAGTAATCAGTAAAACCTACGGGGGAAATGTAAATAGGGATACAGTACCGGAGTCCTGATCAGACTCTGTTACTGTTTAAAAAAAAAAAAAAATTGTAGAGGGAAGAAATCCAAAATTCGAAATAATGTATGTCAATTGACATTTAATATCAGGGTCACATAAAGGTTTTTGACTGTTACTATAAAAATGTTCCCCATATTGCAACCTAACCTGCGTGAATTCCGTGCAGAGATACTATAACTCAACCGTACAGGTAACCCTCACGTAAACATTGCTTTCCCTGTTTGAGTAAAATAGCTCTCAGTACTATTATTCCAGACACAGAGTGTGAAATGTTGCGGGGAGAAAGAGGGGGGGCTGCATTATTTATTCATCTGTAGCTCTCCTCCCCTCTCTTCAGCAAGTATTGATGCGATGGTTTATTCATGCGCATAAAGAGAGATTTCTGGTAATGCTTTTGCCATATCTGCCCTGTCTCCTGGTCCATAATGCACTCCTGCTTATAGACTCTGTATTCTGCTTTCAAACCACCCACTTCGGTGCATTAAGAGCTAAATGTGAGACAGAATAATGAAACATTCTGTTGGGTGAGCGCACAAGGATTGGAAGAGGGCGTGGAACAAAGAGGGAATAAAAAAGAAATGGGGGATGCCTGAAAACAACGCATAGCTTTTCGGATATTTTCGTGGTAAGGCGTTCTTGGAAGCATTGGAGGAGTTTTACCTCATCTTGAGATGAACCAACATTTTGGATGTTTTTTTTGGCTTAATAGGGCATAGGACTGTGATACGTGCTTTACTAGGCACCACATTATTTGCTAAGCAATTTAAGGGGACAAGCCAGGGAACATTTCACATTCCGTTACTTAAGAAAATAAGTTCATTTTATCACTTAACTTCTGTGACTAGCCAAGAGTTTGGACCAATGCCTGAGATTTTACTTTTTCTTCTTCTTTTTTTTTTTTTTTTTAGTTATTTCGCTACAAAAGCAGTTCATTGCTGTGAAATTTTCAAAATGGTGTAACAAAAATTCAGACTTACATTCCTGTTTTCATCTTTATTTTATGAGAAACTTTTAGTTCCAATCCTTCAGGTTTATGTCGCCCTCCGTGGTGTAGTGGTTACCATGTAACCTTCTTGTACCCAAGTTGTACAAACCGGCGGAGGGCGGTGGCCTTCTTTTTTTTTTTTTTTTTTTTCCTTTTCTTTCCTGGCGCAAAAATCCTTAGCATGACTACATTCGGAAGGGAAGTAATGCCGTTGGTCCCGAACGTAAAAGAACCTCAAGCGTGAAAAAGAGGCTTCTGAGCAAAATTAAGTTATCTTGCATGCCCTACATTGAATGGGACGCCGAGAATCACAGCAGATAAAGGGCGGCAATTAGAAAAACAAAAAAACAAAAAACTCCAAGTTTATTTTCATTACATAAATATATCTATTGAATGACCACATAACTTTTCTGCAGCAGAATACACTTATAATACATTAATTTTAGGATTAACTGTAAATCTAACTGGTTAAAAAGTCAATTATTATCAATGATTAAAAAACGTATTATTTATAAATAGAATAAACATTAATGTAGAAAAAGATAATAAATTATTCATTTAATATTTTAAAGGTAAAACAGTTTTATAAATGTATATTATCGTTTATACATAATTTTACCTGCTTGAAAATACCACCTATAATTTGTATATTATGATATTAATAATAATCTGGCTACATCAAACGTTGATCAAGTAGTTAAAACAAAGAAATTTAATGTGTCATATTAAACTGTTTAGAATGAGTGTACTGAACAATTTTAGTAAGCCATTTAAATGCTTTTATTCTGAAACCATTTATACTTATATAAACAATTTTAATATAGTTTTAATGGAACGCCAATCAAGTTAATAATTTGTATTTTCTGTGGAGTGTATTAGACTGATACAAGATTCAAGGTACGATGGGGCCCTTAGTTGAGTGCTAAAAGTTAAGTTTGGCCCTCAGAAATAATCAAGTTGTGGAGGTCTGATGTAGAGGATGGCTCCATTTGTGTGTGGAGATGGAAAGGAACTGTCATATGCTAATGAACACAGAGGGTCATGTTTAAAGAATACAAAACAGCGTATGCTGTGACTGTTAATCACATGGAGATATTATTGCATACAAATAGAAATTCATTGCGTATCATGAAAGGCCAAAGGACGCAAATGGCAAAAATGCAAATCCCACACATTCATATAGCTAGTATTGCAGTTAATGGGTTTATTGCGCAAATTTGAAATAGCTGCCCTAGATGACAACTCCAATGTGAACTGTTTGTTCTAATGTATAATGCTTTTAAGGGGTAAATTAGTATTAATGCGTTTGTGGCTATCATTAGAGCCCCGATTCTTAGTAATTAACTAATTACATATTCTATTCCTTTATATTTGAAATATGCAAAACAGAAACTGACTACTAATTGAAACATGTACACTACTATACTGAAGTATAATTTTTCATGTTTTTACTTATTCCAGCATATATTACACCTTTTTTACAACCTTACCTACATAAAATAAGTCTGATGTGTTCCATTCATATGAAGCTTTCTATCTGTTCTGCAAACAAACTATTCATGCAAAAACTTTTATCTATATCATACTAATCAAGATAAAAATTACTAGAAATGTTCCTATCACTTAATTAGGTTTAAGTAGAACGAAATAAGGAACTAAGCTGAAGCGATAGTCAAATCTTTTAATATTGCCATACGATTGTTACTGAAATTCGCTTATCTTTCCGTGTAAAACAAAAGAGATATAAAATGGATAAGAGCTTTCCGTTTGAGAAAAGTTTAAGTATTTTAAGATTGAAAACTAACAGGGAATATCTCGGAAATGGTTAGGTCTATAAAACAACTATATGGCATACATTGTGTGTTTTAACAAGATCTACACGTTTTGTGGAGTACGTTTTTATCTACCTCTGATGGTTTACCAATTATCAAAAGTCATCCCAAGAAATTCAGCATACACATTTTATTGCATATGTAAATATCTTTAATATACGGCATTTTATTCAAACGGTTGAGCCATTTTTAAGAAAATCTAAATTTTTCAAAAATGTTCCATTTAAAGGCCAGTTGGGGATGGGAAAATTTTCGTAAAAATTCTTCATTTCACATCCTTAAATGATGCAGTTCATCCTTGGAAGATCAAATTTGTATATAACCTATTTTTTAGTTTTCATAGCTTCCTTTATTTTAAGGTTGCCTCATGGACAAAGCTTAACAAATACAGACTTTAACAAGAACACATACAAATGGTTGAAGTTAGCAATAAGAAATAGCGTAACAAACAATATACAGTATCAAAATTAAAGTTATACATTTAGAAATGAAATAGTGGAAGAACATGGGATACTCATTGAATAAGAATGCCATTGATGAAGACTATAAACACAATTCCTTAAAAGATCTATTGGCGCCCTTCAAAGCAGATTTACAAGTTGATCTAATATCTGTGAGTGTAAATCTAGCATTTTTGCAGGTGTCGGCGAAGAACTTTGTAATTGTTCCACGGGCACTAATTAGTAGCCCAATCACGTAATATGGTTTGGTGTAAAAACTTTTGGTTTTTGATTTATCACTGACACACACGCACGGACTATTTTATAAAAAAGGTTGTTTATGCAGGAGAACTCAAAACATTTCCGATGAAATCTCGGTATCAAATTTTTGGGTGGAATACAATACCTTCTCTATGTACTACGTACATATGTAGTACGTTGCAGAGAAAGTAAAAGTAAATTCTTCATTCCTAAGATGGTAGTTATTGAACCGCCCTCGGACGTGGATGCGAACTTGTAATGGTTGAAACTTGTTTGTACCACATCTGAATAATTGAGGGGCTCAGTGGCAGAGGGAGCTATCCCATACATGTGAAAAAATGAGACTTTTTTGTTTTTAGACAGCTTCTGCCATCTCTCATGTCTGTAGAAATCTTGGTAATATTAACTATTTTAGAGTGTCATCTACAGTAACTTACAGACACTGTGTCATTTTCCAAAGTGGAAATTTGTGCCAGATGGGGATATCCCACTATGAAGTTGCCTGCTATTTAAAGAACAATGGCACCAAACTTACAGAACTTTAACTTAATAGTATTGTTTATTGTTTAAACTATAGGCCAAGAAATAATGATTTTAGGCCTTAATACGTGAAACAGAATTATATGTAAGATTATTATTAAACATTAAGAATATTGTGTAAATAGTTGAAATTTTATGCATTATACTATGCTGCAGATTATTCTGTTTTTCAAAATGGAGGTAAATAGTATAGCTAGAGAAGGAAAGAAACGAATATGCAAGCAAAACATATGGAAAAAAGTTGTTGCTAAACGAAAAAGAAACAATGGTGAGGAATATGAATAATATCATGTTTAGTTTCTCTCTCTGCATAAGTAAATTTTATAGTAAATAATACGGTTTGAAGTGCTAAATAAATAAAAGAAACTGTTAAATAACACTTTTTTGTATTTTCTAGGACATTTCAAAATGTGGATCAAATACCGGGTTTAAAAAAGTTGTACCTTAATATTACATTTTTCACCAAATCAACAACTCTAATGAAATTTAGCTATTTGTGGGATAGCTCCCTCTGGCGCTGAGCCCCTCAATTGTCTTTCAATGTGCGTTTTGGTTGAAAGGCCTAGGAACCAATTGGTTCATTATTGCATAAACAAAACAAAGAAAGCACAGTGATAATCGATTCCTCCGGAAGTCGGCTGCTAATTACTGTCGTTGATGAAGGCGGTTGATGTCATAAATCATCGCGGGATGTCCTCAAAGCTCGAGCGCAAGTAAACAAGCCTGACCTTAGTACCTTTACTCCGATTCAACGCCGAAATGCGTATCCTTGGTTGATTTGTGGTGTTAGGCATATATTCGTCTCTAGCTTGCCTTGAAATATCTGCGTGTGGGAGTTGACTAAAGTTATTCCGGCAGTTTACAACACAGTTTACACGCTTGCATGCGTCACCGCTCATAAACTGGTTAAGTACAGAAGGTGAAGTTTCTGTTCTTTATTTTAACAACTGGCTATCTAATCTCTGTTTTAACGTATGACTGGCTGTCTTTGTTATCTGTTTCTTTGTAAGACTCAGAGCTATGCGGTTGGTTTTAGCTGGTGATCTCATGATAATGCACGCAGGCAAAGAGATAGCAACAATACTACATAAAGCTTGCAAACCGAAAATAGCGACGATACACTTATATTTTCTCCAAACATTATCCTCCCCTCTGCCATGAGCAATAACCGTTAGCAAAGAAAAGACGTCCCTGTACTAGGGGCGCGAGGCAACTTAGTAAAATCTATGTTTCCTGGACACTGAAGACTGCTTGCAAGTCGAGATTCGTGTCTCAGTAAAGGAACCAGTAAGTGGAAGACTTGCAACTGCGAGGGTTGGTTTCCAGCCGCACACCACCTAATCCCAAACTTTAATGTCACGCCGCCTTTGGTAGAGAGTTATCATGTTCTTAAAAATACTGTACATGAGGTACAAAAGACCTCTTCGGTAGTGCGGGAAAGCGTGTCTGCATCACATCAAGAAGTCACTTAGGGTGGGTTACCCGGATTTTCCCTTATCCTGAGAAGACGAATGTCGAGTAACTTAAAGCTCCATGGACGCCGAGATCATTTGAGCATCATTTCACCGATTTCATTCCCATATTCCCATTTTTCATAACCATTCTTTGTTGTTAATTTTTCAGTATTGTATGTATTTATAACAGCGAAATTCAATTTAACAATAACATAGACCGTGAGTGGTAATTGATCAGTGGCGCAGCGTAAGTATCAGAACTCTTGAAGTATTGTAAACTGTTTTTATTGGCTGTTTTAGCTCTTATTTACTTTGTAAACTTTTGGATGTACCTATAAAAATATAAACTGAGCTTTATTTAAGGCCGCTCTTTAACTACTGCAGTTCTTAGTGTCCCGTTCTATATATGGAGTTGAAGGACCGCTTAATTTTGTTCAGAGTCCCTCTTTATGAGTCTTGAGGTTCTTTTATGTGCCTTAAGTCTGCGACACGGGACCAATGGCTTATTTCCCGTCCGAATGAAGCCATGTTAATGCTTTTTACAACCGAAAAAACCATCACCCTACGCCGGGTTTGAACCCACAATCCTGGGAATCAGAGGCTAGCATGGTAGGATGTATCTGCCAGTGTACATACATACCTTTCTCCCTGAACCCACGTAAATCTTAACTATAATTGCTTTAATACCTACTGGAAATGTCTAAATCTTGTTTAAATATTGAAACTGAGAAACACCATACAAGAAACAAAACAACTCGCGAATTACTCCCTATTCAGAACTATAAGTGCAATAATATGAACCCATTTTTAACTTAAGATACACACAAATTCAGTACATATCATATATCAAGTTCTCCAGGTGACGTTAGATGCCGTTCACTTGTTTCGAAACAGTCTGAGATGAAGTTATTGCAGCCAGCGAGAAATCAAATCATACATTTAATAGATCAATCAAAGTTAATGGGCTTAACCAAGCACTTCAGCAGGTAGATAAATACTCTAATTAATGAAACCTGACTATGGATCAGGAAAAAACCCAAATAGTGGTATTTAAGAAAGGAGTAAATCTGAGTAAATATGAGAAATGAAAGAAGGGGAGTAAGAAATATAAAGTAGCAAGAACATTCATTTATTAGGCGTTAAAATGGATGGGGGGAACTAGCATCAATAAAAGACAAAGGAGCCTTGGCAGCAATTAGAAGTTGTAAATACAGAATACCGAATATTGGAATTGAGTGGTTGGAAAAAACAATATACGTAATATAGTGGTGGAACCGAAAATGCTATCTGGAATAGAATATGGGAATTGGATAGGGGAGAGTGGAACCCATTAATACGGCCTATAGGATGTTTTGCAGGAATATTGGGCTTACCAAGTACAGTGGTAGAAGTAGCATAGATGGAAATGGAAAGAGTGCCGAGGAAGGAAATGATTATAAAAAGAGCGTTGAAATACTCGTATTGGTTTGGGATCCTGAATCTAGAAAGAATAGTTTGTTAAGGCAGTGTGTGGAATATCAGAAAAAGAATCTTAGGAACTCCGGGGTGGACTAGTATGTGAATATGAATGGAATAGGAGAATACTGGAGGGGAGGAACAAATAATCGTTATGAATTTTGTAAAATAATAAGGAAGAGATTTGAAGACAGAAATCCAAAATCCTTTTGGAGGATACTGGAAATAAGATTCCTGGTATACTGTATATCAGTAAAAGAAACATAGGAAAGGGAGACATGTTGATAAAGTAAATTAGAAGCGAACAAAGAGAGGGGATATCATGGTTAAGAACGGGCATTTGGAGATTAAGGGAGATAAGAGAAGACATCCCACAGAGTCAATGTCCCATTGTGGAAGGAAGATCAAGATCATGTAGTATTTAAATGCTAGGGCATGGAGGAAAGAATTCCTGGAACAGAAGTGGGACAAGATGGATTGGAGAACAGCATTAAAGGAGTTTTTAGAAGGGATGGCAGAAGTTCACGTCAGTTTTAAGCAAAGTAAAGAAAAAATGGGACTGGTCTGTGCAAAAGAAATACGAGTTAACATACGTTTATATTAGTTATTAATGTTTTGATAGTTTTAATGAACTAAAATGTGTATAGATGTAATTACGTGGCTGGTATGTTGAGGTAGGAGCTTGCGCTGAACGCCTGTCATGCTCAAGACTGTATAAAAATATTTAAGAAAGTTAATTTTTAATGACATTAAAACGATATTGTATCACAAACTAGTAATGAACACCTTTATTTTAAACAGTTTGAGAAAATTACAGCTGTGCCATACATATTTCACTCTATTGACGCTCGTGCCCAGTAATTGATCCATTTCTGTTCCGACATAGGAATATGCAGCACCAAAGATTATATCATTGTTGAACTTCTAACTTTACTCAAATACTGTAACTGTTTGATGTAGCTAGCAATTCATAACTATTCAAAATGCAGCAATTATTTACGGTATGCATTTTTAGGCTCAAATGCTCACACAAGGAGAGTTTTTTCAATGATGAACAATAAATGTATAGAACAAATACATACAAAGTAGCCTAAAGTTAATAAAATCAGGTCTGCTGCAGCATCTATTGTTACATGAAGGTGAGTTTAATCTAATGAATATACATTCTAATTGTAATTGTCATGTCATTCTAGTCGTAACTGTGTTCATTTTTGCACAAAAGTACTCTTAAGTATGAATGTTTCAAGTTACATTAAAAGGCTTGTGCTATAATTTAAATAAAAAAATCTGATGGGTTCCGTTCAAATGAGTTTCTCAACATCTCTGCCACAAATTATTCTATTTACTTCTTCTAATCGAGAAATAGTAGCAGAAATAGTCTTATTACTTGCTTCCTTGTTAGTAGAAGCGAAATAAGGGGGTACCATAGGTTAAAGTGATAGTCAAACGCTGGTTGCTATGTGAATGAAGTTCCTTTGTTTGTATAGACAGGAAATGACAAATTCCCGTATGAGAAAAGTATAGGTTTTTTATAGCTGAAACCAAAAACAAGGAATATCTCAAAAACAATCAACTCCATAAAAAAAATGTATATAACATATATTGTGTGTTTTAAGGTGCTCTAGATTTCTAGTGTGGTAAGTTTTTGTGCATCTCTTACGGTTTAGCAATTCTGCAAAATTCCGTAAAATTGACCCAGAATAAAGTAGTCTTCAGAGGCTATTCCCAGCAAATTCAAAATATACATTTTATTCGTCAGATAAATATCTTTAAAATACGATATTTTAATCAAAATCGTTAGAGCCATTTTTGAGAAAATCAAACTTTTCGAAAAAAGTTCTATGTAAAGGGTAGTGGGGGTGGTGGGATTTTTCTCAAAATCTTCGTGTCGCATCCATGGAAGATACTAAACTTAAATACCAAGTTTGGTATTTTACCGACTTTTCGTTTTTGAGTTATTGTGTTCACAGACTCACTGACACACGGACACACAAACACCCACACACAAACACACACACATACTGACCTTTTTCTGAAAATACTTTTTTTTTTTACAGGGAATCCTAAAACATTATTTCCGGTGAAATCTCGGTATCGAATATTTTGGTGGAGTGCAATAATACCTTTTCTATACACTATGTACATAGTAGATATCGAGAAAGTAAAAAATCTGGTATGTTCCATTCGAGTGACTGTCTCTACATCTCTGTAACAAACATTGTTAAAAAGCTTATTCTTCATGCTACTTGGGATAAACACGCTTAGTTGTAAGTAGGAGGGAAATAAGGGAATACACTAGGCTAAAGCGATAGTCAAAGCTTTTAAAAGCTGGTTACCATGTGGATGAAATCCGTTTCTGTGCATGGACAGGAGTTTACAAATTCCCACATGAGAAAAGTTTCAAGTAATTTAAAACTGAAACCAATAACATGGAATACTTCGGAAATTGTCAACTCCACGAAAAATATGTATATGACATAAACTGTGTGTTTTAACAAGATCTACATTTTCTGTGCAACAAGTTTTTATCTGTCTCTTACTGATTTACTGGTTATGCAAAATTCATCCAGAATAAACAGGTCTTCCGAGGTTATTCCCAGAAAATTCAAGATATACATTTGATTTGTTATGTAAATATCTTTAATATACGATATTTTTATCAAAATCGTTTCAACCGTTTTTGAGAAAATCAAAATTCTCGAAATGTTTTTCCATGTAAAGAGTAGTTTGGGGGGATTTTCCTCAAAATCTCCGCGTTGGAGCCTTGGAAGATACTAAACTTAAATACCAAATTTGGTATTTTACTGACTTTTGGTTTTTGAATTATCATGTTCACCGAGATATGGCCGGACACAGACACGCACGGACCTTTTTCGAAACATGTTTTTTTTATACAGGAGACCTTAAAACGTGTATTTCCGATGAAATATCGGTATCAAATTTTCGGGTGGAGTGCAATACTTTCTCTACCTATGTAATAAGTTGAGAAAGTAAAAAAAATGTATGTTTCAACTATTCGTTCAATTAATGTAGGCATTATGTCCTGAACATTAAGCTAAAATTTACCGTGATCCAATCAACCTTATTATCATGTTCAAAAGTTGGTACCCTGTAGGACAGTAATCGAGCAAAACATGACACAAAAACACTGCAGTTCTATAGTATACACCATGATAATTACACAAAGTAAATACAATCACCATCATCCTCACATAACGTTATTCCCATTACATCCCAAACTAAACAACATTAGAACTGAATTGCAAATGCCGTTAAGGTCCATAGTCGCACGAACTAGGCTAACGGGGAGCTAGATTATTCATCTCAAATACAGCTACGAGTCACACCCGGTGGTCGCTACAGATTGCATTATTACCATGTGTAGAAATTACTTCAAATTAGCAGTAAGCACTTATAGATAATAAGCGGGAACAATGTCAGATTGCTTACAGCAACTGGAGGAATGTAATCATCATATGTATAAAATAAAATTGCAATAAAACTCCAAGTATCTTCTGTAAAATGTACTTGAAATATCTTTTAAAAGGTGTTTGCCATGTAGTTGAAATTCGTTTCTTTGCATAGCCAGGAGTTTACCAATTCCCATATGAGAAAAATCTGATGTGTTCCATTCACATGACTTTCTCTATATCTCTGTAAAAAATTATTGTTAATAAGCTTATCTTTTATTTATTTTATGCTAATCGAGAAAAATTAGCAGAAATAGTCTTATTTCTTGCTTTATTGTAAGTAGAAGCGAAATAAGTGAGTACCATAGGTTAAAGTGAAAGCCAAAAGCTGGTTGCTATGTGACTGATGTTCCTTTGTTTGTATTGACAGGAGTTGTCAAATTCCTGTATGAGAAAAGTATGTTTTTCAAAGCTGAAACCAAGAAAAAGGAATATCTCAAAAACGATCAACTCCAGGAAAAAATGTATATAGCATAAATTGTGTGTTTTAACGTGCTCTACATTTTTTGTGTGTTAAGTTTTTGTCCATCTCTTACGGTTTAGTAGTTATGCAAAATTCATCCATAATAAAATAGTCTTCAGAGACGATTCCCAGAAAATTCAAAATATACATTTTATTTGTCATGTAAATATCTTTAATATATGATATTTTAATCAAAATCGTTAGAACTATTTTTTAAAAAATCAAAATTTTCGAAAAAAGTTCCATGTAAAGGGTAGTTTGGGGCGGGGGATTTTTCTCAAAATTTTTGTGTTGCATCCCTGGAAGATACTAAACTTAAATACCAAGTTTGGTATCTTACCGACTTTTCGTTTTTGAGTTATCGTGTTCACAGACACACGGACCACTGACACACGGACACTGACCTTTTTCTGGAAATACTTTTTTTGGATACAGAGGACCCTAAAACATATATTTCCGGTGAAATCCCGGTATCGAATTTTTTGGTGGAGTGCAATACCTTCTCTACACACTATGTACATAGTACGTATAGAGAAAGTAAAATTTTAAGTATTTTAAAACTGAAACCGATAACAACGAATATATCAGAAATGGTCAACAACAATGTACATGACATAAATTGTGTGTTTTAATGAGAACGAATTTGTCTTGTACTAAGTTTTTGTGTATTGCGGTTTAACAGTTAAACCAAAAGCCATTAAGATTTAGCAGGTCTTCAGGCAAGATATTCTCGAAAATTCAAGATATACATTTCATTTGATATGAAAATATCTTTAACATATGACCTTTTAATTAAAATTGTTAGAACCACTTGTGAAAAAATTGTAATTTTCGAATAATTCCATGGAATTCCACGGATTTTCTTGAAAATCTTCGTATTGCATCCTTGGAAGATACTGAACTGAAATACCAAGTTTGGTATTTAATGGACTTTTCGTTTTTGAGTTATGCTGCCCACACACAAATATACACGGAATTTTTCTAAAAGTGACTTTTTTATTTAATTCAGGGGGCTCAAAATACACATTTCCGGTGAAATCTCGGCATCGGATTTTTGGGTAGAATACAATAACTTCTCTATCTACTATTTATATTGTGCAAATGTACTAAAGTAAAAACCATATATACATCCAATAAATTGTTTAGAAGTTAGGAAGAATATTTTGAAACCATCTGTATGGAACATAATGTAATGGATGTGAAGCTTGGTCAATCATAAAATCAGAAAGAAGAGCAATAGCAGTATCTGAAACAAGGTGCCACAGAAAAATGCTAGAAATAGTTGGAGTGATAAAATTATCAACGAAGAGAGGGTAAAAACAGAAAGACACACCAAAATGTTTTGAAAATTATAATCATAGTTGCAATTAAAGGCAAGAATAGCAAAAGAAATACAAAACTGCAATAAATTGATGAAATTAAGAACGATATGAACTGAAGAACGCATGGCTTATTAAAAAGGAAGCCAGACAGAAGATAAAACTGGAGAGAACGCTGAAAACCTATCCAAGGATTGATGACTAAAGAAGAATACGAATAGTCCTTAATTTTAGGAAGCATTTTATTACTTTCATAAGAAGTTCGGTCATAGCGAGTCATACAGGATTTTCTACAAGATTGTACCAAGGAAGATATTGGACATAAACTAAGTTCTGCACTTTCCTGCGCAGATTTTATTAGACTATTCTAGACACTCGGCACCAGTATATTACTTGGATTCACATGCAAGAAGCATACTGTTCTGCGTGTTTTCAATAGCTGAGGTCATGGATATAGAAGTTTTCAAAGTGTCGAACCGTCTGTCTGAGAGTAAGGCTGCACTGGGAATTTAAAATGAGTAGTTTACCGAAGGACTGACCACATAGGAAGCGGTTGCACGCTCAGCATAGATGATGCCAGGTAAAGGATTACGTCATAGGCGCACTGCGTCACCCCCGTCTTGGAAACTAATCAGCCAAGCAGGAGGTTTTCATTATCCTTTGTTTCATTTTCCTTTTTGTCGGCAAGACGCATTTCACTGCCTGTCCTGGGGTAGTAACTTTGCCAAACCGCAGTGGCTGCTGCTGTGCTCTCCAACAGCGGTTGTTAGCCAGTAAGGAAGGGCATTCGTAATGAAACCTAATCCTTGCTTCTTATAAGCTTGCCCCTCTGATATGTTCCCTTCCCCACGATAGAGTAAATACCTTTGAATGTTGCACACAAACCCTATGTAGAGCAAGATAAGGCAATAGAAACGATATAAATACTCTGTCATAATAGATGTGTTTTCGTTATCCAAGAGGCAGGTTTAAAACAAAAGATTTTCCTATACGTATATGTTGATAGCAATTTACCCCTAATTTAGATGCATTTACTGTTGTTACATAATATAGGGTCTTCAGATTTATTTGGCCTTTGCCTCCAGTCGTTTGTGCGCACATGCCGTCAATACCAGGTATGTCTCATTGCCTCTTGCAAGGACTAGGAACGATGAGTAGAAGGGGCGGATGTCGACAGTTTCGTGGTCACTTTAGCGAAATGGGACTTGTATCGTACCTTTCCAATATTTACATTTGGAACATTCGCTTGCGTCTTGTAAACCCACAATCGCAGCATTTATGCTAATAGGTACCCCAAATAATTGGATGATTATGGTAATGCAGAGGGATTTAATGGTACCCCATTACAATAAACGCTTTTTTCATACTTTTTTTAAAAACTGACCTTCATAGATTAAATTAAGAAAACACAAAAGCGCACAAAATGTCTGGTGAAAAACAGGTCTGCACCGCCAGTACTTCAAACTGTTAATGAAGTCGGCAATGCATGCAGTCCAAGGTTCAATTGCCCACCTCCCATTTGAGACGAGGTTCGCCGAAATAATGACGTCATGCATTTAAACCCATTGGCGCTAAAGGCCGAATAAATCTCAAAACCTAGTATATTTTATTCATCTGGCTATGAAGATGTAAATTTATAATTATCTTTGGATATAACATAAATATTTATGTTAAATAAGGGAATATGTTGTACTGCAAACCGTTTATTCCACTACAGCATCCAATGAAAGGTAACTAGTCACGTGACAGTTGACATAACGACAGTTATGTGTAATAGAACTTAGACATAAGCATAATAAGAAACATAGTAGATTACCTTATATTTATCTTATTGGTAACACATACTAATTGAAATTTAGTCAACATATTGACAGAATTAAAATATGAGTTTTTATGTCCAAAAATACTTGAATCCATTATCTTCAATTATACATGGTGTTTCAAAAATACGGGGCATAATTTCAGGTATGTATTTCCCACATGTAGACAACCAAATTAGTTCATTATAACATGTGTCCGGAAATGCTTCATTTCCGAGTTATGGCCTTCACAACATTGAAATTCACTGGAACGTTTTTCTTTCCGCAAGTTGTTGTCATTACAGAAGATGTTCAAAATGTCCACCTCCTGCTTGAATACAGACCTCACATCGATGTCTCATTGACCTGCGAACACGATCCCAAACTCCAGGAGTATTGCATATGTCCTCACAACTTGCCACAATTCGATTCCGAAGGGATTCCAAATCCGGCACCGGAGACGAATAAACCAATTATTTTAAATGGCCCCACAAGTAGAAATCGAGAGGATTCAGATCAGGTGAGCGTGGAGGCCAAACAATTGGGCCACCTCTACCTATCCATTGATCAGGAAACCTTCGATCCAAGTACCGGCGAGCCGTAAGACTGAAGTGTGCAGGAGCGCCATCATGCAAGAAGTGAATGTGTTGATGATTGAACAGTGGAGTGTCTTCGAAAACGTCAGGTATGGTGTTTTCCAGGAAGTTTGTGTACGCCTGCCCCGTAAGTCTGTTTACAAGTACATGGGGTCCAACTAATCGATCACCAATGATACCGGCCCACATGTTGAGGGGGAACCGCACCTGGTGATGAGATACAACAGTTGCACGTGGGTTTTCATGCGACCATACATGCTGATTTTGGAAATTTGTTATGCCATCTCTTGTGAACTGTGCTTCATCCGTAAATAATACGACGGCAGAAAAGTTCGGATTTACTCCACACTGCTTCAAGAACCACTGACAGAACCTAACTCTTGCAGGGTAATCTGCTGGTGACAGGGCCTGTACACGTTGCAAATGATAAGGATACAATGGATACTCGTTCAACAGTCTCCAGACAGTCGTATGAGGAACATTGACTTGCAACGCTAACCGCCGTGTGCTGATATGGGTCCTGTCCACAGCCTCCAGAATCTCCTCCTGCACTTCTGGAGTTGTAGATCTTGGTCGTCCCCTTCCCAAACCAGGAGAGGTGAATGTTCCATACACGCACAGACGGGAATGGAGACGTACCAATGTCTTCCAATCTGGACATTGTCGCTGTGGGTACCTCTCCTGGTACATACGACGAGCCAGCGCAGCATTGCCGTCCGCCTTCCGTACATGGTGTATCTCTGCCAGCTCTTGATTTGAATACATGTCGCACAGTCTTAACGCCTAAAGAACACTGAATGTAACCTTCCTCAGAATGAACTATCAGAGCGACCTCCTAATGTCTCCTTTGACGGCAAAGACCTGCGGAAAGAAAAACGTTCCAGTGAATTCCAATGTTGTGAAGGCCATAACTCGGAAATGAAGCATTTCCGGACATGAACTGTTTTGATTGTCTACAGGTGGGACTTTCAATGTTGTAAAGGCCATAACTCGGAAATGAAGCATTTCCGGACACATGTTATAATGAACTATTTTGATTGTCTTCATGTGGGAAATACATACCTGAAATTATGCCCCGTATTTTTGAAACAGCCTGTATACCAAGGCGTTTGCTCTTGGAACCTTATAAGCTTGAACACGTGACCATTTAAATGCCAATGGACACATGGTCTGACAGCCTGTATTTACTTCCAATGCCTTTTACTGACTTTGATTTTCTTACACTTTTGCGTTAAAATGTCCCATACGTTGTAGCTTGTAATCAGTGCGCAAATTTTCAGCAAAAACTCAGATAATAAACTTTAAAAACTGGCCTATAAGTTTTGTTACATTGTTAAATTCCTCAAGATGACATAATTCGAAAACTGATGACAAATATTGCAAAAATAATGTATAAGGATTTTAATTTTGAGAGAACGTAGGCTTTCACGGGCGGAGTCAATATAATTAGGAGTTATTTCCGGGCTGTTTTGCCGTGGTCTGCTGGAGTAAGATGTTCACCGCAGTTGTGGACGAAACGTCTGGACCAAAACAGCCCGGAAATAACTGCTAGTTAGATTTTTATTTTATTTTTTCTGAACCAACCAGAAAAATGCATAAATTTATACATATATGCCAGCTTTGTATTTTATATAAATGTGATAGGTTTTTATTTATTCAAAGTATTTCTGCATTCTCTATGTACAACACCAGATTTATTAGCATACTAACGGCAAAATAACAGTTTCTTCTAAAAACTGTTAAATCATCTGCATAAAGCTTAAAATCCTTATAATTTGTGGTAAAGTCGGCAGATGCCAAAATTTGAAAACGTTATGTAAAAACTGAAACATATAAAAAAAAAATTGTATATGTGTATTCCTTAATGTATGGCTGACGTTGACATAAGCATGACCATTAACTTGTAATGTAAATATAAAAGCCTACAAACTCCAAGATTTCATGTTTATGTCTACATCAGACATATGATAATGGCCAATCGTAGGAAGCGATTTCCCATAATCTAATTAAGTGATTATTCCGCCATATATTGACTCACTAACTGCCTTTCTGATTAAGATCACGAGCCAGGAAAAATTGGGATATCTATAAAAATCGTAGCTGAACAAATTGTGGCGGTAAATGATGCTTTTCTGAGGTCAACATCCTTTAACCATATTGCCTTGGTACACTACTTACATAACCTCCTTTGTCATGCGTACTCCGCAGACCTCATATTAGCTCAGCTGTTTCAAGTTCTCCTACGATAGTCTGTGTGTATTCTTCGTTTATCGTGATTGACAGCATCGCGTTAAGTTACTAAATTTTACATGTTATATTAATGTTTAATTTTCATTGTGAATGACCTTTTAGAATATTTTAAACTTTGTTTTCGAAGAAAAGATTATAATTTACATATTATAATACCCACAGTGGAAAAGGATTAGACCAGAGAGATGCAAAATTAATATATTTATCAGTATATCCTAGTACTTAAATTGTGTGTACACACAAATTATTACTCTAAATTGCAGGGTCCTGTTTGTACATTTTTTAAATATCTCACTGCATTAGTTACTGAGATTAATTGCTGTACTCTTTCAAAAATGTATAAATTTGATAGTTATGTTTCTTTCGTTCCTCTTAATAGTTGCTTTCCTAGTTTTTTATATCGCCGACATTTTTTTATACTATTTATTCAAGAGACTGGCCCTTATACTGTAAAAATCCCTATCAAACCTTGATGTTTAAGGTAAACGCATTATTGATTACGTAATTAGTTTAAGAGAATATGAATTAAAAAAAAAAAGCTGCTATGATTGTTCCTGTGAATTTTAGTTAATATGTTCATTACTTTTAGAAGTAAATGCGGGTCTTATAATATTTTGCCAATGAAACTTTAAGTATTTATTTTAAAGTTAGATTGAATTTCATAATGGTGGCCCCGTAGAGGGCCGGTAATGTAGCGGCCTGCTAGGAGTCCTGGGTTCGATTCCCGGGTGGGGGAAGGGGTTTTTCCCTAACCCCTATGATTCCCTATCCTCCCCAGAGTCTAGAAATATCAATGTGAGTGTGAAAATGTGTGTATGTGTTCTAATTATTAAAATTAAAGTTAAATAAAAATCCAACGAAAAGTTAACACCATTGTCGATGGGCAATACGTTCAGCCGGAAAATGTCGTCGATAGAAATATGCAGTTAAAGCGGGGTATACGAGGGTCGACTGTTAAGTCCCGGCCCTCTCACAGATATGGCGCCACTAGGCCCATTAGACGGTAGCATTGTATAGTTTAACTCTAGACCAGCTTGTATCCATAGTTACAGGTCAATATGTTGTTTAGTTTCGAGTGACAGCATTTTAAACAAGACTACTTTAGAATTTTCACGAAAATGTAGGATTTGGAAAAACGAGCAGTGATTAAATACTTCCATTTGAAAACCTTAACGCCTACAGAAATCAAGGAGGAAATGGACAGTGCATTGGAAGACTCTGTCCCTTCATTAAAAGATGGGTTGTAGAGTTTAAAATGGGACATACGAGCACTAGTGATGAGTCTCGCTCTTGGCGCCCTGTAGATCATTGTAAAACATCATCGTTTAGTACTGGAAGACCGCAGATTAAAGTTTTTTGAGATAGCAAGCTGTAAACATATCAAAAGAACGTGCAGGTAATATTTTAAGTAATGTTTTGGGCTTTCACAAGGTCTGTGCAAGATGGGTGCCACGTTTGTTGACACCTGATCAAAAGTTGCAAAGAAAAACTGTTCAAGAATGGGAGCTCTACCGTAAAATCCCAGTAAATTTTTGAGACGGCTCATTATCATGGATGAAACTTGAATACATCACTGCACTCCAGAAAGTAAATCACAGTCAAAACAGTGGATTGCGCCAGGCGAACCAACTCCAAATAAAGGCAAAGTCAATTTTGTCCGCTAACAAGGTTATGGCGAGTATTTTCTTGGATGCACAGGGAATTATTTTTATTGATTACTTGGAAAAGGGTAAACGTATCGCTGGTGTCTACTACGCAAGCTTACTGCAACGTTTGAATGATGAGATGAAAAGAAAAATACCTCATTTGGCAAGTGGGGGGGGGGAACCTTGTTTCATCACGACAATACTCCGTCCCATCGTCCAGTCATTGCAATGAGAAAACTGTGCGAATTAAAGTTGGAATTGCTTAAACATCCACCTATTCGTCAAATCTAGTACCCATTGACTACCACCGGTTCCCAAACCTCAAAACAAGATTTCACAGCAACGAGGATGCTGATAAGCGGCTATTTTGAGGACCTTGATAAATCGTACTACAGAGACGGCTTAATTAAATTAGAACACCGATATGACAAATGTATTAGCCTTTCTGGAGATTATGTCGAGTAATAAAGCAAAAAAAAAAAAAAAAAAAAAAAAGTATATATATATATTTATTCCAGCATCTGCGAAGTAGTGATCTGTTTATAATCCGAACTTAAATTACTTTTATTGTGTGATTAAAATTCATTGTGTGTTGAAGAATTTGTGAGGCTTCTTTGTTTCAGAGTTTAAAATCATTTCATATTCCACATTGTCTTTGTATCTATACCTACTTAATTCGTTTCTTTGAACTAGCTTGATTAGAATCCCCCCCTCCTGAGGACGAGGTTGTCTCATTCAGGGGTGGTGTTAGAATATACTTTTTACGTGATTTATGTAATAAATGCTACTAAATAAATAAAATAAATAAATATTAATTTTATTCCCAAACAACTATAGTATTGTGGACTTGAGCTTTATGAGAATCTCAAAACCTCTTACGTTATAATTGAGAGGTAATGAGATTGCCATATAAGACAAGAAGTCTTTTAGACTTTACAATGGAAAAATTTGATGGGTTCCATCCATAAGACTTTCTCCAGTTGTTCCACATACAAGCTATTCTTACAAAAGAGTGTTCTGTTTACATACTAATTGAGATAAACGTTAGCAAAATTTTGCTTCCTTGTAGGTAAACGAGAAATAAGGGAATACACTAGGCTAAAGGTATTTTAACCAATTATATATATAAATCTTCGTGTCGCATCCTTGGAAGATATTTAACATAAATACCAAGTTTGGTGTTTAACGGTGTTTTCGCTTTTAAGCTATGGTGTCCACATACATACGGACCTTTTGCTAAAAATGCTTTTTTTGGACTCTGGCGACATCAAAATATAGGTTTCAGGTGAAATCTCGAATTTGAATTTTTGGGTGGAACATATTATCTACTCTAGCTACTGGGTTCATTCTATGTACATACCTGCTAGAGAAAGTAAAATTAGCTTTTTCATTTCCGTTCCCTTGTACTTTTCTTAATACACTTACGCGTCTCTTCAGCTCCCAGTTTTACCTACAGTAGAAATGTATATTTCGAAGACCGTTTCTGGTGTTTGGTGAATTTCTATATCACTACCAACAGGTTAAAAAACGAATGGTATAAGGATGTACATTAACCACTTCGCTACCAGAGAATGCTCCAAGGTTTTCGTTATTCTCTTGCATTATCAGGTTTTAAATTACATTTGGAGTGTTTTCTTAACGAGGTGGGATAAAATAATGAGTCTTAACGTCCAGAGCAATTCCACTAAGGAAGCAGTGACCTCATCAGTTGCATTTTACTGAGTTTTCTTTTTTGCATGCAAAGAATCAAGTTGGAGCCTAACAACCCGCCTTTACGACCTCTCCTTGCAGCGGGCGAGCCTGGGAGCGGGATATTTCCGGAGGTTCATCCGCACCCTCTTGAAGCTTACCATGCTGAAGTCATTACACACCGTGTTCCCATTACAGTGGCGTGCTGATTTTACTTCTCTAATTAACGAAAAAATTGCTTACCTAGGCAAAGAACTGACCAAAAATTGTAGAAATTAAAAAAAAACAAACAAAAAACATACTTTTCATAATAAAATAAAATGAATTAGAAAACATGATATAGTTTTTTCCACTTCACCATTTGAACGCATGCTTATTATAGATCGCCCAACTTTGCACGTAGCTTTTTTCATCATTTTTACTTACTAGCAAGCACGTATGTACAAACGTTAGAGGAGGTATTGCATAGATTCGCTACCGAGATTTCATCGGAAATACAAGTTTTATGGTCCCTGTATAAAACGGCATTTTTAGAAAAAGGTCCGTGTGTCTGTGAACACGATAACACAAACTGGAAAGGTCGGACAAATACCAAGTTTAGTATCCAAACTACTCTTTACATGGAAAGAATTTTGAAATATTTGATTTTCTCAAAAGTGGCTCTAACGATGTTTATTAAAATACAGTATAATAAAGACATTTCTATGGCAAACAAAATGCAGATATATCATGAGTTTTCTCGAAATAGTTTCCGAGGACCCCTTCATTCTTGACGACTTTTCCATAGCTTATATACCGTAAGAAATAGACAAAAACTTAATACAAAAAATGCATATCTCGTTAAAATACACAATTGGTCATATCCATTTCGTGGAGTTGACAATTTCTGTGCTTTTCTTTATTGTTTTCAGTGTCAAAATACTTGAAACTTTTCTCAACTCCTGGCAATGCAAAGAAATGAATTTCAATCGCATAGTAACAGCTTTTAAAAGATTTGATTATTTCCCTTCTACTTATAAGGAAACAAATAATAAGACTTTTTTTTTTTTTTTTTTTTTGCATGAAGTAGAGAATAGGATCAGCTTTTGTAAGAATAATCTGTTGCAGAATAACTAGAGAAAGTCATGTGATTGGAACAAATCGGCTTTTTCCATACTCAAAATGCTTTACATGATGCATGAGCACGCCCGACTATCTTTCCGCATGTTGTCAACCAAAGAAAGTTCAGCTGTTAAGGTTGAATAGGTTATCTAATTTACCGCGCCCTAGCTGAATTATTAAACCGAACACAGCGCATGCGCATGTGCGTGAACTCGGAGATGTACAGACAGAATAAAACCTTAGCATTGAAACCATTAGATATCAGGATGTATAATCTATGTAATTCATGTGTCTCAATGCTTTCGCTTTCCTCTGCTTCCGCAATTAGCGAAACCTACCGAATGAAGACTAGGAAGTCGAGCGCCCAAGAAAATATTTATGTTCCAACATTTTTGCACTGCCTCTTAAAACTACAGCGAGGAAAGTGACCATATAATTTTTCAAAATGAAGCTCCAATTTTGAGAAATAATGATAACACTTGAAAAAACAAAAGAGTTTTATAGAGTCCAAAAAGTAATATTTTTTCTACAATAATTGGGAGTTATATTAAAACATTTGATGTGTTACATTCACATGACTTTTTCTAGTTAAGACAAACATTATTAGAAATGGTCGTATTAATCGATTTCTTATAAGTTGTAATGGAAAAGGGAATACAGTAGGCTAAAGCGATAGTCAAATGTATTAAAAACTGTTGCTATGTGGTTATAATTCGTTCAACAACCAGGAATAGCTTAGAAATAATCAACTCCAGGGAAAAAGTATATGGCATAAATTGTATGTTTTGGCGAGATCTACTTTTTTGTGTAGTAGGTTTTTGTCTATCTCTTATGGTTTACCAGTATGCAAAATTCAACAAAATTCATCCAGAATAAAGAAAGTTCAAGAAATGCATATTATTTATATTCTATATATCTTTAATATAAGGAATTTTAATCAAAATCGTTAGAGCCATTTTTGAGAAAATATAAACTTTCCAAAGACATTCCATCTAAAGGAGAGTTTGTGGTGGGGAAATTTTCTTGAAAATAGCATTCTTAGAAGATACTATACTTAAATACCAAATATGGTATTTAACTAACTTTTGCGTTTTTGAGCTGTGCTGTTTACAGACACACACATGGACCTTTTTATAAAAATTCATTTTTTTTAATTCAGGGGGTTTCGAAACATATATTTCCAGTGATTTTTTTGGGGTGGAATACTTTCTCTATAAACTGAAATTTGCAATTTGTGTATGTCTTCGGATGTACGCGCGCGCACAAGATTTTATACTTTTTTTTTTTCAATGTGTTCAGGCGGGGTATTTTCATTGGAACCACGAAATCTAATTTTTAGTGCTCTATGCAGAAATTGCGCTATTTCCTCCGGCAGCACTACCCTGCAACTCCTTAACCGAATGAAACTCCTTCCTAATGTAAAGATAATTCACTGTTTTAATTTTTGTGACGGCAGTAATTAATTTAACATCCAGAAGAAGTTGGCTGTTCAGAGAACTACAAAATCTGTTCCACCTCGTCCAAGTCTAGACCAGCCAGCAGTTTTACAAACTACAGTCTTGGAGGAGCAGATAATTCAGTTTCAAGTCTCTCTTGTGTACCCAGTCTGATGGAAATAATTTAAAGAGTTCATAGTTTTCCAACATAAAATTCATTAGTCGCTCTAGTGATTTCAAAACTACCACAGACCAGAACTCGAGCCCTAGTGCTCTTTTGCCCTTTCTTTTTAAAATTATATTGCTCTTAAAGCACTCCACCCACGCCTTAATACTTTGCATTTTAATTCAGTGTTAAGAGCGTTCTATAATGATGCTAGGAATATTTTAAACCTTTCGGAATTTTTCTCTTTTCTCACGTGTTCCTCTTCGCTCTCCTTTCCCATCGCACTGAACTGTTCTCTCCTCTCGGATAAATTATACATTATGTGATGTTTCGAAAACCGGCAACAAAACTCCTATTTATGGTTTATTTACAAATGTTAAAGTATAACAGCACCGACACGTGTGTATCTTCCTTATGCCTGCACTACGAATGGAAATTATATATCTGATGTTCTCCTTGGTAAACAGTGTAAGCACATGAATAATAGTTAAAAAAAATGATATTTCTAAATTACGATTCGTCCTGTAATTATTAATTAATTACAAAATATATTATATTATATATTATAATATTAATAATTATTTAGTTGTAATTATTAACAAAATTAATCAGAGCATTATACTGGAAAACGGTTCGTTAAGAAACAATAAAGGTATTGGAATAATAGTTTTTTTCACACAAGCCGTGTGTAGGACAGGAGTTGGATAGAACCATACATTGAATTTCTCAGTCAAATCAATTGAGAAAGTCAATGCTATGCTGGCATGTTGCCATGGTAGCTCAATGGCAGAGCAACCGGCTAGAGATTGGGAGATCCATGGTTCAAATCCCGGCAATGGCATTGAATTTTTCAGTCTGATTCTACCTATCCAATAAAGGTATTGTTTAAATCCTTTCTCTGTCCATTATTGTTTGTTATTTTCAGTAACACATGCCTAGTAGGTAGGGGAGTACGGCATTCAACCCAAAATTTTTATATAACATGTCACTGAAAATACAAGTTTTGAGAACCCTGGAATAATTTTTAGAAAAAAAGGTCTGTGTGCACGAGTATCGTAACTCAAAATGAAAAGTCGGAACATATTACGCGAAGAATAATGAACTGCTAAACTTAGAAAGATATACACGAAGACTTTCAAGAAAATCCCATCGCCCAACTACCATGAGCATGAAAAAACTTTTATATTCATTTTCTCAAAATGGGTTCTAACGATTTTGATTGTGTGATTGTTCGTATACCTAGAAAATATATTTTATAGTTAAATACATCTTGAACTTTCTGGTAATAGCGTGTGAAGCCCTCTTAGTTCGGAAGTAACTTTGCATAAATGGTAAACCATAAGAGATAGAAACTTCGTCTTTTTTAACGAATCACCCTTCTATTTGTAGGACTTACAAGCCAATGCTTTGGGTCAATAGCCTGAGTGGAGTAAGGAAACTTTGGATCGTATATATCCGGGATGGTCGATCAGCTCAGTGCCTAGTATAGCAGCGAAGACGAAATGAAATGTAGTTTAGAAGAGATGCTAAGAAAATTCGCGGAGAAAGTTACTCGCCTAGCGCCCGACGAACACCATTAACAAACCTTTGACCAAGTTGGTCGGTCCGGGAAGTTTGAAGTTGGGAGTGGCACACAGCTGGCTTCTTTTTGTATTTACCCTCCTCGTATACAGAACTTACTACCTCCTCCCCCCCCCCAGGGCTTACAAGTCAGGATGGGTGATCATTCCGATGACTGGTATGAAAATAAGGTTGTGAAATGACGGTGAAAGGGATGGAAGGAAAAATAATTATATATCATTTAGTGGAATGAATGGCGGGAGAACCCAGAGAAAACGCGCCTAGACGACGCTTCGTCCAAACTTGCGGTTCTCTGGGATTGAACCCTGGCCGACTAGGTGACAGGCGAGGAGTTCAAACACTCCGCCACGGCGCCGCCGAGATAGAAACCTAATCCACAAAAAATCCACTTTAAATCACACAGTGTATTTCAAATAATATAGTAGAGAGAAGTAATTTTGAGGTGTATCACTAATCACTTCTTTGTCGCAATGTCAGGGAAATAGTATGGAATATTAAGGCCAATGTAAATCTACCGGTGTTTAAAAAAAAATTGGCTCTCGCTTCAACCACTACGAAATATATAGAAATTAAACCAATTCTGCAAAGATTAACGGTTACATGAATAGTTTGTGGAACATATAGGTATAAAATAAATAGCAGGAGCAGAGAAAGCCGCATGTGAATGTATCCCACCAGATTACTATTATGTCTCTTCTGCCTCGCCTGACATCAACGCGGTCCGGGTTCGAGTCCAGGCGATTCTCAGAGTTCTTCGGTTTCCCCCGCCATCGCACTCCACCGCTACTCCATCTTCATTCCATTTTACCTTTGGTGTTTTTATTTAACTTAGTTTCATAAGGGCACTAATGACTTTAGTAGTTGATCACCCTTAAACACCAACAATCATCATCTCCCTTTATCTGAAAGATAGGTCAAGTTTTTGGATAACGGACACGGAGAAACTTTTCATGACAGTGCTACCAAGAACACCATGTGAGGTGCGAGTATGTGTGCAGTACAAGTGTTTCGGGCGCTACCTAAACTTTCATTGTTACGTAAGGACATATCTAAAAGCGTTTGTATAAGCTATAAGACTATTATAATCATGTCGTTTCGAAACAGCCTGTATAAAAAGTCCAACATGTCCCTCATTGAATATCTTTACAGGGCATAGCAAAAACATGAGACGGTGAAAAAAGAAAGAAAAAGTCTTGTAAGAGGTACTTGTAACCAGTTGCGGCTCGTGAGTATACATTCTGGATGTTCATAAATTTTGAGAGTGGGATACTCTGGGAATCTTAAAAAGCAGCTGTTTCATAATAGTTTTCATTACGAACAAGTTCATATGACTGCAGTAGATTTTTTTGCTGCCAACAACAATATTGATGAGTAGTTTTGTGGATATTTGTTGCGTACATTATTAATTACATCATTCTAAGCAAGTAAATGTATAAAGTAAATTGTAGGAACTACATCTTGCGATGATATTGTTGAGAATATGGATACTCTGAAATATGCGGTTCCGCACGCATGTACCTTACCTACTTCTGCCAAAGCCGCAAAATGACACAGTTAACTGTGCGAAGGCAGCACAATCAGTCTTTTAATTGAAGGCGTGTTCCATTTCTACCCCGCTTTTAACGAATGTTCCTATTGGCGGCAAACACAGCTTCTCATGCTGTTACAGCCACTATATTATGAAGAACGGTGCTAAAGAGCATTAATATTGCTGGCCCCTAGCGACCTTGCTTCTACCGCAGTGAGCTATCTGATGTCATTGTCGGTTGTACTGATACAGCGCGCGAAAAGAAGCGCTGTCATACGCTGCCGGGTGCACGCTGTTTAATTGGCCCATAAGGCAATTTCATCATACCAGTCGCGCATGCGCAGAGGCATCTTAAAGCGTGCACAAGTCAAGATGTGCTACCGACCTTCATGCCACATTTTATATTGTTTAGAGGAATAGCGTGGCAGATTTAAACGCGGTACATTTTAAATTACCATATATATATATATTACGTGTAAATGCAATTCAAAGAAAACAAATATCCAATAAATGAACAAGGTGTAAAAAAATTAGGGTTTTCATGAGTTCTTATATAGTAGCCGCCACTAATTCTAAAAGAAATTAAAATTTCACAGCTGGTCCCGTAGCTCAGTTGATAAAGCTCCTGCCTGCTGTGCAAGGGGTCCCGAGTTTGATTCCCGGCTGGGGGTGGGAATTTTTCTCTAGCCCAGATTATTCCCTATCTCCTCCTCGTATCTCCTCAGAGTCGGGTACCGGGCGCGCCGTGGCTGAGTGGTTAGCCCACTCGCCTCTCACCTAGACGGCCCGGGTTCGACCTCAAGACACTGCATGTGAGAGTGGACAAAGCGACGCAGGGACGGGTTTTCTCCGGTTTCCCCCGCCAGTGTATTCCACCTGTGCTCCATCTTCATTCCGTGTATCGCAAGTGTCATCGTCTGCGGTGCCACAAGTAGTAAAAGTGGGCGTTAAACAGTATAAAAAAAAGAAAAAAAAAGAAAAAAGTCGGGTAGTTTGAATGAGTGTGTGATCTAATGTACAAAATTAAAAAGGAAATAGAAACCCTACGACAACAAACACTACATGTGTCATCACCATTGGCAACAGGCAAAAAGTTCCACAGAAAAATGCCTCCGATAGGACAATGCAGTTAATGACGGAGTATAAACGGAACAGGGAAAAATGCATACTTTCCTTCTTAAATATTCAATTGTCCTTCTTGAAAAAAATTAGTTTGGCTTTTCCATTCTAATATAGCAATATTTGTCTATTGGTGTATCGCAGGCATGAAATTCATCATAACGAATCGGGTTTCTGTCGCTTCGCACGCTACGCTTTAAAGCAAAGCGTGTTGTCGAAAGTGAAAGGGGTATAATGAAGTGTCGAATGCACGCCGCTGGAAGTATACTTGAAAAAGAAGACAATGAACATTCTGGTTTTAACTTCTCCTCCGTCACGCGGACCTTGAAAACAAGGTCGATGGCCCGTCAAGAGCAGAAATAGCGTCTATGCGTGTGCTGAGCCGTGTCTTTTTTATGGTAGAAAGAATTTGGTTCCAGGTAGCCTTCATTAAAACATTCCCATGCATTCAGATTCGCGTGAAACTTCCAGTCAGTGTTTTATGTATCCTTGTTAAAAAGGAACTCGGCTGGTGTTTTGACTCCACCTGGTGTGTTGGAGGAGGGCTCTAATTCAAATGCACGTCAGTCGTAACACTTCGCACATTTTTCTCTAGGTCCGGGCTCTCCCGAGCGCATCAGCGCTACTCAGCGGGAGGTTGGGGGAACTGGCATCCAAAGTGACTTTGATCGGTTATAACGCACATTTGGTTATCATGGAGGTTGGGAAAAACGACTTTTACGAGAAGACTGCGGCTGCGTTTGACAATGGAGGTAACCCCTTGCATTGAAAATGCCACCACTTGGAGTGAAGATTCTGTGCATCTTTTCTGTGTTACAGCACTTGAGATAAACTTGAGAGGCATAAAATGTGGCTCTCATAACAGTTAGAGGATTTAATTTCGTACTAAAATACGTGCTATGCGCGCAGTTTTCTTTCTTTCTTTTCTTTTTTTTTAATTAATTTAGATTCTTTCAGCATTAATAATATTATTCAGAATTGGAATAAAGTACATTATAATTGAAAGTAACAATGAACGTAACTTATGAGGTCAGCCACATGAGGCCCCTCTGACACTAAAAAGTTCAGAGATAACTTTACACATTCGTTCATTGAGAGTCTTCTTATTCGGAATCACTTCCTCAAGAAAACAGCAAATACTGTGGGAGAAGACTCTTTATCTGAGGAACTGCACCAGTCCCCACGAGATGTTCTAAGTGAAGATGCTGAAAAAACTTACAAGCCTGAGATCGAATATGTGCATAGATGGTTCTGAGTCCAAATTCATGATGTATCTGAGTGTTCTGACATATCAAGGAGCACTCACTTAAACTTTTTTTGAAAGACTTGGAGAGGATTAGTTTTGTTTGCGGCTGCATCTCCCCAAATTGGACAAGCATAGGTGAGTAAAGTACGAAGTAAAGATTGACTTGCGGTAGAGAATGGGATATAATTTACTAATCTGGAGTAAGCGGGATTTCATTTTGAGTTAATGTTCTAGAGCACTAGTCTATCTTCATTCGGTAGATTTCGCGCAGCCTCGGAAACAGGGCAGAGCAACAATATTGAGCCATTAAGTGCGTTATACACGCTGATTATCTAGCGGTTTCAGTGCTAGGTTTCACTGTCTGTAGATCCCTGAGTTGACGCACATGAACGTGAACACTGTTGCATTAAATAATTCGGCTAGTTTACGGTAAGTTAGATAACCTATTCACCATAATAAGTGAGGGCTTCAAAGAAAGAAGTCTTCTTTGGTTGACAACACTACAGGGAGGCATGTAGCTTCCGTGCATGTAGCTACGGTCTCTCAAATGGTAATGTTACTGGCTCCTCTCTTACATAATTCTAGTCATTTGATTGATAAACTGCTTACGTCATGGGTGAAGCGTAATACTTAAGGTTGAAATTGAGAAATCGAGATATATGTATGGACGCTCTTTGAACCCGCGAACCTTGGGAACCAAAGGCTATATCATGTTACCCCTAGATCTCGGAGGACAGCAGACACTGAGGATTGATAATTGAAGTTCTGTTTAATTAGTCTTGTTATTATTTGTTTACTATTTGTTTACTAATTGTTTAATTAGTTTTGTTTGCTGATGGTTATTGCCCAGTGGCAGGGGGGAGCTGTCCCATTTGAGAGCCATCATGTTTTGGAAAAACTATACGTCACCACGTACTATATTGGCGAAGTCAAGAAATTCCACTTGATCAAAGAAACACTGTTAGGTGCCCCAAATGCGCCGACATGGCGTGATGGAACTTGAATTGAATTAAATTTCTGATTTTTCTTCTAATTAATTGAAGAAAATACTTTATAAGCGGAAATTAATGAGAATGAATTATGATAAAAGTTTGCGGCGTATGGCATAAACGATTTATCTTCCAAAAAGGTTCTCTAAGCATGTAGATTAAGTTTTCAGAAAGGAAATCCATTCGTTTTCCCATGCCTCTGGGTGTTTCGACGAAGGAAGTGCTGTTTCGTAAACGGGCATCAGGCCCATTGCTCCCTAAATTGCGGAGTAAACGTTATCACCCTAACTCCGGCTCTCCAAATTGCAAAGCAGATGGGCAACTTTTCGCACCACAGGATGAGTAGTACGGTGGCGACTTTGTATTTTCTGATTTACGGAGCGACTAAATTCGTTTCGAGGCACCTATCAAAACAGTGCCTTATCAGAAGGTATTCGGTTAAGTGTATATAAAGGAATGTTGGATCTATATCACATTTCCTCCAAACGTTTGCAAATTGTTAAAAAACCATTAACAAGATACGAAGTTCTACTCCTTTCGCTACGGTTTAAAAACCGTATTTGCGCTGGCAACGGATTGGATAGACCCAGAGGGTGATGGTGGATGGTGCCAGATATCGGGAAAGGATTCCGATATTGCTCAACGCAGTAGAAAATTCCTGAACAAATTTAAAGAGCAAGGATCATTTGCGATCTGCTGTTTATGGCGTCAGAATTGGCATCTTCATAGCGCCATGTTGAAATTTTGACACTTAAAATAATAGGTTTACGACTTTAAAAACTAGTATCTTTCTTTGCTGTAAAATAAAAACAAACGGACAGAATATTGGGGACGATGGCACAGTGTCTGGCTGAAATGTGTTAACAGACTCCGCGTAACTTGTGAGGTTCAAATTCGGAAGGGTCCGGCTCGATTCACATTGGATCGGCCTCTCTGATGATAGTTTTTTTGCGGTTTTTCCTGGTTGTTAGGCAAATGCTGGTGTGGTTTATATATTGCCCCGAATTTTCTTGTTCTCAATTTCTTTTTCGACTTTTTCGTTGACTTCTTCTTCGTCTTCTTCTTATTTAGTTTAACATACTTTAACCTGGTTTGGTCATTCGGACGATGCATGAAATGGGTGAAATGATACTCAAATGAGCTTGGGGATCCTTGTAGCTTAAACTAACTTTGCATTCGTCTTCTCGAGATAAGGGAAAACCCCGGAAAAAACCTTCATCGGGTAACTCATCCTCACCAAGATTTATTCATTTATATTTGTAGGCTTCTGTTAAAAGGTTAGTCTCTACGTCAGTGTTTATAGCAGCTAGGTTTTCTGTGAAGATCCAATAACATTTTAAAAATGTATTTAAATATAAATTTTGTGCCTACAATGATAAAGAGGAAATTCTAATTTATAAGACTGCTAAAAATTAAAATTTTTTTGACAAATTTCACCTTTAAGTTAAATGTTTGCTAATACGCTATTCAACTACACCGTAGCTACTCAAGGTACAGTTTTGAACTCTCAGATTTAAAAAGCTCATTCAGCAAATGCATTTGTTAAAGTTAGAACATAAACAAGCTGTTAACATGCAAACATATTATCAAGCCAGAATCTCGGGGACAATCATCTCCCTCGAGAAATTGTTGAATTAAGACATCGAATCACGAAGCAGTATCGAAAGAGACAAGGCCTTTCCACAAAAGCCATCTTGAGAAGTAAGCTTCCCAGTTTTGGTTTTGTCTTGGCGTGTAATTAATTGTTACTCCCAACGAAGACAGGTTATCTTGCTTCAGGAGCACAGCCAGACCGTAACTAATAACGTAGATGGCGTTGATAAGACCTGCTCCAGAGTGTTTGACACATTAATGGTATTGCTGCTGAAGAAACTGATTTTTAAAATACTAGTTAACATATTTTTGCATATAGCTCTCCTGTTTTCTTTACATCCGAATGCATAATTCAGTAGTCTTGAGTTTCTGGCACAACTTTACAGAAAAGGCAGTGTACAAGGATTTGATTCCCAGATTATCTTGATACCCAATGCTGCCAAATTAGTGACTTTCTCACTAGGTCTTGTAGTTTTGAGTACCTGTCTGGTGTGAACATTATGCATCTAGTGGCTAGTAGGAACTATAGTGGATTTTAAAGAAATATTTTGTTTCATTGAACATACAGCAAACATCACTATTTATGTGGTGCTAGTACCTCTTAAATTTCCCTCACCTAGAATGGAATTTAAATTACTTTAGGATCCTCACAATTCATTTCGAAGGCTAAGGACGTGGTGATTTCTTTGGCAAAGATAATGATCGTGCCTCACCACACAGCTCCAACCAATTAGGACACGCCATTCCTCTTTACGCCTTATCTTGTAATTTGATGCGTGGTCACGGACGTTGCCATAGAAACCACCTATTTAGCCTTCGAAGGAATTGTCAGGACACTAAAATAATTATTCTCCTGAAAACATTTATATTAGACAGTCTTCTGTCTTTGCGTCCATATTGTTAATAGTTTCTCACGGAATGTTGTCGATCAAAGACAAGTTTTTATGTAAATCTTGCGGTCCGTTTATGTAAAAGTCATCCATGGTGAAGAGGACTTCAGAGGTTATTCCCAGGAAATTCAGGATATATATTTAGCTTTTCCTATAAATATCTTTAGTTTATAGTATTTTAATCAAAACCGTTAGAGCCATTTTTGAGAAAATAAAAATTTTCTAAAATATTTCTATGTGAAGGTTGCATGGGGGTGGAGAATTTTTTTGAATATCGTGTCGCATCCTTAAAAACTTGTGAATTTAAATATCCAGTTTGGTATTTAACCAACTTTTCATTTTTGAGCTATGCTGTTCACACACACTCGCACACAGGAGTTTTTTTTTTTTTTTTGTCTTCGCAAACGCTTTTTGTTTGTTTTTATTCTGGGGACTCTAAAAGGTGTATTTTCCAGTGAAATCTCGGTATCGAATTTTTGTGTGGAATGCAATATTTCCTATCTGTATGCTATGTACGAAGCAGAGAAAGTAAAACGTTTTTCTGAGACTTCAGTCGCCTATCTCACCTTAAGAAGAGTAAAAATGAAAGGAGATATAGCCACTTTAGCTTTGTTTTGATATTGTGTATCGTAGGAGTTTTATCTCATTTCTTCCTTCACGAAAGCAGATAGCACAAAGTTTAACATTGGAGTGGCCGGACTGGTCGGTAAACTTAGCCATTGATGACTCATAACGTCCATCCCGTCCATGTAGTTTACTCAGTGAAACAATATGACCAAAACAAATGTCATTCTGAAGAGAGACGAAAATAGCATTTGTGGTAGTCTAGATAATGTGGTACATTCAGTTGATTTTCCCTATTACTCTTCTGTAAATATTCTAACAAACGCATGTTATCTACTTTATTATAGGGGGATAACTTTGCGAAAATAGTTTCACGATTTCCTCGTACAAGTGAAAGTGTTTTGTGTTCTGGCTTTGAAATACCTCTGCACCACCACGAGATAATATTTGTATTACTACTTAATATCTCAGAATAAGTTGAATACTCTGTGTGTTTTAAATTTACTGTACCTATATATAGTGCAATAAGCTTTTTCTATCTCCTATGGGTTACCAGCAGTACAAAATTATGCAACATGCCTTCGAAATGAAAACTGTCAAGCCATTCTCAATGTATTGTCATTTAACTAACTGTGTTAAACATTTGGTATTTTAATCAAAGTCGTTGAAGCATTTTTGAGAAGATTATAAATAACAAAACACTTTTACTTTCACAATCACGGTATATTCAATGTATATAGCAGGTAGAAAAGGCATTATATTTCACCCAAAAATTCGATATCCAGATTTCACTGCAAATGCAAGTTTTAGGAATCCGTGAATCAGGAGGGAAAAAAAAAGTATTTTTAGGAAAAGATCCATTTGTATATGTCCTTGTGTTTGTGAACACGATAACTCAAAAGCTAAAAGTCGGTTAAATGGAAATGGAGTGTTATTTATGGGCGCTCTTTAACTACTGCAGTTCTCAGCGTCCCATTCTATATTAGGTGTGAAAGACCGCTTAATTTTGCTCAGAAGTCTCTTTATCAGGTTCTTTTACGTGCCGTAAATTTACGACACCGGACCAACGGCTTTATTTCCCATCCGAAGGAGTTTTACACCCTAAAAAATCCATCGGCCTCGCCGGTTAAAAGTCTGTTAAATACCGAACTTCATATTAATGTTTATTATCTCCCAAAAATGCAACGCGAGATTTACAAGAAAATCCAACCACTCCAAACTATTCTTTACATAGAAAAATGTGCAAAAATTTTGATTTTCCGAAAAGTGGCTCTAACTTTTTTGAATAAAATGCCATATATCAAAGGTTATTACATGACAAATAAAAAGGTGTATCTTGTATTTTCTGGGAATAGCCTCTGAAGACACCTTCATTGTGAATGACTTTTGCATAACTGATAAACTGTAAGAGATAGATAAAAGCTTAATACACAGAAAATGTAGATGTCAAAATACACAATTTGCATTGAGTCTTTTACATTTTTGTTATGGAGTTAGCCGTTTGCGAGATATTCCTTCATATTATTTTAAATTTTAAAATAGTTAGCCTTTCTCAAACGGGAAGTCACTTTCGTTTCATCTCTCTTGTTTTACTTCCGGAAATGCAAAAGAACGAATTTCAATTGTTTCACATTGTTAAAAGCGATAGGTTTTAAAAGATTGGAGTATCGCTTTAGCCTAGTGTATATTTCCCTTTTTATTAAAAGGAATCAATTAATGAGGCCATTTCTGCTAATGTTTTGTTTTTTATTAGTATGACAGAATAATCTTTCATAAGGAAAGCTTTTTATACAACAGCTAGATACAGTCCTGTGAATGGAACGCAGCAGGTATGTGTGTCTGTGAAAACAACTCAAAAACGAAAAGTCGGTAAAATCCAAACTTAATGTTTTAAGTTCCGCATCCTTTAGGGATGCGACATGAAGATTTCCCCCTGTCCAAACTACCCTTTACATGGAAAAAGTTCGAAAAAATTTAACTTTCTCATAAATGGCTCTAACGATTTTGATTAAAATACTGTATATTAAGATATTTAGATGGCAAATAAAATAGACATCTCGAATTTTCTGGGAATAGCCTCTAAAGTCCTGTTCATTTCTTTAACTGGTATACCATAAGAGATAGACAAACAGTTGCTGCACAAAAAAGTCAAAACACACACTTATGTCATATACGTTTTTTGTAAATACTTTTTCTGATACAGGAATTTGTCAATTCCTGGCCATGCAAAGAGAGCGAATATTAATCGCATGAACCAGCTTTTAAAATTTTTACTTTAGCCTAGCATATTTCCTTATTTCCCTTCTACTTACAAGAAAGCAAGTAATAAGACCATTTCTGCTAATGTTTGTCTTGATTAGCATGAAGTATATTGAAGAGTTACCTTTTAAGAATAATTTGTTACATAGAGATAGAGAAAGTAATGTGAATGGAACACAGATTTTTTCAATTGTTATAAACACTTATTCCGGTCTCTATCATCCAGCCACCTCATAAAGAGGCCTACTGAGATCTCTCTTTCCAATCCGCCGATACTTCATTGTTTGTTTTTTACTTTCTCTACACTTACTATGTACATAGTGTATAGAAAAGGTGTTGTATTCCACCCAAAAATGCCATACCGAGATTTCACCGGGAATACAAGTTTTGGGTCCCCCTGAATCCAAAACATATTAAATAAAAAACATTTATGGAAAAAAGGTCCGAGTGTGTATGTATGTGCGTGTGTGTGTATCTGTGGACAACATAGCTCAAAAACGAAAAGACCGTTAAATATCAAACTTGGTATTTAGGTTTGGTGTCTTCCAAGGATGCGACATGAAGATTTTCAAGATAATTCCCCCACCCCAAACTAACTTTTATATGACACTTTTTTCGAAAAGTTTGATTTTCTTAAAAATGGCTCTAACTATTTTGATTAACATATTGTATATTAAAGATATTTACATGACAAATAAAACGTATATATTGAATTTTCTGAGAATAGCATCTAAAGACCACCTTATTCTAGATGAATTATAAGGAATTTTGCATAACTGCTAAACCGTAAGAGATGGACATAAACTTACCGCACCATTCGTGGAGTTGATAGTTTTTGAGATATTCCTTGTTTTTGGTTTCAGCTTTGATAAACTTATACTTATCCCATACAGGGATTTGTCAACTTCTGTCCATACAAACAAGGAACTTCAGCCACATAGCAACCAGCTTTTGACTACCACTTTAACCTATGGTACTTCCTTGTTTCGCTTCTGCTTACAAGGAAACAGGTAATAAGACTATTTCTGCTAGTTTTTTCTCGTTTAGCATGAAGTAAATAGAAGCATAAGCGTTTTTAACAATAGTTTGTTGCAGAGATGTAGAGAAAGTCGTGTGAACGGAACACGTCAGCTGTTTTGGTAATACTATCTAGCATTCTGGCAACATGGTTTTTCCATTTTGTTCTATCTAGATCTGTCTTCTCATTATTATTTATTTTTTGTCCATACAAGAGTAGGCACAGCCATAACTTTATATAATTTATTTACTCAGGGGAGGTAAATCTTTTTTAACCCGTAATTGCATAAATTATTTTGCTACATATGCCGTTCTTCCTCTAATTCCAAAACCGGTATGTATATCTCTTTCGCCGACGCTACAACTTAAGCGTCTTGAATAGCTGTGATTGTTAGTGCGATACGAAGTGGACTTGCCATTCAAAGGTCCCGAGTTCGAGTCCCAGCGACTGCAATTAAATATGCTTGTGGTAAAGGAAGGGGAGGACCCAGTTAAATAATCGTCTGATGGCATGCTTGAATGCTAACGGGGATTACATTTGACTGCACTTGCATGGATTTTAGTACTCCCTCTTACTACCTCGTAAACTTCATCTCTGCTGCCTGTATAGATTTTTAAGCCTTGTCCTGCATTCTACCTAGGAAAATACTCCAGATTTAAAACCAGGTGCTCGTGCTTGGAGTTCGTGCGATGGCCTGGTTATCATCCCCATAAATAATTACAACACATACGTTTCTAAGGAATAAGTCGGTAATAATAAAAATATACGATAAGGTCATTATAAAGGTCGATTCGGTGTCAAACACATTATTTATTATTATTATTATTATTATTATTATTATTTATTATTATTATTATTAGATATTTTTATCCGTAATTGCATGACTTATTTTGCTACATATACCGTTCTTCCTCTAATTCGCAAACCGTTATTATATCCTTTCGACGGTACCACAACGGAAACGATTTGAATAGCCGTGATCGTTAGTGCGATACGAAGTGGAAGAAGTGGACTGGTCATCCATTCAAAGCCAAACGTCGCAGTCCCAGTGACTGAAGTCAAACGTGGCTGTGGTAAAGGAAGGGGAGGACCCAAGTAAAATGACCAGTGTGATTTTGCTTGAAAGCTGACGGGATTACATTGGACTGCAGTTGTGTGGATTTTAGTACATCCCCTTACTACCTCATAAACTTCACCTCTGTTGCCTGTATGTTTTTTTTGCATGAATCGGAAGCATTATACAAGAATAGGCACAAAAATAACTTTATATGGTTTTGCTCAGGGGAGGTAGATCTTTTAAGCTTTGGTCGGCAGTCTACATAGGAGAATATTCCCGATTTAAAACCCTGTACACCTGAGTGGAGTTCGTGCGATGTACTGGTTACCATCCGCATAAAAAATTACGACACATAAGTTTCCAAGAAATACACCGGTAGTAATAAAAATAACGATAAGGCCATGATAAAGGTAGTTTCGGCGTTAACACATTATTATTATCATTTTAAAACTGTCAATTTTCGTGAAGAGTGTCTGAAACTACCGTTAATTTCTATGTTTCCTTCCTTATGCGTCTTCTCTTCACTTGCCTTCCCCAAAGCAAGTTAACGTCTATGGATTGTGTAAACACTAAATCAACATAGACGGGGTCAGAGATAAGACATCTTTGGAAGTTGGAATTTTCGAGTTTTGAATAAAGCTACAGACCAACTTAGCGACTGTAAAGGAAAGAACCACTTTTTGCGAGGTGTTTTTGGCATGCAACAGCAGGTAAAGCTGGTTACCGGAAGACCACACAATGTCACGGACACGAATTAATTAAAAGGAGCGCCAGTGTGTAGCGAGCGAACTTTCCGGAGCTTACTGCTCCAGAACGTGACTCCCATAGCAATTGTTCGTTGCTGGGCCAGTGAATGAGGGGATCATAACCGATAATTTGTCTTCTCCCACTCTCTCAATGAGGTTCGTTTAGCGCTCCATGCTGCTGTTTGTGAATGAACACTTTATTGCAATATGTTCGACTATTTAGGTAAGCCACTGAAAAACCTGTTCTGTGTAACTGCTTTATTTGCTCCTTTCGCTGCTCTAACGATATGAGAAACACGGCATTCCTTACACGTGTTATAGGCACATTGGGGGACAGAAAAGGTGAACGGCTCCATTATTATTTTTTTTTTGCTGTTTACTTATAAGTAAGTACAGGAAGTAATCGCATTCCATCCAAAACCTCGATACCAACATTTCACCAGAAATACACGTCTTGAGTCCTACTAAATCTGTTTTGTGTGTGTGTGTGTCCCTGAATAGCATAACCTTTAAGGTTAGTTGACCAATTTTGAAAACCTCAATTTTTTTCGTATTAAAATGAATTGTAATCTCTAAGAAAATATGTTATTTTTCTCTCTTGACGCAATTAAACTACTAATAACTGAAGCTTTAAATGTGCTTGCTTATTAAAAGGCAGTAGAGCGACAACATTGAGACATGTAGACAGCTATACACATGATTTCTAGTGGCGTCAGTGTTAAAGGTTTCATTCTTTCTGTAGATCCCCGAGTTGACGCACGTGTCACGCGCGCTGTATGTCGTTTAATAATTCAGCTAATTCGCGGTTAATTGGCAACGTATTCACCACGAAACTTTCTTTGATTGACAGACAGGCGAGGTCTCTGACACCCCCCCCCTCTCACCGGTTCTGATACTCGTAAAAGTGGCTACCAAAAAGTGCACACATAATGCGTATCAATGCAATAACGTTTAACAAAAATCTGACATAATTCATTGACATGCCTTCCTTTACAAAGTTTTGTTACAAAGGAATATTCTTTTATCTGCATCGAGATAAACATTAGCAGAAATGGTTTTATTATTTCCTTCTAAATAGAAAGGAAAATAAGGGAATACAATAGGTTAAAGCGACAGTCAAATCTTATAAAAGGTCGGTCGCTATACGAAAGAATTGAAATTCGGATCGCTTTGCACGGTTAGGAGCAAAATAAGAAAGAGATGAAACGAAAGATGACCTCTTGTTTGAGAAACATTTAAGTAGCTTAAAATTGAAGCCAATAACAAGGAATATCCCGGAAACAGTTAACTCTACATAGATTGTGTTTTAACGAGAGCTATAATTTTTGTATATTAAATTTTTGTGCATCTCTTACGGTTTACCAGCTATGCAAAATTCAACCAGAATGCAGAGGTCTTCAGAGGCTATTCCCAGAAGGTATACATTTTATTAATGTACGGCATTTTAATCAAAATTGTTACTAATTTTTGAGAAAAGCAACATTTTCAAAAAAATTCCATTTAAAGAATAGTTGGACTGCAGGATTTTATTGAAAACCTTCTTCTCGCATCTTGGAAGATTTGAGCTTAAAAACAAAATTTAGTATTTAACGATCGTTTCGTGTTTGAGCTATATTATCCACAAACACACACGGACCTTTTTCTAAAAATGTTTTTTTTTTGGAGGCAGGAGACCTTAAAACATTTACGGTGAAATCTCGACATCGAATATTTGGGTGCAATACAATACTTCTCTACCTACTGAAGTATAGTACGTGTAGAGAAAGTAATAATATAATGCCCTAATCGCGCCACACTGCCACGTGCTTTAGATCACTGTCTTTTGCAATTGTCTGCGTCGCATTTGTCATTTACCGCCTTCGTTCATAAGGGAGACTGTTACTGCTGATTTTAACAAAAAGCATAAAAAACCCTACTTTGGTTGCGAACTGAACTATGAAAAAATGATCAGGGCCTGAACGATGCCGGATATGAAGTTTTACATTAGCAAATGATGGCCATTACAAAAGTTGTACAGAATAACAACTCTACGCATTTTGAGTGTTTACAGAACAGAATGGAATCCACATTTTCTCACTATGTACGTATATTCAGTTTGTTTCCATTTCCATTTGGATTTTGCACGCATATGTGTATAAAATCAGGTACAGAATTGTGTTTTTTGCAGGTCAGCGTTAATACTTCGTAATCTTCCCTCAGGAGCATGATTTCACTATCCTGTGTTCATGAGTCGCTCCCAAAAACGACAGATTGCTACCATTTCCCTGACAAACTGAGCCAAACATTTCTGACGCTTGTGGGTTGAGACGAGCGCCTCCTGAGCATGAAATATAGGATTTTTGTGCTTCAGGCCTGCTTTTCAGGATGACGATAGCGTGTGCATCTGTCATGAACAGAGTGTTTATATTCTTTTTAGACAGCTCGAACTAAAAGCAGAATTTTTAACACAAGCAACACGAGTTAAAAGTCATTCGATAAAATGTGGAGTTATCACCAACTTTGGTTTCAAATGACCACTGCTTCCAACTCGCCCAAAAAACATTACTTCTACGTACTTCTGATATCCACCAGCCGTCAGCTGTTCTCATTACTGACGCTAAGAAGAAACAAATGAATAGCGCAGCCGCGTTGCGCATCGCAGATAGAAATGGATGGAAATAATCTACTTAATAATTAATAATTTTGTACCAACTTGGACTTCTATAATTGACACTTGCTCCACTGTTTTTTATGTAGGTGGCCTGGACGCGTTTCGACACTCTTCATTATTGTCATCTAACAGGTTTTCAGACGTCATAAATAGTGGAGTAAGTGTCAGTAATAGATGTTCAAGTTTGTACAACATGAAAGCTTCACTATGGTTATTGGTTTTTATTATAATACTTCAATTTTATTGATTTTTATTATACTTCAATTAATAATTTGTCTATAAAATATTGACGACTGTCGAAGAAATAGTGTATGATACACGTGTTAAAATATTTTTGTATTATTTGCACGGTTACAAAACTCGGCCTACTAATTTTGCGTGGCACACGACTCATTTCTCGTAATTCAAAGGTGTACATTGGCCAATCAGTGGAAAAGGGAAAGTAATACGGCGTGGATGAATACATCTCAGCGTGGCAAGCTTATAAGAAACAAGTATTAGTGGCTCGCGAACGGTTCGGCTAATATATCTGTAGTAGTGTTACAGTAGTATAGCTTAGTTTCGTTTGTTATTAGGGATTCAGTGTAGAAACAAATTAAACCAATGAAAGCTTAATGCAATTAAATCAGGCTGTGTATGAACTACGAGTGATAAAAACCCGGAAGTTATGTTTGATATCGTTTCGGAATTGAGATCAATATAACAACGAGAAATCACACTGGTTTTGTGCAGCACTATAGATGCAAAGCTGTACGCAGATACAAACAGGGATCTGATTAGTGACGTTTACTCTCAATACTGTTAATTTGTACCTCATTCAGAAAGACAATATTCGCTTAATTATATAGGTAGTGTGCAAAATAGCTACTTTAATTAACCTGTAGTATTGGCTTGAAAAGGGCACAAAAGATGTGAACACTTTTTGAGTTTAAACAATCATTTTTTGTTGTTTTATAACGAGCAACGCTTTAACAGAATATACTGTTGCAGTATCCAATCATTTACGTTGCGAACAGTGTTGCCAAACTATGATCAGGATGGAGACATACGAACATTTAGATGTGAATACGATGTACTGTCTTAACATATACGATAATTATAAACCTAGAGAGTAATAATATACTTTGAACACACTTCACGGTATACCTTCTTGATTCATTTTCGATGTATAGTATTATTTTTAGCTGTTTTGCAGAGATGTGATGATTTGATTCTTCATTGGATAGCGTCGCACTTCATGTTGCAATTGCCTGCGCATTCTGTGATTAAAAAAAATTGATGTTCCATTCACATGAATTTCTCTACCTGTTCTATAAACAACTTTTTTACAAAATATTATTTTATCTACATTATGACAATCAAGATAAACATTGCCAGAATTTGTCTTATTACTTGCTTCTTTGTTAGTACAACCGAAATAAGGGAATACACTAGGCTATATCCATAATCAGAGCTTTTAAAAGCCGTCGCTCAGTGAAACAATTGAAAATCGGTTCTCTTTGTTTGCTAGGAATAAACAAAAGAGAGACGATAGGAAAGATGTCTCCGCCTTAAAACTGAAGTCAGTAACTCGGTTAACTCTACAAAAAATTGTATACGATATAAATTATGTGTTTTAATGAAATCTACACTTTTTGTTTAGCAAGTTTTTGACTATCTGTTACAGTTTACCAGTTATACAAAAGTTGTACAAAAGTCATCCAGAATGAAGTTTTCTCCAGAGGCTATTCCCAGAAAATTCAACGTATACAGTTCCTTTGTGATGAAAACATTTTAAATATATGACATTTTAATAAACATCGTTACAGCCATTTTTGAGACAATCAGAACTTTCGAAAGGGTAGTTGGAGATTAAATGTTCTTGAAAAGCTTCGTTTCGCACCCTTGGAAGATACTGAACTTAAATACTAAGTTTGGTATTTAACCCCACCCCCGCTACACACACACACATATACACGAACAAGTTTCGAAAAATGCTTTTTTTTTATTCAGGGATCTCAAAACAAATTTCGGTGAAATCTCGGCATAGAATTTTTTGGTGGAATACAGTACCATATCTATCCAGTGTATATGTATGTAATGTATATATACCACAGTAGGACTATAAGTCCATAGTCTTGGTTTACACTTTTTAGTTTAATTTATTACATATAATTTATGTAACGATGGGCAGGAAGAATACTAGGGTTTTTTTTTTTTTAAAGAATGTATATGGTTTATGGTTTAAAACCCTGCCTGCGAAACACGTGAGTTACACGAGTATTCACTTCCAATATAAATAAAGATATAGATTATCGAAAAAAGTGTCGAGTGTACGATCTAAACGACCGGAATACGATAATTTTTAGCTTCATGTACTATCCTTGGAATGAAAAATAATGGCAACACTGATTGGGAAAGCCGGTGTCCTACAGATCCGAATATCATCCCGGAATATTAGCCTAAAGTTTTTAAAGGTCAACCATTAAATAAACAAAAAAAATCCACATTCCGAATATTGTCTGTCCATAATTTGTTACTGCTCACGTCTATGTAACAATTAAGAAGCCCGCCAATAAGTCTAAACGGGAATGTTGAGCTTCTTGGGAGACATTTCCTGCATTTTTTGTGCCCAAACAGCCTTGTTCAGCAAGAAAGCAATTTATTAGAAGCCGTGACTCATTGTTATTGCTGTATGAATGTCCATACTAGCACCGGAAATGCATCACGTTCTCCTGCGGTGATGCTGAGGAATTTGAAACGATGGAACGTGTTGCGATCTGGAGTATTTTTATGCAATTGCCTGCCGGAATCTTGAGGACCTTAAAGTCCTAAAGCTAAGGAAAGAAAATTATAATATTGAGGCCAGAATTTGTTAGTTTTTATGTTTAAATCTTTTAGCACTGAGGTTGGATGTAATTACAGTCGAACATTTCCAGAAATGTCCAAGATTCAAACGCCTTCCAGGACGATACTGTTGACAAATCAAATCCCATATTGTAGCCATATATTAAAAAAATTGATCCGTTCCATTCATATGATTTTCTCTACATCGTGCTAATCGATATATGCAGCAGAAATGGTCTTATTACTTAGTTTCTTGTAAGAGAAACAAAATAAGGGAATACACTAGGCTAAAGGATAGTCAAATATTTTAAAAGCTGATCCCTATGTTGGACAATTGAAATTCTTTGCATGACCAGGATAAAAAAAATTATAAACGACTTTCCATTTGAGAAAAAATAAGTATTGGATATTTTAAAACTAATAACAAAAGATATCCGATAAATGGTTACTTATAAAAATAAATAATAAAAAAGTATACGACAAATTGAGTGTTTTAACGAGATATTCATTTTTACCTTATACAAAAGTCACTCAGAACGAAGAGCACTTTAGAGGCTATTCCTCCAAAATTCAAAATGTACATTTCGTCATGTAATTGTATTTAATATACGGCATTTTAATCAAAATCGTTAGCCATTTTTGAGAAAGTGAACAATTTCTAAAACTCTTCCGTGTAAAGAGTTGTTGGGTGGGGGCATTTTCATGTCGCCTCCTTTGAAAATTAATCTTAAATCCTAAATGTGATGTTTAACAGATTTTTAAGTTTTTGAGTTATGCTACCCACTGACACAGACTAAAATGTAAATGTATTATGCACGCACTTTTTCTTGGGTGTTAGATTTAAGACAAAGTGAGGCCGGGAAGAAGAAGAGAGCTCGTCTGCCTGTCTTTCCGCAGTGTTGTCAACCAGAAAAGTTTCTTTCTTGTAGTATTACACAAAAAACTTATTCACCATAATGGCTGAGGGTCATTGGGGCTGTCTCAAAATAATTCGCGATCTCCTTATGCTTATCGGGAAAAATGCGAGTTAATTGGAGACCTTTTTCTAAAAGTGATTATTACTATTATTTATTCAGGGGTCCTCAAGCATGTATTTATTGTGAAATCTCTGTATCAATTTTTTGGGCGGAATACAATACCTACCTACTATGTATCTTCGTTTAGCAATAAGATATACACCTGAAAAATAATACAAAAGATGACTTCAAATAGTATAATTGTATAATTTTTAATTATACAATCTTAAATTAATTTTTAAAGCAGACCTTACGAAGTATTTAATAAAATGATTACATTTTATAACAATGATTCCTTCAAATTTGAAGCGATCCTTGTTGATTAGGGCAGCCGAATGGAAGCTGTGAGATTCGTTGTTCAAACCCGGGCTATGGCATTGAATTATTCAGTCTAATAATACCTTTCCAGGATTTTTATTCATTAAAGGAATTACGTTTTTAATGCTTATGACCATTATAATTATTGTATAATGCTATACAAATAAGGTATGTGCGTCACAGTAAAAGACTTCGATAACACGAGACGAAGTCAAGTATTTTCTACTGCTGAGGTTTAACGCAAGTGTATTGCAAACTTTTCTTTTTTAAAATGTTATAGTGAATAACAGAAATAGTACTTACACGAAAATATTAATAATTTACCAATAGTTGTTGCACAAGGTGGTGTCAGAAGCAAGATCACCACATTAACTATAGTGGCAAGTGGCTTATCAATTAACCACTTACGATTGTTGGCCCTGAACACATCAGTTAACTTACAGCGCATATTTAGTGATAGACGATTAAACTATAGCTCGCACTAGCATTATATCTGTACAGAAAGTTCTACAACTGCGACAAATGGAATTCAATCTATGGAAAGGAAATGGTATAGACTTTATGAACAATAAACTCTAAACAAAGTGGCGCGAAGCTTTGGAAATGATTGTGAACGTCTGTGCAATACTATCTATACAGAGACAGGAGCTGTTGCCCATATTCTTGTATTTTCCTTTTGATGAACTACTGAGAAACATCAGACATAATCACAGATGTTCAGAGATTACCGAAAAAGGCTACTCGGTACTCGAGGAAGTTCTAGGAGTGTCTGCAAATTGAAATCATCGCCTAATCGTCATCCTGGCATTTTGGTTCCGCTGAAGGATACATCCTCGATCCCACAGTTCGCTTCGAGGAAATAGACAAAGAGAAACGACAGATATATAAGCCCACATTCCGCTACTATATCAATAAGCACCATCTTGAAAGCATTTAAATATCTTGATTATTAATTGGTGTTCGAGGTTCAATACCACGTCATGTTGTCTAGAAAAAATTCCATCTCGACCTCCAGAAACTAGGAACCATAGCTTTGTTAGGCATCAAAGGATCGCTTCAAATTTACAGGAGTCATTATAAATTGTAATCATTTTATTAAGCACTTTGTAAGATCTGCTTTAAACATTTTATACAATCACACTATTTGTAGAAACATTTGCAGTCATCAACTCTTTTGTATTACAAACATTATACTTTTCGGATATATATCTTATTGTTACACGTTTTGTTTGCTATTCTTTGTAATTATTTTTTTTTTTTTTTTTTTTTTTTTTTTTTTTTTTTTTTTTTTTTTTTGTACTTACATGGAATTACACTTTCAACTATATGGAACCTTATTGTTATGTTTTCTGGCAAGTCACATTGGAGGGAAGTTTAATAAATAAATGATTAACAAAAAAATATGTGTTCCATTCACATGACTTTATCTATATCTCTGCAAACATTATTGTTAAAAAGCTTATACTTCTATTTACTTCATACTAATCGAGAAAAAATCAGCAGAAATAGCCCTATTACTTCTTCCTTGTAAGTAGAAGCGAAATAAGGGAGTACTATTGGTTAAAGTGATAGTCAAAAGTTGGTTGCTATGTGACTAAAGTTCCTTTGTTTTTTGGACTGAAATTGTTAAATTCCTGTATGAGAAACGTATGTTTTTTAAAGCTGAAACCAAAAAAAACAAGGAGTATCTAAGAAGCGATCAACTCCACGAAAAAAAATTATATAAATTAAAGTGTATGTTTTAAGGTGCTCTAAATTTTTTGTATTGTAAGTTTTGTCCTTCTCTTACGCTTTAGCAGTTATGCAAAATTCCGTAAAATTCATCAAGAATAAAGTAGCCTTCAGAGGTATTCCCAGAAAATTCAAGATATACATTTTATTTGTCGTGTAAATATCTTTAATATACGAAATTTAAATCAAAATCGTTAGAGCCATTTTTGAGAAAATCAAAATTTTCGAAAAAAGTTCCATATAAAGGGTAGTTTGGGGTAGGGGGATTTTTCTCAAAATCTTTGTGTCGCATCCCTGGAAGACATCGAACTTAAATATCAACTTTGATATTTTACCGACTTTTCGTTTTTGAGCTATCGTGTGCACACACACACACACTCACACAGAGAGAGACGTTTTTCTGAAAATGCTTTTTTTGGATACAGGGGCCCTAAAACATATATTTCCGGTAGAATCTCGGTATCGAATTTTTGGGTGGAGTGCAATACCTTCTCTATACAATATATACGTAGTACGTATAGAGAAAGTAATAAAAAGGAAGAATATCACCAGATAATATCTGAATGAGAGTGTTTAACTATCAAATATAATTATATTTAATATCTGCAATAATATATTTATGTGTGTATAGTAAAATAGACCCACAAAGGTTAGGCTACCAGCATTAAATGTAGGAAATTCAGCTTTCCACCATGACAATACGAATAAGAAGTGGATAAAATTTTCAATCATCGAAAAAATAAGTTTTATTGTTGATTTTTCAAACATTGACTAACGAGTTGCAGAGAGAGTGAAAATGAGTTTGCAGTGCTGCCAGTTCCCTTTCAGAGCTCCGAATATCCCCCCTCTTGACGTCTTGGTATGGTCCATCAGAGTGATAGCAGCTGAATATTTCAAACAATGGTCCGGGACAACCTGCTAGGAGAGCACGTGCGGCAGTGAAAATAAATCAATGGCCCTTTACCTGAGACGCCAACTCTGCAGTTCAGGATACGGTGGGAAGTGAAACGGCATCGCTGTGTTTGAAATATATCAGCACTTAGATTTGATATTTCAAAGGATTGGCTAATTATATTATAGTCCTGAGCTATACGACATTCAATATGTGGCTTTTAAATTCTCTACTATCTCCTAGTAGATAAAAAAACAAGTAAAAGCCTTGAACCCAAAATTGTGTATATAGAGATTTCACTAGAACTCTTGTTTTAATACTCCTGAATCCAGATAAAAGTAATTTTTTAAAAATCTGATGTTCCATTCCCATGAGTTACTCTACAACTCTCTGATAAATTATTGTTAAAAAGCTTATTCTTCCCTTTATTACATGCTAATAGAGATAAATATTAGCAGAAATTGTCTTTATTAATTGCTTACTTGTAAGTAGAAGGGGAATAAGGGCTTATATTAGGCTAAAAAGAAAGCTTTGCCATGCTTTTAAAAGCTGGTTACCGAGTGGTTGAAACCCATTTCTACGCCTGGCCAGGACTTCACAAATTCCCGTATGAGAAAAGTTGTGTATAACCGAATCCATAACAAGAAATATCTCTGAAATGGTCAATTCCATTTAAAAATGTATTAGACATACATTGTGTGTTTTAAGGAGACCTACATATTTTATTTGTAAGTTTTTGTCTATCTCTTAAAGCTTACCAGATACGCAAAATTCACCAAAATTAATTCGGAATAAAGAGATTTACAGAGACTATACCCGGAAAATTCATGACATACAATTTATTTATCATGTAAATATCTTTGATATAGATATTTTAAATAAAAATCGATAAGATCAATGTTGAGAAAAACATTTCGAAATTTTTTTCATGTAAAGGATAGTTTAGGGTGGGGGTATTTTTCTCAAAATCTTCGTATCTCATCCTTGGTCGGTACTAAACTTAAATACCAATTTTGGTATTTTACTGACTTTTCGTTTTTGAGTTGTGTTCTCTGACAAGCACACGCGGACCTTTTTCAAAAAAATGTTTGTTTCTTTTTTGGATAACGAGGATCCTAAAACGTGTCTTTCTGGTGAAATTTCGGTATCAAATTTTTGAAAGGAGTGCAATACCTTCTCTACCTATATACCATGTATTTACTCTGTAGAGAAAGTAAAAAGGTCTGAGCGCCTGTAAACAGCATAGCTTAAAACACAAAGCAGGATAAATATTAATATAAATTTAGTATCTTCCAAAGATGACTCACATTTTATGGTGCTAATAAAGCATAATTCATTTAAGATATTTATATGTAAAATAAAATGTATAATTTCAGTATTTTGGAAACAGTCTGTGAAGTCCTCGTCATTCAGAAGGAATTTTATATTAGAGATACACAAAGACTTAGCACACAATTTATCTCACAATTTATTTGAAATACCAGTAATTTCCGGAATATCCTTAATTATTGGTGGTAATTCAGTTATTTTGACATTTCATGTCTGTATTCATCTGACCACGATACTGTTTCTTGTATCTCCCTAATACTGCAAGAAATGGGCAATGAAACTATTTCTGGAATTGTTTATCTTAATTGACATGAAGTAAGTAGAAATAAAATTCTATTATGTTTGTCACATGCCTTTCTCTACCCATTTTTCTTCCTAGAAGTAGTTATTCTTCTCTCATTTGAATTAATCGAGACAATTTCCTTTCAGATAGAACGGAACAGGAGAATGGGCTAAAGCGGTAGTCAAATATTTTAAGAGCTTTCGCTATTAAATTCTTCTCTTTAGTTGACCAAGAGAAACTAAAATTAATCATTTTTATTTTATTTTTTAAAGGACCTCCTTTAACTGCTGCGATTCTTGGCGCCCCATCAGACTTGAAACTCTTTTATGCACTATAAATCTACGACACGGGACCAAGGGCTTTGCTTCCCTTCCGAAGGAAGCCATGCTAAGGATGTTCACGGCCAAAATAATCCATCGCCTTCCGCCGGATTTGAACCAGCGACCTTGGGAACCAGAGGCTAACATGTTACCCCTAGACCACAGAGAACGACAAAAATGTACAAGTGTTTAACAATTGAAAGCAATAATAAGGAATATCTCGGAAATTAACTGCTCAAAATATGTACTTTACATAAAATGTGTGTTTTTAACGAGATCTAGGTTTCTTTTGCAGTACGTTATCCAGAATGAGGACTTAAGTGACTGTTCATAGAAAATTCAAGATATTCATTTAATTTCTTATGAAAATATCTTAAACATATGGTATTTTAATCAAAATTGTTAAGAGGAATTTTTAAGAAATTAAAAATTTCGAAAAAGTTCCGCGTAAAAGGGATTTTGGGGTGGAGGGTTTTCTTGAAAATCTTCGTATCGTAACCTTGAAAGTTCTGAGCTTAAATATCAAATTTGTTACTTAAGGTACTTCTCATTTTTGAGTTATGCACATGCACACACGAACCTTTTTCTAAACGTGCTTTTTTGGATTGAGGGATTCTGAAGGCATATGTTTCAGATGACATTTATAAAATTTTTGGGTAGAATGTTTTTACCTGTACGTGGTATATAAACTAATAAGCTTTCGTAAGATACTTTGTAGACGTCCTATGTAAAAACAAACTATATTAAGTAGAGAGAGTCATGTGAATGTAAGATTTTTTTTTAAAACATGGAATAACTAATTCAGTTTACACCCCTATTTATTTAAGAAATTAGTTAAATGTAATAATCTAGAGGACCTCATGGTGAATGCCCCTTACATCTAATTTCGAAAAAAGGTGAATTCTATTTGGTGTGCAAAAGATTATATGTGCCAAAATTCTGATCTGAAAACCTAAAAGCTGTGACATTGGACTACAAATTTGGTGTATGAAACATTTTTTTTTTATTTTTCACGCTCCTATACCATTTATAAATAAACGGCTTTGGACTGTGTAAAATATATAGAAGCTGAGCGCTGCTGAGTTGTCATTCCCTATTGATTTGTTTGTTTACGCATGCCTATTCCTGTCCCCCCCTCCTCACCCTTTGTTTTCCTTGCTTGATATAACACCCGCTGTACAGCGAGGTGAGCTAATTGTCAGTGTATGGGAGCTTTTTGTGCTGTATTTGTAGCCACTTCAGTGGTGGATCTCGACTAGCATGGGAAGTAATCCCCAAAAATATTAATATATTTTTAACAATGGTCTACTGAGACTTGAGCGATCTTGAACCTCCCATTTTTTTCTCCATTTGATAGATTCTTTATATGCAGATATTTTACTTTTACTCCCAACTGCCTGTATTAGAGAAAGTAGATATTGTATTCCCCCAAAATATTCTATATCCAGATTTCACCGGAATTACACTGTAGAAGTCTCATGAAAACTTTCAGAAAAATCTGATGTACTCCATTCACACGACCTTCTTACATCTCTGTAACGAATTATAGTTAAAAAGCTTATTCTCCTATATACTTCATATTAATCGACATAAGCATTAGCAAAAATGGTCTTATTACTCTTACTTGCTTCCTTGTAAGTAGAAAGGAAATAAGGGAGTATACTAGGCTAAAGCGGTAATCAAAATTTTAAAATCTGGTTGCCATGTGGGTGAAATCGTTTCTTTCCATTGCCAGGAGTTAACCAAGTCCTATGTGAGAAAAGTATTTTAAAGCTCAAACCAATAACAAGAAATGTCTAAAAAGTTATCAACTCCATGAAAAAATGTATATGACATAAATTGTGTGTTTTGATTAGATGTACATTTTTGTGCATTAAGTTTTTGTCTATCTCACGGTTTAGCAGAAAAAATTAATCCAGAATAAAGAAGCCTTCTGAGGCTATTCCAGAAAATTCAAGTTTGCCATGTAACATCTTTAATTTACGGTATTTTAATCAAAATCATTAGAGCCGTTTTTGAGAAAATAAAAATGTTCGCAATTTTTTCCATGTAAAGGGTAGTTTGGGGTGGGGGATTTTCCTCAAAATCTGTGTGTCGCGTCCTTGGAAGATTGTAAACTTAAATCCCAAGTTTGACATTTTACCGACTTTTCGTGTTATCGTGTTCACACAGACCATTTTCTATTTTTTTTTTTCTCTATACACTATGTATATAAAAACATATATAGTACCTGTAGAGAAATTAAAAAAAAATATACGTATGTGTGAACAGCAGCATAACTAAAACGAAAAGTGAAAAAAAATCCCAAATGTGGACATAACTCTTTAAGTATGTGAACGAAAGTTTTCGGCAAAATCCCCCAGTTTTTTTTTTTTTTTTTTTAAATACAGGTCCGGAGGCTTGTCAGGACTCCGGCACTGTATTCCTTTTGCTCTTTCCTTTTTTCCAGTTTCCTACATTTTCTATGAATTTTTAAACTTTTTCCTTTGACCTATACATACACAGACATATACACATTCACAAACACAGAAACACCCATGCCCAAGGCGGGACTCGAACCAACGATCCTTGCGCCACGAAGCACCAAAGCGAGGCACTTCAGCGAGCGCGGCCACCGGGATTGGCAGCTTCGTGAGTAATTTGAGACAGTGGATTGAGGAGAAAAGCAAGTCACATGACTTCACAGGAGTAATCACACAGTCCCCACACATACAACTGACCTGGGCACAGACAGTCGGTTTCCTACCTAGAAAGCCAACTTAAGGCAGTCACAGTAGAGGTGCTAGCGTCGAAGACCGAGAAACAAATTGAAACACACATTTTGTTACACAAATTGTTACCATTTATTTAAATAATAACAATAATTATCACTCCCAATATTGCCATCAAGGGCAGTGGAAAGTTGACAAATGTAAACGAATTCTTTATAGCAAAAACAGATAAATGAAAATTGACGCATCATATTAGATGTTTAAGATGAAAGCTAATGACAGCCTTAGGAACAATCATTTAAAATAACAACCATTGTTTTTGAGAACATTCAAAATACCAGAATAAATGGTTAAAGCATCTAAGCAGAGTGTCCTCTGATCGCCTACCTTGGCAAGCTTTCATTTATACCCACAGGGAAGACGGTGTATTGAAATGCGGCAAACATCTTGGAGACAACAATCCTATTTTGTCCTAGATTTGGAAAGGGTTAAAGTACCCATTTTCCTCCTTGATATGAAGGAAAAGGAAGAAACATTAGATCTGATCTGTGTTATTAATTTTTCCTTATCTCATAGTGCTCAGCTTGTTATATTTACTCTTCTGCTAGTTTCATATTCACAATAAATCTTTCGTGCAATGTTCGTCCCATTATCACAACATTCCGTAAGGAATTTGTTAGTAAATTCTCTAGTAGGCAGTAAAAAGGATAAGCTATTAATGGGTATTCGTGTCGCAATTTTATTCTGACCGCTTCAAGAGCTTTTTTAGTTTCTCTAGCCCCATATGTACAATGTACATAGGGATAGAGAAGGTATTGTAATGCACCCAAAAATCCGATGTCGAGATTTCACCGGAACTACATGTTTGGGGTCCCCCTGAATAAAAAAAAAAAAAAAAAAACATTTTTACAAAAAGGTCCGTGTGTGTCTGCGTGCGTGCGTGCGTGCGTGTGTGTGTGGACAGCATAGCTCAAAAACGAAAAGACCGTTAAATACCAAACCCTGTATTTAAATTTGGCATCTTCCAAGGATCCGATTTGAAGAAAATCCTCCCACCCCCAACTACCCTTTACATGGAGCTTTTTTCGAAAATTTTGATCTTCTCAAAAATGGCTCTAACGATTTGGATTTTAATGTCAAATATTAAAGATATTTACCTGACAAATAAAATGTATATCTTGAATTTTCTGGGAATAGCCTCTGAAGACTACTCTATTCTGGATGAATTTTATGGAATTTTGCATACTGCTTAACTGTAAGAGATGGGCAAAAACTTAGCAAATAAAAAATGTAGAGCTCATTAAAACACACAATTTATGTTATATACATTTTTTTCGCGAAGTTGATCGTTTTTAACATATTCCTTATTGTTGGTTTCAGCTATGAAAAACTTATACTTTTCTCATACAGGAATTTGTCAACTCCTGTCCATAGAAACAAAAGAACTTCAGTCACATACAACCAGCTTTTGATTATCAGTTTAGCCTATAGTACTCCCTTATTTCCCTTCTACTTACAAGGAAGCAAGTAATAAAGACTATTTCTGCTATTTTTTCTCGATTAAAATGAAATATAAGTATAAGCTTTTTAACAATAATTTGTTACAGAGATGTAGAGAAAGTCATGTGAATGGAACACAGATTTTTTTGTTGATAGTGTTTAACGCTCGCTTTTACTACTATGGCACCGCAGGCGATGACACTGATGATACATGCAACGAAGATGGAGCATCAGTGGAATGCGCCGCTTTGTCCACCACAAGCGGTCGCTTGGGATAGAACCCAGACCGCCTTAGTGAGAGGCGAATGGTGTAACCGCGCGGCTCGCTTCAAGAGTCTATTTGTTTGTAGCCTTAAACGCCTATATAATATAAAATCCAAACTGCAGTCGGAGTGATTAGAGATGGTAAAAATGTAGCTTTGTTCACTGGCATGCCATTTGGAAGCAATGTCATGGCGTCCCAGTAGATGACATGGAAGATCATGCACACACATAACTATTTTCTATATGGAGCCATCTATTGTACAAGAAATGTCTAGCCCGCCCGTTGGGTGTGCCTCACATTCAACAGGTCGCGATTCGAATCTCGCTTAGGGTGAGTTACCCGGATAAGATTTTCTTTTTCTTTTCTTCGGGTTTTCCGTTATCCTGAGAATACGAATGCAGAGTAACTTTACGCTCCATGGACCCCGAGGTCATTTGAGCATCATTTCACAATTTCATTCACCGTCCGATATGACCAACCAGATTAAAAGGAGTTAAGCTAAGAAGAAGAAGAAGAAGAAGAAGAAGATCTATCTGCCTGTACAGGGCTTTAATGAAGTGTAGAAATTTGCATTTTTGATTACTATGTATTTTTATGGCAAACTCTATTACAAGTTTTAAAATATTTCTCTCTTGAATATTTTTACATTCCCACGGTGGTTTTTAATAATTGTGTCTTATGCATTAAACAGGTTATTGTTTTGTTAATTAAACAAGTCTAGTCTTTTTATATCAGTACCGCTTTTTCAGGCATGTGGGAAGTAGAAAACAGTCATCGTATTAATGAACAAAGCAATTCGTTAAATTTAAATGGTAGATTTTCAGTCGTAAACCATTTATTTTGTAGTTGACCATTTAGCATGCGCTTTATTGTGTTAAGGATTCTCGATTTTGTTATGCAACTGCTGACGATAGGGAAGCAATGCCAGTATTGCAAACTTCCTCAGGCATGTTGTTAACAGTGGCTCATTGGCCTAGAGCGTGAAATATTAATTGAAATACTACGGATAACATAACATTAATAAACGATGTACATAAAGCCGCTATTTACATAAGTAATGAAATTGCGGTAGGCAAAAATCTTGATAAAAAGTTACTTTATAAACAAATGTAAAAAAGTCTAATAAGCCCTTAAACTACGAGAAAATTGCTATGAAAAGATGCAATTACAAACACTATACTTGTCACATTACGAGGTGCAGTGGTGATCATGCTAACCTCTAACATCCGAGGTTACGGGCTCTAACCCTGCGGAGGATGGTGGATTTTTTCGCACGTAAGAAATAAAGCCGCTAGTCCCGTGTACTTTTATTTGCACATAAACAAGTCTATACCCTGAAAGAAAATGTCCCTGAGCTAAATTCGCCATGGTTCACGTTTCATCCTATAGTGCCATCTATGGTCGATGAGTTAAACCCTAGTCACCATTTGCACATAGTGGCGAACTAGAAATCTGACCAAGAAAACTCTGTAAAGGAGACCCAGTACACGCCAACATGACGTGATGGAACTTGAATTGATTGAATACTTAATTTTCCCTCCTCTTAAAACGAATGCCAAGGATTGGAAGTCTGTTCAGGAAAAGAAAAAACATTGAATCGAGTAAAGAACCCGGTACGAGGGATCGGACCATTGCTAGGTGTGAGTGTCAGGAAGAGATGATATGAAATAAAGGCGAAATTGATGAAAGGAAAGATGATAGACAATTGTTGGAATGAGGAAATCGAAAACCCGGAGAAAATCCGTCCATATCCGTTATATCCACCACAAATCCAACTTGAGGTCCCCGGATCGAACCCGAATCGCTTTGATGAGCGGTGAGTTGTCTAACCACTCAGCCTCGGCGCCGCTTACGCACTACGAAATGTAACAAGCATGAAATATATGTAGACAAAGCCTACGATTCTAAACAAAGAAACAAATTAGTAAAATGCCAAAATCTGCTTATTCCATTCAAGGATACCTACCTATAAACGTCGGTAAGGTGTAAACATACATTAATTAGTTAAAAGTATTTTGATATTTGGAGGCGCAAACCTCCAATCATAACAATATGGTCTGCTCTCGCCTAGATTGCGCGGCCATTTGGACACAGAAAACTGCAGTGTTATTTGATCTTATAATGCTGCGTATTGATGTAACTGATTTTTTTTTTTACAAAAATGTAAAATGCATGTATCTGTATTCAATCGAAACCCATGTCATCACACCAATTGTTTTAGTTGGGCCCTTCCCAACTTTTTCCACAGTTTCTCTTGAATGCAGAACATACATTTTGATTGGATTGAATCATGCAATCCTTAGTTTGATCGGTTAGCTACTCCTATTGTGCCTTAGACTGCATGGACATAAATCCAGACGTTGAGGTTTGTATTGTTTAATAGAGTTTTCCGATGTTATCCGTTAGTAAAATAGGTTATTTAACAGTCATGCACAGAGCGTCACATCACGTCCGTACCGCTGAAGAGGTTAAAAACACTATCTGTTTTCAGTCCACACTGGTTTTCTTCAGAATTGCCAAGTTTTTCCCAATGTGCTCAAAGTTCAGCAACCGCGTCAGCAGTTTAATGAGTTTTGCTGAGTTACCCTCGCGTTTAGGCGAGCTAACAAATTGCTATAGAGCGCCGGTCGGCACTGCTCACAAAGTAATGGCACTACAAGAGCTTGTAAAGATAAAACTACCGCGGAGAAGAAAAGCAATAGAAGAGTCTTAAATCTCTCGGAAGGATCGAGGAACGATTAGGGAAGGAATTGCCCTCCCGTGGGTGCAGTTCGCTGGCTACGGAACTGCGGAATGAAGTATCTAAATCTGTGCAAGAGAGGCAAACGGAGATTGGCTAGAATACCGTCTGCGTTGATATTTCCAAACGCGTTCGAAATACGCTTAAAATTAAGGGGACGGTGGGAATTAATTTTCGGTTAAATTCGTCAGAAAATCGTAATATAGGTGTAAAATTGAGTTAGGGAGAGAGAACAAAAATAAAATCGAAAGTAGAAACGAGATTCATGGGAAGGATACTAAAGCACCTCTCTATAGAATGAGAATTGAAGATATAAGAAAGAAGCTGGATATAAAAAATGTGATGTGTTCCATTCATACGACTTTCTCTACAAACTATTGCTACAAAAGATTATTCCTTTATCTACATCGTGGTAATGGAACTAAACGTTAGCAGAAATTGTTATAGAGGGAACTAAGGCGATATACTAGGCTATAGCGATAATCAAATATTTTAAAAAGCTGGTCGCTTTGTGAAACAGTTGATATTCGGTTTTCTGTCAGGAGTAAAACAAGAGAGGTTCTACGAAAGATGACCTCTCATTTGAGAAAGTATAAGCAACTTAAAATTGAAACCGATAACAAGGAATATCTTGGAAACGCTTAACTTGACAGGAAAACTGTATATGACTTTTTTTTTTTTGTACTAAGGTTTTGTCTCTTACGCCTTACCAGTAATGTTAAATTCATCCCGAATGAAAAGGTCTTCAGAGGCTATTACCAGAAAATTCAAGATAACATTTTTGTCATGTAAATATTTTTAATGTTTGCATTTTAATCAAAACCATTAGAACAATTTTTGAGAAAATCGAAAATTTCGAAAAACCTTATCCGGGTAACTCACCCTAAGCGAGATTCGAATCGCGACCTGTTGAATTAAAAGGACGTCAAGCTTAGAAAAAGAAGAAGAAATATCTATCTGTACAGGGCTTTAATGAAGTCTAAAAATTTTACCTCCGAGCTGGTTTTTAACCATTGTGTCTGTAATGTATTAAACAGGTTATTGTTTTGTTTGTAATTAAACAAGTCTAGTCTTTTTATATCAGAACCGCTTTTTCATATATTCTGTTGACGCGAATAATAATTTTAAAAATTATGAATATATGAAATGCTTTAAATTTCTTATAGTTTATAAAACAAATCACGATTCGATATTCATATTAAACATATCTTTTCATATACTTATCTTTTTTTGAGGCTGAAAGATGCATTTGGTAAATGTTCAACCAGTTTTCTCAACTCATGAGATGAATAAAGCATTTTGATTATATACAGGCTGTTTCAAAAATACGGGGCATAATTTCAGGTATGTATTTCCCACATGTAGACAATCAAATTAGTTCATTATAACATGTGTCCGGAAAAGCTTCATTTCCGAGTTATGGCCTTCACAACATTGAAATTCACTGGAACGTTTTTCTTTCCGTTCAAAATGTCCACCTCCTGCTTGAATACAGACCTCATGTCGATGTCTCATTGACCTGCGAACACGATCCCAAACTCCAGGAGTATTGCGTATGTCCTCACTTGCCACAATTCGATTCCGAAGGGATTCCAAATCCGGCACCGGAGACGAATAAACCAATGATTTTAAATGGCCCCACAAGTAGAAATCGAGAGGGTTCAGATCAGATGAGCGTGGAGGCCAAGCAATTGGGCCACCTCTACCTATCCATCGATCAGGAAACCTTCGATCCAAGTACCGGCGAGCCAAAAGACTGAAGTGTGCAGGAGCGCCATCATGCAAGAAGTGAATGTGTTGATGATTGATCAGTGGAGTGTCTTCGAAAACGTCAGGTATGGTGTTTTCCAGGAAGTTTGTGTACGCCTGCCCCGTAAGTCTGTTTACAAGTACATGGGGTCCAAATAATCGATCACCAATGATACCGGCCCACATGTTGGGGGAGAACCGCACCTGGTGATGAGATACAACAGTTGCACGTGGGTTTTCATGCGACCATACATGCTGATTTTGGAAATTTGTTATGCCATCTCTTGTGAACTGTGCTTCATCTGTAAAAAATACGACGGCAGAAAAGTTCGGATTTACACCACACTGCTGCAAGAACCACTGACAGAACCTAACTCGTGCAGGGTAATCTGCTGGTGACAGGGCCTGTACACGTTGCAAATGATAAGGATACAATTGATACTCGTTCAAGAGTCTCCAGACAGTCGTATGAGGAACATTGACTTGCAACGCTAACCGTCGTGTGCTGATAGAAGGAGTCCTGTCCACAGCCTCCAGAATCTCCTCCTGCACTTCTGGAGTTGTAGATCTTGGTCGTCCCCTTCCCAAACCAGGAGAGGTGAATGTTCCATACTCGCACAGACGGGAATGGAGACGTACAAATGTCTTCCGATCTGGACATTGTCGCTGTGGGTACCTCTCCTGGTACAAACGACGAGCCAGCGCAGCATTGCCGTCCGCCCTACCGTACATGAAGTGTATCTCTGCCAGCTCTTGATTTGAATACATGTCGTACAGTCTTAACGCCTAAAGAACACTGAATGTAACCTTCCTCAGAATGAACTATCAGAGCGCCCTCCTAAAGCCTCCTTTGACGGCAAAGACCTGCGGAAAGAAAAACGTTCCAGTGAATTCCAATGTTGTGAAGGCCATAACTCGGAAATGAAGCATTTCCGGACATGAACTGTTTTGATTGTCTACAGGTGGGACTTTCAATGGTGTAAAGGCCATAACTCGGAAATGAAGCATTTCCGGACACATGTTATAATGAACTATTTTGATTGTGTTCATGTGGGAAATACATACCTGAAATTATGCCCCGTATTTTTGAAACACCCTGTATATAGAGCGTTAGGGGTATGAGTACGCAGACTTCGTGCTGGGAGATCCATATATGACGAACAGTAGAATCTGAAAACAATTTCATCTATCTTGAAAAGTAATGGAGATAATTGAACATTATTGAATAGTTATGTGGAGTCTCGCAACAGAGTAGGACTTAAGAGCCGAATACTTTGTTTTGGTTTGCGGTCAACCAATGCTTTGTTTTGGTTGGTGCTTGAAATCTGGTTCTCCATGTGCCTGTGTGTTTATTATCAGCTACTGCCGCCAATGAGGGGTGAAGTGGTTTTCTTTCAAGCTATCCAATCGTATTCACGAGACCTAAAATAAAAGCTGCGTAAGAGGCTACGTATACACTTTAACCTTGACAATAAAAGATAGAGCAAATTCAATGTATCATTAATTTGCATCATGAAATACTTAAATCAAAGCGACATCTGCTGAACGGGAAATTGATTCATGGTCAATAACTGCAACATTGACAGTATAATGTTCATTTACAGTAGATGTTCAAAATGTGCTCTCTTAGAATCTATGCAGGCATCGCATCTTCTTAGCCACTTTTGCCCTACCCTCGTTAGAGCTTCTGCATTCTGCCCAATCTCTAGGGCTGCGTGTGCGAAGATCATTAAAGGTAGCATGTTACACTTTACTCTTCAAATGTCCCCAGAAATAATAATCTAAAGGATTGAACTTTGCCATAAGCAAGAAGCATATCTAGATACTCTTGATTTGTAAAGGGAGCTATAGTTCTGAATGCATTTAACGCATCTGAAGTACTGACGCAACCAGCTGTTGAAACACAACATTACTAACAACATTCCTGATCTTCCACTTCTGTTGCTGCGAAGCGTATGACCACGACTTTATTCCAGTAGACATGCTGGAGTCCAATTCTTTAATGCCATTTTGTGGCTAAACGACTTATTTTATCAACAAATGGTAAAAACACAAATAACTCATCATTTGCAGCTCCACCTCTGGTGACCTTTGTGGTAACATATTCGCAATCAAACATTTCGCCAATTTTATTTTTTATTTATAAAACCATACGCTATAGAGGAAAATGGTACAGGAACTAATGTTTCAGCTTAACGGCAGGGAGTTGCTGTTGAAGTCAGGGCACTCATAATTGTATAACATTTAAATAATACAATGTATAAAATGATTTATTGCTCTTAAAGCGTTTATCTATTAGAATTAAATTTAGTATACATATAGAATAAACAGCAATGAAAGCACAGTATCATTTTCAGAAACATTCAATTAAAATGTGGACGTTTAAAAATTCACTCCCAGTGTTCCTTAAAGTACTGCGCATAAACAAGAAGAGAAATGATTCTGTGGTCTTGTGATTAATGTTCTTATCTTCAACCACCCCAGAGGAACTTTGTTTTATTCTCGACTGGGCCGAGAGTTTTATTCCACATTTGCCGTCTGTAGGTGAAAGTTGGAAAGTTAACATCAGAATGAAAAATTCAAAAGTATATCAAACGCTTGATCCACGAATCTTCAGTTAACCATGAGCTACCATGGCAACTTGCCGTTCGGCACCATACATTCTTAAACTGATTCACGTTTATGGCGGTAAATCACAAGGTGTGCTGAAATTCATTGGAAAGTATCTTGAAAATCTTCGTGTTGCATCTTTCGAAGAAGCTGATCTTATTTACGAAGTTTGGTATTTATCGAATATATCGTTTTTGAGTTACGCTGTGCATATACTCGTTCGTTTTCTTTCATTCTTTGCTCGAATTTTTGGGTGGAATGCCATACTTTCTGTACCTACTGTAGTAAGCAGTAGATAAAGTGAAAAAGCTAATAGAAATATCTGCGGCATTGCAAGAAAACATGGGCTACTACGTTTCCAGCTGCTTCTCAGTGTCCTCAGGAGACTGAATACAACAGCCATACCTCCCAGCACGGGAAATGTCCCATCTGCTATCGGAAATCGAACCTAGGTCTCCTAGCAAAGCTACCGCAGCGGTGCGTAAACCTTCCAGAACTACAAGAAAAGGTGTGGGGTTCATATGCGTATGCAATTGTTAGTGTAAAAGCAAACAGCAATTGGCTAAGGAAATATTTATCCTTGGAGAAAAAGTATCAGCAAGTATTAGCTCTACGAGATAGCCGATAATGGAATCAAAGGCATGTGGCATGTTGACTTAATATTTGGGGTGTTCATATCTTCATTTTACTTTCTCTAGCGCATATGTTCAGTGTGCCTGCTATCTTTCACAAAAGTAAATACCCACCTTCTGAATGAGCGTGCGAAGGTTCACGTACTTCTCAGGCGTTCATGTATGTGTGGTATGAGAATGAAATTTGCCATATGCTTCCTTTCCTGTTTAAGAGGGCAAGGTAGCCAGCCGCTCACCTCGCAGTTTTGGAAACCAATATTACAGAAATCGCTGTAAACTAACGGGAAAATATTGCAAATTCAACTTGAATACACCTGTAGAAAATAGGTTATTGTGTTTGATTAAGTAGTGAACCTGAAGTAAAACGTTCCTGTGTTGGGTGCTTTGCTTACAAAGATAAGTTTAACCAGCAACAGCGGCCCCTGCGACTGGAATAGCTGAAGTGGTTAAAGCATATTACTGCTGAATACCAAGAAGTCGGAAGGTGGATCGAATCCCGTGCAACGTCCTTTTTTGTTTAATACTTGATTACATGATCTGTGCGAAATATAATGGAATCGCGATTAGTTTTATTTCGCATGGGGTTGTAATATTTGCCACAGTCTTACGAACGCTGCAAAATGATTGAAATTTTACAACTGAATGCTTTATAAAATATAAATTGCAAATGCTGCAAATGGAACAGGGAAATGCTCCTATTTCAACTGTCGAACATTCCTCCCAAAATCAATATTTTCCTTTAAAGACTCACCTTTAAAAGCTTCTATTATTTTGGAATACTATTTTCAGGTTAAACGATTAATTTCAGCTATGCATTGTTAATGTTTATATTAGGTTAAAGTGGATGTAAGGAAGCGTTTATATCTCCTTCATGTTTGAAGATGTTGCTCGATAAGAAGGAAATTAAAAATGTTTCGGGCACAAAAAACGTAAATAATTTCTTAAAAATGTTCAGTGAACAAAAACGTAAATAATTGTTTAAAAAATGTTCAGTGAACTCGGCAGGATTGCATTCCTTTATAGTTAATATGCCATAATGCAACACAGATGCAGTTCTATGTGAGAATATGACTAAAATGCATCGAAAGCAAATGAACTGAATGTATTTTACACCAAAGCGTTCTGTTTACCCAATATGAAGTGTTACTCTATTACTAACTTCGGTACAAATTTTCTTGAAAGGCGGAAGTTAGTAATGCCTATAGAAATGGTTCAAATATGTTGCTTTTGTTTCTAGATATTACTTTGCTTCTAATTGGGGAATTAAAAGAGAATATTATCTAGAATAAACATGAGCATTAAACTTTTACAATTTTTGGCCAAATTTCACAGATGCATAACCTTCAAGATGGAAAGCAGGAAAAGACCTGTATATGCTTAGCTATTATAAAATTTAACTCGACTAACGCTTAAACTCTTTCAGAGTTCAGGGCAAGACCTACAACTCACATTACCTTAATGTAAACGAACAGTGGCATGGGATAGTTTATGAAAGACTTATATGGCATGACCTGCAGAGCATTGAACGGATAAATTTGGTTCCAGGTAGAAGACGGTAGGTAGGTAGCACATTTACCGCAATCAGCAGACCAAGTCGCTGGACCGTGGAGGTTTATTGTTCGCAAACAAAACGTGCGCGATGTTGCGGAAAATAGAGGATGCCCCACTCTTTGCATAGGAAGTGCTTCATCCGCAATTAAACAACAGAAAAATGTTCTTTGTATCAAGTGAGGTTATGGATGACAATATGTTTCAAATAGGGAAGTTGGGCTCTGCTAATAGAAGGAGGTGCATGCTGATACAAATATTCAATGATGAGGATTACAGCATAATTATAAATAAATTAAAAAAAAAAGCTTATTTGCAATATTCACTATTCTTCTATAAAAACCCTTTATGTTATTCCAGATAATTACACGTTTAGAGCAGATACAAAGGGTTTGGAGGAGGTTGAAGCAATAATCAAGTCTGTAAAAAGTGAGTTGCTATACGTTGGTTTTGAAACTCCATATTTTTTGCATGAATATTGCGACAAACAAAATGAATGATAACTTAATACTTATAAAAACAGTATAACCTGTTTGAAAATTCAAACCAATATCAACGGTTATCTGGAATGTTTTTAATACTTAAGGGACACTGGGAGTGGCATTTCAAATTACTATATTTTTGTATATTTTCTGAAATGTTTACTGTGAATGCATTCCAAATATTACTTTTCAAGATAAACATTATTTCATAAATTTTATTATGTATAGTACTATATATAATATTCCTAATATCCCACATGCCTCAATATTTTAGAAAATTGGTTGTCATTTTGGAATTGGAGTTATCATCCGCCCATATATCCCGTTAATATTTCAATAACTTTGACTACTAAATTATTATACTTTTTTTTAGAAATTTTAATCTTTAAAATTAATAATTTTTTATAAAACTATTTTTTAGGTGTTACTATACTTTCTTCACTTGTTATAATACGATGATACTTCTGCACAATCTGGAAAAATGTATTCTCTTTAAACAACTGAGACGCGTGGAACAGTTTGAAAGTGTGGAAAGGTAGTTCTGAGAAAAAGACTGCTTTACATACCTGTTAAAGTCCCAACAACCATTTGATACACTATTTTCGATTTTTTGACCAATAATTGTATCAAACTTTCACTCCCAATGTGCTTTAATGCTGCAAACTTTTATTTCACCTAAATTGTGTGTTTTAACAAGATGTACGTTGTTGTGTGCAGTAAGCGTTTTTGTATTCCTAACTGTTTTTCAGGTGTGCAAAATTAATTCAGAATAAAGAGCTTCAAAGCCATGCGGAAAGAATTCAAGATATATGTACATTTTGCCCTCGGAAGCAAATTCAGACAATTGTAAACGTACAGCGGTAGACAAAAGCATATAGATCTCCTTAAAACATACAATTTATTTCAACTCCCCGTTCTATATTGTGGGGGTAGCGAGTACCACTTTAAGCTCCAACAACCCCGAGCTCATTTGAGCATCATTTCACCAATTTCATTTATCATCCAATATGGCATATCAGATTAAAGAAGTTAACATTTAAAAAAGAAAAAAAAAAAAAAAACTTATTTGTGGCATCAGCAATTTCTGAGATATGCAGTATTGATGGTTCGAATTCTCCATTACTTTTGTTATTCTCTCAAAAGTTCTGGAGATTTTCAGTTGTTTCTCGAGATGTCATGGAAAGAGCATGGAATTTTAAGGCCAGCGTATAGCACCTAGTACTGAAATATCGTTATGTCCTTTGTATGTACAACTAAAGGATCTTAATTAAATGAATTTGGTAGAAAAAATAAGCTTCGGAAGAATATTTTTATACCCATTATTAAATGCAAGTCATATAAATGTAACACATCAGATATTTGAGTAGTTATTTCGGATAAGCTTCTGGTTTTATCCTTGGAAGCTGTAGAACATTAAGTGTGTTATGTATGTTACATGTGAATAAGTTACGAGGTTCACATACATTTTTCTAGCAGTACTTCGAGGTGGAATACAATGCTTCCTCCATATTTCATAACACAAATAACAGACGTACGTGACAAGGCATATAGTTGGTTATATAATGGTGAAAATGATTACGTCGCCCTCCGTGGTGTAATGGTTACCATGCTAACTTTATATACCCAAGGTCGCGGGTTCAAACCCGGCAGAGGACGATGACTTTCTTTCGGGTGTAAAAATCCTTAGCATGGCTTCCTTTGGAAGGGAAGTAAATCGTGTCGTAGATTTGCGGTACGTAAAAGATCCTCAAGCCTGATAGAGAGGCCTCTGAGCAAAATTAAGCGGTCTTTCACGCCCAGTATAGAATAGGACGCTGAGAACCATAGTAGTTAAAAGAGCGTCCATAAATAACACGCCATTTTTTTTTAAAATGATTACGAGATAATGTTATTATGCATGATAATTTCCACTGCTGCGAAATTCTACGATGTTCATTTTTCTCAATTTCGCATTTGCGTTTTGAAGACGCTTCCTCTCTCTTGCAGAGCCTCCTCTCATTGTTCCCTGTGGTGCAGCACATTTCATTAAGCTCGCTCCCAAGTACAACACCACTACATTATTAATTTTCTCCTTCTCCTTCCTCCTCCAAACGTTTTTAATCTTGCCATTTCAACATGAAATGTTCTTTCATTTGCATGTGTACGATACAATAAAATTGAGTCCTTTGCCTGGAAAATGCTTTAGGAAAGTAATTTTTCATGCAGTTTCCAAGTTGGACGTATGGCTAAATATTTAATAACTAAATGAACTTACAAGACTTCTTCACCTCAGAGCTTACGTTCTTATTTTCATAGCTGTGTGCTGTTATTTTTGTAACTCTGAAGCCATATATTTGCTTATGTTGCACTTTTTATTTTATATTTATTGTTATATTGTGTTGTGTACAGATTGTGATTCGCTTGTAAACATTTACGCAAGCCTTGTAGCCACCATAAGGAGACGTTTTCTTTTGATTACCTTTATTTCTTGGTTAATACTCCATAATATCTCTTTGGAAAGTTCTGTGCGTTTTTGTTATTAACTTTTTGAGGAGAGATAAGTCTTTTGGTCATGGAGCACATAATTTATTTTAACAACGGAAAATTAGATTAGAAGATTTTTGTATTTCGAGGACCTCAGGCTTCAAGGAATTTTCGCAGCGAAGGGAGCTGCACATCGAATTGTGGAGTTAGGGAAGTCTACAGAAATTATTTCGAGAAATAAGCATCGCGAGTATTAATATTATAATAAATATAGAATATTTCTTTTTCTTAATCACGGGCAATATACTGTCAGATATACCATTTACAAAAATAAATAGTTCAGGAATATTTTTCCGAGAATGTTAGAAAAGCAGAATACTTCGTCGATAAAACAGAATAATAAATTATAGTACTAAAACTTCTATGGAGAGCTACAAGCTACGTAACGTTTCATTACTTCGCAGTTTTGAATAAACAAACAGATAAATACATTTAAATGAATAAAGCCTACTTCTTTCACATTTTCCGCGCCTAAATACAACCTGAGGGAATGAGTTCTCGTATAGCTCTACCAACTGAGCTTGCCGAGCAAACGTTGCGCTGCACCCCGGGCATTTTGAGACTGCATCCGAGATTAGTAAACTTAATTTAGGGACCAACTTCACCATCCATGAACCAAAGTAATTCTACAGCGTCAACTATGTCTTCACAAAGAGGGGCTTACCGAGTTCCTGTCCCTTATTTTGCTTCAACTATAGTTATGTTTTTTATTTTTTACTTTCTCTAGCACATTTGTACAATGTACGTAGTGAATAGAGAAGATGTTGAATTCAACCAAAATTTGATGCCGAAATTTCACAGGAAATTCATGGGGTCCCTGAATAAAAACAATAGAAGTAGGCCCGTGTATTTGTGTGAAAAATTCTATACCCAGATTCTATCAAGATTTTGAATAAAAGAGGGGAACATTTTTTTTTAGAAAAATCTCCGTTTGAGAGAGAGAGAGAGAGAGAGAGAGAGAGAGAGAGAGAGAGAGAGAGAGAGAGAGAGAGAGAGAGAGAGAGAGAGAGAGAGAGAGAGAGAGAGAGAGAGAGGACATACAAAAACGAAAAGACGGTAAAATGTCCAACTTAGCATGTTAGCTATCTTTCAAGGATGCGACACGAACATTTTCGGAAATTTTTCCTCACTCCAAACTATCCTTTACATGGAAGATTTCTCGAAATATTTGATTTTCTCCAAATGACTTAATTATATTGAGTAAAATGTCATATATTAAAAACATTAACAAGGCAAATAAAATGTATATTCTGAATTTCTTTGGAATAGCCTCTTAAGTCCTCTTCATTCTGAATGACTTTTGCATAATTCGTAAGAGATAAACAAAATCTACACAAAAACGTAGATCTCGTTGAAACATGCAATTCATGTCGAACAATTTTACCAATAAAAGTATGAAAACGAATTCAGAAGATGTAATTCACTCATGAATAATACAAAGTGTTGGAATAAAAGCTGATGCTATTCCACGATGATTTATAGACTAACTACATTTCAAGATATTAGCCATTATTTTTTCAGTTTTATATGTAGTCACAAGCTGAATATGCCATTCGTTTTATCTCTCTTATCTAACTGTAGGCCATGTAAACAGAAGGGAATTTTAATTGTATCACTTAGCGAGCGGCTTTTTAAAAGATCCGACTGTAGCTATTGGCCTATTTTCCCCTTATTTTATACTTAAGAACTAATTTAACATTTTCAATGTGTGTCCCTGTTAGTATGACGTAGAGAGAAGAACAGCCTTTTGTAAGAATAATTTGTTATAGAATAGGCAGAGAAACATCAGATATCGTACAAACACTTGCTTAATATTGGGGCTTGAATTGAACTTATTATTGCCTCAAGGGTTTGCTGAACATTTCTGAAAGCCTCGCTGAATAAAATGGTAGCCTATAGTTTTTTTGTTTTAAGCATTGGACTAAGGTTTTGGAGTTTATAACGATATAATTGCATTCCCTGATTTACGTCATAGTGATAGATGGATATGCTGGTACCGAATGCTGAAAGCTCGGACAGAGTGACATACTTTCGGACCAGACATTTCGATTACTGGTGGACCAAAAAAGAGAGCATTTAGGAGATGTGCACCTGATGCTGCAGAAAACCACACCCTATGGAGGGACCTGATCACATTAATCATTGTCTGCTACTGCTTCAGCAGAGATTGGTGCAGAATGAGGGCGCAGGCTATTTTTGTTACTTCCCGTTCTTCCTTTTTCTTCCATTCGATAATGGAATACTTAGCAAATGACGCGTCGAGGCGGGGATCTCAAATTGATCACTGGTTCACCATTCATCTTTCTGTACATACATGCGGAACAACTTCGCCATACTGTCGGATTATATTCCTTTTCAACTCTTCCGAAATAATGAAAAATTGATGTGCAACCTTTAAATAAAATGGACTTGTAGTGCAGAGCAGGTCTTCACAACATACGACTCACGGGCCAATTGCGGCCCGCAATGCTATTTAAATTGGTCCCTGCCTGACTGAAATTATTTAACACGGAGAACTATTAAATTAGTCAAATTTAGATGATAGAGCCCCTCTGAAAAATTAAATACCTTTAGCCACGGATTTCCCGATCTCTAGCCGATTGCCCTAACCACTGAGCTACCATGGCTTACAGTGCGTAAGTACTTTAATTACCGGGCTTAATATTTTAACCGTTATTTGGTCAGCTAGTGTTGTTTTTTCCACACAAGTTGTATGTTGGATAGGAGTTAGATAGACTGAAAATTCAGAGCCATAACTGGGATTTCAACCACAAATCACTCTAATCACCGAGCTACCATGGCAGCATGCCGACACAGCATTAAATTCCTCAACTGACTCCTAATTTTTGAGAGATGGGTAGAGTCAGGCTCAAAAATTCAATGCCATAGCCGAAATTTGAACCACAGATCTCCCGCCTCTAGCTACCATTGCAGCATGCCAACATGAAATTAAATTCCTCAACTGACTTGCAATTTTTCAGTTAAAGCCTGACTGATAAATTCAATTTCATAGTGGGATTTGAACCACATCACTAGTCGATATTTGTAAGTACACGTTTTGAGATCCCCTGCTTAAGACATCTATGTAAAAACGTGTTATGCGCGCGTGTATGTGTGAACAGTGTAACTGAAAAACTAAAAGATAGTTAAATAAATACCCAATTGGGATTGAAAATCAGTATCCTCCAAGGATGTGAAACGAAGATTTTCAGGAAAATTCCCGCACCCTAAACTACCCTTGTTCCATTGTTTGTTTTTTTTATTGTATTGAAATACATTAAAATATTTACATCATAAATAAAATGCATTATCTTAAATTTTCTGCTCATGATCATTCTGAATGAACTTTATTAAGCTGAGAGAGAGGGGGAGGGGGAGGGAAAGGGAGAGAGAATCTCACTGCATAAATAGGTTTGATTTCTTTAAAGCGCAATTTACGACAAAAAATTTTTTTTCTTAATCATTTCCGACATATTCTTTGTTACTGGTTTGAATTGTCAAATGCATTTTTCACTTCTAAGTCACTATTCGGTTTTTGCCCCGCGGCCATGCAAAGAGATTGGAATTTATCACAGAGGGATCCGCTTTTTACTGCGAATTCAGCCCACAGTGCTCCCCTTGTACATACAACGATATATTTTAGAGGAATGGGTAGACAGCCATGGTTTTCCTTTTTGTGAGCTAATGAAGTGTACTTACGTGCATCAAAATCTTGACTACCCAATAAGCTGATTCATTGATCTCGTTACTGGTGAATTGCCCAAATTTAGAGGGGGGGGGGGCGCGAAATATATATACATGCACATACACACACATATATACATGTGTGTGTGTATATATATATATACACACTAATGAATGGATATATGGATCTCTACATTCTTCTCTGGTTCCCAAGGTCGCGGGTTCAAACCCGGCGGAGAGCGATGAATATTTTCGGGCGTAAATATCCTTAGCATGGCTTCCTTTGGAACGGAAGTAAAGCCGGTGGTCCCGTTTCTCGATTTAAGGCACGTGAAGAATCTCAAGCTAGATAAAGGCCTCCGCAAAATTAAGCGGTCTTTTCACACCTAATATAGAATAGAGCGCTAGATCATAGCAGCCAAAGAGCCTCCGTAAAAGTCTGACTTTCTCTACCATCCTTCAGCGAACTATTCTTAGAAAAACGCTTAATCTTGTATTTACTTCACGTCAATGGAGATAAACATATTGAGAAATACTTGTATTAATATTTTCTTGTGGATACAACGGCATTAAGGGAATACTGAAGATTTTAGCAACTGTTAAATGTTTGAAGGGCTGATGACTATGTGATGGCTGTGAAATTCCGTTTTTTTTTTTTTTTTTTATTTGATCAGCAGAAAGAAAACCAAACAACGACTTTCTATATGAAAAAAGTATATACATGGGAAAATGGAAAACAATAACATATAATATCTCGGAAATGTTTAACTAAAAACATGTATTTGATATAAAGTATGTGCTTGGACGAGATCTATATACTTTATGTAGTAAGGTTTGTCTATCTGTTAAACCAGTTGTACAAAATACATCTAGAAAGAAAAGAACTTCCAGGCTATTCCCAGAAAATTCAAGATATATACTTAATTTGTCATTAAAATATCATAAAACTATATTTTTATTAAAATGGTTATAGTCATTTTTGAGAAAATAAAAATTTCGAAATATGCCCCATGTAAAGGGCGGGGAATTTACTTGTAAATCTTCGTGTCGCATCCTTGAAAGATACCGAACTTAAACACCAAGTGTGGTTTTTAACACACTTTTCGATTTTGTGTTTTGCTGTGCACATAGTACCTTTTTCTGAATATTTTTTTTTATTTAGGGACGTCAAACATTTCCGATGAAATTTCGACATCGAGTTTTTCGGTGTAATACCGTGCTTCCTCTAATTTATACGTATAGCAGAGAAAGTAAAACCCCGACTCCACATCCTTCTTTGCATACCCCGAGATAACGTTGCAGAACTTGGTTCCAAACCTCATTGCTTACCTATTCTCCTTTGTGACGGAAGTGCACATTTCTTCTCTCAGAAGGCCCAGAGCCTGTACGATCGCATACTTCCCAACTTTTACGGCCTGCCCATAAAATATACGGAAGCGGAGGTCGTTTTACGACTTTACGATAAAGGATACGTTTTCACGGCTTTGTGGGCAGATTCTAAGTGTTACAGATTCTCACCACGGACAAAATATTTTGCTCTATATTGTAATTTACTATTAACGATTGAATATACAGTGTTGATATGCAGTACTATGATAGGCCAGAGCTTTTCTTTAGTTTATCCATCACACTAATGGTTCCTTTTCAAGCTGCATGGAAATGTATAGAGTGCGGATTTAAAATGTGGTTGCATCACTAGTGACCTCTAGTAACCAACAGTAATTAGGCGCGAATTTTCAGTAATGGACGACGTGTATTGTAAAGTTAACTGCTTCAAGCAATTTGCTTAATTTATTCGCGATCTATAGTTGTAGAATATTCATGTCCTGGTTACTTTCGCTACACGTACTATGCACATAATGTATAGAGAAGGTATTGTAACCCAGCAGAATTTCGAACCCGAAATTTCACATGAAATGCATATTTTGAAACCCCTGAATAAAAAAATTATATTTTTAGAAAATTTACCTTGTGTGTGTCTGTGGGCAACACAGCTCAAAAACGAAAAGTTCGTTAAATGTCAAACTTGGTATTTAAGTTCAGTATTTTCCAAGGATGCGAAATATTTTCTATAACCCCCCCCCCACTTCTAACTACCCTTTACATGGAACAATTTTAGAAAGTTTTGATTTTCTCAAAAATGATTAATATTTTGATTAAAAAATCGTATATTAAAGATATTTACATGACAAATAAATGTTTATCTTGAATTTTCTGGGAATAGCCTCTGAAGACCTCTTTATTCTGATGAATTTTGCGGAATTTTGCATAACTGGTAAACCGTATGAGATAGATATAAACTTAACAAAAATTATAGATCTTTATAAAACACATAATTTATGTTATATACTCGTACATGTTATCGTAGTGTTTACCGTTTTTGAGATAATCCTTGTTATTGGTTTTAGTTTTAAAATAATTATACTTTTCTCATACGGGACTTTGTCATGGCAATCATCGTTTAAAATTTTTGACTATCGCTCTAGCCTAGTATATTTCTTTATTTGCCTTCTAAAACGGATAGTCTTTACTGACAGGCGTAGTTCATTTCACCGCGCATTTAGGACCTTGCAAAACACATCAGGTAGTAAATTAATGCGTTTAGTTTTATGAGAAAACTGTTAGACGAAGAGAAAAAAACAACTTGCACACAGAAGTAGATATATAATAAGTAGATATCATTTAACAAAATATCTGTAATCTTTACTCCTAGCACCCTGTATTTCCTGTACATATGTGATAGAGAATGTAACAATCTTTTGCAAGAATGGGGTTTAGACGCTATATGAAAATAAACGTCAATGGTCAGAGAAACTCTTATGAATGTTACAGTATGCTTTTGGCTTTCTCTAACACATATGTACAATTTACTTGCAAATACATAGTAGTTAAATAAAGTGTCGTCTTCTAAAAATTTAATACCGAGATTTCGCCAGAAACACATGTTTTGAGAACCCCCGAATAAAAAAACTTTAAAAAAAAGGCCCATGTGTGCAGGTGTGTGTGTGTGCGTGTGTGTTGACATAAATAAAAAACGGTAAGTCTGTTCGATACCTAACATGGTACTGAAGTTGAGTGTCATCCAAGGATGCGACACGAAGATTTTCTGGAAAATTCCTCCACCCCAAAGTTCCTTTTACATAAAACTTTTTTCGAAATTTTTGAGTTTTTAAAACAGGCTCACAATATTTTGATTAGAATGATGTATATTAAAGGTATTTACCCGACAAAATATACCTATATCTTGAGTTTCCTGGGAATAGTCTCTGAAGTTCTCTTCATTCTGAATGACTTTTGAATAACTAGTAAACCCAAAGAGAGACAAAAACTTACTACACAAAAAATGTAGATCTCCTCAAAATACAAAATTTATGTCCTATAATATATTTTTGATATGTACTATATATTTTTACTTTTGTCAAACAGGAAGTCGTCCGTGTTTCTTTTGCTTTGTTCCTGGCCATGCCAAGTGAAGGGAATTTCTATGACTTCACATAGCGACAGCTTTTAAAAAAATTGACTGTCGCTTTAGCCTAGTGTATTCTCTTATTTCTCTTGTTATGCGGAACTAAGTAATAATACCGTTATGCGAATGTTTATCTCGATTAGCATGAAGAAGAAAAAGAATACGCTTTTGTTAAGAATGTTGGCTCTAGAAGAGGTAGATTTTTTTTTTGGTAGTGTTTAACGCCCGCTTTAACTACTTATGGCACCGCAGGCGGTGACACTGATGATACATGAATGATGATGGAGCACTGGTGAAATGAGATGGCGGGGAAAACCGGAGAACCCGGAAAAAACCCGCCCCAGCGCCGCTTTGTCCACCACAAATCTCACATGCGGTCGCTTGGGATCGAATCCAAGCCGTCTAGGTGAGAAGAGGTAGAGAAAGTCATGTGATTGGATCACATCAGATTTTTTTCGGTAACATTTAAAATAGAATTTTTGGATGTAAAGGGTAGAGAAGGAAATGCAAAATAAATAGAAATGTTCAACTAAACAGATATTTGATGATAAGGATTTTAATTGAAACAGTCAAAGATGAAGCAAACTTCTGAGATATCTGGCGCTATTCTGGACGTTGCTGTAATTAGTCCCGGCGAATCAACAATTCTCTGTGGTAGAGAAAGGGTTTGGGGGGGGGTTGTTTATTCTGTCGCCATTATTCCAAAGCCGTACCTACCCGACGCAAAATAATTTGACAAAACGTGCTTCTTCAGGACGCTTTTGTTATGGTAATGAACAGGGCCCGAATTTCCATGCATCGTTAAAAAAGGTGCATGGGAATAAGCAATTGCGACAAGACGGTGGGCGCCCAGCGTATTCGAAGTTCTTAAAGCATAAGCATTTACGTCATCAGCCAAATGGCAGGGAGGTGGAGGACCGGCGCCACTTAAAACCAGCCCCCCTAACTCGTTTGTACTAGTACTTCTTCGGTAATGTGGAAAATTCGATTCTGGAGGCAGGTGGCGTTGCCTTCCATTAAAATATATCTCAGCTAAATATGTTTTTTTTCAGATGCACAGTGTAGACAATAAATATTTCTGCGTATTTGTTTTAGAGTACGTGGTCAACAGGAAAATGCCTTCTGGTCGTATGCGGTCATTAGAGATTCGGATCCTCTTCTAACTTTTCTCTACTACGTAGAATAGGTAAATGTCGAAATTTCATCAGAATGTTTTGAGGTTCCTGAGTCCAAAATAGGCTTCTTACAAAAAAGTTGGTCTGTTGCGCGCGCGCGCGCATGCGTCTGTATCAGTGCGTGTGCGCGTGCGTGCCTCACCTGCAAGCCGGGTTAGATCCCAAACAATCGAATGTGAGATTAAGCAATCGAATGTTAGATTTGTGGTAGACAACCGGCACAGGGACGGGTTTTCTCCGGGCTCTCCGGTTTCCCCCGTCAATCGCATTCCACCGGTGCTCCATCTTCATTTCATGTATCATCAGTGTCATTACTATATGTAGTTAAAGCGGGCGTTAAACACTATCAAAAAATCCTGCCACTGAATGGAATATTTTTTGAGAAGTTTGATTTTCTCTAAGACAGTTTTAATGATTTTGATTAAAATACCACATGCATAAGATATATAAGACAAATAAAATGTATATTTTGAATTCTCAAGTAATAGCTATCCCCTTCATTATGGATGACTTTCATGTGACTTATAAACCATAAAAGGTAGACAAAATGTTACTGTACTAAAATATAGATGTTAAAAATATCTAAAATTTATGAAATCGTTTTTGTGGGATATTCCGTGTTATTGGTTACAATGTTCCAATACTTATAATTTTCTCAAATGAGAAGTCGTAATTCGTTTTTATTTCTCCTGGTCATTAAATAGAACGGAATTTCAGCACTGTCATATAGCGACTAGCTCTTAAAATTGACTATTGCTTTAGTCTGTGTATTCTCTTATTTACCTTGTATCTACACGGAAATATGTAGTAAGACAATTTCTGCTAATGTTTATTTGATTTGCGTGAAGTAGATAGAAGAATAAGTTTTATAAGAATAGTTTGTTGCAGAATAGGTAGAGAAAGTTACGTGAATGTAAAACATCAGATATCCGTAGATAAAAGAATAATCTTTTGTAAGAATTGTTTGTATGTGGAACAGCTAGAAAAAGTTATGTGAATGGAATACAACAGACTTTTTTGTCACAATTTCTTTTTTAGCTTTAACGATTGTATACACATTTTTACAACTCCCAGATACCACACTAAGTAACTTGGTATGTCTGTAAGTTGTTTCGGTATGGGTAATTAATTATAAATATTTGGAAAACCACAACTCGTTACTAGCTGAGCCAACTTTTTGAAAATGTTTCTTTTTTCAAAAATGGCCCTAACGATTAAAATGTTATATATTAAAGCTATTTACATAACATATAAAATGTACATCTTGAATTTTCTGGGTAAAAGTGGTGCTACAGAAATCGAATCTCATTAGCAACAGAATGTTGTTTAATGGATGCTCTGGATTTCTTAAATATAGTAATATTTTATATGTATGTTTTAACATTTCCCGGGTTGATGTAAGCGTTTATGCTATAGGTTAATGCAATTTTACAGATCGAGGTGCTAGCCTATTTTACAGAAAGAACAAAATGGTACATTCCAAGCAAAACAAGAAGATAAAATCAGGCGTTAGTGTGTATCTCGCAATCGGCAGGCACGTTTTCAAATCTGATATGTATTGGCCAATCGTGAGAGTTTTTAGTTGCCAGATAAATACTGATTTGGACAATGAATCCCACCACCCAAAGTTACATCTAAAAAGAAAAAACAAAAATAGAGGTAACAGGAAGTTTCCTACGCAACTATAATAGTTATACTTTACTTGTCAATTGAGGCAGTCACGTCGCGTCTGTGTCACCCAATTCCCGTCGGCGGCGCCCAAAACCACATCGTCTCCTCTTTCTATAAACTTCAGCACAGCATAATTCCACTGCTTAAAGATTTATTTATACTGCTGTCACGTGGTGCCGGAGCTCGTCAAGGAACAAGTCATAGTACGACGATCATAGGATAATTTATTCAGAATGTCCCCTGGCGGAACTCCAGTAGTTTTATTATTCCAATATCCACTTTTCGCCAAAAAAGTAAAACGTACAGGAATGCTACTTACTACGTAATTAAGGGCATTCATGCGCTAACAAGGTGAACTAACAAACCTACGGTAACCGCCCCGATAAGACCTAAGAATTAAAATGTTAAACAATAAAAGGTAAGAATAATATAATGCCAAAGTAACAAAGCACGTCCTTACAAACCACCTGAAGAGATGCTGTATCAGCATCAAGCTTTCTATACGAATGAGAGAATTACTAATACTCTGCTGGCCTATACCATGGCGTTTGTTAATTTCAACCCGTATGCAAGTCATTTAAAATCGCAGCAGGCTTTAATTGAAGCCGGTGTTAAAAACCGGCGTAAACCCTCTGCTCCATCGATTTTTTTGTAATGATGCTTTAAATGTAATCGCAGCGTCCAGCAGAACCAAATCCCAGAAGCACCAGTGACGTGTCAGAAAATAACCAGAGAAATGTAACTTTATGGATCAGGAACTCCAATGTTAGAGAAAACAGAGATGGAGCAGCCGGCTAGAGACCGGGAGATCCGTGGTTCAAACCCGGCTATGGCATTCAATTTTTCAGTCTGACACTACTTATCCTACTCCTTCCTACACTACGAAGCCCGGGACTTAAGGTACTTACGACATTGTGAGTCGCCATTGGAGTATGTCATCTCAAAATAATTTGAGATCACCTTGTGGTTTATCGGGAAACATGCGAGTCAGTTGAGAAATTCAATGCTATGCCTGCATGTTGCCATGGAGGCTTGGTGGTGCAACAGCTGTGGTTCAAATCCCGGCGATGGCATTGAATTGTTCAGTCTGACTCTACTTATCCAACTCCTGTCCTATACACGGCTTGAGTATTGACCACACGTTGATTTTATAATAATGGTTTTACAGCTAATCTATAATAATAGAGCAGCGGAAAAACCCGACATTGTCCTAAGTGTTGACAGATTTGGTAAAATTCATTTTATACAACAATTGCCTTCGAAAAACCACACCTAAAAATAATGAATAGAACCATCCCGTATTTCCATCACTCCAATTAGCCTCTGCAATAGCCCTTTCCAGCATAGCGATTCTAATTCCTTCTCTCCATTGCGTTGCAGCTGTTTCTTGGATTATAATTCAAGGCCTTTTTAGCCACCTTTTGCTCTTCCATTCTTTTCATATTGCCATACTATAACTGCCTAATTTCTACCCTCTCAGCACTTATAAAAATCCTGCCGGTTCATGTTCGCATTTCTTCACTGGGCGCATGTTGCAATTTAGAAATCCTAAATGCTCTCCTTAGAAAGTCCATTTTCACTGTCTCGATTGCCCTTTTACCTTTACCTGATAATTGTCAACATACACAACCGGATAGTATCTGAATACTACAGCATTATTTTTTATTTCACAAAGGCATTGATAAAACAGGCCTTTTCTTTTAAAAAAAAACAAACAAACAATACATTGCTTCCCACCGAATATGTTCCTCCTGTTCTTTGCATAGGATTGTACCGAGTGAGTCAAAAACCTCCGAACCGCCTGCTCGGTGTTTTTCCACTGAGCTTGTGGACACATGATTCCACACTGCTGTAAACAAGGTCACGCTTCTGACGCAGTTTTGCTCTATCTTGGAAGTGCAGTATTGAGTTCACAGTAATACGGTGTAGATCAGCTATTACAAGTGATTTATTATTTTGTCGGTACTTAGTCACAAATTATATAATGGCTTAGCATATGTTTTCTCTTTCACAGTGTGCATTTATTTATGATTTTTATGTGTTAACTCAGTCAACTCGCCAAGTTGATCTCCAGGTGTAAACGTTCCAGGCCGTACAACAATCCATGAACTTTACAATATTTCCTGTACACAGGAAGTATTAAGGCTAAGAAATCTAAAAAACGACATACAGTTCTTACCTAAGAAACGTTTGACGACATCGGAAGAATTAAAACAAAATATCCACCAGGAAATTGCCAGCATTTCTCAAGGTGAACTATGGTGCCCAAAATGCATAGACCACTATGGTGGCCAATTCCATCATCTCCTTTCACAAAGTTGGTAAGTAAATTCTTTAAAAGTAGTTTTAAAATATGTATAGTTTCATCCGCGCCTTTCTATGATAGCGGCAGACGACAACAGGCGCCGAGGACGCGGACAGGCAAAAACACCGTGCAAACCGTTCGTACTTTTTTGGTTCACTCGTTATTTTGTGAAAGCACCCCCACAAAAATACTGTGATTACGCGTCCATATACAACGCATATACTTTGCCACCCTGAACTATTGCAGGTGAGCGGTCGGTTACTTTACATAACTTCTGTACGTTGTCGGACCTACGTGAATGAACGTACAATAATAACCCAAGAGAGAAAGAAAGAAACGTTTTTGTGTCCCTTTTTGCAACTCCTGAAGTTAATTTGTTTTCCTATATTTTATGTGTTTATTTTTATTGTTTCTTCTGTGTAAACCCCCTTTTACTTCTATGGTCACATCTGGGACTTGACTTTTAAAATAGGCCATATACTAACTGTAAATTATTGGCATGGGGTTAATCATTTTATATCATAAACACCGCACATTCATTCTCACATGCATATTTCCAGACTTTGTGGGGGATAGGGAATAATGCGAATAAAATATTTTCCCACCCCAGCAGGGAGTCGAATCCGGGGCCTCCGGGTCAGATGTCAACTCCGAAGTTGCTTACTGCGTAATCGGGGACTATAAAAGCAGGGCAGTGAGGGCCGGTGGGAGGGGAGTTGCGACAACACATTTGGACTGCCATTGCATTAGAGAGCAGGCAGTCGACTACTGAGTGATTGGGCGTCGAAGTGACGAGAAAAAAACTTCGTGGTCAGCAAATGAAATCAAGAGAGTGTTGGACTGATGTCAAGTTCTAAAGATAGGTATGTGTTTAAAAAAGTACTGAAATTCCTCCAAATGGGCCTCGTCAAACTATTTTCTGCGCCTTCAACATTGCGGTTGTTTTTTTTAATAACCGCCACTAAAAGAATGAAGGTAGCAACATTAATATTTTTATTCAGTAAAAGTGTTAGGAAACTGGCCAATGTGGGCATTTCTGCATCTTCCCGAACGTGTTCCACCGCTTCCGTTGGGATGCTTTGTGTTACTTTTCTCGAAAACATGAAAAATATTGTATCACGATTCGAAAAGAATTGATTTTATGCAAGGACGCAATGTGGCTGGAATTGAATAAAAAATTCCTTACAGAATCAAAAATCGGTACGCAAAATCCTGATGTTCAGTTCCAGAGAAAAAATCTAATGTGTTCCATTCACATGCATTTTCCAACGTGTTTTGTACGGACTATTCTTACAAAGGGCTTATTCTTCTAAGTACTTCATGCTAATCGAGATGAACACTTATTACTTAGTTTCTTATAAGTAGAAAGGAAATAAGGGAATTATATAGCTAAACTAATCAAATCCTTTAACAGTTGGTTGCTATGATTGAAACTCTCTGCATGGCCAGGAGTAAAATGATAAATTTCCGTCTGAAGTTTTAAGTAAAGATCAAACCAATAACAATGAATATCTCAGAATTTTCCTATCTCCTTCGGTTTACCAGTTATGCGAAAGTCATCCGGAACTGAGGTCTTCAGAGGCTATTCTCAGAAAATTCGGCATATAAATTTTATTTGTCATATAAATAACATATGCGCGTATTTTAATCAAAATCGTTAGAGCCATTTTAAGAAAATCAACATTTTCGAAAATGTTTCCACATTCAGGGTAGTTTGGAGTGGTGGATTTTTTTTTATATAATCTTTGTGTCGCATCCTTGAAAGATGGTGAACTTTTATAAAGTTTAGTAACCGGGTTATGCTGTACACACGCACACACATATATACACAGATGTGTTCCATTCACATAATTTTCTCTATTTGTTCCGCAAACTATTCTTACAAACTATTATTCATTATCTACATCAAACTAATTAAGGTAAACATTAGAAATTGCTTGTAAAAGATGGGGAATAAGGGTATACACTATGTTGGCCGTTTGTGATACAATTGAAATTGGGTTCTCTTTGCATGGCTACGAGTAAAACAGAAAATACATGAAAGAAAAATTTAAGTATTTTAAAATTAAAATTAATAACAAGGACAATTACGGGGAAAAAAAAAGAAAGAAAAAAAAACGATATATGACACAAGTTATGTGTTTTAATTAGCTCTACATACCAACATCTTCCAAGGATGCGACACGAAGATTTTCTGAAAATTCCCCCCCCCCCACCTATCCCGAAATGCCCTTTATATATAACATTTTTTCGTAATGTTCGATTTTCTAAAAGATGGCTTAAACGATTTTGGTTAAAATAGATGTCTTTAAAACATACAATATGTGTTGAATAGAAATTTTGTAGAGATAATCTCTGTTATTGGTTTCAATTTTAAGTCGTACTTCTTTTCTCAAACGAAGATTTCATGGTTAGGGAATGAGAATCAAATGTCAATGACAATCGCATAGCGACAGCTTATAAAAGTTGTGAACTGTGCTTTAGTCTACTGTAATCCCTTGTTCCTCTTCTAGTTCTAAGGAACTATTGGACCATTTCTGGCAAAGTTTATCTAATATACTTGTGTGCATGTGTTTATGTTAAAACACACGAGTATTAACATGTTTAAAAGTATGAGATCAGTACTTCAAATTTTGGAAAAATTCACCGATCAGTCCCCTTAAGGGCACGAGAACTCAAAAGGTGACAAAGGGGGTGTCAGCTGGGGAAATTTGGTAATCGGCATGGCAACAGTTTTAGTTTTTAACGATAAATGCCAAAGTTCTGGAATTAAAAAACAAATTTATTTGTATACATTTGAAATGTCTATTTTCAAATCATGTATAGGTTTGTTTTTGCGTGTTTTTTTTTGTTTTTTTTTTTGTTGAGAATTTTTCATATTTTCGAGAGTAATGTTTTTAGCGATAAATGAGTAATATCTATTTTTTTTATTTTTCTTAGAAAATGTGCATTTATTCCAAGTTACAAAAATAATACTTTAATTTCACATTTAAGTCTTTAAACGATGAAACTAGAAATTCTAAAATAATGTTTAGAATTTAAACGAAATGAAGCAACTACAATACTTACAAGATGTCAAACATATTAAAAGGTACTAAACAAGAGAAAGTCTTGTGTCCGAAAATTGTAGGTTGGTAACAGATGCATATTAGAATTTTAATTTACAGAAAAACCTGTGGCTCATCTAGTCTTATCCAGATTTGTCTCGCTGAGAGACAAATGTAAAATATTAGTGTGGTCAGTTTGGAAGCAGAGTAAAGAAATGCTGATGCAGAGCAAGTGTTAGTGAAGTTAGTAAAAGACAATTTAAAAGTTTGTTGCCATATATCACTTAATTGGATTCTAAATATTGCAAAAGAATTTAGAATACAATAATAATAGTTTTAAATCATTTGTTTGAGTCGTCAAGGCTAGTTACTAAATCAAGTATGGACTATTTAAATCATGTATCGGCAGTTGTTAACCAACTAAATGCATTTAAAACTAGCTGTAATAATTCTGATTTGTTTTTGTTCCAAAGAACTCTGTGCCATTGAGCTGAGACTTACCGTGTTTGCTTGAAATGTCCCTTTGGTGTCTTTGGTATCGACATGAAATGTTTACTGCGAGAGATTTCTCTCGCCGTATAACTTAATAGCTGAAAGGACAACTGTGAGAAAACGAAATTATTACAACTTAGATGTTGCAATTTGTGATGCCTGATGGTATATTTATTTATATTCATGGTATTTATTTGAAAATAAAGGGCTTTAATATTAATATCACTTTAGTTACCTGACAATTTTCATCTCAGTCATAACTCAGCCCGAAAATTAATGCGAATCATGAAATAATTGTCAACACAAAATCGGGAATTATGGTACTCTTGTTGGAAGTTAGAAGACATCGAAAGCCTCGTCTCAGTACCAGAGTCTTGTTTGCTCCTGCCGGGTGACGGCTATTGATGTACATTAGCATATTCTCGCCTAGCACTTGATTTCCATCACAAGAGGCCTGTGTGTTTTTCTCACCGGCTCTAAACATCACCCCACCTTATGTAAATGATAGTAACGTCCTGCGTTATGTATAATCTCGTTACATTTTATTACGTCGTCAAAAACAGCCCAACAAGTGAAGGCAGTGATGTATATATAACGGTTGGCTCTTCTTAAAAGAAAACTCACAATACAGTAAGGCAAAAGCAAGACTATAATCTGACACGTACCGGCTTGGGGGAGGGGGGGAAGGCATAAAGTATTTGTTTTCACAATACCATTTATTTGTATATGAAGCAGCATTTCTTAACCTATTTTCGACATCGTTTCTACAATTGTTCAGGCATTTATTATAGCGGGGGATCAACTTTAGTATGTCCTCTTCAAAGAAAGCTGCCGCCAGTGAAGACAGCCACTGCTGAACACTGTCTTTCCACTTGTTCAGTGGCAACAAAAGGTCGCACTCCATGCTTCATCATGAGATCGTTCATCATTGAATTGCCTAACCCGTTTTCTCAACATTACATCCATAATTATATTTTCATCGTAATTCTCTACAAGTTGACAGTGAATTCCAGCTGGTCTAACATTCCTTGCAAACAAAAACAGTCGATGAGATCAGAAATTATCTTAAAGATATTGAATGATCACAAACAACTGTAAACACAAATCGATTCGGCTGTAATGGCGTCAGTGGATAGAGAGCGTGGAACTGCGACACTAGCGTTGTGGTGGCGCTAGAACGACACGCCTCGCAATATTCTTACCAGTAAAAATTCGCATACATCCTTCAAAACCCAAAATCACTAAATGGAACACCAAAATATATGTGATGATCCATTTGAGTATGGATTCCCAGAACTGGCCCCCAGTACAGACTGCTTGCCCGAAAATTATGCATGAAGTGTTGCCCCCCTTCCCATGACAAAATACAACAGCAAATAGATAAGCACGTAATAATTAGATAATACTCGTACATTTGAAGTATATTGATAAAATAAACTAAAATGAAGTACTATACAATAGATGACAATTGATGAGCGACAATGAACAGTCTAGTAATTCGGGGCCGATTTTTCGTGCGCCAAGTAGGTATCTTGCCATTTATGATTGTAAGAAAACAATGATCCCGCCATTTTCTTATTGGCACCTACTTCTATTCTTCTTCTGTACTTCGAGATTTAGGCAGTAATGTCTGTTCCATCTTCACTTTTCACTGCCACACGTTATAGGCCTTCCTACATCCTTTCTTCCATTTGTTTAATTAGGCATAGTCTGAAGTGGGATTCTCTCTCTACCCATTCTTTTAGTTGCTGTTTCCATACTGATTCATACTCTCCAATATTTTCATTAATATTGTAAATATCTAGATGATCTTCTGCTAAGTGTATTTTATTTTTATCATATTTTGTTAAAGGATGCATACTCACTTCCATATAGTAATGTTTCTATTATGTTTTACAAATATTGGAAAAGTACATTGTGCTCAAATACCTCTCAGAACAATTTCCTAGCAAGACGTGATCCCTCCCCACTTTGCAATTAAGGTACGAGAAGTTTCCGGTCGATAAATTGGAAGCGGGGCTGAACCTCTCACCTCCACGCTCCCCAGATCTGACAACCTAGACTGTTTCCTATGGCTTTTGTGAAGGACCTAGTGTGCGCTCTTCTGTAAACAGCTTCTATCACTTGCGGGGAAAGATTTATCAAGCCGTGCGAACGTCGCCCGCAAATGTTAAACATCTGGAAGGAGGTAAGGTATAGGTTGGACGAAATGTATCGTAGACGTTAAATGGCTTCTCCATCACAAAATAAGATTTTTCCCCCTATTATGTATGGCGTAATTTAAAATATATGGTCTTTTAAAATGTTAAACATATAGGCCGAACTTCCTGTTTTATTGTCCCTCAGCTACTTTGAAAATGTATCAGATATTTACATTAGGAGGAAATGTTGTATAGTTACGATTTATTAATAATACATGCTTTAGTTCGCTTTTCGACGGTTTAAATAACATTGCTGACTGTTTCAGTTAAAAGTTTTTTGAAAACATTATAAGCAGCGCTCAAATAAGTTTTTCCCATTTGAAATATTATCTCTCCAAGATTGTTAAACAGAGACTAAACGTCCTATCCCACCAATATTTAACCTACAAATTATACAATGAAATATGCAATGTTAGATAAAAGTATATTATGATAAGAAGTTTGTTTCGCAATCCTATGAGCAAAGTAAAATCACTTAACACGTGTGACGTATATACTATTTTTACTTTCTTTACACGAATAGGCATATGGTAGGTAGGGAATATATTCTTCTCAAAAAGTCGATGTTGAGATTTCATCGGAAATACATTTTTATGGTCCTCTGGGTAAGGCAATTATTTTTAGAAAAAGGTCCACGCGCGCACGCATAACTCAAAAACGAAAAGTCGGTTAAATACCAAACTTGGTATTCCATGTGCGACAAAATGCTCACGAAAATCCTCCCACCCCAACTACCCTTTACGCGGAAACATTTTAGATTTTTTTTTTCAAAAACGGCTGTAACGGTTTTGATTAAGTACCAAATATTTAAGACATTTCTATGACGAATGAAATGGATATTTTGAATTTTCTTGGAATGGCCTGTGAAGACCTCTCAATTCTGGATGGCTTTTATATAAATTTTGTGTAACTGGTAAACCGTAAGAGATAGATAAAAACCTACAACACAAAAAATGTAGGTCACGTTAAAACATACAGTTTATATCATATACATTTTGTTTGAACAGTTAACCTTTCTGAGATATTCCGTGTTATTGCTTTCGGTTTTAAACTATTTAAACTTTTCTCAGATGAGAAGTTATCTTTCTTTTCATCTCTTTTATTTACTCTTGACAAGCAAATAAAATGGAAATTTAATTTGTTCACATAGCGACCAGCTTCTAAAAGATTTGACGCTCGCTTTAGCCTAGTGTATTCCCTTATTTTCCATCTACTCACAAAGAAGCAATTAATAATCCCAATTTTGCTAATATTTATCCTGATTAGCATGATGTAGATAAAAGAATAGTCTTTTGTAAGAAAAGTGTTTGTGGAACAGCTAGAAAAAGTCATGTGAATGGAATACACAAAATATTTTTGGATCCGCTATAATTTTATTCCGTTCAATATAGGAATATGGGCATCATACTAGCTAAAATGCATCCCAAGCAACACAATTGAGTTCTTGCTTAGTATTTCCTTAGCTGGATTTTTAAAGAAGCATAAAAGGAAAAAATTCATATCGACACGCTAGGCGAAGTAGAACACTAAATTTCCCTCACGCGCCTTATTTGTGGCCAAAACGCGACGGGATGTTAACTGGTTTAGGGGTCATAATTTTTTATGTAAGTAATAATGGTGTTTAACCTGTATACACTGTTCCTTTAAAAACTGAAAAAAAGTGTGCCACACCCTTTGGTATTCCAAAACTATGTAAATGTTTTAAGTTTCTGCTGAATTCGCTTAGAAAGGTTTTCTTTGGATTACATATTGTTTTGTGCTAGTATATAATTTTAAAAAATTAACACATGAAAAAGTTTTGTCAAAAATTAAATAATAAGGTTAAAATCTTATATCTAACGGTTAAACTACGTTTTCCAACCATTACGATTTAATCGTAAAAATTTTAAAAATTATTTTACACGAAGGCATAATTATTTCTATCTCCTTCCAGTAAACTGTAACAAATATACTTGTGTGTTATACCTAATTCAATTGTCACTGTTGTAATATAATTTTAATATTGTTATATTATTTACGCTTAAACCGTTTTCATATGCCAATAAGCATTAGAGGTATATTTTAATCCCTGTGTACATAATACTTTACTTATAATGTTCAAAATGTTCATTGTATACTAGATGTAAAACTGTACATGAAACTTTTAATGTGGTCGCTATAAGAACTAGTTGTTCTGAGATCTAAAATAAAGAATAAAAACAAAAAAGAAAAAATATGAGACAACAGTTAATGGTTTAAAAAGCAAGTGCGTTTTGAAACTCTTTTTATGAACTGAGTAAAACTAAAAATAATAACATTTTAAAGTATATATGCGTAAGCTTTCACGGCCGGTGTTCATGGTTTTAAAATTTAAAATTTTCGGCTGTTTTGCCGTGGTCTGTAGGTTAAAATATGTTACCTAACGTTTCGTCCCTGTCTGTGGGGGACATCTTCAGAGGCACTGCACTCACGTCGCTAACTCGGAAAGAATTACATCAGTGCGGGTTATAACCAATATATATATATATATATATATATATATATATATATATATATATATATATATATATATATATATATATATATATATATATATATATACTCGGGCACTGGTAGGGGGGTGGTCAAGTGGACAGGTTCTGGTTTGTTTATTTGGCCTGGAGGTTGCGGAGCTGGGAAAGTATAGGGAACCACGTGGAGTTTAATTTAAGTCCTTCGTCTTTGTTGAAGTAGTTGGTGTTCTTATAAATCTCAATGGCCTCTCTGTATAAACGGGGAAAATAATTTTTAGTCGTAGCTATAACCTCTACCTTATCATATTGCATACGGTGGTCATCCAAAGATAAAACATGTTGTGCCACGGCTGATTTTTCTGTTTGTCCGAGGCGGCAGTTTCTTTTATGTTCTGTAATGCGTATGTTAATGCTACGCTTTGTAGTGCCGATGTAAACTTGGCCACATGTGTACGGGATTTTGTAAACACCAGATTTTGAAAGTGGATCAAGTCGGTCTTTAGCTGATTTGCAAAACAGCCCGAAAATTTTAAATTTTAAAACCATTTTAAAGTATATTTAAAATAACATAAAAGCTGTCACATACAGTAAAGCTATCATGTTGTACGAGTGTGGACGTCTGCTAACCTGCAGGAAGATGACAATGAAGATTGTCGAAACGCGTCCGGGCCACCAACACCAAATGTAGTGCAGCAAGTGTCAGTAATGGACGCCCAGACTTGTACACTTTTAAAGTATATTGATCAAAACTGGAAAAGAGACCAAACATCTCTGAAATCGCACTCGTAAGCTGCAGACAATTCAGGACATACGTTTTTATCGTAGGTCGTTTTATTCCATGTCACTTTGTGAATTTGCATTCCACCTAGAAATTCAATATCAATATTTCACCGGGAATACATATTTAATTTATACTCTATAGGTTAATTTGGTCGTCATCTTAGCGCGGTTGCTGCTTGCCAAGCGGGAGACCTTGGTCCGATTCCCAGTACCAGCGTGGGAATTTTTCCCCCGCTGGGTGACCTGGACCGGGGTGCACTCAGCCTCGTGAGGTCCCTGGGGGGCCAATTGAGGAGCTACTTGATGGAGAAGTAATCGTGAAGACCGCATTAACTGGCCGGGGGAGGGGATCGAAGCGCTGACCACGTCTCACCCCCCAATACTGCACCCCATCCATGACGTATGTAATGGACCGAGATGGGGGACGCAGTGGCCGGGGGTAGGCCAAGGCTCTTAGTGAGCTGTGCCATGGAATCATATAGGTTAATTTATATATAAATATAAAAGAATTAGGTAAACATTTCCATTCCATTGTTATCTTCCAACAAAAATATATATTCCACACATTGTTAGAAAATGGTGTGTGTGCGTGAACAGCATAATGCAAAAACGAAAATTGGATAAAGTATCAAACTTGGTATTTAAGTTCCGGATTTTCCAAGAAAAAGGCCGATGAATATCCTTATCTTGGCTTCGTTTTGATGGGAAGTAAAGCTGGTGGTCCCGTATCATATATGAATATCCTCTGAAAAAAATTAAGCGATCTTTCACGTTCAATAGAGAATAGGACACAGATAACCACGGCAGATAAAAATCGTAAATAAACATTTCATTTCACGTTTTATGTTTTCTTAAAGTGTTGAGTTCTCACAATGTAGAAAAATTAATGAAATAGAAAGAAAACAGGTGCTACTGTGAGTGGACTGGCTAGTGTGAAGCTATTATCTTAGAAAACTGTTTGTCTACCACTGCATTACCTACATTTGTATTTATGTGTTATGTTTCTGGATGTTATGTATTCATATGTATATTCAATCATAAAATTGAAGGACTTCTTATTCCGTGTCGTTTCATTTGAGTCCTTTGAGAGTTGATTAATGCTAATATACAGAAATTTGTTCATATAAGCAAGTTGATAGGAAAGGCAGTTGGTGTCACTAACAAGGTGATACCAACAATTGCATGAACGCCCTAATTCAATTTAAACTTGACACATACCTATTAGGACTTGTTACTTTCGTACTATGTACATAGTGTATAGAGAAGGTATTGTATTGCACCCGAAAATTCGATACCGCGATTTCACCGGAAATATATGTTTTGAGACCTCCTGAATAATAAAAAAAAAAAAAAATTAGAAAAATGTGCGTGTGTATGTCTTGTATGTGTGTGTGTGTGTGTGTGTGTCTGTGGGCAGCATATCTCAAAAACAAAATGACCGTTAAAAACTAAACTTGGTATTTAAGTTTGGTATCTTCAAGGATGCGACACGAAGATTTTCCAAGAAAATCCCCCACCCCAACTACCCTTTACATGGAAAAAAATTCAAAATTTTTGATTTTCTTAAAAATGGCTCTAACGATTTTGATTAAAATCCCTTATATTTAAGATATTTAATTGCCAAATAAAACGTATACCTTGAATTTTCTGGGAATAGCCTTAAAAGACCTGTTTATTCTGGATGATTTTTTACTGAATTTTGCAAAACTGGTAAACTGTAACAGATAGACAAAAACTTACTACACAGAAAATGTAAATCACAATAAAACACACAATTTATGCTATATACATTTTTTTCATGGAGTTGATCCTTTTTGAGATATTCCTTGTTATTGTTTTCAGCTTTAAAAAAACGTATACTTTTCTCATACAGGAATTTGTCAACTCCTGTCCAAACAAACACAGTCACATAGCAATCAGCTTATGACTATTACTTTAACCTATGGTACTTTCTTGTTTCAATTCTATTTACAAGGAAGCAAGTAATAAGACTATCTCTGCTAATTTGTTGCAGAGATGTAAAGCGAAGCTGACAATGTATTGCTCAAGGGTTTTTGGCTTTGTTCGCTAGTGGCAGCATGATGAATTGCATTGTCCCCACAAATCAATCACCCTTATCGTGACGTACCGATATGACTTTGCTTTCATGTGGGACGTAGGTTAATTAAGTTTTCAGTTACAAGTTAGGCCAAATCAAAGCAATACTCCTAACAAGGATATTAAACACCACTTTTAACACCTCCTTCATTATCTTGGTTCCTTTTGACTACACGTACTATATACGTGCATAGTAACTGGAGAAAGTATTGTATTCCACCCAAAATTTTGATGCCGAGATTTAACCGGAAATATAGTTTTGAGGTCCACTGAATCCCCCCCAAAAATGTGTGTGTCTGATCAGTATAACTCAGAAATGAAAGGTCGATTAAATACCAAACTTGCGTTTAAGTTTAATATCTTCCAAAGATGTGACACAAAGATTTTTAAGAAAATCCCCCCACCCAGAACTACAGCTTACATGGACGCATACGCACGCACATATACTTTTCCTATTTTTCTTTTTGGATACAGGGGACCCTAAAACGCGAATTTCCGGTGAAATCTCTGTATCGAATTTTGGGGTGGAGTGCAATACCTTCTCTACCTATGTACTAAGTAGGGGAAGTAAAAATGAAACATCTCCGTCGATATTTTGTTTTTTACTAAAGGAACTCTTGGCTGAAGTTATCTTTAGTGTTGTGTTGCGCGCAGATACTTGTAGCGTCGGCGCGGACAAAGTTCATTATCAGTGCCTGGCATCTGCAAGCAGCTGATCGTGAGCGAAAGATAGACTTTGTTACCCGAAACTATTTAAAAACGTTATAGGGACTTAATGGGAAGGTGGAGTGCAATACCTTCTCTACCTATGTACTAAGTAGGGGAAGTAAAAATGAAACATCTCCGTCGATATTTTGTTTTTTACTAAAGGAACTCTTGGCTGAAGTTATCTTTAGTGTTGTGTTGCGCGCAGATACTTGTAGCGTCGGCGCGGACAAAGTTCATTATCAGTGCCTGGCATCTGCAAGCAGCTGATCGTGAGCGAAAGATAGACTTTGTTACCCGAAACTATTTAAAAACGTTATAGGGACTTAATGGGAAAGAAAGCCGAAACACGGATATTGTTTTCACTGTATTTTTACTTTCTCTAGTTCGTACATACAATGTACATAGTACTTAGAGAAGGCATTGCTGTATTTCACCCAAAATTTCGATGTTGAAATTTCACCGGAAATATATGCTTTGAGGTACCCTGAGTCCGAAAAAAACATTTTTAGAAAAAGGTCCGCGCGTGCGGTTTGTGTCTGTGGATAGCATAGCTCGAAAACGAAAATACTGTTGAATACCAAATTTGGTATCTTCCAAGGATGCGACACGAATATTTTGAAGATAATCTCTACATCACAAACTATCCTTTACATGGAAAAATTGTTGAAAATTTTGTTTCTCAAATGGTTTAACGATTTTGATTAAACTACCGTATATTAAAAATGTTTACTTCAAAAATAAAATTTATATTTTGAGTTTATTCTGGATGAAAGAAAGAAAGAAAGAAACAAAAACTTACTACACAAAAAATGTAAATCTTCGTAAAACACATAGTTTATGTCATATAGATTTTTCTGGTAGGGTTGACCGTTTTCGAGATATTCCCTGTTATTAGTTTCAATTTTAAACTACCTAACTTTTCTCAAACGGGGTTATCTTTACTTACATCTCACTTTTGTAAACTGCTGGCCTTTCAAAGCGAACCGAACTTCAATTGTCCATGTAACGACAAGCTTTTAAAAGATATGACCATTCCCTCAGCCATATTTCTCTTCTGCGTACAAGGAATCAAGTAGTAAGACCATTTCTGCTAATGCATATCTCGATTAGCATGATGTGGATAAAATAATCTGTTTTGTAAGAATTGTTAGCAGTACGAGTAGAGAAAGTCATGTGGATGGAACACATAAGATTTTATTACTAAAGTTGCAGCTCTGTCTGCGGCAGGAATGTGATAATGATTCTTTGTTAACATTTTGTCAGTGCATTGCTTAAATTAAATGAGCACATGTTCTAAATATGACCAGTCAATAAAATTGGTAGTTTATACAATTAAATAGAGCGATCTAGCTCTCAATGGAGAAATTATTAGCAGTTCTATAGTAGTGTGTTTTATTAGTCCTCAAAGTGTAGCCGTAAAAAACTAACCAATGAAATGACGCCATGTGTATCACAGTTCAACACTGCTCACATGCTGACTTGCTGGTGATACACCCATGCGGGCTGGCCGGGCCACCTGACTGCGCTACCTTTAAGGACAATGTGGGATGGCAAGGTAGGCAGGCTGATTTTAGTCGGATAGCCGAGGCACCTCTCATGGATGCTGTCAGGTGGTAACTCGTAACATTCAACTGTAGTGGGATTTAAACGCAAAACTCGTGATGATTGGAGACGTCCTGAGTAGAAAGTTGTAAAAATAAATAAATTTGTAATTATTTGTTTGTTCAGATTATTCTTTTTGAATTTCCTGTATTTTACTAACGCTTTAATATGTTCTACTTGAAATATCATTATAGATGCTATTTTAATATACCTAAAGAGGGCTAAATGAAGTAAGAAATAAAGACAACGCGGTGAAGATTTTAGTCTCGACAATAACAGTATTATGAATTATTTTAGATTATGGCTAGATATCTGTTACATTAGTGTGCCTTTTTCCTCCCTCAGAACTATTGCCTCTGTATCTTTGGGATAATTAATACTAGGAATGAAAGCGCATTTCTAGCATTATGAAAAAATAAACTAAACTGAAAAAATAATATCTTAAATTCTATTTTAACATATTTAATTATAAAAGTCGATTATGTTGACCATATAAGGACGTCACTGTTGTTCCGTTTCCCTTTTCTTTCTTTTTTCACTTACTTTGTTGGAAAGACAGGCTTGTTGATTGCTGTAGTAAAAATTAAAAACAATTGAATTGATCATAGAAAATAACTCTTTAATATAATTCTCTAATTTATGCGATTAAAGTCCTCGAGAAAAGAAATAAAAACATTTGATTTCAAAGAGAGGAAGGGATATAAATTCAATAATGCTAACATCTTTCATCCCGCATGGCACTTACGGAAATTACATTTTTGTAGCAACTGTAAGTCCAGTTGCATTAAAACTATTCTACGATATAACGAAAATACTCGAAGCTCCTAAAGTAAAGTGATTAAATATTTTATCGAAATGTGTGCAATTAATTGCTTCTAAAGAATGTTGTAGCAATTTCCTTCTCCATCAAATAACTTTTGCCTTTATTTGTTCCTTCCACAATAGGCCACACAATGTGGCATGACCAAGATGGAAGTCTAGCATATTCTGGTGGCTAAAGGACGGTAAAGGAAGACCTAAAACGTATTCTAAGAAGGATCAAATAACTAGAACAAAGAACAATAAAATTGAGGCAAATTAATTAAATTTAATATTAGCTTTAATTATATATTTAATTAATAAACTAATGCTTAGCTCAAGACATCAACATAGGCCACTGTTAAGGAAACCATATGTTGGGGTTTTGGTGGGGAAAAAAAAAAAAAAAAAAAAAAAATTGAAGGCTTGTGCGTAAATTCTATATCCCTATATATTTCCTTATTTTTATCCCTACGTTTCTGTTGTTTTCCTATTTGTTTCCTAGCTCTACATACAAATTCATAGACATATACACATTGACAAACACCATTGCCCAAGGCGGGACTCGAATCCTCAATCCCCTGCGCGACGATGCACCAAAGCTAGGCACTTTTAGCGAGCGCTTTTTAAAAGTGAGAAAAATAATTTGTTACGCACCTTATACATTGACACTGTAATACGTTTTATTACAGTTAAGGTTAAAGCACTCCAAACTTCTTTTTGTAAGAGTCCAAAGAATTTAAATTCATTTTTGTTGTCCTTATGAAAGAAAACATAACATTACTATCGCTTGTTCTGAATGAAGCATACCTTAGGGTGCATTTCTTTTATTTAATATTAACCAAAACACCCTTGCTCATGAAATTTTGATTTATTATATTGGCGTGTATTAGAAATTAATTATAAAAGTTCTCTAGAAACTAATGGACCTGTTTGGCCTATTTCAGACACTCATTCAAAATCGGTTAAGTCAAGCAGTGACTCTTCATTATGAAGATTGTCACCTTAATTTAAAGCAAATAATTGAGCAGTTCAAGTAAATCTTTTGAGTTTTGGTGAAGCTATGGGCCTTGAACTTTCACACTTATGTGGTAAGGACAAATGATCGCAAGAAATAAAAATATTTACTTGCAAGCAAGCTTTTTGATGTTAAGCCATCCATAAATTATTATATTTGTTCCAAACAAGAGATTGCAGCGCTAATCAGTGATTTTTTTTGAGGGGGGGGGGAGATTATACCCTTTATGCACATGGTATCAACTGTTACTAATAATTGTAACATATTATTTAAGGCTGGGGGTACTGCATATACAGCAGAAGAGTTTTGATATCTGTCTTGGTGAAAACTCAAAACAGTGGTAAACTTGATTTTCTAAAAATCAAAATCATTATAAAAAAGTGGTATTTATGGTCTAATTTTTCGCCATCTTTCTGAAATTTGCAAGTAATGTGTTAAACATAGACAAAGAGATTTTAAAAAAACAACATTTTACTTTCCCTACATATGCATAGTAGGTAAAAAAGGTATTGTATTCTACCAAAAAATCGATGTAGCCATTTCTCCGAAAATACATATTTTGAGGTCTCCTGGGTCGAAAAAATGAATCTTTGGCAAAAGATTGTATGTGTATGTGAAGAGCATAACTAAAATACTAAAAGCCCGTTAAATACCAAACACGGTATTTAAGTTCAAGGCTGCCACGCAAAGATATTCAAGAAAGTATCCCAAAGTACCCTTACATGGAACATTTTTCGAACATTTTTATTTTCTCAATAATGGCTCAACGATTTTTTTTAAAATGCCATATATTAAAGATAGGTATAGGTAAATAAAATGAACCTTGCATTTTCTGGAATTTTGTTTAATTACTACGTATATAATTAAGACATTTGTATATGTAAAATAAAATGTATGTCTTGAAGTGTGTGCGAATAACTTATGAAGTGCTTTTTCATTCTGAATGAATTGTATAGTTTAGAATAACTGGTAAGCGGTAAGGACTCACCTTCGTGGTGTGGGGGTAGTGTGTTTTGCGCTATATTAAAGAGGGCCCAAGTTAGAATTTCGGTTCGAGAGACTTTTATTCTGGTGGTTTCCCTTATCTGTAATCTCTAGGGACTCCGGGGTCGTTTTAGCACCGTCTGATATGACCTACCGTTAATGGTTGTTAACCTTGGGGTTGTAGTCCGTGCCGTTTTGTGTCACAGGGTGTCGTTCCCTTCTTATCACTTCCTAGTTTTGTGGCTTTGAAATGCCATTAAAATCGAATTTTGGGTACATGTTATTACTTTGGGAGCGTAGGCCTTTGTTGTTTTTTTTAGTCAGCACACCCCGGCCAATAATCTACTGACATGGGTTTGTCGCTTTTAAACACATCGATCTGGGTCGATTTTGATCCCCCAACAGGCCAGCGCCTAATCAAATGAGGCACCCACCCGACCCGATTTTTAAGGATTTAGCTATTGCTTTAGCCTACTATATCGTTTTTGTACTGTCGAAGACATATGTAATGCAAGATTTTCTGCCAAAGTTCATGTAAGTCAAGGGCTTTCAACTTGTAAGGGCTCGAGGACCCTCGAGAACCATATTATAAAACCACAGACGTGATTGTGGGGCGCACAATATAATACCAATATTTGTGAAAGTCTGCAATTGGAACACAGGTACCATAATGGAATAATATCCATAGTTTAAATGAAAACAAACTTTTAGGATTATATTATTGTATTTGCTTGAAATAAACCTTTCAAATCGATAAAATATTGGCATTATAATACACACAAACTGTTACAATTGAATTTTGGAAACCAGCACTCAACAATGTCAGTTTCATTTGAAATTAATAATTGATAGATTGAAAAAACAAAGAAACAAAAAAGAATTATATAATGTAATAATCTTTAATCACAATTTTAGAAAAATAATAGTTTGTTGCGGGTAGTGTATTAGATCAGGTGCATCTACCAATGAATGAATACCCACCTCCTATAACTACGTTTAGGTTTAGAGTTTACAAAAACGTTATTTCAAAATAAGTATAGTAAAATGTTTTCAATGAGATGAAGACATTAATTTCTTTATTAATATTATTATTATTTATTATATTTAATCGATTTTAAAAATGTTCGTCGGCTATAGATGGGCCACCAATTGGAAACTGATCCAGATTAGCATGAAATATATAAAAGTTAGGTTTTGTAAGAAGAGTTTGCAGAAGAGGTTTCAGAGAAAGCCATACGAATGTAAAACACCGATTTTCTGTAGGTACTAATAAGTTTCTGTGAGTTTATAGTTAACATTTTAATTTTATTTAGAGGAGTGTTGTGAAACAATCTGATGTGTACCATTCACATGACTTTCTCTATATCCCTGCAACAAATTATTCTTAAAAAGCTTATACTTCTATTTATTTCATGCTAATCAGCAAAACATTAGCAGAAATAGCCGTATTACTTGCTTCCTTGTAAGTAGAGGTGAAATAAGGGAGTATCATAGGTTAAAGTGATAATCAAAAGCTGGTTGCTATGTCACTGAAGTTCCTTTGTTTGTATGGACAACAGTTGACAAATTCCTGTATGAAAAATGTATAAGTTTTTCATAGCAGAAAACAAAAATAAGGAATGTCACAAAAACGACGAACTCCACGAAAAAAATGTATAAAACATAAATTGTGTGTTTTAACGTGCTCTACATTTTTTGTGTAGTAAGTTTTTGTCCATCTCTTACGGTTTATTTTAAATTCAGTAAAATTCATCCAGAATAAACTACTCTTTAGAGGCTATTCCCAGAAAATTCAAGATATACATTTTATTTTTCAGATAAATACCTTTATTATACGAAATTTTAATCAAAATCGTTAAGAGCCATTTTGAGAAAATAAAAATTTTCGAAAAAAGTTCCATGTAAAGGGTAGTTGAGTGTGGGGGGGATTTTTCTCAAAATCTTGTGTCGCATCCCTGGAAGATACTAAACTTAAATACCAAGTTTGGTATTTTAACTACTTTTCATTTTTGAGTTATCGTGTTCACAGACACACACACACACGGACCTTTTTCCGAAAATGCTTTTTTTTTTAGATAAAGGGTATATATTTCCGGTGAAATCTCGGTATCGAATTTTTTGGTGGAGTGCAATAAATTCTCTATACACTATGTACATAGTGCCTATAGAGAAAGTAAAAAGACAAGGCATGAATATAAGGAATAAGTTAAATACCTTGGCTAACCATAAAGAGGCTTAGAGATAACCATAAAAGGCAATAGGATTATGTCTCGAACTTTGGCTGTGTGGGTAAAGGTCTTCAAGAGGAAAATTTCGCGTGACTGCAGAAAAATGGAAGAGGTCAATGAAGTGTTAGAGGAGTGTCAAAACTTTATCGACCTTCTTATTAACGAGCGTAGACTTGGAACACGAGTTCATAACTTCACGATTTAGGCGGGAATGATAAGCAACGTTAAGGTTCATAGGATGCGAACAAACCAAACAATGTTACTCATTCTATTTATTCTCCAACGACTGGTTCTTTTCTCTGGATGACGTGGGCACTTGGGTGTATAAAAATAATCCTTTCTGTCAAGAGTTAGCCAGCCATGTAACGTCATTCGACATGGCGAAGGCTGTCCATCTCATCCAAGGCGATAATTTTCGTGACCCACTTTGTTGCAGGAATATGTTATTTTAAAGTAAATAGATAAACATAAATAAGTATTACGTAGCTATGTAGGCTATCAATCTCCTATTTAGTTGAAATGTGGTTTCTTATAACAACAAAAGTAAACGAAATGGTCTGCAGAAGACATTAATACTTCGTTTTACGGTTGCAAAACTGAACAAATCTGTGTTACGCTCACACGACTTTCTAGAGTACTCACTACTTTATAAGATATCCTTATAAAAGCTTATTCTTTCATCTACTTCTTGTTATTTTTCTATCACGTATTATGTACATGGTAGGTAGAAAAGGCATTATTTTCCGCCAAAAATTCCATGTCGAGATTGCACCGCAAATATGTTTTGAGGTTTCTTGAATAAAAGAAAATTAGAAGTATTTTTTGAAAAAGATCTGTGTATGCATGAATAGAATAATTAAAAAACTAAAAGTTCGTTAAATACCAAACTTAGTATTTCAGCTCAGTATCTTTCAAGGATGACACGGAAATTAATGGAAATTCCTTTGCATGGCTTTTTTTAAAGTATTCTTTTCTCTAAACTAGATAAAACTAATTCAAGATCTTCTCGGGCTTCTAGCCAGGTAAAAACTTGGCTTGACACCAACGTTTCGAAGAAGTGCATCTTCCTCCCTGAAGACGAGGAAGATGCACTTCTTCGAAACGTTGGTGTCAAGCCAAGTTTTTACCTGGCTAGAAGCCCGAGAAGATCTTGAATTAACACGTCGCCAGGAAAGCTATAGTTCTTATTTTAGATAAAACTATTTTATTTAAAATACCGCAAATATGTTCATCACAAATAAAATACATATCTTGAATTTTATCGAAATATCCTCTGAAGACCTCTTCATTTTGCATAACTGGTAAACTGCAGTAGGGAAAACCCTACTACATGAAGTAGTAAATTTCGTTAAAACACAATTTATGTGAAATGAAAATATTTTATGCAGTTATACGTTTCTGGGATATTCCTGGATATTAGTTTCAATTTTCCAGCAAATATTTTTTGTGCTCCTGATCCTGCAAGGAGAACGGAATTTCAGTGTCACCCCTTAGTAACCAGCTTTTATGATTATGACTGTTTATCTTGCACCTACAAGGAAATAATTAATAAAACTATTTCCGTTAAGGTTTATCTTGATTAGGTTTAAGTAGATAGAAGAATGGTAGAGAAAGATACGTGAGTGAAACAAATACATTTTTTTTACTTAAGTATGTATGTATAATGTACATAGTAGAGAGAGGGGGGGGGAGAGAGAAGTTATTGTATTCCACCCAAAAATTGGATACTGAAATTTCACAGGAAATACATGTTTTAAGACCCATTGAATAAACAAATTGAACAAAATATCCGTGTGTCTGTGTGTGTATGTGGACAGCATCACTCAAAAACGAAATGTCGGTAAAATACCAAACTTGGTAAAATACCAAACAAGGATGCAACACAAAGGTTTTCAAGAAAATACCCCCATCCCAACTATCTTTTACATGGAACATAGTTAAAAAAGTATAATTTTCTCAAAAATGACTCTTACGATTTTAATTAATATTTCGTATGTTTAAAATGTTTTCAGGTCAAATGAACTGTATATCCTGAAAATATAGGGATAGCCTGTGAAGAGCTCTTCACAGGCTATCTACATTTTTTAAATGTACATCTAAAAATGTAAATCCCATTAAAACAATGTCATATAGTTTTTTTTTAATATAGAATTAACCGTTTCTGAAATATTCCTTCTTATTAGTTACAATTTAAACTTTTCTTAAGGGAAAAGTCAACTTTCGTTTCATCTCTTTTATTTTACTCCCGGAAATGCAAAAGAGAATCGAATTTAATAGTTTAACATAGCGTTAGCTTTTAAACGATTTGACTATCGCTTTAGCCTAGTGTATTCCCTTATTTACCTTCTAGTTACAAGGAAGCAAGTAATAGGACACTTTTTGCAATGCTTATCTCAATTAGCATTAAGTATAAAAATCTGATGTGTTCCATTCACATGACTTTCTCTACGTCTCTGCAACAAATTAGTTTTAAAAAGCTCTTATTACTTGCTTCCTTGTAAGTAGAAGGGAAATAAGGGAGTAGTATAAGTTAAGTGATAGTCAAAAGCTGGTTGCTATGTGACTGAAGTTCCTTTGTTTGTTTGGACACAAGTGGATAAATTCCTGTATGAGAAAAGTTAAGTTTTTGGAACCTCAAAACAAAAACAAGGAATATCTCAAAAACGATCAACCCCACGAAAAAAATGTATGCAACATAAATTGTGTGTTTTAATGTGCTCTACATTTTTTGTGTGTGAGTTTTTGTCTATCTCTTACGGTTTAGCAGTTATGCAAAATTCCGTAAAATTCACTCTGAAAAAAATAAGTCTTCGTGGCTATTCCCAGAAAATTCAAAATATACGTTTTGTTTGTCAGGTAAATATCTTTTATATATGATATTTTAATCAAAATCGTCAGAGCCATTTTTTAGAAAATCAAAATTTTCGAAAAAAGTTCCATGTAAAGGCTAGTTTCGGGAGAGAGGATTTTTCTCAAAACCTTCGTGTCGCATCCCTGGAAGATACTAAACTTAAATACCAAGTTTGGTATTTTACTTACTTTTCGTTTTTGAGTTAACGTGTTCACAGACACACGGACACACACACACACACACACACACACACACACACACACACACACACGGACCTTAACTGAAAATACCTTTTTTTTTTACTTTCTCCATACGCACTATGTACATAGTGTATAGAGAAAGTATTGCACTCTACCAAAAATTCGATACCGAGATTTCATCGGAAATATGTTTTAGGGCCCTCAATATAAAAAAAAAGCATTTTCACAAAAAGGTCCGTGTGTGTGTATGTGTGCGTGCGTGTCCGTGTGTCTGTGAACACGATAACTCAAAAACGAAAAGTCTGTAAAATACCAAACTTGGTATTTAAGTTTAGTATCTTCCAGGGATGCGACATGAAGATTTTGAGAAAAATCCCCCCACCCCCAACTACCCTTTACATGGAACATTTTTCGAAAATGTTGATTTTCTCAAAAATGGCTCTAACGATTTTGATTGAAATTTCGTATATTAAACACATTTACCTGACAAATAAAATGTATATCTTGAATTTTCTGGGAATAGCCTCTGAAAAGTAGTTTAGTCTGGATGAATTTTACTAAATTTTGAATGACTGCTAAACCGTAAATAATGGACAAAAACTTACCACACAAAAAATGTAGAGCACTTTAAAACACACAATTTATGTTATATACATTTTTTTCGTGGAGTTCTTCGTTTTTGTGACATTCCTTATTTTTGGTTTCTGCTATGAAAAACGCATACTTTTCTCATACAGGAACTTGTCAACTCCTATCCATATAGACAAAGGATCTTCATTCACATAGCAACCAGCTTTTTACTATCACTTTAACCTACAGTTGTTTCTTATTTCGCTTCTACTTACAAGGAAGCGAGTAATAAGACTATTTCTGCTAATTTTTTCTGATTAGCATAAAGCAAATAGAAGTATAAGCTTTTTAAGAATTATTTGTTGCAGGGATATGGAGAAAGTCATGTGAATGGTACACATCAGATTTTTTTTTTTTTTTTGGATACAGGGGACCCTAAAACATATATTTCCGGTGAAATCTCGGTATCGAAGTGTTTGGTGGAGTACAATACCTTCTCTATAAACTATGTACACAGTACGTGTAGAGAAAGTAAAAAAAAGTGATCTTTTGTTAGAGTAGTTTGTGTGCAGAATATAGAAAGTCATATAGACGGAACACATCAACTTTAGCAGTTATTCAAAATTCCGTAAAATTCATCCAGAATAAAGTACTCTTAAGAGGCTATTCCCAGAAAATTCAAGATATACATTTTATTAGTCAGGTAAATATCTTTGATATACGAAATTTTAATCAAAATCGTTACAGCTAGTTTTGAGAAAATCAAAATTTTCAAAAAAAGTTCCATGTAAAGGGTAGTTTGGGATGGGAGGACTTTTCTCAAAATCTTCGTATCGCATCCCTGGAAGATACTAAACTTAAATACCAAGTTTGGTATTTTACCGACCTTTTACGGACGTTTTATCGAAAATGTTTTTGTTTTTTTAGATTAAGGGGACCCTAAAACATATATTTCCGGTGAAATCTCGATATCGAATTTTTGGGCGGAGTGCAATACCTACTCTATACACTATGTACATAGCCCTATAGAGAAAGTAATAAATCCATTTTCTTTGTGACAAAATTATTCAGACACACAACTAAACAAAATTAATATAATGGTTATCTTCCCTTTTCTTTGTATGATGCTCCATAATATTTTTGACATGAAGTGTACATGCTTCCTGGTTGCGTCAGAACTTAATTGGTTCCATTCTTCTAGAATTATCTGTTTAAGCTGATGTTTGTGATCAACCGGTTGCTCAAGCTATTCTGTAATTTATTCTTGATTAGGATTTACTTATGGGAACTGAGGTGGACTATTCAGAATACGAGGGACATTATATACAATCCAAAGTTTCACTATATTTGCCGTGTGCTGGGGATTATTATCTTCTTGAAAGTAGAAACTGCTACCTAAACCTAGCTTCTCAGCACTCACTTTGACATTTTGTTTCAATATGTTCAAATAAACATACTTGTCCATGCTCCCATCAAGTATTACAAGCTTCCCCACACCTTGTGAAGTCATACATTTCCAAACCAAAACACTATCTCCTCGTATTTGACTGTTACTTGCATGTTCTGAACATCACAATCTTTATTCTTATTGCCATACTTTCACTCGGCCATTACTGGTAAAATTTGAGCTTACTTTCATCCTAACACAATACCCTGTCCCAGAATTCATCATATTTTCCTACAAATTCCTCTGCAAATCCCTTGTGCTTTTCTAATTTGCTTTACTAGCATAGACAGTCTGATCACTATTCAGCATTCTAGTGACAGTTTGGACATGGACCGTCTTTCCTAGGTTTTCCTTTATGGGCTGTGATTTCATTTGCTGAAATTCGGGGATCTTTCTGCACCACTCTGATAATTGTCTTCCTATCCCTAGGGATAAGCTTACCTGGACGTCCTTGTTTTACACTGCTCATGATTGTTTTCCTTTTTTATAGTCTTTTTACGACGCTGAACACTGTTTTATGGCTTCTTTTAACAGCAAAACCTATTTCGCAAACGTTTTTCCTTGGTTATAAAACTTAACGATTTTTCTGTCCTCAATAGTAGTTTCTAGTCATTTGCAGCCCATTTAGGTTTAAATGTAACTATGCCCTGATGTTGTGCACTGGACGACTACAGCCAACATCTAACTACTGTTTACATAGTTTGTGCCATCAATTTGGGGTGCATCTGAATATTTATACGATATGCAGATGTTATTCCACATAATGGTAAATCTGATGTGTACCATTCACATGACTTTCTCTATATCCCTGCAACAAATTATTCTTAAAAAGCTTATACTTCTATTTACTTTATGCTAATCAGAAAAAAATAGCAGAAATAGTCTTATTACTTGCTTGCTTGTAAGTAGAAGTGAAATAAGGGACTACCATAGGTTAAAGTGATAGTCAAAAGCTGGTTGCTATGTCAATGAAGTTCCTTTGTTTATATGGATCGGAGTTGATAGGTTCCTGTATGAGAAACATAACTTTTTCATTGCAGAAGCCAAAAATAAGGAATGTCTCAAAAATGACGAACTCCACGAAAAAAATGTATATAACATAAATTGTGTGTTTTAACGTGCTCTACATTTTTGTGTAGTAAGTTTTTGTCCATCTCTTACGGTTTAGCAGTTATTCAAAATTCCGTAAAATTCATCCAGAATAAACTACTCTTCAGGGGCTATTCCTAGAAAATTCAAGATATACATTTTATTTGTCAGGTAAATATCTTTAATATTCGAAATTTTAATCAAAATCGTTAGAGCCATTTTTGAGAAAATCAAAATTTTCGAAAAATGCTCTATGTAAAGGGTAGTTGGGGTGGGGGGATTTTTCTCAAAATCTTCGTGTCGCATCCCTGGAAGATACTAAACTTAAATACCAAGTTTGGTATTTTACCGACTTTTCGTTTTTGAGTTATGTGTTCACACACACACACACACACACACACACACACGGACCTTTTTCTCAAAATGCTTTTTTTTTGATACAGGGGGTCCTAAAACATGTATTTCCGGTGAAATCTCGGTATCGAATTTTTGGGTGGAATACAATACTTCTCTATCCCTATGTACATTGTACATATGGGGCTAGAGAAAGTAAAAAGTGACATCTTGTCAAATATAATATATTTTTGTTGAATTGCTAATACTAGCAGTTAGAGGGGAAAAGGGGACAACGCGATCACAGCAGAAAAACTCGTGGGCTTTAAAAATATAATTATTTTTGTTTCAAAATTACATATTACGTCTGTCCGAATACTTTCATCTGTCGCTGTTTGCGTCTCAGGCTGAACATATTGGAGTGGCGAATCACTTCACAAACTAACCGGTAAACGACGGTTACATCTGCTTAGTACTCAGCGATATTTACAGCACATTTAGTGCTTATTTGTAAGCTGTTAAGGAGTTAAGTTGACACAAACGCTTGCATTCCATCCTTATCTTGCAAAGTGCTCGCTAAAGGTTTGGTTACACACATCGTTAAACGTTTGTTAGCTTGTTGGTCTGGCTTATCTGCGCTACTCTGCGTTCAGTCATAGCTGAGAGAATTGTTTCCAGAGGTCGTCGTCACGTGTTATGTAACTAATGTGGGAACATCAAAACCTTAGCCTTCCGAATTCATGCACTTTAGGAGTTCAACTCGGGTACATACGTAGCTGCAGGGATAGTGTGACTCCAGTAATCGCCACTTTGGGTATAATTAACACCCGCACCTCTAAAGCTGGTTATCCCCTCGCGCTTAAATAGTATGTCTACTGCATGTTTCGTTCTTAGTCTCTCTAGCACATATGTACAACGAACGTAGAAGATAGAGCAGGTATTATAGTCAATCCAAAAATTCGATACCGAGATTTCACTGGTAACATACCCTCTGAATCCTCCTCTTCAAACGCATTTTCAGAAAAGTGTCTATGGGTGAGGGGGGGGGGGGAAGGTGGCAGAATATTTTAAATTCAGTATGTTCCCAAGGATGCGATACAGAATGTTTTCAAGAAAATCCTCCCACCCAACAACCTTTTGCATGGAACATTTAAAGGAACTTTTGATTTTCTCAAAAGTGACTAACGAGTTTTATTAAATACCGCATATTAAATATACTTAACATGGCTAATAAAATGTATATCTCACATTTTCTAGGATTAACCTTTAAATTGTTCATTCATAACTGATCAACCACAAGAGACACCAAAAGTTACTACACAAAAAATGTACAGCTCGTTAAAACACATAATTTATGTCGTATACCAATTTTTGTAGAGTTAACCATTTAGGAGATATTCCTTATTACTGGTTTCAATTTTAAAATACTTATACTTTTCTTATAGAGGAATTTTTCAACTCCTGGCCAGGCTAAGAGAACGAATTTCAATCACATAGCAACAGCGTTTAAAACATTTTGGCCTGCTTTAGTCTAATATATTCCCTGAACAAGAATATATAGATCTCACACAGTTTGGATCATATACATTTTTGTAGATATAACCATTTCGAGATATTCGACGGTATTGGTTTTAATTTTAAAATATACTTTCCTCAAATGGTGTATCGTTTTCTTACTCCTGGTAAAGCATAGAATAAAATTCATCACACAGCGACGAGCTTTTAAAATATGTCACTATCTCCTTATCCTAGTGTATTGCCCTATTCCTTTGTGTTTATCAGGAGATGTGTAAGAAAAAGATTTATGCATTAATTTAGAAGAATACGATTTTATAAGAATAATTTTTTGCAGCATAGTTAGCGAAAGTTGTGAGTGTAATACATAAGGTTTTTTTGTGTCTTTACAGCTTTGACATACAAGCGACACGTGTAGAAGAACGATCAGTCAACACTGATTGAACAAATAATAATTAGCTAAGAAGGCCCGCGGCTTAAAGTACTTACGGTATTGTAAGCCGCCGTTGCATGGTTTTCCGGAAAAAAAAAAAAAAATGTAGAATTTTATGGCCTATTGGCAGCTATCATAGTAGCTTAAAAAATGTAAATGGCGTGTTATTTATGGACGCTCTTTAACTGTTGTGGTTCACAGCGTCCCATTCTAAATTGGGCGTGAAAGACCACTTAATTTTACTCAGAGGCCTCTATCAAGCTTGAGGTAAATCTACGACACGAGACCAACGGCTTTACTTCCCTTCCGAAGCTAAGGATTTTTACACTCCGCCAGGTTTGAAACCGCGACCTTGGGTATATGAAGTTAGCATGGTAACCATTACACCACGGAGGTCAACTATGGTAGCCTAGTTGGTTAGAACAGTGGCACGGTAAATCTATGATCCGTAGTGCAAATCCCAGCTATAGCATTGAGCTTTTGAGTCTGATTCTACTTTTCCAGCCCACACACGGCATATTCTCAGCTTACCCTCCGCTTTATAGGATTTGAATCTCCAATGACTTAGAAGCCCTTGGATCAGTAAAGGAACAGCAAGCAAACCCTGGATTATATCGTATCCAAGATGGGAGATCATAAGCTCCATGCCTTAGACTTTCTACAGTGAATAGTTTTCTTCAACGAAACTAAGTTAAACTGGTACAAAATAGGTTCATTATTTTAGCCTCTCTGCATTGTTCCCTATCCAACTCTCTTCAGGCCTTTCAGTTTTTATACATCTTCTTGTTCTATTTATATAGTTTCCATTTTGTCTTATTTCCTTGTTTCTTCCATCTGATGTCCTTTGGCAGACTTCCGTATCCCATTCTCTTTACCTGCCCAAACCACTGTAACCTATTTTCGTACATCACTTCCACTAAATCTTTTTCTAAATCCATTAATCGTCTTATTTCTACATTAATTTCCTTTTCCCTGACTTCCTAGCTAATCTTGTACTTACTTTAACAGCTCATGAAGGAAAATTAAGAGCTGAGAGCTGTTGATGAAAGGTATAGTAAAAAATTCACATATCAATTATTCAATCCACCGTTCGCCTAGCGATGGAAGCAAACTACGAAAATACCTTCGGTCAGATAGGTCGGACACAGGAGTTTGAACCTGGGACCTCCCAAATGCGGGCCTCAGAAGTTACCGCCAGAGGTATCCAGCTGCGTGTGCAGAAGAACAAATTATCAAAATTGTTCAGTACTAAATGATTGCTGTTATTTTTAAATGTTTAACATTGTTATAGAAATATGTGAACAATAGTTTAAAGCAATAAATGGAATAATCCATATATAGAAAGATACCTAGATATAAAGTTTATTATCTGTTGCCATACAGTGAACAGATAGACACGCCATAAAGCATATATTAATTAAATAATAAAAATTATAAAAACTGTGAAACGTTTTTTTTTTATATCAAATGAACGTATTGATCTTTTAAATTTACATATGTCGTCTATTTTTACAATATCATATACGAGAACATTGGCAATTTTACTTATGAGGCAATTTAGTGATTTTACATATTTAGTTGTTTTATATTTTCCTATATGGCTGTCATTCATTCTTCTAGTAAAATTATTTTGAACATCAGATTTGAGGCTAAATAAAATGAATTATTTTTATAAAATAATGCAACACTATAATTAATAAAGCAAAGTAAAAATATTACATTGTTTAAAAAGATGTCTTAATGAATATCTTGGCTTGTATTAACATTATTCTAAGCAATCTCTTCTGAATTAAAAATTAATATTATTAATTAATACTATTACTGCTAATAAATATTTATTTTGATTAAGAAATTAACCGAGAGATATTTTCTCTTGCTAGAATCCAGAGATAAACGTTAAACCAAACACACCCTTGTGCAAGGTTTCAAATTGTTTTACCAAAAGTTAATCTTTCTGTTGCAGGATTTTGACGTGAAGGCCGCATCAAGAGAAACATAATGGCTCCACGATTTAAAGGTGAGTTTCAAAATCAAAATAATAAATTCGATTACAAATGCTTACACTGCCCACCCATTTCAAAATATTTGGGCACATTTTGATATTAGTTAATGTATACACAGCTTTTGGTAATTAGTTTACGTCGGGTAAAATAATAACATTCTCTTATCCTTTTCTACAAACTATTCTTACAAAAGCTTTTTATATTTTTACTTTCTCCATATGCTCTATGTAACATAGTGTATAGAGAAAGTATTGCACTCCACCAAAAATTCGATACCGAGATTTCACCGGAAATATATGTTTTAGGGTCCCCAATATAAAAAAGCATTTTCACAAAAAGGTCCGTGTGTGTGTGTGTGTGTGTGTGTTTGTCCGTGTGTCTGTGAACACGATAACTCAAAAACGAAAAGTCAGTAAAATACCAAACTTCGTATTTAAGTTTAGTTAGTATCTTTCAGGGATGCGACACGAAGATTTTGAGAAAAATCCCCCGACCCCAACTACCCTTTACATGGAACTTTTTTCGAAAATTTTGATTTTCTCAAAAATGGCTCTAACGATTTTTATTAAAATTTCGTATATTAAACATATTTACCTGACAAATAAAATGTATATCTTGAATTTTCTGGGAATAGCCTCTGAAGAGTAGTTTATTCTGAATGAATTTTACTAAATTTTGAATAACTGCTAAACCGTAAGAGATGGACAAAAACTTACTGCACAAAAAATGTAGAGCACATTAAAACACACAATTTATGTTATATACATTTTTTTCGTGGAGTTCTTCGTTTTTGTGACATTCCTTATTTTTGGTTTCTGCTATGAAAAACGCATACTTTTCTCATACAGGAACTTGTCAACTCCTATCCATATAGACAAAGGATCTTCATTCACATAGCAACCAGCTTTTTACTATCACTTTAACCTACAGTTGTTTCTTATTTCGCTTCTACTTACAAGAAGCGAGTAATTAGACTATTTCTGCTATTTTTTTCTGATTGGCATAAAGTAAATAAAAGTATAAGCTTTTTAAGAATAATTTGTTGCAGGGATATGGAGAAAGTCATGTGAATGGTACACATCAGATTTTTTTGTTAATTGTGATAAGCCTTCATTTACACATTTCATTGTAAGCATAATTAGGGTACTTGTAGGCTAAAGCTGTGTGAAAGTCCTCGCTCTTGCATGAATACCTGAGGGAGAGAAAGAATAAATAGCAACTTATCGCTTAAAAAAAAAGTTTAGTATTTCAAAATTGAATCCATTTCTCAGAAAACTCCACCCTTTTATATGTCATAAACTGTGTACTTTTATGAGATTTCTATTTCTGTGTAGTAAGATTTTGTTAGTCTCTTACAGTTTGCAAATTATACACAATTGTTCAGATTGAAGGAAACTTCATAGGCTTAAACATTTGGTATTTGAATCAAATTCTTTAGAGCCATTTTGAGAATAACAAACAAACACATTATTTCAGTTTACATAAACTAGTTTGGGGTGGAGGGGTTTACTTCTTATTGCCATTTTGAGAGAGAGAGAGAGAGAGAGAGAGAGAGAGAGAGAGAGAGAAACAAACAATTTGTTTCTGTTTATATAAACTAGTTTGGCGTGCAGTGTTTTACTTCTTTAGAGCAATTTTGAGAAAAACAAACAAGCAAATTGTTTCAGTTTACATAAACTAGTTGGGATGGAGGGGTTTATTGAAAATCAAGGTTTCATTTCCTTAGAAGACACAGAACTTAAATACCAAGTTTCAAAACGTGTATTCCCTGTGACATCTGTATCGGATATTTTTGTTGGAATATATGTTTCCTTTGCTTTAGATAAGGAAGGGGTCTTATGCGCTTGCCTAAACGTCTTTAGTATGGAGTGGTGTATCTAGCATTTGTTCTCGTGGTTTAAACGAAAACTCCTACTGCTTTCAGAACAATTTCCTGTAGTTATTCGTATATTCAGGTCATCATTATTTTCTTTTCGCCCATTTTTTACTGTGTTTTGATCGTAATAATGCATCTTTCCCGTTTCCAAGTAGTATTTTGTACTATGCTGCGCATATATAGACAATAAAAAGCTTGAGCAGGGAGAACAAAAAAGGCAGAGTGACGTCATAACAAGGAATGTGCTGTCTACAACACACGGCGATCGATGCGATATTGTCTCCTGCTCGTGTTTTTTTCTTTTCATCCATACGACGCTAATCTTAAATGCTATTAGTTGTTGCTTGGATAAGGTCATCGCAGTAAAAGGTCGCGGAACCCCTGGGGAGAAGGCAACAGTTAGCTAAAACACAATAGCGCCTGTCATGGCAGGTTCTTTAAAAAAGAAACGTTAACTGTATCTAGCCCGCTGCATTGGATTTGCGACGAAAGTGAAAATAATGATGGGGCATTACTTTTTATTAAAATGTGAAATGTGCGTACGCTGTTGGAGGGCTCTTAATTAGTGGCTTATGGATATAAATGTCTGAGGGTGAGAGATTTTACCTTCTTAAGAATAAATATAACTCCTGATAAAGAACACATGATCATGGAATAAAATGGCTTACCTGTTTTTTAAAAATATCATAATTTTACTTACATATATGTAGGCCCTTATCCATAAAGAAAAGACGCACCTATTTCTGTAAGGTAAACAATAGTTTACTGAGCGGAATGGTTCAAGTGGCAACATCTTTGGTCCTCGTTTGGATCTCGGTTTCAAACCCCCGGTTCAATCCTATCTGATCAAAGTTTTCCTCAGTCTCCAGGCGAATGCTGGGTTGAGTAATTCGATCCGGAAAATTTCCTTTTATTCCATTCAATGCCATAGTCAGGATTTGAACCACGGATCTCCCGTCTCTAGCCGGTTTGCTCTACCACTGAGCTACCAGGTAACATGCCGGCATGGCATTACATTTCTCAACCGACTCACCATTGGGATATGTCATCTCAAAATAACTTGAGATCACCGTGTGGTTTACCGGGAAACACGCGAGTGGGGAAGCGACCTGGCATTGCAGAGCACGATAACGCATCTCATTCGCTGCAGCGTAGAACTCTTCCCATTTGAAAAAAAAAAAACAAAACATTATAATTATATAACCATTACTTCAGTGAAATTCCTGTTCAAAATGTTCACATACTTTATCTACATTGTACTGTTTTGTTTATTAATTAAAGTGATTGTACAGCAGAGCTATGGTAATTAATAATACATATAGAATAAGGCATTCTGTTATTATGGATTCTGTGGTACTGTAATTTATTTAATATTTTATAGTAGCTGATTATAATGTAAACAAGGATTCAACATTTCATTATGCTGTTGACACTAGAAGATCTCAAAATGTGTATCTCCGTAGAAATCTCTGTATCGAATTTTTAGGTGGCATACCACACTTCCCCTGCTTACTGCTTACTATACGCAGCAGAGAAAATAAAATTTGATGTTTTGACAAAGGTATAAGTTGTGTTCTGGGTTCGTGAGCCCTTCAGGATGAGCTGTGAGGAGGGGAAAGCGATATCTGGTTACCCGGTGAGCTGCTATGCAGTAATCATTCCTGCAGATATGTGTATTAACCTAGCATAGCCTACGTAGCATAATAAGATGCAGTAGTTCAATGCTGTAAGCAGAAGTTAAGAAATGTAAGGTAGTGCTTTCAGAAGGGCGTGAAATTACAAGTAGCGTTACAGATATGTGTGTTGAAGTAGCTCTGAATAAGCTGTATTTATGTCCAGTACCACAAGCTACACAACGGTCTGCATATTATACTGGTGTTTCCGTATCAACAATAAAGATAATTCATAAGGAGAAGAAAGAGCTGCGGTCAAGAGGAGAAACTAGTGTATTAGCACTCCAGGAAAAAGAAAAAAAGAAAGAAAAAAAACTAGACCTGAACATACTCTTGTGCAAACCAGTGACTTTAATGCTACCGTTATACGAAGAACAATACGGCTATATTTATATTTATTTATTTAAAAAAGGTCTATGTCATAAATGAAATGAAATCTACAAGTTTTGTGTAGTGAGTTTCTGTCTTTCTCTTACTTACAAAGGTCATCCAGAATGAAGAAGTCTTTAGAGGCTATTCCCAAAAAATTCAAGGTATCTATACATTACCTTTGTCAGAAAATATCTTAAACATGACATTTTAATAAAAATCGTTAAAGCTAATTTTGATAAAATCAAGTCGCTCTCCGTGGTGTAATGGCTACCATGCTGACTTCAAACCCGGCGGAGGACGATGGATTTTTCCGGGTGTAAAAATCCTTAGCATGGCTTCCTTCGGAAGGGAAGTAAAGCCGTTGATCCCCCTGTCGTAGATTTGCGGCACGTAAAAGATCCTCAAGTCTGATAGAGACGCCTCTGAGCAAAATTAAGCGGTCTTTCACGCCCAATTTAGAATGGGACGCTGAGAATGCCATTTACATTTTTTTATTTTTTGATAAAATCAACATTTCCGAAAAAATGTCACATACAGGATAATGGGCGTGTGGGGGATTTTGTTGAAAATCTTTGTGGAGTATCCTTGAAAGATTTTGAACTTGAAACCAAGTTTGGTATGTAACGAGCTTTTCGTTTTTTGAGCTGTACCCCCCTCCACAAACACGCATACACACACACATACACACACACAACTGGCACGTTTATTAATCTATTAAGTAGGCTTCATGTTTTCTCTTCAATATCGTTTCTATCTGCTTATGTCCCCTTATCTTTACTCATGTGTATGTTGTGTAGCATTCCTTTCACGGTTCACGAGCTGGGAACACAACTATATATCATATGTGCATTATACCATAAAAAGTGCACACATTATTAAAAACTCTATCGGTATTTAGTTCTTTTGTCATTCCCACTTAAAAGTTTGAAAGTTATCCAGAAATAAATGTTAGTCATCGTAGGCCAGAAACGAAAGAGGTTTGGCCTGAATGTCGAGAGTTTTAAGTACTGCGGAGGCAGGTCATCATTCATTAAACATAATATAGGGATTTGTCACTACTCGGCGCTGACCGTTCATCAGACGCGAATAACAAACCTCATTGATTCGGGAACAAAGTTGATCGTTACGACTGCGGTTTTTGTTTGAATTCCTAATGGCTGACTGAGTTCAAGAGGGCGAATGTACTTTCTTTGCATCTGCAGAGTGTATGTGTGTGCCCTGTTTGGAATGTTGACAGACGCACACTCATTTATGTCTGCTGCCGCATAGCAATATTTCCACAGATAAAGCACTCTGGCAAACTGCCACGCTTTCTATCACTGAAAAAAGAGAATCTAAACTACCGAAATGGGAAGAAAAAGACTGTCTCCATCAGCTTAAGACTAAATCAGACGTTTTATTGCGCAGTTAAGCAAAGATTTTATTTATGATATAAAGACGTTGTAAGAGAAGTTACTTTTGATTGTTTTGTAATACAAACTAAATAAACATACATCATTGGAATTGATTGAGGGGAGAGAGAGAAAGGGATATAAAATATTTACCTAAAATTACCCTCAGAACCTTGACAATTTCTGTAAGGGATGGCCGTAGCGGACAGAAAGACAAGTTATTGGTGTTCACCAAAATGCCATTGTGACATATTTGCCCCATTATAGTGTGCTCTGGTTATTTTTGCCGTCATTCTGTTTGTTCAGATGATAACACCAACAATAGATACTAAAATAAATGCAAGTTAAGTTATAGCCATGTCCTGCCCCGTAGTGATCTGATGTGGCCACATCACCGCCTCGTATCGGTTGCATGAGCACTCCTCCTGTGGACCGCGCCATGGCCGATTGGTTAAACCACTCGCCTCTCACCTAGACGGCCCGGGTTCGACAACAAGCGACCGCATGTGAGATTTGTAGTGGACAAAGCGGCGCAGGGGCGGGTTTTCTGGTTTCTCCCGCCATCGCATTCCACCGGTGCTCCACCTTCATTCCATGTATCACCAGTGCCATCGCCTGCTGTGCCACAAGTAGTAAAAGGAGCGTTAAACACTATCAAAAAAAAAAAAAAAAAAAAAACTACTTCAGTCGTGCGTACGTGGGCATGAGGCCGCAGTTGGGTTGGTAGGCCAAGCGGACTATAGTGCCATGGAATTTATTTATTTATTTTAAGGATACAACCGTTTACCAATGGTGTTATTGGTATCGGCGAGTGGGGCTTTGATAGACATGCACTTCACCCAATCTAAATCCTTTGTGCATCCCCTAACTTACATCATCAGTCCTGTACCTTTTATACAGATTCTTAGGATGATGTCATAATCGCTTAGTATTGCAAATGGTTTCCAAAACAGCGACTCCTTAGTTCTGCCAGATTAGAATATATGTAGAGGACATGAGCTGCAATTTCATATCTTCTGCATCTGGGGTCAGTTATTTTCCCCATTCTACACAGGCATTCTTTCGAAAGGCAATATTCCGTTAGCAGTCCAACTATTGAGAACAGTTGGGTAGTTACTTAGTTTTGCTCGTATTTGAAAACTTCAAAAGCTAGTTGCTGTTGTTTGCAGCTGTTACGTTGATGGTGCGGGTACTATCTTGTAGGACGTCAACTGTAAGGTTCAAGGGTGCCCATAGTTGAAATTTGGTTAAACTTAAAAAAAAAAAAAATATTATTTTTGGTGCAAAATACTTTAAACCGTTAACGTAATTATACCAATGACTTTGTCTTCTGAGCTTTTGAAGCTTCAACATCTGATTATTTAAGCGTCCAAGAACACATGCTTGTTGGGTTCTATCTAAATGTTATATATTTGTATGGAAAAAAATGATAATCAAAGTTATTGCAATATCCCTATTTCAAGTAGTTGTGTGTGATTCAAAGCTCCGATTCACAATATGTCAACCAATTTTCTCAAATTTTGATTTTGGAACATTTTGATTTTGCGTGGAACATTTTGATTTTGCAACATATTTACATATTAAAATTACCAAAGTGTTTATCAAATTTGAATGACATTTGGTATTCATATTAACAAAGAACAAAGCAATTACAGTACAATTAAGTGAAACCTATAAAATCTATAGAGAGATACAGACATTTGAAATTTCACTCCTAGTGTCCCTTAAACGTGACATTTGGGCATTTAAATGGCTATAAATGTAGAACTGCAGTTAAATCCTTCAGTCTAAAATGAGGATTTTTCTCACGAAAATTAAAAACAAAGGTTACTTTTTTCAAGTGTTCCAAAATTCAGTATCCCGTATTCTTAACACGACGGTTAATGCTTATATGCGTTAGTCATCTCTCGTCACATCACTGCTGGTGCACGTGTACTTGTTTTCGCTTGGAACTCGGTTCCGGGCACCGCTGCAATGTATTGATTGTTATTGACGGAGGCTAAAAGTGCATGGGTTTTTCATACATTGTATGCAATTGCTGCATAATGGCAGAACTCACGGAGACCTGGGAGCTCAAACACTGTTCACATGACTTTCTTTGCCTGTTCTACAAACTTCTTGCAATAGATATTCTTGTTTTTACTCCATGCTAATGAAGATAAGCATTAAAAGAATGGTCTTATTGCTTAGTTCCTTAAAAATAGAAGAGAAATAAGGAAATAAACAATGTTAAAGTGACAGTCAAATGTTTTAAACAGGTGTCGCTATGCGATTGCCATTGAAATTCGCTTCTTTTCATGGCCCGAAGTAAAACAAAAGAAATCTGTTTGAGAAAAGAATGGTTATTTTAAAATTGAAACCAATAAGAAGGAATATCTCGGAAACAAACGAATAACTCTACAACAAACGAGTAAAGGATATAGATTAGGTGTTTTGACGAGATCTACATTTTATGTGAAGTAAGATGTCTATCTCTTACGGTTTACCAGTTATGCATGAATCATCCGGAATGAAGAGGAATTCAGAGGTTATTCCCAGGAAATTCAAAATATACACTTTATTTGTCATGTCTTTAATATACGGTATTTGATCAAAATCGTTACAGCGATTGTGGGGAAAATAAAGATTTTCGATCATTTTTCATGTAAGGGTAGAATGGGGGTGATCCTGGAAACTATATTTGTGATAGTTCTTAGGTTCATTGAGAGAGAATGTAAACAGCCGCTCTTTACTGCATGTTGCTTGTTTTATTTTTAGTAGAATGACTTGCAAGATCTTCGTTGCTTGATTTGACAGGATATCCACTTGCCCTCGGCCAAATTGTTCCTCGTTAATACAAATTCAAGTTCTCGTGACACTTGTTGATGTTGCACCGGATGTCATGCAACTCAATATTCAGTCTGTTAATGCAATTCCACGCATAATGTAATTACCTATGGAGAAACACGCAAGTATTTTAGAGAATTAGATTGAAAATATATACATAGTAAATGTACAACGCAGTTCTGATGAACAGTTTATAGAAGAAGTTGATTTACTACTGCGACTTATTTCTAATCTTCTTTTTTAGATGCATTACAGTGATACATTAGGCGAAGAAAATTGTAGAAAAAATTGCAACAGTAAACTTTAACCCACGTGTATCATGATGCACGTCTAGGTCCAAGCTTATAGAAAGGTTAGGATAATGAAGAGATTAACAGAGATAAGTAGCGCTCTTGTTCAGTGTAACTCTGAAAACGCGTCCGTGAACTAACCAGAATTTTCTCCATTTCAGCTAATGATTATTTAAATAGTTCCTCTATCTGGCTTGTAAATCCCACTCCTAACACCAGAGCGACATTTATCTAGTTTTCATTGCTACTTTAGTAAGTTCTCACTATTCTTAACTATTTGGACCTAGTTCAACTTTCCATGTCATTTTATTTCTTCGCGACGTCATCGCGTGAAGAAATACGTACGGCGCATCCTCTTCTTCAGCTGGCGCTGTCGCTGAGTCGAACACGACATCTTTAGTCTCCTGCAGTAGTAGCAAACATTGCACGTTACAGCAGTTGTCAGAAACTCACTCGGAGAACAGCATTTTCTGTCGCACCAGCAGCGCCATTTCGAAATTTCACAAAACAAGGGTGGTTTTTAAAAATAATAAGGATACTATATTTTAAATCGTATTCCTCTAAAGAAAATGTCACTTGATGCTAATGAGGGTAAATTTAAGTGGCAAAAATATCATTTGTCTAGTTCTTATAGTTCTTCAGAAAAGTTACCTACATTCCAATTGAGGAATGTAACCTGGTGGAGAAGAAGATAATTTCTCCCCTTAAACATTTCGGTTTGATTAGAATACTGCGGACTTTTCGTGTTCTTCTACCCGCTTGAAGCCAAGTTTGTTGGTTAATGTATTTCGTTATAGCTGGGGGCTGAAGAACAAAGGATCTTTCAGACGGCCTCAAAAAGTTGCTGATTTTATGCGAACTACTGCACATTGTGTGCCTGTTAAAATGTTGACGAATATCTGCGGATAAATTTAAAATTTCAATGGCATTCGTTGATAAAAAATCTGAGGTGTTCCATTCACATGACTTTCTCTACATCTCTGCAACAAATTACTGATAAAAAGTTTATTCTTCTATATACTTAATGACAATCGAGAAAAAATTATCAGAAATACTCTTATTACTTGCTTCCTTGTAAGTAAAAGTGAAATAAGGGAGTACCATAGGCTAAACTGACAGTCAAAGGCTGGTTGCTATGAGACCGAAGTTCCTTTGTTTGTATGGACAGAAGTTCACAAATTCCTGTATGATAAAAGTATGGTTTTTAAAGCTGAAACTAAAAGCAAGGAATATCTTAAAAATAACCATTTCTACGAAAAAAGTGTATATAACATAAATTATGTGTTTTAATGTGCTCTACATTTTCTGTGTGGTAAGTTTTCGTCCATCTCTTACGGTTTAGCAGTTATGCAAAAATCCGTGAAATTCATCCAAAATAGTTTTCAGGGGTTATTCCCAGAAAATTCAAGATATACATTTTATTTGTCAAGTAAGTAGCTTAAATATACGAGATTTTAATCAAAATAGTCAGAGCCATTTTTAAGAAAAACAAAATTTTTGAATTTTTTTTCTTGTAAAGGGTAGTTTGGGGCACATCCTTGGAAGATACCAAACTTAAATACCAAGTTTGGTTTTTAACGGTCTTTTCATTTTTGAGCTATGCTGCCCACAGACGGACATTTTTCTAAAATGCTTTTTTTTTATTCAGGGGGTCTCAAAACATGTATTTCCGGTGAAATGTCTGTATCGAATTTTTGGGTGCATTACAATACCTTCTCCATACACTATGTATATAGTACGTATAGAGAAAGTAAAACTGAAGGATGGTTTATCTATATACAATTTTACCAGTGCTCTCCCATCATAATGAATGCGTCTGTAATTTCATGACGCCATTATTTATTTATTAAGAGATTATCAAAACATGAAATGTTGAAATGTGAAGTGAATTTTCGTTGCAATATGATTCCTGTAACATACATAAACGTTAGGTAAGGGAAGGCTGGAACTGTTTCAGCCTTGGGAAAGGTGTTTCGCGAATTAAGAATTTAAGTGCACTCTCCTGAGCAATAAGACGCTGTTTGCTCTGGAAGATTCCATGACACTTGTGCACTGTTGTCAGGTCGTTACCCGCGCATCATTATGAGATATGTATAGTGACGCAAGTTTTCCGACCTGAATAAGTAAAGTAAAACAAGTGTCTCCTTGAATAGGTGTCTGCAGGGCACAGTGACTGTTTTCTTGTCTCACCTCCTTGGTTAACACGTCGTCTTCTTCTTGAGCATCTCGATTGTTTTACAAGTGCTTGCGTTCATAGCGCTTAGCACCAAGTGTAGCATTCTTTTCAGAGGCGGTTAACGACATGCACGAGCAGCTTTTTACTCTTATCTTCTTGATAGCAAACGGTGCGAGATGGCCCAGGCAAAAAACATTCTTGAGGTCGTGGGGTCGATTCCTGTGGAAGGCCTAGCAGACTCATGTTGGATTAATTGTTTTTTCACACAAACCGTGTGTGTGTTGGCTATACAATGCATCCTGGGACTTAAGTACTTGCAACATTATTAGACACCATTGGGGTTTTCATCTCCGAGTGGTCAGACCATTCGCCTCTCACCTAGACGGCCCGGGTTCGATCCCAAGCGACCGCATGTGAGATTTGTGATGGAACAAAGCGGCGCAGGGGCGGGTTTTCTCCGGATTCTCCGGTTTCCCCTGTCATCTCATTCCATCTCATGTATCATCAGTAAAAGCGGGCGCTAAACACTACAAAAAAAATCTCAAAATAATTGGAATAACACCTTGTGGTTTACCGGGAAGCATGCGGATCAGTTGAGAAATTCAATTCTATGCCGGCATGTTGCCATGGTAGCTCAGTGCAGAGCAACCGGTTAGAGATCGGGAGATCCGTGATCCAAATCCCAGCTATGGCGTTGCATTTTTTAGTCTATCTCTACCTTTCCAATACCCTGTTATTTTTTTCCCTCCAAATTAATTTTCGGGGGCGGGGGGGTTCCCCGGATCGCCGGATCGCCGGATGAATGCTGGTTATTTGTCTTCCATTCCCAGAATTTTCTGTCCGCGTCGTTTCCTTGTCATTTCATTTATGCTTCATCCCGTTGGTTTCTTTCAATGTTGGAAGTCTCGGCGATGGTGCTCAGCGCAGCGTGGCAGGGAAAAAGGTTTTTCATATACGTCATATTGGTCTTCGTTGTGGTGTTTGATGTTAATTTCTATAGAAGGCTCTGAAGTCTGCGGCGCTTTATGACAGGCTTAATGAGTGTATCAGCTTCTCTGCCAGCTCTCCACACAAGCAAGAAACTTCAAGAGCTGGGGGAAGGCGCACATAAGCGGTTTTTTCTTTTTCTTTTCTTTCGTTGGCCACTATTGCACATATTCATTTTGTAAGCCCAGAAACCTGTGACAGTGCAATTGGTAGTATAAAACGGCCGCTCGCGCACGTGTTCATCTCTCCAAAGTGGTGCCGGGTATGCAACATTCATCGTGCACACACAATTCAGAGAGAGGGAGAAGTAGAGGCGCGAACCTCACGTGCATTTGGGCACGTTCACTCTATACAATACGCAGCGCTGACTTCGAGTCATACAACACGATGTGGAACAAGTGGCACGTTCAGATGTTGCACTTTAAAATAACAACGAATTACAGCGTTTTCATGTTATACACTCATCTCTTCCTACTATCCTTTATTTTTATACAGCTCCTACAGACTATTCCCACGAAAGGTTATTTTGTTATCAGCTTCATACTAATCGAGGTAAATCTTTGTAGAAATAGTTTTATTACACAATTTGTCTAGGCCCAAGGGCAATGCAGTGTATAGAATCGATGCCATGCAGTTCCATAACGTTTACATATCACGATAAGCAGCTGAACAGCATTTTCTCAAAAACAAAAAGGGAATTAAAAATGTTAATCCGATAATAACGGATGGCTGACGCCACGGGAAAAACTTGTTTGAATAGTACGTTTTAAACAGATCCACAATGTATAAAGATTTTGGCTATCATTTTAAAAATTACAGTTTTACTATGTTTACATCTGAAGTACATATAATAGGTAATCTAAAGTATTGCACTGCATCCAAAAATTCGATAGCGAGATTTTTAGAAAAAAGATCTTGTGTTGTGAATTCAAAAACTAGAGTAAAATACGGATTGATATCAAACTTGGTATTTAAGTACAGCATCTTCCACGGATGCGGCAGGAAGATTTTAAATAAAATCCTCGGTACCAAAAACCTTTTCCATGTACACTTTTCCGTTATTTTTTATTTTATCATAAATGGCACTAACGATTTCGCTGTTGAAGATATTTTTATGACAAATGATCATCTTCATTTTAAATGATTTGGTATAGTACATAATTGTTAAACTGCAAGAGATACAGAAACTTTACAATATTCCATTAACTTCAGTGGCCATATCGGGGATTTGAATTATGAAACACTTCATTAACTGTAGCTTATAGACATTAGGTTAGTCATTTTATATAATTTAACACTCGCTCACTCACTCACATTCATGCTTGCAGCCTTGTGGGGCATATGGAATAATTCTGGTTAAAGAATTATTCCTCGTCCCAGCCGGGAATCGAACTCGGAACCTCCAGATGAGTTATTAGTGTAGTAAACACTTTCCGGCATGATCCTTATTATCGGTTTGAATGCTTTATACTTTTTCAACTGCAAATCTCTTTTCTTTTCTTTCTTTTTTTCTTTCCACGTGGTCATAGAAACAACTGAATCTCACATGGTGAGGCCATTCTTAAAGGATTTGATTATAGCTTTAGACTAGTTGTATTCCTTTATTATCTTTAAGACATTGAAAATGCTTTGGTGTTCACTAAAACATAAATACCATAAGTGAGTTGCGAATTTCTGAGACAGCATTTTGCTGAAATATTCCAAGGTTTTCGCTCACTGCGGCCGCAGTTGACTGCTGGCCGGAGCTTCTGTTGTTTAGGTATGTAGTTCCAGAGACCTCGCGGTTAATGCGCAACATTATGGTGGGATGATTTCATACGCTGGTTTCTGAAAGAAGCCGCGTTAGCCGGCTTTTCTTTTGTTGCTTATTTTTGCACTGACGGTAGATAAAAACAACAAAGCTTTACTGTCTACATCCGGACCTCCGTTACTTCCACCGCGCAGGCGGTAACTTAAACCTGTTCTCCCACGTTTTTTCTTTCCCCAGTGGAAAAAAAAAAAATAAAAATAAATAGGGGAGATTGTTGAGATAGGGCTTGGGAGATCTTCTATGCCACCCCCAAGGAAGGCGATAACTGGACATCACAAACGATTCCGAGTTCTTACAGACACGTGCAAGTGGTGGGCAGAATCGAATTTATAATATGCATTCGAATGCTTTAAGAATCGAAACTTTCATTCGAGTACAACTATCACTCATTAAGGATTTTACTAATCGAAAATCCGCTTGTATTCGTATGCAAGTTCTCGGATGCTATCATTTGTCACCATGGTTATCTCGTTAATTGTTTTCCTAATCGAAATTAGCCTGTTTTCGTGTCGAAGTTTTCGGATGCTACATTTTCGTGACTCGAGTGATGTTCTTAGAGCTCATCATGGTTGTTCTCGAATAATGCATTCAGTTCAAATGATGGTTGAAAAATGCGATAACAGATGCTGGATATTAGGTGCTAAGTTTTACTATTTTCTGCATACGCAGAATTATTGGATGACAAAAATAAACGACCGATAGATGCAGCATATACTAGTGCTGTGACAATCTAATGTTGGTTTATTTATTTCTAAACAGTTCGCTGCAGCGTACAAGCTGAATTGTTTTGTTTCATATGTGTGGACGCTGTCCTAGGCTCTTCTTGGCATGACAGAAATGTTATGGTATTTTTGACATTTAAGCACAAACCTACTTAATTTTAATGTTATACACTCTTTGTGTGTTTACATGCCGTATGGATATTGTTAATGAAAAACGTAAAACATAAACTATAAGACCTGAATAACAGAAATTTCTTTTACAAAAGAGAATTAATTATTCATGAGCCAGGATGTTTATTATCAGTTAGTACACTTCTGTGCTCTTCCCAGCAAGTGTCCAAGCATACGAATATGAGCACCAAACAGATTTAGGAGTAACTATGCCAGCATCACCTTGAGATGAGATCTCGTTTCAGTTCGGTGCACCTGCACCTGTCCGAGTGCACCATTCGATACTGCATTCAGGACATTCTCAAACGAGAACCGTGCATTTGAACCTATCCGATTGAAGGGTTCGAATAGAACATTCAGGTTTCGAAATATCTCGAGGACATCCAAAAATCAATACATCGACATTTTGTATTCGTACTCCCATCACTAACACGTGCTGCAAACCTTGCGCATTCATCTGTAAATGATTGGCAGTTTAGTATATTCCGATATACTTACATTATGCAGGTTAAATATGTAAATGGTTACTCGATATTAATTCAATTGAACGTTATTTATGGACGCTCTTTAACTGCTGCGATTCTCAGTGTCCCATTCTAAATTGGGCGTGAAAGACTGCTTAATTTTTTTTCAGAGGCCTATTTATCAGGTTTGAGGTCCTTTTACATCCGTAAATCTATGACACGAGACCAACGGCTTTACTTCCCATCCGGAGGAATGTTTACGTCCGTGTTTGAACCCGCAAACTTGGGAAACAAGAGACTAGCTTGCTAGCCCCAGACCACGGATGACGACTTCGGTGCTAAATAAATGAATATTAAATGATATTGCTTTGTTTATAAACTGGTGTTCAGAAATTGTTTAGGAGCTAGAGCAGACATACCCAAAAGTAACTCTTTAGTACCGACATCAGAAAGTCGTTTCCGCCGACTCTAATGAGGAAGGGAAAATACTGCTAATTCACACGTAGTCCGTGACGAGTCTGGTATATTTAAGTAAACATAAACAAAACGGCAGCTTCGCAACGCGGCAAACAAAATGTTTATATATTGTTAATAGATATTTGATAGATAAGTTGATAAGCTCTTAATATATAACATCTTAATTCATTCCAATGAATAAAAGCTTTCCTAGAAGGAGAGAAAAAATGCAGAAAAATAATCAGTAAAATGTATGAGGAGCAATACTACAGAATCAGATTACAAGATCATTGTCTAATTTGTGTCAAGCATTTAACATACAAAACTGTGAGAATATAATTGTTTTTGGGCAAAATTTTTGTTGTTGAATTAAGGTGGTTCAAATAACTTCTATGAATACAAAATGATCGAAAGAAAAGAGGTTGAGAGTTATTTAAATCATTGCCAGAGGATTGATTTTCCAAATTGGTTTTATTTACATCCCCTTTAATGCCATTGTTTGGCGAGCAAAACTTCTCTAAAATTAATGATATTAAAAACCTGCATCGCAGTAGGTTACATAGCGATCACTTAGTTCATCTACTTAGGCTCTGTATATCTTCCTTAGCAGCACATACTCGTTTAAAGTAAAAGTCACCGAAGTGCTTAAAAGACAATACTAGATGCAGGTGTATAGCGGCATGCGCCAATGCTTCACACGGAGTGGAATGAGTAACTGCGCCTACCCTTCTGTTGCTTCAATTTGGACATGCCTGAGCTTGAATCTCCAAAATGTAAAGGGGAGGAATGACTATAGTTCAATTGTAGTCTACGCATAAACATTAGACGCCGTGTTGGTTTTGTAAATGTAAATGGTACTGCATTAGCTGTTATATGATGCACAGCAGTCCTTTACCATATCTACAGCTAATGGTATAGTGTTTAGGCTATTATTTATTTTTTATTTATTTTGTTCCTGCCTTTAACTGCATGGAACCTGTTGGCGCCTTTGGCAATGCAAAAGAAGTTTGCCGGCTCTGTCAACGTTATCTGCAGAAAGAATAGACGGGGGTATTGTTTGAGGGATTGCTAGTTAACGGACAATGGGAATGACATTTTACCAAATTAGGTCAAATTTAAATAATTAACTTTCTCTATTTAGTACTTTGGTAGAGAAGTTGTTACTGAGATTTCATCGGAAATACAGTGTTAAGGTTCCTGTATCCAAATAACATTTTTTAAAAATGTCCGTTCAAGTTCGTGCACATGCGTGTTGTGTGTTTTTTTACAATGTTTAACGCCCACTTTAACTACTTGTGGCACCGCAGGAGATGACATTGATGATGCATGAATGAAGATGGAGCAGCACCGGTGGAATGCGATGGCGATGGAAAACCTCTGTAGAGAAACCCGCCCCTGCGCCGCTCTGTCCACCACAAATCTCACATGCGGTTGCTTGGGATCGGCCCGTCTAGATGAGAGGCAAGTGGTCTAACCACTTGGCCACTGCGTGGCCCGTGTGTATGTGTGTGTGATCATGATAACCCAAAAACAAAATCGGTAAAATACTAAACTTGGTAAACATGGAAAAACATTGTAATTAAAGGTATTACTATATCTTTAATGTTATGGGAATAGCCTCTGAAGTCCTGTTCATTATGGGTGCCTTTTGCATAACTGGTAAACCTTAAGAGATGGATAAAATCTTAAAACACAAAAATGTAGATCCCATTAAAACACACAATTTATCTCGTATTCATTTTTTTTTCGATGAAAAAAAATACGATTTTACGGATAGAAAGTCCACCGGAGATAATATTGTAAATTTAATGTTTTTTTTTTTTTTTTTTTTTTTTTTTTTTTTTTTTTTTTTTTTTTTTTTTTTTTTTTTTAGATGATGATTTTCTAAATATTCGTTGCTATTGGTTTGCTTTTAAAATACTTAACTTTTCTCTAACTAGAATTTGTCAATTCCTGGCCATGCAAAGAGACGAATTTCAGTCACATAGCAGCAGTTTTTAAAACACTTGGCTATTGCCAAGCCTAGTGTATTCCCTTATTTGCTTTCAATTTACAATGAAGCAAGTAATAAGAATAAGACAATTTCAGCTAATGTTTATCTCGATTAGGACGAAATAGAAGAAAGAGCTTTTTAACAATAATTTGTTATAGAGATATAGAGAAAGTCAGGTGATTGTAACACATCAGATCTTTTTTTAATTTTTCATTAATTTTTTATGTAATAGTAAATGGTCAATGATATCATTGCTAATATTTAGATTATTTACATGTCCTCCAGTGCTTCGGGCTCTACGCCAATATACCTGTTTCCTAGCACACTATTTTATAAAACAGTATAGCACTATTCGTTCTGGTTGACTTTTGCACAGTTGGTCAACAGTAAAATCTCGTTAAAGCATATAATCTGTCAAATACACTTTTATGTGGAATTAATCATTACCAAGATATTCTTGTTATTGATATTCAGATACACATCTGAAATAGAAAGTCAATCGTTTTTCTTTATTCCTGCACAAGCGATTGGCTCTTAAAATTTTACTATCGCTTTAGCCTAATGTATTGCCAAATATCCATTTTTTTAAAATTATTTCTTGTTTTGCTTAAAATTGTTTAGCCTGGTTGGTGATATCGAACGATGAATGAAATTAGTGAAATAATGCTCAAATGATCTCGGGATTCATGGGATTTAAAGTTATTCGACATTTGTCTTCTCAGGATAAGGGAAAACCCCGAAAAACCTTATCCAGGTAACTCACCGTAAGCGAGATTCGAACTCGCGACCTATTGAATGTGAGGTAGGCATGCTATCCCCACACTATCGAGGCTGGAAAATGTCCCTTGTACCTACAAGCAAATAAGTAATAAGACAATTTCTGTTAATCTTTATTATGATTAGCGTGACGTAGATAGAAGAATAAGTGAAGAATACTGTTGCAGAATAAATAGAGAAAGTGAATGTTGCACATTACTTATGCTGTTTAGAAACATATATTCACTCAACGATTCTTAAAAATAAATAAACAAATAAAATAATTGAGGGAGCCTCGAAACTACTGTAGAAATGATAGGCAGTATAGGTAGAGTGTAGAGACAGTGAAACTATAGCAATGAATCTGCTTTTGTAACTGTTAAATATGTTTCTAGAGTACTAGCTATGTTTTGTAACAGCACATTTTCATTATTTTTAATTTACTGCAACATTCTTTTGAAGAGTTTGTATTTTTTGAGGGTGCTAAATTTGTCTGCTGTCAACAACAAATCTTGTTTTTTCTGCTTATTATTGTCTCGCCCCACAACAAACTCATGGGGGACTTGTTATTAGGGTTGTACTCTCCATCCCCAACCTCCGTATAAAATTATAAACTGTTGTAAATGAAATGACGGCTCGTAATGTAATTATATTCGTTTTCACCCTCTGGCCTGTCTTTGAAGTCTGCCCGTTGAGAAGTTACACAGACACTGAGATAATTTCTCTTCTGGGATGTGCAGCCCTCTGTTCTGATGTTTAATTTTAGACCCTTATTCCTGTTCTGGGATCCATAAAACGTTTTTGTACTCATTAGAGTAACGCGGGTGTCGGTAGAGGGCACTCGAGTTGTATTTGCTCCAGGAAGTTACTGTGAATTTATCTCTTGCGGGAAAAGTGCAGTAGAAAGTTGTACAAATTACCAGATGTTTGAGCGATACGCTGGTTACGACAAAAGAAGTAATCCAAAACTTTGGTAAGCCTTGAAACATGCAACACCTTCTAATATTGCCGAGTGCAATGCAAAGAGTTTTATCAACTGTCTGTATCTCTGCTTAGTACATAGTAAATAGCCAGAGAGGGTAGGTATTGCATTCCACCAAAAATTCTATCCGAGATTTCATTAGAAGTAGACGTTTTAGGTTTCCCTGAATCCAAAAAAAGCATTTTTAAACAAAAGTCCGCGTGCGCGTGCGTGTGCATGCGTTTGTGTCCATGTTCTTGAACAGGATAACTGAAAAATCTGATGTGGTCCATTCACATAACTTCCCTAGCTATTCTTCAACAGATTATTCTTACTAAAGCTGATCCTTCTCTTTACTTCGCCCAATCTAGATAAACAGAAGATAGCAGGAACGGTCGTACTAATTACTTATAAGCAGAAAGGGATTAAGGGAATACACTAGGCTAAAGCGATAGTCAAATGTTTTAAAAGCTGTTGCTATATGATTGAAATTCGTTTCTTTAAATGGCCATCAGTGGACACAATTCTCGTACGAGAAAAGTTTTAAAGTATTTTAAAACTGAAGTCGATAGTAAGGAATATCTCGGAAATAGTCACCTCCACGGAAAAAAAAAAAAAAAATGTGACAACTATGTGTTTTGATGAGATCTAGATTTTTGGTGAAGTTGTCTCTCTTACGGTTTACCAGTTACATAAGTCATTCAGAATGAATAGATCTTCACAGGCTATCGCCAGAAAATTCCAGATGTACATTTCATTTGCTGTATCTTTAATATACAGTATTTTAATCAAAAGCGTTAGAGCCATTGTTGAGAAAATAAAATTGTTCGAAATATTTTCCATGTAAAGGGTAGTTTGGTATTTAACCGAAATTTGGTTTTGGAGTTATGTCAGCAGAAACATGCACACGCACCTTTTTCTAAAAATATTTTGTTGGATTCCGATGACCCTAAAACATGTAATCTCTTGAAATCTCGGTATCGAATTTTTGAGTCGAATACAATACCTCTCTAATCACTATGTACATCCGTCGCAAAAAAAAAAAAAAAAAAAAAAAAAAAAAAAAAAAAAAAAAAAAATCATGTGAGAAAGTCATGTGAGGAAACGCAGCAACAAGTTGCGACAAGTTCCAAACGTTAATATCACTAACCCATAAGATAAATAATCATAATCAAATACATAACTTAAGCTTCTTCAACAACAAGCTATCAATATTAACTAAAACTATTAACGACACAAAACATAATACAGTTTGGATTCTAAAACCTGCCAGTTTCCATGTGTTCATCGCAGCCTGTGACAAGTACAATTAATAATATGATAGTTGTAATACTTCTCTAAGGGTTTATTCTACCGAATATTATCATGCTACACACGAAAGCATATGATGCGCAGAAATAATAAAAGTATCATTAAGAAAAGCAATGTTTTGAAACATTTTTAAGATCCAATTTTGAGCAAATTTTATCATTTTGGGAGATGGTAACTTTTAAGTATTTATTTATTTATTTATTTATTTGTTTGTGACTTCACAATTCCATCATGGTCGCGTATCTGTTTTGGGTTGGGGTTGGATATAAAGGGGCGGTCTAGGTGTGCTGTGGCAGCTTGATGATAGAATGTACTGTGTGCAATACATGGTAATACTCGATAATATTTTGATTTCCTCTGTGAAAATGTGTTCTCTATTCAGAATTTTTGGGCTGAGGTGAAAAGGGAACTGCGCTTTAAGTACTTGTAAATGGGCGAAGGACAAAATATAGCTTCTGGGTAGAAATTCAAGAAGCTTGAGCTCTGTAGCTTCTCGTCCACATTACTGTAGTCATTTATTTTGTTTATGCCCCGAAGGTTGAGGGCAGTTAAACCGCTGAGGGATCATACATCCGATATTAATTATGTTTATTTGTTGTGTTTTAGTTTTCGAAGATAACAGTTTATTTATACATATTTCTTAGTTATTTAACACGAGTGTGAGTAGAGTTATGTTTTTGTGTGCATAAATGGGCCCATAACTTCAAATGCCAAAGTTATATTAATGCAATATTATGTTCTACATATCCAGTCACAAAATTAACTATATAAAAAAATGACAAGTAGCACGAGATTTGAGCCTAGGATTTTATGAGTTGAAGCAAGGCCTGCTTAACCTCTCGGCCACCGTAACGTTGTTCCGTGATCTCTTTATAGTACTCAGAAGTTAACCATTGCGCTGTCAGTCACAGACCACTGTACAGTTCTTTCGTGTGTATTGTGAACACAGCTTTTATTGTGTTCACGGGTGCAATGTACATATGTGCTAGAGAAAGTAAACAAATGCTTTTTTTATACAGGGGATACTAAAACATGTATTCCTCGGTGAGGAATTTTTTCTTTGTGCAAAATTTTGTCTATCTCTAAGGTTTACCAGGTACTCAAAAGTCCTGAATGAAGAAAACTTTCGAGGCTATTCAAAAAAACTGAAGATACACATCTCAGTTGTCATGAAAAATCATAGACATGTGATATTTTATTCAAAATCGTCCCAGCCATTTTTGCAAAGTAAATATTTTCGAAAATCTTCGTGTTGTATCCTTGGAAGGCGCATAACTAAAAGATCACATTTCTTATTTAACTGATCTTTCGTTTTTGAGTTGCGCTGTTCACATACACAAACACACAACTTATTTATAAAAATACTTTTTATTCAGGGCTCCACAAATCATGTATTTCCGATGAAACAGCATTATCAATTTTTTTTGGGTAAGCATAAAAACTAAAATCAAATTCCATAATAATTTAAATTATTTGTTTTTTCTTCTTCATTAACGCGGACTATCGATTACATAACAGATTCCTCTAAATAGACTCAATAAAATTTATTTATCAGTTAATTGATAAATTACTTTGCTTCCATGCCTATCTACGTGGTGGAAGAAGTAAAAATTCACAAAATTTAACTTATATCCTGCAGCTATAGAATGCGAATAAGTAATTATTGTGAGGATACTGACTTAGAATACATTGGTTTTTAAATGTGCTTAAAAGCGACAGGCCTATGTCAATAGATCTTCTGGCGTGTATAAGAACTCCTGCGGGACGAAATTTCGACACCTGGTGGCGCTGATATGATCATGGTAATTGATAGTACTCGATGTTCACGCCCAATTATTGTTGGTTATTTCAAGTCACTAGTGCTCTGTATTTTGTTGCGGCCATATGAAGAGTCATCATGACCGTGACGAAGGATAGACACACAGATAAACTCTGGTCTATCATAGTACTGTACATCAATCAGCTCGGGGAACTCAGTTTGCTATATTATCTATACGTTGTCCGACAAGTCTGGAATTATGGGAGATACTTGTTTATCTTTAACTATAATTAAATTACACATTTTCTCTATACGAGTTTCCCCAAGTTCCAGACATCTCTGGAGACTAACCTACATTCTATTCAGAACACGGTGAAAATATCAGCAGGGGCTTCACATTTTTCCTTGATCCGTGTTCATAGATGTTGGAGATAGCATCTTTACTTAGCATAACTTATCTGTAAGGTAAACACAGAATCCAAAGTCCAAGAGGTTTAGGTCTGGCGACCGTGGAGACCACTCTCTGACTCATCTGCGTACTAGGTGTATCAGGAAAATTATCTAGCCAGTGCCGAAAACTTGTGGCACAATGTGTTGCAGCACCATCCTGCATAAACCATTCTGGTCTTCCACCATGCAGATCCAACTCAGGCATGCGCTTATCTCCTAGTACCTGGAGATATTTTTCTCCATCCACTATTCCAGAATAGAAGAATGGTCCAATGATGTAGCCATTCCAAATTCCACACTATACCAATATGAGCTGTTCTCCTAGCTGCTTACCTCTGTCGCAATAATGAGAGTTAAAGGTGGGCCAGTATCGGAGATTCAGATTATTTAACTCCTCTTGTGAGAGAAGAGCACCTTCGTGAGGAACCTCGGTCTATCTCATCACGGAACCATTGACATATTTTCATCCTATGGCTCGGCTCATCATCCGATGATGCATTACTTGAAGTTTATATATATTTTTATTTTCTTTTTAAGGATATCGAGGGTAGTTAGTTCTCTTAGGTATTTTCAGTTCCATACTTGTCCGTCGTTGAGACTGTTTTGGACTAACTATGAACTTTGCCATAACTTTCACGAACTTCAGGGGAGAATGGTGGATGTTCCGATCTGAGAAGATCGTGGACAGATCCCACTCTCCCGCCACCATTTTCTGTAAGCAACTCACACGCCCGCACAGCAAAATGATCTCAATGCGTTCTTCCTGCGTCTGCATGATTCATATAATAGACAGAAGAAAAAAAAAAAAAAAAAAAAAGAAAACTATTATATCGCCTAAGATGTGCGATAAGTCGGACACTTGTGTAATGCAGTACGATATAATGTTTTATGTCCGGTGAAAATCTGAACACTGAATCTTCCTACAAAGCGTAAAATCGTCTTCGCCATAAAATATCAAAACGGCTTCCGTCCCTGTACATTTTACTGGCAAACCGTTGGAACTATGTTCATATATGCACATGCAAGTTGTTCAAAATCATGAAGTACTGTGTATATTCACCCCTTGATAAAATCAGCTAGCCACAAGCTTTTCAAATCTGTAACATATTCTTGCTCTTTACATAAAATGTTGCATGAACTGCAGGGATGCTAGCACAGCTCATATAAAAGCCAATATAGGTAGACATTAGCTTTATCGCCGCCGTTCTGATCGTTATTGTGCCGTGAGCAAGACTTTATGGTTTCCTTGGCCACGTTGTAAAGTGGGATTCCCTAGAGATGGTCTGATCTTCCATTACGTTGTCGCTCGGAAATTGTGTGTGCTTTTTATGGCAGAGTTAGATAAATAAACATAATATACAGATTGGAAACTTGAAACGCATGCGCTCTATTTTTCCTTTACCATGTGTCTAATAGGCAGAGAAAGATTGTATTTCATTAAAAATTGCTGAAAATCGTGTTGCATCCTTGGAAGATGCTGAACTTATCAAATTTGGTATTTAACCGATTTTTCGTGTTTGCTTTCTCTAGTAGTATGTACAATTACATAGTAGGAAGATAAGGTACCTCTTACATGCCACCGAAAAATTCCTCAATACATTTTTTTGTGAAGTTATTCATTTCCGAGGGATATCCGTTGTTATAGGTTTAAATTTTCCAACACTTACACTTTATCAAATGACAGCTCTTTCGTTTTTCCTTCCCTGGGCAATCAAAGAGAGCGGTGTATAAAATGATAATTCTTTCGTTTTTCTTTCTCCTGGACAATCAAAAATAGCGAAATTTCAAAGTATTCACATAGTAGCCCGCTCTTAAAATATTTGACTATAGCTCAAGCCTGGTGAATTCCCCCATTCTCATTGCATCTGCAAGGAAATATGTAATAAAGCAATTTCTACTAATGTTTATCTAGATTATCATGAAGTATATAGAAGAAGAATCTCTTGTCAAATTAACCCTGCAGAATGGGTAGAGAACGTCATGTGAATGTTAAATAAAATGTTTTATGTATAGTTCATATGAAGTGTAAAATTTGGACTAGAGATATGCATATAGCCTAAGAAACAGGGTTCGTTACTTTGATTTGTATTTATTGTGGTACCAAGAAGAATTTCAGCATGACTAATAGAATGAAGCAGCATTACCAGGTCAAGGATTCCTATTTATTATTTAGATGATGTGACTAATTTTTACTAATTACCGATATCGTTATTACTGGTCATAAGTTGACTTTCCCACATATAACCTGGTTGCTATAGAAACAAAAGAAATCGCAATACTTTAATGGACTCAAAAGACACACGTGCGGTAAAAATACTTAAAATTACCTATTTTTTCAATCTATTGTACACTATCTCGTACCTTTGTTTAGATTTCTCCGGAACTAATGTAGAACATCCCACTCACCAGGCCTCTTCTATTTCTCTGTCCTGTATCATAACTTTTTCCAAAATAATATTGTCAAATCGATTTTAATTAGGGTACTACAGCCAACAAAACGTGTTTATAAAAAACAAATATGAAAAACTACATAACGACTACCAAATGTTTCTTTCTCATAAGTCGTTTGCATCCAACAACTATTTTAATTCATTTATTACTATATTTTAATTAATGTTAATCTCATCGTCCAAAATATTTGTTAAGTGTATTGCAGAGTGTCAACTTCCTTTCGTGTTTTCAAACTTTTCCTCGATTCTGGAATGGTACACTTTCCACACTTTTATCGCAATATACGAATTACGTGTAGTTTGTGTACATTTACTACACTAAAGTTATTACATATTCAAAATATGTAATCGGAAAATCCATAACTCTTTGCTGTACGAGTGAAAGCTTTACAGGGTTCAGTGACGGGAAGTTGACATGTGCATACTCATATTTTAATAGTATGTATACCCTTAAGTCAGAAACGAAATGGGGTTAGCAGAAGTACAGAGGAAAAGTAACAAGAAAAAGAATAACAGCGGACAAAGATACACACGCTGTAGATTTCCCAGGGGACTGTAAGTTTGCCTTGGCGCTCCAGTTGAGCCCTTGGGAACCCACCAACAATATCGGGCTTTCTGAAGTCTCGGCACCCAATTTTCCGTCATCTTAGATCCTTTGCGCCGCTGTAGAGGTTCTTCCGGCTTGCCCTGGGATCGGAAATCTCTTGTCTTCCATCTGCGATGTTGACCCAAGCATGACAGGCGACCATCTGCCCTTAACCTGAACAAAGAACCTGTTATCAGGGTCTGTTGCACAAAAATATTGCAAATCTTGCACACTGTGTACAAATCTACTTAGAATAATGTTGCTTTCCATTGCTGGTGTAGACATTAGCTGTGCTTTTAAATAGTACAGAGTTGAACTGTTAGATGTAAGAGAAAAGAGTTACATTCACATGATTTCTCTATATTCAATTATTCCTATACCTCTGCTGAAAAGTATTCTTATAAGCGCTTACTATGTTCACAATCATAATTAACCGTAAGAATTGCGTTAAATTAAAAACCAGACGATAGATATTTTAATAGAACTCTTCATAATAAATTACATATACGTAACAATAAACATTAAATTAAATGTAAATTTAGAAAATTGCAAGGTCCTAGCTTTCAAGTTCATGTCTATTTCAAACATAAGAAACGAGACAATCAGATCAGTTCTCATCACGTGATCATTCTACTATTCTCATCAGATTTTCGTTGACATGTGTTGACTCGCAGATCTGTAAAATCACGGTTCACAAATCGCTGAAACATGTATAAAAATCACAACAAAACAAATCCTGACGGTAGACGGTAATATTTCCGTTATTTTAACGTTTTTCAACCATTTTATTTGCTGTTGATTTTGTTAACTGAAAATATCCTCTTGTCAGTGGTCGCTTTACAGGTCGCCTTATTAACTCTCTCATCGTATTAACTGACGTTAAGCCAGTTGCTGTCTTAGGATTGGGCTTCTGCTTGCATTTGTCGATGTGAATGATAACATAATATCGCTATAAGCTTTAAACGCTTTGAACGATGAAGTTATTGCCTTCTCTACTATATATGTATAATATGGAGAATAGATTGCATTCCATCCAAAAATTAGATATCGAGATTTCACCGAAAGTTTTGTGTGTGTGTGTGTGTGTGTGTGTGTAACTCAAAAAACCAAAAGACGGTTAAGTACCAAACTTAATGGTATTTAAGTTTAGCCTTACAAGGATGCGACAAGAAGATTTTCAGGAAAATGCCCCCATCCCAAACTTATTGTTTACATGGATCATTTTTTTCAATTTTCTCAAAAATGGCTCTTGATGATTGTGATTAAAATTATCAAAGATATATAATAGCAAATAAAACGTACATCTTGTTTTTCAAGGCATAACCTCTGAGGCCCTATTTATTCTCGAGGAATTTTCCATAATCGGTAAACAGTAAGAGCTAGATATTATTTTATTGCTCAAAAATGTAAATCTCGTTAAAGAGACCATTCATTATTATTATTATTATTATTATTATTATTTATATTTTTGTGGAGTTAATTATTAGTGAGACATTCCTTATTATTGGTTTCAACTGTAAATATTTATATTGTTTTTTCTCAAACGGGAAATCGTCATACGTTTTCTGTTTTACTCCTGTTTATGTAAAGAGAACCGTATTTCAATATAATCGCATAGCGACAATTTTTAAAAGATTTTACTATCACTTAAGCCTAGTGCACTATCTTATTTCTTTCTACTGTGTATGTATGCGAAAGTGCAAACCGCGCGCGCGAACAGCATAACTCAAAAGCGAAAAGTCAAAATACGTTTTTCCTTTAAAATCTTCCTGTTGAGTCCTTGGAAGATACGGAAGTAAATCAAGTTTGGATTGAAACGGTATCATTTTTTTAATTATGCTGATCACTGATGTACGAGCAATTTGTTTTGTTTTTGTTTTGTTTAAAATGCTTTTTTGGATTCAGGGGTCCCAGAACGTGTTGCTCTGGTGGGTGGAATATAATACATACACCCCCTATTTACTATACATAGTATACGTACTTATATACTATACATAATAATCTGTTGTAAAAATAAGGCAATGTTCTAATGTAAAAATACTTTAAAGAAGAGAGAGATAAACGATAGCGGGTAGAGAAAGTCATTATATTTGTTATAGTTGAAAAAAATTACAGAAATAGATTTTATTTTAAACGTTCATTTTGAGAAGATAATGTCTGCTAATTCATCATGTTATCACTGGCCAAAACATGAAACATACGAGTTTTGGCTAAACGTGTGTGTGAAACTTGGCTGAAAGTTTGTGCGACACTGTGTATAAAACGCACCGGTGTTGGCTAAAAGTTTGTGTGAAACTATGAAATTGGAACCACAAGTGAAACACTCAAAAGTGTACTGAAATGCGCTGTTGACCGAGTAAGAATACATAAGGTGGGATGTAAGAAATATAGCACTATATATTTTACTGCGTTTGCGCCTAAGGATGCTGTTAATTATATTCTGAAGTTGAGCAAGATATTTCATTAAGATTCAGGTTGGATCCAGCCATGCAGCAACTGAATAATAGGGCAGGACATCTCTTCCAGACACTTATTGTAATATTCTGTGACAATGAATAGCGTGTTTTCCTCTGGCAATATGAATATTAATGGCTAAAGTTATTCTAACTTGGAAATCGTTGGAGACTGCCATTTATCAGACAGTGTAAGAACAGTGTCACATTTTCATTATAAAATCTCTGGAGCTATTGTTAGTACTTATAATTTGTTGCTTTCCCTACCACTTGTGTGAGTAGAGGAAGCATCACATTCAACATATTTTGTTTATTTAGGTGATACATCTGTGAAATTTGGAAAATCCACAGTGTGTAAGATATCTAATTGAAATTTACCTACACCAGTTATGCATAGTAATGCTGATATTTCTGACACATACCATCGCTAATCGTTATTACATCTTTAATTAAATAATTTTGCATTGCCTAAATTGTTTTAATAAAAATCTTATGTCTATTCACATGACTTTCTCTACACCTCTAATAAATTATTGTTGAAAATCTTATTCTTCTATCTACTTATAGCTAATTGGGATAAACTTTAGTAGAAATGGTATTATTAAGTTTCCTTATTAAGAGAAGGAAAATAAGGGAATACACAGGACTAAATTAGTGAAATCCGTTTCTTTCAATTACCAGGAGTTGAAGCTTTAAATATTTTAAAACTGACACCAATAACAAGGAATATCACAAAAATGATTAGCTCAACGAAAAAGAACCTTTATGACATAAATTATGTTTTTTAACGAGATTACATATTTTTATGTCTATCTGTTACGGTTTACCAATTAGGCAAAATTCAGTAAAATTTACTCAGAATGAAGAGGTCTTCAGAGGCTATTTCCAGAAAATTAAAAAAATGTATTTTATTTGTCGCTTAAATCTCTTTAATATACAGTATTTTTATAAACATCATTAGAGCCATTTTTGAGAAAATCATACTTTTCGATTTTTTTTTCCACGTAGAGAGTAGTTTGGGAAGGGGCGATTTTTCTTAAAATCTTCGTGTCGTATATTTGGAAGATACTGAACTTAAATAGCAAGTTTGGTATTTTACCGACTTTTCGTTTTTGAATTAAATGTTCAATTCCTATATTTTCAAGTGGGGAATAGTCAAACATATTTTACTTTACCTAGCACGAAAGTACAATGTACACAATAGAGAGAGAAGGTATTGTATTCCACCCAAAAATTCGATACCGAGGTTTCATCGGAAATGCTTTGAATCCAAAAACAAAACCTTTTGAGAAAAAGTGTGAATATGTCTGACAGTATAATTAAAAACGAAAAATCTGCTACATATCGAACTTGATATTTAAGTTCAGTAACGTCCAAGGATGCGACAATGCGATTTTCAGGAAAATCCGTATCACAAATTACCCTGTACATTTTCGAAACGTTCTCAAAAATTCTCAAAAAGACTAATAATTTTTATTAAAATACTGTATATTGAAGCTACTTACATGGCAAACGCGCGCGCGCGCGCGCGCGTGTGTGTGTGTGTGAGTGTGTGAGTATGTGTTTTTTATGCTGAATTTCTTGGGAATTGCACCTGAAGTCTTCATTTTCATTGACTTTAGCATCACAAAACTTAATACAAAAAAAAGTAAATCTCGTTAAAATACACAAATTTATGTCATACAGTATTTTTGTAGAGTTCAGCATTTTCAAAGTATTCCTTGTTATTCCTGTTATTGATTTTAGAATTTCCAATACTTAGCGTTTGCTTAAATGGGAAGTCGTTATCCGTTTTTTTTAATCTTGGTCATTCTAAGAGAAGAGAGTTTCATATGGCTGACAGAGCGACTGGCTTTTAAAAAATTTGACTCGCTTTAGCCTAGTGCATTCCCTTATTTCCCTTAAGGAGTTTGTCTTGATTAGCACGATGTAGAATTATTTGTTTGCAGAAGTAGAGAAAGTGATGTAAATAGTACACGAGTTTTACCGTCATTTTTATTTTTTGAGTCAAGAAAGCGAAATCTAAAATGTAGACCACAATAAGTTTTTTGTTTTGTTGTAGCTTAACGCCATTTAATATGGTTAGTCATATCGGACGATGAATGAAGCCGGTGAAATGATGCTTAAGTGATCTTGGGGCCCATGGAGCTTAAAGTTATTCGATATTCGTCTTCCCTGAAAAAAAAATTCGTCCCAAGCAAGATTCGAACTCGCGACCTCTTGAATGTCAGACACGCTACTGCACACTACCCAGGTGTGCAAGAGATATTCCTTGTTATTGGTTTTAAAATGCTAAATATTTCAACTTTTCTCAAACGAGGAGTTGTTTTTCACTTTTTTCAGTTTGCTCATTGTAAGAGAAAGAGAGTTTAAACTGCATTACACAACAAGCTGGTTATTATTATTATTATTATTATTATTATTATTCGATTTGAGTATCGCTTTAGCATAGCGTATTCCCTTATTTTCCTTCTATTTAAAAGGAGTTTACCTCAGCACAAGTAGGGAGAAGAATGTGCCTTTGTAAGAACAATTTTTGCAAAATAGGTAGAGAAAGTTGCGTGAATGGATCACGTAAGATTTTTTACCACCGTTTTCAGGTTTTAAATTAAAGCTAGAAAAAAAAAAAAAAAGACCTCAACTTATTTGTAGCTTTAAAGTCCTTTAACCTGATTGGTCATATTGGACGATAAATGAAATCTGTAAATAATGCTCAAATGAACTGGAGTTTATGGATCTTAAAGATACCAATGGCCTTCTCAGGACAAGGGAAAGGCAATGGAGGGGGAAAAGAAGAAGAAAAATAACTCGCTCTAAGCGAGATTCTAACTCGCGACCTCCTAAATGTGCAGCAGACACGCTACCCCCACAACACCGAGGCGGGCCATCAAGTTTGTTGACTTCGCTTGTTACCAGCAAATTATTCCGCATATAAATTTAAAGCATTAGACGTTTGTTGAGTCGAATTGTCTATAATTTATAATAAATTTATTACCTGAAATTTGAATAGTATTATAAATAATACGTTACAAAACTGGGCTTACTAACTAGTGGTCTAAATAACTGCCTGTATAAACAATTATAATGGAGATAGTAAATTGTGAGCGTTAAGAATATGCTGAATAGATCGTGTTGCTTCCGTGTAATATCACAGCGGTATGTTCCAGGTTTTAGCGCTCTAATGAAATTCTCTTGCCCAAGCACAAATAAAGCACAGCTGGAAGCGAGGTTAAGTCAAGACGCGAGTGCAGTGTAAAGAAAATGTAATGGAGACAAAAGCAGAGCATAAATCAGCACGTTAGAGTGTAAGTACCAGCGAGCCAGCGTTTAAGAATGCCAGGGAAATATTTTCAAAGACATTTCTACTCCAAACAAACGTGGATTTTGGTTGGAATGTAATGAATATTTGAGATGTTGGCACTAAAGCATACATGTTTCTGCAAATAGCCTAAGAGCCCCTCTACATTCGCATTGACTATGACTAAGAAAAGGTGGAGAATGCAGTTCTTATTATACAGTTTATTGCATAACCATTTTTGTAATGTTAACCGTATTGTCATGTAAACGGTTTTTTACTTTCTCCACATGCACTATGTACATAGTGTATAGAGAAAGATTGCACTCCACCAAAAAATTCGATACCGAGATTTCACCGGAAATATATGTTTTAGGGTCCCCAATATCCAAAAAAAAGCATTTTCACAAAAAGGTCCGTGTGTGTGTGTGTGTGTGTGTGTGTGTGTGTGTGTGTGTGTGTGTGTGTGTCTGTGAACACGATAACTCAAAAACGAAAAGTCGGTAAAATACCAAACTTGGTATTTAAGTTTAGTATCTTCCAGGGATGCGACACGAAGATTTTGAGAAAAATCCCCCCACCCCCAACTACCATTTACATGGAACTTTTTTCGAAAATTTTGATTTTCTCAAAAATGGCTCTAATGATTTTGATTAAAATTTCGTATATTAAACATATTTACCTGACAAATAAAATGTATATCTTGAATTTTCTGGGAATAGCCTCTGAAGAGTAGTTTATTCTGAATGAATTTTACTAAATTTTGAATAACTGCTAAACCGTAAGAGATAGACAAAAACTTACTACACAAAAAATGTAGAGCACATTAAAACACACAATGTACGTTATATACATTGTTTTTCGTGGAGTTCGTCGTTTTTGTGACATTCCTTATTTTTGGTTTCTGCTATGAAAAACGTATACTTTTCTCATAAAGGCACTTGTCAACTCCTATCCATATAGACAAAGGAACTTCATTGACATAGCAACCAGCTTTTGACTATCACTTTAACCTACAGTTGTCCCTTATTTCGCTTCTACTTACAAGGAAGCGAGTAATTAGACTATTTCTGCTATTTTTTTCTGATTAGCAGAAAGTAAATAAAAGTATAAGCTTTTTAAGAATAATTTGTTGCAAGGATATGGAGAAAGTCATGTGAATGGTACACATCAGATTTTTTTCTCTCCTATTTACGACAAAGAAAATCTACTTCTGGTAATGCAGCTGGAATCATTACCATGTTACTTGAAATCAGCTCCACATCGCCAAAAGTTGAAGTTTTAGGCAGATATTTATGTATACTAATATATTGAATAGAAAACCCAGATGTTAAAGTTGTCACATAACAGTAAAACAACGCAGACTGTGCACAATATAAGTACAATAGAGAATACTTTGTCACGTTTCCATCGCACGAAACAAGTAAAAGTAATTCTGCAAAATAAAAAGTACTTGCTAAGCATTTCAATGCATGACGTGTTTTGAGTTACCTTCTCTAGTTGTTGCATGCTTTTGATTTTACTTTCTCTGCTTAGTACATAGTACCACATTCCGATAAAAATTTGATACCAAGATTACACTGGAAATACACGGTTTAAGCTCCCCTGTATAAACACCTATTCACATGACTTGCTCTACTATTACAAAACATTATTCCTTTGTGTGCATCGTGGTAATTAAGCGTTTAGCAGAACGGTTGTATTAGTTCCTTTTAAGTAGAAGATAAATAAGAGAATACACTAGCTGTAAGCGACAGTCAAATCTTTTAAACACCCGATTGCTCTGCAAAACAATTGAAATTCGGTTTGCTTGCACGACCAGGAATAAAACAAGATAGAGATGAAACGAAAAAGTTTGAGAAGCTTAAAATTTAAACCAACAAAAAGAAATATTTCAGAAACGGTTGACTCAAAAAAAAAAAAAAAAAAAAAAAAAAAAAAAAAAAAAAAAAAAAAAAGAGGCTTTTCCCAGAAAATACAAGATATGCATTTTGTCATATAAATATCTTTAATATAACTACGGTATTTTAATCAAAATTGTTAGTGTCATTTATGAGGAAAGCAGGCTTTTCCTTGTAAAGGATAGTTTAGGGAATGGGAAATTCTTGAAAATCTTCGTGTTGCATCCTTGGAAGCTACTGAACTTGAAGTTTGGTATTCAGCCGACTTTTCGTTTTTGAGTTGTGTGTTCACAGGTACACGGGCACAAATACATTGACCTTTTTCTTAAAATGTTTATTTCTAAACACAAGGGACTATAAAACGTATACCTCGAGTGACATTTCGGTATCGAATTTTCGAGTGGAGTGCATTTTATTTTACGGATTCGATACATGGGCAGTCAGAAAACAGGGCAACAAACTACTGGCAGTAGCAGTGGATTTTTGGGGCCGATCTACATCAATTTCAAATCGGGATAAAATCAAGAATAATAGAATAAGAAAATCATGCGGGTCGAAAACAACATATTGGAAAACATCGCCGAAGGACGTTTAAGGTGACATAGGCACCTCACATGAATGGGAAAGAATGTCCAATGGGAGGCTAGAGGAAGGAAAGGAAGAGGTAGACCAGAAGAACATTGGGTGGAATAAGAAAGGATGTATGAGGCAGAGGTCTTTTGGGACAGATAATTTAAGATTGGACAACTAGTGATAGTTGGAACAAACATGTTTAATGAATTTCAGGTAGTCCTGGCGATTATAAAATAAATTACTTCCAATATATTACAGGTTTTACTTAACTTGAAGCTACAAACTACCTTTTTCTTTCAATAGTCTTGGGCGTAAACGTTTCCTAAGCGTACGTTTTCTCAGACTGGAACAAGTGAAATCGATGGACCAGTGGAAGCTGTTCAGACACGTTAATGAGAAATCATTGTTCCGGAATCTTGCGGTACTTCAAGCGGCGAACACGGAGGTGTGCTATATCCCTTATATCCTCTCCATCGGAAAAGGAAAGAAAATGAATTGGACAGAATAAAAAGGCCGGAGTGAAGATAAAAATATAGTTCCTTTCTTCGTTTGTCGTCGCTGCAATTCAAATGTTTTGTTAGAGCTCAGCGATAACTTATCAATATCATAGTTGACATTTTAGAAAGAGTAAGGAAAGCATGACAATGTTAAGATTGGCAGTCCATGGAGTTGAAGGAAAATGCCTTTAGGAGAATAAGAAATAATTGCAATTGTTTACTAATAATGTTTACTACGACGTTTAAAATAGGTTGTAAGAACTTGGTAACGCACTAGCAAGAACGGAGTGCTATCCTGCCTGCAGCATGCAATGCAGCTTGGCGTTGGGGCAAGTGCCGTTACGGTTGAATGAAGTGTTTATTGCCTTTCATCGTCAAATTGATTATATTTTGACATGCATGCCACGGGGGGGGGTCCTTCCTTTTCATGAACATAAACTGTAGTCAACAGGCCTACCCATCTAGACATAATGATGTTTGTTAAGAGAAACGACACAACTTCATAACTGGGAAGAAGTGCAATACTTCTGCTAAGAACTTTGCTCACTAACGTATTGACATTCATGCTCCCCTTCCAGTGCTGTTGCTGCGTACGCGTGTTCTCTGTCTCAACGGAGCAGATTTGGAACACGGTGATCTTAAAGGTCTAAAAGGGTGTTTAAACTGTAGAACTGCCTATAATTATAATTCATAAATGTTCTAAAAGACTGGTTGACGCCAATGCCATTTTACGAGTATTTTCCCCGCCAGTTACCTTCCTGAAGTAGGTAAGAGGACATAGGACATTCCACCCAAAAATTAATGTGGAGTGTTCATGGATTCCTGGTCACGTTGGCTTACCGGGGAACGAACTAACATATTTGGCAGCAAAGACGGCAATCACAGTGCTGCAATTTCTTGGGTAACATCGGAAGACTTTAGACCTATTATGGAGAGCGTATTTTCGTGCTGGCATGAAGAGATTTCGACGAAATATCGGTAATTAAATCATTTGGACCACAGCCTACAAGCCCGGCTACCACTTACAATCAAGTCGTGTGAAACTTGATAGTTATTACATTAAGATACTCGTATGAAAATTCTGAAACTCGTTCCGCTCGTTTCATAAACATACTGTCTTCTTAATTATTATCGTTATACTCTACTATTCCAAAACGAGTAAACTCTTTTCGCTGATGACACATTTAAATCGTTACCTATTTCTGGGAATAAATTATATTTCAATTATGTGGCCCTAAACACAAGAACTGTCTATATATTAAGATAATGTAAAAGATAAAATTTCACGTTGTTGGTGTCCGTTGCCTCTTATTAACTGAGAGGTTAAGTAACTTCCGAACATTCACTGCCTACCGCGTCGCTAACGTAAAATTAATAACCTTGATGCACTGTTGCGAGGTTCTTCACTGACATTATTGCACTCTTAAGCAAGTAGGGCGGAGTGTAAGTCCATAAATCAAGCCATGTTTATTACTTCCTGGGTTGGATGACCTCATGCTGTGGCGAAGGAACCAAGGGCGCAGTCATTCATTACTTTACTATCGACATTGGAAATAAATTCCCATCTTTAAATGCCCAGCCTTCTAGGACTTCAGTTATTGAGTGTCAGACTTGAGGTGTATAAGGGCGTTGACCCATATTGATTAACGATGTAAAATGAGATTGCCATTTCTGTTTTGACTTTCTCAAGCACGTACATATTACATAGGTGGAAAAGGTACTGCATTCCATTCAAAATTTCGATATCGAGATTTCAGTGGAAATACACGTTTTTAGGGATTCCTGAAAATGCATTTTTACAAAAAGAGCCACGCGCGCGCTCGTGTGTGTGTGTGTGTGTGTGTGTGTGTGTGTGTGTGTGTTTATTCGTGTGTCTATAAACAATAAATATAACTCAAAAACGAAAGTACCAAACTTGTTATTAATGTTTAGTGTCTTCATACGACACAAAGATTTTCAGGAAAATCCCCTATCCCCTACTACCCTTTACATAAGAGATTTTTCGAAAATTATTATTTTCTCAAAAATGGCTCAAACGATTTTGATTAAAATACCACATGTTTAATATATTTTATGACAAATTAAACACATGTCTTAAATTTTCTGGTAATAGTGACTCTGGTTCTTCTGAATGACTTTGCATAACTGGTAAACCGTAACAAATAGACAAAAAAGTTACACCATAGATATCGTTAAAATGCGCGATTTTTTTTATTTCTTTTTGTAGTATTAATCATTTCAGATATATTCCTTGTTATTGCGATCAATTTTAACCCGTTGTTGCCTGTCGGTACCTGTAAGTAACTATACAAAGAGGGTTGTACTCTAGGATTAATTTCATGTTATACTAAGCTTCAACCCTAAACGACAAGTAATCAAGACTGTTTTATATTGTAAAATATATATAATTTTTGCCTTAAAATTGCAGTGATTTTTTAAAATAAATAAACAAAAAGAGAAAACCGACATAACTAGAGCCAAATGTAACCCCGTTAACTTTCAAGCATCACACCGATTATTTTACTTGGATTCTCCCCGTCATTTACAACAGTCACTGAGATTTGAACTTGCAACATTTGGTTTTGAATGGATGCCCAGTCTATTACCTATCATCTAACATTCATGGCCATTTATATAATAATGTTATAGGTTTATTCCCAAACTCCAGTTTTAAACTTAAAGGAAAAACGGCATATGTAGTATACTAGTGCAGGCAACTAAGGATTAAAATACTCAAACTTTTCTCTTAAGGGAATTCAAAGAGAGAAATGTACTGGGGTGGCTCAGTGGTTTCGTTACCGGATCTTTGCTGAGGATCCATTTTTAATTCCGGCTCGGGTGGTGACTTTAAGTAGGCCTAACTCAAGTCAAATATCCCCAAGACTCAACATGCTTCGGAATTCACAGTAAAAGCCTATAGGTCCCCTCACTCAACCGCTATCAAAATCTTCTATCGGAGTTTATACATCACTCAATGGGTATCTTCCACTCAGAAATGGCTCTGTCATCGCTTAGTGGATTATAGGTAGCCTACGAAGGGCAGATACGAGTAACGTAGAATGTTAGAGAATGAGATAATTGAGCTAAGCATTTACATTGTTTCATTATATATTTTGCTATCGGTACCAACAAAGGAAATAAGGCACGCCTGGGTACTGTGGTGGTAGAATGTCTGCCTCACATTCGAAAGGTCGTGAGTTCGAATCTCGTTAAGGGTGAGTTACCCGGATAAGGTTTTTTTTTCGGGGTTTTCCTTTATCCTGAGAAAACGAATGTCGAGTAACTTTAAGCTCCATGGACCCCGAGATCATTTGAGCATCATTTCACCAATTTCATTCATCGTCCGATATGACCAACCAGATTAAAGGACGTTAGAACTACAAAAAAATAAATAAAAAAAAAATAAGGATAGTAAAATTTTAAGTATTTGGTCGCTGTATATTAACTTTGAAATTCAATCTGTTTCTGCGACATCGTGAGAATCGACTGCATGGCAGCACTTTATAAAATGATAAATTATTGAAAAATTCAAAAGCGTAGTAGTGCATACCTTGGAACTAGCTGGTGCCACAAAAAATACCGAAATAGTTGAGGATTGTTTTATAGTAGGTTCGTTTTTGTCTTTTTTGTTTTACTGATTATAAATCGAAAATGTGCAAAATTCCTTCAGATTTAAGTGGACTTCACATGGTGTTCTATAAAATTCAAGAAATTTTGTCATGTAAAGTGTCTTTAATATATGGTATTTCAAACAGTTTTTTTTTCAGCCTTTTAAGAAAATAAAACAATACCGAAACAATTTCCATGTAAAGGGTAGTTTCGGGTATGGTTTTTTTTTTTAAATCTCCGTGTTGCTTCCTTGGAAGATGAACCTAAATAGTAATTGTGGTTTTTAACCAACTTTTCATTTTTGAGTTCTGCTGTTAACAAATACACACATACGGAGCCATTTCTAAAATTGTTTTTGAGAGGTTCAGGAAGCCTAAGATAGCGCTGAGATCGCGACATCAAAAATCAAACCAATCTACCGGATATCTTGGAAATAAATGACTGATGTCAAAAGGTTATTTGAAATAAATTATTGAATGTTCTAAACATACCTACATATGTTTTATAAGTACGTTATTGTCCATCGTTTATAGTTTGACCATTACATAAAAGTATACAAAATTCTTTTTGAATGAAGTGGACTTCACAAGCCACCCATGCAATTCGTATTGATTCTATTTATCATGTAAACATCATAAATATGTGTTATTTTGATAAAAGTTTTTAATAGTTTCTGAAAAATAGAAATATAGACTTTTTTTTTCAAATACATGGTAGTTTGGGATGCGGGATTTTCTTGAGAATTTTCTCGTCGTATCATTGGAAGATACTGAAATAAAATATCAAGTTCGGTATCTAACCGACTCTTCGATTTTTAATTTTGCTATCACACAACATACACAGCATTTTCTAAAACAGTTTTTTTAAATTCTGGAGACCTTCAAAAACCTATGAAATTAAGATATTGCACGTTTTAGTGGAACGCAAAACTTTAGGTGAGTACGAATAGTAGAGAAGGCAAAAACGTTAATGTGATAAAATCTCCTCTAAAACATAAAACAGCTAAGTGATGCTACGAATTTTACACGCATTAACCCGCTGTTCTTGTGGGAATAAACGGTATAGGAGCAGGATCAATTTGAAGCCCCAAATGTAGCTGGTTTGTGAAGTCATTAAGCTGATGCAGCAAATTAAAGGCAAACTAGTTAGGCAGCGTTGTGTTCCGGTACACCGCGGCGTTTGCCCCAGCCAAATTCCATAGCTGCTAGCGTATTCTACATCGCTATGGCGTGAACGTTATTGTACTAGAATGTTTTGCATACCACTCCCAGTGTACAGCGAAATATACCACACATTTCTGTAGAAGCTCGACAAACAACTGTGTCGGAAAGGGCTAGGCTACAGTATTATGTGATTAAGATAGTGGAGTATTCAATATTGAGATTTCAATGGAAATGCATGTTGTGAGATACGCTTTATGTTCTTCATTATGGAAATGATGGAAACAAAAATTTCGCTATTAGTATTGATCACCGTATTGCTTTTGATAAAAAAAATTATATGAGTTTCTCTATTTTTTCTGCAAACAAACTTTTCTTACGAAACTCTCAGCCGGCATCAACAAATGATACTCACTAGACTAAGAATTGGAAATACTAAATCAACTCAACAGCAACCTCCATCCTGTGAACATTGCAGCCAGAAACTATCAAACACATCATAACGGAATGTGCCCACTATTCTAACTGCAGAACCAGCCACCAAATTCCTCCAGATCTTCAGGCAATACTCGACGAACCAACCAAATTATCATAATTGTTTAAATTTGTAAACGTTCTACTGTACTGTAAAATATTGTATACTTTTAACACACTGTTGTGTGAATCACTACATTATCTTGACACTATAAGACCTGTGAAGTTAGGCCACATTAAATAACATTATAAATAAAAGCAACTTTTCTTAAAAAACATTATTCTTATATCTAACCAAGATAAACATTATCAGAAGTTGTCTTGTTACATAGTTGCTTATAAGTAGGAGGGAAATAAGGGAATGCTCCAGACTAAAGCTACAGCCAAATCGTTTAAAAGCTGTTACAACATAAATTGTGTGTTTTAACGAGACGTATACTTTTTGGTAGAAAGTGTTTTCTTATTTTTGCCAGTTTTGCAAAAGTTATCCGGAATGAGTAAGTGTTCAGAGTCTATTCCCAGATAACAGAAGAACAACATTTTATTTGTCATGTAAGCATCATTAATATATGGTATGTTAATCAAAATCGTTAGTGTCTTTTTAGAAAATCGAACATTTAGAAAAAAATGGGTACTTAGGTAGCAGGTACTTAGAGGTGGGGAAATTTTCTTAAAAATCTTCGTGTTACATCCTTGGAAGAGAATTAATTAATAGGTTTGGATTTAACCGACTTGTCGCTTTTTAATTATGCTGCCTACCCCTCACACAACATTTTTTTTTTAAAAAAATACATATTTGGGTTTAGAGGTCCAGAAAATACGTATTTTAGGTGAAATCTCGATATCGAATTTTTTGGTGGAATAAATATTTTTCTCTACCAACTACGTACACTGTAAATAAATGATAAAGTAAAAGTGAGTGTTGTGTTATCACACGAGTTTCTACCCTGTATCGTTAATTAGTGGCTATACAAATTTTCTTGGGAAAATTAACTTTTGTGTACTTCACTTTAATCCAGATAAACTTTGACACAAATAACTGCATTGCATATTTCATTATAGATTCAAGCAGAATAGCTACAATAAAACGTTTTAGAACTGTACTCTATAAGTTGGCCTTAAAATGTCATATTCATCCATGCAGTCGTGAAAAACAACAGAAAATCTACAGGACTTAAAAGAATGGCAAACTATTGCACAATGGTGAGCTACATGGGAAAATTTTCGTTATTTTTCAATTTGATAAACATAGTTTTAACGATTGTGTTAAAAATAGTATATAATTAAGGTATTTGCATGCAAATTATGTGGCGTATGTATTCGCCTTCATTTTAATAATTTTGAATAAATGGTAAAAAGATGTGACTAAATCTTGTGGTAGAGCAAAGAGCTTTCTAAAATATGAACTATCGCTTTCTGCTGCTGTTTTCTTGTTATATACATCGAAGTGTGTAAGTATGTAATGAAGTTTAAAACGGTTTTTAAAAATGGTTATAGGACGAGTAGAAGAGAAAGCAATGTGAATGCAACACATCAAATCTTTGTAAAAGAATGTAGTTTAAAATAAAAACAAACTCGGCGACAAGAGTGAGAAGAATATACTTGTGAATTTAATTCATTTTGTTGAAAGCATTTTCAGTTAAATTAACGTGAGTGCAATTCGTTTAAGGTTTCCCTCCAGCCAAAATTGTTTAATCTTATTGGTGCGTTCGGGTGAGATACAATAGAAAGGTGTTAAAAGTGTTTAATATGAAACTCTCTTTCTTTTAGGGGTTTTCATCGGAGCAGTGGTTTAATGCAATTTTAGTTTTGAAAATCTAGAATTGAATATTAAAAGGTATTTTTAAATGAGAAATAAAGTGTTTATTCACCATTTTTCCTAATATAAAGGTATGAGAATCAAAATATCCATATTCAACGTCGCTTCAAAATTTAGGTTGTATAACGGCGGTCATGTGATACAATATACTCGTATACCAAGCAAGATTAAGGAAAATCTTTTCGGAAAATGTATTTGTCTCATAAATTATAATACACTTTTCATTATTTAATAGGGTGTGAAATGGTAAAGACTTGAAGAGATAGTGGTTGCGAGTATGTAGCATTTAAATTTTTGGCAGATATGAGGACAGGAAAGTTAATAAGATAAGAGAAAAAGTAAGGGATAAAGTGAATGAGAAATTTACAAAAGCATTTATGAAATATGTAGGTATGAATTATATATTGTAGAGGCTATTTACTATAAATACAACCTGGTGGTAAGATATAGGGGATCCTTGACACTGTAGAGTTAGATGTTTTAAACATGTCTATTGTTTTAGTTGTTTGCAATATTGTAGTTGTAAATAAACTATTAATTATTTCTACACCATGCATGTAGGAAATAAAGATATTGGAATGAAGGGAGACATATCGCTCTGTGACACCATGATGGATCGATTGTGGCTACACCCTCCGGGAGGTAGGCTTGTAAAGAAGGAGCCGGAGGAGGTCCCAGGCCTTCAAAGATGCGCAGAAGTCCCTAGCATTTCCAGTTCGAACACTCGCGCACTTAAGAGGGTGACGTAGTGACCTAGTAGGTGAGAAAGCTCACTCTGTCGATGTAATCCTCCGTCATATAGGACTAACATGTTAGCCTCTGGTTCCAAAAGATCGCGGATTCAAACCCGCCGGAGGGCGATGGATTTTTTCAGGCGTAAACATTCTTAGCATGGTTTCCTTGGAGGGGAAGTAAAGTCATTGGTGCCGTATCATAGAATTTCGGCACATAAAAGATCCTTGAGTGTGACAAAGAGACCTCTGAGCAAAATTAAACGATCTTTCACGCAAATATAAATGGGACATTAAGAACCGCAGTAGTTAAAGACCATCCATAAATAAAACTCAATTTAATTTTATGTTTACAGTCTGACGGGCAAGGGAGGAATTTTTGTATTGTGACCTCTGTCTGGTACCACCGACACTTCAGGACCCGGAAGAACACTTAAAGCATGAAAGGGAAATGAAATGAGAGAAAGGAGAATCGTGGTAGAATACACGACTTTGGCGACCAGAGTAAAACCACGAAAAGCCCTGTGGGCGGTCGCCAGGAATGAAGATCGGGACCTCTTGAATGCGAACCCCACACGTTACCTCGGAGCCATCTCGCTCAATTGTACCACACATATTGTCATTATTTTAATCCTAAGGTTGACAGTCGTTGGATTGTTGTTCGCGTATCATATGTAACTGAGAAATCTTCAAGCACTATCCTTTGTTTTATTTCTATCTATTGGAACTTAAGTTGGTGGTATTGAATATAAGAGCTGGTGATTGAGGGAAATTACAATAACAAAAGGAAGTACTCAGTACACAGGACTTGAACCCACAACCTCCCAAATAAAACCCGGTTTCTTAGCTCTATGCATTTACTGAGCTTGACAGATATTAAACTAGTTGTTTCATATAGCTTGATTTCAGTTAAAATCCGTAGCCCTGAAAAGTTTTATTTCCCGTTTTGAAATTCTTCTTTTTCTTATTCTCCTCTCTTCAAGGATGAGATGATTTTCACCTGTTCCGGTCAACAAGATCCAACCAACTCTTCCTTGGTCTTGGCTTATCCCTTTGAGCACGTGCCTTAGAATTCTATCGAATTCATCAGGCATTCTGTCTACGTACCCATACTATTATAACATACTGTGTTTCTATTTATTGATTTATTTCTATATGGGGGAGGGGAGCTCTGCAACGAATAAATTTTTAATTCGTTCATGTCTTCATTTCTGAAGCGATGCTCTCTGGTACAGCCTTTGACACCATGAAGTCTTATTTCTGCAATCTCAATGTTCAAATTCTTTTGCGGTTAAACCCAGTTTTCAGATAAGTTTAGTACAATAGGTACTGTCATAACTTTATAGAACTTAATCTGTGTTTCTTTCGTTGATATTCGTTTTCTAATTGTTCCACAGACTTGGTGGACAATGTAGGGTCTGGATGGGGTTCTCCGGTATTCCCCGCCGTTCATTCCACCAATTATTCCATCACTTCCTATCGTCCATTTCGCATTCATTTTATATAGTCTAGTTAATCGCTCTCGTGCCTGGCTGCTGACCGATTCGTCTTCCAGGTTTTTTTTCTATGAGTAAATGTTGTTGGTTCCAATAAAGGTTTCTAGCCCTACATATCCAAGTGTAAGTCAGTCCTAGGATGTGGAAGCCCTCATAAGGGGACCGTAGGCCGTCCAAGTTACGTACTTTTTTAAGTTATTTATTTCACTATCCCGAAATAGTAAACCCAGACGGAGGGTGATGGATTTTTTCGGACGCAAAAATCCTTAGCATACCTTCCTTCGGAAGGGAAATAAAGCCGGTGGTCTCGTGTAGTGCTTATTTGCACGTAAAAGAACCCAATATCTTGAAAGAAGAAGGTTCCTGAGCAAAAATTCCCGCCATTTCGACGTCCGCAAGCCGTTATTTCGTCCTACAGTGCAATTCTTCGTCGCTATGGCGCATAGCGGCGAAATCACGAACTAGAAATTCAAGTACGTTCATAGAAACATCATAACGATGCCCTTTGCTCCTCTTAGGAGCTACAGGAAATACCACCACCATTTCATATCGTACTAGTATCGAAACTTTATCCTATTCGCAGCCAAAGTGAGTGCTTCAGAGTTACCTACGTCTTTTAGATATTATAATTTTAAATGTTATAGGAGTCCTTTTTTCCCTCTTTAATGTCATACTCTTTGTTGTATTAGTGTGTATATATATATATGTTATAAGTACATGGATACCAACGAATTAAGGGAGTATACTGCTCTTTGGAAATGGTATTCATTTTCTTGGTATACTACCGGTTATAGTAAGTATATTATTAAGACAATTTTTCCTAGGTTACAGTAGGCACATTATTAAGACAATTAATCTTTACCCTTTAAAAATATTATGCTTCCAAGCTCTAATTAAGGTTGTTTCACATAAGTTGCCCGGTATCGCTTAATGGTCACGTGGACTAGTCCTTGTTTCTTATAAACTGTCCCGTTGATAATCTGCCGCTCATAATTCCGTTCCCCTTCCCCTGATTGGCTCAGTAAACCTTTGAATGCGATACACAAACCCTATGCGGAGCAAGGTCAGGCGATAAATGTGATATAAACTCTCTTGTCATGATAGAACATACGTGCTTTCGTCATCTGAAAGGCATGCTTAAAAGAAAGATGCTCGCCTATTCCACTACGGCAGCCAATTAGAGGTGACTAGTCACGTGACAATTGAAGGATATCGGCAAACTTACGTTGAACAGACTCAGGCTATTGTTTTAAATATTAAATATAGTTATGGACAGGCTACATCCTTCTCCCTGTATTGTTCTTATTTTGATTAGTTATCTTCATCAGATACATTTTTTTTTCTGTTTATAAATGCCATTTTTTGAAAATCTAATGGCGAAAATACCTTCCAAAGCTATAGTAAAGAAATGCACACCTGCAGACATAAATTCCCAACACGTAATTAATATAGGGTGGAAAACAAGTCGACTGCCAACGTTGCGTACGCGAAGCAATATTAAACATACGGTGGACAGGAAAGGCAAGAAGGTACGAAAAGAAAAACCTGTCATTCAACGGACTAAAACAAATACTCCTTTCAAAGAGATGACAATGATAATTTACAACTGAACTTAGTTCAAAACGTCGCAATTCCACATTTTTGCGAAATTTATTTTAACGCGTTTATTGAAAGCCTGACATATTGTATTAAACCATTCATTTCAAAAATGTCCCAACACCACCCAATATTTATGATATTATTAGCTTAACCACAGACATAGAGTACTGTTCCATTGCTTATATAAATTGTATGTAGTTTATATTATCAATTTACAAGAATTTATGCTTTTCCTCTTCTGAAAAGTTTAGTGTAATGGAGTCGAGTGGTTTTTGAACTCATAAGTTCAATTATCATCAATATAGTTCAGTGCATGGTAGATACAGATTAAATTTTGTATTTTTCGCCATAATTTTCCTCAAATGACGATACAGACCACAGAAATCTTGCGCAAATCAAATGCGCTTAAAAGTCCGGTAGTTCTTTACTCAAAATGTGTAGTCAGTAATCGTTAAATGACAAAAAATGATTAGTTTTTTTAATTATTCAAATTCACACTTGGAAAAAAAATTCGGTACATTCTGAAAAATTTGTTCTGCAGGTGATGTATTAAACGGAAAGGCATTGTTGGTTCTTTCAATATTCTTTTGAAATTGGAGCATTTCGTCAAAGGAAAGCCGATCTAGGACAGGCAGATGAATCAAACCAGAAAGAACCCAGGTGTTTGGGAATCTGTGAAAAACTGTTTGGTGCCACAAGAGAGGATGGGAATTACAGTGTAAGTGACTGCAAGGCATCAATATCGGCCGTTCAATTGGATTCGTGCGGTAGGTTAGCGAAAAGAAAGTTTTCGAACATTCGTAATGCAGATGTTTTGTTTCAGCTAGTGGGCATTTGCAAGGTTCGTTTTCAGTTTCTTACTACTACTACTGTGCATTTAGTGAAGAGAGCAGCGCAAAACATGAATTTTCCGATGGAATTAGGATATGAATTTTTGGGAGAAATGCACTTCTCTACTTATTGGAAGTACGTAGTAGAGAAAATCAAAATCAAAATATCTTGCCCATTTTTTGGGAAAATATTATCTGTTGTATGGCATCGTTGATAATTACTTTCTCTTCATCATTGAACTTTACTTAATGTTAAAATTTAAATTCCTCCAAATATAAAATGTAAATTACTACAAAAATAAAAAAAAATTCTAGAAACTAAAAACATCTTGTATATTAATTATTTAGAAAAATGTTACTCAAGAATATTTCATATTCTTAATTTTATTTTCTTCTCTCTCTCTCTCTCTCTCTCTCTGTCTTTTATTATTTCGGTTCTTTCTATTTCCCACATTATATTCTCCTAATGCTATTCTAATATCTGAATGTTATATTAATGAGCTTCAATTTGGTCATGCATCTTGCTTTCCTTGCAAGTCTGTGTGTTTATTCCAAGTTTCTGTATACTTCATTTCTTTTCAATTTTTCAGTATTCTTTAGTCAGTCTTTTGAGATATCTGTTATAAGTGTGTATAACCTGAGTACTCAGGGATGCGTGCCAACCCAGGGACAAGTCCGTGAGTTTTTTCCATTAGGTCAGTACCTATTTTATACACTGAACCCCCCTCCGTGCAAGCACCGAAGTACTTACGTCTACTAACTTTCCAAGTTAGCGCCGGAGGACGTTAAGGTGTCTCACAACCCCTCCCAGGCATACCCATTATCCCATCGGCATAAGGCCACTGCCACGGCGAGTCCAACCCAATCCGAACAGCTCCCTTTCGGGAGGGGCTCAGATGCTCGACCCGATTACTTCTATAACGCCAGAAGTACCACAGGTGCTTGGGGTCCGCAGCGCTCGCACCGGAGCAACTAAAGAGGTCGGAATCTCTCCCCCCTCCCTTAGGTGGAGTCTCTTTTTCAGACAGTGGAAGGGGGACACACGTAACCGACCTAGCATGAGTAGCCTGTTTTTCTACCTTTACGTTTTGTATTGTCCCAAAAGTGACTGGCCAAAGATGATTTTAGAAACCATAATGATAGTAATGAGGTTGGAAACGAGTTAATCTCTTAAGCACCTCGCCTAAGGAGGCTTTTGTGCTCTTGCTGAACTTGTATTGGCATAGTTCACTCGTTCAGTGAGTCGGGATATTTACCTTACAAAGTTGAGTTCCTTCTCCAGGATGCTTAGCCATTTCGAAAATGGGATGTCTCCTGTTGTGTAGAGCTTCACACTTCATAAGAAGAAACCTGCTGTTTGATCAGATTGCTTACAAAGGCGACATATTGGTTCCTCGTGGAATATCCCTATCGTCCTAAGAAGTTTTCTGGAGACGCCGTGTCCAGTGAGAAAGTTAATGGGAGGGTATTTAATGAGGCAATCAGTTTTATTAAATTCTTAGGGATTCGGAACCATATTTGAAGGATTGTCCTCTTCAGCCAATCCCTGTCTGCTATTTTAGTTGATCTGAGAATGGTTCTGGACTTATGAATGAAACAAAGGACAGAGCATTAGTTTTCTCATTACCTTCTATGGTCGAGTACCCAACATAGTTAAACTTTTTTGGTGGATGAGATCAGCTTTGGTACATTTCCCATACCCGGTTTGTTTTTCATCTTGGATGCATATTACTTTATATTAAACTATGTTTCTGTCTCTCTCTCTCTCTCTCTCCAAAAGTTCATTCATTTCAAGCAGTCCTATCTATTTTTATTGAAACGTATGAACGCGGTTTCAGATAGTTAAATTCAGCAAGTACTTAAATCCAGCAACGGTGTTTTCTACTTTACAGATAACATAAAATACCCGTTAAAATCGATATAACCCCATTGTATGTACGCTATCTGAACCACATAATAAAAACGAACTAATGAAATGAAATAAATTCATATCATGAACACAAACGAGCCTGAAACAGCATACACAGATGTTCCACTATTTTATTAATATGTACCTGCATTAGTATTGATATTGTAAAATATGTATCATCAGAGAAATCGAAATTGAATATTAAAATGTGCTATTACAAACTTGTTTGTTATTTTTCTGTCAAAGAAAACTAATAGCAAGATGTAAGGGGTGGGAACGACCGAGGATGTCTTTTTTGTTTAAAAGTAAAGGATAAAGGGTTGTAGACCGTTGGAGAAAATTATTTTTGTGGAGTGTGGCATCGTGTAGTGCAGAGGTTTTAACACTAAGAAACCCAGGGAAGAAAAATATATGGAAGCATCTGAAATGTTTATAGAGACGAATGGTCTTGTGAAGCGGAAGACAAAATAAATAGCTAATGGAGCTATTTCAGTAAGTATGTCAGGAAAGATCAAAAGAAGGAAAAGAAGAAACTGCTTTCTGAGAGATGCATTCCAAGGAATGACGATTGAGAAATAATGGAAAAGATGGATATCAGCTGATTAAAATGGCAGTGTTCTCTTCCGTAAATGAGAGGAGTAGAAAATATGCAAGTATGAAGCAGATTTGACGTTAGGAACCAAACTGGCTCTTCCATCTTGAAATTTTAATAGTTAATTTAATGCTCTGAACAACGATAATTGATAATATAATATTAGTGTTTTTCGCTGTTTATTTTAATTTGTGCTCTAATAATTTTATTATTCCATTGAAGAAAGAAAATTATTCAAAATTTTTGGAAAATTAATTTACTAGTTTAGTAGTTCATAAACGTTATACTGGACATGGATTACATGTGCATGTTAAAGCATAATTTTGAAGAAAAAGAAGAGTAGTTCTTTAATTTTCTGAAAAATTCCCTTGACGCCCTATTCAATTTATTATAGTTTTATTTAAGACACGAAACGGTACACCAGAATTTAAAGCAAAGAAAATGCAAGTCATATATAAATTGGCAGTTTGTGCCAATTTTGTGTCCGTCATATCCGAAAAATTTATTGTATGTCTGTAATTGTATGTGTGAAATTTGGTTTATCAAAATTATTAAAAAAAATGTACCAGAAGAAATCTTGAATTCGACGTTTGGAATTATCAAATGTCAGAAACTCTTAGAGAATGGAATTGTAAGACTATTCGATTTCCTGTTAATCAAAGTCAAGGATAACACTGGCAATGCGTATTTGATGCCTGCGTCTTTTCATACCAACACGTGTGTGGATCAGGTCAATATTTTTGACCTCAGCAGTGCTTTGTCGTCAGCGATACCAAGAGAATATAATTTGCTAAACTTCGGCTGTTAGCTTTGCCTCTTCTCTGAAGTGTTCGTATTCCATTCTTTTTCTTTCCTGTTTTGGACAGTGTAAGGACGGGAAGGTCCACGCCCGCATTTGCATAATCTCTTTTCCAGCTTTTCCGTAAGAATAACAACCACAGAATAAACAGGCGACTGTTGCTCTTAAATTCTGAGCTTAATCTCTGATATTCTGACAATATGTGCTATACTCACACTCAAAACTGACCTTTCCCTTCCTTATTTTACTCAGAGGAGCCGTTAACGCGAATTCAATATCGCATTTTTGGAAGCAGTGAAATACATTCTCTACGCAGTACGTGTAAGAGAAATTGAAAATCTGATGTGTTCCATTCACATGATTTTCTCTACATCTCTTTAACAAATTATTATTAAAAAAACATATTCTTCTATCTACTTTATAATAATAGAGACAAACAGCAGAAATTGTCTTAATTACTTGCTTCATTGTAAGTAGAAGGAAAATAAGGGAAAACACTAGGCTAAAACTATAGTAAAATGTTTTAAAAGCCCGTTGCCATGTGAATGAAATCCGTTTCTATGCAGGGCCAGGAGTTCACAACTTTCCGTGTGAAAAAAGTTTTAAGTATTTTAAATCTAAAACAAACAACAAGGAATTTCTCAGAAATGGTCAATTCAACGAAAAAACCCGTATATGACATAAATTGTGTATGTGATTACACTTTTTATGTAGTAAATTTTTGTCTGTCTCTTAGAGTTTGCAAAATTCAGCAAAATTCATTCAGAATAGAAATCCTTACTAAGTTCAAATTATACCTAATTTTATTTTCAATATAAATAAATATCTTTAATATACGGTAGGTTAATGAAAATCGTTAGAGCCATTTTTGAGAAAATCAAAATTTTCGAATATTTTTCTATGCAAAGGATAGTTTGGGGTGGGGGGACTTTTCTCAAAATCTTCGTGTCGCATCCCTGGAAGATATTAAACTTAAATACCAATTTTGGTAATTTACTGACTTTTCGTTTTGAGTTATTGTGTTCACACACACACGGACCTTTTTCTGAAAATACCTTTTTCAGATACAGAGGACCCTAAAACGTGTTTTTCCGGTGAATCTCGATATCTAATTTTTGGGTGGAATGCAATACATTGTCTCTGCACTATGTACATAGTACGTGTAGAGAAAGTAAAAATTGCAGCTCATTCCGCGACATGAATGTGAGTCACTCCTTGTTAGTCAAGACAGACGTTTTCGACAGTTAGGTGGAACGCAGCCATGTTTGCCCACGGATGCTCATATTTTGTGTAATATGCTGCATGCCTTGCACTGCCAAAGCGTATGTAATCTGCATGCCAATGCTGCGGAATGTATGATATTCATGAAACCACTTTGAGAGGAAAACACTCAAAGCGCTTGGTTGAGCAAAAGTGCATGCGTCCATGTTATATCCGTTGCAAGAATTACTCCACTTTCCTTTGTGTCACGAATAAAAGTGCCCTGACCTCTTCCATGTTTCAGCACCTCTTCTCTCTGCACGAAGAATCACGAACACGTCCAACATCTTAATCATCAGAATTTATTTCTCTAAAGCCTAGAGCACTTCCTACACTAAATTGGATAATCACCTCGCTTTCATATATTTGCAGTCATAGAAAATAAAGAATGGTTGGAGCTTTCATAAAATGATTTATCTTTTCTGATGCGAGCAAAATATGTATGTTTAATTATAATATATGGGCTTGCTTTTTGTGCGAAGCTTATGAGTTCATTAGCTCTAAGATTAAGATTTAGGGGCAGAGGGTACAACTGCCCTCCATAGTTACGAGACATAATTAACCTAATGATTATAAGTGCTTTGCGAAAACAAAAATTATGGCGACGGTATTCTTAATATGAATATTTCACATTTAAGAAGAAAAATCAATGTGATACATTCACCTACTTTCTCTACCTATTCTGCAATCACGATTACAAAACTTATTCTTCTATGTCATAACAATCGATCTAAATATTGGCAGAAGTGGTTTTATTGCACACTTTCTTGTGGATAGAATATAAATAAGGGAATTCACTAGGCTAAGAGGATAATCAAATCTTTTAAGAACTGGTCTCTAACTGATAGTTTAATATTAATCGATCTAAATATTAGCGGAAATGGTTTACTACACACTTTCTTGTGTGTAGAAGGTAAATAAGGGAATACACTAGCTAAGACGATAATCAAATCTTTTAAGAGCTGATAGTTTTGAAATTCCATTCTCTTTGCATGAAAAAAAAAATGGGAGTGTACGATTGCTGACTTTTCATTTGAGAAAAGAAATATTACAAGGAAGTAAACCAAAAATATGGAATATCTCGGAAATGACCAATTTCAAAAAAATGAAGGGGGCGGGGGAAGGATTTGGCATAACTTAATGTGTTCAACGGAACCTACATTATTGTAGAAAGATTTTGTATGTATATTTCGATTTATCTGTTACGCAAACGTTATCCAGAAAGAAAAGGGCTTCAGTGGCTCTATACCTAGAGCATTCAAAATGTACACTTTGTCATATAAATATATTAAGTGTGGTATTTTAATCAAAATTGTTAGCCACATTTGAGAAAATCGAAAATTTCGAAAAATCTTGAAGGTTTTATTGAAAATGTTTGTGCCGCATCTTTGGTAGATACTGAACGTAAATACCAAGTTTGGTATTTAAACGGCTTTTCGTTTTTTGTTATGGTGTGCACAGACAGACTTTCTTCTAAAAATGCTTATTTTGGATTCAGGTGTTCTAAAATCGTGTATTTCCGGTGAAATCTCGGAATCTACTTTTTGGATGAAATGCAATAACTTCTCCACCCCTATGGACATTGTACATGTTTGAGATTTAACAGAATATTTTTGGGTTAAAGTGGTGTTAGAAATTCACTTGAAAATTCGGCAAACTGCTTCAGGTAATCTGTCTCTCACAATACAGAAATTGAATTGATAACCTTGCTGAGATTTACAGTGGTGGCATTGTATATGGATACTTTTTGGTTAAATTAACTTTCATATTACAATATTGCATTAAACTACCGTTCAGGATTGTTCTTATCTGATAAGTTATAGTCAGAAAATGTTGCCTTAATATATTATTGAATCTTTTACTACACATTTTAGCTAATTTGCCCCAATTTTTGAAAATATAGTGTTTTATAAATATATACGCATTTTATTTTATGTTGAAGCCAATGTGAATTAGAATTATTGCTCTCATATTACATAAAGGAGCTAAACCTGTAGGGAAATCTAATTTTAGAATTATACATTTCAATAGCATAACACCACCAGAAACACCATAATGTTAAATATGCGAGATTTTCTAATTTTGAGCTCCTATTATATGAGAGTAATAACTCTTTATATGTCAATTGGATTAAAATACTGGGTTACTACAAAAGAAATAGACAACTTAAACTGCATGTAAAACAAAAACTATTAGAGATAGCAACCTAATTATTGTGGAGGTATGTTGAGAAACTCTCAAAGTTTTGTTTGTTACTATTGGTAACGCTGTAGTGTTTTGTTTGTTGTTGCTGAAGCTGAAATGGCGGAAAATCCAGTGGAAAAGGCATATTGCGTGTTGGAATTTGCTAGAACGCAATCAGCAAATGTTGTCCAACGCCATTTTAGAACACGTTACCACAAAAATGAAATGATGTGCTCACAAAAACCAGCATCGTATTCATCATGTCGCAACATGTCGATGCAAAAGTCACGCCGTATGACCTTATCTTCTTCACTCAGAAACTGCAACATCTGTAATCTGTAAGGCATCATGTGCAGTCGCTTCCGCAAGATTTTCCATACAGTTTGCTGTGGAATGTGTAATTGCATGCTTGCCCTAGATGTCGATTTCTGTGGGCTTCTTATGTAAGCAGAACGAACACGTTCAACGTTTTCTTCCGAAACTCTCGATCTTCCCGAGCTCTTCCCTTTGCACAAACATCCCGTTGTCTCGAATTTTCTATACCAGTCGTAGATTGACTGTCTAGTCAGTGGCGTTTTGTGGTAACGTGTTCTAAAATGTCGTTGGACAACAGTTGCTGATTGCGTTCTAGCAAATTCCAACACGCAATATGCCTTTTCCACAGGATTTTCCGCCATTTCAGCTTCTGCAACAACAAACAAAACACTACAGCGTTACCAATAGTAACAAACCTTGAGAGTTTCTCAACATACCTCCAAAATAATTAGGTTGCTATCTCTAATAGTTTTTGTTTTACAGGCAGTTGAAGTTGTCTATTTCTTTTGTAGTAACCCTGTATAATAAATAGCATAATATATCCAATATGAAATATAATGAATATAATAGGGGACTCTAAACTGGGTAAATCTGATAAAAATTATGCTGTTTTTGATGTTCAAATGTCACAATATCAAATTTATTAGATTTCTCCAAATGTTTAGTTCCTCTGTTATAACGTGCACCAATTTCCACATTTCCATTGAAGGCTAAATTAGCTACAGTTTGCAGTAAAAGGTTCAATAATGCATTTTAATTACTTACTGCCTCTAATTTATCAGATAGGAGTAATCCTGAGCAGGATTTAATGCAATGTTTCAATATGAAAGTTAGTTTAGCCAAAAAGTGCCCAGAAATAATGCCACTACTCTACATCCAGGTTTTATTTTAGATTTTCTTTCAATTATGTATGTCATTCTACATAAACCGGTTGTTACATACTGTATTAAATATCGTATATAATTGGCTCATTATGGCACTTGCGCCAATAATAGCAATAACATATTTCCTATAGCATTGAGTACTACCGGTATTGCAAGTTGCCATGAGTTATGGAGAGAAAATGGAGCCATTTTGTGATATTCTTTCATCAGAGTAACGAAGATGCTCATTATTAAATATAGAATTACTCAGATCTGACTTTATAATTATTTGCCATGTAGTATTGATATAGGCTCTCTACATTACAGTCCGTAACACCTGCTCACTTCTCTCCCAAAAAGGGAATACATACACATGCTTAACGGTTCAACACACCAGATAATAAATAACACGCAGGGAGAACAGACGTTACGTCTCAAAACATATGAAGATGCTCTTACTTATTTGCACTGTAGACGTTGAATTATTTCGTTACATATTTCCTTCAATAAAATGCTAAGATTGCATAAAATGTATCAAGCTTGTGGAAAATCTTATAAGCCACGCGTGAAAATTTATAGTCTAAATAACAAACTTCAGTACCAAATTTGGTATTTTTCAGGAAGTCTCAAAATATGCATTTCCGGTGAAACCTCGATATAGAATTTTTGGGTGGAATGCAACTACTTCCGCTATTTGCTATAGGTAAAAGGGTATGGAGGCGGACACATCGCGTACTCCGAACTATACAGATCTATTGTATATAATATCCTCAGGAGGATGGGGAGGCGAAGAAAACAGGAGGCCCAGGCCACAGAGACGCGCGGTAATCCCTAAGGCTTCCAAACCCGATGACACGCCCACTTTTGGTCTCCTAGAGAGGGCTTGCAAGAGCCGTCGACCTGGCAGCCATCTAGTTTCCACGTGAAATAATCTTTCAATTGAGTATACATACGCGCCATCTGCCAACACTGCCATACATTACGTATCTGGAAGCACCCGTGAAGGGTGAGAGGTAAACGCAATGAAGGGGGAATTATGGAAAGGAAATTGCTGTATATTCTCATATACAACAATTTCCTTTCCATAATTCTCCCTTCATTCCAGCGCAGCATTTGCCTGGCGAGCCCGTGGACACCACGAAAAACGATGGGTCAGATAGGTGGTCGTCGGGGATCGAACCTAGGACCTCCCAAATGCAAGTCCCAGGCGTTACCGGGCGCCACCTTGCTCGTTGTTTAATATAGGAAAGCATAAATAAAGTAAAACAGAACAGCACAAGCTGTTGAGTAATTTGTGAAGATAAAGTAAAAAGGAGCAGTACTAGCTTTTGGTAATTTATAACATCAAGCTGGTTAATCAGTCTGATGGCATTATTTGCGTTAAAGTAGATATAATTAATGTAATTCTTTAAGTAGAGTTGGTTCAAACTTAAAATTCGCACATAGAAGTAACAGAATTCAGCTGCATGGTAACACTTTCATCTATAAAATTATTATAAATCAGTTCACTCAAGTTCCAACTAAAATTTTTGCCTGCGTTAACCTTGAAGTCTAATGTTTCATGCTTCAAGTTCATTTTATTAGTATTTTGTTTATGAAAACACGTTATAAAATTATATTAATAATTAAAAGGCATATCATAGCAACAAATAGTTGAATTGCACGTATAAAATTTCAATCCGGTACATTCATTAATATTCATTCCAACTGCTCTTAATCGTGCGTCTGTTTCAACTATATTCCCATCCAGTTTACTACTTGCAGTGTTTGGCGAATTGGTTATACAAACGGACGGAAAAGTTGACATATAAAGGCGGTAGGTGATTTCCGCAGTGGTGAAAAATGTGTCAAGTATAATCGAACCCAGCTTCACACCTGTCCCTTAGTGATTGACAGCTTCCAAGATAAATGCATTTACGAAGTTTACTCGAATATATAGATATTGTAAAGCGAGAAACGACAAAAAACCATACGTAACCTATATAAAAATCTGGTGTCTTCATTTCACATGACTTTCTCTACTGTTCGGCAAACGAACTATTCTTGCGAAAGAATATTCTTTTATCTACATCATGCTGATCGAGATAAGCATTAGCTTCCTCTTAAGGAGAAGGGGAATAAGGAAATAAATAGGTTAAAACGATAGTCAAATCTTTTAAAAGCTGGTCACTGTATGAAACATTTGAAATTGGTTTTCTTTGCATGTCCAGGAGTAAAATAAAAGAGAGATGGAATGAACGTTTACTTCCCGTTTGAAAAAAAAGCTCAAGTGGCTTAAAATTGAAACCAGTAAAAAGGAAGAGAGAGAGAGAGAGAGAGAGAGGGAGGGAGGGAGAGAGAGGGGGAGAGAGAGAGAGAGAGAGAGAGAGAGACTTGAATGTTTTAACGAGATATACATTTTTGTGTGGTGAGTTTCTCTTTATCTCTTACGGCTTACCAGTTACGCGAAATCATCCAGAATAAAGTATTCATGGGCTATTCCCAGAAAATTCAAGATATGCATTTTGCCATATAAATATGTTTTATGTATGGTATTTTAATCACAATTGTTAGTCATTTATGAGAAAAACAGTCTTCAAAATATCTGCATGTAACGGGTGATTTAGGGTGGGGATATTCTTGAAAATCTACGTGTCGCTTCCTTGGAAGATACTAAACTTAAGTACCAAGTTTGGTGTTCAACTAACTTTTCGTTTTTGAGCTGCCATCCTCACGCGCACGCGGACTTTTCCTTTTTATTTTTTTATTCGGGCGACCTCAAAATATATTTCCGATGAAATTTCTCTGGACTTTTTGGGTGGAATACAATACTTTCTCTTAGTACGTGTAGAGGAAGTTTAGGCATTTGTTGTACAAGTTAACAAAGTTATCCAAGACGAAATTATGTGATGAAATCGTGCAAAAATATTAAAACGAACGAGGCAATGGTTCACGAAAGGCTTGAAGAGCACCTTACTGAAGGTGGCGTGAAGAGGCTGCGGATTATTTTCGCTGGAAGCGTGTTTTCTGAAGATAGGAGGAAATTCTCTCTCCAATATAGTACAGTCGTTGGCCCCATAAACACTAGTTCGGTTTTGTAGTTCGCGTACAGAATTGATGGTAAACCTCTGACGTAATTATCGTAAGGTTAACATCGGCGTTTCTAATTTCTGGACTGGTTGTCACTTAGATAATCTTACTGCAATTAAATTGTTGCCTTAGCCAAACTCTACACCGCATTAGGTACAGTTAGTTACACATCAATAGCGACAAGATGTTATGTTGACAATTATTTTCAAAATTCATGTTAATTTCGTGCTAATTTTTCGGTACGACGGATGAAAATATGTAGGTATATATGATAGTTATGTATACAGGATGTTTCAGAAATACTTTTACAAAGTGTGGGGAACAGTTTTCTTACATCAAAACAAGAAAAATGTTCATATAAACTCACGTACCAAAACCCTTCGTTCTCGATTTTTTGAAGTTCAAAATGCTACTAATCAGAACATTTTAAAGTGACTATTTTATTTTTGACATCAGCTTGTTAGGGGATAGTCCACACAAACACTACTTGTAGAAAATGGTACAAATATCCTCCTCTTGTGTCTGGTCATGTATGCACTCATCGAAGCATGGAATGTCAAATACTCTGTCGGTGTCGTATGATTTCGCAGGCTTACATGACGCGTAGATTAAGGGTTTTCTCATCTAGGATGTCTGCAGCATAAACCAATGGCTTAAGGTGACCCCAAAAGATTGAGGTCAGGGGACGTGCAGGCCACGGAACTGGACCCCTTCTACCTATCCATTGCATGCTAGATACCAAGATACCAGCCAGCGCATCTCGAACAATGCGACTAAAATATGCTAGAGCATCATGCATAAACACATATTTTTTCTTATTTGTAGAGGCGCATTTTCTAATAGGTCTGGGAGAGTCTGCTGAATGAAGTCCCTGTGGACAGCACTTGTAAGGGGGAATGTTTTACACATCTGATAAATGACAAATGTTAACAAGCAGCCATGGCAACACAAGACCAACTTTGCAGGGTAAAATGGGTCAAAGCCTTCTATGAATGAGTGCATAAATAAATTAACTTTTTTAGGTTCGGCCCGGAAAGCCGTTGAAAGTGACCTTCATTAATAAATTGATAACGCGAAAACGAATCGGTTTAGAGCATATTTTTATATGGACATATTTTCTTGTTTCGATGTCAGAAATCCAACCCCAAAGTTTGTAAAAGTATTTCTGAATCACTCTGTATATTGTTTTTTCTTTGTAAACGAAATTGAATATCTTTTGAGAAACAGGTTGAGTTCTGATGAAACAGCGGTTAAAATCCAATGTTAACTTAATGAAAGCGACAATATATAGGTTGAGCAATATCCTTTTCTCGTTCTTCATGTTTCCCAATATAAATACAATGACGTCGATTAGCATGTTAGCTTTACTGTACAGGGAAGATCAGCCGCTTCTTTCAATGAGCTACTTGACACATTTTATTCACCCGGCCTTTTCCTGTTGTGTTATGTAAGATTTCCCCTTTTCTCACTGACGGCTGATTACAGTTGCATGTTCCAAGGTAACGAAACATTAAAGAGGTTTGTTTGTGACTGCCATAAGTTCACAAATGCAACCCTCTGCGAACAATACTTGGAGATAAAATCCCCTCACGCCAAACTAACTTTTATATTGAACATTTTTCGAAATTCAAGATCTTCTCGGGCTTCTAGCCAGGTAAAACCTTGGCTTGACACCAACGTTTCGAAGAAGTGCATCTTCCTCGTCTTCAGGGTGAACTGAAACGTTGGTGTCAAGCCAAGTTTTTATCTGGCTAGAAGCCCGAGAAGATCTTGAATTAACACGTCGCCAGGAAAGCTATAGTTCTTATTTTTCGAAATGTTTAATTTTCTCAAAAATGGCTCTTAACATTTTTGATTATATTATATTTAAGGCATTTTATTTGTGAATAGTCTGTGAAGTAATTTTTATTCTGAACAGTTTTTTTTTATATTTAGTGAACCATAGATTTTTCTGTTCCATTAACCATCTCCGAGATATTCTTTGTTAATAGTTTGAACCTTCAAATACTTCTGTTTCTCTGAGCTGCAACTCGCCATTCGTTATCATTATTTCTTTGTTTCTTTTTTGTGTTGAAATAAGATTTATTACAACCCGACGTTGGACACTTTGAAATGGGGGTTTATGGCAGGGAAGCTGCTATTAGGGTCGTTTTGTTGAAAACCCATGATTAAGTGACAGTTTGGAGGACTCTATACACTGTGGGGTAGGTAGAATGGGTTTTTGTACATTATAATCTCTTACATAATTAACAACTATTTTGTAAGAATAATTTACGGAAGGTGTGAAATTAAACGCTGCTAGTTACAGTAATGTGATTGTATATAATTTAATATATTTTCCCCCTGAAACCAAAATTCTATCTACAGGATGACGCTGTATTTCTGCAACTTAGAGGCGTATTTTGTTTCACCCGTAACGAACGAAAATGTTTCCTTTTCTCCAAGAAACAATTCTGTGTTTGGCAGAGTTCGAGGGAGCAGAAAGAAAGAGTTGGATGATGGATGATGTTTTCGCATCTAGGCTTGTCAGTTTACTATTTCGGGTTGTCAGCTTGTCGATACCAGAGGGCATCTTCGATCCACTCACTCCAACCTCATATCCTGTTGCAAGTTCTCAAATAACGGCGAAGGTGCCAGAAGGTATTTCGAGTGCTGGAATCTTCTGAAACTCAGTTGCTGCTCCTTCAGTTCGAAAACTAATCTGGTAGAACTCCTCCCGTCCCGTAATTTCCGACGTATATAGGATGACCCAAAACTGTAGAATATTGCTTGTAGCTATCTGAATAGTTCTTCAAAATGAGAAGAGTAACGGATAGACATCGTAGGGGGACACTTTGCACATTGCGACCTATGCTCAATATCTTTTGTGGCTAACACCCCCAGGAGGATAGAGGCCACAGGTCGCAGACACATAGGTCGCCAGAGACGCACGGAAGTCCTTAGCGTTTTCAAGCTCGATGGCCCGTCCCCTGCCGTGCCACCAGAGAGTGACATAACCACTCGGAATGGTAAGGAAACCCTCTAAGATGAGATAACACTCCAACACTCTCCACGAAAATCCATGGGACAAAGTGGGCGGTCGCCGAGGTTCGAACCTGATACCTCGCGAATGCGAGTCGTACGCGTTACCTCGACCCACTTACCTCGGTTCTTCAAAATGCTAAATGCCACATTTGTTGGATGTGCACCACTTAATATTTATATTAATAAATAATGTATTAAAATGTTTGGTACAAACAGAGAATATTGCATTATCTATTGAAAAAAACATGGAAGGTTAACTCTTGAATTCCGGTTAGACACAATGAAAACTTTGAACGCTTGCCAATGCTCATTATAGGCGAGATTAATACAAATCTGACGTAATACACATTACTTTTTCTACCCATTCTTTAGCAAAATAGTTTTACAAAGCATATTATTATATCTACTTCATGTTGATATAGATACATATTTGTATAAACCATGTTACTACATATTTCTTTGTGGACAAATGGGAATAGAGGACTGCAGTAGTAGTCGCGACATAGTCAAGTATTTTAAGGGCTGGTCCATATGTGATGGTTTTGAAGTTTTATCTCGGGAGAAAGAAAAACGAATAACATCTTCCCATTTGAAAAAAAAAAACTAGATATATCTTTGGAATCTTTTGGTGGATGCAGTACCTTCTATACCAATGTACTATCACTAAGTAGAGAAGGTAAAAATCATTCATATTATACACATCTCGAAATGTTTCTTGCCTATTTAGGAAAAGCTGTGACTCCATGTTGCAGCAAGATGGTGTTCCACCACATCGACTATTATGTTAGGAACCTTGAATGCAATCACCTCGTATTCTAGAGCGCTAGATTGACCGTGCAGGATTGAAAGAGGGACGATGTAATTTGCTCCCCAGCTCGCCCGACCTTAGACTACATTAAATTTTCAAATTTCATACATACATTTACTACACTTCTAGCTTAGATTTCTACAGGACTTCATCAGCATTGGTAAACACCTCTGCTAATGAATGCTAGTTGATGCAGAGTCTATGGTTTATTTACTTACGGCCATACCCCTACCCGTTTCGGAGGCTCCAGCGCCAAAATAAAGTTTCCGTTCTTGGTTTATAAACAAATTAGAATCACTGCTCAGTTCTATTAAAGTGCGGATTCAGAAAGGAAGGTGCCCACTTCCTCATTATGCAAACTGTTCATAGAAATGCAAGCTGCAACTTAATACATTTCAAATGAAGTTTTAAAAACTGGGCAAGACTTGATAAAATAAATATATACATACTTAATTAATGGTAAATAAGTACTGCAATCTGCGTATAGCCTTCCATAACCCGATACACAGAGTTTGTTTACTGACTTAATGCATGTCTGCTTATAGGACAGGCGCATGTGCATCAGCGAGGGCAGCAATTAATGTTATGATTCTGACATTTGTGTTGTTCCCTTGTTACTCAACGTTTGCTTTTTATTTGGGTTGTGACTGCAAATGTTATCGTTTCATAATAAACGGAAGAAGAAAAGATTATTCTGCACAAGTGGAACTAAGCAGTAAACAATTTTTTTTATGTTACCTCTTTACATGGGAGCTCTATTTTTTTTGCATAAGTCAAATAGTTTTATTAAACAATAAGTAAAAATACTGGATATTTTACTTGCACTTTGCTTAATTCACACTATTTTTGTATATCATCGTTGCTATAATACTTTTCGTTTAGCAGTTCAAAATGTAAATAGGTAGTATTATTTATTTTGACCCTTTTACGATATATCCCTTCAAAAATTTCTACCTCTAAAGCGAAAGTTTCAGAGCTTAACATTTAAAATGCTCTGTATAGAACTCCCTAATCACCCGGTACGGCACCTCACCCACTTTTACAGGAAATCTGGATCCACCTATGAGTATTGTAATGTCCTTTCTACATTCTAGTACATATTAAAGAAACTTTTCGTATAAACGGTGTATTTTGTAACTTTATAGTGCATTGGGAATAAGGAGTTCAGAAGTTGTAAGAAAGAGTCATGCATAGTTGACTCTTCTTGTGTATATCTCAGTGTTATACTAGTTTAAGAGCGAATTTTGGGGAAAAGTCCTTTTCATTTAAAGAATGTTATGATTGTGATAATGCTTAGAAAATCTTCGCGCTTTACGGTTAAAAATGCCTGATTTACGTATGAAAATAGAAGTTCTGTGAGTGAAGAGATTGACACAGATGCGTGCGAAGTTTTTCTGTTTTATCATCAGGGGATTTCGAAACCAATGTTTACAGTGAAATCTCTAGACGCAATGTGGGTTGAAAGGTTGAAAGCAGCTTTTCCTCTACTTTACGAAAAGTAGAGAAAGAAACATGTGAAAAGCGACATCTCCATTGATTTTGAGAGAAGAAAAATGCTGCCGAAGAAAAAGGAGACATCTACGTCTTCCGCGATGCAATTTCGGTGTGACAGAAGAGTAAACGATGATGGAAATCGATGGCATCAGCAAGGATCCGCCATGCGTGTCAAGAGCATTCACTGTTCACGCGTGAGAGAATCTGCTCAAATCCTAATATGGAGGCTTGTGGAAGTGCTCCGGTTTCGCACAAGGCACAATTACTGATCTAGAGAAAGGGAAGAGAACTTGACGCACAGTGATTCTCAATAATGGCGATGTGTGTGTCGAATTTTAATGAACATAGAGTGCTTCCCTCTTAAACTTAGGGATGCTGCTATCAGACAACGAGGAGGCGTTTACGAAAAGTAAGTACCGGTTTGGGGGATAACGGCATAAAATATTTTGTTTTCACATTTATTTATTTATGAAAGAGCATGCCTTAACCTATTTTTTGACATTGTTACCGGTATTGTTCAGGCAATTAGGGAATCGTCAACTTTTGTATGCCTTCTTCAAAGAAAGCTTCCGACAGTGAAGACAGCCACTGCTGAACACCATATTTTGTGGAAACGTATCACAAAGCATTCTTATTGTGAACTGTTTTCACGAATTGCCTGCTTGTCTTATTCAACCAAGCCATCAGTGACAATAGAAGGCCGCCCACTCCGTGCTTCGTCATGAAAATTGGATCGACCATTGCCTAACCCTCTTTTTCACTATTCCATCTGTGATTACATTTTCACTGTAAATCTCTACAAGTTGGCGATGAATTTCAGTTGGCTTAATATTCCTTGCGTTAAAATACCGTTTGACGGAACTCATTTCACAGTCGATGGTATTAGAAATGTCTTAAACAATTTGAACGATCACTAACAATTGTAATGGCGACAGTGGACAGGCAGAGAGACGAGTGCGCATACGTAGAGATGCGACACTAGCGTTGCGTTGGCGGTAGAACGAAATGGTACTTTCGCGTGCACTGCTATTAAATGTTCACATATTACGTTCTGATTGATACAGATTGATACGTTTTCCTAGAATTATAAGTAATATAATTCATAGCACTTATGATGCAATCACTAGCTGTATGCTTAATGGATTTTAGTTCTGTGTTCTAAAGGTTGTAGTCTGCAAAAAATATTAGAATGTCAGAAATGAAGAATGTTAACAAATGCTAAGTGAATATTCGTGGATATTGTGTCTTAAATAATAAAAAAACAATTTAAAACTTAGGACGTGTCCATTTTGAAGTTCTAACTTAGGAGTTGTCAGCGATGCCTCACTCGGAGGTTCCGAATTTCATTCTAGGATCATTTCATAAAATTTCTAAGTACCAGAATACAAGAACAAAAGTCTGCCTGTGTAGTCATGTGGTTAGCGGCATCCTAACCTGGAGGTCCTGAGTTTGATTTCCGCCTGCGGTGAAGATGATCTAATATTTATTCATAAAATGTCTACCAAATAACAGAGTACATACAATAAACACACATTGCAAAATTCTGCTTCTGTAGTCAAGCAGTGGCGTCTCAACCCGGAGATTTCGAGTTCGATTCTCTGCTGGGGCCGGGGAATAATTCTTGAATTAGAATCATTCCCTGCCTTCCACGTCGTCTGACAATATGAATGTGGAAGTGAGTGTGAGTTCTTTCTAATGAAAATTAGTAAATACCAAAAGCAATAAACAGATAGTCAACGAACCAGTTGTCCTAAAGTAAAAACCTCCGAAATGTCCACAATTTAAAGGCAAAAGTGTGTGTGTGTGTGTGTGTGTGTGTATGAAATGTAATTTAATTTGCAAATTTAAGATTTGTTTTTAATGTAATGCTAACAAGACTTAATAAAACAATATAGTTAGTGTCTCCATGCTCTATCCGTTATTTTACGGAAGTTTATGCCATATTTACTTCATTTTCCGAAAATAGCTACATTATACATTTCGTTGTAGACACAAAAAGAAAAGAGATAGTAAAATGTTACAAGAAATGGACGATGTAGAATGCATTTAAAATGTCATAGTGTTCCCATGCAATTGCAAGGAGCGACTGAAAACTGACATTACTAAAATAACAACAGATACCACAATTTTTACGTTTATCCGTATAGTGTATACAGAAGGTATTGTATTCAACCCAGAAACTCGATAGGTCCGAAATTACACCGGAAATATGTTTTGAGGTACCCTGAGTCCAAAAAAAGCATTTTTAGAAAAAGGTCCATGTGTGCGTTTGTGTGTGTGTGTGTGTGTGTGTGTGTGTGTGCACGCGCGCGTCAGTGGATAGCATAACTCAAAACCTAAAAGACCGTTAAATACCAAACTTGGTATTTTACTTTGGTATCTTCCAAGGATGCCTATGACACGAATATTTTAAAGAGAATCCCCCTACCCCAAACCACCCTTTACATGGAAAATTTATTGGATTTTTTTTTTAAAAAAATGACTGTAATGATTCCTATTAAAATACCGTATAGTAAAGCTATTTATATCACAAATAAAATGTATATGTATTAGACCTGTTCATTCTGGATGATTTTTTCTGAATTTTGCATAGGTAACTGGTAAACCAATGGAGAACTTGTCGATCTCGTTAAAGCACAATTTATAGATACATATTTTTGTGCAGAGTTACCGTTTCCGAGATATTCTTTGTTATCGGTTTCAATTTTAAACTACGTATCTTCTCAAATGGGGCCACCTTTCGTTTCATCTCTTTTGTTTTTCTGGAAATGCAAAGCGATTCGAACTTCAATTGTTCACTTATCGACTGCCTTTTAAAAGATTTGACTATCGCTTATGTCCCTTCTGCTTATAAGAAAAAAAGTAACAAGACCAATTGTGTTAATGCTTATCTCGTTTAGCATGATAATGTATGTAGAAGTATAATCTTTGTAAGAATAGTGGTTAACATAAGATAAAAAATCTGATGTGTTCCATTCATATAACTTTCTCTACATCTCTATAACAAATTATTGTTAGTAAGCTATTTTTCTATCCACTTCATACTAATCGAGATAAACACTAGCAAAAACGTTCTTTTTAAGTTCCTTATAAGTAGAAGGGAAATAAGGGAATATACTATGCTAAACCGACAGTCACATGTTTTAAAATGTGGTTGACATGGGATTGAAATAAGTTTCTTTGCGTGACCAGGAGTTGACAAGTTCCTGTATGAGAAAAGTTTTTAAGTATTTTAAAACTGAAACCAATAGCAAGAAATATCTCGAAAACGGTCAACTCCAGGAAAAATAATGTATATGGATAAATTGTTTGTTTTAAGGCTCTCTACGTTTTTTGTGTAGTAAGTTTCTGTCTCTCTTACAGTTTACTAGTAATGCAAAATTTAAAAAAAAAAAAGAAAAAAAATAGTCCAGAGTAAAGAGGTCTTTAGAGGTTATTCTCGGAAAATTCAAGATATACATTTTATTTATCATGCACATATCTTAATTATAAGACATTTTAATAAAATCGCCAGAGCCATTTTTGAGAAAATCAAAATTTTGTAAATTTTTTCCATGTAAAGGGTAGTTGGGGGTGGGAGGATTTTCTTGGGAGATACTAAACTTAAATATCAAGCTCGACATTTAACGGAGTTTTCGTTTTTGAGCTACACCGCCCCCCCCCCCACACACACACATAGACACCTCCCATTTTTTTTTTTTTTATTTTTATTTGGAAGTTACCAAAATATGTTGTTCTGTCGAAATCTTGGTATTGAAATTATGGGTGCAATATAATATCTTCGCTATACACTATGTATACAACACGTGTAGAGAAAGTAAACATGTGACGGGAAAATAGAGTTAAAACAGGAAACAAAATCAACCAATCGCATGAGATCCAATTAACACAAATACCCAAACACATCCTTAAAAATCCCTCGTGTGTCACCCGAAATGGCATCAACACACACGTACCTTTTTCCAAAAATGCTTTTTATCAAGGGTTCCTCAAAACATACATCTATTTCTGATGTAATCTTGTTAGTGAATTTTTGGTCGCAATAGAGTATCTTCCATATTATACGCATAGATAAAGCAACAACAACAACAACAAAAAGGATAACTCTGCAATTCAAAGAACAAGCCCATTTCAATTTTACATCACATTTTCCTGTCTCCACCAATGACAGTGTTTTTATATTGCAGCATAAACACCAGTGGCACTGTTTTGTCCATTGCGAAAATTGCTTTCAGAATGAATGCGCTGATTTCACACGATTACACAGCAGGAAATCAAACGGTCGACCCAGCCGTTTATAACATAACAATTGCTTTCCGAAACGCATTAATCAGCGCGAGAAATTACATAACCATATGGCAGAGACAAATTAACAATCAAATCTGCGCTCCGAGAAATCGTTCCTCACGCAGTAAATTATTGTTCCGCAAAGCTCACAGAACATTATTAATAGAGAAGGTCCCTTGACGCTTGCCGATTGCGAAACAGCTACGCAGCAGCAATGCCAAATTCTATCGACCTTGCTCGTTTAGACCCTGCCTGTTAACGGACACTCGACATACCGAAAAGGCCAAAGGATGTCGTGAGGAGCATACTAGCTTCTTTCTAATTGTAAGAAATCATTTCCTCGTCGGATGTTCCAGATTTTCCTTCACAATTCTATTACCACAAATGTAAATCGTCATTCTTTATAATATCTCCCAATTAGGGTCTACTTTGTGCAGTACCTATATTTTCTGTTCAATGTTCAATGAAGTTCATTGTTAACTTATGTAAATGTATCCGAGAGAAAGATGTGTGGAATATTTCTTGCTCCTTGAACTGTTAAGAAAATCTCATATGTTTCATTTACATTTTTTGATAGTGTTTAACGCCTGCTTTTACTACTATGACACCGGAGGCGATGACACTCAATGAGGATGGAGCACCGGTGGAATGTGATGGCGGGGAAAACTGGAGAACGCGCAGAAAATCCGCCCTTGCGTCGTCACGTCCACCACAAATCCCATTTGCGATCGCTTGGGATCGGACCTGGGCTGACTAGGTGAGAGGCGAGCGGCCTGACTACTGGACCACGGCACGCCCTTCCATTCACATGACGTCTCTCCATCTCTAACAAATTATTCTTAAAAAGTTTATTCTTCCATCAACTTCATGCTAACCTGGCTAAACATTAGCAGAAAGATTTAATTGTTTATTCCGTATAAGTAGGAGGAAAATTGGGCAACACATTGGCTAAAGAGATAGTAAAATCTTTTAAAACCTGGTTGCTATGTGATTAAAATTCTTGCCTTTGCATGGCCAGGAGTTGACACATTTTCGTAAGGGAATAATGTATTTTAAAACTGAAACCAATAACAAGGAATATCATGGAAATGGTCAGCTCCACGAAAAATAATATGTATGTGATATAATTGGTGTATTTTAACGAAATCTACATTTTTTCTAGTAACTCCAGCAAAATCATCCAGGATTAAGAGATCTTCAGAGGCTATTCCCAGAACTGAAAAGGAGTGTTATTCGTGGACACTCTTTAACTATTGTGGTTCTCAGCGTCCCATTCCATATTGAGCTTGAAAGACCAATTAGTTTTGCTCAGAGACCTCTTCATCAGACCAGAGGTTCTTTTACGTGCCGTAAATGTACGACACGGAATATTCCCAGAAAATTCAAGATATACGTTTTACTTGTGTAAATATCTTTAATATCTATATGATATTTCAATCCTTGGAGTCATTTTTGAGAAAATCAACATCTTTGAAGAATATTACATGTAAAGGATAGTTTGGGGTCGCGGGTTTATCCTCGAAATCTTAGTGTTGCATCCAATACCTTACTTAAATACCAAGTTTCAAGACTTTTCTTTTTTGAGCTATCTATGCTGCCCCCCCCCCCACTTACACACTAACACTCACTGAACTTTTTCTTATTTTTTTTTAATTCAGGAGATCTCAATGGATATATTTTCGGTGAAATATCGGTATCGAATTTTACGACGGAAAGCAATAGTTCTCTATACCTACAATATACATAGTACCTATATGAGACAAAGTTTTTTAACAAAAAAGTTGATGATTTGCACAACTTTTATACTTCAACCTACTACTATAAGAAACTCCTATTCTTCTAGCTACTTCATGTTAATCGTGATAATCATTTGCGGAAATACATTTATTATGTTTTGTGTAGGCACAATGGGAATAGGGAAGTACTCTAGGCAATAGGTTTGTTAAGAGCCGGTCGCCATGTAATAAGAGTTGTATGACCACGAGAAACAAATTACTTCTCATTGGAAAAAAAAAAAAATATGTATAGTCTTCCATTCACATGATTTTCTCGATCTGTTCAGCAAATAAACTATTCTTACAAAAGATTATTCTTTTATGTAAATCGTGCTAATCGAGATAAACAGCAGAATTTGTCTTATTACTAGATCTTTATAAGTAGAAGGGAAATAAGAAAGTACAGTAGGCTAAATCGACTGTCAAATCTTTTAAAAGCTGTCGCTATGCGATTGATACTGAAATTGGTTCTCTTCATGGCCAGGAGTAGAACAAGAGAGATATGAAACTAACGAGGACTCCCCGTATGAGAGAAACAGGTAGGTGTTTTAAAATTCAAGCCAGGAACAGGGAATATCTCAGAAATGAAGTATATTATGACATAAATCAACGAGATCAATTTTTTGTGTAGAGAGTTTTTGTCTTATGGTTTATTAGTTGTACAAAAATCATTCAGAATGTCACTATTCCTGGAAAATTCAAGATGTATATTAAGTTTGTCTTTAAAGTATTTTAAACGTATGATTATTTTTAGTAAAAAATTTGAAAATATAAACAGTAAGACAAATTTTTAGGCAAAGAGGTTTTGGAGTGGGATTTTTTAAAATATCTTTGTATCACTTCCTCGGAAATGTTGAACTTAGCCGACATGCTGTTCGAAGTCCCGCCCCTTCCCCCACACTCACCTTTTGGGATAGGATTTCGTAAGTCTAAAAACGTGCACATTATGGTTGTTTTTAAAAAATTCTAAGTAATACATATCAACTCTCATAGTATTAAGTAATGGTGTAATAAAACACCATATTTTGCGAAGAACCTGGAAATGCCTGGATATGTTTGCAAGGAAAGCAAGGTCTTCAGCATACATGCGCACTGTAAACATTGCAGCAGCAGATTGCCGATAGAGATTTGGGGCTAATTAACTTCTGCGGACTAGAGCGCATGTGTTTTAATTTCCGAAGTGTGTTAAACTCTACCCATATTTGCTGCAGTGTAATGGGATAGTGCCAGCTGCCACTTTTTATCCAACTTTATGCATCTAGCAATATTGCTTCGGTAACGGCTTGTTTTATTAACACTAGGCACTGCGGGGTCATTAAGGCAATTCAAACTTGAAAAGCAGCGCAATAATTGAAATGGAACTGCGATTTGGTGTGTTCGCCCATTCTGATGAGAACAGATTCCCAACTCGGCAACGAAGGAGTTGTTAAGTATTTACGGTAAGAAAATAAGCATTGTATTTAACTAAAAAATTCGATGTCGAGATTTCACCGGAAACATGTTTTGACCCTTCTTGAACCCAAAAATAGATTTTTTTTTAATTTTTTTTTTTTTATGTTTGTGAACGACATAAATAACTCAACGAGAAGTTGATAAGTTACGAAACTTGGTATTTAAATTCAAGGCGTTTCAAGGAGGCGACAAGAAGATTTTGACGAAAATCTCCTCACTCTTAACTACAATTTGTATAAAAATGTCATATGTTTAAGCTATATATTTGTGTACCGGGGTGATTCTCCTCAGCTTGCGGAGTGACAAGTTATGAGTTTTACACATTATGCCATGAAGCTATCCACTGCATCGCGTCGTATCGATAACCGAAATGACTGATTTGCATTGTGCGCGAGGGGACTTGTTCTCTTAACGCAAAAGTGTGCGCGTTGGCCTTCAGCGGTGAAGGTCCTAGGTATTTTTTATGTTCAGTAAATTTAATGAGAATTGTGACATTGAAGTGTCGTGTCTCTTAATTATTTAATTGCGTGAATTTCATTAAAACACAAATTGGTAGTGTTAGAATATATTATAATGAACATAATGAATGCATATAAAATTGTAATTATAGTTCATTAGCATAAAACTTCATTAAATAATATTTTACTGTTTAAAACTATTCTTTCATACAAAAGAAAGCCAATTAATTATTTTAAGAGTTTACAAAATGCAGTACTTGCCAAACCAGATAGCGTTTGAAAGCCCATATTATGACCGGTAAGAACCTCTCTGGTTCCTAAAGTAATACATTTATGAGTGAAGATAAACATTTACTATTTACCCGTTTCCACCATGTGGTTATAATAGTGTTCGAACTGGCCACCATGCCGGCGGATGAACATTTGAGTCTAACCATCATCACCAACCTAACCCGGCGCAAGCTAAGATGATGCGCTCCCTTAGCTGTTGAGGGGTCATTGGCCGCATCTGTTACAGGATATTTTTAAGATAACACAAAAAGAATATCTAATGAGGTTAGATCTGGTCCACCTCTGGTGCTGTCCACCAATTGGTCCATGCTGTCCGACCCATCGCTCAGGGGTAGCATCGAGATAAGCCGTTAACGACGGGCCGAATGAGCTAGCGCCCCATAGTTAGTCGCTTCTGCAACGGTAGTTCATCTAATAGAGTAAGTAGTGTTATACTCGTAGGAAGTGGATATGGCGATTCCCAGTGATGTGGCCATCATAAAAGTACGGGCATATTAGACGGGTTTACTATGCGTCAGACTTCAGGAGGATGGGATGATAGAGAGTACCCGACGGGTGGACAAAGCCGACCGCAGGGAAGATCCACCGTGGTGGTCCCCAAACAAGCAGATACCAAAGCGGGGAGCGCTGGGAGACCTCGCGCTGGACCTGACTGAACTCGCCAAATTCACCCTAGTGTCGCGCGACGTTTCAGCGTCATTGCCGCCGAGAACTGTATTTCTAAAGTTCCTTCACCACCTCGAAAAGGCGCCACCGTCGCAATCTCACCGACACAACCCCGAAACAGACCGGTTCGAATGCCATGGAGATGAAATGAAGGGGCAGGAAGTTCGGAGGAGCGAATAAAACCTCTCCAGCATTCGCCTGGTGACCCAGGAAAAGCTTTGAACAATTCATGGGTCAGAGAGGTCTGTCGAACCCACGACCTCCCGAATGCCACTCCCAGACGAAACGTCTGAGCTCCCGAGATAGAGAATTTCGGCCGCTTTTACATTCACTAAAGGAGTGATTTGCCGGCAACTTCATGAAGCATAAAACTACATATGCGTACGATCTTACGCAACTTTTTGTCGCTAACTTGTAAACATATGCTTGCGTTAGCTCGAAAATTAGATAATTGCTATTACATCGGCCAATGTGTTACATACCATTATATGTGATACAATCAATTGAATTGGATCACTTTCGGCAAGCCTACTATATGCAAGTAGTGAATTTTTATCTTTTCCGGAATTGGAAAAGAACACAGATGGGGTAATCTCCTTCTTGCAATTTAAATTACTCTACTGTTCTGGCAAATTGGGATTTAAAACCCAATACAGGATCATTTGATTCAAAGAAACCCCATTTCCTTGATTGTAGAGAATTCCTATGAGACATTTTTGTCCCTGAAGTAATTACATGGGCGAGTGATTAATGCTATTCAGTGTTGTGCCAATATCGCTTGACCTCTCTCAAGTAGTAAGCCATTAACATTCCTTCACCATCTCACAACATTACCGCTATAATCTCCCTTGCAAGCAGTAACTTGAAGACCGGTGCACCCACGCTCTCTCTGTGACCACAAATCGACTAAGAAGACTTTCTGTCTCAACAAAGCCAAATTGGCTTCGGAACAAAATACTCCAGCATGTTTTTGTTTCAGATTAACACTCTTGGCGCCCATCCGTCTGACGCTTTATGAGCATCCTTATAATCTTTAAATCTCTTACACGGGCAACATTTTCTGGAGTATGCTATCTCCTCTACTGTCATATCTGAAAAATCAAGGAAGCCCACATCTTAGGCAGAAATCAAGAGAATATCCTAACTTCCATGGTTTTAAAGTTAGAGTTTTTAAATTCTGTATGCTTGTTTCCCTTAGAGTAGTTTGCAAAAATGCTATCTCCTCCGATTCTTTTCCCCTTTATTAATTTTTAAATTACGATTTTAATTATTTGATATACTCGTAAAATAAAAAATCGTAATTTTCATATTTCAAGACTACTGTTTGGTATGATCTTGATATACATGCAATAATGTTTGATCTGCATTTTGCTGTATTATGATGACTCGTAATATATTACCTTCTTGTAAGGCGGCGTCGTAGTTGAGTGGTTAGACCGCTCTCCTCCCATCTAGGTGGCCCTGATTCGATCCCGAGCGCTTGCATGTGGGATTTGTGGCGGACGAAGCGGCAAACCGGGAAAAAATACTTCACAAGGGACTTGTAAGCGAAGAAAACTTTAGAGCCAGACATTCAAGTGACCTTAATTTTGAATTGGTTAATGTAAGTTACCCGGATAAAGTTTTTATTGGGGGAGGGGGGTTCTTTAACCTGAGAAGACAAATTTTGGGTAAGTTTAAGCTCAATGAGCCTCTGGCTCATTTGAGCACCAATCGACTGTCACCATTCATCGCCCGATATGAACTATTAGGTTAAAGGAGTTAAAAATAAGAGAAACACCTCTCGAAATGCCATGCATTCTCATGTTTACATGAGACACAGACATTTAAAAATGGCGCAGACGAAAAAAAACACCACTTTCAAATAAGAAACAAGACTTCTTTTTCACTAAAAAAACAAAAAAAACAAAAAAAAACGAAAAATGTCAGCTTTGGTCCTAAACTTCGGCTTTTCAATTGGCTAACACCCTAAGAGGCTGCAGCTCATAAAATATGTCTTAATAGATTTATTTTTTCGAGAAATGTTTCAACTATACGACTCGGACAGTAGTATTACTGTGACTCACATTCGGGAGGTTCAAATAGCGCATTGAACATTCCATATTGCCTAAAGTTTCGCAATGGGTGATTACACAACAAAGCCCCTTTGTTCAGAATCACATTAACTATTTGTTCAGTCACAGAACGGTACTTTTCGCTAACACTCACTAAATGGCACAAAAAGGTGACTATGCAACTAAAAATCTCTCTCTAACACGCATGATTCGAGTGCGCCAACAGACTTCGCGATATGACAAAGAAATTAAACACCGTTAAGCAATTAGAAGAAAAAAGTCAGTTCATTGTTGATTATAGCATAACAGAAGGCTTTATTTCAAAAGCTATTCAATCCAAATAATTATTTTGTTAATTTAAACCACGCACTTGCTTAAACATGGACAGGTAGCTTTTAAACCCGCGTTATTTGTTATTTGGCTCCTCAAGAAATTTAGTAGTGGTTTAGTGATAGACCGAACGCGTGACACCGCTTGATGTGATCCCTGATGCCCACATGTGGGATTTGTGGGGGACAAAGAGGCTTCTGAGCTGTTCTCTCTGGATTTTCCGGTTCCACTCGCCATTTAGTCCATCTGCTCCATCATCACCTTTTCTTTCTTACATTTTACCGCCATTTCATATCACCTTTTCCCCCACCCTCATATCAGATATCGAGCTGATCATCCGCCCTAGCTACTCTCTCTCTCGTTCAGAGTCCGTCTGAAGCTGGAGCTGGTCCCAGGCGTTAAAGTACATCCCGGGAGGGTAAAAAAGCGAAAGAAGAGGTGAAGGCCGCGGCCAGGCAGTCACCAGAGACACGCGGAAGTCCCAAACGTTTCCGAGAGCGTACACGCGACCGTCGATCTGGCTTCCTGTCCACGGGGAATATTTCCATTGAACATCTGCGCCATCTACCTGCATTGCCATAAACCACGAATGTGGAAGTGCACCTGAAAGATGAGAGGGAAACGAAATGAAAGAGAAGTAATGGAAAAGAAGTCGTGGCAGATGAGAAACCACTTCAGCATTCGCCTGGCGACCCGATAAAAAAAAAAAAAAAACAACAAAAAACTGTTCAGAGGGATCGAATTTGGGACCACCTGAATGAGAATGCGCGGTATCACATCGTCAGTCCTCCCATCCCAAACTACCCATAAGTGGAAAATCGTCGATGTTTTATTTTTAAAAACTGCCATGCATTTAAGATATTTAGATGACATAAAAGGTATACCTTTAATTATTTCTGATTAGCCTGTGAAATCCACGTCATTCGAAATGAATGTTATGTATTCTTACATAGCAGATAAACCTTAAGAGGTAGAGAAAAAGAACTTGAAATATTTCCTTAAAAAGCAAAATTAATTTGAAATGCATTTTTTAACCATTTCTAAGATATGTGTTAATATTGGTTGTAATTTTGTATTAATTAGTATTTCTACATTATCTACACAGGTGAGCTTTATCCTACAATAAAGTGATATACAAATTATTTAACGTTGCAAGTAGATAAATATTAAACGTGTTGGTAAGTAGGGTGTTCGTCTAGTAATTCATAGCATTTGCTTGCATCATTATATGGAACATTTGGGCGGATAAAAACAGCCGCCTAACATGCAGAAAAGGTTAGGAAAACAGGTTTCATCTGTTTGCGTGACTGAAACGGAAATTAAAACCCGAAACGCTACTACACATGCGGTGCGTGGTACGTTACAAACGGCTCTTCTGATAAGGGAGGATTTGCCGAGGTGAGGTTATTGCCTCTAGAAGAGATTAAAGGACAACTTGTATTGGAGGTTGGTTAATAGAAAAGGAAAACTTCTCTCGTGTTTTTATCCACGGATTTCTGTAGCTTTTGAATACAAAATATTTCTCGAGGCTTCCACTACACACAACAAGCACTTGGCTAATAGTAGATCTCTAATAAACTGCGTAAACTGATAACTCATCAAAGGTATTGTAGATATCCTTATATTTATGTATATTCAGGCACATAACTTTTTACAGCTGTTCCATATAAAACTATTCTTACTGAATATTATTAATTTATCTATATCGCGCTAATCGAGATAAGCATTAGCAGAAGTGCTATTATAACTGGCTTTCTTGTAAGTAGAAGGGAAATAAGGGAATGCATTAGGTTAAGGCGATTGTCAGATCGTTTAAAACCTGTTATGTGAAACAATTTAGGTTCGTTTTGCTTTGCACGATGCTATGTGAGAAAAGTTTAAAACCGAAACCATAAGAGGAATATCTGAAATCGGCAAACTCTACAAGAAATATATATGATATAAATTGTGTGTTTTAACGTGATCTACATTTTTTTGTGTTATAACTTTCTGTCTGTCTGTCTCTTACGGTTTAACCGTTATGCAAAATTCTGTTAAACTCATTCAGAATAAAGAGGTCTTCAGATGTTATTCGCAAAAAATTCAAAATAAACATTTTATTTGTATTGTAAATATCTTTAATGTGCGGTGTTTTATATGAAATCGTTGAGCTATTTTTTTTGAGAAAAACACAATTTTCAAAAACTTTTACATAAGGGTATTTGTAGTACGGGGATTGTCTTGAAAATCTTCGTGACTCATGCTATAAAGATACTAAACATAAATACTAAGTTTGGTATTTAACGGTTTTTTTGTTTTTCAGCTATTGTTCCCCCCCCTGCCCCATACACATACACTTACACACACATACACTTACACACACACACATACACACACATACGGATAGTTTTATAAACATGTTTTTTTAGATCTCGAGGTATCTACCTCAAAATATATATTTCCGGTGAGATCTCGACATCGAATTTTTGGGTGGAATATAGTACTTTCTCTATTCCCTATGTACGTTGAACATATGGGCTAGAGAAAATAAAATATATTAAAAATTTAGCTTCATTATAAAGCGGTTTGTCAGTCGTTTTTGAATGAGAGCAACATACGGAAATTGTCAAAACTTCTGTGGGAAAAACCAAGATTTTGTACATTAATATATTTTATCGCTTCTAAGAAAAATCATTGCAGGCACTAAAAGCATTAAAGTGCTCGCCAACTCAACATTATAATTTTAAGTTATAAAATCACTTCTCTACCCTTAAAAGTACTTCTTATCGTTTATTATTTTCAACTCTTATCATCCAGTTCTTCCTTGCTATGTAAATATTTCCCAATTCAAACATTTTACCAAAGAGTCTTATAATACATAGAGCCTACCTGGACATTTTGGGAAAATAAAAATGAAGCACATACGTTTAGAAATAACTTTTCATCATTTAAACACCAAAAAGTATATGCTGTAGAATTTCTTTGCTAAGTAGGTAATTAATTTATGTTTACAGGTCATGTGATACGCTTGTAAAGCCTAATTTGGAACACAGAATTGAATTTTAATTCCAACATTTTTAAAACCGCAGTTACAGATCCTCCTGTAGGTAGGGTTGACATAGGAGGGGCGGCGGAGTTTAATCCCATCCTCGTGTTTTAGTTCGGTTTGCTTACCACCCAAGAAGCTTCCGTATTCTGTTAACACTGTGTTGCCGTAAAGTCCGACCATTTCTATTGCACAAAGTTAGAGGGAGAAAGGAGGAGAGTGAAATATCAGTTTAGAAGCTGATATGTGGAACTATATCAGGAACTATTAAAGGTAAGCCTCTGTAAATCTGTAACTATGTTGCTGAATATTTCATAATCATCTGGTTAAAATCAAAACGAATTACTTAATAAATACAGAGTAGGCACCAGACCCCATAAAATTGTCAGCAAGATAGCAACTGCTAGTGGCATTACTACCAAATATTTTTCCCTTGGTACTCCAACTCATAATTATTCTTATCTTTACCCTTAACCTTAATTGCGCTCATATTTTTCATGTAGGTAATTTTTCTGTGCTACATAAACATTAATACAGTGTATCACGCGAGTACATGAAGTTATCGACTAGTTCAGAAAATATATGTGCGTTATTGAGAATAATTATGGCAATTTATTCTTGTGGACAGGTTTCTCTTGGCTGTCATTAAGAATTCTGAAATAGGAATAATTAATAGACTTCTAAATGTTTGAGCTTATAACAAACGGAGAGAAAATGATAAACTAATGAATTTTTCCCTTAACAAAATATGAGACGAAAATAAGTAAGAATCTTCATGATTTTATACTATCTATCTTCTGCTGGATATGCATTTTCAGATTTTGCCCATTGGCCAAAAGAACTTAACGGGGTTTAAAAAGAGAACAACATTATAATAGAGAGTGTACATTTCGTATAGGCCTAAGTCAGTAGAGGTCTCTTTGGTCATCTGTTTACAATTATTTTTAAAAATTGGCAATTCTTGGTATACCGGGAGTGAAGATGTCAAAGACAGGGGCGGAGTCGATACGTTAGCTGTCCGCTTACAATTGGTGCAACTAGCGCTTCAGCCTTCTGTGTTTTGTATTCTGTGTTCAAAACCCGGTTGGGACTTCCATCAACCTTATTTTAACCCGTAATCTTGCAACCTCAATCTACCTACAAGTAGTTATGCCCAAACATTGCTCTGCTGTATTTCACAAAATTCCACCTAGACCCTTCAACCCCATTCAGACACACCTCCGCCTCCTCAAGAGTAGTATGAGCGCTGTGGTTTCCATAAAGCCGGATAAAAGCAGCACCATTCCCTTCACCAAGCGTCGCTTTTACGCATCTCAGGAAGATTGAGTGAACGAGTACCATCACCTACTTAGGAGAGAAGCTCGATGAGGTCTAACTTTGGAGCACGACAGAAATTTTGTCACGTGCTCCAGAGGTCCAACGTGACAAATTTTTGACGTAAGCCACTTTGTATCCAATGCTGCCAAAATACACGATGCCCTTTTCCTTGAACATACGCATTTTGCATGCTGTCATATTCCCATACTACTTTACGCCTGCGAGATCTGGGGTATGACTGCAGACTCTAGTCTGTTGGTTCTAGAACGGGTGTTGGGCTATCTATTTCCATGAGATTCTACACGAAGCCTTCATACATTCAGGATGAGAGCCGGATTACAAAACTTACGACACCCTAGCATTCCACATAGCGCTCTTGTTCGGTTTCCTGGGGATTACAATCCCAAAACACCGGCTTCTCCGCATGACATATGGGCACATCCGATAACAACGGAACAAGTTCACAAGAAGGTTGCTGAGCTCCTATACGATCCTACCATTAGTTGCTTGGAGTTAAACATTTTTTTTTTAAAAAATACCACAAAACAATAAGCATTTTTAATAATCTTACCCAGCGGTACACAAGGCCCATTCCTCATGGCTGGTAACAGCTGAGGAGCAAGTCTTGCTACCTATCACACCTCATCCTCACACCCAAACGTAACGTGGTTAACCTTAGCAAGACACAGCCTAGCAACAAGAGAAGCGAGACTGCCCCTGCGGTCGAGTGGTCACCTTCTGCTTCTCACCCACAGATTCTGGGTTCAATTCCCGGCTGTGATGGGGAATTTATATTTAACTAGAATCATTTTCCATCCCCAACAGAGTCTGGAAGTATGCATACAATGGTGAATGTGTGGACAATAATATTGAAAAAACTAACGTTAATAAACCCTACAGTTTAGCGAGAAAACACCAAAGTTGTTTCTAAAGAAAAGCTTCGGATATGACCATAGAGTTTATAGCATATTGAGAGAGAGGGGGGGAGGGAGGGAGAGGAGAGAGAGAGAAGCAAGCGTACGAGCTGCTTGCCACTGTGCAGAGAACTTTAGTCCTTATTTACACCAAGTGCGCTTGCTATGTATTACACACGAATCTTCAGTATTTATTTTCAGCATGAGACGGGAAGAAGAAACTCGCTATGTAGTCAAAAACAATATTCATATTGGACATTCCCATGTTTCTCAGATGAGTGTCTGGCTACTTCATGAGCCTGAAGATATATCTGTCAAGAAAACTTGTAATTATAAAGCAGAAAACTACCTGGACCTTGAGGAGGGACTTGCTTTTATCAACTTACCTTTTCACAAATGACTGGAGATCAGCTGGGTGTCCGTATCGAGATCCTCTCGTTTCGGCATGTTCTTCAGAGTGCGTCTGCGTAGATTTGCTGATTATATATCACTGATATAAACACTGAGAACCGTTGCTAATTTTCAGTTATGGAGGATTATTATTGCGCTCAATAGAGAAATGGGATTCTTGCTTGAGTTTGTGGCTACAAGCGGTCGGATGTCTTGGACGATTGGGTTCTGGAGGTGGAATAGATTGGTAAACTTATACCCGTTTCCCCCGACACCGGCTAAATAATGTGCTCGTGTGAACACTTAGCCAATGTGCTTTATTTTTACGTTATTTAACGCCTATTGACCCTAGCCTAAAGGCTTCGGAAGAAGAATGATTCTTTGAAGAATCAATTTAATGATTTCTGTAGAAGAACAGATAAAACTTCAGATGTTTAGTTTTTTACTCTCTCTACACGTATTATGTACATAGTGTATAGGGAAGATATTGTAATGCATCCAAAAATTCTTTACCGAGATTTCACCGGAAATACGTTTTTGATGCCCCTGATTGCAACAACAAAAAATGAAAGGTGTGTGTGTGTGTGTGCGCGCGCGCGCGCGCACGTCTGTGAACAGCATAGCTCAAAACGATAAAACTGTCAAATACCAACCTTGGTTTTTAAGTTTGGTATCTTATAAGGTTGCGACACCCCTCCAACTACCCGAAAATGTTTATTTTCTCAAAACTTGCTCTACCGATTTTGATTAAAATATTGTCTATTAAAGAATTTACAAGGCAAAATGTATATCTTCAATTTTTTGAGAATAACTTCTAAAGACATCTTTATACTAGATGAATTTTGTGGTATTTTGCATAACGGTAAATCGTAAGAGATAGACAAAAACTTATTATACAAAACTTGTAGAGCTCATTAAAATTTGTATTATAAACGTTATAAACATTTTTTCGTGGAGTTGACGTTTTTGAGATATTCCTTGTTAATGGTTTCAGCTTTAAACTACTTATACTTTTTTTTATACGGGACTTTGTCAACTCCTGGCCATACAAAGGCAATTCAATCACATAGCAACCAGCTTTTAAAAGATTTGACTATCGCTTCAGCCTAGTGTATTCCTTTATTTCCCCTCTAATTACAAGGAAGCAAGTAAAAAGGTAATTTCTGCTAATTTTTTCTCGATTAGAATGAAAGAAAAGGAAGAATTAACTTTTTAACAATTTGTTGCAAAGATGTAGAGAAATTCATGTGAATGGAACACATCAGATTTTTACTATTTTGTGTTTTGTAGTATTTAATTTCATTGTTTCCAAAAACTATGTATTGTGTTATTAATATTCTCTGCACACTATATTGTGCACTATGTTTTAAATAACTTCATATAATCTCGCTTCTATCGTTTTGCTTACCGTGTATTCTAAATAATCATTAAATAATCTGAGGGCGGTGTCCTTTCTCATTTCAATTTCAGTGCTATCATCATGTATCGAATCATCTGTCCGACGAATTGTCTAAGGCTTGTTGGTACTCAAAATCATATAAAGAAATTCGCAGTTTATATCGGACAAATTTGCCTCCAGTAGCCAAGCAACCATTTCTCGTTTACATTCGGAATAATGAGTTATAGCCACTTGAAAACTTGGAATAACTTATTCCATAGTTATACTTTTGATAGCCTCCATTTCGCTTCATACAACAAAATTCACTAAGAAGAAGAATTACGCCTTTACTAGGGTCTCCTTGCAGTACTTTATATGTCAGAGAAGGAATTTTAACTGTGTATAATCTATACATTCTTGATATATTAATGTATTTTAAGGAAAATATCTCTAATATCTCAGAAGCAATTTTCAATCCCTCAATACAGGGTACTACACAACATCCAAACACCATTTTGAAGGTTAAGGAACATACATAATACTTATGTTTTGATGCAATTAATGTATATAATTTGTTTCCTAAGAGAATTAGAATTTTAAATATAAGATATCATAAGTGTAAATTAGGTTTAAGGCCAAGAAAAAGCAATTTTATTATACGGTGTATGTTTTAGCATAATTTAATTTCCAAGTGCTCGTTTATGCTTAATTTACGTTATAGACACTTTGTTATACAAATTCCTAATTTTAATGTAGTCATGAGCTGAAGGGGTTTTAGTAAGAAAATTATCAGTTAGGAATGAATCTAAAGTTAGTGACAAGGGAAGATCGAGCGACTGCAAACTTGCAGATATCTCTGTAAACAAATATGCTGACAATTGAAGGCACAAAACCTACTCCAAAAACGGGTCGATCAGGCTTAAGGAGTACCGGAAGAAAACAATGTATGTTTAGCTAGGTACAATAATTTTGTTTAATAGTGTTTAACGCCCGCTTTTACTACCATGGTACCGCAGGTGTTGACAACTGGTGATACATAGAATGAAGATGAAGCACGAGTGGAATGCGATGGCGGGGAAACCGGAGAGCTGCCGCTTTGTCCACCACAAATTTCACATGTGGTCGCTAGGTGAGATAGGTACAATAAAATTACTTCATTGTTTAATTAACGCATTAATGTACAGAAATTCGAGTTACATTGGCTTTTACAACGCGAGTTTTACAATGTAAGAGTACAATACTGAATCTAGAATATCCCATTGATGAACTCAAGTTTCACTTATATTCTGGGCGGGAATTGCCTGTATGTCCCTTTTCAGCGGTTTATTGCTAGTTGCTGCAGGTTTAGATGTTGAGGGGGCAGTTGAATCGGGGCATATATTTAAGGCTCCCCTAGGCGTATTTGGGGCGCAGGAGAGAAAACCGCAGAACTGAAATGCTGATTCCTGGCCTGGGACTGCGCAGCGCTGTAGTTGAAAACATTAGTTTCTGGTGGTTATGGCTGCACTCCAACACTGCAGATATTTTGTGTATTTTTAGAGATCATTTGTGGAAGGTAGCGTCGCGTTGACAGAGACGTGATATGCTGTCCTGTAAATATGAAGTAGAGGAGTGACAATGGTTTCGTTAATTACTTTTTGCAACGCCGCCACAAGGGAAATGTTCTGACGTGCGGTGTCTGAATGCTGTTGTTTTCTTTTATGTTTTGCCAGCGTTCTGAAAAAGGTTTGGTCATTTTGTTCCAAAATAAGATTAAAATGAAATATACTGTTACTTTATTAGTGAAGAGAACTTGTTTCTGGAGTAGATTATGTATACAATGAAGGTCTTTGCGAGAAACCCAATTGTTTGTAACTATCCTGAGATGACGAGCTCATTAAAAATTGCTGATCAATCACACCAGCGTCCAGTCTGCATAAGTATGTTAACGAATTTCAACCAATAACAATTGCCTATTGCCTCAAATTTGTTGTTTCGTTCCATCACTTTGATTTTATCGTTCTTACGTGAATTATGTTTGTGTACATTCATCAGAACATGGCTAAAGCGTACTTCTCAACATCTCTGTAACAAATTTTTGTTATAACGTTTATTCTTTCACCTACTTCATACTGATAAAGATAATTACCAAAATGTGGAGCTATATTTTGTGTGTAATGGAACGGATTTCAATCCTCATAATTTATATAATTTTGTTAATTTAAACTCAAATTACTTGAGCTATTTAGAAACCTAAAACCGCAATGGTTTACTCCCCAAACATCATAAACCCTAGTTAAAATGAACCTTTGCAAGAAGGCTTTGCGGACTAAAGGGGGATACGACGCATAATGCCGTTAGTTCGTTTACTTGATACAGACATGCAAGGGCATAATTAATTGAAGGATTCATGCGTATATAGGACTTGCACTCCCCCTCCTCCCCCCAGAACAAACAAGCCAATGCCTGTACTCAGACGTCCGTTGAGGATAGGAGATCATGATAATGATAATGAATCAATGGCGGATAAAACCGAAAGACCCGGAGAAAACCTGTCCAGATGCCACTTCGACCACCAGAAATTCCACATGTGTTCCTCGGGGATTGAACCTAGCCATCTAGGCGATATGCAACCGTCTAACCACTCGGCTACGGCGCCTTATAATTGGTTGCTATAAATTCACCAACTTTTTTATTTTAAATAAGCAATCTTGTAGGAGGATTTTTTTCTGCTTGCTAGCAGCTGCTCCAGTGGTATGCTGCTATTTTTCTCTCAGGGTGTTTTTTTTTTTTTGTGGTGTTTAACGCCCGCTCTAACTACTTATGGCACCGCAGGCGGTGACACTGATGATACATGAATGAAGATGGAGCACCGGTGAAATGCGATGGCGGGGGAAACCGGAGAACACGGAGAAAACCCGCCGCAGCGCCGCTTTGTCCACTACAAATCTCACATGCGTTCGCTTGGGATCGAATTCGGGCCGACTATGTGAGAGGCGATGGTCTAACCACTCGGTCACGGCGCGGCCTAAACACTCTCTCAGGGTGTGCGTGGGTTTGTCGAGAATGGGCAACACTAGTTAAAATTTATGAGAATATTTAACGGAGGCTAATAATTGATCTGTTTGGAACGAGTTGCCGATTGTTTTTAAGATGAAGCACGCGGAATTATAACTGCGAAATGCGTATTAAGTCTATGTCTTATAGACTATTAAGAACTTTATGTTGTATGCAAAATGTATTTGCGTAGTAAATTAGAGTTTAAATAATAAACTTCCGAAACTCTGTAAACTGCCATCGATAAATCCGCTGAACCGCTATGCTACGATCACGATAGCAAGGTGTTTTGAAGGGCGAGAATATATCATATGTAGTGCAAGAGGCGCCAGAGAGCCAGAGTATGACTTCAAGCGCAATTTGAATGAGTAACTAAATGTAGAGTAACTATATTTTCAAAATACATGTCCTTAGCCTAAACATCTACATTATATTCCCCACAATAACTTCTATGTTCTACGTTGTCTAGTTTTACACTTCATACAATCATCTCAGATACACTTAACCTTTTTTGGCATCAATCCCAAATAATTGGATAGGTAGAGTCAGACTGAAAGATCAATGCCATAGTCGGGATTTGAACCACGGATCTCCCGGTTTCTAGCCGGTTTCTCTACCACTGACTTACAATGGCAACATGCCGACATAGCATTGAATTTCTCAACTGACTCGCATGTTTCCTGATAAACCACAAGGTGATCTCAAATTATTTTGAGATGACAAACCCATTGGCGACTTACAATGTTGTAAACGCTTAAGTCCCAGGATTCATAATATAGTCAACTATTATGTCTAATGAACTTTCCTGTAACTGAATTATAAACTTGTACATTTTGACATTATTCGTTGATTTTCATATATTAAGCTATTTATCGCAGTTATTTCTCTACCTCCCTAGTATTTCTTTATAAAGGAGTTATTAATTTAATTTTACAATAATTGCGGTATCAACCTGCAGCAACATGCTGCTGCGTTCGCCTCATTGGTTAACGTATACTAGCGCATTGTTACAAATTCAACAAATGAATACTATAAACTGAAACCATCAATCTAATAGTCTCAATAATAAATAAAAGTGGCGATAAGTAATGCACTAGCCATCCATTCAATGTGTTACGTCTTTGAGTTTGAAACCAGCAACTGCAGTCAAACGTGCCTGATGTAAAAGATGGGGAGGCCCAAGTAAAATGATCAGAAGCTGATGGGGAAAAATCTACTTCTTTTATTTAACAAATTTAATATTTTTACAACATATGACAGCTACAAATAGTTGTATTTTATTGTTCAAATTTAGTATGACTAAAAATTAAAAACCAAAAATTAAAGACTTAAATCCTTAACAACACATATACGCTACACCAAAAACTAAGAGGTCAAGTGTAACATTTAAAACCTAATTTGAAATCATATAATATTATTAATTACATGTTATTCAGCTCTGTACAATATTATCAATTTTGTTAGTTGAGCCTATACAAATAAATTAAAACTCATATATCTAACTCATGTAGTTGTGATGCTAGTCTGTCCTTTGAAAGTGATTTTTTACAGAAAGCTTCTCTTCTCTCGAGGAGGCAGTCTGCAATAAAATCCCTTTCTCAGAGAAAGAAACGGGGGTGGGAGCAATAAACCTGGAGCGGAATCCCCCCCCCCCAGTCCCCGACTCTCAACACGCACCTTTACATGTATGTGAACCTTACGCTAGGCAATAACTTCCTTCACTGTGTGTGAAGTGCAAAACGGCTGGGAGAAATTCTTTGTACTCTTGACTTGCTACTAAAACCGCCTTTTGCCTTTCATGACGTTCATTTTATAGACCATTAGTCATGATCATGCTGTCACAACTGAAGAGATGGAGGAACAGTGTTGCAGTGTGCACTTCAGTTCTTTCTTACTTAACTGGTAGTAGAGGACGTATATGAATTGGATACATGTTCAACTTCTTGAAACACTCCTTGAAAGCACAAGTGCTCAAATAGTAACCTCCATACGTTTGTTTATTAACATTTTGTTAATAAATGCTCTAAGCTGGGTTTTGTTAAATATTTTGTTCTATGTTATGAAAGAAAACAAAATATTTATGATACAAAGGTTTAAGTCATTTTTTAATCGAGTTTCATAACCACACGAGAATCGAAAATGAATTTGCACATGTGTATCATACAATATCAGGTATTAATCTAATTCAGAATAAAATATTGAAAATTATATTGAATATGTATTGAATAAAATAGCAAAGAATATAACATTACAGACCCTCTACGTAAAACAAAAATGATGGCGCTCAAATAACAAAGTATAAGATCAAAGATAATCTTATAGAAGACAAGATTGTGAAACAATTGGTGGAATTTAAATATTTAGAATGTAATAAATTCATATATAAACAAATTCACTAGTTCAAAAGAAATGGAAGCTTTAATTACTTTAATAACATTAATAAAATATGTTTGAAAAACAAAGCAAGAAATGGTATAGTATTAAAATTTAAAAAGCGATGTCAGTGCCGAAATTACTTTATGGATTTCTTTGTGAGAGTAAAAACGTGGATCATGTCAGAGAAAAATAAAAGCAGATCTGAAGTAAAGGAAATGGAGCGAGCGTTTAAGCATTGGTGGGATAAAATTAAAGGGATCATAAAAGAAATGAAGATACGAAAAAATAGAAAGAATAAAGAATGAAAGAAGATTATGGGATATGTTAGATGGTCCAATGGCACCGTATTTGATGTTTGCAGATCTTGGTGCGATGAAAGAGTTGCGAACTCAACAAGGCAATTTCACCGTTGTAAATTGGTGGATTTTAACCTGAAATAGTCCCGTTGCAACTCTTTCAACGCACGCAGGATATCTGCGCGCGTCAAATACGGGAGTTAGGCCACTTGGTACACACTGGGAATGAAACAAAGAATATAACGCAAATAAGGTACATTGATCACAGTGATGTTAAGAGATCGAGTTGAGATATTTTTAGTGAAAGTAGATCGAAAATAAAAATACGCGTGCCTCGGCTTTCTCTTCCATAGGTCCAATTTTGACAAGAGCAATATTTAAAAATAATGATTCGTTACTAATACCTAATTCGTTGCATAGTAAAATATTAAACATCAGAACCTACATAAATTACAATTTTTATCTCTTAGTTTTTATTCTTGTAGGTATCCATCATTGAGGAAACATGCAACGTAACTGTAGCTTTTTTTTTTTTTTTCTTTTCCCCCCATGAAATCCTGGTGGTTATGCTTAGCGGTCTTTCACGCAGATACTTGTAGCCTCGAAGCGACCAGAGTTCACCAGCGCCAGACATAGACATAGTACCGTGCAACCGGTCGTTGAGCGGATGACATACTTAAATTCAGCTGTTACAACCTAAACCGTTATAATTTGTTCCCCCAAATACAAACCCTGTCGTTGTGGGTGTGAAAGCCGAACACAGGTATTTTTTTCCATATATATTCACTGTAAACAATTGCAGGTCAATCTGGCCCTGTGTTAGTGAATAAGTCATATTAAAAGAATGAATAGAGCGATTAACATTTTATTTTAGTAATTATAAACAAGAAAAAGGTTTAATGTGTAATGGAATAATAATAATGATAACAATAATAATAAAAATAAAAAAAAATGTGTGTTCCATTCACATGACTTTCTCTACATCTCTGTAACACGCTACTGTTAAAAAGCTTATTCTTCTATCTAATCGATATCGAGACATACATTAGCAGAAATGGTAATGTCGTAATTGCTTCCTTTTAAGTATTGGAGACATAAGGGAGTACCGTGCACTAGGCTAAAGGGATAGTCAAAAAGCTAGTTGTAACAGAATTGAAATCCATCTCTTTGCATGACCAGGACTTGACAAATTCGCGTATGAAATAATTTTAAGTACTTTAAAACAAAGAACATCGGAAATGGTCAACTCCACGAAAAAAAATGTATATGGCATAAATTGTGTGATTTAACAGGATTTACATGTTTGTTTAGTACTTTTTTTTTTGTCTGTATCTTAAGATATAACAGTTATGTAAAATTCACCCAGAATAGAGGTCTTCAGAGGCTATTCCAGAAAATGCAAGGTATACATTTTATTTGTCATATAAATATCCTTAATATACGATATTTTAAGCTAAATCGTTAGAGCCATTTTTCCGAAAATCAAAATTTTCTAATTTTTTTCATGTAAAGGGTATTTTGTGGTGAGAGGATTTTTTTTTTTTTTTTCAAAATCTTCGTGTCGCGTCCCTGGAATATGCGAATTGAAGTACCAACTTTGGTATTTTACCGACATTTTGTTGTTGAGCAATTGTGTCCAAAGGATACATACACACATGCGCGCGGGAACCTTTTTTTTAATGTTTTTTTTTTTTTCTTAAATACAGGGAATCCTAAAATATATATTTCGGTGTAGAAGTTTTGGGTGGAGTGCAAAGTATCAAGTACCATGTATTAGTAGAGAAAGCAATAATGATACTTTGTTTTCACACCCAGTAGAGTAATGCAATAATGTCCGTCATTGTTTTATGTTGGAGCATAACATATTTTACCAGACGTTCTATCGGCGCCTGTCATACGCTAGTTAATGGTGGATTTACTTTGTGCTATTTCTTTTGCAACCGATAAAAGCCGCAATAGAAGTTTCCGCGCCCTTAAACTTATATTTACTCTAGGAAGGGAGGAAGTGAAGCCGCCCCTCCATCCTGGTTATATTTCGTCAGACTAATAAAATTCTCTCTCTTTCCCCCAGCATGTCATAAAAACCCTGCTTCGTCTCATTTCTTTACCTTCCGCCGTTTTTTCTTATGGCTGAGAAGAGGCAAGCTTTTAGAAGTGGCAACAAGAAAACACTTGGGGTCAGGTTCTTTATATCTTCAATGTTGCATGCTAGCTTTTCTTGAGACGCGAGAGACATCTGGGGTAGGCTAATGATCCGATTTACTTGCAGACTCATTAGATGCGGTGGATCTCTCCCAGCAGGAAGTCTGTACTCACTAAATCGGAGATTTTAGTTGTGCTGCACACCAAGAGCAAGAACCTCAAGGACATACTGGGTGGAAGAAAAGTCTTTACATTACCTAATTCTAATTCAGATAAAGATCTCATTTTTTGCAATATATTTTGTATCTATTTTTTCTATGACCTCTGAGGGGAGATTATCTTTTCCGATAAATAAAACGCAAACGCTGGCAAAATTGTAGCGGCAGCCGACAAGTAACTAGAAGCAGGCGCGTCACTCTCCCTTTTAAAGCCAGAAGCAGGTTAGCGCGTAAACAGGTTTCACTTTTGCTGTATGGCGCAAGACTCATGAGTGTAGATAAATGTTTCATGTCTGTGATCTTGTAATAGATGCGTCTGAATCTTTCAATGGCACATTTTGTAACCTAAACTCAGAATCTACGAACAATGAGGTCGTTCAGAATTAAACTTACTTACCTTTTGTAAGTGACACTACTAATGTAATGAATCAAACCATTCTAATATGTAAACAATAAAACACATAGGCTCTTATAAAGTCTACTAAATGGTAGTTTTAACATGGATAGCAAAAGAATAAACCAGTCAAATAATTCACACGATTCACAATGATATAACATGGTTAATCACCGATGGTGAGATGCTTATTGGACGACGAATGCATTACTTCGGTACTGTTAGTGTAGGTCAAAAATTATACAGGTCATTTCGCCAAAAAATTACACCACGTCGTGTTTGTTTGGAGTAAGGGTCATGTGGAAAACAAGACCGCTAATCTCCCACCTTCCATCTCAGGTATGCTGTTAAGTTGACGTCCGGGAGTCAGTTCTCACACTGACCTACCTTGATTGAGCAACGGTGACTATGTATCAAACCACATCACGTCCTCAAAACGGAGTTCGAAAATTCATTAGTTGAAGACCTGTAGGCACGTCATATAGCTACCACCGAAACTACGTCAGAAACAGATTGCTGTATCGATCTAACAAGAAACAAACTATTAGCCTAATACATTTTCATGAAATAAACCATATAATTTTGAAAATGGCTAATTACAAAACAAAATACCATTACATGCTTTTATATGTAATAATTCTATGAAGTTCTATTAGAAGGAATGTAATATGTTCCTGTATATTATGTGCACGATAGCAGCACAGTCAGCTCATCGGAAAGATTTATCAAGTTTGAGGACGGATTTGTCTGAAAACTTCTTCATTCTGGATTACTTTTGAATAACTGGTAAACCGTGATAGATAGACAAAAATTACTACATAAAAATGTAGATCGTTAAAACTTACACTTTCTCTTTTTAATTTTTCTACACACACTATGTATATATGTATGGAGGAAGTATTATACTCCATCCAAAAATTCGATGCCGAGATTTTGCTGAAAATATATGTTTTGAGTAAAAATAAAAACGGATTTGTAGAAAATGGTCTGTGTGTGTGTGTGTGTGTGTGTGTGTGTGTGTGTGTGTGTGTGTGTACAACATAGCTCAAAAACTACAAGACCTTTAAGTACCAACCATTCATGATATCAGCAATATGTGAATAGGTGTCCACATTTTACAGGATTTTTCTATCTCATGTTTTGCTCTAGGGCTAACTTGGACAACTCATTCCGAAGAAATGTTCCTTCACGCTTAATCGTTCAGTTTATCTTCAATTCTCTTCTTATCTACATTTTTTTTCTTTGCACATAATTTCTAACTTGTAATGGAGCGGAGGAGGCCTTTTTAATATTGGACAGTAGGAAAGTGTTCTAGATATTCACCACGGACATGATAAATCATTAAATTCTGCCTGTTTTTTCTTCTTGTTCTTCTACAATACGGTTTAGGCTATAATCCTCTTCCAGCTCCAAAGTTTTGCTCCTTCCATCTTTTCTTCGAACATCCCGATGTTCTTTGTCCTATGGCTAGCAACCGTAAGCAATTTTTGGAATTCTATTTTTTTTTTTTTTTTTTTTTTCATGTTTAAGTGTTGCTTTCAGTTTGTTCTATATTATAGAATTCTATTTTCTTTCATGTTTAAGTGTTGTTTTCATTTTGTTCTATATTATGTTATTATTATTTTTTTAATTCTTCTATTTTATTTGTATTTCATTGTTTTGTTTTTTATCTAATCTAGTACATCCAGCTATGGTTCTGAGAAACATTTGTACCTTTGAATACTTTTTTCATGTTGTGCTATCAATAGCCATGTTTCTGAATCATATATTATAATTGGAATAGCCTTTCTAGTTTTATACAATTTAATTATTAAATCTTTTCATGCTTTATTATTTAGGCTTTATTGTAGTTGCATTAAATTCTATTTCATTATAATGTAACTAAGTTTACATACTGAATATAACGTGCTAATTGGTTAAACCGACTACAAACATCCAAAAAATGGCACCCAACAGGCTTCCACAGATACCTCTTTAATACCAACCCAAAAGTAGGAGAAATGTTAGTCGACCAATAAAAGATGGAGAGATACATTTTCTTGATGTGGAAACAGATCTAATGCCTAGTTTCACGAGGAAGACGACGACATATTGTTGCAAGTGCTATGATAGACCAGAGCTTCTGTGTCCTCCCTTCATCATGGTTATGATTTTCCTTAATTGGGCTGCAACCAAATGCTTAGCGTTCGGGTTTAAAATGCGACAGTGGCTGTAGGTAACCGTTGAACAATAAATGGCTCCAGCATTTAGTAATGGACGACGTCAACCTCACGTAAATTTATCTTTTGCGCGTTCTAGTGCTGTAGAATATTTCCCATTTGTATTAATTTTTGTTTATTGAAGTTACGAGCTTAAAATATGGACTGGAAATATGTGCTTAACTTACTAGTTTTATTAGTTTCTCTACTCTACTATATACACAGTAAGTAGAGAGGGTTTGTATTCCACCCAAAAATTCAATTTCCTGATTTCACCAGAACTATATATATGTTCTGAGATCGCGTGAGTCAAAAAAAAAAAAAAAAAAAAAAAAAAAAAAAAAAAAAAAAAAAAAAGTGTGTGTGTGAGCAAAGTAACTCTAAAACAAAAAGTCTGTGAAATACCAAACTTGAAATTTAACTACAGCATCTTCCAAGAATGCGACACGTATATTTTCAAGAAAATCTCCCCACTCCAAACTACTCTTTACATGGAAACATTTTCGAAGGCTTTGAGTTTCTAAAATATGGCTCTAACGCATATTTAAGATATTTATATGACAAAATTAATATCTTGAATTTTCTGCAAATTACTTCTGAAATTCCTCTTCATTCTGAATGACTTTTCCAAAACTGATAAGCTGTAAGATATAGACAAAAAGTTACTACAAAAGTATAAATTGCTAAAACACAATTTATGTCATATATTTTATATTTTTGTAGAGTTAACCGTGACCGGGATAATCCTTGTTATTTGTTTCGTTTCATTTCCAAACCACTCAAGTTTTTTCTCAAACGGGAAGCCACTTTCCTTATCATATATCATTTGTCTTTACTTCTGGTCATCTGGTCATGTAAAGAGAACCTAATTTTAATTGTTTCACATAGTGGCGGCTTTTAAAAGATCTGACTATCGCTCTAGCTCAGTGCATTCCTTCATTTCCCGCCTACTTACTAGGAAGCAAGCAAGAAAACCGTATCTACTAAAGTTTATGTCGGTTAGCAGGATGTAGATAAAAGAAAAATATTTTGAAAGAATAGTTTTTTTTTTTTCTTCTTTTCCGGAACAGATAGAGAATTTGCATGGAGCACTTCAGATTTTCTTATTCGTTGAAATAGTGGTGTTTTTATTTTCATTTGTGTTCATCTACGGTACCAGGAAGAATTCTAGCATGTGATACGGAAACAGCATTACAAGGTTTTCAAGGATTCTTACAATTATTCCCATTATTCTTCATTATATTCTCATTTATTTTGAAATTATTTTTTGCATTTACCGAACTGAGCATTTTACGTGTTCTAAATTTCATATCATTCAACTATATTGATAACTCTTCATGGACGAAGGAAGGTTTTAGGGTTTTCAATTTCAAAAATTTAACAGTTATGCATAATATTTGAAAGTTATCCCTATTTTCTTATTATTTTCTTCTATCTTAATTTAGTTTAGACAATATTGCACATTCAACAGAATACAAAATTACAGTTCTAATAGAAGGGAAGATCCGCCAATGCCAAAGGAGAAATTTGCTGGCAGTAGAAACGTGGGATGATCAAGATTAAAATGGGACCAACATCAGCAAGGGAGATGCCATGGACCAAATGACCCAATCCGTGTAGCTTGATGAGAACAAGTAAATGTTTGTGACATGAAGCCGCATGCATATTCCCAGAGTGTAATTACGTAAATGCAGGTGGAAGCAATGCAGTGGAACTTGCGGACTACCCAATCCGGGCTGTGAGATATTCATTTCCGGTTCGTGCTCGTAACCAAGGTCTCGTGGAACAATGGAGAGAGAGAACTGTCTTCAGGATGTTGGGGAAGGGGTATTCATCTCTGTCAGCTTCTACACCTTATTAAGTTCTATATGAAAGCCAGAAATGCATCTGAAGAGTCATCAATTTCCATAAATCAGGTTCTGCATTCTTTCTGATATTTTATATTTTTGACAATGAAGGGATTTTTAATTCTTATACTAACTAAATAGAGGATTACTATATTCCATCATAAAATTCGGTGTCTAGGTTTCACCGGAAATATGTTTAAGGCCTCTCGAACCCAAAAAGGAGCAAAAAAATTATCCCTGTATGTGTCCGTGTGTGTATGTGAACACCAAGTGTTTGTTTAAAGTCAGAAGCTCCGAGTAACCCCAAACTACTCTAGAGATGGAAAATTTTTCAAAAATGTATCTTATGAATATAACTCTTAACGATTTTAACTACTTATCATAATCCTTTGAGATCTTTTCATGAAAAATGAAATGCATATCTTGAATTTTCTTGAAATGGCCTATGAAATCCTCATTGTGAATTAGTTTTGCGTAACTGGTAGAGAGAGAGAGAGAGAGAGAGAAGGAGGGAGGGAGAGGGGTATGATGGCAAAAACGTAGATCTCGTTAAAGCACACAGTATATGCATAATAATTGTTTTTGTTTCTTTATGGACTTAATCATTTTTGAATTAGTTTGTCCTTGATATTTTCAAATGCTTTTTTCAAATGGGGGATACAGGAATTATGGTCGTATCAAATATATTTATATTTTAAAATAAAAACAAATAAGTGCGGTAAATAATTTCATGCATTAAAATAAACGAATAATGTAAACATGCATAAGTTATAATTCTGTTACCGTGTAGGTGTAGAAGAAATAATTAAACATTCTCCTTTTTTGTTTCAGGTATGCAACTTTTATCGTGTATCAGGGAAGTATACTGCAGACGTAAAGGTACATTTTCCATATTTAATTATGTCTAATAGAGCTTAAGCTTCACTAACTTCGTCAGAAACGATGTAAATAAAGTATCAATGCAGACCTATGAAGCTTTGCCCGTATGATCCCGCTCTTGCGCTTGACCAAACTAGAGCCGCAAAGAGGTCACATGATACATTTCGGAGAGCAAGACAGCGGCTTAGGGCCACCTCTCTACTTCATTTACGCAGTATGATGTAATATTCTGTTGGCAGTGAGGTGGGTTCTTCACCATTCAGCAGCTCTTTGCTAATATACCTTGCATTAATGGACTTTAAACATTAATACGCATTTCCTTTGGATAAAAAATATTACTTGAATCGAACATGTGGCTGTTGGTTTATCTCTTATGTTCATTGTGGTAATTAATGTTTTCTAATCATTGTGGGTATTAATCTATATTAATAGACAATTAATATGTACGCCTGTGTGTGGGGGTGAGCTGCCATTCATTTCACTCTATTTCAACTCCATTCTGTTGAATATGAATATCAGATGATATTTTGAGCAATTTATGCAAACATGTCAGATTTTTATGATTTACAGCTCAAAGGGGTAAACAGAAAGGGAGGAATTTATATATTGTATTCATATCAATCACTGAATTTTCCTCTGATTTTGCTGAACTTTATTATCAAACAGTAGCTTTGGTATAGTTTGTGTTTTAGAACCTGGTAAAAGTTAGTTTTCAAAAACTTCCACTACACTTATTTTAAATTCCCAAGACCCCTTGGCCCATCTTGACACAACTCAAGACATTTTGGCCTATCTAAACGAACCGCTATGTAATTATACTATAGAACCCAACGGGTGTTACAACTCTCAGAAGTCTACTACAGTGTTTTGGAAGCTTTGTGTGCAACTATGCAATGCTTAAAGCATGGGGTCAAAATATTTAACATTTATATTATGCAACGCAACAAAATTCATACATTCCCTTGAAGCTTTCAGAGAACTGCTTGAGACATGTTTCTCTTGATCAATTAGCGCACAATTTCTATAGAAATTACGACTTCAAAATAACCATTTCTATTCATATTTTCCAAATTTATTTAACGAATCTGACAACACTGGACACTTAAGCTATTGGTATGGTAGAAACATTTTGGACTGTTAAAAGACTCTCCATTCTTACTTTTGGCTCCTTTAGACAAAACTAACTTTCCATCTCACAAATACCCCTTAATTTAAGAATACAAATCAAAATGCTAATTTACCCCTTATTTTCTTGCTTACTTCAAGTTTAATGCCGTTTACCCAAGTAGGTCACATCGGATGGTGAATGCACGAAATGTGGAGCCCAGGGTCTTTTGAGCTTAAATTTTCATGTCATTCGTTTCTCTCAGTATATATATAAAGTTATCCAGATTACTCACCCTAACCGATATTCAAACTCAGAAAAATGATGGGCATTTACCTTACCCCCCACACATTACTTATTTAACTTACACCCCTCTTGGACTTAAGAGAGTACCTAAGACAGGCGTGACCAACTCGCATGATTTTGTGTCGCAGCAAGTTCCATTCATGCAATGGATAAACACGATTGCCTCTTTCTCTTGTACATTGTGCTTTGTTTCAGTGTAAAATGTCGGGGACAGAAAATCCAACACGCAAGCCATCGAAGCCTACGTTTATACTTACCTAGGAGGACTCCTCCGTATTTATATAAAGTGGCGGAATAAGTGTTTAGTTTGCGGCAAAGTTCTGTAGTCAGAAAATTTAATTTTCAGCGCCATTACGCAGCTCCTGTAAAAACAACAGTTACCAAGAAGAAGAACGTTTCTTTCAAACTATGTTTGTTACCAATTAATTACCAAGATACCTGTTCATACCCACTGCTATAAATGTAAAAGCTTTTCATTACAAATTAATATTCATACTGTGGGAGTTAAAATGCGATTACAGTGGTATCAACCAAGTTAAGGATCTTGTTTTATTATGTTAATACTATAATAATTGCCATTATTTTTTGTAAGGTTTAATGTTACGACTACTAGTTACCAACAAACCTATAAATTCTAATGAAAGAAACATAATAGAACAATTTCTTGTTCTACCAATCATGAATTTTCGATAGGTTTATTGACTTATGAAAGGTAGATAACGTATTTCAAACGGAAATGTTGCACACAGCCACAGTATTGATGGAAGTATCTGTTTTTGCTTTCCGCGCAGTGATCACGAAGTGCACAGCAGGTGCCGAGCAAATTTCTCTCTGCTTTACTCAAAGCGCAACAGCTTTTTGTTTGTTTAGTTTTTTTTTTGTTTTGTTATACCTTAAAATAAACATTATAAATATACATCAATTTGGTGTCAAATTTAGCTGGTTGCAAAACACGTAATTGTATTCTAATTGCAGTCAATGAATTAAGATCAATCAAAGAAGTTTTTATACATTTTGTAAACTTTGGCAGAATAACTATTACAGAAGAGCTTGGCATGCTCTGTTTTCATATAAATGACATACTTCATTAAGTTCACGCATTGATAATGTTGCAAAATTGGTGACGCCTGGCCTAGGGCCAGCCTGTCGATGAACCAAAGAACATAATTCAGAGTGTGAACATATGTCCCTTTAGATTTGCAGATTTCGTCACAGTTCAGTGTGCGTAGACCTTCGACACTGTAGTTTGCATTCGTACTGTGCGCTCGGCTTCCTAGTCTTCATTCGGCAGGTTTTGCGCCATTTCGGAAGAAGAGCATAGCGACAACATTGAGACACGAAATACCCTATTCTTCGTAATGTAAACAAAAGCAACAAGTTGCGATGGCTATGTAGTGTAATTTGGTGTTACACTATGTAATGTCAAAATAATATAATGTGGTTAAGGAACATCAGTCCTTTAATCATTATTTCTTTATATAACAGTGCATAACCGTTGTGCAGTTCAACGGCTGTTGCTAATCGGCAAGTAATGGCGAAAACTTATAATACCAGTGAAGTGAAACATAAGCATGGAAAGAATTATTCCTAGCGTGTATAATAAGTTTTGTGAAGAGCGCCTTACATTTTCATTAAATAATATTCTTAGCTTAATGACAGAATTTATTGGTATTTCCGAAAAGAGCATAAAGTGTGCAAAATTAAATTAGCCGAGTGCGACATCTTGTGCAAGAAGCTTTTCAACAAGTGACAGCCGAAAATGCAGCGAGTGTGTCGCACACGTTGTTCGGAAACAGCAAAAGTGAGATTTGGAGGGAATGGTGGACGTTGTCATTTACCGATTAAAATTATCAATCCCAGTGATGATTCACACAGTTTTAAGTACAACTGCAACAAATTACTCGTATCTTGAAGGACTCGAACCACTTCCATCTTCAGATTACCTCTTCTGGATAAGTCGCTGTATTATGCTACTATATTAAAGGCATTTTCAGTCTATGATTGTGGATTGATGTTATGTATATTTCAGTAAGCTTTCTAAAAAACGTTTCTGAATTTTATAATTTTACGGGAGAATTTTACATTTCGTACTGAACATATGACTCGCCTACCTGTTTTAATATTTTATTTATTATAATTTAATAGTTAATCATTATCTGTGTACAGTGAAAGTAGGTGGTTATTTCTTTTCCTGCCAAACGTAGGTACAAGGTTTTACAATTGTACAGCAGACGATTGTAGCTCATCAACACGTGGTGTGTGGGCGTGCGTTCGCGGAAGAATACATTATGTTTCGTTTACATCGCCGGTGAAGTAAGGATGGACAACCAATACACACCCAGTAGCTTCAGTGCTAAGGTTTCATTCTGTCTGTAATCCCGGGTCTCTCTCTCTCTCTCTCTCTCTCTCTCTCTCTCTCACTCACACACACACACACATACACACAACTGCGCTGTGTTTCGTGCAATAATTCAGTTAGTTTGCGGCAAATTAGATAAGCATTCCCCATATTGGCTGAGAGTCTCAAAGAAAGCAACTTCCTTTGATTGACAACACTGCGGAAAGACAGGCTTGAGAGCTAACTCTTCTTCCCCGTAAAACTAGCGCCCAAAAAGTTGCGCGCACATGGTAAATAAGATTCAAGAACAATTTCTATGTGACGTTTGGCACTGATTGGAGATGAAATCGCAGGGCTCTGTATGAACATCTATCAACGTGGAGAGGCATGTCAAGGCGCCAAAAGCAGAAGGATAAAACGCGGTTATGAAAATTCCTCTCTTGTAATATCTTGTACATTTTAAAGCAACTTTGTTTTTAAGGCTTTCTGAGAGAGCGGAGATACTTTAGCATCGCTTTCCAATTTAGCAGAATTAATTTTGCAGTGCCATCTGGTATCGATCCTTTTAAACGTACCTAAGGCAGAGCTTCTGTTTCTAACGCTTGTGCTTAAAAGCTTTCTCTGAAACATCTTAAAGGAAATAAAATCTGGCAACGTGTTTTTACGTCTCCCTATCCTTTGCCGTCAGAGGAATCTTCGGTAAAATTGCTTTCCGGGGTTGATTGTAGTGCTCTGATATGCAAACAGAACCTGGAATCGACGGGTTTTCTAAGATCCTTTGTGAAAGGACGCTTCATATCGTCTCGATGCGCCGAGTATATCGATTTCTAGTAGGGTAGAGTTTGCCGTGCTGCTGAAAGACGATCGCATCACCGTTGATTGTTTCTAACCCTGCCACCGTGTTATTTCCATATCCTATACTCTGCATTCAAAGCGCCGAGGTCGCTCAAGAAATAGCAGAAAAACTTGTTTACCAGGATATTTATATTCGCGCCGGCGGTCTAGATTTTGTACCACTCCCTGCGGACTAAACCTCCAAAGATGAGAAAATGTAGTAAGATGTGAATACTCGAATCCGAACTATCAAGTCGTGAGTTTTCCCTGAACCCGGGCCTCTCATCTAGAGGCTTCGACCCAAAACGAACGCATGTGAGATTTGTGGTGGACAAAGCGGCGCAGGGGCGGGATTCCTCCGAGTTCTCCGGTTTCCCCGGCCATCGCATTCCACCGGTGCTTCGTCTTCATTCCATGTGTCATCAGTGTCATAGCCTGCGGCGCTATAAATAGTAACAAACACTATAAAAAAACAAGGAAAAAAAAACAACTTCGAAACGTTCGAGCCAATACATGTATTTACCTAGCTAGAAGCCCGAGAAAACTTAGAGCTAAGAAAATGTAGATTCTAAATCTGTTGCACTTATTTTTGCTAAATAAAATATATTCAATAGTAATTTATTTGATTTTCAAACAAAAATTATTAAAATGTTAAGCTTCGCTAAAAATAAGTAAGCAGCTAATTAATTTAGATAATCAATAGAGAGAGAGAGCAGTTTGGGAAGCGTTTGAGTGATTGAAATGTGCCGATCCCGGTGGGCGCCCTCGCTAAAATGCCTCGCTTTGGTGCTTCGTGGCGCACAGGATCGTGGGTTCGAGTCCCGCCTTGGGCATGGATGTTGCTGTGTTTGTGAATGTGTCTGTGTATGCATAGGTAAAAGGAAAACTTAATAGGTCAACTATGGGAATGTAGGAAACAGGGGAGGGGAAAAAAAGGGGAAAAAAAAAAAAAAATGAATACGGCGCCAGAGTCCTGACAAGCCTCCGGAACTGTATTGTATTTAAAGAAAAATGTAACATCGTTCGGTGATTGATGACGTGAGAGACGGAGCGGCGTCGGTACACTCACTGTCTGCTCATGACGATTACTGAGGCGACATTACGTAACTTTGCTACTCTTTCTGTTTTATACGTCTCTAGCGAGTACTATATACATAGGTAGTGTATGCAATTGTATATCACCCACACATTCGATATTTCATCGGAAATGTAAGATTTGAGGTCCCCAAATAAAAAAATACAAGGGGGGGGGCAGTATAGCTGCAAAAATAAAAAGTCAGTTGAATGTAAATTTTGGTATTTAAGTATATCTTTCAAGGATGTTAACGAAATCCTTTACATGGAAACATTTTGAAAATTTGATTTTCTCAAAAAATAATTCTAACGATTTTGATTAAAATACTGTACATTAAAGATATATGCGCGACAGATAAAATGTATATCTTGTATTTCCTAAAAATACCTTCTGAAGACCTCTTCATGCTGAATGACTTTTGCATAACTGGTAAGCCGTAAGAGATAGACAAACGCTTATTACACACAAAATTTAGATCTCGACAATACACACAATTTATACCCTATACATTTTAATCTGGAGCTAATTGTTTCCAGATATTCTTTCTTATTGGTTTCAATTTTAAAATACCTATATTTCTCTGAAACAGGTTATTATCATTCGTGCTCGTTTTGTTTTACTCCTGGCCATGGGAAAAGAAACCGAAGTTCAATGTCATTCGCAGATTGACAGCTTTTAAAAGGTTTGACCATTGCTTTTCCCTTCTACTTAAAGGAGACTAAATAAGAAGACCATTTCTGCTAATGCTTATCTTGACTGACATTACTTGTCATACTAAATAAAAGAATAAGGATTGTGAAAATATTATATTACAGATTAGGCGGAGAATGTGTTCACTATGTGAATGGAACACATTACATTTTTTCTTTCTTTCTTTTCAACTGTACGCCAAACTGCTGATAAGATATCTTGCCGAAAGCATCAAAAGTACGGCTCTTGCAAATGCAGTCATTTGTAGAAGAATTTGGATCGGAACTCTAGATATTGATGGTGATAAGGAGAAAGGTTTTTCTCAGATAACGCTGCTTAACAAGATATCGTAGGAACTTCATCACAAAATCACTCAAATGTATAGGGTCTTTCAAAAGTCACTTCAAACTTTAAAATGTTAGAAATATTATGCTATTTGAGATAGGAAGAAAACAAAAATCATATACTGCGCAATCAATGGGGTTTTATAAAACATTGGGAAGATGTCCTCTGTTCACTTGTTCAGCGTATATCATTTTTTCTGTGACGTATTTTGAAATGATAGCAATTTCTTGCGAGATAACCTCTTTCAGTTGTTGGATGTGTCAGGCAAACTCATTCTTTAAGGCAGCCCGGCAACCAAAGTCTGGAGATCGCGACGGCCACTTTGTCGGAAAGTGTCTACCGATGACACGATCGCCAAATATCTGGGTAATTGCTTTGCAGGGTGTAGATGTGGAGCACCTCAGCTATATTGGTGGTGGTAATAGTAGTAGTAATTAAGTTCATAATACAATTGCATCGCACAGGTAGGGTGACCGTACATACTCTCTAAAACTACTTGAATTTAAAATATTACCAACCCCTATTTTATATACGCACGCGCGCACACACTACAATAATAGAACAGATAATAATAGAAATTACACTCTGATCTCGTTCATACACTCGCACACACAACTACACCCACGTAATCACACATATAATAACTCGTATACCAAGTAAGTATACACTATTTACACAAATATCATATCTCTTAGTACACATACTTCCATTATGTATGTGACCGGGCATGGCCGGTTTTGGCTATTTGGATTCAAGTCCCAGCATGCAGTCCTGCGTCTGCTTGAAGCTAAAAATACAACGCCAATAGTTGTTTCCTAACATCCTCCATCTGTACGCAGTCTGCCAAAATATGCGTCCAGTTTTCCTGATCCCGCATAATGGCCACATCCTCCTACCAGCTTCATCAACTATCTTGCACGTTTTCCACCATTCGAACCTAAGCCACTTTATTCCCTTCTGATTTTCTTACCCAAATCTAAAATATATGCTTCTTCACCCCACCCAAATTTTATATAATTTTATAGCTCTTTTTCTACATTCATATTCTATTTTCTGCCTGTTTATTTATGCATAGTCTCTCTTTACTTTTTTCATGACGTTGTATCTACTTTCGTTACCCCTTTGCCAATTTTGATAATCCCCTTTGTAGCGCCGCCGCCCAGCATTTTGTATGCTCTATGTTATTCATTTGATGCTGATATAATGCTCTCATAGTTGTTTGGTCACCTTTAATTATTCGCAGCCAGTATTTAACTAATCTAATACAGCAATACTGACATCACTGGTTATAACCTATGACCTTCCAAATTTCTTCTTATCAGCAACAGAACCACTTTCCTGAAACTTTCAGAGTAAATCCCCATAATTACGAATGGAACATGGGCATGCTCTTAAGTTGTTAACAGTTTTAAATTTTCTCAGATCCTGAGTTAAACTCCTCTTCCTTTCATAATAGCATTGAATCAGCTGTATTCTATCATTTAGTGATGAAACCGTGATTTGTAACTTACAAATTCTTGTAGCAGTATGAATAAAATTACTAATACGTATTTTACTCAACAAAACTGTACCTACGGTAACGGTGAGCTGAAAAAAAAAAGGAAAAGAAAACCAAACCCCATTTATTGCTGAGTATGCGACTTCTTTTATTACTTTCTCTAACTCAATATGTACTAGTGTATAGAGAATATATTGCACTCCACCAACAAATTCTATACCGAGATTTCACCGGAAATATATGTTTTAGGGTCCCCTTTATCTAAAAAAAGTATTTTCAGAAAAAGGTCCGTCTGTGAACACGATAACTCAAAAACGAAAAGTCGTTAGAATTCCAAACTTGGTATTTAAGTTTAGAGTCTTCCAGAGATGCGTCACGAAGATTTTGAGAAAAATGCCCCCACCCCAAACTACCCTTTACATGGAAAAAATTTCGAAAATTTTGATTTTCTAAAAAATGAATAACGATTTTGATTAAAATTATGAAAGATATTAACCTGACAAATAAAATGTGTATTTTGAATTTTCTGGGAAAAGCCTCTGAAGACTACTTTATTCTGAGTGAATTTTCCGGAATTTTGTATAACTATTAAACCATAAGAGATAGACAAAAACTTATCACACAAAAAATGTAGAGCGCATTAAAACACACAATTTATGCTGTATACTTTTTTTTTCTTAGAGATGATCGTTTTTGAGATATTCCTTGTTTTTGTTTTCAGATTCAAAAATCTTAACTTTTCTCATACAGGAATTTGTCAACTCCTGTCCATACAAACAAAGGAACTTCAGTCACATAGTAACCAGCTTTTGACTATCGCTTTAACCTATGCTACTCCCTTATTTCCTTTCTACTTACAAGGAAGAAAGTAATAAGACTATTTCTGCTAATTTTTCTAGGTTAGCATGAAGTAAATAGAAGTATAATCTTTTAACTACAATTTGTTGCAGAGATGTAGAGAAAGTCATGTGAATGGAACTCATCAGATTTTTTTATCCTATCTCAAATATTATAATATTTATAGCCGTTGAAATTTTGAAAGGCTCTATATATTGTCCATTCCATTAAATGTGACAATGGTGAAAGAAACTAAGCAGCACAAATTAAATACAAATCACAAACTTGCGCACAAATATTGTAAATATGTGTATGAATTAATATATTATACGTTACATGCTACTGCTGCAATACAACAGGTTACACTATTTTTAAATAAGTATATAGATAGCATTTCCAAGTTTATATGTAAACGTTTACGACAATACAATGCAATTGTGACACGCCGAAATTTTGCTGCTCAAAAACACACAGAGAATCAACATTTAGTTGCCCATCTCCCCCTCGTGTTTCGGGTTCTCAGCCATTTAATTTTAGAGATTTAAAGTTTTTGATGTTTATGCATATATAAATCAGTAATAAAAATTATGGAAAAATCATATAAAATTGTGTTTTTTTTTTTTTTTTTTTTTTTTGGCGGTTCAAAGTTCTAATGCAAAACTGCCAAACAATTTTCTCAAATTTTGAGGTACGTGAAACATTTTTATTGTGCAATATATTTACATAATAAACTTAATGGAATAATTGGTTCTTGCAAAGTATATAACGAATTTGAATGGAATTAGGTGTTCATGTTAACATGACAGGGCAATCACAGAAAGAAATTCTACAAAAATGTAGAAATTTTAAATTTCACTCTGTGTCCCAGGTATCATAGTTGAAACGATTAAGCATGCAATATTCATTCATAAGTTTAAATTTCATTTTTCGAAGGGGATAATAAGCATAAAACATGTTTTATAGGAGGGTGGATACTGAAATTGCATATGTATTATTAATACTATACTGAATGAATAGTTTTTGCATATACCTAGAGTCAAGCAAAAATAATGTGAAGGTTGTTGGGGTCGGTTTCGAGGATGGAACCGTTCCAAAAAGAAACTGTAGACCCTGTTATGCAGCTACAAAATAATAGTCCTGTTATTTCGCACTAACGCGATCATTTTAGTATTTCAGTATTTTTATAACCACTCAGAAGTAATCTTCTGATTATAAAGAGCACGTTGCGTAACCAAACAGAGACAGTTACGATCTAATCAAGATAAGCAAGATAAACATTAGCAGAAGTGATATTATTACTTGCTTCTTTGTAAGTAGAAGGGAAATAAGGGAAAACGATAGTCTAAACGATAGTCAAATCTTTTAAAAAGCTGGCTGCTATGTGATAGAAATTTGATTCTCTTTGCTTGGCTGGGAGCAAAACAAAAGAAACAGGAATGATAAATTCCCGTATGAGAAAAGTAAGGTTTTAAATTGGAAAAAATAACCAGGGACATTTCGGAAATGGTTAATTCTACGCAAGAATGTATATGCCTAAATTGTGTGTGTTAACGTGATCTATATTTTTTGTGCACTATTTTTTCTATCGCTTACGTTTATCAGTTAGGTAAAAGTCATCCAGAATGAAGAGGTCTTTAGAGGCTATTCCCAGATATTTAAAGATAATACATTTTATTTGACATGTAAGCATCTTTAATATATAGTATTTCAATCAATGTCGTTTGAGGATATTCGTTAAAAATGTGAAAGTCTTCGAATCGCCTCTTTGGAAGATGCTGGACTTACCAAGTATGGCATTTAACTCACTTTTCATTTTTGACTTATGTTGTTCATAGCACACCCCCCCTCACACCTCTTTCTAAAATTATTTTTTATTCGGGGAGTTTCAAAACATGTGATTTCGGTGACGTCTCGGTTTGGTATTTTTGGGTAGAATACGGTAGTTTCTCTACCTACTAGTATGTATAAATTACATACGTTGTCGAGAAAGTAAAAATCTGCTGTGTTCCAGTCATATGACTTTCTCTACGACTCTGTGAGATATTATTGTTAAAAGGTATGTACTTCTATCTACTTTATGATAATCGAGATAAACATTAGCAGAAATTTCTTAATTACTTGCTTTCCTGTAAGTTGGAGGGAAATAAGGGAATACAGTAGACTAAAATGATAGTCAAATCTTTTAAAAGCTGGTTACCATATGGTTGAAATCCGTTTTTATGCAATGCCAGGAGTTCACAACTTTCCGTGTGAGAAAAGTATTTTTAATTGGTAAATTTTAAATCTGAAACAAATGATAAGAAATATCTCAGAAATGGTCAATTCCACGAAAAAAAATACCTATATGACATAGATTGTGTGTTTTAACATTTTTTGTGTAGTAAGTTTCTCTCTCTCTCTCTCTCTCTCTCTCTCTCTCTCTCTGTCTCTCTCTTACGATTTACCAGTTAAGCAAAATTCAGCAAATTTCATTCAGAATAAAGAGGTCTTTAGAGACTGTTTCCAGAAAAGTCAAGATATACATTTTATTTATTATATAAATATCTTTCATATACGGTATTTTAATCAAAATTGTTTGAGCCATTTTTAAGAAAATCAAAATTTTCGAATTTTTTTTCCATGTACAGAGTAGTTTGGAGTGAGGGGATTTTTCTCAAAATCTTGGTGTCTCATTCCTGGAAGATACTGTGAGTTTGGCATTTTATCGACTTTTCTATTTTGAGTTATAGTGTACACAGACACATGGACACACACACATAGACCTTTTTCAAAAATGCTTTATTTGGATACAAGGGACCCTAAAACGTGTATTTCCAGTGAAATATCAGTACCGAATTTTCGGGTGGAATTTAATACTTTCTCTATACACTATGTACATGGTACGTGTAGAAAAAGTAAAGATAGCCGACTATGTGTTGTTACAATATATACGTAGTGATTAATTAACAAAGCAAACACATGTAGTATCTTGATATTATAATAATAATAATAATAATAATAATAATAATAATAATAATTTGAAAAAAGAATCATAAAACCAGTGGAACCGGAGCGCAAAATGCTGATACGTTTAATTCATTAGCGTAATTAATTAACATGGTAAAAATGAATAGTTTTGCATTGAGGACGTGAAATCTAAACACTGTATCTCAATTATTTAAACCAGACTGAGATAAATCGCATCCACTCACTATCGTGTTATAAATTATTGAGGCGATTAGAAGGTTATAGAATGGGAGAACAGTCGACTTGATTGGATTATTTCCTTGTTATAAGGAAAAGAAAAATTTGATGTGACACTCATATAAATTTCTCTAGCTGCTCTACAAACAAACGTCTTTCAAGAGAGTATTCTCCTTTCTACACAATGCCAATCGAGATAAATATTAACAGATGTTCTTATTACTTAGTTCCCTATAAGTAGAAGGGAACTAAAAGAATGCGCTATGCTAAAGTGATAGTCAAATGTTTTAAAAGCTGTCGTTATGCGCTTCATTGCCTGGCCAGGAGTAGAACAAAAGAAAAACGGACATTTCTGTTTGGTGAAAAGTATAAGTACTTGACAATTGAAACCAATAACAAGGAATATCTCGGAAAGGGCTACCTCCATTACAAAAATGTAAAGGACATACATTTTTGTACAGTAAGTTTCTGTCTATCTCTTACGATTTAGCAGATCGGCAAAATTCATTCAGAATAAAGAGGTCTTCAGCGGCTATTCCTAGAAAATTCAAGATATACATTTTATTTGGGATGTAAATATTTTAATCAACATCGTGAGAGCCATTTTTGAGAAAATCAGACTTTTCTAAAACATTTTTTCTAAGTAAAGGTATTTGTGGTGGGGGATTTTCTTGAAAATATTCGTGTCGCATCCTTGGAAGAAACCTAAATACCAAGTTTGGTATTTAACAGTCTTTTCGTTTTTGAGTTATGTTGTCCACACGCGCGCGTGGACCTTTTTCTAAAATGATTTACTCGGACTAAGGGGATCTCAAAACATATATTTCCGGTGAAATCTCGATACCGAATTTTTGGGTGGAATACATTATCTTCTCTATCTTTTACATTGTACATGCGGGCTAGAGAAAGTAAAAATGAAGAAAGAAATAAAAATAGAAAGAAATAGAGGGGAAATTAAATTAAAGATGGTAAATATTACTAGTAACTAATTTAAAGGGAGTAGAACTTGTCCCTCTGTTGCTAGCCACTTGAAGTCTTGGAAACCACACCAGGCTCGAACTTGGTGACGGAGAGGAAGTTGTGAATAAAACATAAGATCTCCTACTTGAGGCAGCAACTTTGCATAAACTTCTAGTTTCCGTGTTTTAATTTCCTCTTGCGGACCGTTGCTGTTCTTGCTCATATTCCCTATAAAATTTCTCTACACGTTTAAAGGTAAAAGGCGTTTGTGGGTGAAGCGAAACTTTTGAGTGCGCGCGGTCTGAAATACAAACTTTTTACTTAAACATGGACAGCCTAGATCCTGCGTCTGCATTTCAAATGGAAACCAGAGCCCGATAAAGTCTCGTTGCCTCGAGTTTATTAAGAGCCTCCCGCATTTCGTACATTCTTTTCTTGCGTAGAGAAATATGCATGACGGCTAAAGAAGGATCGAATCATTTCACTCCTGTGAACTATTTCAGTTATTCACATTCAGATGTTCTTTAAAATCTTCGTGTTGTATTGCAGGATGATTCAGATTTAAAAAAAAAAAAAGTTTTTTTTTCTTTTTTTTTTCTTTGTAGCTTAAGGCAGTTGGTCATATCGGTCGATGAATTGAATTGGTTAAATGATGCTCAAATAATCTCGAGGTCCATGATGCTTAAAGTTAGTGGATATACGTCTTCTCAAGATAATGGGGTGGGGGGAAACATTATCCGGGTAACTCTCCTTAAGTGAGATTCGAATCTGTTGTGTGAGAGACAGACACGCTAGCCAAGTTGGGTTATTGTCGGCTTTTTTTTTTTTTTTAGTTGTGCTGTACAAAAAAAAAATGCACGCACAGTATTTTTGGGTGGAATGAAGAGAAAGCATTTACTTCACCCAAGTGTTTGTGATGAGCATGTTGGATCGTTTATGAAGGTATGCTGATTATAAAAAAGAACAAAGCTGCCAAAATAATAAAATTTGCCCATATCGAATTTAAACAATATTTCAAATCATTGGTTGCTTAATACTACTAGTATTATTTATAACTACACGATTCTATTTGATAGGACAACATTTTAGTGGAAATACACGTTTTAAGGCTCCCTGAACTGAAAAACACTTTTAGAAAAAGGTATGAGTGACAATGCTTATGTCTGTGGGGAGCCTAACCAAAAAGGAAAAGTCTGTTTAGTATCAAGGCAGGTATTTTAAATTCAGTATCGTAAAAAAGAAGGTCCCTGGGCAAAATTTCACCATTTTCACGTCCACAAGTGATTTACTCCTATGGTGTCATCTATGGGTGAACTGATCCCTCTTAACAATGTGCATATAGTAGCGAAATCGCGTATTAGAAATTCCACTTGATCGGAAAACACCGATAGTTGTTCCAAATACACCGTGTGTGTTTATATATATATATATATATATATATATATATAAACACACACATCTTTCAAGAATGAGAAACTAAACTTTTCAAGAAAATGCTCCCATCCCAAGGTGTCCTTTACTTGGGAAATTTGCAAAATTTAGGTTTTCTGAAACGACTGTAATGTTTACGATTAAAATTCCATATATAATACATTTTCGTAACAAATAAATGTACCTATATGTATTTTTAGCTACATTATAGGCCAAATTCAATTCAAACTATGGAAACAAAAAATTATTTGGGAGAAGCCTTTAACAAAGACCTTAATATCTGACATCTGTTAGTGTAGATTATAGAAATGTGGAATTTATTATTCCTAATTCACCTTTTTTTTAACGATTTAAGAATTTTGTCTAATCAATTCGTGAGATCGAGATTGAAATATGCTTCAGTCGTATGGAGTCCTTATAGTGCTAAATACTGTGGCTGTCGCAGAAGTACTCGACCTGACGTATAGATAGCGGTTATTGTTTCAAACAACGGTAAAATTACCAACTAGAAAGCTTAACTATTTGACTATTTTACATTGTTTAGCATTTGTTTGGCAGTAATCAATAGTGAAATTGTAAACATGGATAAAACTGGCCATCGTTATGTGATACCATACTTTCAGTTTGAAAGATCTTAGTCCAACTAATATTAAAACTGAACTAGCTTCTATTTTGGGGGAGTTTGCTCCTTCGTTTACACCAGTGAAATGTTGGATGACAGAGTTTAAACGCGGCCGTACGAGCTGTCAAGACGAACATCGCAATGGTCGACCAAATGAGGTATCAGTCCAGAAATTGTAAAGAAAATTCACAAAATGGTATTGGATGACCATCGACTGAAGGTGTGCAGCTAGCAGACATTGCAGGCATTTCAAAAAGTTCTGTACATCGCATTCTGACTGAAAATTTGGATATGAGAAAGTTTTATGCAAGGCAGCGTCGTGAGGATGTTCCAGTCGAGTGTTTGGCAATGTTTCGGTGCAATAAAGCTGAGTTTTTGCGTCGATCCATAACAATGGATGAAACCTGGGCCCATCACTTCACACCTGAGACGAAGGAACAATCAAAACAGTGGATTGGAAGGAGAGAATCGGCTCCCAGCAAATTAATTAACTAATGTATGTATTTATTTGATTTGTGAACATAACGAGTATCCCCAATTACAATGTTCGCTTGAAAGAAAAATAGAATTATCACATTATGAAGCAAATCAGTTGATTATTTTTCCTTTTTTGAGAGAATTTTTTAAAGCCACAATTTATGTCTCTTTTTGTGTGGAGTTAATTTCTGAGTTATTCCTCATTGTCGCGCGCTCTCTCTCTCTCCCTCCCTCTCTCTCTCTCTCTCTCTCTCTCTCTCTCTGGGCCTTGCAAAGAGAACGGTATTTTAAAGCCATTAAGATAGCAACCCGCCTTTAAAATATTTGTCTATCGCTTAAAACCTTCTGTATTTTCGTAATCCCAACAAGGAAATATGCAATAAGTTAATTTCTGTAAATGATTATCTCGATTGACATGAAGTGGGTAGATGAATAAGCGTTTGTAAGAATAGTTTGTGCAAGAGCGATTAGAGAAAGTTATGCGAGTGCAACACATCAGGTTTTTGCAAGTAAAATATAAATAGATAAAAGAATGCCGTCCGTTGCGCAAAAATAAATCAACTCAGCATCAAGCGACTTTTTTGCTTAGCATGTGGTCGATAAAAAAAAAAAAGTGTATACTAAAATATCATCTGATGTCTGCCGTTATTTGCGCACAAGTTGTTCATAAACTTGCCGTCCGGTTTAGCAAATGATGTGGGTTTAAATCACTTCTCTGGCTGTAAATCAAATCACACCCGGTGGACCTTTGAACGGCGAGCATCAACAAGATTATATTCTCAAGATAACAAAAGTGTACATCTACTTTTGGTTAATCCAAGCAAGAGCTTTTCCATGTCCACATTTTAAATCCCTCCCCTTCAGCCCTGCTTGTATTTGAACAAGCAGTTACTCTTCCATTAAGCTTGCTTAAGTGCATAGTTTGATAGCCAAAAGACAGATGGAGTGTATTAAATATAGACATTCATTAAGTGGGGCGACTTTCCTAATGTGTTTTTGTTTGTTTCGAGAAAGATTGCAACATATTCAACACGACCTTCCCAACTGAGTTTGGTCTAGAAGGTCTTTCCGTCGATATAGCTAATTGTCTGTTGTATCTGACATTGAGAAGTAATGCTTTTACTTAGGTTTATAAATACGTGAAGGTAACCCATTGGTAAAATTTTGTCCAGAAGTGATACAAAATCTGTTTTCAGCTTTTGGCGCTCTATTTTGCTTAGTTTCATATTCTTTAAATATTTCAATGGCTGTGATATCGAATAATTCAGAATTTTAAAAGTTTGTATGGATCTATTCCAGTTTTGAAATGTGCCTTTTTACTTGTATTCCACTTACAGTAACTAAAAATGTTTGTATTTCACCCAAAAATTCGGAATCATTATTTCACAGAAATATATGCTTTGAGACATCCTTAGGCCAAAAGCATTTTTTAGGAAAAAAATGTGTGTGATACCAAACTTGGGTTACCTAATTCCAACATTTCCCAGGTTTCAAGAAACTCTCCTGTCCCAAACTACCTTTTACATAGTAAACTTTTTTTTTAAAATGTTGATTTTCTAAAACATAAATAATGATTTGGATTAAAATACCGTATGCTTAAGATACTCTCATAACAAATGAACTTTCTGGGGTTAGATGTGTGTATGTGTGATACCAAACTTGGTGTTTAATTTCGGCATTTTCCAAGGATATGCACGGAAGGTTTTCAAGAAAATCCCCCTGCCCCAAACTAACCAATACATGGTAAATTTTTTGAAAAAGTGGATTTTCTAAAATATAAGTAACAATTTTGATTAACATACCATATATTTAAGATATTTTCCTAACAAGTGTATTGTATATCTTGAATTTTCTGGGATTAGTCTCTGAAGTCCGTTTCATTCTGAATTATTTTTGTATAATTGATAATCCGTAAGACAAAAACTTACTACACAGAAATATGTTCAATTTGTTGTACAAAAGATATTTAAAACGTCGAACACCGCATGCCATATAGAAAATATGGCGCACTCTACCAAATATCGTACATCACCCATCTCATGAACCCTGTTAGAACAGAAGTATCTTAGCGAGAAGTGTTTTCTTGTCGGGAACTGATATTACATACACAAGGCTTTTGATATGCGCACAAGAAGAAATCAACAGGCGTCAGATCAGGGGAGCAGGGTGGCCATGCAATTGGACCTTTTGATTCCATCCAGAGCGGGGTAGGTGTTAATATCTGGTACTTCAAGAGAAAAGTATAAAGGTGCTCCGTCTAGTTATGTCTACTGACTGACAATCTTAAACAATCGTCTGTGTCAATCGAATCCAGTGCCCACAAAGTAAGCTTACATCTAGTGCTGTTCCTGACATTACCAAATCAGGTTACTTCTTAGACTGTAAGTTTCTTTTCTAAAGTACTTGTATTTTTACTCCTCTGTAAACTTTTTATATCACTAAATCTGTAATATTCACACAACACTTTTTTTCTATTTCCAATACGTTACTCAATGTTTGCAGTGAAATAATTTCACATTAAACAACATGAAACTTGATTAAATACACAATACCAAATGAACAGCTGCTTACATCACAAGATGAATGTCGGTGAGCTCATGCAAAGAAAAGAAAAAACGGGAAAATTAAATACCTAAAAATGTTAGAAATAGCTAATGCTATGGAAAAAAAAAAAAAAACTAATGTGTTCCGTTCACATTACTTTATCTACCTGTTCTGCAAACAAAGTATTCCCGCAAAAGTTATTCTTCTATTTCATATTAAGATAAACAGTAGCACAAAGGAATACACAGGCTAAAGTGATAGGCAACTCTTTTAAAAGTTGTTGCTGTGCGATTGACTTTGAAGTGAAGGTTTGGTTCCCTTGCATGTCCAGATGTTAAAAAAAAAAAATAAAAAAAAAAAGGTGCATGACGACTTCCTGTTTGGGGAAAAATATAAAAATTTTAATATTGAAGAAAAATAATAACAAGGAATATTTTGGAAACCGTTATCTAATATATATATATATATATATATATGTGTGTGTGTGTGTGTGACATAAAATGCGTGTTTCAACGAGACCTACATATTTTGTGTAATAAGTTTTCGTTTATCTGTTACGGTTTACCAGTTATGCAAAACAGAAAATCCAAAATACACATTTTATTTGGGATCTAAATATATTTTAACATATGGTGTTTTAATTAAAATCGTTAGACATTTTGGAAAATTCGGAATTTCCGATAAATCTTCTATGTAAAGGATAGTTTGGTGGTTGGGATATTCCTGAAAATCTTTGTGACGCGTCCATGGAAGATACTGAACTTAAATGCCAGTTTTGATATTTAACAGAATTATTAGGTACCCTGGTCAGAAACACATACTAACACAATCACGCGTGCACGTGCGCATTTTTATTCAGGGGTTTTCAAAACATGTAGATTTTTCCGGTGAAATCTCGGTATCGAAATGTTGTATGGAATACAATACCTACTCTATCCACTATGTATATTGTGCATACGTGCTAGAGAAAGTAAAAAAATTCTATCTACAGTAAAAAGAAAGTTTTTATCTTGCCTCTTACTGTCTATGTTACATCTATTGAATGAAAATTAATAGCATATGTTGATAAAAAAACCTGATGTGCTGTTATTCGCATAACATTCTCTACGTGTTCTGAAGTTACACTTACAAAAGCTTATTCTTCTAACTATTTAACGATAATCGAGATAAACGTTTGCAGAAATGGGTTTTTTTTTACCACTTGTTTTCTTGTAGGTACACGGGAAATAACAGAGTATACTAGCCTAAAGCGGTAGTGAAATCTTTCAAGCGCTGGTATTGAAATTCCGTTCTCATGGCGCGGCCAGGGGGGGGGGGAGGAGACAGACAAAAATAAAAAGGAAAACATAAAGGAAAGACGATTTCTCATTTGAGGGAAGTATAAGTATTTGAAAATTTAAGTCAAATATACGGAATATCTCGGAAGTGGTTAACTCCACAAAACACTTGTTTGAACATAAATTTTGTATTTTAACAAGATCTACATTTTTTAAAAGTAAGATTTTACTCTCTCTCTCTTTCTTACGGTTTATCTTTTGTACAAAAGTCATCCAGAATAAAGAGGTCCCTATAGAAAATTCAAGATATGCATTTTATTTGTGCTATAAATATCTTTAATACATGGTATTTTAATCAAAGTCATTAGTCATTTTAAGAAAGTCGAACATTCCGAGAAGAAAATCTTCGATGTAAAGAGTAGTTTGGGATGCCAGGATTTTTCTGAAAATATTTCGCATTTAACCAAATTTCGTCTTTTCACTCTCTCTCTCTCTCTCTCTCTCTCTCTCTCTCACACACACACACACACACACACACACAAACACACACACACCTTTATACTTTGTTGGATTCAGGGTTCTAAAAACAGTTGTATGAAATCTTGGTATGGAAGTTTTAGTGGAATGTAATGCCTTCTCTATGTACAATGCACATCGTACCTGGTAGAGAAAGTAAAAATAAAAATTCAGGCCTTATTGGTCAGTATTTTAACCGAAATACTTGAAAAAGTTTTTGAGCTTAATGAATCAATAGTATAAAAGGTTCTTGGAGACGTGAAGATTTTTCATGAAAATATGGACTTGCCATTGTTAAATAGTGTTTGACTGGGACAAAATATTTATCTCTCAGTTGTCAGCTACTATCTCGACCATTTTGTAATAATGAGATGCGGCTCAAGGAAGCCGCAAAATTTGCAATTCCGGTGCAATCTTTATATCTAACTTTTGGATGGAATGCAATACTTGCTATATTCAACATAGATAACTGGTAGAGGGAGTATAATTCTGTAGTAGTCCAAAAATTTGCTATGTGAGAACCACAGACGTTTTCTACTCATTCGTTAATTTTTATGCGTTCGTTAATCGAGATAAACAATTTCAGGAATAGTTAGGTACATCAGACGTTTCGTGTGTAGTAAGAGCTGAAACAATGGCCAAATGAAACAAACTAATGACGGCTTAGTATTTCAATAGCTGCAAGGAGTTAGTTATAAGTATCAAATCGTAAAACAATTTTTAATATTATTAAAAGTATTGAACAGAAATTATGAAGTTTGACGAAACCTTGTGTAATAATGTTTGTCTCTCTCTTACAGTTTACCAGTAATACAAACTTCTTCCTGACTTAAGAAGAAGCTTTTTCAGACAATTCAAGATATAGGTTTTGTTAATGTGCTTATGTCTTAAACATGTTGCAGTTTGGTCAGAATCATTTCAATTCTTTTTTGAGAAAATAAAGAATATCTAGAAGCGTGTGAAACACGGTACTACAGGAAAATGGTGAAAATTACTTGGAATGACATTTAGAGAGAGCAGAAGTGGAGAGAGAAATTTGGAACCAAATAAGATAAAGCTGATAAGTTTTGCGAGAACAATCTCAGATGGCTAAATCCACAAAAATTGCACAGGACACAAAGTATGCGCTTTAACCAGCGCTATACTTTTTGTAGTATGTTTCCTTTTATAAAAAGTTTCCTTAGTTTACTAGTTAGGCAAAAGTCATCCGAAATGACTATTCCCAAAAAATTAGAATATACATTTCGTTTGTCACAAAAAATCTTAAATATATGGTATTTTAATTAAAATCGTTCGATCCGTTTTCGAGAAAATGAATATTTTCGAAAAAAGTTCCATGTAAAGGATAGTTGTGGGTGGGGATTTTCCTGAAAGTTTTTGCGTCGCATTCTTGTAAGATATTAAATTGGAATACCAAGCTTGGTATTTAACCGACTTTTCGTTTCGAGTTATACTGTTCACAAATACATCAAATATAATATTACAGATTCGTATATTAAGAGGACCCTAAAAGAGCTATTTCCGATGAATCCTCTAACGAAATGTTGGGTGGAATACAATATCTTCTCTATCTACTATGTACATTGTACATGCTTACTAGAGAACGTAAAAAGAATAAACTCATAGCGCATTTATTAAGACACCAAAGTATTTGGAAAGTTAGGTACAACGATTGAAGGCAAGAGCGCAAAGGATAAACAAGGTAACAGTGCAAGGAACATATTAAGTAAAGACAAAAACCGTAGAACGTATGAGGATTTAAAAACGTAAGCAGAGAGAATGGAGAATAGCTGCAGAAAATTCAAGGATTGAAGTCTAAAGAAGAAGGAATAACGACAATTTTTCCATGTAAAGTATAATTTGTGTTTGAAATTTCTTTGAATCGCTTGGTGCCTAATCTATCTGAAATGCTTGAAAACTTAAAGTCTAAGTTTGGCGTTTATCTTTACGTTTTTGAGTTACACGTTTATACATACACAACAAAACGTTTTATCTAATTTCTCAGAACATGTGTTTTCGTGAACGCTTAATATCGAATTTTCGGGTAGAATGCAAATGCTTGTTTTATTTGATATATGTAAGGCGTAAAGAAAGTGCAAATGCTTGTGCTGCGAATATCCCCTTAAACCGGCACAAATGTAATACAGTGCCATCATGTCTATTGTGCCTCTCGCAACTGAAACTTTGAAGAATTCTGTCGCTGAAATGAAGTGCACTTGACTCCTAATGAAGGCGTTAATTAGTTCACTCCGAGTTATAAGCGTTCTTACATCTGCAACAGGTTCATATTTGCAGCTTCGCTCTCATCAGACAAATATACCAGGACCCTGCGTTTCGGAGCTGTATTTAGCTTGTTATTTTAATACATACATGTTATTTACGAATAGCCTAAAACGCCGAAATAAACACTTTCAGGCTTAGAAAAATTAGACTTATTTGACCTCATGGTGCATTCAATCATCTTCTTCTTCTTTTCTTCTTAGAACTACCCTCCTCTTTGTAGAACTTAACAATCCCAAGCCAACATGTTTGGTCAGAAGCCTTTCCAAAAGCAACCAAACTTTGGAACATAGCATATCCAAAGTGGGTGATCAACCTAATACAGACAGAACTTTTTTCTCATCTACACATTCACATGACTTTGTCTACCCATTCCTGAGCAGTTAAGTTCAATTTCCATTACGCTGTATCAGAATTGGGCCACTTGTACTTTGGTTTCTTGATCAGAGAATTTCTAGTTCGTGAGTTCGCCACTATGTGTACCTGGTAACAAGGGATCAAATCATCGACCATAGATGGCCTTTATAATTATGACGAAATAACGGCATGCGGACGTGGAAATAGCGAATTTAACCCAGGGACTTTTCTTTTAAGATGTGTGTTCTTTCAAGAGCAAATAAACATTACAGAGGAGCAAGGGCTGCACTTTCCTTCGAAGCAAGTCATGCTAAGCATTTTTACATCCGAAAAAATCTATCAGCCTCCGTCAGGTTTGAATCAGCAACCTTGGGTATTAAGAAGTAACCAGTACACCATGGATGGCGGTGTTCTTCAGCAAACTTATCTTAAAAAAGTTTATTCTTCTATTTATTTCACCTTATTGGAGATATACGTCTGCAGAAATTCTTGTATTCCATATTTCCCTGTAGAGAAATGGGATTAGGAGACTATAGCAGGCTTAAGCGATAGTAAAATGCCCAAAGAGCTGGTCGTTATGTGCTGGCGAAATGCTTGTATTCCATATTTCCTTGAAGAGAAACGGGATTAGGGGACTACAGCAGCCTTAAGCGATAGCAAAATGCTCAAAGAGCTGGTCGCTATGTGCTGGAGAAATGCTTGTATTCCATATTTCCTTGAAGAGAAACGGGATTAGGGTAGTACAGCAGGCTTAAGGGATAGTAAAATCCTCAAAGAGCTGGTCGCTATGTGCTGGAGAAATGCTTGTATTCCATATTTCCTTGAAGAGAAACGGGATTAGGGTAGTACAGCAGGCTTAAGGGATAGTAAAATCCTCAAAGACCTGGTCGCTATGTGCTGGAGAAATGCTTGTATTCCATTTTTCCTTGAAGAGAAACGGGATTAGGGGACTACAGCAGGCTTAAGGGATAGCAAATGCTCAAAGAGCTGGTCGCTATGTGCTGGAGAAATGCTTGTATTCCATTTTTCCTTGAAGAGAAACGGGATTAGGGGACTACAGCAGGCTTAAGGGATAGCAAATGCTCAAAGAGCTGGTCGCTATGTGCTGGAGAAATGCTTGTATTCCATTTTTCCTTGAAGAGAAACGGGATTAGGGGACTACAGCAGGCTTAAGGGATAGCAAATGCTCAAAGAGCTGGTCGCTATGTGCTGGAGAAATGCTTGTATTCCATTTTTCCTTGAAGAGAAACGGGATTAGGGGACTACAGCAGGCTTAAGGGATAGCAAATGCTCAAAGAGCTGGTCGCTATGTGCTGGAGAAATGCTTGTATTCCATTTTTCCTTGAAGAGAAACGGGATTAGGGTAGTACAGAAGGCTTAAGGGATAGTAAAATCCTCAAAGACCTGGTCGCTATGTGCTGGAGAAATGCTTGTATTCCATTTTTCCTTGAAGAGAAACGGGATTAGGGGACTACAGCAGGCTTAAGGGATAGTAAAATCCTCAAAGACCTGGTCGCTATGTGCTGGAGAAATGCTTGTATTCCATTTTTCCTTGAAGAGAAACGAAGTTAGGGGACTACAGCAGGCTTAAGCGATAGCAAAATGCTCAAAGAGCTGGTCGCTATGTGGTGGATTTGAAATTCCGTTCTCTTTGCCCATTTGAGAAAAGTATAAGTATTATTGTGAAATTGAAACCAACAACAAGAAATATGTCGAAATGAGCACAAAACACATTAGACATAAATTGTGTGTTTTGATACGAGATCTACATTTTTTGTGTACATAAGTTTTTGTCCTTCTCTTATAGTTCACTAGTGATGCAAAACTCATTCAGAATAAAGGCATCTTCAAAGGCTATTACCAGAAAATTCAAAATAGACATTTAATTTGTGATGAAAATATTATAAACATTTGGCAACTTAATCAAAATCGTTAGATCCATTGGAAATTTAAAATTTCGAAAAATGTTCCAGATGTTGGTTCTTGAAAATCTTCGTGTCATATCCTTGGAAGATGCAGAACATTTTTGGCATATAATAGCCCTTCGTTTTTGAGTCATATTGTTCTTACACACACACACACGCGCACACACACACACACACACACACACACACTCTCTCACACATGCGTGCGCGCCATTTTCTAAGAAAGTCTTTTGGGGAGGGGTTGAGGTTGCCTCAAAACCTGTATTTCCTCTGAAATCTTACTATAGAATTTTTGAGTGGAAAAAAATAACTTCTCTATCTTCTTTGTTCATTATATACATGATAGAAAAAGTAATAAGGTTTTGTAATAAAATTTGTAAAGGCTATATGTACAAAAATATACTTGGTGGAGAAAGTCATCTGAATGTAACGTAAAGAATTTGTTATCCATATAATCTTTGTTTCAATTCCACTAGTGCTCTAGGAAACCTAATATGAATTTTATTGTTCGCTATTGGCGGTTGGTACAAACTAAAGCAGGCGAGATTTGGTGATCTGCAGATTCACGAAATGAAAGAACCGATAAAAGAGCTGATAAAAAGAGATAATACCAAGTACAAACAATTGCATCGCTTTTGCGTTGTATTTATCTAACTGAATCCCCCTCTTGCCTATTACTTTATCTACTAATTTCTATGTGCATACATAGAAGGAAGAGAAAGTACTGTATTCTACCCAAAAAATCGATACAAAGATTTCACCAGAAATACATATTTTGAGGATCCAAACGCATTTTAGCAAACGTCCGCGCGCGTCTGTCTATAGACAGCCTAAATACCAAACTTGGTGGTATATAAATTTAATATATATATTCTGGAAAATTCCCGACCCTAAACTACCGTTAATATGGAAACATTTTCGAAATGCTAGATTTTCTCAAAAATGACTTTTGATTAAAATATCGTATATTAAGGATAAATAAAATGCACATTTTGATGTTGGTGGGAATAGTCTGAATCTTCTTGAATCCGAATGGCTTGCATAACTGGTAAAAGACAAAACCTTACTGCACAAAAAATGTAGATTTCGTTAAAATACACAATTTCTGTAATACATTTTTATGTGGAGACCATTTCTGAGGATTTCCTTATTGACTTTAAACTTTATAATACTTATACTTTTCTCAGACGGCAGTCGTTATTCACTTTTTAATCTTAGTAGTGCGAAGAGAAGGGAATTTCAATGCATCATGTAGTAAACGCCTTCTAAAAGATTTGACTATCGATTTCACTTTAGAAGGAAATGGGTAATAAACCCATTTCCACTAACGTTTATCTCGATTTGTATGAGGTAGAGAGAATAATCCTTTTAAAATGTAATTTGTTGCAGAATGGGCACAGAAAGTCGTGTAAACAGAATACATCAATTTTTTACTTTCTATAGCCCCGTATGTACAATGTACATAGGGATAGAGAAGTATTGTATTCCACCCAAAAATTCGATGTCGAGATTTCACCGGAAATACATATTTTAGGACCCCCTGAGTCCAAAAAAAAGCAATTTCAGAAGCAGGTCCGTGTGTGTGTGTGTGTGTGTGTGTGTGTGTGTTTGTGTCTGTCTGTCTGTGGACAGCATAGCTCAAAAACGAAAAGACGGTTAAATACCAAACTTGGCATTTAAGTTTGGTATCTTCCAAGGATGCGACACGAAGATTTTCAAGAAAATCCCCCCACCCCTAATTACCCTTTACATGGAAACATTTTCGATAATTTTGTTTTTCTTCAAAATGGCTCTAACGATTTTGATTAAAATATCACATATTAAAGCCATGTCTATCACAAATAAAATGTATATCTTCAATTTCTGGGAATTGCTTCTAAAGACTTGTTTATTCTGGATGAGTTTTGCTTAATTTAGAATTAGTAAACCGTAAGAGATAGAAAAAAAAAACTTACTCTACAAAAAATATAGATCTCGTTAAAATACACAAGTTATGCCATATACATTATTTTCGTGGAACTTACCGTTTAGAGGCATTCCTATTTTATTAGTTAGTTGTGAAGTACTTATACTTTACACAGACGGGAATGTACGTTTTTATTTTATTCTACACCTGGCCAAGCAAAGAGGCGATTTGCAATGAAACTCGCATGACGACAGATTTTAAAACATGACTATCACTTTAGCCTAGTGCATTCCCTTAGTTCCAGCCTACTTATAAGGAACTAAGTAAGAAAATTCTGCTAATGTTTATCTCGATTAGCGTGGTGTTGAAAGAAGAATTATCTTTAGTATGAATGAATAAGTGTATTTATTAATATAGCAATATCATACATAGAATTTCAACAGTCGCACGGGTCCACAGACCGTACGTGCTTTTGTAATACACATTACAAGCAATATTAAAACAACAAACACAACAAAGAACTAAAAGAGTAAACACGAAAATAAAAAGACAAAGGAAATACACAGTCAAAAGCAATATTAAACAACAATAAAAATTAAGAGTGAATCCGAAAATAAAGATACAAAGATATTCAAATATACCAATTTAAATTTACAGCACAGAGTACACCTCCATAAATGCACCCTCTTATCATAGATAATTACACTTAAAAGACATATATACACATAATATATACAACCCTAGCACAACAGTGACCTAAGTCTGATATAATATACATGTATGTAGAACATTGTAGTCACTTTTGTTTAGTTGATCTTATCCCCCCCCCCCCTTCTCTATTGGCAGCCTCCTCAGATCTCAGCTGTCTTGCCTTAAGTATAAATTTACCTAGCCCGTCCATGTTTTCCGTGCCTGCCAGTAGCGTCCAACATGCTTCTATCCCTACATTCGCAGTGGTAAAAAATCGCGGCAAATATTTTTCCCGCCATTCCTCCGTACCCCTACGTCTTGCCAAGATGTGAGTCCACGACTCTTCCTCCTCGCAAATGGGACAGATTCTTATACCATTCACGTCAGAAATTTTCGTGCTCCTCCATGCTCCTAGTCTAATCCACGCGAGCCCCTCTCTAATGAGTTTGGTACCTGTTTTGATGTATTGCTCCATACCCCACTCCGATTTCAGCCCAGACTGTACTTCTAATGACACCTTCTCTGTGCATTGCGCAATTATTTGCTGTCTGTCAATATCACAGAGACGTTTCTTAATTTTTCTCCAAATACTTCGCCTGTTTTCCTGCCCCGCCATCCAAATGTCTCCCATCCCAATGGTTTCCAACCCTTTCTTTAATTTTGATGCCCACGTCAAATTACCTTCCATTCGCAACTGTTCACGGTAGCAGACTGTCCTAATTAGAGATTGGTTTCCGTGAACGATTCTCATTCAATATTTAACTGCTCTGATTTTGCACTCTATCGTTTCACTATGTACCCCGAATTCCCTCATTATTCCGCAGTTTGCCGTACCCCTCCCTACACCCAGAATTCCTTTCAAAAATTGGGTCCTCACTTGATCCAGATTCCCTGTTTGTTCCCACCCCCATATTTCTCCTCCGTATGTCATCGTGGATCTAACTGTCGCTCCGTATACAGTTTCCATTAAGGTTATGGAGATATTCGGAATTCTGCAGCGTATCCGGAGAGCTTCCGCCGCTTTCACCCTTGCCTTGTGTTTCGTAATGTCAATGTGTTTTGTCCATTTTCCGTTCATTGTAAATGTGAGTCCTAAGTACACAAAGGATTTAACATTGTCCAGTATCTGTCCTGCATATGTCCAAGTCTCCTCCCTGCTATAAACACAACCCCTTTTGAAAGTCATTGCCTTAGTCTTATTCACATTAACTGTAAGTAGCCATTCATCGCAATAGTTCTTAAGTTTGTCCAGTCCTCGTTGCAATCCGTTTACTGTCGTAGAGCACAATACTAAATCGTCTGCGTATAAAAGTGTTGGGATCTGCAAATCCGCTACTACTGGTGCTTGGATATTCTCTGCTATCATTGTATCAGTAATATCATCCACAAAGAGATTAAATAGCAAGGGAGATAAAATACAGCCCTGCCTCATTCCCCTATAGCTTCGGCAGCTCTCGGACACACTGTTTCTGTCGTACTTCACACAGAATTGGACATTTTGATATATTGCCTGCAATGCTCTAACCATTTTACTTGATAACCCCTTTCTGCCTAGTTTGTACCATAATGCATTTCGATTGATAGAGTCAAATGCCTTCTTAAAGTCCACAAAAGCACAATGAAGCTTTCCCCGCTTAACTAACAGTTGCTGCGTCCTTAAAGTGTCTAATATAAAAGCGGCATCTATGGTACTGTGTCCTTCTCTGAAACCCATTTGAAATTTTGAAAGTTTGCCAAATTTAGATTCCCAGTCCTTTATCCGGTTATATAACACTCTACAATAAATTTTTTCCATAATTGGCAACAGAGTAACCCCCCTATAGTTATCCGGATTTCCAATAGTTCCCTTCCCTTTATAAATGGGATGAATAATGCCCTTTCCCCAGCAGGTAGGGTAATTCCCCTCAATAAATAATTTGTTGCATATCTGGAGCATACTCCTACCAAACTCATTAACATTGGCTGCGGCTTTAAAAACTTCCGGGGGCAGCCCATCCAACCCTGGAGCTTTGCCTACCTTCAGACTCCTTAGCGCCTGTGCTATTTCTCGTGCTGATATTTCCTCGTCCAGTATTGGGATCTCAAGATTTCCCAAAATTTGCACTTCCTTTATAAAAATTCCTTCCCTTTCACCTTTCCCGAATATTCCCATAAAATGCATTGCCCATTTTCTGGGAGAAATTTCGTTGGGCGCCTGACGGTTGCCTCTTAAATGTTTTACTACTTGCCACATCTCAGCGTTATCCCCCCGCGTTAAAATATTACTAATTTTCTGAGTAATGTTGTCTTGCCATGTAGTTCTCTTTTCCCGTAAGAACTGTTTATACTCCCTTCGCTTTTTTGTAAACATTTTCCTAATGTCATCTCCCCCCTCCCTCCTGAATTTTGACAGAGCCTCCTCTGCTTGTTTCTTTACAGTTCTGCATTGCTGGTCATACCAACCATTGCATCGTTTTACCTTACCATGCATTTGGACTTTCATTGTCCCCGCAGCCGTTGCTATTATATGCGTTAGTTCCTCCGCTGTGTCTGCGTTCCTTTCCCCTAATCTTCTTTCTAATTTATCAACAAATACTTCTTTTTCTATCGGTTTCCATATAAATTTACTAATGAATCTCCCTTCGTCCCCCTGCCCCTCTTCAGGTGCATGCGCCACCATGGCCGTCTCTATATTCAGTTCCAGGACAACCGGACAGTGATGTGACTCGATACGATCCCCCACCCAAAAATTTCTAATTCTGCCAATTAAACCCTGACTTACTAAAATAAAATCTATTACACTACCCCCATTTTCATTTATGAAAGTGAGTTCTCCCTCTCGATCCTCACCGTACTTGCCATTTATTATTTCTAAAGAGAAGGCATCACAGAAAGCAAGTAATTGTCTGCCCTCCCCATTAATAAAACTATCCTTGCTCTTTCGTTGACCTTCGCGGAATTCCACCCCCCATTGATGACCCCCCGTTAGAGAAATATTCTCCCCTCCTAACCTCGCATTAAAATCTCCTAAGAGAATTAATTCAGTTCCTGGAAACTTTTCCTGTAACTGCACTAACGTTTCCGTTAAGTCACTGAAGAAATTCCTGTTTGCATACTTGGACGTTGCTGGCTGGTTGTATAATCCTATAACTATTATTTGTACTCCCCCCTGTGCCAAAGATACAGCAATCACCCCTTCCAAACTGATTTCTAATTTAGTTATCTCAGCCTCCAGCTCAGACCTGAATGAAACTGATACCCCTCCTGGCCACCTTCCCCTCCTTCCCCGTGTCTCCCTTCCCCTACTAAAACTATGGAAATTAGCAAGTGTTACATTTTCTCCGTTTTTCAACCAAGTTTCTGTTAAACATACAACGTCAAAATCACTAAGGAAATACAAGAAATTCTCGCTACCCAACCTTTTTTTGAAGCCTTCGATGTTCCATGTGACAATCCTCAGAGAAGGGGTTGGGTCCTATTGTTTCCTTGCTGTTGGTCTTCCTACAACTTGGCTGACCCTTTGTCGAGCTGTTGTCAGCCTAAGGGCACGGAGGGGCGTTGTTGGATTTTCCGGCGAAGACTGTCTCACCCTCCTCTCCTCTTTGCCCCTCCCTGTCGACATAACTTGAGGCACCTGATGTTCTGCTGAGGGACCTGCTACCTGCTGGGCTGATGCACTGGCTACCTGCTGGGCTGATGCACTGGCTACCTGCTCTAGCTGCCTTGTCCTGGGTTCGGTTTCCGCACTACTTCTATGCTGTTCCATGCGCTCCAGCTCCTGTCGGTTCCAGACTCGTCCGTTAATGAAGAGCTTGTCATAGCGCAATACGGCATGACAGCCCTGCCTCCTGGCCTCGAACATTTGTCCCTTTAAGAATTCTCTCTCTTCTCTTACACGCTGGCTAAAGTCCTCGCTAATGCTTATTCCCGTTCCCCGTAAATAACGAGCATCTCGAAGAATGGCCACCTTGAGTTTATAATGTGCCAGTTTGCACACAATAGGTCGCCTTACATTGCCACGTCGACCTACACGATGGGCTCTCTCCACATCAAACTCGCGGAGTTCGATTCCTATTTGTGAGATGACCCTTTTCACTATTTCCTCCGTCATCTCCCAACTCTCTCCCGCTTCTTCCGTCACACCATATATCACAATATTATTTCTACGAGATTGGTTCTCTAAATAATCCATTTTCTCTTCCAGAGCACGCATTCGAACTGTCACATTCTCCACGGCACTTTCCAGCGATTTTAGGCTGCACTTTTCAAATCCTACACGCATTTCTTGCCTCAACTGTTCAATGAGATCTCGTACGCTTTCCATTGTCGAACTTCTTCCAGGTAGCTGCGAGCAAGACACAAAACACGACCGTCCTCTTTAGTAAGGCGTTTGTTTGTAGCTAGAGAAAGTCATGTGAGTGTAACATATCTTACATACTTTATTGTGCTTTCAAACAGATACATCTTGTTATGCATGATAACAAGCATTCAGTTAAATATCCTAAAAAGAATTAGCACTTGGATATTACTGAAGAGAGTTTTTGCACAGCCTCCTCTAATTGACCGGAAATGTAGGTCCACGTGATCGATATTCTGCACATGTTTCACTTTAAAAAAAAAAAAAAAAAAAACAGCACTAATGTAACACGGCAATCTGTGATGTTAGGGGAAGATTCACAGTAAATGGGTATTACGGCTCAAGAGAGTCGAAATAGACTTAGGTAGCGATTATCTAATTCTGCTGGAACAGGTTATTGCTTCAAACTTTTACGACTTTATACGGTTAGGTTAGGAAATTCATTTTAAGACCAGGACGCATAAGTTAAGAAATCTTGAGGCCGTAAAGTATCAGATCGAGAGAGAGAGGGAGGGAGAGAGAGAGGTGTCTGTAGAGTGAAAGAATACTAGAAGTGTTGCTAGATAAAACCATATTTTGAAATACTCTTAAAACCGAAAATTGGGCAAGAGTTGATTATTTTGGGTGGGTAGACCTTTGTTCTTTATCACTTAACACACCCTCACACGCCGATCCAACCGATCTAACACATAAATATGGTTGATTAAATCATTTGAATCTAATCTACAATTCCCCAAGCTTTGTTCCAGGATTTCTCTTCTTCTATTAATTGGTAAATAATTTATTGCTTAGTAAAAAATGTAATATCAATGTCTTGAAATGGTTTGATCTGAAGTAAATTCACCATTATTTTTACTAATGTGTACTTAATAGTAGGTAGAATAATTATTGTATTCCCCTAAAAAATTCGATACTAACACTTCAAACAAAACCGCATCTATCCAGAGATTCCAAGTTGGAATCTCGATTAAGATGAGTTACCGGGGTAAGTCTTTTTTCGGGGTTTTCTCTTGTCCTGAAAAATTTATGTATGCATCTTTTGTTACTAAATATTCAATTATTGAGCAATCTTTATCAAACTTTTACTGATTCATAAGGAAACCAACACCAAGTGTTTTGTCGACAAAACGTGAAAAAAAAGTTTTAAGTGCAAAAATTATATCTATACAAGTGTTGATTTTTTCTCAGAAAATTCTAAATTGTTAATGAATTTTTGTAATCTTCTTAAATGTGTATAGAATATCCTCAACTTCAGAAAGTTATGCAATAAACATTTTGCAGTTTAACATTTTCTTTCTTTCAGCGAGGACATCCCCCCCCCAGTATGTTTCTATTGTACACATTTTTGTGTCTTGCTATTTTCCAAACTTTTTTGTTTTGTTGTACTTGAATTAGCTATAACAGACAGCCATTAAAATGCTATGTGATGGGTCTATTATTTTTTAAATTAAAAAAAAAAAATGTATGAAAATCAATAAATGAGAACAAAATGTACAACCTTTTGGATTCCGGTTGAAGTCTTCACTACTTGCAGTTAGAAAAAGAAAATAATGGCCAATTAAAACAGGATATCACAAACAGATTATACATTTTTGTACAGCAGAAAGAACAAGGAATCAGAAATATTTAAAAACCCAAAATGTTGACCAAACGGTTATTTTAAAGGGTCATGAATACCATGTCCTCAGGGACTGCATCCCGTCAGAACGTGGTTAAGTTCTCTCCGAGAACAGGGACACGTCTAGCACGCCTCGGGCTGCCCTCAGCCTGCCAATTACACTGGACTGGTGTACTTATGTGTCTGATTGAACAGCATAACTCAAAGGCGAAAGGTTGCTGAAAAACCAACATTTGGATTTGATATAACAATCTTTCAAGCATATGACGCGAATATTTTCAAGTAAACTTTCCATCCCAGACTACTTTTATATAGAAACATTTTCGCTAATTTAAATATTTTGTAGATTGCTTAAACAATTTTGTTTAACGTGTCCTATAAATAAGATATTTACATTAATAAAACGTTCATTTAGAATTTTCTGGAAAATAATCTGCAAGTTCTTTTTATTCTAAATTAACTTTGGCAGATAAATAATAAACAAGGGATAAAAACGTCAGTACAAAAATATGAAAATCTCTTCAAAATAGTTTTTGATTGTTGCCTGCATCATTTCCGACACATTCTTGTTGGTGGTTTGAATTTTAAAGTACTCAGAGCTTTCTCAACCAGTTTTATTCATTTTTTTCTCTGTCTCTTAGCCAAGCAAAGAGGCTGCATTTCAAAGCCCACACATAGGATCAGCGCTTAAAAAAGATAACTATCACTAAACTCTTTATTTTTTTTTCCTATGCCAATTTTATTTTATCTAAAAAGAATGTAAAAAATTTGGCCATATCGGACGATGACTAAAAATCGATGAAATAATCTCGGGATCTATGAAGCTTATAGTTACTCGACATTCTTCTTGTCAGGATAAAGGAAAACCCCGAAAAAACCCTTATCCAGGTAACTCAAAGGGGGGAGATTCGGACTCGCAACCTGTTGAATGTGAGGCAGATACGTTACCATTACATTACCTAGACGGACAAAGATTTTTATCTCCGGATTCATGAAGTAGATAAAAACATATTTTTTTGAAGAATGGGTAGAGTGTCATATGAGTTTAATATATAAGATTTCACGATAATGTGTGCACTAATGAGAGAAAAATCTTTGTGTCAACCGTAGCGTGATGAAGACGCCGTATCAGAAAACAAAGACTTGCAAACTCTCCCTGTTTTTATGGAGTAATTTTCGAGGTTAAAGTGATAAAAACAGATGCAAGCTCTAATATTTTTTACTATGTTGCGTTGTTTGCTAATCTACTATTCTACAACAAAAATGTAGCAAGCGTAATTGTTTTTGTGGGGAATTAACGAGACGTCTGTCACAAAGCCTCTAACATTTCATAATAACCGGGGTTAAATATTTCATGCTCTCTCCGGAGAAAGCCGCGGCCATGCATTTTTAAAAACTAGAGCCCACGCATGCAGAAAGCTCTTGCATAATATAAATTCAGAAATAAGCAGTAACGGTCTGAAGCGACACAGTATTGCAAATTTAACAATGAAGCATATGTGAAATCCTTCTCTTTTTTCTGCTTTACTGGGATTCCCCGGAGTTCCTATATTAGAATGCATTTGGAGAAGCGTCAAGTATTTTTCGAGACTCTCTTTTTAAATATTTTTAAAATTTAATTTATTTTCTTTACTATCTGCACAACGTATAATTTACATAGTAGGTAGAACAGTTCTTTTTTCTCTTTCTTTCGTTCTTTCTTTAGCTTAATTCCCTTTAACCTGGTGGGTCATATCGGACGATGAATGAAATCAGTGAAATGATCGGTTCATGGAGCTTAAAGTTGCTCGTCATTCATATTCTCAGGATAAGGGAAGCCTCTGAAAAAAGAAAGCAGAAAAAAATTCTTAGCAGATTCTAACTCGCGACTTTAAATGTGAGGCACAAATACCACCACCCCCACACTACCGAGTAGGCATTGCATTTCAACAAAAGAATTCCATGTCAAGATGCCACCAGAAATATGTGCTCGCGCCTTTGAACAGATAAATCAAACGGCAGAAGTCCGTTAAATACCAAAATTGATAGTATTTAGTACTTAAGTTCAGCGTCTTCCTAGGATAAGATTCGAAGATTTTCAAGAAAATCCTCCCACCCAAACTACCATGTTAATGGGACTGTTTTTTGAGAATTTAGATTTCCTCAAAAATGGCAGTACGGTTTTTATTAAAATACTCTATAGTTTAAGATATTTTAATAACAAGTGAAATTTCATACTGACTTTTCTGAAAATGGTCTCTGAAGTTTTCTTCGTTTTGGATGACTCTTGCATAACTTATTGATAAACCGCAAGGGATAGACAAAGCCTTATCCCCCCCCCCCCCACACACACACAATGCAGATTTCGGTAAAACACACAATTATGTCCAATATATTTTTGGAGGTAACATTCCGAAGTACTCCTTATTAGATTCTTCAATTTTAAAATTCTACCTTTCTCAAACGGGGTTTTGTTTTGTTTTGTTTGTTTCCTGGTCTTGCAAAGAGAATCGAATTTCAATTTTATCGCAGAGCGGCAACTTATAAGAAATTGACTAACCCTTTAGCTTAGTGTATTCCCTTAGGACTTTTGATCTCTCCTTAAGAAGAAATCAGAATTTTGATAAAACCTCCAAAAACAATACGTCACAATGGATGAAACATGGATTCACCACTACACACCCGAATCCACGTGGCAGTGGACAGAAGCTGGTTCTTTAGGTCCAAAGAAGGCGAGGATGGTGCCATCGGCGGGAAAGATCATGGCATCAGTGCTTTGGAATGCCAATGGAATTCTGTTGATTATCTCAAAAAAGGTAAACCCATTACTGGAGAGTACTACTCTCAACTTTTAACCAAACAGAATGCAAGCATTCGTGAAAACAGACCCGGGTTAAAAAAGAAAAGAAAAAAAAATGTTTTCCATCAGGACAATGCACCTGCCCATGGGGAAATTGAGAGATCTGCACTATGAAGTGCTGCAACATCCACCCTATTAGCCAGATTTGACTCTCTCGGACTTCCATCTGTTTCCAAAACCGAAGAAGTTTCTCGCTGGTAGGCGCTTTTCGTCCAATGAAGAAGCAATGGCGGCTGTAAATGGTTTACTTTGCAGCACTTCCAGAAGAACACTCAGAGAGGGGATAATGGCATTGGAACACCGCTGGACAAAATGTATTGATATTAGAGGAGATTATGTTGAAAAATAAAACAATGTTTTATGTTGTTTTTCACTATCAGGCCGAGAACTTTTCAGACCACAGTCGTAATTCAGCAACACCACAAACAAACCTATTCTGGTTTTATACATGGCACATTATTCACAGAAACTAATATTACGAATCAATTAGGCAGAGTTTACGTGGTCGGTGCGCGTTCGTTTTGATCATTAAATCTCCACTTTATTAGCTTCAAAATGTTAGTCTGTAATTACTTTTTTACTGAGGGGGAGATATTCGCCATTAGTCAGTTAATTTGTTTTCCCACTCTCACTGCGCTGATCTAAAGACAATTTAACGGAAACTTAATCTGTGCTTGTTATTTGGTAGGTTTGGAGGTGGTTCTGGCAGAGTTGTCTTTTAAGCTGTAAATTAGACGTGAATTTGTTCGTTTGAATTCCCCTTTTTGGTGTGGTGTTCCTCTTGCTTTTCTGTAGCTTAGAAGATTTACTTTCCTTCACTAAAGGAAACTCCAACAGGCAAAATTAACGAAAAACGATCAAGTAGTCGATGTTCTGCTTTTAGGAAGAGTAAAGTAAACACTGCACTTTCAGACTGTAGCATTTAAATAAATATATGGTTAAAAAAAGTATCTTGGTGGATGTGACTTTTTATATTTTCTGTGCCACATATCATAGTGGGTAGAGATGTTATTGTAGCCAGCTCAAAAATCGATATTTCACCGGAAATAATGTGTGTGTGTGTGTGTGTGTGTGTGTGAGATATTCAGGCGGTGTCGTCTGTGGTTAGCATTCGGGTTCGATTCTTGTGGCATCCTCTGAACTTTTCAGTCCACTATTTCCTGTTCCCATCACTTCCTAAATCATTTCTCTTTATGGGTTGAAGGACCAGGCAACACTGTTCGGCGGGTTTCGGATGGATGGTGGATTGCGCATTGTTAAACGGTCATATGACGTCGTCGCCGGGACTACTCGGGTTTGTTGATTCGATGAGAGGATCGGGTCTCGTGAGTAGGGCCGGGGTGGCGTCGGAGGCGTTGCAATTGTAGTTAATAGGAACCCCGCTTATGCTTGTGCCGGTCTTCATCCGGATCTGGTCGCCTTCGGGTCTCTCCCCACATCCCTCGGGTCACATAAAAGGCAAAGGAGTACGCTCGGTTGGGAACACACAATGGCAAATGTAAACCTGGAAGAGAAACAACCCTGGAGGATCATCCGATCCCTCAGGAAAGACAAAAGTCAGTTTCAGCATCCCATCCATGGCACCCGTGGGAGACTCTCTTTTGAGCCCCAGGATAAAGCCACGGATTTGCAGATTATCTGGAGTCTCAATTCGAACCCCGCGAAGACCCCCAGGACGAGGACTTTACTGAGCTCGTGGAAGCGACGGTAGACTACCTCTACGAGGAGCCCCCGCCGCCCCACGATGAGATCCGCATTCCTTTAGTCACCCCGAAAGAGGTGGCTTCCCAAATCAACAACCTAAAGCCTAACAAAGCCCCTGGACATGACGGCGTCACGGCGCCTATGCTCCAGCACCTACCCCGAAAGGCCGTAATCCTCCTGACGCGGATTTACAATGCATGCCTACACCTACGTCACTTTCCAACGTAGGAAGGAGGCGAGGGTAGTATGCATTTTGAAACCCGGCAAGGACCCGGTCTTCCCGTCAAGCTATAGATCCATTAGCTTACTTCCGATCGTCTCGAAAGTATTCGAGCGGTTACTCCTACCTCGCCTCACCCCTCTCTTCGAGGAGAGACTCCTACCCCCGGATCACCAGTTTGGTTCCGTACTGGACATTCCACAACCCTGCAGTTGCTGCGACTGGCTGAGAAGGCTGCCCTGGGCTTCCAGGACAACTTCAAAACAGTCGCGGTGCTCTTGGACGTGGAAAAGGCCTTCGCCACCACATGGCATCAGGGACTCTTGTACAAGCTCAAGAACTCAGAAATCCCTCCCCCCTACCTTCACCTGCTTAGTAGCTTCCTTCGGGACCGCACTTTCAGGGTGAGGGTGGAGGGGAGGCATCCCACAGTGAGACCCATAGCGGCGGGAGTGCCGGAAGACAGCGTGCTGTCGCCGTTACTCTTTGCCGCCTACATGTCCGACTTCCCCACAGAGCCCAGTACAGTTACATGCCAGTATGCCGACGATGTCCTCATAATGGCACGTAACAAGAACGCCCGATATTGTTTCCCCCCGCTACAGAGACAGCTCCAGGCCATAGGCAGATGGAGTGAACAGTGGCGGATGGGGTCCGCACCGCCAAATACCTTGGAGTCCTCGACCGCGGCCTTACTTTCACTCCACATGTCAGGGAGAAGGTCGGTATGGGACACGCTGCCCTACGGCAGTTGTTTCCCATCTTCCGCTCCGCCTTGCCTACACACCTAAAACTACGGCTGTACCGCTCGGTCATCCCGCCCCTGATGCTGTACGGCTGCGAGGTCTGGGGTTCGGTGGCTCGTTCCACCATTCGCAGACTGCATACCGTGCAGAACAGGGCATTGAGGATGATATATGGCACAGACCGTAGATTCCCGTCCCACATTCTCCATTCCCACTCCGGAATCCCTTACATAGTGGAGGTTGTGCGAGAAAGAGCTCGCACAATATACACTAAACTTGCTCCTCACCCGAATCCTCAGGTGAACACTCTCGGTCTTTACGACCACACGCTGCCTGGAGACGCGTAAACTACCGCCTTCCCAAGGACGCCTGACCGTCCAGTTGTACTCCGACCAGATCTGCAACACTGGCTTTCCCCCACCCCGTACCTACATCCTTTCAGTTCTCCCCGCTAGCCGGCACTGCTTTCCTTGACAGCCCGCAAGCGGCTGGCCAAGTTAAGCAGCATCGGGCCTGGTCCCTCTCTGGGTGGGTGACCACTCCGGTAGGTAAGCCAGCCCGCGCCGGCTGCACAGAGGGAAACACCCTGCCCACATTACTTCGTCACAGACATAAACGCTTGCACAAGACTACATCTTTTATATCACACGGGTAAATCCGCGAAAAAAGCGGATAGGTACCATGGTGATTTGCCCCCACCCGAGTACACTCGGGCGACTAGTTCCTGCTCCTGGCTCCTGGCTCCTGGCGGTGCCCTGGGGGTCCGTGCCTAATCCTTATTCCAAAACGAAATGCCGGATAAATACCAAATTTTAATTAATTTCAGTATCTTTAACCAACCTTGAACGTACTTCACTGTCTTAGCTATTTAAAGGGGAGACAGAAAGCACTGTCCCTTAGTGTTAAATTTGATCCTACTTTACGGCCCGTTATCCCAGAAACTATATATATATATATTCATTCATATCTTATAAGACACCGAAATAGAATCATACTATTTTGGTTAAGGGATATATAGTTATATATTGATGATGGAATTTAGGGGGGGTATCAGTTATTAATTTTTAAAAATAACTTCCAACCCAACCATCTTATCAAAAGGTAGTTCCATAAAAGTATCAAGGTGATGTATTTATTATTCCAACATTGAACAACCATTAATATTTCTGAAGAAGCGGGTCATTTATATTAGAAGGTTGATTCGAGAAAATTCTCTTTAAACGAAAACCTTAAAACAAACTTTTCTAAGGCCGCCTGGGTTGTGTTGTGGTAGTGTGTCTGCCTCACATTCAACAGTTCGCGAGTTCTAATCCCACTTAGGATATGGTTTTTCCCTTTTTTTTCGCTCATCTTGAGAAGGCGATTGTCGAGTAAACTTAAGCTCCATGGGCCCCGAGGTCATTTGAGCACCATTTAATCAATTTTCATCGTCCAGGTTACATAACGCAAAAAAAAAAAACAAAAACAAAAACAAAAAAAACTGATGCATCGGAAAAGCAAAGATAGTTCATGGCATAGCTGCCAATTGAGAGAGCGAAGTTTCCTCTAAAAGAATGACCATAGTTATGTCTTTGCTGCGAAATTTTGGAGTTGACTTTTTCTTTGACGTACTTCAGAGGCTGAGATACAGATACAGAGTCGTTCATTACATTACACTTTTCCGGTGTAGATCCAAAAATCTGATGTGTTAAGCTCACATGAAATTCTCTAGCTACTCTACAAACTTCTTACGAAAGATAAGTCTTCTTTCAACACCATGCTAATCGAGATAAACAGCAGAATTTTATTACTTAGATCCTTATAAGTTGAATGGAACTAAGGGAATGCACTATGCTAAAGTGATAGTCAAATGTTTTAAAAGGCTGTCGTTATGCGATTGTCATTGTATTTTAACAAGATCTACATTTTTTGTATTGTAAGTTTTTGTCCATCTCTTACGGTTTAATAGTTCAGCCAAATTAAGCAAAATGTATCCAGAATAAACAGGTCTTTAGAAGCTATTCCTAGAAAATTTAAGATATACATTTTATTTGTGATAGAAATGGCTTTAATATGTGAGATTTTAATCAAAATCGTTAGAGCCATTTTAAGAAAAACAAAATTTTCGAAAATTTGTCCATGTAGTTACGGGTAGGGGGATTTTCTTGAAAATCTTCGTGTCGCATCTTCGGAAGAGAACAAACTTTAAATACCAAGTTTTGAATTTAACCGTCTTTTCGTTTTTGGCTATGCTGTCCACAGACCCACATATACACACATGGACCTGTTTCTGAAAATGCTTTTTTTGAATTCAGGGGGTCCTAAAACGTGTATTTCCGGTGAAAAACTCGACATCGAATTTTTGGGTGGAATACAATAGTTCTCTAAGAAAGTAAAAATATGCCCAAGTGATGCTCAGTTTTTAAAGGTCTGTCGACATGTGATTCGTTTGAAATTCCATGCTCTTAGCATGACCATGATAGAAAATGAATAGCGATTTTAAGCCTGAAAAGGTGTATTTGAAATGCGCAATCAGTAGCACCTAACAAGAACAAATTGTGTGTTAACAAGATCTACAATATTTTGTGTAGAAGATTTCGTCTATCTTTCCGGAAGAAAAGAGGATATTCGCAGAAAATTCAGTATATACATTTTGTCATGCAAACACCTTAAACATGTGGTATTTTAATTAAAATCATTGCAACCGGTTTTGAGAAATTAAAATATAACTAAGGATTTTCCTTTCAAAGGGTAGTTTGGGATAGGAGGATTTTTTTCTTTCTTTCTTTTGAAAATGTTCTTGCCAAATCACAGGAAGACGCTGAACTTCAAGTTAATAATGTTTCCAGAGAGATACCCAGATCGGATAGCTGTTTTCTAAAAATGTATTTTTCCTAGGAGCCTCAAAACACGTATTTTCGGTTAAGTCTTGATATCCAATTTTTAGATGGAATACAGCGCTCTTTCTATTTTCTATTTGTAAGCAATATTAGAAAGAACTAAACATTTAAGTAAAACAATATAAATTGAACGAAATATTTTCAAAATATTTAAATACAAAAATGGCTTCAGAAACTGCAGTTTGGTGCCGGAACTGATTGATACGGTATAAAACAAATAGAATGATGATTCTATATTACGTGTCACAAAAATCACGTGAACATTACAGGAAAATAATTGTAACAAAATGAATCACAAAGTGTAAGTATACTGATTTTCACACCCAAGTATTGTCATCTTTATTAACATCATCATTAACATTAAATGCTATGTTCGAGTATAATGTAATAAATTCATCGAGTTTTAAACATACTTTAGAAGGTATTGTAAATGGAAGCGTAATATTCACTTAGGGATGTAGAAGTGTGATGATGGGTACAAGTTTATAATTCATAAACGTATTATAAGAATGAAACCTGCAGTAAACTGGAACTGAAGATTTTTTCAAAATTAAAAACAGTAAAATTTCATTCACGATCTCGGATACTAAATACAATCTGTGTGAGCAGTTAAAAGTAGTCGCATATGGCAGTGAAGTAGATTTGAATACCTTGTGTCGTAATTCCTCTTCCAAATTCACTCTTCTCTGTGAACTGTGGCAGGTATTTACAATGCAGCACTGCGATTCTGCCACAAACTGCCCCAATACCTTTGTACGATACAGTACTGGTGACAACGCCTCAATTTAATAACACGATTGCAAAGTCTTTATTCATGTGGCTATGAAAATATAAATCTGACAATTATCTTCTCATATATACATATTGAATAAGGAAATACTTTACCGCACAACCGCCTTTGCCACCACAGCAGCCAATGGGAGGTGACTAGCCACGTGACAACTAAGAGATACGTGAACAAAGTTACGTGGAGCAGACCTTAGTATCATCTTGCAAGCTGCGTGCTTGCGTAAGTTCGATCATATAATATTAATATGAGCAAGTTTGGCCCTCCCCAAGTGGGCTTCAGTAGCGCGTACCGTAGTTAATAGAACTCGTAAACAAAGCATTACTGGAGTCACAGCTGGCTCGGCTGCGTTCGCAGAAACTTGATGGCGAAGTTTTAATGACTTTGCTGCGGACCCATTAATGTAATAACATGTTATAAACATCTCTCGATTAGCAGAGACGAGCTAATTATAGCTAAGACATCCCAACTCCTGACGAGCAAAAGTGGAGTAACTTGTGGCTGGAGAACCAAACTTCTGCTCATATATCTTCTATGTTCGCTCTGGAGGGGAGAAAAAAACATCCGCCGTGAATTATTTACTGGCCAGCAGCCAAGCTCTTGAGTCAGACAAAAGAGATGAAGGTTTGTGTCAGTTTTATTCATTGTTTACATTATATGCAAACTTATGCAACAGACAGCAAAAGGCAACTTGCTGAGTCCATTTTTCCCATGGTGTTCATCCAAAAGTGAACTTCTCTAGAGGGTATGGACTTTACCTTGGAGTATTCCTATTTAAAACATAAAGAACGCTAACACTAATATTCTTTTGGTTGTATTTTCACCGTCAGTCTTCCGGAGGTTTCGGCTCCAAGCTTCTTCACAGTGCTTCTAAAAATTGTGAACTTACTTTGTAATGAAATCATTACTCACCAATTAAGCAAAATTCTAGTGCATATTTGCCAAATAATCTATCAATCATGCTCCTCCTTGACCGGGCTGCAACAAAATGCAATACATGGGATTTAAAATTTGATTGCGCTGTTAGTAACTTCTGTAGGTATAGCAATAATTGGCCACGTATATTCTGTAATGGACGACATAAGTTATAAAGTAATCTCTCTCAAATTATTCGCATTTTTTGGATGCTGGATATAGGTTTTCCATTTTTGCCCTCTCTAGTGCATATGTACAACTTACGTTTAGATACAGAGGGTATTGTATTCCACTCAGAAATTCGATACCGAGATTTCACTAGAAATACTCCCTGAATACAAAACGAGCATTTTTAGAAAAGGTGTATGTGTGTGTGTGTGTGTGTGTGTGTGTGTGTGTGTGTGTGGACAGTATAACTCAAAAACGAAATCTCGGTTAAAAATCAAAGTTGGTATCGATTTTTAACTACCAAAGATGTGACACGAAGATTTTCAAGAAAATCTCCTCACTCTAAATTACCCTTTACATGGAACATATTTCAAAATTTTAGATTTTCTAAAAAATGGCTATAGCGATTTTGATTAAAATGAAATATATTAAAGATGCTTACATAGCAAATAAAATATATATTCTGAATTTCTTGGGAATATCCCCTGAAGTCGTCTGCATTCTGAATGAATTTTGCATAACTGGTAAAAACCGTAAGAGATAGACAAAAACTTACTACACAATAAATGCAGATCTCGTTAACACACACATTTGTCATATACAGTTCTTCATGTACTGCTAACCATTTCAGAGATATTCCCTCTTATTGGTTTCAATTTTAAAATACTTGTTTTACTCCTGGCAACCGAATTTTAATTGTTTCAGTTTTTAAAAGATTTGATTATCGCTTTAGAATAGTGTGTTCTCTTATTTTCCTTTTAGCTACAAGGAAGCAAGTAATAAGGCAATTCTGTTAATAATTAACTCGATTAGAATGATGTAGATTTTGAAAGAGTAGTTTGTATGTGGAACAGGCAGCGAAAGCCATGTGAATGGAAGTCATCGGTTTTTGTGAATTTATTTCGGTTCCTTCTAATAGATTAACTGTCATTTTTAAAACTGAGAGATTACCATAGTGTAAAAGTCAACAGCATAAGGTGTTAGTAGTGATTTATAGATCAATATTCTTCCAGTATCTGTATTTCCTGATTATAGTCCTATATTAAACAGCAATTGTAGCCTGCTATTTTCACGTTAGCACGGTGTTATGCTCCAAGAATTCTGTGTGAATCTCTGGATATGAGAAACGAAATTGCTGTATTCTAAACTCAGCAGAGGAATCTTCTTGTCTCCAGCTCCCTTGGATTATTTTATTGTCAGGTAACAGCTTGGAAACACGTAAACTTCTGAACCAGCAGCTGAAAGTTTAGCAGCTGCCTCTCCCAAGCACTGAGTGATTCATTTCACCCACCTAGATCTTGTAATTCCTAAAGTTGGGGACATTAAACCTTCTAGCAAATTCTTCGAGGCGTGTTACTTGAGAGCAGCAGGAATGCGGGGCTAATCCACGTGTAAACAATTTGCACAACAGTTGGCCAGCATACTACCAGCTTCGCGATAACCAGATGTTAATATTGCAAATCTATACACATCGATGCAAAATTGGGACCTTAAGAGGAAATAACATGGGCAGTTTCAATGGTATTAAATTTCTTAAGAATACAGAGGCTTAGTGGTTAGACCGATAGCCTTGGCCAACCGGGTTCGATCCCAAGCGCCTGCATTTGGGATTTGTGGTGGACGAAGCGGCGGCTGGGCGGGTTTTCTCCGAGGCCTCCAGGTTCCCCGCCACTCTTTCCACCAATTTCTCCATCACCTTTTCCTGTCACCCATTTCGCTTGCATTTTATATGATCCACTTCCTCACGCTCATGCCTGGCTCCAGGCTGACTGCTCGTTCCAGGTTCTCCATTCTGTGGTTTCGTGCCGTTGGCTCCACGGCTACGGGGGGGTGCAGTCCTAAATAAGGGGGGGGGAACCGACTAGGAAGAATACAGTTGGTAAAATTAGGAAATCCACAGTTGTAGTTGGATTCCTTTGAAATTAGAATTTGATGTTTAATGTGACACCAAATTTAATGATTATTTGCAAGTGGTTTCAGATATACCTAATTTAGTGTGCAATTGTCTTTAAAAATCATGTGTGTTCCATTCATGTAACCTTCTCTACCTACTCTGAATGAAAAAGATTTCTAGAAAAAAATATTTTTCTACTTCATGTCAATCAAGATAATGGTCTTATGATTTAGTTTCTTTTAAGTAGAATGGAAATAAGAGAACATACTAGGCCACATCAATAATCAAATCTTTTAAATTATGATCCTTATATGATTGCAATTCGGTTCTTATTGGTTTGCCAGGCGTAAAACAGAAGAAACAGAAATGACAAATTTTCGTTAGAGAAAAGTTAAGTATTATAAAAATGAAATAAATAACATGGAATATCTAAGTAAAGGTTGTCTTAAAAAATTTAACGAAATCTACATTGTTCTGTAGTAGGTTTTTGCCTGCCTTACGGTTTACAGTTATACAAAAGTCATCCAGAATGAAGAGATATTCAGGGGATATTTCCCGAAAATTCAAGATATAATTTTATTTTTCATGTAAATATCTGTAATATATGGTATTTTAATCATAATTGAGAAAATTAACATGGTAGGGTAAAGGATAGTTTGTATTGCGGGGATTTTCTTGAAGCTTTTGGTGTCCCATCCTAGGAAAACTCTGAATTTAGTTACCAAGTTTGGTATTTAATCAACCTTCGGTTTTTAAGGGTTTCTTTTGTTTTGTTTACAGGTGACCATAAAACGTGTATTTTTAGTGAAATCTCCCTATAGAATTTTTGGATGGAATGCAGCACCTCTATGTTCTAGGTAGAGAAAATAAAATTCTGATGTTTCATTTATATGGCCTTCTCTACCTATTCTGGAACTAACTATTCTTATGAAAGATTAGTCTTCCATCTACTTCATCTAATAGAGATATACGCTAGCAGATATTGTTTTATTACACATTATCTGGTGCGTACAAAGTAGTAGTGAAATATCTTAAAAGCTGGTCGCTATGCTACTATTCCGTGAAATTTCTAGCCTATTTTGGTTCAGCCTCCTCCAATTTGTTTCTCCATTCTTCTGTCTTCTGCTTCCCATCCCCACATATGGATTCCCAATATCTGCAAGGTGTCTCTTAATATTACGTATTCCCATCAATTTTTTGGTCTGCCTTTGGGCTTTTTCTATAGAATTTTCCATTCAAAAAGTTTCGGGGTACGTTTATCCCACATTCTTTGAACGTGGTATAGTCATCGTATGCGCATAATCTTAAGTTCTTCTTTTAGTTTTATGTTTTTAAATTGTGTCATACTGTTTTTTTTGTTACATCCGTTTCGCCTGGCATCTATGTGATCGCATTAAAATTTCCTTACCCTTGTAGGACCATTTTAGGGAAGGAGAAAAGAAAAACGAATAAAGACTTAAAAAAAAAAAAATATCTGATGTGTTCCATTCATATGACTTTCTCTACATCTCTGCAACAAATAATTGTTAAAAGCGTATGCTTCTATTTACTTCACGCTAATCAAGAAAAACTGAGTTATTACTTGCTTCCTTGTAAGCAGAAGCGAAATAAGGGAGTGCCATAGGTTAAAGTGATAGTCAAAAGCTGGTTGCCATGTGACTGAAGTTCCTTGGTTTGTATGGACAGGAGTTGACAAATTCCTGTACGAGAAAAGTATGTCTTTTAAAGCTGAAATCAAAAACAAGGAATATCTAAGAAACAAGCAACTCCACGAAAAAAAATGTATATAACATAAAGTGTGTGTTTTAACGTACTCTACATTTTTTGTGTTGTAAGTTTTTGTCCGTCTTTTGCGGTTTAGCAGTTAAGCAAAATTCCGTAAAATTCATCCAGAATAAACTAGCCTTCAGAGGCTATTCCCAGAGAATTCAAGTTATAATATTATTTGGCAGATAAATAACTCTAATATACGATATTTTAATCAAAATCGATAGAGTATTTTTGAGAAACTCAAAATTTTCGAAAAAAGTTCCATATAAACGGTAGTTGGGAGTGGACGGATTTTCTTGAAAATCTTCGCGTCGTATCCTTGCAATATACCAAACTTAAATACCAAGTTTGAAAATATTTCCATGTAAAAGGAAGTTTGGGATGGGAGGGGAGATTTTGCTGAAAATCTTCGTGTCGCATCCTAACTAATAAGTTTGGTATTTAAGGTCTCTTCGTTTTTGAGTTATGCTGTCCACACACACACACACGCGCGCGCGCGCGCGCGGACCTTTTGATGCTTTTTTTGGATTCAGGGGACCCAATATGTGTATTTCCGGTGAAATATCGGTATGTAATTTTTGGGTGCATTACAATACCTTCTCTATACACTATGTACATAGTACATGTAGAAAAAGTAAAAAAGTATCTGAATTGCGTGCACAAACGAGATCTACTTAAATTCTCTTTTGTAGATAGTAAGATTTTATTACGTTGTACCAGTTACGTAAATGCCATCCTGAATGAAGAGAAGTTCCGAAATTATTTGGAGGCACACAGCGAATAGATACAAAGATTTGACTATCGCTTTTGCCTAGTGCATCCCTATTTCCGTGTATCTACAGGCGTTTCAATTTTCCTTCCTGTTTAAGAGAAAACCGACGCGGATATTTTTACTTTTGATCTACTTTCACTTCAAAAAATCCCAATACAAATCTGCGACATCAGTATGACAATGACCCCTTTCAAGATTAACTTTATATTAATAAATAATATTAATTAATAACTGTAAGTAACAATGATGAAATGTATTATTACAACCCAAAACCATAATGGGTTCTTAGGCTATGAAAAGGTACCCATTACGAAAACAGCTTACTGAATATAATATAATATAATTGAAACATATTTATGTACATGAAGCCTACAGTTCTAAACAATGGTTTAAAATGGGCAATTAAGCGAATATCAAATTCTAATGATAATTGCATAAAACATTAAAATCCGCCTAGGTGTGGTGGTAGCATGTCTGTCGCACATTCAACAGGTCGCGAGTTCGAAACTCGCTTAAGGTGAGTTACCCCGATAAGGTTTTTTTTCTCGGGGTTTTCCCTTATTCTGAGAAGACGAATGTTGAGTAACTTTAACCCCATGGATCCCGAAATCATTTGAGCATCATTTCACCAATTCCATTCATCTTCGATATGGCCAACCAGCTTAAAGGAAGTTACAAAAAAAAAAAAAAAAAAAAAAATGTTTATTCACGTTTTATGTGTTTTTGTTATTTTGGTGAATCTAAAGCCTGATTAGTTTAAAAATAAGAAATAGTACCATCTGTCTAAGTAGAATATCATAAATAAACCAAAGAACTGTATTTTACATTTTAACATATTTGCATAATAACGCCGCAGAGCATTTGTTTCGTGGCATGTAACCACTCTAGCAGTTAACAAACGTGTGCATGTTGGATGATAAAGTTACATTTAAAAACATAATCTTAAAGTTGGAAATTCTTAGACAAATTCAGTCTTATGTCTTGAGGACACGTAAAATTGCTCATCTGAAAGGATAACATTTTGTAGTCAGCAAAAGTTCTCGTAACAAGCTTAATGCAGATGTTTGTTTTCCTTGCGACGTAGTGAAATTATACCGTCAAGAGGGGAAATGAAATTGAGAGAGGGTTCGGGCCTGGGGATTGCTGTGTAGAAGGCTTTGCGTTTGTCTGTTCTTTCCAAAGAGAGAAACTCAAAGCGTTGGCTTAGATGAAGCTTGCGTGGCTGTGATAACATTAGCGATATATGGCTTTGGGGCGAAAAAGAGTTTCTTCTGGGGAATTATTGCGAACAACATCCTGTGCTAACATGATAGCACGAATAGATTCTCGAGTGGCATTCCTTGGAAACTTAAACTGAAACAAATACAGCAGAACTAAACAATGCCCTTTGCTGAATAATTATTAATGATACTAGTGTTGAAAATGGTAAGTTTATTTTGAAAGAATTAGAAATTAGTGAACCGATTATTTTCTCGACATTGCGACGCTCCTGTGTCTTGTTGATAGAAAAAAAAAAACTTACTCTACAAAAAATGTAGATCTCGTTAAAATACACAAGTTATGCCATATACATTATTTTCGTAGAACTTACAGTTGTGAAGTACTTCTACTTTTCACAGACGGGAGTGTTCGTTTTTTCTTTTGTTCTACACCTGGCCAAGCAAAGAGGCGATTTGCAATGAAACTCGCCTAACGACAGCTTTTAAAATATTTGACTATCACTTTAGCCTAGTTCCAGTCTACTTATAAGGAACTAAGTAACAAAATTCTGCTAATATTTATCTCTATTAGCCTGGTGTTGAAAGAAGAATTATCATTTGTAAGACGTTTGTTTGTAGAGTAGCTCGAGAAAGTAATGTGAATGTAACACATAAGATTTTTTGTCTTTTTTTTTTTTGTCTTTTTGTTTCTTTCTTTCACCAGCCGTTAGATATTGCTTAATAACACTCGGTTAGATATAGCGGTCACACATTCAACTGCGAAACTAGATGGTCTATAACTGTGATATTCCCCTTACATGTCGGTATCCCATGCAAAATAATTGTTTTAAAAGGTAAACTTCAGCCTATAAAGTATATTGCAAGAGTATTTGCCATAATATTTCATTTAGTTGCGAGTAAAACGAGCATTTTCTGAGTGCTCAGCTTTAAATAGGCAAATTGTGGAAAAAGTGATCTGAAACAATGAAATAGTATTAATAGTGGTTTATTCTATTGAATAACGTTTTCAACTAATAGACTTTTGTTTTTGTTTTCAGGTTGGTATTTATCATTTATAGAGGCACATCAACAGGAGCAACGCCTGTGAGTAGGTAAGCAGGCAAGAATTGTTTGGTAAATTTGCTTCCCCGTTAAACCTTATATACCGAGCAAGTGACTGGACTGCAGCAATGAGATTCTCATTCCTTGGATTTCTGGTAGGGCACGAATGAATATCAGATTGATTTACATTTTGCAAGAGCCACTCCTCGAGGAACTTTAAAAGAAAGAAAGCTAAACGTTAAGCAGAAAAAATATAGCTAGACACCATTGACAGAAGGCAATTAATTATAAGGTAAATCAGTGTGGAAAAAAATAAAATAAATAAATAAATAAAACAAGAGGTGATGGTCACAGTGATAAAATTTAGTTTTTTTAAAGCTTCAACAGTAAGATGTTTAAACAACATGTGTTTTTCTTTCGTAATGTGGCGACCGTACGGCTGCTGGCGCACCACCCACCGCATCACTAACTCCCGCCGAAACAGTTATAAATATCCTGGTAACCATCATATGCTCTCTCATTTAATTATTTTAAAACCGAAACCAATGATAAGGAATATCTCGGAAACTGTCAATTTCATGAAAAAAGGAGTATATGGCATAAATTGTATTTTAACGAGATCTACAGTTTTTGTGTATTTCTTACGGTTTACCAGTTTTACAAAAATCATCCGGAATGAAGTCTTCAGAGGCTGTTCCCAGAACATTTTTTTCGACATTTTTTCCATGTGAAGGGTAGTTAGCGGGGAAATTCTGCTCAAAATCTTTGTCGCACCCTTGGAAGTTACCAAACTTAAATACAAATTTTGGTACTTTAAGCATTTTTTTGTTTTTGAGTTATCTTGTTCACAAACAAACGGACACATGCACCACACACCACACACATACACACGGACTTTTTTCTAAAAATACTTTATTTGGATAAAGGGTATCCTAAAACGTGTATTTCCGGTGAAATCTCAGTTTCGAATTTTTGGGTGACGTGCAATATTTACCTTCTCTATGTACTAAGCAGAGACAGTAAAAATCGGTTTAGGAATTAGGGGAATAACGGCATAGTAGCAAAATAAATAATAACGTTAAAGTGGCAACTAGTAAAACTATTTATTAGTTAGTTCTACTTACTTGTCGTGTTTTTTAAAGCCGGTACTGTATATAACAGGGCCGTGAATAAACGTAATCAATTCCCGATGGTTATATTCAAAGCGCTGTTATCTCGGAAGTTACTAGTTTTAGAATATATGTTTATTGGGCTCGACCTTCCCTCGTTTTAATATATACAATTTAAGGATTTGGAGTCTAAAATATCAGTCATTGTATCAAGTTCAGTGTTTTTTTTATTAAGTTATATTTTTAATAAGCTTAACGTCCCTTAACCTGGTTGGTGACATCGGACGATGAATAAAATTTATGAAATGATACTGAGATTAAAGTTACTTACCATTCGTCTTCTGAGGATAAGTGAAAACCTCGAATAATAAACGTTATCCTGGTAACATCCTAAGCGAGATTCGACCTCACGACCTCTTGAATGTGAGGCAGACACTACCATCACACCGCCGATACGGCTATTAAAATTGCTTATGTTTATTTTTCATGTGTAATTTTCGTATGCTACTGAAGCATTTTGCAGCAAAACTCATTTAGTAAGCTTGTTAAAGTAGTGCCTAATCGCATAATCTTGCGTTGAAAGCAGAAAAAATGCGTTACAGCTTTAAGTTAGTGAAGTTGCTTCGGCAGGGTGTGTATTCACGGAACACATTTCTAGATATACAGCCTCGGCAATTTTCTGGAAAGGAAATGGCCCTCCGAGGATGTAGTTCCCCTTGGCTGTTCTCGCAGTTATCAGACCAATGGATTGTTAGGTCGTAAAATTCAAGTAAAAGCAATTCATGCTACCAAGCATGATTAGTGGGGAGGATGTAAAATCGCGAGTAATGATGCATGTAGAAATGTCATCGACAAAGAGTGACAAGTTTTATGTCGCCAAACAAATGTTCGTATTTTATAGTCGAGAAGTTTCATGTTTTAGAATGAGAGAGCTTACATATGTTCAGCTCGAAAAACAAATTTAGTGGAATATGCCGACTTTGTTGATCTAAACGAAGTTGAAGCTGATTAAGAAAACCTTCCTGATCGTTACTTCTACACAAATATCATACCATTTTGATCGAACAGTTAGATGAGTCAGCGGGTTTAACGTAACATTCTGATATTAAATAATGATTTAATAACAAACTAAGTTTAACAAGATTAACAATAAAAAATCTGGTGTCACTGATTTTATCTATTCTACAGATTATGATTATTCATAAAGAAAATTGTTTCTTTCTCTGCTTCCTGTTTGGCCAAAAGTATTCCAAAAACTGTATTCTAAAAATATTAACCGAATGCAAAGTTATGTAACTAAGAATTTAGATGCAGATCTGACAAGGAGTAAGCCAAGGATAAGGGAAAACTCCTGGGGGGAAGGGGGGGAATCCTAAGCCAGATTCAAACAATTTTTTTTTTCTTCATTTAAATAGTCACGTTGAGCATCTAAGGTCATACCTATATCTCGTACTTTGCTTTAGAAACAATTCGTTGATTGAAAGTTATTTAACTGGTGTTTTTAATCCTTTTCTTAAAACATACACATATTCACTCCTACATACATACTTACAGACTCTGTGGGGGATAGGGAATGATTCTGGTTACAGAAAAATTCCCGGCCTCAGCACAGGGTATTGTACGATCTTTAAATGACTGTCTAGCCAAAAGCAAGGGGAGGATACATGCAAATGTTGACTCTATGAATGCCAAAGGATCCAAGATCTATTTACTACTTAAAAAAAAGTATTTTCGATCTTTTTACCGATTATGGTAAAAAGTTCACTCCGGGCCGCTTAATAGATTTTAAGGATGGAGACAAGGATCTGATAAAGACGATAGAGGCAAGATTACTACAAGAATACTATCGAAGGATTATAGATAAATTAAAAAAAAAAGGCTGATGTGTTCCATTCACATGACTTTCTCTACATCTCTGTAACAAATTATTGTTGAAAGCTAGACAAATCTTTTAAAAGCCGGCTGCTATGTGATTGAAATTTCTTTGTGTGACCAGAAGTTGACAAATTCCCCTATGAGAAAAGTACAAGTATTTTAAAACTGAAGCTAATAACAAGGAATACCTCAAAAAGGGCCAACTCCACGAAAAAATGTACAGCACATAAAGTGTGTGTTTTAACGAGATTTATCTATTTATTTATTTGTAAGTTTATATCTATATCTTATGGTTGACCAATTACGCGAAATTCAGAAGAATTCATCCAGAATGAAGAGCACTTCAAATACTATTCCGGAATTTCAAAGCATACATTTAATTTGTCATGTAAATATCTTATACGCTACTTTAATAAAAGTCATTAGAACCATTTTTGAGAAAATAAAATTTTCAAAACATTTTCTATATAAAGGGTAATTTGAGGAGAAGGTATTTTCCTAAAAATCTTCGCATCCTATCGGAATTTATTAAAATTAAATAACAAGTTTGTATTTTACCGACTTATCGTTTTTTATTATCGCGTTCACGGACACACACACCTTTTTCTAAAATGTACTTTTATACAAGGTACCCTAAAAACATGTATTTCCGGCGAAATCAAGAGAAAAAACGAATCTGTGGGTATAAAAACACACTAAAAGTATTGTTAATGGAACCAATGTTTTGTTTTGTCCTTAAAAGCTTAAATTTTGGGCAAAACTTCCTTTTGGGGGGGGGGAGGAGGAAGGACCTTTGTTTAATTTTACTTATTTACCCCTCATCAACGAAACCACTTTACCCTTCATCAACCAAACCGAATATCGAATTTTGGGTGGAGTGCAGTACCTTCTCTATCTCCGTGCCATATACTATGTAGAGAAAGTAATAATACAAACTTTTGGCAGTGAGGCAAGAAGTTTAATTTACTATCTTTAACTCGAAATATTAAATGACTCATTTGTACATATAACAGCAAGTTCTTGTTGATTACCGTAAGCTATTAAGGGTTTTGCTATTAGGATAATTACAAAATGATTGGGATAATAAGCACATGAAACTGGTTGGGTGAAATATGCATGCTTCGCATTTTGCAAACTCGAAGCTGTCCGAATCATAACTTCAGCCTGAAGGCTACTACAGGTTCACAGAATACTCACAAGGAAACTCGTCTCTGACGTGTGATTATGTGGGCATCATAAGTGCTTCGTGTGCTGCCTAATCTCAAAATTATGTAATTTTACATTAAAAAACATACCTAAAGCTTTTTTGAAGTAGCGACATTAAATTTTGGACTAGTTTAAGTATCGCTATGGCTGCTGTAGTCTTTGTTGTGGTTTTGAAATAACGGTGTAATAATATGTCATAGAAGGATAATCATGGGTATAGTTACAATGTATATGATTCTGCATATTTATCTTCACAAGAGTAAACATACCATGCGTTTTGTAAACGGAGTGGATGTTGAGGTCTTGACGGAACGGGCTAGAATAAATGAAATGTTTTAAGAAAATAATTAATCTATTTAATGTGATGATTTTAATAAGTAGTTCCTGAACCGTTTGGTGACCAATCTCACATTCCAGCTGCGCTAGAAGTTAAAGATTGACGATAACGAGGGTGTTTCTGGGCAGGCGCCATGGTCAGCTCCTCTAGGCAGTAGCCTACGCCATGTGGGCGTACCAACGTTGCGGTATATTAATCACATACAGGATGAGCGTTGTAGAGTTTCTGACTAATTAAAGCACAGGTGCTTCTTCTGACTTGTGGGCCGTGTCCTGTAACTTTTTCCAGTGAAATATTAAAAATGTTAGCAAAACGTAAACATATAATTTTTCCTGTTACCTGCTGCTTTAAATTCCTCCGTTCAGAAGCAGATACCTTTGATAAGCTAAAAATATCATGTGCTGTAATGCTTTCATTTGAATGACTACGTCATATTGGATTGCGCTGTGGTTGAGTGGTTAGATCACTCGCCTCTATCAAGGCGACGGCATGTGGGATTTGTGGCGAACAAAACGAGCAGGGGCGGGTTTTCTCCCGCCATCGCATTCCACCGACGCTCCAGTGTGATCGCCTGCGGTGCCATATGTAGGAAAAGCGGGCGTTAAACACTATTAAAATACGACATATTGGTTTGTCTTTGCTGCCTCAGCATGGATAAAATCAGCAGTAAAGAGAGTACGTGATATTCCTCATGCCTTGTCGTTGGGTGTGAAAGCTTAGTTTTCTTCAGTACTAATGACAGTGGAGAGTTTGACGCACCTTAAGCTATTCTGAAATTGCTGCTTTTTCTTTCTATGCTACTTTAACTACAGTAAGCAGAGGAAGCTTTGTATTCCACTCAAAAATTCAATACAAGATTTCACGAGAGAGAGCTACACGTTTTGAGGCGCGCGCAAAGCATAACTCATAATGGAAAGTCAGTTAAAAACCAGAGTTGTTACTTCAGCGTCGTCTTTAAGTACGTCACGAGGATTAACAAGAAAATCCCTCAGCCTCCAACTAAAACATTGTCTTTACTTTTGATGTTCTTAAAAGTTCCTCTAGCAATTTAGATTAAAATACAGCATGTTTAATACATATATTGTTAAATAAAATGTAAATCTGCGATATTCTTGAATAGCCAGTGAAAGCCTCGTTCTGACTGGTAAATTGTAAGAAATAGATAAAATTTCACTACACAAAAAATATAGTAGAGTTCGTTAAAGAACGTCATTTATGTAAAACATTTTTGTGGCCTTGACCAATTCTGAAATAACCTTTGTTATTGGTTTAAATTTTAAAATACTTGTAATTTTTCAAAGTGGAAATCGTTAGTCTCTTTATCTTGTGTTCATGCAAAGAGAATGTAATTTCAAAGCCGGATCGCCTAAAAATTCTTAACTACCACTTTAATTCACCGATTTTTCTTAAGCATTCAACATTATTATTATTATTATTATTATTATTATTATTATTATTTAAATGCATAATGGAAACTCTATTGTTAACAGGAAGTAGAAGAGTAATCTGTTTTAAGAGTATTGCAGAAAAGTGAGTAGAAAAAATTATGTTAATAAAACTTATGTTAATTTTTAAAAATTATCTTTTATGTGCGTGAGTTGTAGTGTATTCTGAAATATTGTGTGCAAAGCTGGAGGAGAAATGAAGATCTGAGGAAGCTGGTACAGTTTGTGTAAAACGTGGTGACACTTCCCCATTCCTAAATCATAGATGCTCAATGTCCCACCTGCTGTGAGTAGTGCCTTGCTCCCCCATCAGTCTCAATCACTACTACACATTTCTCTTGTCTTGCGCATATGGAGTGTCATGATATTTTGCATAAGCTTTACTAGTAGTGCCTAACGACGCAAAAACTGACGTTCTATTAGATTGATCGCTGGTAGCCTTGCTCTTCGCTGGGCAGAAAGTGGAGACACATTTCTCATTATATATTAATGCAAAAATATGAGGAGCGTTACAATTAAATGATAGGGCAGATTTGCACATCCATTAATTTTTTCAGTTATTTCTGAGTTGTTTAACTTTTTCCTTCAACACATTTACAATTTATTTATAATTTTATGTGACTTCTGGTACATCTTAAAGAAACTCTATTCCAGTGGTTTGCATTATTATGCCTTCCTTATAGTACACAGGGCACCAATCTAATTGCAAAGTATTTTTAATTTGATGTGACTTATAGTATATCTCAAACTCCATTCCGGTGGCTTGTATTCATTATTATGCCTTTCTTATAGTACCTGAGGCACCAATCTATTTGCAAAGTAGCAATGGACAGCGTTTTCTAAAGGTATAATTGGCTCTTTTCCCAATTTTAATTTTTAATCTGCAGCGTCCTACTTCGTAAATGACCTGACCTTTTGTTAAGTTTATTTCGTATATCTGTATATTTCATGATGTTATGTTGTCTTTATTGAACTATTTCCCTAAATGTTTATTTTGGTATAATAAAGAGTAATGTTCTACCGTATCGCGAAAAATAACATTTAAACAAAGTTGCAATGCACTAAGAATTTTATGCTGTGTGAAAACATATTTTAATTATTACTTTGTCTCGTACGCTTACGAAGAAGTCTTAAATTAAAAAATAAGAAGGGACGCAGGAGGGAGATAAGTATCTTACCGGTCAACTTACGTGATCGCTTGTCTACGAAAGAAAAATATAGAAACAAACATATTCTTATTAACCTTGACAGCAGGATTCTGCGGTTTTCCCCGCTACTCATTCCACTAGTTCCTGCATAATCATTTTTCACTTTATACATTTCATCCACTTCCTCACTTTCATACCAGACTTTGGGCTGATTCATCCATTTTGGCTTCACTCTAATCCAGAGCATCTGCTCCTTCACAGGCGACTAATCCCAGGCATTGGCTTGTAAACCCTGTGCGCTGCAAGTCCAACTTATAAGGAGCAAGTAAGCAGAGAAACAATGAAGAAAATAATCTTTAAAAATAAATCTTTATCTTAATCAAAGAACTTAATATCACAATATATAAGGCAAGTTATCACAGTGGATTTAGGAAACACCTTAGGATAATAGGGAACTTCTACGAGAAATCATTATGTCTTCATTGTAAACAGTCTGTTGAAACAGCAATTCATCTTCTTCTGGAGTGTGAAGCTCTAGGAAGAAGGGGATATCTCATCTTCGAAATGGCTAAGCATCCCGGAGAAGGGTGTCAACTCGTAAGGCAAATAACTCGTCTTACTGAACGGGTTGAATTAAGTCTACAGCAAGTTAAGGAAGCGCACAATGTGTTAAGCTGAGGTGCATAGAATTTAACTCACTTCCACAGCAGCAGCAGCAGAGGCAGCGTGCGAGTCCACCAATTTATTTTATAGCATTAGTTCAATAAGAAAGTAACATTTTCCAAACTGCTCTCTCCTCTTTCTCCATCCCACTACTCTCTCTTTCTTTCCCCATCTATCTCTGTGATCTGTGTTCCTTTTTCTGGACATACATCACATGTGTGTTGCAAGCCTGGAAGGAAACCTAGGATGCGATAAATCATTTGGACACATGCTTTTGCTTAGGATCGTATAAATCAGTATATCGATTTTTGCCAACGTGTAAGTTGAAGTGTATTTCCGCTCTGAAAGCAGCAGAAGTGTAGAGAAACTAAACGAAACGTTAAACCACTGAGAGAAGGATCGTGTTAAGTCCTCAATTATACCGTAATTTACAACCACGTTCCTGTTATTCCACTTAAAGTTCACATTAAACTTCTTAAGACCTGGCATTCGTTTTGTGGGATCGTGGCAGGATTGCGAACCTCTCATGCGATAAATGTGGCTGTTATTATAGCAGAGTAACAACGGGCTTGGGAAAATTGCTGAAAACACAGAAGCTAGCTCTTACTCGAGGTCCTGCATAAATTAATAAATAATAAGCACCTCCTTTCGTATTTTAGACATTTTTGGCTACAGGGAGTGCGTTTCTTCATCAATATTAAATACTATTGATTACAATTAAGTGAATTCCCAGACCACCCTTCTGCTAGATTATTATTTCGTGATGGTCACCACGATCAGAGAGAGAGGGGGGGGAGAGAATGCGTTACATTCACATTACTTTCTCTACCTATTCTGCAGCAAACTATGCTTACAAGAGCTTATTCTTCTATCTACATCTTCGTAATCAAGATAACCGTTAACATACAGTTTTATTACTTACCTTGTATGTAGAAGGTATGTAAGGAAATACACTAACCTAAACCAATATTCAAATCTTTTAAGGAATTTTCGCTATGTGATGAAATTAGGTTCTCTTAGCATGGCAAGGAGAAAAAGAAAGAAAACCGAAGGTAAACTTCTCATTTGCGAAAAGTGTAAGCATTGGAAAATTTAAATCAATAACGAGAATATGTCAAATGTTTCATTCAACAGCAATAATAATGTTTTCACATAAATTGAGTGCTTTAACACTTAATTGCATGCCTTGTGTAGTAAGATTTGTCTATTTCTTACGGTTGCCAGTGATGCAAAAGTCATTCAGAATGAAGAGGACTTCATCCCAAGAAAATGGAATACATTTTGTCATGAAAATAATGAAGTGTATTTCAATCAAAAGTTTTGCGAAAACCATAATTGTAAAAAAATGTTCCGTGTAAAGATTGTATTGGTAAGGGGGGGGCGATCTTGAAAATCTTCGGTCGCATTCGTGATAGATACTGAACTGAAACTATATTTATTGGTCAATATCATTTTCCTTCTTTCTTCCCAATAAATAGTGTTCAATTACGTGGACAATCCATTAATTTTATACAGGTAAACAGATAGTCTTTGAACCACATTCACAACACAAAATACAATCTGGAGAAGGGAAGATGGAGATCCGGTGTAGTCGAACGGCCGTCAGTAATGAATGTTATGTCCGTAACATAATCGCTGCGTTTCTTTTGGCCCTTCAAATACTATTAATTTGCAGTCTATAAGCGTTTTTAAGATTGTTTCCTTGCAGAAAGCGAAGTTAATTTGCTTTAATCCATATATAAGTTTTGTATTAACAATACGCTTTATTTCAGAGTAATAAAATATTGCTTTCTTGATATGTTTAACTCTGGTACCTCTTTTTGCCAAGTCTACTTTCCCTGTAGTCCTTAGTGAGACGGGACCCATTGCATTAAGCTTTTCTAGCCATTCTCCTGTAAAAAGTAAGTTTATGTTGGATGTTCTTCCAACGATTTGTTTTTGTGTCATGGCTAGAAAAGGGCTACTACAGCCCTTTCTGATTACTGCCGCCCTCCACCGCCTTGAAAGACAGCAGCAAGTTTTACCAAACTAAATTAAAGCTCCTTGACAGTCCCATACAACACAATACCTGTACCTTGTTTGGTTTTGGAACTGTTATGACTGGACTTTACTATAACCTCTAGAGACATGCTTTACATGTTTATTTTGTTTTTAAGAGTAGATGGATTTTATATTTACAGAAATTTAATAACAGTTATAATACATAGAATGAAACAAAATTGCTGTGTGTTTACAATGTAATCATGAAAAAGTAATGGTGAACCACCACCGCGCTGTATCCACTGTTTTGTGCCTCTACAGTGAGGCATTTTCTCACTCGGTGCCTTTATTTTTCGGCGCTGCGCGAGGGACTTGGTCTGTCTCTAGCTAGTGTTCTAGGCAATGACTCTGCCTCTATGGACAAGCTCAGGCACTATGTCCCTCTGAAAAGATTCCTCAAGGAGATTTAATTCTAAGCAAGTGTGTTCTGTTTCGTTTTATTTCTGCATGTTATAGAGAAGCATTGTTTCTGATCAGAGGAGGTTTTCTGATTTTGCAACATTGACAATATGTATAGTTGTATTTGCTATAATTGCTTTAACTGTATTATTTCTGTATATAATAGAATAAATGTACAGCCAGAGGGTGGCGCTGATGATCTGAGTAATTTTGCAACACCCGTTATAAAAACATCTGATGTGTTACACTCACATGACTTTCTCTACTTCGCTATAACAGATTATTGTTTAAAAGCATACTCTTCTACCTACTTTATGATAATCGAGATAACCATTAGCAGAAATTGTCTTAATTCATTGTTTTCTATAAGTGGAAGGAAAATAAGGGAATACACTAGGCTAAAACTATAGTAGAATCTTTTAAAAGTCGGTTGTCATGTGGATAAAATCCGTTTCTATGCAGGGGCAATAGTTTACAACTTTCAGTGTGAAAAAAAAGTTTAAATCTGAAACAAATAACAAGGTATATCTCAATTGACTCAAATGGTCAATTCAACGAAAAAAAGGATACGACAAAAATTGTGTGTTTTAACGTAATATACATTTTTTGTGTAGTAAGTTTTTGTCTATCTCTTACGGTTTGCCAGTTTCGCAAACATTTGCAAAATTCATTCAGATTAAAGAGGACTTTAGAGCCTATTCCCAGAAAATTCAAGATATACATTTTATTTGCCATGTAAATATCTTTAATATGCGGTATTTTAATCAAAATTGTTAAGAGTCATTTTTAAGAAAATAAACATTTTCGAAATTTTTTCCATGTAAAGAGTAGTTTGGAGTGGGGGGATTTTTCTCAAAATCTTCGTGTCGCATCCCTGGAAGGCACACAAACGGACATTATTCTAAAAATGCTTTTTTAATAATTCATGGGGTTCCAAAACATATATTTCCGGTGAATCTCCGTATCGAAGTTTTGGGTGCAATATAATACCTTCTCTATACACTATGTAGGTGTAGAGAAAGTAAAAATGAACAAGTAATTCAATGTCAACATCTGCAGAAATATTTTCAGCCAAGTATATTCACTTTATGAATCCAAAATACGTGAGAGTTGAGTTAGAAAATGGTTCATATTCGCAACATGATTACACGATGTATGCTCGCTGGTGCGAATATTATTTTATTTTGTTATGTTAGGATTACATAGCTGATCACAGCCGGAAATTGATCACAGTTAAATCATATAGCATAACAGAATTGTCTTGTGGCTGAGAAGTTTGCTCTGTGGACATGTTCAAGACATTGAACCTCTAACATAAACGTTTGGAGGAAGACAATTATGGTTGGAAAGTTGAACCAGGCGTGAAAAATCTTTTGTTACGGTCATTACTCGAACCACGGTTCTTTGCCGTTCTTACCGCTTGAGATACCATAACGAGCCTGGATGAACATTAACCTTTCTCATCAGATTCAATGATCCTGGTTTCAAAGCGACCAAATACTCGAGATAGACTATGCTGTTTAATATCAGTGCTTAATAATTAATGAACTATCAGTGTTAATTTATATTTGATTCGAGTCCCATCTGTGCCATCGGATTAGACGTGCCAACATCCAATCCATTGTTTTATTTCCCACATTTAAAACTCGACAGTCATTTCGTAAAGGTATGAACCTTTTAAAGTACGTATAACAAATATATAGTAGGACTAAATTTTAACTCGCGCTAATGAATTGTATGCAGATATTAGGTGTAATGCATGAAAACAAGCTATTAAATATATTCATACGACTTACTTTACCCACCTATCGTTGTTAGTTTAATTTTTCTATCTCATTCTACGTAGTAGCTAAAGAAGACATTGTATTCCATTAGAATTACGTTTGCGATATGTTCTATGGGCAGCATAACTCTAGAACGAAAAGTTGATTAAATACCAAACTGGGTATTTAAGTTCAGTTGTCTTCCAAGGATACACCATGAAGGTTTTCAAGAAAATCTCCCCGCCCTACCCTTTACATGGAACATTTTTTGAAAATTTTGGTTTTCTTAAAAATAGCTCTAATGATTATGATTAAAATACCACATGTTCAAGATACTTTTTTACTCAAACGAAATGTATATCTTGAAATTTCTGGAAATAGTCTCGAAGACCTCTTTATTCTGGATGATTTTTGTGTAATTGGCAAACCGTGAGATATAGCAAAAATCTTACTGCACAAAAAATGTAAATCTTGTTAAAGCATACAATATATGTTCATATACATTGCTTTCTTTTGAACTGACCTCTTCAGAGATATTCCTTGTTGTTGGTTTCAGTTTTAAACAACTTACATTTTTCCTCAAACGGAAGTTATCTTTCGTTTCATATCTCTTGTTTTAGTCCTGGCTTTAGAAATATAACCGAATTTCAACGACAAACGCATAGCGAGAGTTTTAAAAGACTTAGTTTCATTTAGTTTCATAGTATATTCCCTTATTTTCCATCTACTTATAAAGAACTAAGTAATAAGACCATTTCTGTCATTGTTTTTCTTGATTAGCATTTTGTATATAAAAGAATAATATTTTATAAGAATAGCTTATTGCAATATGTTCAATTCATGTGAATTGAATGAAATGATTGCAGGGAATGCTCACGCAAGATAAGCGTTTTATTTGCGACACAAATCTTAAAATTGTTAGAACTATTTTTAGGGGAAAAAAAAAAACAACAATGAAAACATTCCTACTCTATTCTTTTTAATGTGTAGGGAGGTTCAGCATACGATAAAACCTATCAGTGAGACATTCAAATCTTTGCATTGACTCGCACTGCATTTAGCATTTGTTTCTGTTATTGATGCAAATTCTGTGGTAAACCACGATGCTTTAGCGATGATACTTGTTTCAACAGCGAAGGTCACAAAACAATGATATAATGATAAGAATGAGTATGAAAGCTCAAACTATAAAAATTATTACAATTCTTCTGTATAATCCAAGTGACTTATCTGTTCCCTATTTATTAGCTGCTATTCTAATCTGAATGAAATAAATACAAATGCCAGTTTTTCGGAGGTAATTAAATAATCCAATAGTATATATAGAAGTGATCCAATGCATTCGGTGTGAAAAGTCTGAAAATTGATTTAATATCATATTTTTCTTTTGCATTATGAGCCTTTAGATTTTGTACGATCCTTTTATATTTTAAAATCGCAGGACGCCAAATCTTGCTGTTTTAATAATCTGAACCAACTGCCAACAGTGGGCAAAATGCTTCAGAAATAAGGTTTCGATCGCTAGTCGAATCAAGGCAAAGGTTTAAAGATCTAAATTATATTGGAGAAGAAAAAAAAAGAGCTATTAGCTTTTCAGCACCATTATTTTAAAACTATCGATTCAATTTTATAATTGGTAATTGTGAGTAAAGCATCAGTAAGACTACACATTGGCTAAAAGACCTTGTGCGTGTAATTATCAGTTAAATTTGTTGAAAGTTTGTTGGCCTAAGAGAGATAATCCACATAATTAAATGTTTCTTCTTTTTAGTATTGTCCAATGCCGTTCTTACTGCAGACGATACCACAGGCGAAATGATAGTTGTGAAGAAAATTTGTAAAGGAACCTTCCAGGACTAATATGCTTCCTGCACAAGTATCGGATATGAGAGCTGAGGAATACCTTAGATATTAAAAAACCTGACGCGCACCATTCACATGACCTTCTCTACAAATTGTTACAAAAGAGTTTTCTTCATCCACATCGTGGTAGTCGAGATAAACATTAGCACAAATGTTTGTATTAGTCCCTTCTAAGTTGAAGGGAAATAAGGTAATACACTAGGCTAAAGAGATAGTCAGATATCTTAAAAGGTCGGTCGCTTTGTGAAATAATTGAAATCCAGTTCGCTCTTCACGGCCAGGAGTAAACAAAAGAGAGATGAAACGAAAGACGACCTCCCGTTTGAGAAACGCATAATTAGTTTAAAATTGAAACCAACAACAAGGGATATCTCGGAGATGCTGTATATTTTAAGGTTATCTACATTTTTTGTATAGTAAGATTTTGTATATCTCTTACGGTTTACCAGTTATGCAAAGTTCATCCATTCCCAGAAAATTCAAAATACGTTTAGTTTGGTCTAAAAATATTTAAAACATATGGTATTTTAATCAAAATCGTCGTCATTTTTGAGAAAATCAATAATTTATAAAAATATTCTATGTGAAGGACAGTTGCGAGTGGGGGATTTTCTATAAAATCTTCATGTCACATCCTTGGTTTTTGAATTGCACACACGCGGGCGTTTTTCAAAAAAATGCTTTATTATGATTCAGGGGATCCTAAAACATGTATTTCCGGTGAAATCTCGGTATGGAGTTTTTGGGTAGAATACAATACCTTCTCTAGCTACTATACATTGTACATACGCGCTAGAGAACGTAAACGTATCTGATGTATCTGAACCGCAGAGTTCCCGTTCAGGACTCCGAGATTTAAAAATGTGGGCTCCCTATGACGTGTGTACCCTCGTAAGAAACTCCTACGGCCTATTAAATCATGAATCTGCGTTGCCATAAATAAATCCAAGCCTGTTGCCACATATTTCGCAAGATGTCATTACAATGCTGTCACCACAAAATATATTAAGAGCGGTTCTTTGAAGAGAACTGAGAATGCCCAATTGTCTGGCAAGAATACACAACAGATTTGGGATTCTGTTCACGTATGAGTTCAAGGTCTGTTTGATCCAGACAGATTAGTAATTGTGCTTGTTCACGTGGGCTGTCCATCAGTTCCCATTTGCTTTTATGCAAGAATTCAATCTTCTGAAATACGCAGGAATCTTCAAGATAAGAGTATTTAAAAATGGTTTTGCATTCGCCGTTTATCGACGCGCCCCATCCAAAATGCTTTTTTAATCAATTTTATACAGATCTGCAGAAAAGGTAGCTAATTTTATAACAATTGCAGTTTTTGATAGTCTGCAAAGAGATATTGGGTGGTAGTAAACATTCGGAGAACTTTTTGCCAATATATCTGACATCTTGCTGTGCTTGTGTAGCGGTGCTTTTTAAACTTCTTGTCTTGTCTTTTTTGGGGAACGTGATTACCTCAACTATTTCATTCATGGCTCCAAATAGGAGATAGTAAGAATGTTTTTTTACTTTCTCTACAAACACTATGTGCATAGTGTATAGAAAAGGTATTGCATTCCACCCAAAAATTCGATACCGAGATTTCACCGGAAATATATGTTTTAGGGCCCCGCCCTTTATATCCAAAAAAAGCATTTTGACAAAAAGGTTCATGTGTGTGTGTCCGTGTGTCTGTGAACACGATAACTCAAAAACGAAAAGTCGGTAAAATACCAAACTTGGTATTTACGTTTAGTATCTTTCAGGGATGCGACACGACGATTTTAAGAAAAACTCTCCCACCCCAAACTACCCTTTCGAAATTTCGAAAATCTTGATTTTCTCAAAATTGGCTCTAACGATTTTGATTAAAGTATCGTATATTAAAGATATTTACCTGCCAAATAAAATGTATATTTTGAATTATCTGGGAATAGCCTCTGAGGACTACTTTATTCTGGATGAATTTTACGGAATTTTGCATAACTGCTAAACCGTAAGAGATGGACAAACTTACGGCACAAAAAATGTAGAGCACATTAAAACGCACAATTTATGTTGTATGCATTTTTTTCGTGGGGTTGATTGTTTTTTAGACATTCCTTGTTTTTGGTTTCAACTTTGAAAAACTTAACTTTTCTCATACAGGAATATGCCCACTCCTGTACATACAAACAAAGGAACTTCAGTCACATAGCGACCAGTTTTAACTATCACTTTAACCTATGGTGTTCCCTTATTTCGCTTCTACTTAAAGGAATCAAGTAATAAGACTAGTTCTGCTATTTTTTTCTCAATTCTCGTTAGGTGATAAAAATACCTTTTTCTTTTTTAAATATTCTAACAGGTCAGAGTATAACATTGCACTTAAACTAAATGAAGCGCGCAATTCCGAAATTGTATATACATTAGGAAAGCACATACCACTACATTGTAATCTCATTCAACAGTGCTAACATTGAGTAATTTCTAAAATGTTATGCTTGTTTTATTACAAATCAAAATTAGAGTGTGGGCTATTGCATCCTTAGAATATCGATTGCCTAGTACTAGTTTCCCAGAGCTTGTGGCGGTAAATATTCTTTTTTCAAGGAGCCCTGATTAAACAGACGAAGTGCGGCTATATGATTCTAATTTCTTTGCACACAACGCCTTTTACATTTAAAGTAAATATGAATTTGGGTCCGTTTTAATAGTCTACATTGTTAGTAAATCACTTCATATTATTTGTGAAATAGTCCTGGCAATAATTTGGGAACAATAATATCCTCCATTAATATCATGTGGAACTTTTAAGAGAAAATTATAAAAACAGGACTAGGGTATTACACCATAAGGCAAGACTGTTCCACTAGGTCGGGTGAGAGTACTCGAGCGTTCTCAAAAGATGTCTTCTGGGCGAAGATCATAGCGCAAATATTTACTATGAAAAATCAATGCTGTTAACTGTTAATTAGCGCTATACCTTGCAATACCTCAAATGTTACCGCTATGCGTTGTATTACAGTATTGCACATGTAAGTATTTTTATTTTCATAGTTGAGATGCCGAAAATTATACCAAATGTCCCCTTTAAAAATATTTAATCTTACAAAACGTATCAAAAGGTGCATATTTGTAATTTGTTTACAGTTTTAAATGAACCCCATTTGTCGCGTTTTAATTAAATATTCGTATCCGAAGCTTGCATCTAAATCCACTTAATTATCCTTCGAACCCAGATATTGAAAAAGATAAGGTTGTTTACATCAAGTGACAATAACTGTACACAATTTCCCCAAGTGCTTTAGATCCTTATTTCAGGTAGACCTGCTCTTCCCCAAATATACCTTAGAACCTTATTTGGGGGGGGGGTGTTCTTCGTTATTAGCGCAAATATTAAATCAGTTGGAGCATTCCCATTAAGTCTAATTTACCTTCAGGTCCTATAAAGTTTATTGCAATTAATATCTGACCGATTCGTTGAGGCGCGTGTCATAATAATAAAACCCCTTAAAATTGAAATGTGATGGCTTTCCTCTAAAAACCATCACTTTGAAAACATCCAAAAGCGAGGTGTTTAGAGGAAGGTATCCAGATCAGAAGTGTTCCATTCACATGACTTTCTCTACTTCTGTGCAACAAATTATTGTTAAAAAGCCAATGCTTCTATTTACTTCATGCTAATCGAGAAAAAATTAACAGAAATAGTTTCATTACCTGCTTCCTTGTAGATAGAAGCGACATATGGCAGTGTCATAGGTTAAAGTGAAGTCAAAAGCTGGTTACTAGGTGACTGAAGTTCCTTTGTTTGTATGGACACGAGTTGACAAATTCCTGTATGAGAAAATTACAACTTTTTTAAACCTGAAAACCAAAAACAAGGAATATCTCAAAAACGACCAACTCCTCAAAAAATGTATACAACATAAATTGTGTGTTTTAATGTGCTCTACATTTTTTTGTGTGGTAAGTTTTTGTCCATTTCGTACGGTTTAGCAGTTACGCAAAATTTCGTAAAATTCTTCCAGAATAAAGTACTCTTGGAGGCTATTCCCAGAAAATTCAAGATATACATATTATTTGTCAGATAAATATCTTTAATATACGATATTTTAATCAAAATCGTTAGAGCCATTTTTGAGAAAATCAAAGTTTTCGAAAAAAGTTCCATGTAAAGGGTAGTTTGAGGTGGGGGGATTTTTCTCAAAATCTTCCTGTCGCATCCCTGGAAGCTACTAAACTTAAATACCAAGTTTGGTATTTACCGACTTTTCCTTTTCGAGTTATCGTGTTCACGGACACACACACACACGGACGTTTTTCTGAAAATACTTTTTTTTTTGGATACAGGGGACCCTAAAACATATATTGCCAGTGAAATCTTGGTATCGATTTTTGGTGGAGTGCAATACCTTCTCTATACACTATGTGCATAGTGCGTGTAGAGAAAGTAATAAGTATAATTTAGCAGGTTAATTACATTTAACTATTTAGGAAGTTTAATTTCAGTTGATCATGATTTAGAACAAACACTGGCTAAATGTCTATATTGGTATGCCATACGGAGTTTAGAGAAACGAAACAAAAATCGTGACAAGTATAAGATTATTAAAGTTCCAGTTGTACCACTTCTAACGTACTCGGTGCGAATTGGGCCCTAAATAAATCAAACTAAAGTAACATTTATTTCGCAGAGATGGGACTTTTAGGACAAATGTTTGCATATGCTTTAGAGATGTAATACAGATTTAAGAGAACTACAATTCTACAGCTCAGGCAAGGTTAAATTTTGCGAGGTCCTGACGTTAGAACTCCTTTCCCTCAACACCAGTTAAGATGGGGTAATGTTGGTGAGTCACACATAATGTAATTTATATACATATAGTGCTTGGTAGCGAATGTGCTGTTTTTAAGGGAACATAAACAGAATATTGGTTTGAATCGCCGACATATATTTTCAAGGGGTCCGCATGAACTGTAAATGAAATTACTTGCTCACAAAAAATATGCTAACATAAAAGGTTCGAAAGAGGGAGGTTGGAGAAGGATTCATTTTCCAAATTGCGATTATTTGCATCACATTTAATGTCAATGTTGCGCTCCATACTCATTTGCGAGCAAAACTTCTTTAAAATGAATTAAAAACCAACATTGCAGTATATTACACGACCATCATTTGTTTTATCTATCAAGGCTTTGTACATCATTCTTAACCGTAGGTGAACATATCGCAGGTCCAACAAAAAAAAAAAAAAAAAAAAAAAAAAAAAAATGAACACTAGATGCAGATGAGGAAAGCATTGTGTTTACAAACATTCCAATATGTTGCATAGCGGCATGCCCCATCGCTTCATACGGAGTGGAATGAGTAACTGCGCTTTCCTCTCTGTTTTTTAATTTTATTGCTCGATAGCGCACATAGCGCTATACGAACCATTGATAACATTAGAAACATAGAAATGCATACAGAACAAACATAATAAAGAGAATAGAAGTATGTTCAGCATATTCCCCTGTAAGGAAGTAGCGTAATCAAGCTCTGTTGTGTTGGAGGAAGAAGGTGATGGAGCAAAAGTATTCTGAGGTAGCCGACTGCGTATTCTGGTAGGAAGCTGCGATTCTTTGCCTAGAGAAAAGAAAACCACGCCTGACGCTGTATAGACTGATGAACCTGTGAACCTGTTCGCGGATGAAATATTCAATGGTCATAATACTAAGTTCTCGTAATTGTGCCCTCCTCACAAACCAGGGTTAATGGACTGCGAGACATAGGAAATATTGGAGTGACTTAATTGTTGGCGGCTACATTGCCCCTAAATGGATGGACATAGATTTGAAAATCAAAAAAGCATGGACATGCCTGCTATAGCATACAATAAAATAAATTGGCCGCATGAAACAACATGGTTTAGACATATTGAAGGATGGGTTTCAGTAATAACAACACTAGGGTTCTTTATGCTCAACGAGGTAGAAGATCAATAGGAAGACCAAGATTGCGATGGGAAGACAGTTTTTGAGGCGGAACATCCTTTAAGTGGAAGAAGACTGAAATGCTCAGCCACGAAACGGTGTCACTTGATTGCACAAAATGGGAGTAATGAAACCAAATGAAGTAAAATAACGTGGTATATTTGGTCCTGGTTGTACAGCGTAGAATTGCTTGAATAGATATCATCATGCATGTTGAATACTTCCAAATTATTTGAAGCACACCCGCCCAGTACATTTAAATTCATTAACACTGGCAGCAAACCAGAGCACTACAATAACAGGTTCCGGTAGGCGATGTTTGTTCTCCAATAAATAACAGCCGCATCCGCCTTTTTGTTTTGGCAATTAGCGCTATTGTTTCGGAGAACGCTTCCTCCACATCTTCTGTACAGAAGACAACAATGGCTTTGCATGCTTGACTGAAAATCCAGCTAAATGAAAAAAAGTCATTAAATACCATTATAGTTTCCGCCCTGATCTCAGCCTGAAATAAATCTGCTCTGACCGCATCCACTATCTGGAACAGGTTCTGAAGTGTAATATCGAAAACGTGGCGAATTTCTTGTCTATGACAAGGGGGTGGACTACAGCTGCAATAATTTATCATTTGTTCAAGCTTGCGATTGTAATTTAAGAAAAATCTCATGTTTTTCTTGACATTCTCTACCGCTCCCGCAAACTATGCTTACCAAAGATTATTCTTTTATCTACTAATCGAGACAAACAGCAGAAATGGATTCTTCTGGGGATTGAAAAGGTATATTTCCAGTGAAATCTCGGTATGTAATTTTTGGGTGGAATGCAATATCTTCTCTACCTATGTACAATGTACGAAATAGAGAAAGTAAAAACATACCATGCTGAATAAATTGATTTTTCATAAAACCATTTCACCCCCACCTATCCTTTACACAGAAGATTATTTGAAAATCTTTATTTTCTCAAAAACGGTTCTAAAGATTTTGATTAAAAATATATATAGTATACCTATATAAATATATTTAATGGTAAAATGTACTTATATATTGAATTTTCTGGGAATAGCCTGTGATGACCACTTCATTCGGAAGATATTGTGTATAATCTTGTATAATTGCTAAACGTTAGGCGATAAACGAAAACTTATTGACGTCTCTAAAACACAAGTTTTATTTCAAATAAAAATTTGTAACATAATCCATTGCCGTATTATCAGTATTAACTGTTCAATACGCCCCCCTTCCACTTCTATTGTCCCATATAACTAATATGTTCATATCGGAGACTAGGTGTTCATACGCATATTCACTAGCACATCCAACCCGGCAGAGGACGATGGATTTTTTCGAGCCCAAAAATCCTTAGCATGGCTTCCTTCGGAAGGCAAGTAAAACCGTTGGTCCCATGTCGTAGATTTACGGCACGTAAAAGAACCTCAAGCCTGATAAAGAGGCCTCTGAGCAAAATTAAAAGCGTTCTTTCACTCCCAGTGTAGAATGAGATGCTGAGAACCACAGCAGTTAAAGAGCGTCCATGAATAAAACTCCATTTCATTTTTATCACATCCACACTACCGGACTCTATGGAGGGTAGAGAATAATCCTAATTAAAGAAACGTGTTCACACCCTCCGGCCGGTAATCGAACCAGGGAGAGAAGTTACACGACCATATTTTTGCGAATCTTTAAAAGGCCTGTTGTATATTCAGTCTCTCGCGATGAAATGAAAAGAGTATGTAATTTTAAGGCCTGCGGGTAGCGTGCAGTTGTTAAACATTTGACCTTTGTTATTCTGTTTGTACATATTGATAACGAAACGTGCAATGCAGCCATTTCTGCAAATCTTTATTTCAATTAAAATGAAATGGTCAGAAAAATAAGATTTCGTAAGAATCAATAGCCACCAATAAGCAATAAAGGGTAGAATAAGTGAAGCGAAAGTAACACCTACATTTTTACAGAATCTACCGACGATAGGGAAAGCTTTTATAAAAGAATAACTTCTCCGCCCAAGAAGCGGCGAACCCGTGTCCTCAGATTGAGGAGCCAGAACGCTAAACTTTCGAAAACATTGTTGCTGAAGAAAACATTGTTACTGCACAAATTTTTACATGAAATATGGCTGGTTTTTAATACCAAATAGTTTCGGAAATGATGCAGCAATCGCTGGATCATTTGGACAGCATTTCAAAGGAACCTCGGGGATTATTACTCCAACATTGTTATTACTTTCTCTATACGCACTATGTACATAGTGTATAGAGAAGGTATTGCACTCCACCCAAAAATTCGATACCTAGATTTCAACGTAGATATATGTTTTAGGGTCCCCAATATCCAAAAAAAGCATTTTCACAAAAAGTCCGTGTGTATGTGTGTGAACACGATAACTCAAAAACGAAAAGTAGGTAAAATACCAAACTTGGTATTTAAGTTTAGTATCTTCCAGGGATGCGACACGAATATTTTGAGAAGTCCCACCACCCCCAACTACCCTTTACATGGAACTTTTTTTCGAAAATTTTGATTTTCTAAAAAATGGCTAACGATTTTGGTTAAAATTTCGTATATTAAAGATATTTACCTGACAAATAAAAGGTATATCTTGAATTTTCTAGGAATAGCCTCTGAAGAGTAGTTTATTCTGGATGAATTTTACTGAATTTTGAATAACTGCTAAACCGTAAGAGATGGACAAAAACTTACTACACAAAAAAATGTAGAGCACGTTAAAACACACAATTTATGTTATATACATTTTTTTCGTGAGTTCGTCGTTTTTGAGACATTCCTTATTTTTGATTTCTATGAAAACTTATACTTTTCTCATACAGGAACTTGTCAACTCCTATCCATATACTTACAAGGAAGCAAGTAATAAGACTATTTCTGCTCATTTTTTCTGATTAGCATAAAGTAAATAGAAGTATAAGCTTTTTAAGAATAATTTGTTGCAAGGATATAGAGAAAGTCATGTGAATGCTACGCATCAGATTTTTCTTTTTGTTTTATTTTGTTTCTATAACAGTCTACTGCTCCCCTTACATATTATATCTGCCGTAAACAACAAACAAAAACATCACTTGAAAGCATAAAAGATAAACATATTGATGTTTTCAGCACACATTTTCATCTATGGTTTGCTTTAGATATAGTCTAACCAGCAAGTAAACCTACTACCAGTCTAATTAGTAATCCGGCGTCCATATTTGACGTCTGAGCCTTGTTTACGTCAAATATTTAGTTAGACCCTCAGGCCTGAATATAACTAAGGCGTGGGATATTACATGAATGGTTATGGCTGTAAAGGTCAAACAGTATAGCTCCAGTTGCTTACACGTCATTCACCAAGTCATGAAGCCACAATATGGAACCAGACTCGATGAACTAGGCGTGAAGAACCTTCTAAAGCAATGACTGTAACAAATCTTACCTGCTCTAAAAATAAAAGAGTGGCTGTGCTTCTAGGGCTTCTGCTTCGCCACTGGTTTTCCCAGCGCAGTTGTAACAACAATGTTGAGGTTAGGTTGGTTGTCACCATGTATGTGACTTCTTTAAGCCATTTCGCTGTAGCATCGCTTTGAAGCAACTTGTCATTTTTACTTTCTCTACACGTACTATGTACATAATTTATAGATAGGGTATTGTAATGCACCCAAAAATTCGATATTCAACGGAACTGTGTGTGTGTGTGTGTGTGTGTGTGTGTGTGTGTGTGTGTGTGTGTGTGTGTGTGTGTGTGTGTGAGAGTGTGGCTGTGAGCAGCATGGCTCAAAATCCAAATGTCCGTTAAATACCAAACTTGGTATTTAAATTCAGTATCTTCCAAGGATTGGACATGAAGATTTTCAGAAAATCTCCCCACCCCAAATTACTATTTACACGGAAAAACTTTCGAAAATTTCGATTTTCTCAAAAATGGCTCTTAAAGATTTGATTAAAACATTGAATATTGAAGATATTTACATGGCAAAAAAAAAACATATCTTGAATTTTCTGGGAATAGCCTCTGAAGACATCTTTAATCTGGATGAATTTTACATAACTGGTCAACTGTAAGAGATAGACAAAAGTTCACTAAATAGTGAGACAAAAATGTAGAACTCGTTAAAACACGCAATTTATATTATATATATTTTTTTTCCCCGTGAAGTTGGCCGTTTTTAAGATATTCCTTATTATTGGTTTCAGTTTTAAAATATACATACTTTTCTCATACGGGAATTTGTCAACTCCTGGCCATAGAAACAAAGGAACTTCAATCACATAGTAACCAGCTTTTAGCCTAGTCTATTCCCTTATTTCCCTTCTACTTACAAGGAAGCAAGTAATAAGATAAATTCTGCTATATATATATATTTTTTTTTTTTTAATTAGCATGAAAACAGAAGAATAAGCTTTTTAACAATAATTTGTTGCAGAGATGTAGAGAAAGCCATGTGAATGGAACACATCAGATTTTCTTAATTGCAATACCTAATGATAAAAGTTAGAAAAAATAAGTTCTATGACGGAAGCCTCCATATTATCAAGTTTAGAACACGAAGGATTCGAAATGTTTTTGAAACTTTGGAAGACCATGGTGGTATTAATGATTTTAAAAATGTTTTCTCTTTTCCTTGTTCCTCTCCATTTCCTTAAGCGAACCATTTGTCGTATTCTCTGGTATCTTCTTCTGACCCAAACTTTACCCATTTATCATTACTATCACCAAGCCATTCTTTCTTTTCCAATGTTCCAGCCAATTTCATTTCCAGATTCTGATCAGTTTCAGCACTATTCATCATTCTAAAAAGCTTCATTACTTATTTTCTATGTTGATTACACGTGTCCTAATACATATTTTCAATGAAGTTTACTTGGGTCATGACATGAAGCACACTCCACAAAACACACTTAATTTTATTACATAGGTCATGACACGACACGTTCAAAGTCTTAAAAACTCAAATATAATCATATAATCTGAGACAACTCACATTGGGAATTTATTTTAAATAAAAGGTTAATATTTTGGAGGTGATTGCCAGTTGAGACCTTTCCGTTATATGTTTTCAGTCAAATGAACCTAAAGTAAATTGTACACTCACCCACTAAATTTTTTCGCTTAATTTCAAGCTGTAAATTGATTGAAATATTCCACCTCTTTAGTGGTTGACCTTTTTATCTTTCGCTCACTTTTTACTTTCTCCACACGTACTATGTACATAATGTATAAAGAAGGTATTGTAATGCACCCAAAAATTTAATACCGAGTTTTCACCGAAAATACATGTTTTGGGTCCCCCTAAATAAAAAAAAAATACATTTTTACAGAAAGGTCCGTGTGTGTGTCTGTGGACAGCATAGCTCAAAAACGAAAAGACCGTTAATTACCAAACTTGGTACTTAAGTTTGGTATCTTCCAAGGATACGACACGAAGATTTTCAAGAAAATCCCCCCACACCCAGCTACCCTTTACATGGAACTTTTTCCGAAATTTTTGATTTTCTTAAAAATGGCCTTTAACGAGTTTGATTAAACTGTCAAATATTAAAGATATTTACCTGAGAAATAAAATATATATCTTGAATTTTCTGGGAATAGCCTCTGAAGCCTACTTTATTCTGGATGAATTTTACGGAATTTTGCATTACTGCTAAACCGTAAGAGATGGACAAAAGCTTAACACACACACTTTATGCCATGTGTATATTTTTTCCATGGAGTTGATCGTTTTTGACATATTCCTTGTTTTTGGTTTCAGCTTTGAAATGATACTTTTCTCATGGAAATTCCTGTCCATACAAACAAAGGAACGTCAGTCACATAGCAACCAGCTTATGGTTGTCAGTTTAACCTATATTACTCCCTTATTTCCCTCCTACTTACAAGGAAGCAAGTAATAAGACAATTTCTGCTATTTTGTTCTCGATTAAAATGAAGTAAATAGAACCATAAGGTTTTTAATAATAATTTGTTGCAGAGATGTAGAGAAAGTCATGTGAATGGAACACATCAGATTTTTTATTTTTTTCTCATGGTAAACTTTCGAATTTTCTTTAGCACTTCTTACATAGATTTATTCAATTTTAGGGGAATTTGGATATTAAATTTACATTTTGTACACGCATTTATTATTGTGATGGTTAATTTGGGCATAATTATTTCTTTCCAAAATATTAAAAAGTCTTTCGGCCCTAATCTTTTAGACTCCTCCTAGTATATAAATTGAAGTACCTATTATTGTTTTGTTACTTCGTTTCATATTGAGGTATTCAGTTTATTTCAGACTTTTGTGCAGGAAAATTCGTCAATTTTCCTATATTATAAACCAGTTGCATTAAAGAAAAAAAAAAGAGATATATCTTTTTGAATATGGTTTTGAAGACAATACATAAAATGTTTTACTAGAGTTGGAACAAGGCTGATATCAGCGGAAAAAAATATTTCCAAAAAAATTGCTGAAGCACGGAAAACAGACAGGACAAGGCTCTTTCTTCGCGCATTTAAATAGTGTTCTAGACATTTAAAAGTGGAGGATGCAAAAAAAAACAAAAAAAAAAACAAACAAACAAACAAACAAAACATGTATACAATGTGCATTGGTGCTAAGTGTATTTAAATTACCTCTGATTTAGATAAGTTTGCAAAACCCTGCATCTATGATTGTTCTTGCATTCCTTAATGAGACTTAATAATTCGTTAGTTCAGTATTGTTAATTACAGTTCGGTTTCAATTACACTGTATTTATTAATTAGAACAAATGAAAAATTTATTTCATTGCTACCTCACAATCTATACCCTGTCGATCAGAAATCATAGCCAATTAGCGAAAACCTACGAAACTCACAGTAGCCAATACCACTCAGCTTTATAAGCCTATGTTATTGTAGCATCCCTCGCCATATTAACTTCTATACTGAGTGCGAAAGAACGAATAAGTGCAAAATCTGTATTCATAATGAAACATAAGCGCAGAATATTACATTCATGATATTTAATGGAAGCATTCATATAGAGTTGCGCGACGCGATACGTAATGCAAGAATTTGCAAACACCATAGTTTATGCTTGCATTACCAACTTCTGAAGAACGCATGGTTGGGATTCGAGGTGTTAGGCCATCTACTGTACATAATGCTGTTCTATAGGGTCCTGTAATGCTGACGCAAATGCTGAACTGATGTAATACATTTTAAGTCCTATATACTTAAAACGTTTGGATGAATATTAATTTTGAATCTTATTGATTATGTTATTGAGTTTGAAACTTGCGATGCACTCTTGACGATTTCAAAATGTAATTTACGAATATAGCAACCCATGCCTAAACCTTGCGTTACCTCGACAGCTGCACTGTGAATTGTCATACTTTGCGCTTGCGCCTACCTGCGTGGTTAACCCTGCGTCTCTCAAACGATCGCATGTGGGAATTTTGTTGGACAAAGCGGCGCAGGGACGGTTTTCTCCGATTTCCCCCGCCATCGCATTCCACTGGATCTCCATCTTCATTTTATGTATTACCAGTGTCATCACCTGCGGTGCCGCAAGTAGTAAAAGCGGGCGTTAAACGGTACAAAAAAAGTTAACTTATTGTGAAGCCTAATGAACGGTGCACTAAATGAAGTCTGTAAATTATATATTTGGGTTAGAAATCAGGTACTTTTAAAATGTTGTTCGAAGGGAAGTATATTCATTTATTCAACGCAAATGTAAGTGAAATGTGGAATTTACTGGATTCTGTTAAACTCCCTGAAATAGATTATCCAGATCTCCAAAATGACATTAATGCGTGTGCCGAAGTAGCATAATTAATCAGCTCCAAGGTTTATACCAAGGTTTAATTGCGACCAGCAATGATGTAGAACGAAAATTTAATAAATTTTATCACGTTTCACTGCCACCTTCCCCTGGTATTATTCGTCACTCCACGGTTACTCTCGTGGATTAAGCTGTGCATCTGTTCTAAAAATTCAGCATCAGTTATTCTGTCAGAAAATCTCCAAGAATAATGACAGCATTTGTCAAATTGAATTTTAAACTCAGTAAGTTAAATGGGTTAAACGCGGCGACTCCATGTTCATTAATTTTACTACAGCTCCACTCCAAATTCTAAATCCGCTGTCATAACAGCATTCTTGGCTCCTTCATCTTGTTAGTAATCTACACAGTTTCTACAATTTAAACTTCGGAGTACGATCTCTTTGTAAGATGGCGTTAATTCTTTTATTTGCTCTACCACGTACAATGTACATAGTAGATAGCGGTATTGTATTCCACCCAAAAATTCGATACAGAAATTTCGCTGGAAATAGATGCTTTAGGACCTCCGAATTCAACAAAGGCATTTTTAGATAAAGATCAGCGTGTGCTCTGTGAACAATAGGTATAACTCCTCTAGTCGGCTTACCCACCGCATAATTAAGACTGACACCCCCTTGCAAGCGGATAGCTAGAGCCCAGAAGCCTGTCGGGCAGCCAGCCAACGGCACGAAACCACAGAATGGAGAATCTGGAATGAACCAGGCATGAGCGTGAGGAAGTGGAAGATATGAAATGAAAGCGGAATGGATGATAAGAAAGGTGATAATGGCCAATTGGTGGAATGATTGGCGGGGGAAGCCGGAAGGACCGGAGAAAACCCTCTTAGACACCGCTTCGTCCATTGCAAATCCCACATGCGGGCGTTTGGGATCGAATCCAGGCCGCCTAGGTGTGAGGCGAGCGGTCTAACCACTCGGCCACGGCGCGCATACAGTATAACTCAACAACGAAAAATCGGTTAAATCCGACACAGAGATTTTCAACAAAATCCCCCACCCCAAACTTCCCTTTACATGGAACTTTTTTGAAAATTTATATTTTCTCAAAAATAGCTCTAAACGACTTTGATTAAAATAGCGTTTAGTTAAAATATATATAAATGTGGATCTTTGTAAAATGCACAATGTACATGAGGTACATGTTATTACGGAGTTAACCATTTCCGAGTTATTGCTTTAAATGTGCTAAGAATAATTTTCTCAAATGGTAAATCGTCATTCGTTTATATATTTTCATTATGATTATGCAAATGGAACGGAATTCACATAGTGACAGCTGTAAGAGATTTGTCTAACGCTCTAGCCGAGTATATTCCCATAATTTCCCTTTTACCAAGAAGGGAAAAAAGTAATATTATTAGTATGAAGTAGATAGAAGTATAAACTTTTGTAAGAATAATTTGTTGCAGAATGGATAATAAAGTTATGTGAATGGAAACACCCAGCATTTTTTTAAAATAAAGTGAATAAGTAAAGTGTATTTCAGTCCCTCGTTTCAATCCATTGGCATTCATGGAGGTAAGCCACCGCAGGCTTTTATTAGCAGCAAATAAGGAACTCTGCGGGAGACATATTTTCCTTTAATTAGCACTGATGTAAAAACAAATGCCTTTCGACATTAATGCAAACACTGTCTGTTGATATTAACTTTAATTGCGTCAGGAATGAAAACAAACAGTTGCTCTTCACTTAACAGTTCCATTTCGCTCATTGGTTGACACAGCGAGAAAGAGGAGTAGTTTTGCCATTTAATTTCATTGTCATCTCATATAATTTGACAGTTAACATTTGTCATGCATCGGTGAATCATTTCCGAAAAAATCGTATTCCATTCTCATGACTTTATCTTAATCTCTGCAAAAAAATTATTGCTAAAAAGCTAATTCATATATTTACTTCATCTTAATCGAGATAAACATTAGTAGAAATGGTCCCATTACTTGCTTCCTTGTAAGCAGAAAGATAATAAAAGGAGTACCTTAGGCTAAAGCGATAGTCATATCTTTTGAAAGCTGGTTGCATTTCCGTATGAGAAATGTATAAGTATTTTAAAGTTGAAAGTACGCAAAATACAGCCAGAATATAAAGATCTTCAGAGGTTATTCGCAGAAAATTGAAGATATGCATTTTATTTTCGATGCAAATGCCTTTGATATACAATATTTTAATCCAAATCATTAGAGCAATTTTTGAGAAATTCAAAATTTTAGATAATGTTTCTATGTAAAGGGTAGTTAGTGGTGGATGATTTTCTTGAAAATTAGTGTCGCATCCTTGGAAGATTCTGAACGTAAATACCAAGTTTGGTATTTAACGAACTTTTCGTTTTTGAGCTATTCTGTCTAGAGACACTCACACAGATATTTTTCTAAAAATATTTTTTCACAGGGGGTTTCAAAACACGTGTTTCCGGTGAAATCACAGTATGGAGTTTACGGATGGAATATAAAGCTTTGTGTGTACACTATGCACATAGTAAGTGTGAAGAAAGCAAATACTTGATAACAGCATTGTGAATTATTACAAAGCCAAAGCTCCTTATGGTTATGGTCAGATTTAAGAAATTTCCAAGCAATAAAGGGCGAAAGAAAATTACGTAGAACTTGAACCGAATTTTATGCCCTGTATGATAGACAACAAACCAGCCCCCGCTCCCATCCCTCTTCAGCCTATTGATGTGTGCAGACCAATCACGAGATCGCGGTTTAATTGGCGTCAATGACTCATGGTGGTTGTATATATTCTATAGTGTGACAGTGTCGTATGCGACCGCTCTAAAATTCGCTTTGGTATGCGAGTTGGGGAGTTGGAGTCCTTGGGACGCTAAAAACAGAAAATGAGGCTGCGACGATAGCCAGAGGCTTTGGAATGCGGCATGTGGAATCGTCCAGTACCTTCGATAGCCTCCAGAATGTTCTGTGACGTAATTTTCTATCTATAAAAGGTGGAAGCATTGGAAGGCAGCGTGTGTGAGAGCGTTAGTATTGCCGCGCATTGGCGTTCAGTCGTCAATTGTCTACGCTTGGAAGTATCGAGTGACTTGTTTGCAGCAAAAATTAAATAAGTACTTTATTTGTAACCAACTGTTGAGACAGTAAAGATACTTATTACAATATCTTGATGAATGATTTGAGTGTAGCTTACTTGAAGCACGCTGCTTAGTCTGTTTATGATTATCAGGAAGTGGAGGAGGATTTTGGCACTTAAAAGTGTGCTAGTCGCCAATAATCCTTTGTCCAAGCCTCCCGTCGCGGATCTGGTTGCGCTGTGTGTCCTTTGTATCACCCCTTCCAATTTGGAAGGAAGGGTCACTAAAGTTTTCAGATATTACACCCTGATGCGAGCGGGACCGCTCCCCTCATTTATAGGGCTACCTCTGTCTATGGAGAGGTATCTAACAGGACCCGCCACACTCCGAATGCAACAGCAGACAGTTTCTCAAAGGAACTCCACCACAAAATGCCGCGTCCGCCGTCCATTCGCATGATCCTTCGATAGAGAGAAAAATAATGTTTACTCAGAGTCAAACCTCACCTTCGAGGCCCAGGGATGGCACCCATCGAGTTTTCCTTTCCGCAAGTGTTTCCATTGGTATGCATGCATGTGAACACATTGTCTGGGGATCACATGTGCACTTAGCAACGAGGGATCATTTCTTCGACAATAGATAGCACCATAGGACTAAATTACGAAAATTATGGAATTTTGCCCGGGGACTTTTTCTGTCAGGGTGTGTTCTTTTGCGTGTAAATAAAAACACGGAACCAACGGCTTTACTTCCCTTTCTAAGGAAGGCATGATATGAATTTGCTCCTCCGAGTCTAACCCAATTTGAACTTCCTTTCTGGAGGGTCTCAGATTTCGGAGTTCGGAAAAATTCGCGGCGTTATATCAACCACTGCAGCATTCATCTATCAACTAGGGACTAGATGGCCCGCCACATGGAGCATCGAACACGTTATTGCAGAGCCTCTCATGGCTACAGACAAAATAAACCCTTTTTGCTAACAATCAACCTTAACATGAGTCAGTAAATTGCAGATGATATTCAGTAAACTGTAAAGGATATCAGGCGTGGGTTTCGAACTAAGTGCCAGAGATGCTACAGATCAGACATTCCCGCAGAAATGAGCAATTTCCAGGCAAATGAAAGTTACGCACCGTTTCTTTGGCAGGTGGAACGTCAAAAAGATTACACCTTGAAGTTCGCCGATCAACCTTGGCAATCTTCCTAACGGAAGAGTTATTCTTAACGCGACTACGTGGATGTTTGTCATGCTTCGGTTCTGTCGAAACAACGATGGCCTCTTTGACTCAGCTGTAGAGATCCGAACGAGTAAACAGGTGTTTGAGGCACGTTTTTGTGAATGGACTGAATGCTTATCATGCCACTTTGAATGCTCCTGTTGTCCACTACCTGACAGCTCAGGCAATGTGTCATCTTTTAGTACTCCTTATGATTGTATGATAAACCGGGGTCTATATTATCGCCGCTCTCAAGGACTTACAAGCAACATGGCTTTGTATCTGTGCTCATTTATATTTAGAATTGGAGTCACTGTCGGTGACAGAGAAAGTAGCTGTTGTTACGTTCATATGAATAATAGCACCAACTATCGCTTACGTATCCAGGGAAAACTTAGAAAATAAATGCAGAAAGCTCTAAAAGTAGATGAGCACCCAAAGGGGTAGCAGTGGTAGAATTAGGACTGGAAAGTAGAAGAAGAAGAAGAAGAAGAAGGAGTGATCCTAGAGAGGGTATTGCAAATTAAAATATTGGTTTAGGTTATTAGAGTTAAGGCGAGGATCAGCTAAAAATATTTAAGAAACAACTGAGAACAGTAGGAATGAGAAAAACTGTTGAGTGGAACTATGGCCGAGGGCGGGATGAAAAATGAAAAGGAATGCAGAAAATCAGTGAGAATTGGATGCACGACACTAATAAACAAGAAATATGGGTGAACTCGAAAATGAAGAGTCACTTTGTTGATAACCAAAAAATAAAGAATAGAAGAGAGGGGTTTGTAGATATCCTATGTGACCCAGCTGTATTTGACTGTGGAGAATATCCATCCGTGCATTAAGAGTTGCAGAACTCAACGGGTCTATTTCAAGTTAAAACCGGCCAGTGTAGAGCACATTAAAACACACAATTTATGTTATATACATTTTTTTCGTGGAGTAGATCATTTTTACTTTCTCTATACTCACTATGTACACAGTGGATAGAGAATGTATTGCACTCCACCAAAAAATTCGATACCGAGATTTCACCAGAAATAGGTGTTTTAGGGTCACCTTTATCCAAAAAAAGTATTTTCAGAAAAAGGTCCGTGTGTTTGTGAACACGATAACTCAAAAACGAAAAGTCGGTAAAATACCAAACTTGGTATTTAAGTTTAGTATCTTCCAAAGATGCGACACGAAGATTTTGAGAAAAATCCCCCCACCCCAAACTACCCTTTACAAGGAACTTTTATCGAAATTTTTGATTTTCTAAAAACTGGCTGTAACGATTTTGATTAAAATATCGTATATTAAAGTTATAAGCTGACAAATAAAATGTATATTTTGAATTTTCTGGGAATAGCCTCTGAAGACTACTTTATTCTGGATTAATTTTTCATAACTACTAAACCGTAAGAGATGGACAAAAACTTAACCCACAAAAAATGTAGAGCACGTTAAAACACACAATTTATGTTATATACATTTTTTTCGTGGAGTTGATCGTTTTTGAGATATTCCTTTTTCTTGGTTTCAGCTTTGAAAAACTTATACTTTTCTCATACAGGAATTTGTCAACTCCTGTCCATACAAACAAAGGAACATACTCCCTTATTTCGCTTCTACTTACAATAAAGCAAGAAGTACGACTATTTCTGCTAATTTTTCTTGATTAGCATGAAATAAATAAAAGATAAGCTTATTAACAATAATAATTTACAGAGATATGGAGAAAGTCATGTGAATGGAACACATCAGATTTTTTTTTACATATTCCTTGTTTTTGGTTTCAGCTATGAAAAACTTATATACTTTTCTCATACAGTAATTTGTCAACTCCTGTCCATACAATCAAAGGAACTTCAGTCATATGCACCAGCTTTTGATTATAGTTTAGCCTATAGTACTCCCTTATTTCCCATCTGCTTACAAGGAAGCAAGTAATAAGACTGTTTCTGTTATTTTTTCTCGATTAAAATGAAGTAAATAGAAGCATAAACTTTTTAACAGTAATTTGTTGCAGATATGTAGAGAAAGTCATGTGAATGCAACACATCACATTTTAATAATGCTTTTAAATAACATGTAAACCCCTTAGTTTCTGAACAGCAGCAGATAGACAAAAGTGCTGGAAAGAAGCTGTAAACATTGAGAATGTAGACCAGTGTCCCTGAAACGGCTGGTCATTCTTTGTGAGTCTCCCTGGAACAGGTGACCCTGCCCGCATCGGCATGTTATTTGCTTATAGTAATAAAATGCAGCATACGTTAGTTACAACAAACAAATACCATATTTATAAGCAATTGCCAATTTTTTCACTTTTGGAAGCTATTTTACGGTCTGATTCTGATATGAATATAAGTTCTTACTTTTTCCTATAAAACGAATCCATGATTAAACACTGATTTTGCTTTACCAATATTAATGCAGAAAACATGACATTTGATGGTAAAAAAATTGTTTTTAACCTTCTCTATCACGCATGTACAATGCAAATAGTGGATAGAGATTGTGTTACATCCACCCATAATTTCGATGCTGAGATTTTCCGAAAATAAGTGTTTTGAGACCCCTTGAATAAAAAAAAACATTTTTAGAAAAATGTCTGCATACGTGTGTCTATGAGCATAGCTCGAAAACGAAAAGTCGGTTTATTACCAAACTTGGTATTTAACCGACAGATTTATTGTATTTTCCAGGGATGGGACACGAAGATTTTCAAGAATATCCCCCACTCCAACTACCCTTATATTTTTACGAACATTTTGATTTTCTCAAAAATGGTTCTAACGATTTTTATTTAAATATCACATGTTTAAAATACTTTCTTCAGAAACGAAATGCTTATGTTGACTTTTCTGAGAATTGCCTCTAAATATCTCTTCATTCTGAATGACTTTCATATAACTTTTGCATAACTGATAAACCGCAAGATATAGACAGAAATATGCTACACAAAAACTATAGATCTCATTAAAACACATAATTTATATCATATACTTTTTTTTTATCAAATTAGCCGTTTTCGAGATATTCCGAATTACTAGTTTCCGTTTTAAGCTACTTAAACTTTTCTCATACAGGAATACATCGTTTTTTCGTTTACTTCCAGCAAGCAAAGAGAACCGAATTTCAATTACTTCACTTAGCTTCCGGCTTTTAAAAGAATGACTGTCGTTTCAACTTAGTGAATTCTCTTATTTCCCTCGTATTTACAAAGAAGCAAGTAATGAGACAAATTCTTAGCATGACGGATAAAACAATACTCTTGTAAGATAATTTTGTGGAACAGCTAGAGAAAGTCATGAGGATGGAGCATATCAGATTTTGTTTTTGTCTAATTGACGAATATCAGGCGATGGATAAATTAAACGGTTGAAATGATGCTAAAATGGGCCGACATTTGTCTAACGGGATAAGGAAAAACGCGGAAATAAAAAAACCCTAATAGGATGTCGATAGAGATATAGAAAACAAGATAAATACTTTCTAACAAGTATGTGGAACAATAACAAGTAACCTTACAATAACAAAATAAAACAAGGAAAGAAACAAAAATGAAGTTCCTCAAGACCATGGAGGTTCTGTTCTCATATGTGGTAGTGAATCGTGGATAGCTAAAGAGAAGGACAAAAGTAAAATTCAGTCAACGGAAATGAGATTTTTACGGAGAATTAAAGGATGCACCAGATTAGACTTAATAAGAAATGAAGCAAATAGAGAAGAATTGAATATCTATAAATTAAACGATAAAATTGAAGAAAATAAAATTAATTGGAAAGGGCACATGAACCGCATGAGGTAAGAAAGAATACATACCACTATTAATTAATAAATATAAACCGTTAGGAAAAAGAGACCTCGGATGCCCAAGAAAAAAATGGGAATAAAGTAATGAATGCGGGGACGGAACAGGTGTAAAGCTTAATCGTTGAAGTGTAGAAGAAGGAGAAGAGGATAATTCACCCTAACCGAATTTGAATTCGGCACCTTTTGAATGTGAAATATACTCGCTGCTACCACACTACAGAGGCGAATATGCTTGCAATTTATCCCTCAGGGTATAGTTTGATGAGCGAATAATGAATCATAATTACATGTATATAATATGTACATAATTGGCATTCATTTGTGCCTTAATGGATTGCACATGAACGTTTTCCATTATTGTGTTGCTCAATAAAAGGAAACACAGCATCTTAAGGGATATTTGAGAAGCTAATATTGGTAGTAATGGGAGCGCGGTAAAAGCCAGACAGAGGCGAACCTGATTACTTAGGGAAAATATCGTCCTTAAGGAAATATGGAGGTAATAATATTGAACATTAGATGTAAAAAAAAGAGGGTAAAAAGCTTTGAAGTTACAGGTAAGGAAAGCTGAATGGGGGAAGCTGATGGAAGAAGATAAACCAGTTTATCTGAACAAGGACGAGTTTTGTATGTGATAGCCTTGCCAACTTTTCAACTGACATTAAAAATACGAGACGCTAATAGCAATCAGAAATTTGTGGTCTCAACACTTACCTTGCGTTTTTGAGTTCTCTTCGACAAAACTGGTTCTTTTAGTTATAGGGTGTTATTTAATTGGTTATCAGCCATGCGTGGAAGGAATTGTTTTATAGTAAACCGGTAATAACATGTAAAACAAAATGAAAATCGTATCAAATGCCTTCTGTTCTGAATTAAATGCATTTTGACTTTGTCTACCTAGACCTGATAATATCGATTTCGTCACAAGTATATGAAGAGACCACTACAAAGGGGAGGAGGATGATGACACAATTTGATAAAAACTTACCTTTAATGCACTAATTGATGTGTTACATTCAAATGACTTTCTCTACCAGCTCTGCTCTCAAATTTCTTACAAACGATTTATCTGCTATCACATCATGCTGATGGAAATAAACATGAGTAGAAATGGTCTTGTTACTTACTTCCTTTGAAGTAGAAGAAGACTAGACTGAACTAAAAGCTTTCATGTGCGTTTTGACTTTGAAATTCGGTTCTCTTTGCATGGTCAGGAGGAAAACAGAAGAAACATGGATTTCTATTTCCTGTTTGAGAAAAGTATATTGAAACCGATAACAAGGAAATTCGGAAATTTTAGCTGCACAATAAAACTGTGTAGGACTTCCAATTGTACTTTGAGAACGAATATATACATTTCTTGTGCAGCTAGTTTTTGTTTATCTCTTACTGTTTACCATTAATGCAAAAGCCATCCAGATTGTACAGGGCTTCAGTGGCTATTCCCAGAAAATTCATGATGTACACTTTATTTGTCATGTGTCTTTACCATACTGTATTTTAATCAACTTCGTTTGAGCCATTTTGAGAAAATCAAATTATTTTAAAAGTTTTCCATTCAAAGGGTAGTTTGGGGTGGGGGATTTTCTTGAAAATCATCCTTTCACGTTCTTGGAAGCTGCTTAGGTTAAATATTGAGTTCGGTATTTAAGCGAATTTTCGAATTTGAGCTCTCGGGTTTGCGACGCGAATTTAATGTTTTATCTTGATTGTATAAAATATGCAGAAGAATGATCTTTAAGACCTCCTGATAATGTGGTGGTAGCGGGTCTCCCTCACGTTCAAGAGTTGGCGAGCTTGAATCTCGCTTAGGATAAGTTACCCGGATAAGTTTTTTGTTGTTCGTCCTAAAGGTTTTCCTTAATTTTGAGAAGACAAATGTCGAGTAACTCAAGCTCCATGGACCCCGATATCATTTGAGCATCATTTCACCAATTTATCGACCGATATGACCTACCAAGTTAAAGGATGATAAGTCTCTCCTCACCAAGCAGAGAAGGTTATGTGAATGTAACATGTAATTAGCGGATTTTAGATCTAGGTACTCCAGAGGAGAATCCAACTGGTCAGGGAAGTTATTAAGGGATACCTAAATGATTCTATAGATGTTTCTGGTAACTTTTACTGTGATTGTATGTATGTCAGTTAACATGAATGTTAAATTTCTGATTTAATATATACTCTGCAAGACAAAATGATTCAATACTTTTATTATGTGAATATGTTTCTTAATCAAAATGTTCCACAGACCTCAAAATTTAGAAAAGTAGTTGTCATTTTTATATTAGAGCCTTAAAGTATATACAAAAACTTTACGCTGACTTTTCAATGACTCTGATTAGTGGATTATTATTTTTATTTTTTCAAAATTTTAAACATTTGTATTTCCAATATTATTTTTTTATAAAAGAATAGTTTTTGAAAAATTATCGTTGGTTTAAGGTAATTTTATAGCCAGTAATATTGCAACAAAAACTGAGACGCGTGGCAACATTTGAAATTGTGAAAATGTAGTTTTGAAAAAAGCGCTAGGTAATAAAAAAAAAAGTTCTATTGTAGGATCTTTAAATGGTTGTGGATCCCGAAGCAAGAATGGACAGGGAAATATTTATTCTCTACGGATGTCCAAAGGTTCCAACAAACATTTGCTATAAAAAACTATTTTCGATTTTTTGATCGAATGCATCAAAAGTTCACTCCCACTGTTGCTTAAGTGCGTTATCCCAAACGTGGGAAGAGGAAATCATCCCACAAATTGTAGTAACTTTACTTTGTTTGGTCTTTACACCATTTAAATTTTACTACACAATAAAACCAAAAGTGTTACTCTCATCTATGTTGCTGACCACAGAGTTGAAAACTTCCTTAAAAGCTTTGTGGTTTCCACCTACAAACGCGATTAAAAGTATTTTAGTGTGAAAAGACCTCTAAAATTGTGTCAGGGTGTATTCCACATACTATTTTCGCAACTAAACTATTTTAAAATTTAATTCCTCAAATTAGAGAGAGTAGATCATTGGCATATAAGTAAAATCTTTATGCTCCGTTCACATGACTTTCTCTTCATATTCTGCAACAACTTATTTCTAACAAAATCTTATTCTTCTCTCTTCTTCGTGCGAATCGAGATAAACATTAACAGAAATAGTTGATCACTGAGTTCCTTGTAAGCAGAAGGGAAATACGGGAATACACTAATGGGATAGTCAAAGCTTTTAAAAGCCGGTTGCTATGTGATGCATTTGAAATTCCTTTCTCTTTGCATGATAAAAGTATAAACCAACTACCAATTTCAGAAAAATCGTAAGTATTGGGCATTTTAAAACCAACAAGGAATGTCTCGGAAATGGAAATGTATATGACAAATATGGTTTTAACTGGACCTCGTTTTTTGTGTGCTAACTTTTGTCTATCCCTTACGGTTTACCAGTTGTGCGTAAGTCATTCACAATGAAGAATACTTCATAGGATATTTCCAGCAAATTCAGGATATTCATTTATTTGTCTCCAAATATCTTTTATGTACACTAATTAACATCGAACATTTTTCAATGTAAAGGGAAGTTTGGGGTGAGGAAGATTTTCTTGATATTGAACTTATTAAACTTGAATACAAGTTTGGTAATTAACTGGCTTTTTTATTTGATTTATGCTGTTCACACACACACACACACACACACACACACACACACACGGACCGTTTTCTAAAATCCTATTTTTTTTATTTAGGCGACGCTAAAATGTGTATTTTCAGTGAAATTGCATTATCGATTTTTTGGGTGAATGCAATACCTTCACTACCATGTATTAAATACGAAGTAGAGAAATATTATTACGAAATGAAATAATGTTACGATTTTTGTTTTTGTTTTGTGGAATACAAGATATTCCAGGTAGCTGGTAAAGAAATTAAATATGCAACACAAAGATATTAAGAAAAATTGGAAAATGTTGAACTCAGAATAAACATAGCATTATCTCACATTTATTAACACTGAGATACAAAGAAGTATCACCAGCAATAAACAAAGTTACACGGAAATGCAACTTTATTCCTACTTCTTGAATAAACTAAGCCATTTTTATTTCTCATTGTACCAGTACCAAATCATCAGAAATATTATAAATTTAACACATTTTCACTAGTTCTACTACTAATGTTTCTTTAAGTAGAGGAGATATTGTATTCATACAAAAATTCGATATACTATTTCACCGTAAATGCATATTTGAAGCCCCCCCCCCCAACAAATGCATTTTTAGGAAAAGCTCGGCCTAGGCTTGTAACTGTATGCCTTAATTTAAAATCGAAATGGATGAATATCGAGTTCAGCATCTTCCAATTTCAAATAACATTTTATGAAAACGATCCTACCATAAGGAATCTTTTACTTGGCATTTTGGTTTTGTTTTTGGACTTTATCATAATTTTATCTAAATACTGTATGTTTCATATTAGCCAGATCAATAACATGTAATAGCATATAATGATATAATTGTGAATTATTAGACTAGACTAAATTTTACTACAAGTACTTGTTTTTTGTTTTGTATGAATTATTCGTATTCGTAGTTATTGGTTTGTGTTTTCCAATACTTTACAATTTTGAGTCAAGAATATTATTTATTTCTAGTATGCATATCAAGTTTCATAGCTATTATATGACGATTTTTTTACTTTTTTTCAAAATTTCCTATCTATATTTAAATATCTATGGAGAAAAAAAATCACGCAATTGCAACATATCACAAAATTTTAATGTTCTAACCAAACAAGAAGTTATCTCTGTACTCACACCCCAAATACCTCAAAAGTTTTTCTGTTTCAACTAGGTGGTATAAGAAATCCATACTCCAAGTTTAAACTTTATTTTCAATTTGAAAGTGTCTTGAGATCGAACTTGAAAAATGTTGGGCCAAAGCAGTGGAACATCAGGAGATGGACATCCACTTAACCTAGCCGCGTGGCGTTCCGGATGCGCGTAGAGGATCGTCCTGGTTAGCGTCTTGCGGGAACCAAAAAACAAAACAAACAAAAAACAGGAAAAAAAAAACAGAAATGACTGGTGCTGATGTAATGATCAAATGGACATAGGCACAGTCTTCCCCGCATGCTAACGGTGTTGCAACTCATTTGAGGGTACTTTAAGTTGAAAACAGCTCATTGTACTTGGAACATGGACTTCTTAAACCTCATAGATGACGCAGGTAAACTTTTGAGGTATTTGCGATATGAGCAAATCGATAGCTTTCTTAAACTGAATACATTTTACTTAAAGAAATAAGCTCAGAGAACTGAACACCTGTAAAAGAACTCGCTCCTTGACGGCGATATGGATAGCGACTGCAGCAAACGTTATAACTGATTTACTAGGCATAAAAGAGGTAATGTCGAGAAGGCGAAGTCATTCACGGTATTAAAATAGCATTTATAGTTACGACAGGCTTTTGCAGTTCTACACGGTTATGAACACCAGACAATAACCATAAAATCAAATGCACTCCAAAGCAGTAGCAGTATCCTTTTTTTCAGAGCTTGAGAATAGAATATAGTAACAACCAAACAAGTCCCGTAGGAAAAGCTCGCTTGCAAGACAGCTATTATGCGTTGCCATTTTTTCTGTAGCTATCGAGACGTAGTTAAACTATGGGTACTTGCAGTCTATACTTAACAGTCCAATGAATATTCTTTGTTTAAAGAAACAACTGCGTAGTCGGTTATATTAGTAAGCAACTTCGTGAAACTGTAGCACATACGGAAGCAATCGCTGTTGTGTTGTTGATATTATTATTATTATTCTTGTTCTCTGCTTGTAATAAAAGAATTTTATTACCTAACACCAAATAGTGTACCAACAATCAATTGTAAACTTCTGTACTACCAAACTAGGGATGGAAATCGAGACAGGTCGCTTCGCAACTTTTGCAGTATAAGAGCGAGGCACCAAAATATTATCGCATCGCGAGTGTATCTTTCCTGGCAATGGTGAACCGGTTTTACCTACCGTCGCGACTTCGCATGTCTCGGTTCCCATTTACCATACTATAAATCCCTCCGTGTATAGTGAACTGCAGATATCTGTCGATGCATAGAAGCATATGCCTCGATTTATATATGTGTACCTCACTAGTGTTCTGCAGTGATTGGCGTATCAACGGTAAAGCAGTTTGCCGGAAACCAAAAAGGTTTGAGACTGCTGTGTTAAAGAACTAGGTTTTACTTTTTCCAGCGCATATGTACAACAACGTACATAGTAGGTAGAGACGGTACCTATTGTATTCCAACCAAAAAGTTGATACTTAGGTTTCACCGAAATATATTTTTTAGACTTCTAGAATATATTTTTTAGAATAAGTTCAGTGTGTGTGTGTGTGTGTGTGTGTGTGTGTGTGTGTCTGTGTGTCAGCATAACTCAAAAAGAAAACCCGTTTAATGTTAAAATGTTCAATGTAAAGGGTAGTTGAGAGTGGAGCGGTGTTCTTGATAATCTTCGCATCTTTGGAAGATCTGAACTTAAGTACCATGTTTGATATTTAACGGGCATTTTACTTTTGAGCTATGCTGCCCCCCCCCCACACACACACAAAGACATTTTTCTAGAAATGCTTTTCGTGGAGGGCTTAAGGGTACCTCAAAATATGTATTCCGATGAAATATCGGTATCGGATTTTTGGGTGGAGCGCAATGCCGTCTCTATCTACTATGTGCACTGTACATACGTGCTAGAGAAAGTAAATATTATCTCTCCTAATAATAATAGTAACAACAGCTGACTACCTCTATGGTAGAGTGGTCAGCGTTCTAGCTTCTCGTCCAGAGATCCCGGGTTCGATTCTTTAACCAGAAGCATTCCTTATTCCCCACGGAGTCTAGAAGTTTGAATGTGAAGTGAAGGAGTGTGCGTTTAGTAGTATAAAACCGAAAAAGCAACTTTTTTTTTTTTTTTTTTTTTTTTTTTTTTTTTTTTTTTTTTTTTTTTTTTTTTTAATACAGTACCGGTGTCTGATCAGGACTCCGGCACTGTATACCCTACTTTTATTTACCTTTTTTCTTTTTCCTTTGCTTTGCCGTATTATTACTGTTTATTACTGTTTTCTTACTTTTACAACACACACATATACACAAACATATAACACCCATGCCAAGGCGGGACTCGAACCCACGATCCCCAGCGCTACGAAGCACCAAAGCGGGACGCCTTGGCGAGCGCGGCCATGGGGACCGGCAAAAAGAAAACCCGTTTAATGTTAAAATGTTCAATGTAAAGGGTAGTTGAGAGTGGAGCGGTGTTCTTGATAATCTTCGCATACGTTAAGAAACCTACAGTTCAGCGACAAAAACGCCAGCAGTTGTTTCTCAAATCAAAGCCCCCGATATGACCATAGAAGTTAAAAGGGGCTATACAAAGAAACAATTAAAAAAAATCTGATGTGTGTCATTCACATGACTTTCTCTACCTCTGTAACACATTATTGTTAAGAAGCTTATTCTATCTCCTTCATGCTAGTCGAGATAAACATTAGCAGAAACAGCCTTATTACTTAGTTCCTTATAAGCAAAAGGGAAATAAGGGAATATTTAGGCAAACCGACAATCAAAAATTTTTAAAATGTGGTTGCTATGGGATTGAAATCCATTTCTTTGAATTGACTAGTACCCGTATAAGAAAATTGTAAGTTTTTTAAAACTGAGACTAATAACAAGGAATATCTAAAAAATGATCTATTCCAAGAAAAAAATGTATATAACAAATTGTGTTTTAACAAGATCTATGTTTGTTTGGTAAGTATGTTTTTGTCTATCTCATCGTTTATCTGTTATACAATATTCCGTAAAATTCATCCAGAGTAAATCGTCTTCAGAGGATATTCCTAGAAAATTCAAGATATCATTTTATTTGTCATGCAAATATCTTTAACATACGATATTTTAATCCAAACCATAAGAGCCATTTTTGAGAAAATAAACATTTTCGCAAATTTTTCCATGTAAAGGGTAGTTGGGAGTGGTGGGATTTTCATCAACATCTTCGTGTCGCATCCTTGGAAGATCCTAAACTTATAAAACACGTTTGGTATTTTACCGATTTTTCATTTTTGAGCTATCGTGTTCACAGACACATGGACACACACGGGCCTCTTTCTGGATACAGGGGACCCTAAAACGTCTATTGCCGGCGAAATCCCGATATGAAATTTTTGGGTGGAATGCAATACCTTCTCTATACTCTGTATACATAGTACGTGTAGATAAAATAAAAAAAATCTGATGTGTTACACTCACATGACTTTCTCTAGCTCTTCTACAAATTTCTTAGGTTAGATTATTCTTCTTTCTACAAGATACTAATCGAGATAAACATTAGCAGAATGTTCTTACTACTTAGTTCCTTATAAGTAGAAAGAAAATGAGGGAATGTACTAGGCTAAACCGATAGTCAAATGTTTTAAAAGCTGTCGTTATTCGATTTTCATTGCAAATCGCTTCCTTGCTTGGCCAGGAGTGGAACAAAAGAAAAACGGACACTTCCTGTCTGAGAAAAGTAAAAGTACTCACAACTGAAACCAAAAACAATGAATATCTCAGAAACGGTTACCTCCACAACAAAAATGTAAAGGACATAAATTGTGTGTTTTGATCAGATCAACATTTACTGTGCAGTAAACATTTGTCTATCTCTTACCATTTAGTAGTTAAGCAAAATTTATCAAAATTCATCCTGAATAAAGAGCTCTTCAGAGGCTATTCCCATAAAATTCAAGATATAATTTTTATTTGGTATGTAAATATCTTTAATATACGGGATTTTAATCAAAATCGCTAGAGCCATTTTTTAGAAAATCAAAATTTTCGAAAATTTTTCCATGTAAAGTGTAGTTGGGGGTGGGGGGATTTTCTTGAAAATCTTCGTGTCGCATTCTTGGAAGATACCAAATCTAAATACCAAGTTTAGTATTTAACGGTCTTTTCGTTTTTGACAGACACACACACAGATAGACACACATACACGCGGACCTTTTTCTGAAAATGCTTTTTTTTTTCTTTTTTTTAATTCAGGGGGTCCTAAAGCATGTATTTCCGGTGAAATCTCGAATTTTTGGGTGGAATACAATACTTCCTCTATACATTATGTACATAGTACGTATAGAGAAAGTAATAATAGCAACTACATCAAAACAAATGATAGTGGCCGGAGAAAGTCGCGTGAATGTAAGGCATTGCAATTCCTTAGCTTGTTTCAGTAACCTTTGTTGTTTTTCTTATTCCAGGAGGCCAAGCACGTTTTCCCGACTACTTGCAGATATTGTCTGCCTGCGTTGTTATGCCGGCACATTTTATCTTCCTTTAAACTCGTTTTAACTTTGCTAATTTCACATCTCCACAAACTGCAGATTGGAGTCGTTGAGAGGGCTTTGCGTGGGTCGGTTTCATAGCAGATGATGAACATCATTGTTTACCTTGGCAAAGCAGATTACTTACTGAAGGAGTGTTTTGCAATGGCGTCAGACACTGAATGGGCTCGCTGTAGGTCAGTTAGTGTCGACCTGTTTACGTATGCATCACCAGGCGCACAGCACTAACGGTAAACACTTCATATAGTGTGATGCTAAAAGTAAAACATTTTCTTACCGCATTCAATAATATCTGTGTTCTAGTGTTTTTGGAACAGTTGCAGAAATGTCAGCCAGATCTGCTCGAAGGCTTCCGAATTTGCAAACATATTCGTGAATTCCTTTGACAGCGTGTTTTGTTTTAACTCTGGAAGACAGTTCACAACACCTTTTAAGCTAACTATAAACTAGTTTTTCCCTATAGATATAAACGTACGCTTGTCGCCTCAAGTTTTATTTACATCGTAGGTTATAAATTCGTTGTTTGCACATTATTAATATATTACACGTAGTTTAGAAGTTTCGGAGTTTTACGAAATAATAGTTTATAAAATCAAGCAAATAATGTAATAAATAAATGGATCTAATTAAATAATTGCTGCATTTTATATTTGTTTATAATATGACAAGGTAAACCCTTTCTCCTTTTTAACTCCTACTTTTTGTCATATATTGTAATTTTTTAAACATTCATACTCAGTTATAATACCTAAAATGTTCAAGTAATTTTCAATTTTGAGAGAGACTTTTATAATTTTTATATTCTGTATATACAATGTACATAGTGAATAGAGAAGGTATTGTATTGCACCCAACAATTCGTTGAGATTTCACCAGAAATATGTGTTTTTGAGGTCCCCTGAGCCTGAGAAAAGCATTTTCAGAAAACTCTGTGTGTGTCTGTGTCCGTTTATATGTCTATGGACCGTAAACGGTCAAAAACGAAAAGTTAGTTAAATACCAAAGTTGGTTTTTAAATGTATCTTCCAAAGATTCGACACGAAAATTGTCCTCCCTCCCCCACCGCCAACTAGCCTTTACATAGAACATTTTTAGGGAATTTTAATGTTCTCAAAAATGACTAAATTTTGATTAAAATACAGTTTAGTAAAAATATTCACATCACAAATAAAATAGATATTTTTTTAAGTTCTCCATGAGTTTTGCAGAATTTTGCATAACGGTTAAACTGTAGGTAACAGCTAGACAAAAACTAAATACACAAAAATGTAGACCTCGTTAAAATAAATATTCATGTCACATACGTTTTTATTGTACGGTTAACCTTTTTGAGATAACTTTTTATTGGTTTCAGTTTTAAAATACTTAACTTTTCTCAAACGGCAGCATGCTCAATTGTTTCACCTAGTTACCATATTTGACTATTACTTGCAATGAAGCAAGTAATAAGACCAATTCTGCTAATGCTTATCTAGATTAGCATGATGTGGATACATGAATATTGTTTTGTAAGAATAGTTTGTATTTGGTAACAGCTTGAAAAGGTTATGTGAATGGAACATATCAGATTTTTGTCCAACATTGTGTACATAATATAGAGATTTAATTCACTTGAAGCTTTCTTCGCATGCAATCATAACTCTGATTATTCGAGGCTTAATCTTTGAACCTTCGGAATTACGACCGCCAGTAAGTTGGAGAAATGTTCCTACTACTCAAGAACTTGATCCCAGAGCTCTTCTTAATTCCGATCGTTAAGAATGTGTCCTTCGCTTTCGACCATCTAAGATTACATTCAATGAGGATGACTTAAGGGGACAAAATAATCTCATTCGCCGCAGTCTGTGAAGCAAGTGGATTTTCTCGCTTAGAAGGTACGTACTCATAGCACCAAATCCACGAAGGTGTTAGTATTGTGACAGGTTCAATTGATCTTAGATGTTGTCAGTGACACTTGCTGCCTCCTCTGACATCTAGCTCCATCACAACACGCTACTGGGGCCCAACCTTTGATGTTGTGCATTCGAACCTGGTACATTCAATTGTGACGAACAGATACACTTAGAAACACAGAGTGTTTCCTATACAAAATAGTGTCTTTGTTTCCTAAGGTTTCCAAATTTATCTAAGCCACATTACAAAGACTGCACACAGCCCATATCAGATCTCTCTGACGTTTCGGTGTGAAGTCTCATAGTGAATTCTACTTTGATTCGCATAAACAGACGTGGTTCAAATGTAAAATGATAGTCACTCGGCTGTGTAGAGGGAGGGGTGAATGAGAAAGGAGTCGCCTGAATCGCTGAAATAAACAAGAGTATTAATAGTGTTTAAATTCAGAAGTATTAACGCAAATGAAGTCTAAACATTATTGCCGCCAAGAGGACATTTCGATATTGCTCTCATCTGGCCGGCCCGGGTTCGGTCCCAAGCGAGATTTGTGGTGGACAAAGCGGCGGTTCCCTCGCCATCGCATTCCACCTGTGCTCCATATTCATTCCATGTATCATCAGTGTCATCGCCTGAGGTGCCATGGTAGTAAAAGTGGGCGATAAACACTAAAAACACATAACTGCAGCTAATGACTGTCATAAATCCATATACATGGTCCACAGAAGGGGCACTTCTCTCCTTGCAACCCTGATTTTAAGAAAGTTATCGATTCCACGTGGAGTCTCAGTTGCCAAAATTCCCAATTCACCTGCTGAAATATGATGCTGCAAGCTGCAGGAAGGACGGAAAAAAGGCATGGTTTGTGTTGTAAAAACGATTACAAGGGTTTCTTAAAGGAGGCGGCGTAACTGCACACGCGTTAATAACACTATACCAGAGCCATCACTAATACTAATGATTATTTCCTCTTGCATTTTTGCCTATTTTCTGAATAAGAAAACAAAAGGGGTCTGCTTTATTGAGGTGGAAAACAATGTTGTAAGAATTGGGTTCTTGCGTGATATTTTGAAATGTGTTTTATAGAATATTGAAGGTTTATAGAGTCTTTAGATAAAGGCTAAAATGAAAACAGGCAAGAAGCGAACCGGAAAACGGAAGGAAGCTCGCCAAAGAAGGATGCGGCAATACTGGGCGAGTATTAAACTTCAAAACAGAAATGAGTTGAAACAGCATAGACCATAGCTGGGGCCCAAACGACATATCATCAGCGAGAAGCAAAGTGGATTTAGAGTTTACAGAACTGGTTTTTGATGTGTACATATTATTTAGAATGTTGCATCCGTCACATTTAGAAAATCAATAGTATTTAAGATATCTTATTGAAATGTATACCAGTTAAGGATTTGAAACTTTCCCGGTGCTGGTTATTTATGGTTTCTTCTCGGGATGCCTGCCAGCTAAGCGTTGGATTAATTTTAAGGTTTCAACGATGTACTTTGTCATCATCAGAGGACTGGAGATAAGTTGATCTGGTGGTGATATTTATATGCGCCTTCATATTGTTTGGAGAAGGCGCGCATACGAAATGCTTGTGCCAGTATTGGAAGAGACATGCTTTTTCGGACACAGCAATCGTTTATTCACAGAGGTGGAAAATGCATTGAGGTAGGACATCATTTTGAACATTTATTACACTAATGAAATAATACTGACAACACCCGTGCAGTGGTGATACTCGTGCATCTGCCTTTCATCAATCGTCTACACCAATAAAAGAATCCTGTAGAAGAAAATAGTTTAAATAAAAATTGTTTATTTTTTGATGAGGAATAAGGAAACAAAATAAAAACTGTTAGTTCCCATTTACAAAACGCAAATTACCATCCGAACTTTTCCAATTAAAACACTACAAATGACATTAATTTCCCCCATTATGTCAGGTAACTTTTATTCAAGATGTTTCTTTCTACAGCGCTAAGTTTTGGAGATATTCTACAGTCTCAAGTTAAATGGTCCAGCCTGTATATACGGTTTCGTAATCGACTTACCCTCCCCATATGTGTAGGACTGTCACCCCCCTATGACCTAAAAGCCAATACCTAGGGATCAGAAGCCTGTCGGGGAGCCAGCGGCACGAAACCACAGAATGGAGAACCTGTTACGAGGGGTCGGCCCGTAGTCAGACATGAACATCAGAAAGTGGATGATATGAAATATAAGCGAAGTCGTTGATTGGAAAGGTGACGATGGAGCAATTGGTGGAATGAGTGGCGGGGAAACCGGAGGACCCGGAGAAACCCCGCCCAGACGCCACTTCGTCCACCGCAAATCCCACATGCGGGTGCTCGGGGTCGAACCCGGGCCGCCTAGATGAGAGACAAGCGGTCTAACCACTCAACTACGGTATATACGGTAAATTTTTAAACCTTTTTTGTAATTGTTTATTGAGGGGGCCTCAAAACTTATGTATTTCTGACGAAATCTCGGTATCAGTGATTTTGATGAAATTCAATACCGTCTTTAACCACTATGCATTTAGAAAAACAGTATACACCATAATTTAAAACATTGTGTGTTCTCCTTGGAGCGTGACATATGAAACGATTATTTTGTGAACTAATATTTTTAGACATTTCAGATCAATTTAACAAAACTTTAGAATTTTGAATTTAAGAAAACAGTTTATTCATTTGTTTTGACTGTTGCCAGTTTGTATTAACTCTAACCGTTATTGTAGATGGCAGCACTCTGCATTTAACCGCCACTGACTGGAAAAGTGGCTTTTTCAAGTATGGCGCAGAACAAGTGAACGTGTAGCATTACGGCGCCTCCTACAAAGAAAAGGGAAGGGGGTTGAATCAAAGGAAGTTGAGAACAAGTCGGCCCTCCACCTAAGCCCATGACTGAGAACCTGAGTTTAGAAAAGAGATAAAAATAAGCTGTGGCAGATGTTCTTGCTCTGCCATTAAATCCCCTCTTTGTTTTCACGTCTTTAGTCATTTCTTACGTCATCATTTCGCGCGGGAAGAATAAGAAAGCAGGTTTTTTAATACCGGTCTTAAATTTGAAGTTGAAACGCTGACACATTTCTGGCGTGGCGTTCACAAGCGTGTTTGGTTGCATTTGATTCAAAGGAGCCCTTCGTTTTATTTAATTTCATCCAACATCTGCTGTTGAACGGCGAAAACATCGGCTTTGTGAAAACATTCGCAGTAATCAAAAGAACAGTTGCACACATACATAGGAATTGCACCCTACTGCGCAGAAAAACAATGTAAAGCTTTTATGCCCAGCGGAATTGATTGTGAATGCCAGAGTTGTTTTACTCCTGGTTTCGAATCAGAGCATCAAATAAAAATCTGCATTCACATAACTTTCTGTATTCACTCTTCTGCAAATTATTATTTAAAAATCTGATGCGTTGTATTCACGAAACTTTCTCTATTCATCCTCCTGCAAACTATTATTTGTAAAAAAACTTATCTTAATCTTAATTGTAACTAAGAAATGTTTCCGGGCTGTTTTGTCGTGGTCTGCTGGTGTTAGGAGTACCAGAGGTTTCGTCCACAACTACGGTGGACATCTTCAGTGGCGCGGTCGAAGTTTTCTAGGAGATGTCCACCGTAGTTGTGGACGAAACGTCTGGTACTCCTAACACCAGCAGACCACGGCAAAACAGCCCGGAAACATTTCTTAGTTACAATGACTCCGGCCGTGAAAGCCTACGTTCTCTCATTAATCTTAATTGTTTTTCACAGAAACCGTGGGTAGGACAGGAGTTGGATAGGTAGAATCAGACTGAAAAATTCAATGCCATAGCCGGGATTTAAACCACGGATCTCCCGGTCTCTTCCGGTAGCTCTACTACTGAGCTACCATGGCTCTGCCGGCATGTTGCCATTGTGTCTCAGTGGTAGAGCAACCTGCTAGAGATCGGGAGATCCGTGGTTCAAATCCCGGCTATGGCATTGAATTTTTCAGTCAAACTCTGCCTACCCAACTTATTTTGTTATTGTTAAGATATTGATGCATATGTGAATTCTGCAACTACACAATATGTAAGATGTCTTGATGGAATTAAGGTCCATCATCACATACAGTGGTCGCCCTCCGTGGTGTAATGGTTACCATGTTGACTTCATATACACAAGGTCGCGGGTTCAAACCCGGCGGAGGACGATGGATTTTTTCGGGCGGGAGGTAAAGCCGTTGGTCCCATGTCGTTGATTTACGGCACGTAAAAGAACCTCAAGTCTGATAGAGAGGCCTCTGAGCAAAATTAAGGGGTCTTTCACGCCCAAATTAGAATGGGACGCTGAGAACCACAGCAGTTAAAGAGCGACCATAAATAACACGCCATTTACATTTTTTTTATCACACACAGTAATAGTAATTTTTTTAACAGGTTTCAAAATGATATAGCTTTCATGGTTATTAAAATAATAGTTTTTTTTTTACTGTGTAAAAGTTGTGCAATTCTGAGTTTACAGTACATTTCGTTTTCATAATAAGTATTTGTCTTATCAGTTTTTTTAAATATTAAACCCCATTTCTTTATTTTCAACATTTAAGAATTTATTTATCCGTTGGATTATTGTGTTAATAAGCTACGTGGTCATTTTCGTCAATGTACTTCTGAGACTACAAACAAAATTTTGAAACAAATTGCATCGTACGAAGCACATTGAGAATGAAAAAATTCTGAAAAATAGCGAGAAAAACAATGCTAAAGTTGGGCGAGCCTATTAATAAGCATTGGTCTATCCACCATTAGCTTCAGTTAATTCCTAATATAAAGTTCCAAGTGGAAAAATGATATTTACGTTCTATACCCTGATAGGTCATTTCGGACAATGAATTAAATCAGTGAAATGAGGCTCAAATGAGCCCGGAGTCCATTGAACTTACTTTCTTGACATTTGTCTTATCGGGATAAGGGAAACCCCCGGAAAAATCTTATCTAGGTATCTCGCCCTAACCGAGATTCAAACACAGAACTTCTTGAATATGAGGCAGACACACTACTACCACTGTGCAAAGGGACCGTGCTTTTAGCGTAGAATAACAATATTTTAGATTTTTGAAGTATACTACTTATACATTACATAGAAAACTGTGAATCGTGTTGTTGGAACATTTTTCTCCATCGTCATTTTCAAGAGCCCATAAAAAGGTATGTTGTCTTCTCTTCTTGCGCATGAAATTTATTGCTTAATATTCATGCAATAGGATCAACTAAACTCAAATCCTTAAATATGGTTCTCTGTTCTAAAGTATAAAAAATTGCACTTCTCTGATAAATGTGATTGCGCAAGGTAATTTTGAAAAATTTTGAATTGCGCTGTCTCAGAAACTATTTGAGCTATAAGTTATTTAAGACGTAAAAACAAAAACAAAACTGCAGTGTCCAGCGAAGATGTCATGAAATATCGTCTCATGAACATTTAAAACTTTCTCGTTTTCGCTGTTAAAAAAACGGCATAGCTCTAGGTTTGGTATTCGTTTATTAAGATTGCATTATAATACGATTTTCACCTGGCACAGTTTAAGTAAGCAGGTTTAGAGAAAGTTACATTTAAGGGAGGTTTGATGGTTCATAGTTTCGTAAGCACTTTGTTTTTTACAAAACCGTGCGGTTTCTTGGCCTTCGGGAATTTAGAAGCATACACTGCAACTATATTTAGAAATGTCGTCGAGGACTCGAGGGTTGGCAATATCATTGAAATTATTTGGTGAAAATTATAAACAATCAATTCGTTCTCTTACATGTATGCTAGTGGTCTGGGCCTTAAGAATTACTCCTTATTTTGAATCCATCGATGGTTTCGTTTCTGTACCAACCAGGTAACTTCAGTTTTATACATTTTGCTAAATATGCGACAGTGAAAAAATAAGAAAACAATAATACACACTTACACACACAGGTTGTGTACTGCTGTCACTGGGTTTCTATTTTTTATCTTATTCATTAGATCACAAATACACACATTCGTACTCCCATACTCTAAGGGGGATAGGAAATATCTTAGCTAGAGAAAAATTCCCATCCCCCAGCCGGGAATCGAACCTGGAACCACTCGCATAGTAGGCAGGTGTTTGGAGATACTCGTATGATGTTTGAGGACCCATGTAAGGAACACTATTTCATCAATATTTACTTAATTTGCGGACTAGTGATGCTAGTTATTAAGAGAAGTATGTTTTCAAATTTGTTATTATCTCTAAGTAGGCGTGGCATACACAAGCCAATGTATTTATTTTCCCGACTGCGCGAAATGAGTGCTTGGGAGGGATAAAGTACAGCAAAATGGGTCTTCTAATAACGAATGTCGAGGTCACTTGTATTCATCATTTGTCTTATCTAAAATAAATATTTCAACAGAGAAAGAAATGAAATTGAAGTTTAAATAGTTTTAATTGAGGATCTATGCTTGCAGTTCCAAAACATGTAATGCTTATTTTAATGAGTAACCCAGTTCGAATCTTTCTGCAAAACTAATTAATGATCCCAGACTGCCTGGGCCAGCATCCGGTATGGAAGTACGAACTCGTGATTGCAAAAGAGATACTCTTATGATATGCAAATTTCTTTTCTTGGCGCAGTTACGACTGTGATGTGCTTGTGGAAAAAGTATTAGACGAAGAGAAAAAATCTGATGTGTTCCATTCACATGACTTTCTCTACATCTTTGCAACAAATTATTGTTAAAAAGCTTACTCTTCTATTTACTTAATTCCAATCGAAAAAATTAGCAGAAATAGTCTTATTACTTGCTTCCTTGTAAGTAGAAGCGAAATAAGGGAGTACCATAGGTTAGTGATGGTCAAAAACTGGTTGCTATGTGACTGAAGTTCCTTTGTTTGAATGGACAGGAGTTGACAGAGTCCTGTGTGAGAAAAGTAAGTTTTTAAGCTGAAACTAAAAACAAGGAATATCTAAAATACGATTAACTCCATGAAACAAATAAATATAACATAAATTATGTGTTTTTTTAGTGCTCTACATTTTTTATTGTTGCACCAATTATGAAAATACATGCATCTAAATATCTAACATCCTATATGTTTACACGGTGCATGCCTTTGTGACATATTTAAAATCTCGGTATAAAAGGAAATTTCCTTTTGCTTTTTCTGTAACTGGAAAAGTTGTTTTCATATACGAACTATAATACACCGCAAAATTTTCATCAGGAAATGGAACTCTCCGCTTGGTTCGCTTTTAAGACAAGCAAAAGCTATTTTAAAACGCAAAGGCTGATATAGTTGTGCAACGTAAGCGATTCGGTGATATTCTTATCTTCTGACAGAAGTCCCGTGAAATGCACGAGACATGTGTAGCAAGAAGGAATTGTTCTCCTGGCTGCAATGGGGTACAGGGGAATGTGCATTATCTCTCGAGTCTTTGTGATGCCAGAGCAGGGGAATCTGCTGCTTCCGTTGTAACTGCTGGAGTAGTTGCAAGCAACTTTTAGCTGCACGGAAGCTGCGATGTAAATTATAAGGGAGAATTTACATGCTGGCTCTAATACAATTCCATCCTCCAGATTTGCTGCAATGGAGGAAAAAAGTATTAAATCACACCGGCAATTTACAGTGTGGAAGGGAACTTTTTACATTTCTTCTAATATGTACTTTATAGAGGTTTTGCAAACAAAAGTATAACAGCATTTTGTTCCTGTGTTTAAATGGCTTATTTCACAAGAATGTGTAAAGATAATACTTTTTTCTTGTGCGATAAGTAGAGTAACCTATTTCGTACTAGTTTCCGTAGTGACCATGTGACATCGTACAGGATTTTGAAATAATTTATCATTTTCCGAACACAGTTTCGCAGACGTAAAGTTGCTAATTCAATATTTTTCGATGCAAAAACAGCATGCTTCACCCGGAGGTCCCGGATTCGATTTCCGGCTGGGGCGGGGAATTTTTCTGTAGCTAGAATTATTCCCTATACCCCACAGAGTCTGGAAGTATGTAATGTGTTTTTGTGTGTGTGTGTGTGTTTGAGGAAAATAAAATTATTTAAACCAAACGTAAAAGAACCTACAGACGAGGAGTTGTTTTAAGTGCAAAGCTCTCGATATGACGTTAGATGTTAAAGGGGGCTATATAAATGAAACAATAAAAAAAAAACTGCATGCTTAAACTCGAGGTGGGGGAGGGGGAGCAACTTGATGTTCTGTTATCTGCACAGCCGATCAAGACGCGTTTTACTTGCCGTCAATGACTCATGGTCGCTGTTTTGTAGGTCATATGTGTTGATGATTTGCTAAAGATACTTGCTTGAAAATTCCTTATCCTGATCATTTAGTAATGCAGCGAATTGTTTTAAAACTAGCAATTTACAGTCGGGTCATTGATATGTGAAGACTAACAAAGATGAAAGAGAGTGTAGCTTGGCAAGAAAGGTCAGAGAATTTTGGTTGTAAACAAACTGTAAATTGGAAGGTTGACCTTAATATGTAATGAGCAATTGTAAAACAGTTTTAAATAGAACAATTAGAGAAGAAAGCAAGGGTATGGGTTGCCGTTTATATGAAGTTAAAAAAAAAAAGTGAAAATGGACTGAGAAGAAAGAAAGAAAGATACTTAACTGTGAGTAATAACAGTAAGCATAGTTGGGGTGGAGGCATTTCTTTAAATTATTAGTTTCGCATCTTTGGAAGATACTGAACTTATATACCGAATTTGTATTTGAGTTATGGTGTTCACGCACCCGGATTTTTTTACTTGTTCTGTTTCGAACATAACACATAAGTGCAGATTACAGTCAGTAGTTCAGTAAAAGTAATAAAATTATATTATTTATCCTATCAAGATAACCCTTTGAAATCAGGCATTTTACTAATTGTTTTCCTTCAGTCTCTTTATTCTTTTTAGGACATGTTTTATTCATTGGAATAGATTAAGATTTTTTTGTTTTGACTATTACTGAAAGTATTGTATTCCGTTAAAATTCCATACCGAGATTTCACTGGAAATACACATTTTGGGTGCCCGATAAATAAAGCATTTGTTAGAAAAATGTCGGCGCTTATGTGTGTCTGTGAACAGCATAATTCAAAAACGAAAACTCGATTAAATACCACACTTAATATTTAAATTCAGCATTTACAAGGATGTGACATGGAGATTTTCAAGCAAATTCCCCCACCCCAAACTATCCTTTACATGAAAAATATTCGAATTTTATTATTTTCTTAAAAATGGCTCTTAACGATGTTGATTAAAAATACCGTTTATTAAAGATATTTACATCACAAATAAAATGCATATCTTGAATTTTCTGGGAATACCCTCTAAAGCTCTCTTCATTTGGAATTAATTTTGCGTAACTGGTAAACCGCAAACTTATTATATAAGATGAAGATCTTGTTAAACACACAATTCATGTCATGCATTTTTTGTGGGGTTAACGGTTTCCAAGATATTCCTTGTTATTTATTTAATTTTAAAATACTTGTACTTTCTTCTAATGGAGAGTCGTCCATTTTTCTTCTGTTTTTCTCCTGGCCATGTAAAGAGAACCAAATTACAAAATCAGTCGCTTAGTGACAGCTTTTGAAACATTTGGCTATCGTTTTAGCCTGTGTATTCACCCATTTCCGTTGTTCTTGTACTTATAAGGAAATAAGTGATAATAGAATTTCTGCTAATGTTTATCTGGATTAGCATGATGTAGATAAAAGAATAATCTTTTTAAGAATAATTTGTTTGTAGGAAGTTAGAGCAAGTTATATGAATGGAACACATTGGATTTTTTATTTTCTTTATATATACTCTGTACATAGTGTATAGAGAAGGTGCACCCAAAAATTCGATACCGAGATTTCACAGGAAATACATGTTTTGAGACACCCTGAATACAAATAAAAGCATTTTTAGAAAAATGTCCGTGTGTGTATCTGTGTGTGTCTGTCTGTCTGTCTGTGAGCAGCATAGCTCAAAAACGAAAAGACCGTTAAATACCAAACTTGGTATTTAAGTTCAGTATCTTCCAAGTATACGACACGAAAGTTTTCAGGAAAATCCCCCCACCCCAAACTACCCTTCACATGAAAAATTTTGATTTGCTAAAAATTGGCTCTAACGATTTTGATTCAAATATCGTATATTAAAGATATATACCTGACAAGTAATATGCATATCTTGGATTTCCTGGGAATAATCTCTGAAGACTACTTTATTCTGAATGAATTTTACGAAATAGTGTATAACTGGCAAACCATAAGAGATAGACAAAAACTTACCACACAAAAATTTTAGAGCACATTAAAACACACAATTTATGTTTTATGCATTTTTTTCGTGGAGTTTGATTTTTTTTAGACATTCCTTGTTTTCGGTTTCAGCCTTGCAAAACATACTTTTCTCATACAGGAATTTGTCAACTCGTGTGCATACAAACAAAAGAACTACAATCACATATCAAACAGTTTTTGACTATCACTTTAACCAGTAGTACTCCCTTTTTTCGCTTCTACTTACAAGGAAGCAAGTGATAAGACTATTTCTGCTAATTGTTTCTCGATGAGTGTGAAGTAAATAGAAGCATAAACTTTTTAGCAATACTTTGTTGCAGAGATGTTGAGAAAGTCATGCGAATGGAACACATCAGGTTTTTTTAAGGTAGAATGCAATATTTTCTATACCTAATACATATAATAGAGAAAATAAACAGTATGTGAGTTCTTATTCTCAATTCCTGCAAGAAGCATCTGGATAATCGTGTGGTTGCATCAAGTGAGCTCAAGTTAGGTTTATCAAAGGGATCCAGGAAAAGGACAGAACATTCAAACACTGCGAGTGATTTTAAAATGTATCATAAATTCGTGAGCGATATAGTTGCTTAACAAGAAAAGAGAGAGGCTATTATCAACAAGAACTGGAGTGAGGAAGTTGAAAGAAGGGGGGGGGGACACAAAGAAAACCAGAGAAATGTTTTATACATAACAAGTGTCCATAATTATAGGGGAGGAATGTTTGATTATAAAGAAACTACAAAATAGGGAAGAACTTAATATTCACATTTTTTTAAACAGAATATATCACAGGTTGCAGTTCCAAGTCTTTTCGTTGATATATATTTCATTTTATAGACTATTTCGTTCATGACACGTGATCATACAAAGTGGCCAATCCGAAACATTGGCGCACAAAATTCCAACCAATCGGAACTCATTATCTCTGAATGTTAATAGTTTTTTTACCACACCCAGTGCAATTGTTTTTCTAAATTTATCGCAGCCACGTGTATTTGTTTTCTCTCTGAATGTCAGTATGCAGTGATATTCCCGTACATAATGGCGGAAGTTCCAATAGACATATTAATTGCAATCATGCTTTAGTAAGCCAAAATAATAGAATGTAGCTATATAAATAGATCTGTGTTTCTTTTGCGCCACAATAATATAATGTAGCAATACAAAGAGATCTGAAAGTTGCTAGTGATTTCGGTGTAAATGTATACGTCAAGAAAGATGGGATTTTAGAAATATTATTCTTTGTGTCCATATAGGCTAATCGTTAGGTGGTATTTTATTAAGTTTACAATAATACAATAATTGCGTCACACAGTCGCATGGGTCGGATGACCGTACATACTGTCGAAAAATACTTGAGTATAAAATATTACCTACATGTATGTTTTATATCTCTTAAGAATATTGGAAACACGCCTACACACATACACACGCGCACGCACGCGCGCTGCGACAACAGAACCACAGAACATTAAAAGAAAGAACACTGATTACGCACACACACACATGGACCGCGCCGTGGCCGAGTGGTTAGACCACTCACCTCTCACCTAGATGGCCCGGGTTCGATCCCAAGCGACCGCATGTGAGATTTGTGGTGGAGCGGATTTTATCCGGGTTCTCCGGTTTCCCCCGCCATCGCATTCCACCGGTGCTCCATCTTCCAGCATGTATCACTAGTGTCACCGCCTGCGGTGCCATAAGTAATTAAAGCGGGCGTTAAACACTACCAAAAACACGCACACTCACACTTGTACTTACAACTACGCCACGTACTAGTCAAACACCAAATAAGTCTATACAATATTTACACAAATATTTTATCTCTTAGTGCACATACTGCCATTAAGTATGTGCCCAGTTTTTGCTGTTTAGAATCATATCCCAGAAAGCTGTCCTCCGGCAATAATTTTTTCCTTGCATCCTCCGTCTGCACGCAAAATATGCCAAAATATGCGTCCAGTCTTCCTGATCCCCGCATAATGACTAATCATTGTTATTTTATTTACGAAATAGTCTGATTAAATACAACTCGAGGTACAACTTTTCGCTAGATAAAATCGCTTGCGATAAGCTGCTCGCGAATTTTTCGATAGAAGTTGGAGCTCTCGTTACATTACTTATGACTTTGTTTAGTAATATTGGATCAGAGTATAGGTCAATGCAGCTTTTACAGTGCTATAGTTGCATTACTATGAAATACACAATACAAACCCGTTACATTAAGTCTTAAATGATTAATCAATCATGCATTCATTCAGTGATGTAATCACTATATTTATCAATGACCACCTGCCAGCGTTCCTGTGGAGCTGTTGCGGTTTTGAACAGTTACTAATTTTAGCAGAAGGTTCATTGTATGTCCCTAAATGTTGTTGAGGAAGACTACAATAGATGAGAAATAATCAGGAGCTAAGTCTGGTGAATACGGAGGGTGAAGAAGTGGTTCCCAACCAAGTTCAACAATCACATTTATGATGATTCGGGCCGTACGCGAGCTTGCACTATTACGCACTTGACCCAATGGATGCAAATGACGTGCAATAGTTGAGTGATCGCATTCCATAATTTGTACCCACGTTGTTTGACCAGGGTCATTGTGAACCAACTGATTAAGCGGTTTCCATCAATAAGAGGTCTTTCATAACGTGGTTCATCACGAGTCGAATTTTCCTTCTCGGAAACGAGAAAGCCATTTCCATGCCGTCCTCTCAGCAAATACTTTCCTCGCGTACACACCACAAATTCTTCTCGTCGCTTCTGCAGCACTAGATCCTTGATTAAACTCGAGGAGTAAAACGTGTCGGAAAAGTTCATTCTTCTCTATTTACCACGCTTTAGCAGTGAATGGCCAAAAGGTGCTGTTTACAAATATAGATTCCTGTTCGCAACAAGTAGCTCCAAGCAGAAGAAAAACAATTGAATAACGATAAAAACATATTTCACAATGAAGTGGTACTAATCCAATAAAGAACGTATGGAAACCGACCCAATATTTAGCTCAGTTGCACGTTTTAAATTAATACATTTTCAAGTACTCTTCTACAAAAAAGTATTAATTTATTTACGCATTATTCCTACATATGTGTATGCTGTACTTAAACACAAAATAAATAAACAAATAAATAAAATCCGAATATGCTACCCCGGATCCTGGGTAACTATACCGGGGCATATATTCAAACTTTAAATTTATTTCCAAAACAAAAAATTCCAAGTTTTATCTGTTATATAATTTTTTTAGATAATTAACTAATCTAAAAACTAAAATTTCAAATTAAAATCAGTAAACAAGGATCAGGGTAATTTTTGTTTGCACTAATATAAATGCATACCTTAAAAGAAAAAGTCCCTGGACTAAATTCGCCGTTTTCACGTTCACAATTTTACCAATATGATTAAGATGTATGCTTTTTGGATGAATTAACAAAACCAAACATATATTTCTCCACCAGGTCCTTTGTCCTATGGTGCCATCAATGGGCGATGAGTTGATCTTTCGTCACCATATGCGCCTATCCCCCCCCCCCCCCCTCCGCCGCTGAATCCTTACACTTGACATTTGGGAGCAACGCCTGCAAACAACAGATGAACATATTTACCGGTTCACTTCCTGAACCAATCACAAAGCAGCATTCCGGTTGGTCGGTCAGTAAACGGAAACTGATTTAAATGCCGCACCGTTGCAATATCTGGCTATTTCCAAATATGTGCTCAGTTTGTGAATTCCTAACACGTGCGTTGAGCTGCTCTGTGCAAGCTACGTATTATTCGTTATTATTTATTTATATTTGTTGTTATTGTCAATAGTGTTGTTGATTTTTGTTGGTACGTGAGGGAACATAACAAGACTTTCACAATTGTAGAAGTGGTTAGACTTTTAAGGGGATGTGTGGCGAGGGTGGACGCGGCTTCTGGAAGAAGAAAGTGATCATGTGCACAAAATAATACGAAAAGCACAGGAATTAGACGGAATCATCAGTGAATTTGAGCCACTATGCCTTGGTGACGTTGTTGATGACAATGACGATGATGCTTCCGAGAATGACAACGATGGAGACTTGAATGGAATTGAGCTATTAAAATTCTAAACCGTGAAAATCGCTTTGTTATAATTTTCTCTCATTGTAACAAGCTATTTTGCATTAGTTTTGTTCTATATTGTCGTAAATACGTAATATATGCTACATAGGTTATAGTCACTGTTATTTTCAATTAACATCATTATTCATCGGCATTCATATATTATTTACGTGATTATATTCGTCTTTACACACGATAGAGCTATTTGTGATCAGCTGTTGTTGTTTACTCTGGCAACGTCGCAAAGGTACGCGAAACCACCCGAACTGTCAAGTACAAGGATTCAGCGGCGGGGGTATAGTGGGAACTCGGAACAGTTACTTAGTTTCTTATAAGAAGAAAGGAAATACTACGCTAAAGCGACAATCAAATTTTTTAAAACCTGGTTGCTATGAAATTGAAATGTTGTTCTCTTTGAAAGGCCAGGAGGAAAAGCAATAAAAAATGTTAAGTATTTTAAAATTGAAAGCAATAACGAGGAACATATCGGAAGTGGACAACTTAACAAAAAATGTATGACATAAATTGTGTGTTTAAATGAGAACCACATTTTTTGTGCAGTAAATTTTTGTTTATCTCTTACGGTTTACCAGATAGCCATCCAGAATGAAATCTTCAGAGGCTATTCACAGAAAATTCAATATACATAATATTTCGGTGGATAAGGCGAGATAGGTAGGTATACATTTTCATCAGTATTATATATTTTCAGCGTATGTCCGTCCTATAAGCCAATCCGCAAACTATCAACGGTCTGTAAATTTAGCTCAGAACATTGATGAACTGGATAATCTTACGCCATCTGATTCGGGTAGTCACCTTAAAAATTTACAAAAACGACGTGTTTGCTATCAATTTTTCGGACATTATATTACTAAACTATTATGTTTAGATGATCCTTGTAGGGATTTTGCAGGGTTTTAAATGTATTGGTGAGTGATTTATTTTATAATGATTTAAATGTATAAACATTTCAATCAATATATTATGTCTGTCGTATAAGACGAGCCCTTTTATTGGGTGTTTAGTTTGTGCTTTTATTAATGCTTCAACTATGTCTTACCTGCCGAAATATACTGTGTATATTCTATTTATGTAAAAATCGTTAATATACGTATTTTAATCACAATCGCCAGTCTTTTATAAGAAAATCAAGCATTTTGAAAATTATTCCAGGTAAAGGGTAATTTGGGATGTGGAAACATGTAATATGATAATGACGCTGTCAGTTGCCATGCGGCCGCGCCGTGGCCGAGTGGTTAGACCACTTGCCTCTCACCTAGACGACCGGGGCTCGATCCCAAGCGACCGCATGTGAGATTTGTGGTGGAGAAAGCGGCGCTGTGGCGGGTTTTCTCCGGGTACTCCGGTTTCCCCCGCCTTCGCATTCCACCAGTTCTCCATCATTCATGTATCATCAGTGTCACCGCCTGCGGTGCCATAAGTAGTTAAAGCGGATGTTAAACACTACCAAAAAAAAGTTGCCATGCTCATAACCAGCGCCACCGATGTGCTGGAATTTCAGCACAAGTCCTTTAACTGCCAGTAAATCTAATGAAATTGGGTTGTCGCTTTTAAGCACATTAAACATTATCGGTCTGGGTCGGGTTTGAACTCACGACCTTGAGCTACCCACACCGACGTTTGGGTTAGGGGGACTATTTTTAAAAGCTTCGCATCGCATCCTTGGAATATGCTGAATTTTATGTTTAGATTTAACTAACTTTTCGTTTTTGATCTATGCTGTTCAGAAAAAAAGTAATAACAATAATAATAATAATAATAATAATAATAATACACACCCAAACACTCAGGAACCTTTTTCTGAAAATTCTTGTTTATTTTTTTATTCAGGGCCCCTAAAATGGATTTTCAATGAAATCTCGGTGGTATAATACAAACCTTCTCTATCTGCTGTGTACATTATGCATACGTGCTAGAGAAAGTAGTAAAATCGCTGTATGCGGCTATGTATGTCAATTCCCTACCTCTTTCCGAACCGCAGGGCCGATATCAGCCAAGCTTGTTACACTTACTACTTAACGGTGGGTATTAAACACCCTTTAGCACACCTGCTACTCGAGGGGGAGAACATTGAAAGTGAATAAGCAGCAAAGATTGGTGCCACTTCCCTCATAAACTTTGCTCCCGTTTTACTTGAAACTTAAGCAAAAATACGGTGGAGATTACACCTCCCTTGCATCCTCTTGGGTATGGTGTGAGGAGTCAGAACCTTTAAAGTGATGATGGAAGCAAACATTGGTTTCCTTCGGTTTTAGGGATACCGATTATAAGCCGCAGGGATCAAATTTAAACCCCTCGCCAGTGCGAATATGGGTCTGACATTTGTACCTCCTGCCAGTTGCACTCCGGCACAGTTTAGTGACATTTGCATTCAGGAATTCAGATCTGGAAACCATTATTGCTAGAAGGTGGAACTTAATTGGCACTAACCTAACCTAATAATATGTTCAAGTATAAGAATGATTGAGTGCGTCACCGATTGCATGTGTCATTGAGTGCGTCTCCCGCACTCGCGAATATTCTATAACGAATATTCTAGCATATGTTTAAAAAAATAATTATAAATTATATACAGTATACTCTCGATTATCCGGGGTAATACGGAGGAGAGACTGTACGAATAATCGAGAAACCCATATTATTTCATACTTTTAAGGTCCAACATAAATTTGTAAACAGGAACTTGCGTTTAAAATCTTTTTTCAATATGTATTCTTTATTTAAAAGTTTATTCTTCTTCTGTGTATATGTATTGTTTTTCTTTAGGAAACAGCAATAAAAATCCAGCCGCGTGGTAATAAGTGCTATTTCCATTGTTTGAACAATCAGCGCGTGACAACAGAGTACTATTTCTATTACAGCATGTTCCGTGTAAATTAAAAACAAACTCAGTTTTTCTAATATTAATCAGCGTGTAGCGTCAACGAAGCAAATTAAAAAAAAAAACTGTAAAGGAATGGCGGAGAAATGAAGAAAACGTGTGTTGACATTAAAACAAAATAATTTGGGGGAGGGGGATGCACGCATAATACGGACACGAATAATCCGAAGTATACTGTATCACCAATGTCTACCAAGTACATAAAGGAAGAAAACTACATCATAAAGCAACTGAAACTATTTTTTTCCTCGAAGGGTAAAATTAAATGTCTGGTTCAAAATATTTAAATTAGTGGCTTCGGTGATAGGAAGTATACACATATATTATATGCCCATCCTTGAATGTTGATGTCGGGGTTTTATTAATTGTAAATTGTGGAGCCTTTCTGTATTTAAATGACATTTGGAACTAAAGAAAACAACAGTAGTTTACTCGACCATTCGGATAATTGTTTCTATGTTAAAACATGCTTTAGCCTATAATTCAGAGTAATGTTAAGATAATTGGAAATGAAATATCCGCCGATATGTCGTTCCATTATTTGGCGACTTTCACAGTTTACTCTTAAAATGCACGGACCGGAGGCCTTTTTTTATGACGTTGCAATGTAGACGTTTTCACGACTGTATGAGCAGATTTAAATGTAAATTTTTCCCCACGTACATACATGACTAATCATTAAATTTGTTTGCATTACATTATAATTTGATGATAACGTCTCGTATTCTCGCTTGTTTAGGATTACATCCCGAGTGTGTGTGTCAATTGGTAGAAATAGTGCTACCCTGGGCCAGAACTTAGCAGTGCGTTTATCACCTTCCACACAGCAAAATACTTTTTTTTTTTGAAAATCAGCCGCTTGGTCCCCTTCACTGAGCAGCAACAAAATGCACAGCGCAGAGACATCATTTAAAATTTAAAATATTGTTTCACCATAGTGACCTCAGGATTGATAACTACAGTTTCGCCAGCCGTTGTCCGGTCCTGAAGGGGTTACAATTGCTAATATACTTAATGAGTGTAATTGAAACAGATTATCAAAATGATGATGAGATTGGCATATATTACCTTTAAAATATTGAAAACCAGGTTTCTGGTTCTATTATCAAGCAAGGTCGTCAATAATGTAGCATTCTGCTCGGATACTACTTTTACATCTGTTGCACACAGTACCTGTGGCAATACTGGGAGCGAGATTACATATTCTAGTTCAGCTTTAGAGCCTTTAGAATTTGTTTCGGAGACAATATGGCTACGTGGCAGGTGAGCGACAGGTTTCGAGATTTCGGAGGTGTATGTAAATGAACTAGATCGAAATAAGGGATAAACTCGACTTTCTGAAAATCGGTTCTTCTTTCCAATGCGAAATGCACAGTCTTCCGTTCATTCTGTCTGCTTGCGCATGGGTAGCCATGTTGGTGAATCGACCAATGGCAGAGTCAAATCTGAAACTGATCTAGAATCTGCAATGTCGCCGCCTGGGATGTTAGAACTGTCTGCTAGCACCGATCAGCATTCTCGCTGTAAAGAGTGGCTTTAAATCTAGCACCGCGTTGCCAGCTCCGTTTTGTAAGGACCACGTGGTCATTGCCATTGTCTCCATTTTCTACTATTTGTATTAATGTATAATATACGTATTCATATTGTCCATATACGTTTTAAGAAGTAGCAATTCGATCTGAAAATAATATGTACAATTTTTTTAAATGCACGTGTGCTCCTCTGCTTGAAATTCCCGCTAAAGAACTGGCAATATCGCATTTCGCCTCTCGATAGTGTCAAGAGCCGGAGAACGGCTGGCGAGACTGCAGTAGTAACTGATGAGCAAGTAAATGGGTGCAAACATTCAATCATTGACGACGTAATAATAATGTCTAATCCCTCACGTTTATTTAACTTATCGCGTACTGCGGCTGTGCGATATAACTTGGCAATTTACTGTGAGGTTTTGTTTATAGTTCATGTTATAAAGCGTAAAATATCGGCTAGAAGTGTGTGAGTGTGTGTGTGTGTAGTCTAGGAAATGACACTCTTTACGATTTAATATTTTATATTTATCAATGCATCTATTCTTCATCACCCTCCATACAGTAAAATATTTTGAAAATTCGCCAATTGGTGCCCTTCACTGGGCTGCAACAAAATGCATTTCGTATAGAAAATTTTGTGAAATTTAAAATTTTGTTTCACCACTAACGACCTCTAGTCATAACCAGCAGTAACTGGTGAGCAGAAAATGGGTGCGAACATTCAGAAATGGACAAAGTAATAATAATGTCAACTCACGTTTATTGTTTAGCTTTTCGCGTTCTGTGGCTGGGTCATGTAAGTTTTTCAATTTATTGTGAATTTTTGTTTATAGTTCATGTTATGAAGCGTAACATAGGTGTGTATAGCTTCGGGAGTTTATAATTTATTGTGAATTTTTGTTTATAGTTCATATTATAAAGTGTAAAATATGTATGCATAATTCGGAAGTGATACTCTTTGTGATTCATTTATTTTTCTGAGGTAGCAGAGAAAATTTCAGCATATTGGCAGAAAAAATATTATACCAGGTATTGTTTTAAATTCTATTTAATTTACGTCACTTTAACAATGTAATCATTTCGCGACGAATGTATTCAGTAAGGTGCTTTGCTTTGTTGAGGCTATGTGGTGTACAGTAACCTTTCAAGGTCTTATCCCCGTACCATAACTGCGGTAGTGCTTCTCATTAAGCAGACGGTGCCAGAGTGACATTCAGTCCAGCTCTAGTTGCTCTAACATCCATAGTCAGATGGTGTAACGCCGCTGGTCTTTCGAGTTCTCAACCCTACACCACAGCACTTAGCTCCGTAACAAACTTATGAAGTTAGGCTGCCATGCAGTCTACTGCTTTCACTATCTGTGGATAAATGACATTGTAATTGCCATTACCATCTCTATTTTCAGTTTTACTCTTGTTTAGACTGAAGATAGACTTTTGGTGGTGACTTAACCGCCTGGACCATCCGCACGGTTACCAGGTCTCCAAGGATTCTTATAAAATTCCCGTTTATAATAAGATCAGATAAGTGATAACATTTGCATCTCGTCAATTAATTAGAAGTAGAGGAAGGTGTTAGGGTTAAGAAGTGGAAACATCCGGGAGGAAGGGATCGGGTAGAGAGTGCTAAGGGCGGCGCAGCAGTGTCCCCATCGTTTCCAGATAGAGCATTCCCTGAAGCCCCATCGATGCCCCTATCCTGAATAACGGACGAACAGATTCGGGATAAAGTTTCTTGTCAGTCGTGCGCCCCAAACCAATAATCGTGCCAGGTCCTGATATCCCTGAGAGAAAATAATGGACTAGAATTGTGTACATGAAATATAAAATTCGCTTACCAACCCCGGAAAGGCGCCAAAAATTCCATAGGCAATGGGAATCGAAACCAGCCTCAGATCCTATGCCAGAGCCACCAGCCGGGAAATAATGAAGGGCAAGGGTAGTTTCGGGGCCTGATGAATGTTTAACATTTGATAAAATTAGATTGGCATTTCTACTGCTCCTCACTGTAATACTGAATGGAATATATTTGCTGTATTATCAGGAAAAATAGAACATTGCAACCAATTTCCCAATTGAAATGCGAAAGCATAATGTATGCTGTGAGCAGAGTTTCAGCTAAAAGTTTTTGAAAGAGCTAACAAAGCTGCAGCAGAAAGCCTATAAAGTTCTACATCTACTGCTGAGCCTCGTAGCTCTATATGCCATGATGAATGATATATGCAAATACCTCCAGGTTTGTTACTTTTGAACTTGATTTCACAATCTGCAATATGCATAAGTGGTAGTTGTATTCTGCTGGAAAAATCTAACATTCAGACGACTTTTTCTACCTATGGCAAACTATTATTTAAAAGCTTGTTCTAATATACTTCATATTAATCGAGATAATCCTTAGCAGAAGTTATACTCTTGTAGATACAAGGGAAATAAGGAAGTATGCTAAGCTAAAGCATAGTCAAACCTTTTAAGAACAGGTTGTAATGTGATAGATTTGAAATTTCTTCACTTTGCTTGACTTTTTTGAAAAAATAGGTATAAGTATTGGAATATTTAAACCAATAGCAAGAAATATTTCGGAAATGATTAACTCCACACAAACCTTGGTATCAATTGTGTTTTTTGACGAGATCTACATTTTTTCTTTCAGTTTTTATTTCAGGCGGCACCATCATCACCTGATATTAAGACCGCTCGCTTCTCACCGCACGCAATCCTAGGGTTCGATGCCAGGGGATCACGTGTAGGATTTGTGGTGGACGAAACAGATCCTGGGTTTTCTCCGGGTTCTCCGGTTTCCCCACCATTCATTCCACCAATTGTTCCATAACCATTACTTTCATCAATTTCACCGTCAATTCATATCATCTACTTCCTCTCTTTCGTACTAGGCATCGCATTGATCACCAATCCAATGCCTCTACTCAACAGGCGCCTGACTTTGGGGGTTTTAAATTCGATATACGAGGATAAACAGAGAAAGAAGTTTTCATTACAAGGATTATCGTGACGTAAGGGTTGTTCTAAATGAAGAGAATTTCAGAGGATATTCCCAGAAAATTGAAAATATAAATGTCATTTGCCATGAAAATATCTGAGTTATAAAAATCATTAGAGCAATTTTTCAGAAAATAAAATATTTTGAAACCTTTCCATGTAAAGGATAGATTGGGTGAGGGATTATCTTTACATTTTTCGCAATCTTAACATTTTATGTTATAACGTATCCAGTGTCAGGTAGGAGTTACCCCTGCCACTGCACATCGTTAGTGGGTTGTAGGTATAATAGGATAAAACTATTTCGCGCCTGCTTAAAGGGAGGGGTGTGGATCTGTGGACCTGCAGAAGGAAGGTGCATTGGGGGAAAGATCAAGGAGCTATAAATAAGTACAGCAACTGGTGCGAGGAGAACAATGCTTTAATTTAACTCATTGGAATGAACGAAAGTATAGGTCTAGGAGATTGGGGGAAAACCCAAGGGATTGCTCTAATCCCACTAAACCTACCTTGTACATTCTGTTCTGTTGGAAGTTAAACATTTAAATTACACTTTGGCTTTGCTCTCAGCGTCTATCAAGAGTGCTTCTGGTTGCTCTGTGGTTCAGATGTATGGGTCGGTGCTGACGTATTTCTCCGAGTCTTTATGGCTAAAACTATGATTAAGCCAGCGTTGCTTAGGAGGCCACCTCTGCAATATCATTTACGATATTTTGCCTCCAACATCGATTGTTGAAACTGATGCATACGCACCCGAAGCCTTCTATATCTCTCTCTCTCTCTCTCTCTCTCTCTCTCTCTCTCTCCTTCTCTCTCTCTGTATATATATCTCAGAGGCCTACATTTTTGAGTGAAATACAGCTCCCTCTGCTTACTATAATATAGCAGAGGAAATAAAAAGGTTAGTGTATTTTGTTGAAAACTGAATATTTTGCGCTTTCTAAATTCCATGTAATTGCAAAATTATTACGCTTTGCTGGTCGGGAGAATTTTTACAGATTTAAATTGTATGACATTCGCAGTGCGCGTCCTCATTTATGCGTATTTTAGAAAACATTTGGTCAGATCTTAGGATTATTTCGGGACTGGGAAATAGCTCTAAAGGAGAAAATGTAGGTTTCAGCACTAAAAATGCCATGTAAACCATGTGAAGAGCGAGTAACGAAATTAATTAAATCGCTATACGAGATTAAAAAGGCCCACCCTGCATAACTGTAACCCAGCGAGTGAGTCCAGTAATAGAATACTAGCTTTTAAATACTGGTCGTTTAGTCGTTTAATATTTCACATTGAAGCTCTTTTGTTTAAAACAAGAGTTCTCACATAGCGAAGAGTTAAAACCAATAGAAGAAAATTAGAACTTGTTTGACTTCAAAGGCAAGAGCAACTACAATCTTAAAACAGGAAAATAAAATGGCGACATACAAACTTGTCCTGCAGTTGTATAGCGACCAGTTAAAAGCAAACACAAAAGAGATTCTGGAACCTGATACAGATAAAGTGGAACCTATGTCCTGAGGAGATATGCGCTTTTTAAGATTTCATAGAGTCGGAGAATCTCTCTGAGAAATTTACAGAACCATGTTGTCAGGAACAATTGATTATTAAGCGCCATTTTTACTTTCTCTACACGTACTGTGTACATAGTGTATAGAGACGGTATTGCATTCCACCCAACAATTCGATACCGAGATTTCATCGGAAATATACAGTATCCAAAAAATACATTTTTAGAAAAAGACCCGTCTGTGTTAGTATGTCTGTGTGACTGTGAACACTATAACTCAAAAACGAAAAGTCGGTAAGTTGGTATTCAAGTTCATTATCTTCCAAGAATGCAATCCAACGATTTTGAGAACTACGCTGTACATGGAAAAAAATTCGAAAACTTTATCTCAAATATGGCTCTAACGATTTTGATTAAAATACTGCATATTAAAGACATTTACATGACAAATAAAATGTATATCTTGAATTTTTGGGAATAGCCCCTAAAGACCTGTTTATTCTGGATGAATTTTGCTGAATTTTGCATAACTTAAACCGTAAGAGATAGACAAAAACTTAATACATAATGTAGATCTCGTTAAAATACACAATTTGTATCATATGCGGTTTTTTTTTTCGTGGAATTGACCATTTCTGAGATATTTAAGTAATTTGTTTCAGATTTAAAATAGTTCAACTTTTCTCCTGGCCATGCATAGAAACGGATTTCAGCCACATGCAACCAGCTTTTAAAAGATTTGACTATCACTTTAGCGTAGTGTATTCTCTTATTTTCCATCTACTTACAAGGAAGCAAGTAATTATGACAATTTCTGCTAATGTTAATCTCTATTATCATATAGTATATAGAAGAATGGGGTTTTTAACAATAATGTGTTATACTGATATAGAGAAAGTCATGTGATCAGATTTTTAAATACCTGTTTTTGGAAATTAATCGACAGCTGCAATAGAACACCAATGCAGACTTTAGCGTGCCATATTACATGCAAAATTCTACAAATTTAATGATCACTTTACGAGTTTTCAACATTCCCTGCCCACAGAGTTCAGATGGTTAACTCGATTGTTATCCCGTGAAGCCTTCGTTAACATCCAACACCGAGAAAGCTTTAAATCTTTAATTTTGGAAAACGTTTTTAAATGTTATAAAAAGGAAATACGGCTTTGTTCTTCTTTTTCATTTTCTTTTACCTTGCAGTGTAGGGATGGTACTGTCAATCCTTTTTCTTTTTGTTTTGTCTTTCATTCTCCTAATTTCTCCCGCCGTCTTATTTTTTGTCTTCCAATCCTTTCTGTTCTGTAATTTCTTCTTTTTTCTTGTACCTTTACTTCGAGCATCTGTTTACTATCCGCTTCAAATGCGTGTCCCCACCACCTCAATTGTCTTTGCTCAATCACTTCCTCCAGTGGTTTTTGATCTACCTCTTCTCTGAACTCTCATTCCTTATTTTATCCCTCCTGGTTTTATTTACATCTTTTCGTAAATATTTCATCACACTGGATTGAATTTTATTCTTTGCTTATCTTGTATAATTTACATTTCACATATAAGAGCAGAGATCAATACCGTTTGATATAGTTGCATTTTTAGGAGAGTTCTATTAAATTGATATGCACATTATTTGCGTTCTTTTCCTGTTTAGAATTTCTTCCTCCCAAGTCCATAATAATTATAATTGTTCCTAAATACTCATACATATCCACTGGTTCTAGCTACTTCCTCTACACGTATGTACTATCGCGTAGTGTATAGGAAAGGTATTGTATTTCCGGTGAAAGCTTGGTATAGAAATTTTGGGTGGAATACATGTTTTGAGACCCCCTGAATCCAAAAAAACAATTTTGATACAAAAACATCAGTGTGAGTATGAGTCTTATCGAATTTTTGGGTGCTATACAAACCTTCTCTGTACACTATGTACATAGCACGTGTAGAGAAAGTAAAAAGCGATTAAAGTGTTTTACTTATATTTTATGTCATACTTTTCGGTAGTTGTTTTTATTATGGTGTTAGTGTTCTGTGTATATATTTCTCTTAAGTGTATTTATCTACTTCGAGTTAAAGCTGATGCTACTCCAGGACGATTAAATCAAGCAACCTTTTGATTTAATTGTCCTGGAGTATTTTACGGACAATGTTCATGAATCTCTGGTGCTAACCTCAGATTTATGCCTATTGTAATTGAATCTATTTCTGCTATTGATTTCATCAACTATTACGTCGGAATACGGTTTATTCTGTGTTGTAAATTTAAGTTGCTGTATTTCAATATCTTTGTGCCTTATTTTTGTGCTTGCTCTTTTAATTCTTTGTTTTTAATGTTGCTTACTATTTTGTGTATTGCAAAATCACGTACGGTCTGTGGACACGTGTTATTGATGAAGATCAATTGTATGTATACTGTTATTTCACTAAATACACTTATTCATTCATACTAAATGTTGTGTGTTATCAATGTTTCATTGGGGCATAGTGATCCAATAAATATCAATTTAAAAATCCTTTTCCATGCGTATTTTTGCCTAACTGTTGTTGGAAAATGTTGTTTGAGATGAATAGGATAGCTTGAAAAATGGGTAACATAGTTTCCATTCCCAGTATAACATAAATAAGTAGATGCATTAGGAATATAATCCTGTTCGCACATGAGTGGAGAATCGAGGTTTACATTCCCGTAACATCGTTAACAAAGCAATGCACTTAAAATAATGAGCGAACAAAATGGGAATATATGACATAGCGGGAGAGTTTCGAGATGTGCAGCATGAAATATTTGTTATCGGGTCTCGTTTTGTAAGCTGTTTATATGCAGTGAAAACCGTGTACCTGCGGGAATAATGACAATTTAACGTTAGGGGTTTTATGGGTAGGAGGGGGAAAATGGCGTAAAAATACCGTAAGATGTTTTAGTGTTTTATATATAATACGTACCACGCTAATAAGAGTGGAACTGATGATATCCATGTGATGTTTGAACTACTGTTATTTATGAGCATGTACACTCACCGGCATTAAAAGTGGCCTTTTTTTCTATATTGTAACGGTGTTTTTCTCTCTCCGTAAGGTTTCCTCTTCAGATAACCAAACTTAGGCTTCTCGTAAGCTGTATCAGCTATGTGTGTGACTTCAAAAGCACACAAGAGCTTAAGAACTAACCAAGGAAAACGATGTTTTAATTGTGAAGTTCAGCTGTGGGTTGCATACCACCTCTGAGGGAGTTTTATTATGATTGGTACAATGGAAAAGGCTAAACGCCCGCCTCTGTAGTGAGGTGATAGCGTTTCTGTCTCACAGTCTGCCACATAAAAGACCCCGAGTTCTAAATCTCGGTTAGGGTGAGTTATACGGATAAGGTTTATCCCCCCCCCCCCGGGGAAAGTAAAGTTTTGTGTCGACATGTTTCGTTATTATTTAGTTATGCCAAATCGTTTATACTTTCTGGATGACCCTTGTAGATGTCCATTGGTGGGTACAATATCCCTTGTAAACTGTATGTTTTAGAGCATTTGGAGTGGCTATCTCTCACGCGTACATATAAATACAACTCAAGGGTCACTATATTGAGAGAATAGACTTTGGAACGCGGTTGTAAATTATGTACTTTTGCGTTCGATGCCACAAGGGTACTTTGTACAAAAAAATATGGCTTCTGGAGATGTCTGCAACCAGCCCCAAAGAACACGTATAATTTGTAGCACGAAAGAGAATAAATCAACTTAAGAGAAAATCGATGAGCTCTGTGTACCTCTCTCTTGAGAAAGAAATATTTGATTCAGAGCTGTCATATCTCTGTAGACATTGGTAATGCATTCATATTTGAATAATTGATCCAATTTGAGAAACACTTACATTGTAAGAAATAATAATACATATAATATAGGCAGGAAAGAGATAATAAGGCATAGAACCTACATAGAACTGTAAAGGAAACATGTTAATTACAATACATCGTTTCATATGTTTTAAGGGAGCTTGATTTCAAGAAAATACCCCCCCCCCCACCCAACTACCCTTTACATGTAACATTTTTCTAAAATGTTAATTTTTTCAAAATGGCTATAACGATTTTGATTACAATGTAAAATTGGTGAAATGATGCTCAAATGATCTCGGGGTCCATGAAGCTTAAAGTTACTCGATATTCGTCTTCTCAAATTAAGGGAAACCCCCGAAAAAACGTTATCCGAGTAATTCACCCTAAGCGAGATTCGAACTCGCGGCCTTTTGAATGTGAGGCAGACACGCTCCACCACAATACCCAGGCGGGCAGGATAACTCGTAAACCGTAACAGACAGACAAAAACTTACTACACAAAAATATAGATCTTGTTAACAAACACATTTTATATTAGATAACATTTTTGAAGAATTAACCGTATACGAGATATTCCTTTTTATTGGTTTAAATTTTGCTCAAACGGAACTTTCCTTTCATCTCTTTTGTTTTGCTCCCGGGAATGCAAAAAAGAACCGAATTTCAATTGTTTCATATAGATTATTTAAAAGATTTGACTATCGCTTTAGCCTAGTATATTCCTTATTTCTCTTCTACTTGCATGTAAGCGAGTAATAAGGTAATGTCTGCTAATGTTTATCTCGATTACCATGACGTACATAAAAGCATGATCTTTTGTAAGGAAAGTTTATGGAACAGCTAGAGAAAGTCATGTGAATGGAACCCAGAGTTTATTCCGTTGCAACAAAGTGTCTAAACTAAACGTATCTATTAAGTTGATATGGGAACTATGATCGTATTAATTTAATAATTATTTCATAAAAATAATGGCGAAATAGAGAAACAGTTGTCATAAATAATTTCATATATTAAAATCGAGTAATGTAAATTTGCATAAGTTATAATTTTGTTGTAGATAAGGCATGGGTGCTTATATGACTGTGCATAGGCCTACAATTGTGCCATGCTCGCAGTCGAATCGTAAATTATATTAACTGCACGACTCTATACAAAAACTTTTAATTTGCCGTTAATGGTATGCTTCACACTTAACAACTTAGGTACTACATAAGTCACCGTATCTAAAGTAATATTTTCGACGACTCCTTGACTTAAAAACGTTCAGTTTATGTGTTCAGTTGTCTTGGCCCAGAACTGTTATTCTGACGTCAGCAACATACTTCTGAAAACTGTTTTTTCCTGAAGAGAATGAATAGCACTTTTTAACATAGGCAGATTAAAACAAAACTATATGTAAATCCTGCCTCTATATTATGGAGGTACCATGTCCACCTCTTATTCAACATATCCCGTGTTCGAATCTCGGTTGGGGTGAGTTATCCGGACAAGGTTTTATCCGGGGTTTCCCATATCCTAAGAAGACGAATGTCAATAACTTAAAGCTTCATTGATCCCTGGTTCATTTGAACATCGTTTCACCGATTTAATTTATTGTCTAGTATGACTTGACAGATAAGAGGACTTTAAACAAACACCATAAAAAACTATATGCTATGAATTACACACAGTTCCATAAAGGGAAAATAATGGTTTTGCCATATTAAAACGAGTGTGATGAGTAGAGCTTTGTCCGGGATCACGAAATTGCTGGATTGAGGTTCGGTGCTCACAGTAGGCGTGGTCTCCACAGCTCGTTTCGAAACGTGTTGCACTATCTACCACTGCTCACTGCCTGGCCTCGTTCAATTCTTGCTAGGAGATAAACCAATGAGCACCGATGCAGAACGCAGATTGAGACATGTCGAAAACACGTACAAACTTGTGGATAATTCAAATATTTTAAGTGACAAAGAGCCTTTTCTTTCGATACAGTAAATATGTATCTTGTAATTCACTGCAATGCATTCTGGGTGATTTGGTGATTTATGTACATATCTTTTCTCTGCACATCCTGAAGTTTTGTATCACGCTTTATATCTTTATTTGTGAAAGTACAAGGCGTTTTATTTCCTAATCTATTATGAAATAATTGTTTTATTGTGTTACTTTATGAATTAGAACCATGCATGTAAAGTCAATACATGTCATGTTAATGCATGTAATGAACTACTTTTGAAACATACTATACCTCGACGTGTGCATGTTCACGTCACAAACCCATGCCCTCTCTTTATACCGCTGACTGCTTTGTGTGTTCGTAACTGTTTGCGCTTCGGAACAGAAAACCGAGCTCTAATAATGCGAGATATATAACTATTATTTGCATATACTTATACCAAGTTTTATTGTAATAAAGAGGTTTATTATTGGTTTAACTATTTTCTTTCATAAAATTCAAAACCTAATACTTTCGTAATTTGCTTTACCTACTAATTTATCTTGTCATTCATAATTTCTATTTCAAGCTGTAATGAACCAAAGTTCCTTTTCAGGATATTTGTACATCTTTGGTGATACAGAGGTAAAATGCTAACCTTAAATTTGCAAGGTCGCGGGTTCAAACCTGGCAGAAGATGACGGGTTTTTATCGGGCGTAAACGTACCTAGCATGGCTTCCTTCAGAAGGGAAGTAAAGCCGTTCGTCCCGTAGTAATTTTCGGCACGTAAAAGAATTTCAAGCCTTATAAAGAGGTCTTTGAGCAAAATAGGTAGTATTTCATGCCCAATGCTGAGTGGAACGCAGAGAACCACAGCAGTTAAAGAGCATCCATAAATAGATTATTTTCTACCTGCGTAGCATCACCTTAACCTCACAAGGAAATTTCGTATTCTCTTACTATCATTTATTTTGTTATAACCTCCTTGAGTGTAGTATAAGTAAGAATAATAATCCAAAGAGGCACTTCTTTCAGGAAATACAGCCGGAAGGAACAAGAGCAAAATAACAAAAGAGCATTAACTTTCAAAGGATGACGTGAGCTTGGATATCTTAAATATAACAATCTTTTAAAATTTAGAAGGCAGTTCCTTTTATAATGTTTATGAAAGCAAACCTTTTCAATTGATGCCTAACGCATATCGCCACAGATATTCTGACGTTTCATTTTACAGAAATGCAGAGATATAAATGTGTGAAGATCTACATAGTATCCTCTCGTTATAATCTGTTATCCCTGAAAAGAATATAAAAGGAAAAGGTAAAGGTCAACGGTGCCTTAAAGTTTCTTCAAGCAGAGGTGTACTGAGTACTTGAGAAAGAACGCTAATTAAAGTGTAATGCAAAGAGGCAAGAAAGCCACGTGGGTGAGAAGTGCCACTATAAAATGATCGTGCAGTGTTTCAAATTACCGCGTCCTTAATTAAAAAGTGTCTCTTGAAAACACCCGAGTAAGGCGCTAATCCTCCTCAACTCCCAACGAAAACCGTTTTCGCCTTTCGTGAAGCCGAGGATAATCTCTTGATGGCATTTTAGCAACCCGGAGAAGACTTTCTCGTCACAAGTTGAACGCGGAGTTCATTCCCAAGAGCTGCTCTTTTTGCTCTGCACATTGCAGTGCAGTAACCCAGAATTACAACACTGAAAACCTGGAGTGATACAACCTCGCATCCTCTTTGCTAAAGCTCTAAGAGGTTGCAAAATGACAGAGTTGCTGTTTACGTGATCATATACAGGGCATTTTTACTTTCTCTACACTTACTATGTATATAGTGTATAGAGAAGGTATTGTATGCAAACATTCAATACCGAGATGTCACCGGAAATGTATGTTTTGAGACCCCCTAAATAAAAAAACATTTTTAGACAAATGTCCGTGTGTGTGTGTGTGTGTTGTGGGCAGAAAAAACGGAAAGTCAGTTAAATACCAAACTTGGTACTTAAGTTCAGTATCTTCTAAGGATGCGAGAAGATGATTTTTAAGAATATCTCCCCACCCCAACTACCCTTTACATGGAAAAATTTTGTAAAACTTTGATTTTCTCAAAAATGACTGAAACGATTTTGATTAAAATGTTGAAGATATTTACACAAATAAAATGTAGGTATATCTTGAATTTTCTGGGAATAGCCTCTGAAGGCATCTTTATCTGGATGAATTTTGCATAAGTGGTAAACTGTAAGGGATACACAAAAACCTACTACAAAAATCTGATGTGTTACACTCACATGACTTTCTCTAGCTGTTCTACAAACTTCTTACATAAGATCATTCTTCTTGCTGCACCTTGTTAATCGAGGTACTCATTAGCAGAATGATCTTATTACTTAGTTCCGTATAAGTAGGAAGAAAATAAGGGAATACACTAGGCTAAACCAATAGTCAAATGTTTTAAAAGCTGTCGTTACGCGATTGTCATTACAAATCGCTCCTTTTCTTGGTCAGAAGTAGAACAAAAGAAAAACGGACACTCCCATCTGAGAAAAGTATAAGTACTTCACAACTGAAACTAATAACAATGAGTACCTCGAAAACGGTAAGCTCCACGAGAAAAATGTATATGACATAACTTGTGTATTTTAAAAAACCTACATTTTTTGTAAAGTAAGTTTTTGTCTATCTCTTACGCTTTACTAGTTATGCCAAATTAAGCAAAATTCATCCAGAATAAGCAGGTGTTCAGAAGCTATTCCCAGAAAATTCAAGATATACCTACATTTTATTTGCCTGGTAAATATATTTAATGTACGACATTTTAATCAAAATCGATAGTCATTTTTAAGAAAATCAAAATTTTCGAAAAAAGTTCCATGTAAAGGATAGTTTGGGGTGGGGGGATTTTTCTCAAAATCTTCGTGTCGCATCCCTGGAAAATACTAAACTTAAATACCAAGTTTGGTATTTTAGCTACTATTCGTTTTTGAGTTATCGTGTTCACAGACATACGGACACACGGACACACACACACGGACCTTTTTCTGAAAATGCTGTTTATGGATACAGGGGGTCCTAAAACATGTATTTCCGGTGAAATCTCGGTATCGAATTTTTGGGTGGAATACAATACTTCTCTATCCCTATGTACATTGTACATACGGGGCTAGCGAAAGTAAAAAATGAACTAGTTTAAAACACACAATTTAAGTATATACATTTTTTTTTCGTGGAGTTCCCCGTTTTTTTTTAAGGTATTGGTTTCAGTTTTGAAATACTTATACTTTCTTCTCACACGGGAATTTGTCAACTCGTGGCCATAAAAACAGAGAAGCTTCAATCACATAGCAACCAGCTTTTATTGCTTTATCCTAGTATACTCTCTTATTTCTCTTTAACTTAAATGGAAGCAAGTAATAAGAGCATTTGTGCTAATTTTTTCTCTATTAACAAGGCGTAAATAGAAGATTAGGATTTTTACCAATTATTTGTTGCAGAGGTGTAGAGAAAATTAATGTGAATGGAACACATCAGATTTTTCTTTTTCTTTCTCTTCATTTCCTAATTTTTATTAACGTAGTAATGGTCACTATCGAATGTATTATGATAAATGCCTTTTTCTCGATACAAATTTATCATGTCAGGCTTAATGGTAGACAGAGTGAGACACAGTATAAATAGAAAAGTATATCTATTTAAATTGAAGCGTATATCACTCTTAGTGAATTTCAGTTTTATATAATCATACCTGAAAGTTTAACTTTTCTATGCTAATTTATGTTCAGGATTAAAATGTCGCCTAATGTAATGATTTTTGACTCGTGTGCCATTCTCAATGAAACATCACTGTTGTTGTTGGTCATGTACACAGCTAAGCAAGCACAGTGACGTTGGTAGGGACGCAGGGATCAAGGTTTACACACCGTTGAGTTCTAGTTCACCAGGTCTGTCTTAAGCTTATTGTATTGCCCTATTCCCCTTGTATCTACAGATACATGCATATGTAATAAAGCCGTCTCAGTAAATGTTTATTTCTATTAATATAAAGTAAATAAGTAATAACCTTTTGTTAGAATGACTTGGTAGAGAAAATCATGTGCTTCTTTTTTACTTTCTGTAGCACGTATTACAATGTACATAGTAGAGAAGGTTTTGTATTCTACCTAAAAGTACAATAACGAGATTTCACCGTAAATAAATATTTTTGAGACTTCTAAATTTAAAAAAAATTTAAAATTTAAAAATCTGATGTGTTGCATTCACATGCCTTTCTCTACCTGTTTTGAAAACAATCTATTCTTACAAAAGATTATTCTTCAATTTACATCATGCTAAACGAGATAAACATTAACACAATTGGTCTAACTATAAGCGGAAGGGAAACAAGGGAATACACCAGGCTAAAGTGATAGACAAATCTTTTAAAAGCCGATCGATATGTGAACTTTCGTTTCACTTTGCATTTCTATAAAAACAAAAGAGAGATAAAACGAAAGGTGACCCCATTTGAGAAGACATATAGTTTAAAATTGAAACCAATAATAAGGAATATCTCGAAACGCCAATTCTACATCACAAATCCAGACATAAATTTGGTGTTTTTACGATATCTAATTTGTTTGTGTAGTACGTTTTTGTGTATGCCTTGAAGACATGTTTATTCTGAGTGAATTTTGCGGAATGTTGCATAACAGGTAAACGTGAGAGAGAGACAAAAACTTGCCACATAAAAATGTAGAGGTCGCTAAAACACACAATTTGTTATATACTTATATTTTTGTTCGTGAGGTTGACCGTTTTTGAGATATTCCTTGTTATTAGTTTCAGCTTTAAAATCATACTTTTCTCATACGGGAATTTGCCAACTACTGTCCATACAAACGAAAGCACTTCAATCACATAGCAACCAGCTTTATCGCTTTAGCCTATTCTACTCCCTTATTTCCCTTCTACTTAAAAGGAAGCATGTAATAAGAGCATTTCTGCTAATTTTTACTTGATCAGCATGAAGTAAATAGAAGAATAAGGTTTTAACAAAATTTGTTGCAGAGATATAAAGTCATGTGAATAGAGTTTTTTTTTTTTTTTTTCTTTCTTTCTTTAAGACTTTTGCCGCGAAGGTGAGACCCGTGTCGTTTTAAATGGTGGTTTGTAATTTAATGCAGCTCGGGAATGCGGATATAATGAAAGCAAAAAGCAGAGATGGCCCATTTGTTAGCTATGGACAGAACTCGAAGACTTCACTCACACGTCTGGTCGATATGACAGAACCCAGAGAGAGCACGGATCTGGGATGTGTTCGTATTTATTTATGTATGTGTACACGAAGTGGTTGCGTACACTCTTTGTGCTAAAGTGAATATTAGAGCAGGCCACCCACGTCGCTAAACACCAGACTTTCTCCACTGTTTTTTGTGTGGTGCAGAGATATTAAAGCGATTCTGGAACGTGCCAGGGATAAGCTGATTAGCGGCAACCAGAATATGGAAGAGGCGAGAAGCAAAATATGATCCCTTCCTTGGCATTTAGGTAAATGAAGGCGCACAAGATTTTAGGATTATGTGAAAGCGCTAAGAAAAGGTTCTCCTACTTAGGTAGTTGCCGCTTGAAACTTTTCTGAAAGTTGTACAGCTAATAAAAGATGAACTGTTTGACAGTGTACGAATTTACAGTCATCCTTAGCAGAGAGCTAATAAAATGACAATATTTTTAGTTACTCTACCATGGAGCTAGCAGAACAGTACTGGAACCATGCCAACGAAACATAATTAAACTTAATGTTTTTTAAGTCAACAAAGTGTCGTCTAAGAATTTTTACTATTGATACGGTAACTTTTGTATTATATGGCGTTGTTAAGTTCGCAGTATACCAGTAACGGAATTTATTTTCTTTTAATAAATACAGTTCCGGAGTCTTGTCGGGACTCTGGTGCTGTATTCCTTTTTCCTATTTTTTTCATTTTCCTAACATTTTACTTTGTTTTTTTCTGTTTGATTACTGTTTACTTTTTGCTTCTAACACATACACACATACACACACACACACTTAACAAACACCCATGTCCAAGGCGGGACTCGTACCGACGATCCCCTGCACCACGAATCACCAAAGCAAGGCACTTCAGCGAGCGCTGCCATGGGGACCGGTACAAATTAAAACTGTTTGTCCAGAAATGTGATGTTCAACATAATTTACGCCTTGCCTGCGAGCATTCTACTTCTAGAATCGTACAGTTATATAAGGACTAATCCCTTCCTGTCAACAGAATTATTATTTATGCAAGTTTACATTACTCGATTTAATATATTAAATTATTTATGACAACTGTTTCTCTATTTCCCCATTATTCTTTATGAAATAAGTATGAATTTAATAGGATCATAGTTCCGAAATCAACTTAATAAATTATAAGTTTAGGTTAGGTTCCATTCATATGACATTCTCCAGCTGTTCCACAAATTTTCGTATAGAAGATTATGCTTTTATCTACGTCATACTAATCGAGATAAACATTGTCTTATTACTTGTTTCTTTGTAAATAGAGGAGAAATAAGGAATACACTAGGCTAATGTGATAACCAAATCTTTTAACTAATCAACCAAGAAATTCGATACCTATAATTCTATAGAAAGCCATGCTTTGAAATTCCCTGAATTAAAACGTTTAGAGTATGTTTCACCATAAAGTCTGATATGCTCCTTTCATATAACTTTCTCTATCTACTCTACAAAACAAAAAATACTCTTTCAATAGATTATTATTTTCTCTACATTAAGTTAATCAAAATAAATGATAGCAGTTGTCCGCTTTATCTATAAGTAGAAGGGAAATAAGGGAATACAGTAGGCTAAAGTTTTAATCAAACTTTTTAAAAACTGTTGCTTAGAGATTGAAATTCGGTTCTGTTTCCATGACCAGGTACAAAACAAGAGAGAAGAATTCCTTAAGGACTTCCCGTTTGAGAAAAGTTTTATTTACTTTGAAATTTGAACCAATAACAGGGAATATCTCGGAAATGATAAGATTTAGAAGAAAACTATATGATATAAATTGTCTGTTTTATACAGATTTTGTGCAGTAAGATTTTGTGTACTTTTACGGTTTACCAGTTATACAAAAGCCATTTAGAAAGAAGAGGACTTCAAGGGTTATTCCCAAGAAATAGGCCAAGTGCCACGCGTCTCGTGGGGTTTTTGGTGACTTCCTTAGGCAAATGCTGGGTGATTTCTCAATCGCCACGTTTTCTTTCCATTATTCCCTTTTCATTTGTTTCTTATAATTTTTCAGGTGTGGGGGTTACTAATGGGTTTGCAGGTGTAAAATTATCTGGGTCTCCTAAAATATAAGGTTCTTTTCTTCTTTGGCGACCCGGCAGTTGGAGGATCATCGTGGTAACACTAACGCAATTTCCACATCAATTATTTTAAAAAATGCAATTTAAAGTCTGATGTGTTGCATTCACATTACTTTCTCTTCAAACTATTGTTACAAAAGATTATTTCTTCATCTAGATCGGGCAATCGAGATAAACATTAGCATAAATGGTTGTATCAGCTTTAAGTAGAAGGGAAATAAGGTAATACAATGGCTAAAGCGATAGTTAAATATTTTAAAAAACCGGTCGCTAGGTGACACAATTGAAATATCGTTTTCGTTTAGCACGGCCAGGAGTAAAACAAAAGAGCGATGAAACGAAATAACCTCCCGTTTTAGAAAATTTGAAGCAGCTTAACATTAAAACCAATAACAATGAATAACGGTTAACTCTACGGAAAATGTAGGTATATAATATAAATTAAGTGTTTTAGCGATATCTACATATTTATATAGTAACTTTTTGTCTCCTGCGGTTTCCCACTTTTGCAAAATTCATCCAAAATTAAGAGAACTTCAGAGGTATTCCCAGAAATTCAAGATATGCATTCTATTTACTTTGTAAATATCTTTAATATATGGTATTTTGATAAAATCAAACTTTTTTCGGTGAAATCTTGACATCGAATTTTTGGGTGGAATAGAATACCTTCTCTACCTACTATATGCATATGAGTAGAGAAAGTAAAATTAATCGTGAAAAAGGTAAGCGAGAAGTTGGAAGAGATATTAAACAACCTTATATTATATATTTAGAAGCATATAAAACATCATTATTTATTATATATTTAGACGCCTGTTTATTGTAATCAGTTTTGAGCTTGGAAACATTAAGAACTTCCGCGCGTTTCTCGTGGCCTGTCTGCTTGCGGCCCCCTATCTACTGTCCACCCATCACAAGAAGGCAAGCGGGGCATGAGGGGTGAGCGAGCGAGGGGGTGCTTGAACTGTTATCTGGTCACGTACTAGTGGATCTGTTTACATTTACTACGTGTGTATATGAACCAACTTACTGCTGCCAGATACATTGCTCGTTTTGGTAACGGCAGTGATGTATTACGCATTATTTGGCTCTCGCTGCTAACACGCGCTACGGCATATAGTATTACAGTTATATAGTATGTTGATACTTTTATTCTTGGTTTAATATTTAAATGCAGATAGCGGCAGCGACAGTAGCGAAGATGGGGACTTCTCCGACTCGGATCTTGCACGACAACTGGACTTCTAGCTACGTGTGAGTTATGTGACAACACTGTGTATTTTAGATGAACCTAACGTCCTTGTCATATGCAGATGTCGAGCATAAACATCATGCGAACAGCAAATGTGTTTACTTAAATGTTTACGTTACACATTCCTCTACCTTGTGTTCGGTTATCGGTATCCTTCACCTCATCCCATCCTCCTAGGGAGTATTAGCCACAATAGAAGTGTCCGTCTCTGTTAAACACCGTTTGCCATTTATCTATTTGGAAAATGTAAGGATAACATTTAAAATATATCTGAAATGCGTACAAGCTACAAATATCTACAAAAATTGTTCCACGACTCAACATCACAAGGCATTTTTCTGTTGTAAACTAGATATTACTCTGTCATATCATTACTACTGAGTCATCTTTCTCCAGGCTCTATCCTTTGTTATAGGGGATGGGAGGTGAATAAGTGCACATATTTGTATCAGCGTTTGAGCAAATGTGATGTTCCAGCGTTTGCAGTTATTTTCCAACATTTCGTAAAGTTATGTTCACGGTGTTTTTAGGATGTATATTCCCTATCTCAGACGGCCAGATGTTTACAGGTCACATGTCTGACCCTCCTCTGCTCGTCTATAGGTGGTGCGATGTATGTAAACATAGCAGATATAGCTCAGCTCCTTTCAAACATAATAGACCCTTAAATTTGTGCTCCATTTATGACAATTCCATTAGTAAGCAGAGAAAATAAGATATAGGTATGTATTATACTCATTGTTCTCTACTAACTATAAAATTATTTATTCTTATTCATCTTCCACTCAGTGTAGTTTCTTATAGAAACTCATTTTTCTAATATTTAATTTTAGTCATTATTCGTCGTCATTACTTCGCTCACTTTCTATTGTTGCAATGGGATATTGGGAAATAAGGAAAACTAGAATGGTAAGACACATTCTCTTTCTAAATGTCATGTTTAACCTATCCCAGGTTTTGAGATTAGGCATTCAAGGTATGCCAACTGCCGTGTGGAATATATTTCTATCTCTTTCTATTTACCATGTTTCAATTTAAAGTAAATACACAATACACACTAATAGAAATTGTTTTATTTCATATCCCCTCATAGATACAAGGGAATAAGGGAATACCTAGGTTAAAGGGATGACCACTTTTCTCAAAATCAATAGCTGCTATGGAGTATAACAAGGCTGTATAACTTTGTGACCACCCACGAGCCTCAACTGGAAATAATATATATTATTTTATTTATTTATTTACTGTCAAATATATCACACATGATTGCCACATAGTATGGGTTTTCCTCTTCGCTCCTTTCAAGGACGATTAAAATTGCTGTAGAAAGCGTTTGCTCTATAACTTTTGAAGATAAATACGTCAGTAAATGTTTGTTGATAAAGTTGACATATCCACTCCCTGTGTGGACAAACACTCAAATGTCGTACTGATAAGATAACCTTTCGGGCGGACAGCTGCAGGGAATCCGGATTAACATGCGACGAAAATTTAGTTTTTTCAAATATCTAAAGCAGTTGTAGTCAGCGACTTTTTACTTTCTCTAGCTCCATATGTACAATGTACATAGGGATAGAGAAGCATTGTATTCCACCCACAAATTCGATACCAAGATTTCACCGGAAATATATGTTTTAGGGTCCCCTGTATCAAAAAAAGCATTTTCACAAAAAGGTCCGTGTGTATGTGTGTGTGTCCGTGTGTCTGTGAACACAACTCAAAAACGAAGTCGGTAAATCACCAAACTTGTTATTTAAGTTTAGTATCTTCCAGGGATGCGACACGAAGATTTTGAGAAAACTCCCCAAACTGCCCTTTACATGGAACTTTTTTCGAAAATTTCGATTTTCTTAAAAATGGCTCTAACGATTTTTATTAAAATATCGTATATTAAAGATATTTAGCTGACAAATAATATGTATATCTTGAATTTTCTGGGAATAGCTTCTAAAGACCTGTTTATTCTAGATGAATTGTGCTTAATTTGGCATAACTAGTAAAGAGAGAGGTGAATTGGATCAGTAAGAGAGAGGTGAATTGGAACGAGAGTGACGGGCGATGTGTACACATTATAGAGCTATGATCATTTTATTAATCTTCATAAAATTACAATTAAATCCACCTTCAAATTATATTTTCAATAATAATCCATATTATAAATAAAATTAAACCGTAAGAGATATACAAAAACTTACTGTACAAAAAAATGTAGGTTTTGTTAAAATACACAAGTTATGTTATATACATTTTTCTCGTGGAGCTTACAGTTTTCAAGGTATTCATTGTTATTAGTTTCAGTTGTGAAGTAGTTATACTTTTCTCAGACGGGAGTGTGCGGTTTTCTTTTGTTCTACTCCTGGCCAAGAAAAGAAGGGATTTGTAATGACAATCGCATTGCGACAGCTTTTAAAGCATTTGGCTATGGCTTTAGCCGAGTGCATTCCCTTATTTTCTTCCGACTTATAAGTAACTATGTAATAAGAACCTTGTGCTAATGAGTACCTCGATTAGCAAGATGCAGAAAGAAGAATAATCTTATGTAAGAAGTTTGTAGAACAGCTAGAGAAAGTCATGTGAGTGTAACACATCAGTTTATTTTAATTAACGTTTTACTGACGCGTTGTTACATAGAGATTTCGTTACGATTCTGTTAAATCGATCATTGTCGAATTTGCTTTGCAGCTTCAAAAACACTTGGCATCTTTCAAAGTAATCAATAAAACTGTGCATTTAATTACCTAAATGGAAGGCAGTTTGAATAATTGTAAACAATATTTATTCACAACCCTTTTGATTAGGAAAACCAATTCATAGCACCACTTAATAAATGCTTCTGAATGACTTTAATTAGGTTGTATTGAGAGAGAGAGAGAGAGAGAGAGAGAGAGAGAGAGAGAGAGAGAGAGCGAGAGAGCTTTTACATTCTCTGTTACAACCCAAACGCCGTAAACGATTTTCCACATTTTACATGGTAGAGGTATTACATCCGAAGAATACTTGCGTTTTGCCTTTTTTTTTTTTGTAAAATCTTTGTTAAGATAATTCATATGCAAATTGACGTATTTTAATGTCTGTTGCTTAAAACAGTTTACAAAGCTGAAATTTATGGTTTAGCTTCCTTTATGATATCGCTCTGGATGGCTGAGTTTGTTGGACGCTAGCTTTCTAATAGCAAGATCGCGGGTTCAAACTTGGCTCAGATCGATGGTTTTTAAGTGTGCTTAAAAGTGACAGTATCATATCGGTGGATTTACGGGTATGTAAAAGAACTGCGGAGCGAAATGTCAGCGGCGCTGATATGATTCTATATCTTGGAAATGATTAAATAAAAAAAATGTATTCCAAACACATGACTTTCTCTAACTGTTTTAAAAACAAGCTTCTTAAAACAGAATATTCTTCTTTCTACTCCAGGTTAATCGAGATAAGCGATAGTCAAGTATTTTAAAAGCATATTGTCAGTGAAATTAGCTTCTTTGTGTTCAAGGTTCGACATGTAAATCCGCCTTTCTCTCCCTTCAATATAAATTAAACCGCAAGGTAATGTTTATTCCAGATTGGTCAGCTCCATAACATTTTGTTATGCGCATGCTAACAGTTTTACGTCATTTTAATGCCCTCTCCCTGATGACTCAATTATTGTTTCTGAATGGATGAATCACGTCATGTGTAACTAAAACACTCTTCCAAAACAAGGCTGTAGTGTAGCCTCCTCTACATCACCTATATTACGTGAAACTCTTGGCCATTAGGTCCATCGAAAAACCTGGAAGCACTTGAACTTTCGCCAGCTCCAAGCAATCTCATGGGCTTTATTAGCCAACTGCATTAGCAAGTCCGATGAGGCTCGGGCTTTTGTGTTTTTTCTTTTGCTTTGAAGGATTAAGAGGAACTCTCGACGTTAAGCCTACCTTTCCGGTAGCATCCTTATTATGTTGATCTATTACTCCGTCATCAAAGTTTCCTGATAAATCAGTTACAAAAATTTGATGTGTTCCATTTACAAGACTTTCTCTACATCTCTGTTACAGTTTATTTTACACGCTTATTCTTCTATCTACTTCATACTATTTGATGTAAACATTAGCAGAAATAGATTCAAACAGTCCCCGGAGTCGTTTATTTTCTCTTTAATGTATACGAAAGTAAAGGATATTTTATTTTATTTTTAGGTGTTGGGTAACGTCCACACTTTGTTTCAATTTTTGTCTTTGCTTAGCAACTACTTTTTGTTGTGTATGCATGTTCGTTGATCGCATTTCATAGTGTCGATAACGGAGTACGTTCGAACAAAATGTTTGTGTTTTGGTAAACAAATCTCCCTCAGAGACATTGAGAAGGATGGAAGAAGCTTATGTTGAAGCAGCGATGAAGTCTGATTTTCGAACGCTAAAGAAATTACTGTACGAGCGACAAGGGCACTACGACAGGTATCTAAATGTCTTCCAGAAGTACTCCAGACTCTTTACACGCGTTGGTAGAGGTGTGTCACTGCGGAAGGGAACTATTTTGAAGGAAATGCTGTGTATATTACCGTATAGTAACTTGTTTCTGTGTTATTTATACATTCCGGGAACTTTTTGAATGTATGTGTATTACAAAGTCATAAGAACAAGAAAATAAGGGAATACTTTAGATTAAAGCGACGGTCAAATCTTGGCCGGTTGCTTTGACGTGATGGCCAAAAGTTGACAAACTTCCGCTTGAGAAATGTTTTAAGTATTTTAAAATTGAAACTAATAACAAGAAATATCTCGGAAATGTTTTAACTCCACAAAAAACTGAATATGACATAAATTGTATGCTTGAATAGATTTCATGGTGACTTCGGTCTTCTGCATTAATGCCGTCCTCCATGATCTAGGGGTAACATGCTAGCCTCTGGTTCCCAAGGTCGCCGGTTCAAACCTAGCGGTGGGCAATGATGTTTTCGGGCATAAAGATTCTTAGCATGCAATTCTTTCGGAAGGGAAAGCCTGCTAAGGAGGCGTTTCAGCAAAATTAAGCGATCTTTCGCGCCTAATATAGAATGGGACGCCGACAACCACAGAAGTTAAAGTGTGTATAACTAAAACTCAATTTCATTCCTTGCTATACCCCACTCCCTCTCGTGTATGTAGTGCAAACCTTTCTGCGAACGATTGACTCAATTAGCACAAATAGCAAATCTTTTTTTTCTTCTTCTTCTTTTCAATTTCTCTACACACTACATAGTCCATAAGTAGTGAAGATATTGCACACCTCACAAAACTTCGATACCGAAATTTCAGCAGAAATATATTTTTTGGTTCCCCTGTATCCAAAAAGCATTTTTAGAAACAAATCCGCGAATGCGTATGTTTGTGAACACGATGACTCAAAAATGAAAAGTGTGTAAAATACCAAACTTGGTATTTAAGTTAAGCTCTTCCAAGTTTTTTGGGCAAAATTCCCCCACCTCAAGTTACCTTTTACATGGCAAAACTTTCGAAAATTTTGATTTAAATAGTGTATATTAACAATATTTCTATGCTAATTATGATATTTCTATTTTAATTTTTTTAGAAATAGCCTTTGCAGAGCTCTTCATTCTGGACGAATTTTGCCGAGTTTTACATAACAGATAAACCGTAAGAGATAGACGAAAAACTTAAAGCACAAAAATGTATATCTCGTTAAAGCACACAATTTTTGTTATATAATTTTTTTTCTCTTTGAGTTGACCATTTTTGAGACATTCCTTGTTATTGCTTTCAGTTTTTAAAACAAACTTTTCTCAAATGGGAATTTTTCAAGTTCTGGCAATGCAAAAAAATTGGATTTCAAGCAGACGGTAACCAGCTTTAAAAAGATTTGACTATCGCTTTAGCCTAATGTTTTCCCTTTTTTCCCTTCTACTTGCAAGAAAACGAGTAATAAGACAATTTCTACTAACGTTTATCTTGAGTAGCATGACATAGATATAAGAGTAAGCTTTTTAAAAAAAAAATTGCTTTAGAGATGTAGAGAAAAATAGGCGAATGGAACACATAAGATTTTTTAAACTAATTATAGAAGTCAGACAACAGCATAGGATAATGGGTATAAAGTAATGTGAACCGAGCGGATGTTATTTATATTTTTGTTTTTTAATTCTTCTTTCTTGACATAAATGTTTTTCAAACGTTACAGTGTAAATATTCTTAGCTAAACTCCATTATTTTCGCTGCATAAATTAGGAAGCTTCGGATTAAAACTGTAGATACTCTTTTTCTTCTGATGTTTAATAAATGGCTTGAAGCGCGTGTATATTTAACGGGAAGATTCTCTTACGCATATAGAAGTTAATTATAATAAAAGAGAGAAATTTCTCTGCTCTCCCCTTATAATAATTGCTAAAACAGAACTCGCAAACTTTGTGTTTTCGACAAGAATGTTAATTTTAAGTATACGAAAGTTCCTCTTCTGAGCTAGAAGCTGGGAAATGCTTGGACTTTGGTATTCCACCAGGAGTTCGTTTACCATGGGGAAATCGCTTTCAACATCAGGCGAAAAGGAACGCATTTTTTATGCACACCTACCGCACTGATAACATGTTACGTTTTGCTCTGGTGTCCCTAGAGGTCCACGCGTTTACCTTGCTAGGGTCCTCATAAATATTCATGTTGTTTACTCCTACCTGCCGCTTTGGTCTAAAAAAGTTTCTGCCCAAATAACACACATACACACACAAATCAATCCATTGATCTTATTATCCACAATGGTTGCAAGTAAATAAGACCTTTTAGATGTGTGATGCAGTTGAAGTTGCTAAATATGCGTGATTTTTCGTTGTCGCTTGCTACAAAATCTCACGAGGTTAATTTTCTGGCATTCTTATAATATTTATATGGTGATAATTTTAGCCTTTTTTTAATGTTTGGTAATAGGGCAATTGAGATTTCTCGGAGATAAGTGGTTTGATTTCTGCTGAACCGTGTGTGTGCGTGTGTGTGTGTGCACGCGCGTGCGTGCGTGTACGAAACGTCTGTTAAATGTCAAACTTGGTATAAGTTCAATATCTTCCAAGGATGCCGCACGAAGACTTTCAGGTCCTTATGATTTTGAGTAAAGTACCCTATATTTAAAATATGTTTATGACAAATGAAATTGCATATCTTGAACTTTGTGGGAGCAGGCTCTGAAGACCTTGCCATTGTGAATAACTTTTGTATAACTAGTAAACCGTAAGAGATAGAAAAAACTTACAAAATAAAAAAGTTATATCCTGTTTGTTATAACACAGTTTATGTCATATACTTTTTCTGAAGATTTAACCGTTTCCGACTTATTCTTTGGTATTGGTTTCAGTTTTAATTTAACTTCCAATTTTTCTCAAACGGGACGTAATGTTTTTCATCTCTCTGTTTGTTTTACTTTTATCGAATTTCATAGCGACCAGCTTTTAAAAGATCTGACTATTGCATTAGTGTATGACCTACTTCCATTCTCTTACAAGGAAGCAAGGAATAAGACCAACTAAAGTTTAACTGCTAAAGTTTATCTCGATAAGCATGGTAATCTTTTTAAGAATAGTTTGGTTGTTGAATATGTAGAGAAAGTCACGTGAATGGAATACATCAGATTTTTATGAACGCGCACGCGCCCGGATGTGTGTCAACACAAAAAAGTGGGATAAATAAAAAATGTTATACACGATTCGGATTTCATCGAAAGTGCCCATTTTAAGGTCTACTTCTGGTGAAGTACGGACAAAGAACTTTTAGAGTCCTTGCATAGGTTAAACGAAATGTTTTTATACTTGAGTAATACACTATTTAAGCATGCTATGTGAATTTCTTCAAGAAAATGCCTCAGTCTAGCATTTACGTGGAAAATGTTATGTTTATTTTCTGAACAGCATTGCAAAATATTTCCATGGATAATAAATTGAATAAATATATCTTGAAATCGCATTTAGCCAGTAAAGTGTTTTTTCATTTTGTATGCGTTTTGAGTAATTGTATGTAACTAGGGAACCGTAAACTATAGAGAAAAATGTAATGATGCAAAAATATAGTCACATTTTTTCGTAATGACAAGAATTTTTTAGAAACTTCTGTATTTTTACACTTTCCCAAATACAGTAGTAGCATTAATTCTGGACTCATTTTGGCTAAAGTAACTTTTAAATTATAATATTGTTTTAAACTCTTATTATAGTCAGGTACTGTTATTATGATGGTAACGCAGCTGCTTGTCAAGCGGGAGACCTGGGTTCGATTCCCGGCTGGGAGACCTGGTCCGGGGTGCACTCAGCCTCGTGAGGTCCCTGGGGGGCTAATCGAGGAGCTACTTGAGGACCGCATTAACCGGCCGGGAGGGATTGAGGAGCTGACCACGTCTCACCCTCCAATACTACACTCCATCCATGACGTCTGTCATGGACCGGGCGGTAGGCGAAGTTCCTTGTGAGCTATCGTGCCATGAAGTTATTATAACTGTTACCATAATGTAGCAATGAACCTTTTACATAAACTGGAGCTAATTTAGTTCTCAATGGTTAGTTTTGGAAGATATATAATAATTGATAAAAATACTCCATATATTGTTATTTTTATTGTGTTCAATGTGATTATTAGAATTATTTCTGTTGTTATAATGAAGGAACTAAAAACTGGAGAAATCTGTTAATTTTAGGGATTATGACACTTCAACACCATGAGTACCATATTCTTAAATATAAAAGATTTCCCCAATTTGAGCCTCACGTTATAAGAGATTATTAATTTATTATATTTCATAATGGATGCAGTATAAAGAAAAATTATAACTTCCAAGTATACTTTTTATTATATTTTGAATTCATTACGAAATATCAAGAGTTATTACTCTCATATAATGGTGCGCTCAAAATTGGGGAAATTTCTAATATTTACGAGTAAGGTTATGGTGTTCGTGGTGGTGTTTATGGTATTGAAATGTTACAACCCTAAAAGCACTAGTGTCTCCTAAATTTTGAGCTCGTTTATCCAATATGAAAAAAACAACTTCAATTTTCACATTACGTACAATATAAAGTAAAAAAAAAAGATGTGTATGTATTTATAGAAAATATATTTTCAAAAGTTGGGACAAATTAGCCTGTTAAGGGCCAAGATATCTCCAGTTTGTGGTAAAAGTTTAATAATGCATTTGCTATCACGTCCTGCTTTAATATATTGGATAAGAATAATTCTAAATAAAGTTTCATGCAATATTATAATCTGAAAGGCTGAGTTTTTTTTTCAAGGCAATAGGAGATTACAACAGGGTAGACGTGGACCACAGCTGATAAGGGAATTGTGCCAACATTTATAAATAAAAACATTAATCGACACAAAATTCATGGGGATATTTATTTACTGGCTTGTACGAATACTGCTGCCGGTCCCCATGGCCACGCTCGCTAAGGCGTCTCGCTTTGGTGCTTCGTGGGCAGGGGATCGTGGGTTGAGTCCCGCCTTGGACATGGGTGTTATATGTTTGTGCAATGTGTTTGTTTGTATAAAGGAACAGTAAAACCGTAATCATAGAGGGGAGGGGATGTAAATAGGGGATACAGCGCCGGAGTCCTGACCAGACTCGGGTACTGTTGAAAAAAAAAAAAAATACTGCACAATGAATAATGCAACTTGTTTAGAATAATTAGTTTTAAATGTGTGTGAGGGAGGGAGAGAGAGTCTCTTCACATCAGAACTTTCTTTCGTTGCCATCTTCGAAATGCTTCAATTTGCTCGTTTGATCTGATTCATTCAGTGTACAATATTGTTCGTGTCAGCTCTCTCCCAATGTTTTAATATTTGCATTGTGGTTATGTGGCGCTGTTTCTCAATGGACAAGTACAAAGACATTCTTACTGAATACATATGTATCTACCATAAAATTTTAACGACAGTGGCACAATGAAAACACAGCATTTTATTACATGCTTAACCCTATTATGAGCAAAGTTTATTAGCTGGGCCGTGCCCCGCACATGTTTTATTAACGTGCTTTTATCATGACTACCGCATTAATGCAATGCAGTGGTGTACCGTCGCATTGTAGCAGCATAAGTGAGCATAGCAAAAAGCTTCAGCCTTATATGTAGATGGATTTATCGAGCTGTTTACATTTTACTTTACCTAGCACCTTCTTTTAGTAGACAGACGAAGTGCCTTTCACTTAAAATTCCATACCCAAACTTCAACGGGAATACGACTTTGGAGATCCCTGAATAAAAAACTTAGGATAAACACCAACCCAAAATTATATTTAAGCAGTATCTTCCAATGATGCGAAACGAGAATTTGCTAGAAATTCCAGCCCCCTCTCAACCATCACATTTTACATGTAAAACAGTTCATTGTGTTTTATTTTCTTAAAACAACACTTAACAATTTTGCATTAAAATACGATATGCTTTAAAATATGTGTTTTAAAATGTATATTATGAATTTTCTGCGGTTAGCCGAGGAAGTCTTCTTAATTCTGAATTAAGTTTATATAAGTAACAAGTAAACAAACCAAAAAAATAAAAAAATAGAGACAGAGTCTGCTGTACAGACAAAATATGTCGCAATAAAGTAGTGTATCATTTAAAAATCTGATGTATACCATTCACATGACTTTCACATTATTATTAAAACACTTATTCTTCTAACTACTTCATGTTAATCTAAATACGCATTAGCGAAAATGGTCGTATTACTTGCTACCTTGAAGTAGAAGGGAAATAAGGGGCTACACTAGGCTAAAGCCATAGTCAAATGTTATAAATTGTGGTTGCTATGGGATTGATATCAGATTCTTTGCTTTTTTTGATAGTATTTAACGCCCTTTTTTTTTAACTAAAAATAGCACCTCAGGCACGATGATGCATGGAATGAACATGGAGGATAGGTGGAATACGATGGTGCGGGAAATCGGAGAACCTGGAGAAAACCCACCCCTGCGCTGCTTTGTCCGCCACAAATCCTACATCGCTTGGGATCGAACATGGACCGTCTAGATGAGAGGCGAGTTTTTGCTTGACCAGGTGCTGACAAGCTCCCGTACGAGAAAAGTTAAAGTATTTTTTAAACCAATCTTGATGTCGCATTCCACAGAACCCCACACGCGCGCGCTCACACACATACACACATACGCACACATTTATTATTATTATTTTTTTTTTTTTTATTCAGGACTTTTCCAAACCGAGATTTCCGTTGAAATCTCGGTATCCAATTGTTGGTTGGAATACAATACCTACTCATCTACTATGCACATACGTGCTAGAGAAGGTAAAAATGCACATACATTGAGAACAGGATTTAAACGCTTTTAAAGTCTGGCAGCTAAAACTGAACAGCAACAAATCAATTCTTTCGATTTACAAATTCAGACTAACGCACCAGTCATTAATGTTACTTTCTCTACACGTACCATGTATGTAGTGTTTAGAGAAGCTATTGTAATTCACCCAAAAATTAGATACCGAAATTTCACCGAAATACATGTTTTAAGAGCCCGGAATAAAAAAAAAAACGTTTTAGAAAAATGTGTGTCTGTAACGATGTCGATTAAAATACCGTATATTAAAGATATTTACATGACAAATAAAATGTATATATTGATTTTTCTGAGAATAAACTCTGTAGACTCCTTCATTTTGGATGACGCATAACTGTTGAACCGTAATAGATAGAGAAAAACTTGCTACAGAAAATGTAGATCTCGTTAAAACACACAATTTATGCCATATATCTACATTTTTTCTGGAGTTGGCCGTTTGTGAGACATTCCTTGTTATTGGCATTAAACTACTTAAACTTTTCTCAAGCGAGATGTCAACTTCGTTTCATCTCCAGTTTACTCCCGGAATTGCAAAAGAGAACCGTTGTTTAAAAGATCTGTGTATTGCTTTAGTCTAGTGCATCTTGTTTTTCTCTTTTACTTGCAAGGAAACAAGTAATAAGACCATTTCTGCTAATATTTATGTCGATTAACATAGACCTAGATAAAGGAATAATCTTGTGTAAGGAAAGTTTGTTTGTGAAACTAGAGCAAAGTCATATAGAACACATCAGATTTTATGAGATAATTTGCTTAATTATATGAAACGCATGAAACAAATGAGAAATAATACTGAAGTATGTGACATGTAAATTGTAATCTAGTTTCTGTAACCGTAATATAGAAGGTCTAATCCTGAAAAGTAAATAAATAACGAAGAATTATTACGTATGCTATACGGCAGCTATTTGTAAATCAACGCCATTCCGTAATGTCATTATTCCCTTGAGGTAGCGGGGTGCATGCGAAAATAGATTTTCAGCAGAGGAAACATGGTTCGCCATATAGCATTCGGATTGGTAGCATGCAAGAGTTGTCGGGGCTACAAATTGTGTCGCATGCCTTAAAAAGTCTTGTTTGTCCAACTGTGTCGGCTTGAATCCAGAATGTATGGGTCGAGAGGCAATTTGCACGCAATTTATTATAGATCATCACTATACGCGGGAGTTATGCAATATAAAATCGAGAAATAAGCAATAAACTCACTTTCGGCGGTATTGTCTGATGAGGGTTTGAATCGCGTATGGACTCCTCTGTATAATAATAATAATAATAATAATAATAATAATAATAAGCAAAAAACTGTATCACATGACTTTCTACATATTCAACTAAGTATTTTTACAGCAGATTTTCTTTTTGTATTAAAACTAATTGAGATAAACATTACAGAAATGTTTTATTACATATTTCCATGTAGATAAGGGTAGAATAACGAAACACGCTAGATTAAAGCGATAAACATTTTTTAAGAGAGATTTTCTGTTTTCTTATTTTTTGGTGATTATGGCATCTACGCTTGGCCTCTGGTCGTCAAGGACCATTTAGCCATCAAGTTTTAGCTTATTTATTCACACACGCACACACATGCTTACTTTCTTATTCGTACTTACCTGGCTAATAAAGTTTTCATCCATCAGCCGGGAATCGAACCGGGATCTCTGTATTTGCAAACCTGCAAACTAACCACCGGCACACCGTAGTGTGTGATGCTGATGACATTGAAATTCCGTTCTCTTTGTATTATCAGGAGAAAATGGGAAAGAAACGAATGACGACTTCCCATTTGAGAAAAGATGTAAAACGTAAATCGATAACAAAGAAAAGGGCGGAAATGGTTAACTCAATAGAAAGAAGTATTTGACATACATTGGGCGTTTTAACGAGATCTAAGTTTCTCCTGTGATAAGGGTTTGTCTATCTCTTAAGGTTTACGGTTTTGCAAAAGCCTTCAGAGTGAGGACTTCAGAACTATTTCTATAAAATTAAAAAAAAATGTATTTAATACTTCTTGAAAATACCTTAAATATACGGTATTTAATCAAAACAGGTTTAGCCATTTTTGGGAAATTGAAAATTTCGAAAAATCTTCCACGTAATGCGAGTTTGGGGTTGGGGATTTTCTTAAGAATCTTTGCATCATGTCTTTGGAAGTATGGTTGTTTACCTAACTTTTCATTTACGAGTTCTGCTGTTCACACACACACACACGCACACGCATATTGTTCAGGGAGTCTCAAAACAGATATATTATCAATGAACTCTCAACATCGAATTTGTTGATGGATCACATTTCCCCTGCTTATATACGTAGTAGAGAGAGTAAAAGTGATCTTTATGGATTCAGGGGGCCTGGACATATTTCTGATGAAATCTGTATATCAATGTTTGAGTGGAAAGCAATACTACATTTAGCACAGAAAGTAAAAGAAATGCAGAATCTCTCTGGCCCATTTGAAAAATTTTTGCTTTCTCTAGCCCCATATGAATAATGTACATAGGGATAGAGAAGTATTGTATTCCACCCAAAAATTCGATACCGAGATTTCACCGGAAATACATGTTTTTAGGACCCCCTGTATATATATATATATATATATATATATATATATATATATATGACACAAAGATTTTAAGAAAAATCCCCCCCACCCCAAACTACCCTTTGTATGGAACCTTTTTCGAAAATTTTGATTTTCTTAAAAATGGCTCTAAAGATTTTGATTAAAATATATATTAAAGATATTTACCTAACAAATAAAATTTATATATTGAATTTTCTGGGAATAGCTTCTGAAGACCTGTTTATTCTGAAGGCATTTTTCTTAATTTGGCATAACTAGTAAACCGTAGGAGATAGACAAAAACTTACTATACAAAAAATGTAGGTCTTGTTAAAATACACAAGTTATGCCATATACATTTTTCTCGTGGAGCTTACCGTTTTCGAGGTATTTATTATTAGTTTCAGTTGTGAAGTAATACTTTTCTCAGACGGGAATGTCCGTTTTTCTTTTGTTCTACTCCTGGCCAAGAAAAGAAACAATTTGTAATGACAATAGCATAACGAGAGCTTCTAAAACATTTGACTATTGGTTTAGCCTAGTGTATTCCCTTATTTTCTTCCTACTTATACGGAACTAAATAATAAGAACATTGTGCTAATGAGTACCTCGATTAACAAGGTGCAGAAAGAAGAAGAATCTTATGTATGAAGTTTGTAGAACAGCTAGAGAAAGTCATGTGAGTGTAACACATCAGATTTTCCTGAAGCGTATCTACTTTGGTCTCAGCCAACAACTTGTCAAATTTTCTATGTTTCGTTTGATCCAATGAATAGAGAATTCTCGCCAACCTCGCCAACAGTTTGTACAACCATGTTCGATAATAATGTTGCCCTCGTCTTCATTGGCTGCATGCTGTACTTTTTTGGCCCCTGAGAAGAAGCTGCAAACCACATGTTTCTCATTGCGCCACGAGTGGAAACATGCCTTTAAAGAATTCTTCGGCAAATTGTTAACCAGTCCTTGTGCTATATACCAGTTTTGCACCAAATACGTACATTGTTTAGTGGGTTTCTCAATCTTGTCAATGATGCTCATGTTGCTGGTGAATCCAATTGCAACCATTAGTGCCGTATATCCCTAACATCGGTTAGGTCCGCAACACAAATGTAATTGTAACGTCAGCTCTGGCCCTTGGGCAGGTCAAGATGATAGAAAGCTCTACATCCTCTCTGTGGTCCAGCGGCGCGTATCGTCGTCATGAGATGTTTCAGGTTGCTCACTCACCATCAAGAGAGTGTTCTGCTGCATGGATGATTCTCACTCAACCGTTTAGCGTGCAATCAAATCCTCTAACCTAATGTTTTATTATTTAGCCGTAAAAGCCCTTTGTTCTAGAGCAGCATGTATGTATGCCTTGTGCGCACTTTGTAAACTGTCTGCCCATCCAGAAAACCTTTTCACAGATTATTGGGATACAGCAAAGTTGAGCTTGACCTGTTTTTGTAAGCTGCAGACCACATCACAGGATGTATCTAGTCAGAAACAGATGTAACGTTTTACTCAAGCGCGCCGTGATGGTTGCCTTATAGAGCTCATAACACTAGGGGGAAAAATCGTAATGCGGTACACTCATACAGTTTCCTCTAGAGATTACCATTTTGCAATTTGAAGTACTGACGTGAAACCATTGGTCATTGAATTTTACAGAGCTTGGCAAGCAGAGGTAATAAGAGCTTGAGTTGGAGCCGAAGATGTGTATTCCAGTATTATTGGTTAAATCTAATAAGGTAAATATATTATTACATCTCTACCTTCTTAGGATTAGCGGGAATACCTCGACGATATTCAAATTATCCTGATGCCTTTACCTCGTGAAATATTCCAGCATCAATATGATCAATAATTTAAGTTGGAAATGGAACCGTCGTTCATCTTATGAGCTTCTTTTATGTAATAATGTTAACATATAGGGAAGTAAGACTGTTCTACCGTAGCCAAGTGTCATGTGGTTTAAAACGGTGGCCATTTTCCCTTATGCGATCATGATTTCATCGCTTACATTCCCGCTTCTCCATTTATTACGCCATCCACTAACGTAGAACGGCCAACACATGACAAACAAAATCGGCTAGGCGTGCGCTGCCAACATATTAAAAAAAAAAATACCGTCGGGTCCACTATGGGGGGTGGGTTCCTAAGCCGCAAATAGTACCCCAGTGGCTCTAACCCGCGAAATGTAGCCGAGAGATTTATATATATTGCAATTGTTTATTGCTACTAAACCACACTGCAAAAGAGCATCACAACGAATAATAATAATAATAATAATAATAATAATATGACGTGGTGGTGGTGTTCAAAATCGCGCCAAACTAGGTATTTTCGATCTCCATTTAGGTTTGATCTTTAGTTTTATTAATAAGAAACATTATGCATTGGATGGGCGGATGGATTATGTATGCAATGCATGCAGCCGCTTTTGTATCATTTAATTCAGGTAGTAAAAATCATTTTCAGTGCTAGTTAGTGACATTCTTTTGGCACAATGCGTTAAGAGAACTCGAAGACCTTGGAATTCTAGAGAACTAAACACCTTCTGACGGCGCCTCATATAGTAAGGTTATGGACTAACTGGAGGAAGCTGTTTCGGTTTCCTCTCCCCTCCCTGCGTCTAACCCAGGATGACAAGTGTGAGACATTTGCTTCGCTTCCTGTCACCCCTTCTGTATCCTATTTTCTTCTGTGTCAGAGGAAAAGTTCAGGAATAAATGTGCACCAGTATTATTCATGTGAAAAGAGCTGCTTCTATGCAGTTTACCTTAATCAAGGTATAAAAATGTCAATACCGATAAAGTTAAAAATATTCCTTCGTATGTAATATAAAATGCAAATCTGCTGGTCATCATGTCCTTTATCTTTCATATTACCTGAGAGAGAGAGAGAGAGAGAGAGAGAGAGAGAGAGAGAGAGAAAATCTCTGAAGGGGAGTACGAAATTTTTAAATGGCGTGTTATTTATGGACGCTCTTTAACTGCAGTGGTTCTCAGCGTCCCATTCTATACTGGGCGTGAAAGACCGCTTAATTTTGCTCAGAGGCCTCTCTATCAGGCTTGAGGTTCTTTTACGTGCCGTAAATCTACGTCACGGGACCAACGGCTTTACTTCCCTTCCGAAGGAAGCCATGCTAAGGATTTTTACACCCGAAAAAATCCATCGTCCTCCGCCGGGTCTGAACCCGCGAGGGGAGTACGATTATTACTACAAAAAGCTAATACGCAGCGAAATGGTTCCGCGGTAACCTGAGAGCTTTGAATTCGCCAGATCGCAAGTTCGAATTCCGTCGACCACCCACTCTGACCATGGGAGTTTTCATGGTTTTCCCTGATCGCTACTGGATGCTGTGTTTTTTTTTTTTTTTATTATTTTTTCCTCTATTTACCACGGTTTGTTTCCATAATTTATTTTTCATTCCCTTTCTTCTTTCAGGTGTGTGTTTCGTGGCGTAAGAGCAGTAACGGAGAGATAGAGCGAATGCTTGCTTAAAGAAAAGCTTATTCTCCGAGGACGCTCAAAGGCCTCTCTGCCTGCAGCCTATGGTCTCCTGTGTTACCTTCATTTCATCCTTTCCTCCTGAGGGAAGGAATAGAACTATGTAGAACAGCGCGAGAGGTGGGCCCTTTTGTTGTTCACACCACATATAAAAGTTAATTGGCGCACATTTTAATGTATTCTAAAATATTTTTGTAGTTTTAGTTGAAAACGTTTTTTCAGAGTACAGTTATCCTCGTGTTTATAGAAAATTCTAATATCACACCCATTTCCGAATTCAAGTATGCCGCAATCAAGAAATAGTTGTTTTTTTTTTTTTTTTGCCAAGCGTTGTTTATGTGGGAAGAAATTTCGTGCAACCCTTTTAGTGTAAATTGAATTGGGTTTTATTTATGGACGTTCTTTAGCGCTCTTAACGTTCCATCACATATTTGACGCGAAAGACCGATTAATTTTTCTCAGAGGCCTTTTTATCACGCTTATTTTAGTGCCGTAAGTGTACGATACGGACTAACGGCTTTCTTACCTTCCGAAGGATGTTAAACTGAAGATAGAATTTTGAGCGCATGTGAAACAAGATGGCTAAATTTCTTAGAAAATACCATCTTTATACGGTTCTTGGGGATTCCAAAATACTAAAATACTCCTCCTTGTTCAGAAGACAAAGTCTAAAATAGGATTACCAACATCCATAAACTTTGTTGCTATCTGAAAATATAAGTTATTTTTTGAGATTTTCAAACAATTTTTGCTTTCTCTATAGGTACGCACTATGTACATAGTGTACCCAAAAATTCGATACCGAGATTTCAACAGAAATACCTGTTTTGAGACCACCTGAATCCAAAAAAAGCATTTTTAGAAAAATGTCTGTGTCTGTGTTTTTGGGCAGCATAGCCCAAAAACGAAAAGACCGTTAAATACCAAACTTGGTATTTAAGTTCAGTATCTTCCAGGGATGAGACACGAAGATTTTCAAGAAAATCTCCCACCCCAACTACCCTTCACATGAAAAATGTTTCGAAAATGTTGACTTTCTAAAAAATGGTTCTAACGATTTTGATTAAAATATCATATATTAAACATATATACTTGACAAATAATATGTATGTCTTGAATTTTCTGGGAATAGCCTCTGAAGACTACTTTAATCGGGATGAATTTTACGGAATTTTGTGTAACTGGTAAACCGTAAGAGATGGACAAAAAACATACCACACAAAAAATGTAGAGCACATTAAAACACACAATTTATGTTATATACATTTTTTTTCGTGGAGTTGATCGTTTTTTAAATATTCCTTGTTTTTTTGTTTCAGCCTTAAAAACTTATACTTTTCTCATACAGGAATTTGTCAACTTCTTACCATACAAACAAAGGAACTTCAGTCACATAGCAACAATCTTTTGCTATCACTCTAACCTATGTTACTCTCTTATTTCGCTTCTACTTACAGGGAAGCAAGTAATAAGACTATTTCTGCTAATTTTTTCTCACTTAGCATGCAGTAAATAGAAGCATAAACTTTTTAACAAAAATTTGTTGCAGAGATAGAGATTTTTTTTACGTTGTTTATGGTGTCGCTTTGGAAATCAGCGTATGAATTTCCCAGCGAATTGCATCGCTTGTGAAATTACACACGCGTCAGAATTGCCTACGGAGCACATTATTCACAAGCCTTAGGTTAACCGCTTTTTGAACTATTCCAGGCATTGTAAACACTTCATTACAATGTAAATTATGTTAACAATCATTTAATGTTTCTTATTATCTCTTTTCTTTGCTTTCAGTAGCAAATGTTTTTTTTTTTCATAAAACTAGCTGTAACAAAGTAAACAAACAACATACTGCCTGCTGGGTCATCCAGTGCGTAGAGAAATAAAATAAATTATATTATTTTTACTCTAAAAAATTTGGCTTAAGAATATGTGTTGCAGTTGGAATTGTTGAAAAATGTTATCGAAAGATCAGTACATTGTACTGATTATGAATTTTGAAAGAAGAAAAGTGTGCAGTAGATTTTTCTGAGTATCCATATTTATAAAATTGAATATTTCAAAAGGAGGAAGAGTGAATCAAATTCTAGAAAATCAAATCTAAGACTAGTATGTTACTATTGTCAGAAAAGAAAGAAAAAAAATCTGATGTACAATCACATGTCTTACTCTACTTATTCTGCAACAAACTATTATAAAAGATTAGCTAACTGCTCCATGCTATTTCAGATAAATATTAGCAGAACTGTTTTTTCTACATATTTCTTATTGATTCGAGGGGAATAAGTGAATATACTAGGCAAAAGCAACAGTAAAAATGTGTTAATAGTTGGTCGTTATTTGATGACAGGGATATTCCGTTATACTTGCACAAAAAGGGCGGAAAACAAAATGAAAACGAATGAATTCTCATTTGAGAAAAATATAAGTATTGGGGAATTTATACAAAAAAAATGTATTTGACAAATTTTTCATTGTAACGAGATCTACAGTTTTTGGCAATAAGTTATGCAAAAGTAATTCAGTATGGACTTCAGGGGCTATTCCCAGTTTGGGATGGGGAATGTTCTTGTAAATGCATCTTAAATACCAAGGTATTTTAACGACTTCTAGTTAATGCTGTTTAAAGCACAAGTGCGCGCGCACACTTTTCTACAACTTTTATTTATTCATTCATTCAGGGAGTCTCAAACCATATATTACCGGTAAAATCTCATCGAACGTTTCACTGGAAAAGAATACTCCCCTATTTATTATATGTAGTGGATAAAGTAAACAATGTTTCATTTTGGATTAAGGAGCCTATCATGTATTTCTAGTGCAATCACTTGTTTAAGTTTTTGGGTGGAATACAATATTCTCCTACATAATTAGAGAAAGTAAAAGTGTAGACTGTGAGGACAATAGTGCTCAATGCTTTTATAGGCATGTTTAGTTTGGAAAATCAATAGCTACGTGAACAATCTGATGTGTTCCATTCGCATAACGTTCTCTACCTGTTCTACAAATAAAATTCTTATAAAAGATTCTTCTTCTTTCTGTTCACGCTAATCAAGACAAGCATTAGCCGAAAGGTTTTGTTACTTAGTTCCGTATAAATAAAAGGAAAATAAAGGAATACACTGCGCTAAAAGCTGTCGCTATGCGGTTGTCATTGAAATTCACTCCTTTGATGACTTCCTATTTGAGAAAAACATAAATCGTTTAAAACTGAAACCAATAACATCCTTGGAAGGTACTAAACTTAAACATCAAATTTGGTATTTAACGACTTTTTCGTTTTTGAGCTATGCTGTACACACACGGCCCTTTTTCTAAAATGTTTTTTGGACTTGGGGGACCTCAAAACATATTTTCAGGAAAATCTCGACATCGAATTTCTGGGTGGAATACAATACCTTCTCTACCTACTATATATGTACGTGTAGAGAAAGTAATGCGCATCCTCTATGTACTTAGGCTTTCACGGCTAGTGTCCATTTTAAATAAAATTTGAACTATGTTATAAAATGTTTCATTTTCATTTCTTTTACATGTAAATTTTGTTCTTTTTTTGCATTGGACCTTTTTCTTATTGTAAAGTTCGTGTCATCGGAAAAAAAATATTAGGCTTTGCTGAACGGAAGTTTCTTCTGCTTTTCGACTTGAGAATGTTGATAAATATGCTAGCAAAATAGTTGTTAGAGGCTTGGAGAAACAAAACCGGAATCGCTCCGGTAGCTGTACATTTATCTATCCGTTCTCAATTTCACTTGTCTGTTATCGGCTGCGGCAGTAATTCTAGTAATCACAAATAGTGAGGTCTACATTTTTTTTTTTTTTTTTAAAAAAAAGTTAATTGAGTTGAAATACGAACTGGTTAACCTACATTCAGATGAAAAAAAATTAGAATTGGTAGGTAATGATGAAGTGACATCCGATATGCAACATGAATTTTCCACTTACTATCGATGACATGCTTTCCTGTTTCCATACTTGGCTTATTGTGCGTCATAAGCGTTCAACACACGTTTTTTTTTTTTTTTTTTTTTTTTTTTTTTCCTTTCCTTCTAGCTCCCGTTACCTAATTCTTGAGGACCTACCTGGGAAACAATGAATTCACATTTATCAAATCGAGGAGCCTCTCATCTGATTGGGTTTGGCGTGTTCTCCTCGATTCTGGTCAATTCTAAGGAATAAACTGCCCAGAATGAAGAAATGTCTTCTGCTCTTACAAACACACATGCTTCTGAAAGATTGATTTCTCCGCCGAGACCATGCAGTCAAAGCACATTCAGCCGAATGTCCAGGTAATTTTGTGGAAACGGAGAAGTCCAATTTCAATGATGGGCCTCGGTATTGTGTATTCTGTTTAACCTTTAACAGCAAACCATTCTTAAGCCGGGTTGAAACTTGAGGTTAATCTATTCTGCACGAAAAGAATTTGTAGCAGGACTTGCTGTACTATGTATAGCTTTTTTTTTTGGAATGCATTATCTTCTCTACCTACTCTTGCATTGTATGCGCATGTTAGATAAAGTACGAAAAGTTTGTTGAATACCAAACCCTGTGTTAATATTCAGCATCTTCCGGATGCGACATGAAGGTTGTGAGTTAAACACCCCCATCCCAAACCACCGTTTGCATTATCGTTTTTAGTTATTTTTGATATTCCCAAAGATGAGTCAAAGATGTTGACTAAAATAAGTTTCATTACAAATGAAATTTATATCTTAAATTTTCACAGAATAGCCTCTGAAGCTCTCTTTATTCTGAATGACTTTGGTATAACTGGTAATCCGTAAGACATAGAAAAACTGTTGCTAGATAAAGAATATAAATCTTGCGAAAGCACATCATTTATGTCATATTGTGATTATGCCGTAGGCGAGCACTCTCAATTGCAGTTTGTTATACGAGTCGGCAAATTGGAAATCTTGGAATGCGTAACAACACAGAAAGTGCTACGCAGCGGTAATCGGAAACTTCGCAGTGCGACTTTGGATTCTTCCAGAAGGTTCGATTTCCACAAGCTTCCAGAAATTTCTAGCTATAAAAGGAGGAAGAATTTGAATCCGTGATGAGGTGTGTTGTGAATTGTACTGATCATGAGTGACAAGAGTGTAAGCGCACACTGGTGCGAGAGCCATGGATGCTAAAGTTGAATCGGCATTTTAGGCACTTAGACAACATTCATGAACATTCAAATACAAAAGGTGAGGCAAATCTACGGAAAAAAGTATCATTTACCTAATAATTCCCTGTCTATTTTATAAGGGAATAAAAATATTTTCGTCTTCTTTTTCTGCTTATTCATCATCACGGTGTTGGCCTTATTGCTATGTTCCGGCTCCAAATTGCTGCTGGTTCCATCTTTTCCTAGTTTCTTCTTCCTCATGGTGAATAGTTTGTTATATGCTGCTTATGGTGTTCTGTTTTCGGTCATCCTTGTTTAGGTGTTGTTTCCTGTTTGTTCTATATTTATCTATTGTTGAAATTAGTTCTTTTGCATGTAACTGTTGCCTGATTTCTGTATTATGTTTTTTGTCTGTTCCTTGGTATCCTGTTATTGATCTGAGGAATCTCATTTCTGCAGCTTAAATTCTAGTCGAATGTTGTGCTGTCATAGTCCATGTTTCGGATCCATAAGTTACTGTAAGAACTGCCATCGTCTTATATACTTTCATGATAGATTCTTTTCTGGCTATAATACTTTCTCTACACGTACTTGCACATAGTGTATAGAGAAGGTATTGCATTCCACAAAAAAAATTCGATACCGAGATTTCAACGGAAATAGATGTTTCAGGGTCCCCAGGGTCCATTTCGAAAATGTTGATTTTCTCAAAAATGGGTCTAAAATATTAGTGATTAAAATATTAAAGATATTTATATGGCAAATAAAGTGTACATCTTGAACATTCTGAGAATAGCTTCTAATAACCTCTTTATTTTGAATGAATTTTGGTGAATTTTGCGTAAATGGTAACTCTTTAAGTGTTAGACAGAAGCTTACTACTCAAAAAATGTAGATCGCGTTAAAACACTCAATTTATGTAATATAATTTTGTTTCGTTGAATTGGTCATTTCTGAAATATTCCTTGTTATTTGTTTCAGATTTAAAGTACTTAATTTTTTTTTTCATACGGAAAGCTGTAAACTCCTGGCCCTGCATTGAAACGGATTTCATCCACATGTCAACCGGCTTTTAAAAGGTTTGACTAAATCTGGTATATTCCCTTATTTTCCTTCTAATTAAGATAATTTCTGCTAATGTTTATCTCGATTATCAAAGAAGTAGAAGAATATGCTTTTTAACAATACTTTGTTACAGCGTTGTAGAGAAAGTCATGTGAATGGAACACACATTTATTTTCAAAGTTCTATTTGGTGTGCCTGTTACATGATTGAACTTATTTACTTTATTATTTATATTTATTTCCATTATGATTTTTCACAGCGTAGGAAATTAAATTTTGTTACTTTTGAATAAAAATAATGCGTTTAATACTTAATTACTAAGTCTTCTAATTGCTGTTATTGAGCACAGAGTATCAGGAGGAGTACGGAGATGTCTATTATTCATAACGTTCATTGTTCATGGCTACTGTGGTATAAGGGAACGTATCTTGGGCTTTGTCTCAGGCCTGCTGAAGACTTGCAAGTGCTCTGCAAGAACAGGTGGCATTTATTGATCGCACGAGGGTTGCGATGAATTATTTCAAGTGGTGGTCATGGGGTGGATTTGTGCTCGTTGATTGGTCGACCACGGGCTGGGTGATAAATGTATCTGCCCCTCCTCTGTAGGAGATGCCAAAGGCACGATACTACTTGTTGGAGGTACACAGCCGCTAACAGAAATATAATTGGATCGCAGAAAATCACCCTGGACTTCCTCTGTCATTTTCAAGGGATCTAAACTTTTGGACGTGGAAAAGCTTATTGAATACTGTTGTTAGATATTCGGAAAATACTAAACTCCCTGGGACAGGGAAAACAATGAAAAGGGAAATTAGACAATGTAAGTGGTCATGCAAGAACTACAAACTCATGAATGGCTCATTTCTGGCTATTACTTTTTTACTTTTTCTACATAGTACATGGTACTAGGTGGAGAAGGTATTGTACTCCATCAAAATTCGATAGCGAGATTTCACCGGAAATATACGTTTTAGAGTCTCCTGTATAAAAAAAAAAACATTTTTAGAAAAATGTTCTTGTGAGTGTGTGTGTGTGTATTTGTGAACACAATAACTCGAAAACGAAAAGTCAGTAAAATACCAAACTTGGTATTAAGTTTAGTATCTTCACGAGATGCGATATGAAGATGTGACGAAAATCCCCCCACCCAAACTACCCTTTACAAGGAAATATTTTCGAAAATTTTGATTTTCTCAAAATCAATAAAACAAATAAGTAAAATAAAAGGCCCTTCCTCCCAAAAAACGAATTTTCGCCCAAAGTTCAAACTTAAAACAAACAAAACATTGGTTTCATTAGTGACACTAACGATTTTGATTAAAATACCGACCAATAAACATATTTTTATGGTAAATAATATGTATATCTTGAATTTTCTGGGAATAGATTCTGAAGAGCTCTTCATTATGAATGAATTTCGCATAACTGGTAAGAGCTAGATAAAACTTACTGCATAGAAAATGCAGCTCTCGTTAAAGTACACAATTTGACATATATATTTCGTGGAATTGGCCATTTTGGATATATTTTAAATATTTAAAACTGTCCTTATACGGGAATTTGTCAATTCCTGGTCATGCAAAGAAATGTATTTCAATAATATGGCAACTCGCTTTTAAAAGATTTGACTACCCCTTTAGCTAGTATCCTCCCTTATTTCCCTTCTACTTACAAGGAAGAAGAAATAAGACCATTTCTTTAATGTTTGTCTAGATTAGCATGGAGTGGATAGAAGAACAAGCTTTACAGCAATAATTTGTTACAGTGATGTAGAGAAAGCCATGTGAATGGACACGTCAGATTTTTTAAGTCTTCGTTTTGTGTAGTTTTATCTAACAGTAGTCATAGCGCGACAATATATTGGTCACGGTATTTATACGTATAAAACAAATTAATATGTGTATTATGAATTTATGAACGTCAGTAAGAGAATGTGTATTAAATGTGATCAACAAGTTTATTATTTTTAATAATTTAAGTAGTATTTTGCTTTGTGATGAATTGTTGAGAGCTGCTTGTAGGTCTGCTCGCTGAGTTGTTACTGTGGACACTTTGAGAGATTGTGACGTGACAGATGTTTGCATTCAGGTTGGATTGTTTTATTCAGCAGATGGAAACCTGTTAACTTGGTGTGTCCATTATGTAGCCTGGTGATGACAACTTGCCATTTCCGTCTCAATTTCTGCAGTGGGTGTGATGTTCTAGAGTTCGTTTAATTTCTGAGTAGCTGGGTGGTGATTATTAAATTCCTCATCATGCCCACAACGCATAAAAGAACATTTAAATTACAAGCCTGCTGACATTTTAGCAGCACTAAATTATTTTAGACAACATTTTGGGGTTTGTAAAATAAGTAAACAGATGATGATAATTATAATAATAGTTATGTTCACATTACTTTCTTTATCCATAATATGGACATTTTTTTCACAGAACTTATTATTTTCTCTGTGTACATAGTGTATAGAGAAGGTATTGCACTCCACTCAGAATTTCGATACCGAAATATCACCGGAAATATATGTTTTAGGGTCCCCTGTATCCAAAAAAAGCATTTTCAGAAAAAAAGGTCCGTGTGTGTGTGTGTGTCTGTGAACACGATAACTCAAAAACGAAAAGTCGGTAAAATACCAAATTTGGTATTTAACTTTGGCATCTTTCAGGGATACGACACGAAGCTTTTGAGTTAAATCCCCCTCCCCCCACCGCAAACTGCCCTTTACATGGAACTTTTTTCGAACATTTTGATTTACTCTAAAATGGCTCTAACGCTTTTGATTAAGATACCGTATACTAAAGATATTTACCTGACAAAAAAAATGTATATCTTGAATTTTCTGGGAATAGCCTCTGAAGACTACGTTATTTTGGATCAATTTTACGGAATTTTGAATAACTGCTGAACTGTAAGACTTAGATAAAAACATACTACACAGAAAATGTAGAGCACGTTAAAACACAACACTTATGTTATATACATTTTTTTCGTGGAGTTGATCGTTTTTTTTTTTTTTTTTAAGATATTCCTTGTTTTTGGTTTCAGCTGTGACAATCTTAATTTTCTCATACAGGAATTTGCCAACTGCTGTCCATACAAACAAAGGAACTCCAGTGACATAGCAACCAGCTTTTGACTATCACTTTAACTTATGGTAATCCCTTATTTCGCTTCTACTTACAAGGAAGCAAGTAATAGGACTATTTTTGCTAATTTTTTTCTGATTAACATGAAGTGAATAGAAGCATAAGCTTTTTAAGAATAGAGAAAATCATGTGAGTGGAACACACATCCGATTTTTTTTCTATCTGCTTTGTGTTAACGGATAAAATTTTTTCCAGAATTTACTCGATTACACATTTCCTTTCTGGTGCAAGGAGAATAGAAGAGACTGAAAAGGTTAATCTGACTTTGAAATTAGTGGCATTGGAGCTACGAAAGACCGTCTCCAGAAGTTCTTCGCGAGGAAATTATGCGGTAGAAAATGATGTTTATACTGAAGCTGAAGGTTTATGTTTGGAATGTGTTGATATGGTGCAGCTACATTATATCCGACGATGAATTGAACCAAATGTATGAACTACTTCTTAGAAACAGCATTGATAGATGTAGATGACACTGAATTTGAAGAAAATGAGAAAGGCAGAGATGACTTGGTAATGCAATCTTATACTTCGGGATCTGACAACCTTTCCCAAGATCTCTTAAGAAAATACACAAAAACTGAAGAAAAACAGGTTTATTAATCAGGAAAGACACTGACGGATGTGTATGGCATTGGAATTAAATAAATAAATAATATAAAAGAAAGAAAAATGTAATACGGAAGAGTGCAGAGGTGTCATGGTAATTGAACCATGCAGTCTGGAGCCGACAACCTACTTCAAAATATCAAAGAAAATACTTTAAGCAATAGTAGTGGAAAATCAGGAAGAATTACAAGAAAAGAACCAAAGCAGAAATGACCCCAAATTAAGATTATTGTTAAAGGTGTAGCCAATGTAGGATACAAAGAGTGGTGCACGATAGTAAAATGAAATCAAGATTCAATTAAAGAATTTTGTGATCATAGACTAATTGAAAAAATGTCTAAAGAATCATTTCAACGATATGAAATTTCGAACGAGCAAAACAAAATAAAAACAAAAAAAATATATATATTTTTTACAAATTCTTGAGAAAATTTCAGTGAACAAAAAGTTTTATATTGAACTAGTTAGTAAAAGAAGAATTAAGTGAAAGAAAGAGGTAACATGGTGACAACATAAGGAATGCACCTACAACATATTTCTTCCAAAAGAAGGCAAGGATGGGCAGAACATTTCTTTTGAATACTTAAATGTGGGAGAGGATACCATTCAAACGAGGGATGGCAGATAATGAAGAGCTTAATAAACTGAACCCTGATGAGCTTGAAACTGTGAGTTACACATGTTTAATGTGTACAAGGAATCGTGAACTCAGAATCAGTAGCCATTTGTATCAAGAAATATAATCGTATGTGGACTTAGTGCTGAAAACATAGCTATTGATAATCCTAAGAAAGAATCGTGCGATATTTTGTGGGTTTGCTGTAAATATAATTCCTGAAGATGAATACAAAGAAACACTTAAAAGTTAAGTAATATACACGAGCGGCAAAAAATGTTGAAAAAAATGGTAGTAACCAAAATGTTTTACTATGCCCCAAAACTGAAGCATTGCTATGTGTTATAAAAAAAAAGCTCAGGTTCATAATTTTATGAGCTTAATACTGGTGAAATTCAATTGTGTGGCATGAGGCTAATCAGCAATGAGTTTACTTCTTGTATAATCCAATATATCACCAGTCTTCCTTCCACTATTGCCTTGATTTCTGATGGCCGCGACAACATAGAAAGAAAGTCCTTTCTAGTGCACATGATATTGTGAAAGTTAAATCTATCAAAGTTGAACAACCTCTTTTTGGAAAAAGGGCACACAGTGCTGTAGGCAGATTCTGTCTAAGCTGCAGTATTTCAAACCTCCAATATTCTCAGACTGTGTTTCAACATAGAATCGCCAGGAGAAAACAATCACACTATTTGGAAGTACTAAATAATGAATTTTTCATAATTTTGAGTTCAGCAATTATCTCTCTCTACGACCAGGTAAAAAAAAAGCTGGGGTTGCAACTGCCAACGACATTCGCCAGCTAAATTATATTCCAAATGGTGAGGGGCTGTAGCAGCCTGGATTCTCAGGAGAATAGGATTTACTTCCGCAACCCAGGAATCTGGAAAATCCCTACATAGGTGCTATTTCAACACCCGAATCAAAGTACATGGATTTGCAAGAACTGACAAGGACCAGTACTTTATGATTCATTAGTGTATAGGAAATGAAATGAATGAATTGGCATTGTTAACGCGAATAAGAAAAAAATTACTCATTAACTATGTAAAATAGCAAAGAAAAGAAAGAACCAAATCTGATGTATCCCTTTCACATAATTTTCTCTTCCTATGCTGCAACAAATTATTCTTGCAAATTCTTAGTATTCTCTGTATTTCGTGCTAACCGAGATATACATTAGAAAAATGACCACATTAGTTCCTTTTAAGTAGAAAGGAAATTAAGGGGATACACTAAGCTAGTGCGATAGGTTGGAGGAAAAAAAGAAAGAAAAAAAAAAGGAGAAGCGATTTCCCGTTAAGAATATCTTGGAAATGCTTTGCTTAGCTCTAAAAAAAATGTATGTATGTGTGCTTTTGACTGGAAGATTTTGAGGAAAATCTCCCTACTCCAAACTACCCTTTACTTGGAAACATTTCGAAAATGTTGATTTTCTCAAAAATGGCTCTTAAGATTTCGATTGAAATACCGTATGTTAAAGATATTTACATGACAAATAAAATACATATTTCGAATTTTCTGCAAATAACCTGAAAAGGTCTTCATTCTGGATAAATTTTGCTGGATGTTGCATAACTTGTAAACCGTAAGAGACGAATACTTGCAACAAAAAATGTAGACCTCGTTGAAACACAACTTATGTCACATATTCCTTGTAATTGGTTTTAGTTTTAAAAACTCCTGGCAATGCAAAGAAACTCATTTCAACGAATGGCAACCAGAGTTTAAAAGATTTTATAATCGCTTTAGCCTAGTGTCTTCCCTTATTTATCTTCTATTTACAGGAAGGCAAGCAATAAGACAATTTCTGTAAATGTTTATCTTGATTCCCATGAAAGTAGATAGAAGAATAAGCGTTTTAATAATGATTTGTTACAGAAAGTCAAGGAAATGGAATACATCAGTTTTTTTCTTCTCTAGCGCGTATATACAGTGTACATGGGAGGTAGCTAGAGAAGGTATTGTATTCCACACAAAAATTCGATACCAAAATTTCTCTGGAAATATATGTTTTGAGAGCCCCTGAATCTTAAAAAAGAGTATTTTATATATAAAAAAAGTTTGTGTGGACAATATCTCCTTAACGAAGATTATGTTAAATTCAAAACGTGGTATATAAGTTTAGTATCTCATAAAAATGTGACACGAAGATTTTCAAGCAAATCCCTCCACCTCAAACTACCCTTTACATGGAAAAAGTTGCGAATTTTTATATTTTCTCAAAAGTGGCTCTAATGGTTTGGATTAAAATACCATATATTAAAGTTATTTACATTGCAAATGTATTGTTTCTTGGGAATACCCTCAGAAATCCTCTTGCATAAGTGGCAAACTGTAAGAAATACGCATAAACTTACTTCACAAAAAAGTAGATTTCGTCAAAATACATATCCTTTACTTCTTTACTGTGAAGTTAACCGTTTCTGAGATAATCCTTGCTAATACTTTCCATTTTAAAACACCTATACTTTTATCAAACAGGAAATTGTCCGATGCAGAGAAGTGGATTTCAATGACAATCGCATTGCGACAGTTTTTAAAATAGTTTATTTTCGCTTTAGCATAGTTTCGCTTATAGTTAAAAGGAACAGAATAATAAGATAATTCTGCTAATGCGTTTTTCGAATAGCATGGAACTGAAAGAAGAAGAACTGACTTAATTGAAAGCTTTTAAAAATAGAAGCTCATTGTTTGGTAAACACCGTCCCACACGGTTGACTCAGAGAACTGGAAGGTAGTTTCGAGCTCATAATTTTGGTCAAAATACCACAACGTGGAGCTGGACATAAAAAATCAAGCACAGTCGAAGGACCTGCTCTTGACTCCCTAATGGCCACTCCTGGACGTTTATTTCAAGTGCCATCTTGAGGAGCTTGCCGAATATTTCCTTCCCTTGGGCCGTCGAACAAGGTGATGTTATTACATTGTTACATGTCTTCCATTGCTTAAAACCTTGCTTCCAATAATACGCCTTTGTCTTATTTATATCTCAAATACAGATTTTTTGAGTTACTTTCTCTAGCATGTATGTACAATGTACATAGCAGAGAAGGTATTGTATTCCACCCATAAATTCCATACCGAGATTTCGCCGGAAATGCACGTTTTCAGTGAAAACATCCTTAATATAATGTCTGGCATGTGTATTTGTGTGTTTGACTGTGGACAGCATAACTCTAAAACGCAAATCGGTTAAGTACCAAAAGTGGTATTTTAGTTAATTATCTCCCAAGGATGCGACACGAAGATTTTCAAGAGAATTTCCCAACCCCAAACCAACCTTTATATAGAACAATTGTCGAACATTTTGATTTTTTCAAAAATGTCTCGAGGACTTTTACTAAAATACGGTATATTTTAGATATTTACATAGCATATAAAATATATATTTTGGGAATAACTTCTGAAGACCTCTTCATTCATGACTTTTGCAAACTGTAAGTCATAAAAAATAGACAAAACGTTGTCACCCTAAAAAAATGTAGACCTCGTTAAAATACACAATTTATGTTGTATATATTTCGTGAAATTGACCATTTTCGAGGTATTTGTTGTTATTGGTTTCAGTTTTAAAATGCTTAAAATTTTCTCATACGGGAATTTGTCAACTCCTGGTCATACAAAGAAACTAATTTCAATCATAGAGCAACCAGCTTTTAAAAGATTTGACTATCGCTTTAGCCTAGTGCACTCCCTTATTTCTTTCTACTTACAAGGAAGCTCCATTTCTATTAATGTTTATCTAGATTGGCATGAAGTAAATAGAATAATTAATTATTTGTTACGGAGATATAGAGAAAGTCATGTAAATGTAATATAAGATATTTTTATCAGATTTGCACAAGTTCATAGGGTAAGAATCAAAAAGCCACCAAGGTCATTGCATTGCCATTACTACATCCTTTGTCCTATCCACATGGACACAGGACAGCATTGGGAGTGAACATATGTGGTCAGATATCGAGTTGACCAGACGCGGTTCACTGGAGCAGTGGTGTTATTTTCAATCAAGTAGTTACTCATTTGGCTGAAACATCTGAGACACACAACAGCTCTCCCAGCAAGAGGAAAATGTTTTACTTTCTTTAGCACGTATGTGCATACAATGTACATAGTAGCTAGAGAACGTATTGTATTCCAGCCAACATTCAATGAGATTTCACCGGGAATATAAGTTTTGAGGTTTTTATGAAAAGCTGTGTGTATGTGTGTGTCCGTTTGTGGGCAGTATAGCTCAAAAACGAAAATACCGTTAAATACCAAACTGTTACTTAGGTTTAGTATCTTCCAAAAATGGGACACGACGATTTTCAATAAAATGCCCCTACAACAAACTGTCCCTTACATGGATTTTTTTTTTTTTAAATGTTGCTTTTCTCAAAAATGGCTCTAACGATTTTTGATTCAAATAACGTGTATTAAACATATGTATATCACAAATAAAATGTATATTTTGAACTATCAGGGAATATCCTCTGAAGACCTCTTTATGAACTTGGATGAGTTTTGCAGAATTTTGCATAAAGGTTAAACCGTAAGAGATGGGCAAAAACTTGCTACACAAAAAATGTAGATCCCGTTAAAACATACAATTTATGTCTTATTCGTTTGTCTTGTAGAATTGACTAATTTCGAGATACTGTTTGTTATTTGTTTGTTTCAGTCATAATCTATTTACATTTTCTCAAACGGGACCATGCGAAGCGAATTGAACCTCAATTGTTTCACATAGTGGCCAGCTTTTAAAAGATTTGTCTATCGTTTTAGCCTAATGTATTCCCTTATTTCACTTCTACTTGCAAGGAAGCCAGCAATAAGACCATTTTGCTAATGTTTATCTCGATTAGGTTGATGTAGATAAAATAATAATATTTTGTATGAATAGTTTGTATATGGAGTAGCTAGAAGAGGATAACGTGAATGGAACATCAGAATTTTAGAAAAAGGTCGGTGTTTGTGTGCTGGGGGGGATGCAGCATAGCTCAAAAACGAAAAGACCATTAAATACAAAGTTTTGTTTTTAAGTTTAGTATCTTCCAGGGATGCAACACGAAGATCTTCAAATACACCCCCTGCTATAAACTACCCTTTACACGAACAAATGTATAAATAAATATATATTTATTTCTCAAAAATGGTTATAACGTTTTTATTAAAATGCGGCACATTAAAGATATTTGCATCAAAAATAACATTTATATTTTGAATTTTCTGGGAATAGCCTCTGAAGACCTCTTTATTCTGGATGAGATTTGCAGAATTTTGCATAACACATAATTTATGTCATATTTGTTTTTCCCCATAAAATTGACCATTTTCGAGATATTGCTTGTTATTTGTTTCAGTTTTAAATTAACTTTTCTCAAACGGGACCATGCAACGCGAACCGAACCCCAATTGTTTCACATAGCGAGCGGGTTTTAAAAGATTTGTGTACTGCTTCTCTTGTCTCCCTTTTACTAACACGGAAGTAAATAATGAGACCGTTTATGATAACGTTTGTCTTGATTAGCATGATGTAGATAAAAGAATACTCTTTTGAATTAATAGTTTGTCTATGGAACAGCTAGAGAAAGTTATGTGAATACAACACATCAGATTGAGTTGTTGGTTTCATCACACACACACGCGCGCGCGCGTCTATCTTTTTCTAAAAATTTGTTTATATATAGGGGACTCTAAAACATATAATTCCGGTGAAATTTCGGTATCGAATCTATGGCGGAGTGCAATACCTTCTCTCATACGTACTATGTAAAATAAAAACACTTTACTACCACGTACAATATAGATAATAGATATAGAAGGAATTACATTGTACCAAAAAATTCGAAGCTGATATTTCATCGAAAGTACATGTTTTGAGGAGCACTGAACAAAAAAAAAAAAAAATAAGAGAAAGATATGTAAACCTGTCTGTGTGGACCCTCCCGCCCCCCCCGCCATAAACTACGTGTCATCCGGCATGAAGAGGTCTTTAGAGACTATTGCCGTAAAATTCGAAATATGCATTCTATTCGTGGTGTAAATATCTTTAATATATGGTGTTAAATCCAAATCCTTAGAGCGATTTTTCAGAAAGTCGAAAATTCCGAGAAAAAGAACCTTTCATGAAAGACCTCTCCATACTGGATACATTTCCATAACTGGTAAGCGATAGACAAAAATTTTACTGTACAAAAGATGTAACGTCGTTAAAGTACACAATACATGTCAAATGCTTCTTTTTTTATGGAGTTAACCTCTTCCGAGATATTCCTTGCTTTTAGTTTACGGCTCCCAATACTTATACTTTTCTCAAACGAGTTGTCATTCGTTTTTCTTTCTTTATCCTGGTCATGCGAATAGAATGGGATTTCAAAGCTATTAGATAGCGATCATCTCTAAAAGATTTTAATATTTAGCCTTATCTTGTATCTATAAGAAAATATATAATAAAACCATTTATTGCTAATGGTCTCAATTAGGATGAAGTAAATAGAAAAATAGGCTTTTGTAAGAACATTTCTTTGCGGCGTAGATAAAGTAAGTCAAATGAATGTAACATATTAAGAATTTTTTTCAACAGTTGTGAGCAATGGGGGAAATGTTTTCAGGATATATTTCCAAACTCGAACTTCATTTTGTTTTTCCACTTAGATTGTTTACATGTTTACTGGGATGTTTTTATGGAGTGATGAAACTTTATTAAAGGTCCATGGCACACTCAGAAAACATGAGACTGTTTACCGTGTACCTTTCTGGTCTCTTGCGTATGGTAATAAAACTGGAGTTACACCGTCGTCCAAACCACAACGAACGTAGCGAACTAATGCAAACGAAGTTAGCCAATGTAGCATCTCTTTTTATCTGCACGTACGTAAACCAAACGGAAGGCCTTTTAACCTTTTTGCGTTGATATTCAGTTAGCTTGGTTCTTGGCAATTACAAAGCTTTTGATCTTTTAATTTAATTCTTCTTTGATCCTTCCTGTAAGTTTTGCATTATCGAGAGCAAACCATACAGAATAAAGAGAAATAGGTTCTATGAATATCAAAGAGTAATTAAAATATCGTTGATGTAAGTCTTAATACGCATACAAAGTCTGTAGCTATAAATGAATATGTATTATACTTTCGGACAATAGTGTATTTGAGTATATGCACTTTCTTGAATCAAGCCTTAGGCTAAAATGAGTTATATGTTATATCTTCTTCTATTGTGATGGCAAGTTTACGTACGAATCGGTAGCAGAGCGCACCCGGATCGCTTTACCTGGCCAACTAGGTGCGGCTATTGTTCCGACCGGTCTCAGAGTAATAGCGTGTAACAAACATAATAACTGCTCAAAGCTCCCTCCTGCACCTTGCTACCTCCTGACAGTTTGGGTAATGCTGCTACAGTAGATTTTTTGGGCATGTTCGAGTAATTTCTTCCAGAATATTCCGCCTTGTATACCGACCTGTAAAGGGGTTCACTGAGGTCGGACAAGTGTTGCAAACTACTGCTAGCCAAAAGTGCCCAGATGCTAAATTTAAAGTCGCTAGGATAACGATAAATCAAAATGACCAGCATAGCTAATCAAAATCAAACTTAAAAGCAAAATTACCTTACGCAATCACATGAAAAGTGGCTCATCTTCTCTAGAGCCTCTGCCACCTCGACAGTAGATGACGTTCTGGTTCGCACGGGACTGTGTGAACGCTGTTTATGTGCCAATTTTTTGTCCGAATAACGCATTTTCCTGTATCCTAAGAACATTTCTGCAATGCAATATTCAGTCACAGGTGAGCACATAAGCTGATGCTTTAGCTTTGTTTGGAAATAATCCTTTCTATTTTCACATTGGAATGCGGAAGGGAGAATCCACTAGTTCTTTACACGGATTTGAACCTACGCATGTTAGTAGCAACATATTTCAGAAGCCCACTTGCTGACAATGTTATGTCATTTTATAACATATCAGTTACGCCAGTGATTGTATCAGTTTTAAATACTTTTTATGATGTGTAATTTTATTTTATATTTAAAAGTCCAATTCTTCAGTTGACACATATTTCAAGCCAAATATTTAAATACACTACAATGTTCTCTAAATAAGTACTAAAATCTCCGGAAGATAGCACTGCTATTCTTACATTTCTGTCGCTATTTCTTCAAAAAGACTCCAGATCTAGCGATTTGTTCCTAGTGGTTTGTTTGAAATGCCTGCTACAGACCCTGATAGGCTATAAATAAAAGATAAGTTCATAGTAAACAATTATTTTGAACTTGAACAATGAGCTCAGTCATCCTCCTCCTTTCCGTATCATACATTTTACAGCATGTACTAGGGCCGTTCTTTTTTCAACCTCCGATAGGCTATAAATAAAAGACAAGTTCATAGAAAACAACTATTTTATTACTATACGTTTTTTACACTTATGGTTACTTTTCAGCATAATCACCGAAAAGATTGAGACATTTATGGTACCTGTGCACAAGCTTTGCAATACACGCTTCAAAAAGGTTGCCGCCAATGATTTCAAATGAGCATTTGTTGGTTTGAAAGTGCTGCCCTCCTAGCCACGTCTTCAGTTCAGGGAAAAGGTGAAAGTCGCTGGGTGCCAGGTCAGGACTATACGGTGGATGATCGAAAATGTCCCTTGAAACTGTTCAAGGAGCCGATGGATTATGCCAGCTGTGTGTGGACATGCGTTGTCGTGGATCAACACAATTCCTGAAGTCAGCATTCCTCTTCGTTTGTTTTGAATGGCTCTCCGCAAACGTCGTAAAGTACAAAGATCTTCAAAACAACGTGTGTGTGTGTGTGTGTGTGTGTGTGTGTGGGTGTGTGTGTGTATATATATATATATATATATATATGTTAGGATAAGTAACACAATTTAAGTAACAGGACATGATTTTTAATTAATTATAAATGAAATCTAAGGGCAATAAATATTAATGTTTATAAACTACTTATTGCAATTATCAAATGTTGAGATACACCTTGCTGTTTCACTAAATTCCATAACTTATTCCAGTTCAATTATAAATAGCATGGAGGTTGCTATATTATATTTTATGTTTTTCAGTTATTTTTCTAGCAGTAAATGTACAATCTAAATAAGATCTGGCTTTTCTCAATCCATTTTGGAACACTAGAATAGTATTCTCCGATGTTACATTTAGACTAGTTTTTTCCTTCCCATTACAATTAACGTGCTTACTTACGACTGGCTACAACCTCTTCAGTTAGACATTAAAATAGTTAAACCATGTGATGGTGACTTATAATGACACCCATTAGAACAGAGGTGGTATAGATAAAGTATTATCCTTGGCGACAGGCGGTCTCATTGTTTTCAGTTTTATGACGTGCCCTTTTTTTAGTGTCTTCTGCAAAATGGGTCTCATTTCGCGGAGAATTAGGACGGTTAAAACCAACTCATAAAAGATATAGCTTGTCATCCAGTGTCTGGAATTCATTTCAATTAAGATATTTCTTTTTCTCGCGATTATTAGCCTGGAAATAAAACTGGCACGTCTTTCAGTACCGGTTTGGGTTCGAATTGTCCCTAAAGAGGATAGGCTTCTGAAAAAGCGTGTTCGCAATCGGCCCCGGCTTGCATTTAAGACTGTTGTACTTGCCGACCCTTCATTACATGTATACGGGAGTAAGTAATGCGACAATATACTTCATCACATGTTTGGTTTTTATCGCAGATTGTGATCAGTAATGAATAAAGGTCTTCTAGACCTGACATTCCTTATCCAGCGATAGAAGTATAACATTAACCGAGAGAGATTTCAACGTCGTTTATGAAAACCAGGACCTACCGAGAAAACTACCTGAGCTGTTCCTGATGTGACAAGTGAGTGACTCTGTACATCAGACAAAATTATTGAATTGATACGTGAGCTGCTTGAAAAAGAGCCTCTGCTCCTGATTTCCATAGCAAATATCCGTAATTTTACAAGAAGACGTTAGAGATAAAAGCTTACCACACTCAATTTTACATGGACTTCTGGAAGATGATTACCTATTACTAATGTGTGCACAATTAGTAGACTAGATCGAAGTAAACTTTGGCGGAGTAGATATAATCTCTTTAGTGTTGATGCTACCCTCCACATCTGTTGAATGGTCAACCGACACAACTGTCACATCTGAGCCCCAAAAACCACTGGAATTTATGACATGAGAGAGGCATTCATCAAAGGTTAATGTGTGGTTTGGAATGACAACGTTACAAGTGTGTAGTCCGTTTTTCTTCGGGGGGAAACGGTAATAAAAACACTTTACTTTGATATCTTCCAACAATTGCTACAGCCATAAGTAATTCAAGATGATATAGTAATTTATGGTGTGTTTCAGCAGGATGGAACACTATGTCACTGATCAAAATTACCACGAAGATCGATTTGAAAATTGCTACACTGATAGGGGATTCGTAACAGAACCTGAGCTCCAATGTCCCCAAATACATTTTTTCCACCTGGGGATTTCTAAATCTAAAGATTACCGAAACATAATCAATGGTTTGTTAGTGTGTAAAATCCCCAATCTGCAAACAGTTGCACAAACTACTCTACAAAATGTCCCTTATGTGGATAGATATATAGGTGAATTTTAACATAACTGTATAGATTGTTGTAAATTATTCATATTTTTTATCTTTTGTTGACTTCAAATGCTGGTCTTAACGTAATACATGTGTAATGATTTTCCAGTGCTATCCATAAATGAACGACCGTCAATATTGAACTTTCTATCTCCTTTCTTCAGATCTAAGGAAGTAGCTGTGAAGGCCGCAAGCGTTTTAATGACGATCGATCGTCATTAGAAATACAAGGTACTTTTTAATAATTGTACTTTTTAACAATTCATCTATGTAGACACTCGACAGCATACAAACTTGTATGCAAACATACTTTCTCTTCCACGTAATTATAGTAGTTAGGATTCATTTCAGCAAAAAAATGCCTATACCTTTGAAGTGCTCCGAGGTCAGAAATAGCCTTTTTGGAAAAAAAAAAAAAAAAAAAAAAAAGGTCCGTGTGAGTGTGAATGTGTGTGTGTGTGAGAGAGAGAGAGAGGGAGGGAGGGAGGAGAGGCGCTTGCATGCGTTTAGGAATACCATAAAAAGGACCAAAATTTACATAACTACGAAAATTGCCATCTAAATTCAGCATTTTCCTAGGATGTTAGACGCAATATTTTCATAGACAATAATCTCGAACTCACGACTTCTATTTGGTAAGACCATTTACTAAATAAAATAATATTAATATGTCCTCCATGTCCACATAATGTGAGACGGTAAGCTCCTCTCAGCACTTTTTGTGTGGAACTACTGAGCAGATATTAATCAAAAGTTAAACTGTTAAGTTATTCTTGTAAAGACTACTGTATGAGATTGCATTTCTATTCTTAGTACGTTTATGATTTTTTTCGAAAATTCTTAATCTTTCTTTTAAATTATAAAAAGTTTGTTTTATGAATACTACATATAATATGCATATAACAGATATTTATAATTGTTAGATAAACGCGTGTAAATGTATCGTGTTGATAGGGGGTAACGAATTCTATTTCTTTAGGCATTTAAAATGAACTTCCATTCAATAAATTTCTCCTGCTATTTGTCCAGGCTTTATCTCATTTTTGATCCAGTAAGTTACTGAATGGAACTTTGTGGAATGTGGATCTGCTTTAGGGGATGCTTCTATATTTCGGTGATGCTATAGATAACTCTTTGAAGTATTACTCGCACGATTCATGTTACATTAAGTCTCAATTACACTGGGCGACTTTGTTCCCTGCCTTGTCTGTAGATGACAGTAGTTTATTACCTGCCTTTGTTCAAAATTTCAAAAGTGTATCGCTGCAGGCAATCCGGGCATTTCAAAAGGCCAGACTAACGGCAAGCTACTTAGATAGGGACATGTCATCAAGTTTATAGAACTAGTCCGATTAAAGAGAACGTTAATTTAAATAAACGCACAGTACTTGGGTAATTAACTAAAAATGTAATACATCCTTATTGAAAAACTTCGTGTTGCATCCTTGGAAGACGTGCAACAAATATCAAGTTTGGTATAAATAGGTTTTTCGTTTCTGAGTTACGCTGTTCACTGGCACCCACTCTCACAAACGCGCGCGCGCAAGAACCTTTTTCTGTAAAAGCTTTGTTTTCATTTATAATTATTTATGGAATCTTAAAACATTATATATTCGGTGAAATCTCGAAATAGAATTTTTGGATGAAATACAATACTTCGCCTACTAACTATAGTAAAATTGAAAGTAAAAAGGAATTTATTGTGAATATTATTTCAAACCCTCCCCCCGAAACAAAATTCAGAATAGAAGTGAACAATATATGGAAATTATAGCCTTGTTTAGTTTTACTACTAATATCATTTACTGCTTCATATTAATCTCACTTTTCGAACTATGTTCGATTAACATTTTACTTGAAAATCTTCAGATAATCGTCGATGGTTAAGTTATTTGTTCTGGTATTCTTTAGTTTATCGCGTTAAGGGATACTGCTAGTGAAATTTATCTACAATCGAAACTCGCTTTTTTATAGAAAATATTTGCTAGAAAATTTGGGAATTAATAGATAATCAACATTCAGTGCCCCCCCCCCTCTCTTGCTTAGGGCTCTGTGGCCATTCAAAGATCGTGCAATACACCGCTTTCCTAGAATACATTTTATAAAGCAGCGTTTTTCTCAAAACTACATTTTCATACTTTCAAAATGTTTCGCGCGTCTGTTTTTGTTTAAATACAACGTATTTAATTTTTAATCCCTTTATTTTATAGTTGCAGGATGATATTTAATTCAGGATCTATTATTTGAGTGTCGTTAATAGTTTTAATAAATATTCCAAACTATTATCTTAAAGCTATATCAATATATTTACCTTTTGAATTTAAACCAATTTTAAAGGTATTTGTGTAACATTTCCCAGAATGTGCAAAAGTATCTACTGTAATATTACAGGCGAAAATATTATAAGATTAATAGTCAGTTAAAAAAAAAATTAAATGTATTAATGAAAAATGAAGTTACCGAACATCACCAGTAAAGTATTTATGTGTGGTTCAGATTCAAAAAATGCCAAACAATTTGCTCAAGTTTTGAGGCGTGTGGAACATTTTAATTATAGAATATTTACATAATAAAATTTATGAAATAATTTATATGTTGCAAAGTATTTGTCCAATTTGAATTAAATTTGGTATTCATATTGACAAAACACCTAAGCGATGGAAGTAAAATTTTCAGAAAAGTCTATACAAAAATATAGAAATTTGATATTTCCCAGTGTCCTAAATGTATTCTTAAATAAACTTGGGCTCTTAATATTCAAGCGGCTATTGAGGACGCCAATGCAGTCGCATCGAGCAGGATAAATTCCGTAGCGGCTCAGAAGCCACTTAGCGTTTCCCATTTTACTCTTTGACAAGTGTCACATGGCTGTCATATAAGATTGACGTATATAGCTATGTTATGAAGGCACCCCATCTAAACCTGTCCAAAACTTTCTCTACTTTGTATTTAGTACATAGGTTAAATATGGTAGATACTGTATTTCACCCGAAATTTCACTCAGATTTCATTGAAAATAAACGTTTTGGAGCTCCCTGTTTATATAAAAAAAGCATTTTAAGAAAAATGTGCGCGTGTGTATATGTGAGTGTTTGTCAATACAATAACTCAAAAGTGAAAAATTGGTTAACCACCAAAGTTGATATTCAATTTCAACAGCTTCCAAGAACACCACGACAAGAAGATTTTCAAGAAAGTTCCACCGCCCCAATCTACTCATTTCATGGACTTATTTTGATTTTTTTTTTCATAATGACTCTTAAGGGTTTTATTAAAATACCCATATTAGATATACATACTTACATGACAAATAAAATTTGGATTAGCCTCTGAAGTCATTTTCATTATGGATGACTCCCCTCTCCCCATAACTGCTAAACCGTAAGAGTTAGACAAAATCTTACCCCCCCTCCAAATAACATAAGTAGACCTCGATAGCGCACATAATTTGTAATTTTTAATTTTTTGTCGATTAAACATTTCCGGGATATTCCTCGTTTTGGTTTAAATGTTCCAATACTTTGCCTATGGTTATCTCAAATTAGAAGTCATTCGTTTCCTTTTTACTTTCTCTAGCTCCGTATGTACAATGTACATGTTACTTAACTAAACCTTTAAGAGAACATTTTTAAGTCCCCCCCCCAAAAAAAAATTAAAGATAAAAGTAAAAATCTCCTCCATGCTAAATATATTAACTTATCATATCGAGGAATAGAGAAGTATGGTATTCCACCTAAAAATTCGATGTTGAGATTTCACCGGAAATACATGTTTTAGGACTCCCTGAATTCAAAAAAAGCATTTTTAGAAACAGGTTCGTGTGTGTGTATGTCTGTCTGTCTTTCTGTCTCTGTGTCTGTGGACCGCATATCCCAAAAACGAAAAGGCGGTTAAATACCAAACTTGGTATTTAAGTTTGGTGTCTTCCAAGGATGCGACATGAACATTTTCAAGAAAATCACCCCACCCCTAACTACCCTTTACAAGGAAAAATTTTCGAAAGTTTTGTTTTTCTTAAAAATGGCTGTAACGATTCTGATTAAAATACCACATATTAAAGCCATTTCTATTACAAATAAAATGTATATATTGCATTTTAAGGGAATAGCTTCTAAAGACCTGTTTATTCTGAATGAATTTTGCTTAGTTTGGCATAACTAGTAAACCGTAAGAGATAGTTACTTACTATACAAAAAATGTAGATCTTGTTAAAATACACAAGTTATGTCATATACATTTTTTTTTCGTGGAGCTTACCGTTTTCGAGGTATTCCCTATTATAAGTTTCAATTGTGAGGTACTTCTACTTTTCTCAGACGGAAGTGTGTGTCTGTGTTTCTTTTGTTCTACTGGTGAAGCAAAGAAGCGATTTGCAATGACAGCTTTTAAAAAAATTGACTATCACTTTGGCCTTGTGCATTCCCTTAGTTCCAGTCTACTTATAAGGAACTAAGTAATAAAATTCTGCTAATGTTTATCTCGATTAGCATGGTGTTGCAAGAAGAGTTATCTTTTGTAAGAAGTTGTTTGTAGAGTAGCTAAAAAAAGTCATGTGAGTGTAACACATCAAATTTTTTGTTTTCTCTTCATCCTGTCCATGCAAATAGAACGGAATGTCAACGCCGTCACATAGCTACCAGCTTTTAAAAGATTTGACTATCACCCTTGAACATACGAGTATAAGAAAATGTGTAATAAAACCATTATTGTTAATGGGTATCTTGGTTGGCGTTAAGTAGCTATAAGAATAAGAAGAATCGTTTCTCCCGCAATAGACAGAGAAAGTCGCGTGAATGTAACACATCAGATTTTTCAATTAGTTTTAACGTTGGTTTTTTATCACTGACCTGTGACGCACAAATGTTTTTAACATGAGGCTATAATGCACTCTCCGCTCTGTATTGAGTTTGCAAAACTGTTTACTAACTTGTACCAAAGGGAGAGGCAGAAACAAAAAAGAAAAAACAGAGACGGAAGAAGCGAAAATAACTTGGCTATTCCAGCATCCATTACACTTACTTTCCTGTTTGAAGCATGCAAATGACATTAGTAGCGAGGGAAGATAAAATGCAATTACCAGCAACATTTAAAACTTCCTATTAAGCAAAAGGCCATTTCCTGATCTCCCACCGAACAAACTACAGTCGTGAAGCCCATAAAGTTTCGAGGCAGGAGGTAACGCTCATCAATTGCCAGCCAACTGCAAATAAGAATTTCACATGCTATCCTGAATGGGATATTAAGAGATTGCATATAAGTGCCAAAAGTGACCTTCACATATTACCAGTAATAAAAAGCATATGGCTACTCACTTTGGCCATCGTGTGTATTTGAGTTTTGATAAATATTAGTAAATGCTGAATTCTTGGAAATAACAGCTAAAGAGTATAACTTATGTATATACACACATACAGGGTGTTAATGAACCATACCGAAATGTTTTCACAGAATCTGTAGATTACATAAATAAGTAATTTGAGATAGGAAACTTATGGCCTGTTTATTGAAATGTCGAAGTAACGGCTATAAGTTTCTGAAGTGCCAGTACGCCACTGGCTAATTTATCAACCATTCCAGAGTATAACACGAAAAACGAAGGGACATATTACAGCGTACCTCTCTAGCGCAGTGGTTGTGATACTGGCTTTCAAGTTAAAAGATAGTTTCCGAGTTCGGGTCTCGTTCACGTATCGCGGCACTTCGTCTGGAATGAAAATAATAATAATAATAATAATAATAATAATAATAATAATAATAATAATAATAATAATAATAATTTACTCTATGACAGGAATCGAACTCGTGACCTTTGGGATAGGAGCTTCCCACGTTACGCATTAAGCCACCAGAGCAGTTGAAAAAACGCCTCCAGAGTAGGCTACAAAACTCAAGAACGTAGTTAACGAATGTGCAGTGTCGTACTGTCAAGTGATTAATTCGAGATTTTACAGATTTTTGCGACATTAAATCTTGAGAACGCTAGTAACGAACTGCTAAAAATCGATATTTTTATACTCGGGCAGCAGTTTTAAAGACATTTTAAGCCATTTTTTCAACTTGCTTTGCTTTCTCAGAACCTGATACCCACACGTTTAAAGCTATGTAGCTGCGTTATGTTTATCTGGGTACCATGCACCGCCGATCTCAAATTACTTATATTAGTCACGTGCACAATCTCGCAAATTATTTTGGTGTAGTTCATTAACAACCTGTGTGTGTGTGTGTGTGTGTGTGTGTGTTTAGAGAGAGAGAGAGAAAGAGAGAGAGAGAGAGAGCTAAAATTATGGCATTTTAAGGTAGTACACAAAGATAAAAATTCTGTGTTCCATTCGCAAGACATCTGGTTCTGCAAACTATTTTAACAAAATATTGGTCGTTTATCTACTTAGTGCTAATCAAGATAAACTGAAATGATAGCTGCTAATTGCCTCTAAATTTGTTTATTGTTGCGGTAGAGTTCATTTTTGTGACTATGACTGATATGTGTCTGTAACGAAGATGCTGCCCATTCGCTGCTGCTGTTACCTTTGAGTAGCTGGTTCTTGCCTTGAATAATGTCGTCGTGTAGAGCAAATTTGACTAATCAGGGGTGATATGAATGCATGTACATAAAAAAATAAACTACTGTCTGTTTTTATTTTCTCTACACGTATAGTGTATAGAGAAGGTATTGTATTCCACCCAAAAATTCTATACTAAGATTTCACCGGAAATACATGAATTCAAAGAAAGCATTTTTAGAAAAAATGTCCGCATGTGTATGTATGTCTGTGTGTGTGTGTGTGTGTGTTTGGACAGCATAGCTCAGTAATAAAAAGTCCATTAAATACTAAACGTAGTATTTAAGCTCAGTATCGTCCAAGGATGGGACATGAAGATTTTCAAGAAAATCCCCCACCCCAAACTACCCTTTCCGTGGAAAACTTTTCGACTTTTTTTTTTTTTTTTTTTTTTTTTTTTTTTTTTTTTTTTTTTGTTGAAAAATGGCTGTAACGGTTTTGATTAAAATACCGTGTATTAAATATATTGACATGATGCATAAAATGTATCCCTTGAATTTTCTGGGAATAGCCCCTGAAGTCCTGAATGACTTTATGTAACTAGTAAACTTACTATAGTAAAATGTAGATCTCGTTAAAAACAAAATTTATGGTATTTACATTTTTTTTCCCTTGGAGTGCAAAAAAGAGTTGCAAAGAAACGGATTTCAATTACATAGCAACCGCCTTTTAAAAGCTTTGACTGCCGCTTTAGCCTAGTGTATTCCCTTAATTCTCTTCTACTTGCATGAAAACAAGTAATCATTTCTATTAATGTTCATCTAGATTAGCATCAGTCTGTTTGCAGAACAGTTGGAGAATTCCTTTTGAATGATACACGTTAATTAACGTCTCAAAACCGAAATGCTCTTATTACTTAGTTTCCTATAAGGGGAATTAGGAAATAAATTAGCTTAAAACCACAGTCAAGTATTCTAAAAGCTGTCGCTTTGCGATTGGCCTTGAAATGTGATTCTCTTTCTATGGCCGGGAGTAAAACAAAAGAGAGATGGGGGCTTCCCGTTTGAGAAAGGTTCAAGTATTTTTAAATTGAAACCAATAACAGAGAATATCTCTGAAATGGTTAGTTCTACAAAAACTGTGTATGACATACATTATGTGTTTTAACAAGATCTGCATTTGTTATGCCGTGAATTATTTCTTACCAGTTATCCAAAAGTCATCCAGGTCAGAATGAAGAAGTCTTCAGACGCTATTCCCAAGAAATTCAGGATAAACATTATATTTGCATGTTAACATATTTAATATATCGCATTTCAATCAAAATTTGTTAGATCCATTTTTTAGAAAATGAAACAATTCAAAAAAGTTCAATGTAAAGGATATTTGGATGTGGGAGATTTCCATCGTCCTCCGTCCAGTTTGAAACCGTGACCTTGGGAACCAGAGGCTAACTGGTACTTCTAAATAGCGGAGGACGACTATCGTTTTGAGGATAATCGTATTATTGGCTTTTATTGATTATAATAAAGATGAAGACTGCCTTCGTGGTGAGCGAGCTGACTTCTCATCCGGAGGTTCCGGGTTCGATTCCTGGTTGGGGCGGGGAATTTTTCTTCAACCAGAATTAGTCCCTATCCCCCACAGAGCCTGGAAGTATGTGTGTGTGTGTTTGAGGAAGGTAAATGATATAAAGAACCCACAGACAACCAGTTATTTCTAATGCAAAGCCCCCGATATGACCTTAGACGTTAAAGGGGGCTATAATAATGAAATAATTAAAAAGAAAACAAACAAAAATAAACATGTATTTTCTTCAAGAATATCATTCTGCAGGTGTCATTTTATTAATTTCACATTTTCTTAAACCCTGTGTAAGATAATCTCCGATGGCTTTTGCATGTTGCGGTTGCTTATACATTATGTGCGCACGCTTGAGTGTTTGCGTGTTTGTGTGCGTATATCAGCAAAATGACACATGATTATGTAAATTATTTATTTTTTCTTTCTTTAGCACTCTGTACAGTGTACACAGTAGATAAAGTATTTTATTAATTTCGAAAATTCTAAACCGAAATTTTACCGAAAAAGCACGTTTTGAGACCCCTGAATACAAGAAGCGTTTTTAGAAAAATCTCGTGTGTGTATCTGTGGACAACATAATCAAAAACGACAGGGAGGAAGAGCCACTGTGGAGGGTTCCTAACACATTTCAAACAGTTTTCTTCTCGAAGTTGGGAGCGCTAAGAGCCCGCGCCCCAGGTATGTCCAAAAGCACTGACTCTACAGACGACTTCCAACGCCATCCCGTCGCCGAGAGCTGCATTTCCTGAGCGCAGTCATCACAGTCCTTGCCGGCACTTACAACCCTGAAAGAGAACGCTTGGATGAAATGGAGATAAAATGAAGCGGCAGGAAGTTGTGAGGAATGAAGAAGCCTGCCCAACATTTGCCTTGTGACCGGAAAACTCCCGGAAAAAAAACCCCAAAAATCATGGACCACAGAGATCGGTCGCGGGAATCGAGCCAGTTACAGACGAAACGACTAAGTCACCTCGTTTGGTTAACTACGTATGTGCAAGGAAATACACAATAAAACAATTTCTGCAAATGTTTTTATGATTAGCATAAAGTATTTAGAAGAATAAGCTCTTATAATAGTAGTGTTTTTGAATAATGGGTAAAGAAAGCCATGTAAATATAACCCATCATGTCTTCTAAATTTGAGACGAATACTTTCTGGAGTCACTGTATATGCCCATAAACCTCTAACCGTTTTTTGAACGCAACTTTACGACTGCTATGTAGAAAGGGATCACTTTTGTGGGAAGAACAAACAGTAGAGATAGAGCAGAGAAAGAAATGAAGGACATCAACAAGCAAATGGTAGCATTATAAAGTTTATTTGCCTAGCCTAATGGGTGACCGTCTCGTGTAACTCCCAACCGGTTGGACAAAAGTAACGTCCAGGCGAAAGAGCCGGCCGTAACACACAATGGGGACATTAATCCGGATCAAGTATTACAGGCGTAATTCCCACGTGGATCTAAAATTTCACTAAAAGGTGAAGCACGCATTCAGGATTACGTTTCATTGGGGTACAAGTCCTTTGTGGGGCTCCAGGCCAGAAACAATGACTGATGAAAACAGGGGACAAAAGAAAATCCTCAATAGGCAGAACATTTAATGTGTTTGGTTTCTTGTAACATTTGCTTTATAAATAAAAAGAGGAAATTTGATTTCCGCCTTCAGCATTTCTGCTATCAAGTAACCGTGAATAAAAACAGTTTGATTCGTTTTTACTTTCTCCTGTACGGTTGTACAATGACAGAAGTCACTCTATTCCACCCAAAAGTTTGATACGAGATTTCAATGGAAATAAATGCTTTGAGACCCCCTGAATCTAATATATATATAGCATTTTTGGAAACATTTAAGAAAATCTGCTCAACACAAACTACCATTTACATGGAAAATATTTCGAAAATGTTGATTTTCTCAAAATAGCTCAAACGATTTTAGTTAAAATGCCATATGTTCAAGATATTTTCATGACAAACGAAATGCATATCTTGAATTTTCTGGGAATAGCCTTTGAAGCCCTCTTAATTCTGGATGACTTTTGTATAATTTTTGTGTAACTGGTAAATCGTAAGAGATAGACGAAAACCTACTACAAAAATGTAGACATCATAAAACATAATTTATGTTGTATACATTTGTTTGTGGAGTTAATCGTTTTCTAGATATTACGAGTTAATGGTTTCATTTTAAGCTACTTAAACGTTTCTCAGATGAGAAGACATCTTTTTTTTTTTTTTCACTCCTAGCAAGCAAAGAGAATCGAATTTTATTATTTTTTTTCGCATGGTAACCAGCTTTTAAATGATTTGATTATCGCTTTAGCCTAGTGTATTCCCGTTGTTCGTCTACTTACAAGGAAGCAAGTAATTAGACCAATTCTGCTAATGTTTATCTCGATTAGCATGATATATCTACATAAAAAGACAACCTTTTGTAAGAAAAGTTTTTTTTTGGAACAGTTAGAGAAGATCATGTGAATGGAACACACATATTTTTTTAGAGTAAAATAGGATTACAGTATCATTTTCTTCTGACTTATTTTAGGTATAATTGAAAATCAATACTTTTTAAGTGGAAATCAAATGTACAAAAATGGCAAAAAATGTGATTTTAGGGGAAACTGACTTTTTATTGGAAATTGAATCCTCGTTATATATATAAAATTTACTCACGTATTGTTACACCTTCCATTACATTTTCTCCTAACACTTTTAACTTGTTATATACTAAAATATGCTTCTTTATTATGAAAACTAGAAAAGCTGCATTTTGATTATAATTTCGGTTGGATTTGTTTGTAAATATTCAACACATTATTATACTCATTTAACCTAGTATTGCATTATAACTAGCAATTTTGGTCACTTATAATAAACCAGCCGTAATTTTTAAACAAAGTTGACACAATTTGAGTGAAATAAATAACCATTTTAACACTATAAACTCACAAACTAAAAATACTGCTGCCTGATCTGAAAAGGACAGTTGCGCTGCCAACAGGTCCAATTTAAATTTTTAAATTATGATAAAGTTGAAAAGCGAACAAAATGCTCCGGAAACATTTTCTGAATTATATTCTTTACCAAATTAAAATAAGAAAAATGTTGTAGTAGTGGCTGAAATGTTTGAAATGTCTTAAAAATGTTTGTATCGTATTTTTACTTTCTCTACTTAAAGTAGAGGCACCTAAAAAATAGGTATCAACTATTTCATCGGAAATAAATGTTTTGACACGTCCCGAATAAAAAAGAGAGAAACAAAATTGAAAAATATGTATGTACGTGTAAGTGAAGATCCTGAAGTTCTATACTAAATTTAGTGTTTTACTTTTTGAGTTACTTTTGACTTAACCACTCTTTTCTGAAAACACCTTTTGAGGAAATGGCTTCGGAGCCCAAAATGTGCATTCGATTGATATCGAACTTTGGGATAGATAAAGAGTACTTTCGTAGCTACGGGTAAGAAAACTAATATTGTAAGCTAGAGCTGCAGAAGTTAATTATGTTAAATGAATCAGCACTTTTAAAAGAAGTCATTCATTTAAGTAGATCATGAAATACTAATGATCTTTAAGTTTTTTGCACGAAATATTTCAAGATATTTGAATAATTATTATGATAAGTAATTTCAAAGAAGAATCTCATTAATTGTATATTTTCTTTTGTTACAGGTCAGTTGAGTTGCTGAGTTTACCTACCATTGTTCGCAGGAACTTCTTCTGGTAAATATATTTTATATCTCTGTAATGCTACTATAAATAATTTATAACGACAGCTAGAAATAAAGAAAATGAACTATACAATATTATAAAGACCAGTTACACCAGTCGTTTTTAATAATAGCTGAATTTCCCGTACTGTATCAGCGTTATAAAGTCAAGTATATGCGTTAATTTATGAATCCATGGATATAAAAAACAAAAGAGAATGTAAATGTAGTAGAAAAAACTGAAGTGTATGTTGAGTATAATTAAGTTTTTAAATCCCCATGGTCACATAATAATGTATAGCTCTTCCTCTCTCATTCCCACCGCGTTTTTTCTCATACAACGTGGTTCATATGTTCAGGAATAATACCTCTGGGACCAGATTCTCAAATCGATGTCGGGAGCGCTTCTCTGTGAACGCTTACTTACAACAGAGGTTATTATTCTCGATGATCGTTCTTAACACGTGGCATTCTAACTTAAGGAGAGTCGAAATGCCCTATTTTGCCGTTTGAACCATTATCTCAGCAACTATTTAAAATAATGAGCCTAATTTTCCAAGCTATATTCAGCAAAGCTTTTACTGTTCATTGATGAAAAATAAAATACTTCTTTTCATCAGTAGGAAAGGCATAATTTTTTAATAAAGATTTTAAAATTTTATTGAAAACTTATGATTTTTAAATTTAAAAAAATAACTATATACATAAAAACTTTTTGGTTAAAATAAAGCCTATCTAGGTCCAAATGTGTGGTAAAAATTTCAGCCCTTGGTATCAATTGGTTTCTGAGATAATGGTACATTTGTACAGAAAATTTTACTGCTTCAGAAATTTCTTTCAGACATATAATTAAAAACAACGTTACGCAACTTGAAAACACAATTTCGCAGTATATCAAAATCCTCACATGAAGGATTTATGAGCGGGATGCAAATGCTGCATACCTAAAGCAAGACTTTTCGATAAAAATATAACAAAATATATCTTCTCTAACACTAATATTTAAAAAGTTGATGTTTTACCAAGTAAGAGTACCAGAATGTTCCAACAAACTATTACGCCGGATTATTTTCAATAATATTTTAAAATTGTTTACAATTAGAGTAGCTCTATGTAAGTTACCAAATTGAGCGGGAGATTTGAAATATTCATATGGAATTAAAACATAAAAATGGAAAGAAGTTATGAATATCCCATTTCGACTCACCTTAATTCATAACACTCAGTTGAAGGCTAAGACGAAGATTGTCTTAGAACATCATTTAGAACTACAGGGAATGTTTATGGACGGAGGTGATTGCTAAATAGAAGCCTTTATCAATAATATGAAATACTAAAACCTCGAACTCAGGCGGTAATGTCCGCGGCCTCCCCTCCTCCTCCCCGTAAAGTTTTTGCATGCTCCACTACTTGTGTAGTACTACATATATTGCGCACACGTTTAAGATAAAATTATGAATCGTTAAGAGGGTATATCACATTGTGCACACACACACATACACACACACATGAAATATTAATGCCTGTACTGCATTTGCATTTAGCGTACATGTACAACTTTCAGATTTCTAGCTTAGGACATACCACAATTTGGATTTGTTGCAGTAGACATTTTGAGAACGGCAAGTAGTTTACTTCGGCTGCTTGATAATGGAGAAAGGGCACTTCTAATTCTACCCATTGCATTCCGTGCACAAAGGACATCATTCACTACCAATTTCATCAGGAATAGTAGGAATTTCCTTTCCTACCAGTGCAATAAAAATCCGATGTATTCCAATCGCATTACTGTATTTAGTTGTACAATAGATTATTCTTACAGTAGCTGATCCGTCTCTCTACTTTGTACTAATCAAGATTGACAGAAGATTGCAGAAAGGTAGTGTTACTTGTAAGTAGAAGGGAAATAAGGGAGTACACTCGGTTGAAGCGATAGTCAAATCTTTTAAAAGCTAGTCGCCATGTGATTGTAATTCGCTTTATTTGCATGGCCAGGAGTTGACAAATTCCCGTATGCGAAAAATTGAAGTATTTTAAAACTGAAACCAATAACAAGGAATGTCTTGAAACTGGTCAACTCCGCGAAAAAATATATATGACATAAATTGTGTGTTTTAACAGTTACGCATTTTTTGTGAAGTTAGATTTTGTCTATCTTTTAGGATTTACCAGTCATGCAAAAGTCTTCCAAAATGAAGAGGTCTTTAAAGGTAATACATTTTATTTACCTTGTAAACATCTTTTAATCAAAGTCGTTACAGCAATTTTTGAGAAAATCAAAATATTCGAACAAGTTTGGTATTTTATGACTCTTTATTTTTGAGTTGCCGCGTTCACAGACACACGTCCACAGACAGTATTTCCAATTTTTTTTTTGACACACAAGACCCTAAAACGTGAATTTTCGGTGAAATTTCAGTATCTAATTTTGGGTGGAGTACAATACCTTCTCAACCTATTACGTATATTCCAGATACATGCTAGAAAAAGTAAAAATTGTCTTGGCAAATGAATATGCTCATCAGTGAACATGCGTGCACAGCAGTTCTTTACCGTACATCATGTTTTTCTTTGCAGTTATTTTTACATAATCAAATTTAAAAACCTCTCTTACTCGCCATCGAGAACATGGCACTGTTTATGACGATTCACCCACAAATCACTGCTTGTGATGTACGTGATGTAAGGGCTGCTCCCGTTTATCAGTGGCAGTGAACGCAATGTGAGTATGTGACTGTGATGTTCATAACAAATGTGTGCGCTATGTGTCAATTAGAAAGGGTCATTGTGCGCAATTTGAACTTCTTTAGTTTGCAAGAATTTTGCTTAAATGGTAGACCATAAAAGATAGACAAAAACTTACTTACATAATTAAGGCCATATACTTCTTTGTCGAGCTAACAGTTTCTGAGATGTTCGTTGTTGGCTTCAGCTTTAAAATACTTGAGAATTTTCTCGCTTGTCAACTCCTGCCCATACAAAGAAACGAATTTCAATCGCATACTAATCTGCTTTCCAAAGATTTGACTATCGCTTTAGTCTACTGCATTCCCTTATTTCCCTTCTACATACAAGGAAGCAAGTAACAAGACATTATAGTAATGTTATCTTGAAGTATGAAGTAGAGAGAAAAATAAGCTTTTTAACAATAATTTGTTGCAGAGATGTACAGAAGGTCATGTGAACGTATCACGTCCGTTCTTTTTTTCTCTCTGTGTTATGGTTTACCAGTTACACAAAAGTAATTCAGGGGTAATTCCCAAGAAAGTCATAATATACTTGCATTTTATTAACCATGTAAACATCATTAATACTCCGATTTTAATCAAAATACCGTACAGTTTTTAGAAAATCAAAATATTCTAAAAATGCTCCATGTAAAGAGTAGTTTGAGATGGGGGATTTCTCTGAAAATCTGTGTGCTACATTCTTGAAGATACTGAACTTAAAATAACTCCTTTTTTATTCGGATAAAACATGTATTTCCGATGAGTTCTCAGTATCAAGTTTTGGGGTGGAATACAGTACCGTCTACACCTGCTAAGAACTCTCACATACGTGCTAAAGAAAGCAAAACTACATAATTACCCGTAACATTAATGTGAATCAATATCAAATCATAAATAAATTATGTGCTTTTTTAATTCAAACTTCAACAACATAACCTTCAAACTACGCTGTCAAACCAGTCAGTTTGCAAGAAGACTCATTAATTTAAAATCTCCCATTGTGATCGTTTGTTTCGAAAAAACGAAATGACACGCACGAATATTAGTTTTAGATTTCTGCCCAGAATTGAGCATAAGGTTAACTTAAATTAAGTAATGTGGGAAGACCAACTTGTTGCTAGGCGAGTTTATAATTATTATGGAACGTTATGGATTAGCTCTCTAAGGTTGTTCGATACATTTCTGGTCACCTGTTTGGCTTCCTTTCAGTAACACGGAGTGCTTTAGTGAACGGCAGACTGTACCTTTGCCCTCCATGTTCTAAACTTGATTATACACTGGCTTCAACATTTCTATTGGTCACTGTATTTCGCTAGTGCTTTATTACTGAAAACCATTTAATGTTACGTACCAGCTATTGTGAGAGAACTTTATGGATATGTTAGTTACTATGAAAGCACAGTGGTCAAGGGAACAGCGTACCTTTCAAATCGAATGAGGTTTGCAGAAATACAGGGTCTTTCAAAAGGTTTTGCACGTTCGTGTGTTTTCTACGTTTATTTCCCCTATTAGGTGTTTTCGCAGAAGTAAATCCAGAATTTTAACACTATTTTTTTCCAAAGAAACCAAGTGTAACAATATAAATTTGGTGACTGTAATGATAAACGTTCGTGTGTTTTTACGTCTTTTTCTCCGACGATTATTTAAGCAAAAGTAAATTCAGATTTTTAACACTATATTCTTTTCCAAAGAGACCAAGTGTAATTATATATGTAATGATATACAGCATACACCAGGCCGGGAAGTAAAATACAAACCTGTTTTCTGTGCGCCTTCATCATCTGTATCTTCATAATCCACGTCTCCGGCTTAAAATTGTTCTTGAAAGACTGAATCTATATTGTAGTTATTATAGTTTTCGAACAACCTACTTGATACCTCAGGGTTTCAATCCGTAAATAGGTTGCCTTCAGTCCATTAAGTCAAGATATTGGGACGCAGTTTCATCAAGCATAAAAACGAGAGGAATTTGGAAAATAAATCTCTAAGTCATTACACGTGTGTCTTGCCCGACTGAGTTGACTATTTGTGATAACTTGATGAGTGATGAATGATAAGAGTTTAGTTTCTTCGGGCGCATTTGTTTCTGTATTCTAGAAGATTTCGAACACGTTCTCACATTTTTCTCGTCCATTAGTGAATCACCATGCACTTCCTTTAGTTGCCTGTAAACTGCTGCAGGTTTTAGCTCCCAAACTCTCAAAAATTGAATAATACTCGTCTCAAGAGTTCGGCGGGATTTTGTATCACACATTTCATTTTGAACAATCACAGAATGCTCGATAAAAAGCTTGTTTTTGGCAGGCTTTCATAGAACATTAAGAAAATATTTCAAGGAAACCATTCGACCTTGGACAGAAAGCTGATAAGAGTTCTGCGCATTGGAAATACGCAAATGGCTATTACTTGCAAACAAACTCTTCTTACAAAATATTATTCTTTTATCTGCATCATAATAATCGAGATAAACATTAGCAGAATTTTCTTATTGTTCGCTTCTTTGTAAAGTAGAAGGGAAATAAGAGAATACACAGGCTAAAGCGATAGTCAGTCTTATAAAAAGCCGGTCCCAATGTGACACAATTGAAATTCGGTTCGTTTTACATGGTCTGCAGTAAAAAAAGAGATGAAACGAAACGTGACTTCCCATTTGAGAAGAGTTTAAAATTGATATCAATAACAAGGAATATCTCGGAAACGGTCAACTCCATAAGCAAAATGTATATGATATAAATGATGTATTTTAATGATTTCTACATTTTTGTGAATTAACGGTTTTGTCTATCTATTACGGCATACCAGTTATGCAAAGTTTAGAAAAATTTATCCAGAATGACTCTTCAGAGGCAATTCTAGATATAATTTTATTTCTGATGTAAATATGTTTAATATACGTTATTTTAATCAAAATCGTTAGGGCCATTTTTGAGAAAAACAAAATTAAAAAAAAAAGCCATGTAAAGATTATTTTTGGTTGGTGGGATTTTCTTAAAATCGTCATGTCTTTGTAAGATAATAAGCATAAATATCAAATTTGGTTTTTAACGATCTTTTCTTTTTTGAGCTATGTTGTCAATACACACACACTTTTTTTTTTGTAAAAATAATTTTTTGGAGGGGACTCAGGGACTTCAAAATATGTTTCTCTTGAAATCGCGACATCTAATTCTTGAAATGCAGTACCTACTCTAGCTACTGTGTACATATGTACTAGAAATCAATAACTCTCGTATAAGTATGCAAGTAAAAATAGAAAAAGAAACCCCAGTTGATTGCAAAATTATAAGAATTATGCCTTTTTCAAACAATTTTTAAAGATCACGAGAATAAGGCGAACACGAGGCATGTGCTGTATAAATATTTCTGCCATGGCGATTAAGTTGTTGCACGATCGCACCGATAGACATAATCAGCGTTGTCAGCTCATGCTGTAACAAACCTGGAAATTTCATGTACCTATCCTAGCAGTTAGATGTGGCAGCATGAATGACTCACTACACATCAACTCGCAGTACTTGAGCAGTAAGCCCCACTTACTTCAGACCCTGATTGCCTTCTCCTTGTGGTCGAACAGTATAACATTGTTCTGAGATTACAGGGCCCAAAGTGTGCCTTATTTTAGATATATTTAATACCAATACACTCTACAATGAAGGAAAAAAACAAAATTTACGACGTGTCTTGCGATAGTACTGTACTCCAGCGGAGTTCTAAAGCTTTTGAATAATTTTTGTTTAATACTTGATCAAATAATTCAGCTAGGGACATATTAATAAAACACATGGAAATGGTGGAAAGCTCCGTATAGTTTCAGAGCATCTGCTTTCTCATCTCATTTTGCGACAGTGAAATATTAAAACGGTAAGCTGAATCTCTGCACCTCACAGGCTTACCATACCGCGCCAGTTAAAATATGACATGCCTGCCAAGTTATTTATGTCGCAAATAAAACGGGCAGACTCTGCCAAAACGAATATAGGAAGGGAAGGAAAATGTATGAAGGGGAGCATTGGCTTCGCGAGGCAAATAGCCGAAATGAGAGATATAAACACATTTTAGGGGTTGCGGCTTTTCCAATAGTTCCCCATGGCTGAGTAAACAAATACAACTCTGCCTGCGTGATGTTTTGAAGCTTTGTCGGCTCTAGTTAACTTAATCATGAAATATGGAATTGCTCAGTCAAATATTGTTTGTTATACACGTTTAGATCAGCACAGTTATACTTAAAATTAGGGAAACATTTAAACTTCTGCATCCATCACTTGGGTTATCTTGAATTAATTCATTAAGGGATAGCAGATAACAGGTTAAAAATTACAATAGTGACGTTAATTCTGGAAACTTTTTTGGTTAGATTGACTTTCAGATTGCAATATTGCATTAAACTCTTTACTTGTTATTATTATCTGATAAATTATAGCCAGAAAGTGTTAGCTTAATACATTAATGAACCTTTTACTCCAAACTGAGCCTAATTGGTTAATTTGGTTCGTTTGAAAATTTCTGATTTTATAAATATTTACATATATATATATATATATATATATATATATATATATATATATATATATATATATATAGAGGCTGTTTCAAAACGACATCAAACTTTCAAACTCTTCTATTTAAAATGTTATGTAAGTTTAAAATTCGCACACATTTGGGATTAGGCAGCGAAGGAACAACGGTTGCCCTACGCCACGTAAACAACCTCAACGTGTTATACAAAACACATAACAAAACCCACAAGCTAAGGTGACTAGTTCCACGACGGCGAGTCTATCAAACCACCCTACACCACGCGACTGGGACCTTCGTTACCAACCTGCATCTCTCTTGGAGTGGGCCAGGCAGGGGCCATTTGGTTATGTACGACTGCCTAATCCATGGTGATTTTATGGCAGTTTTTGTATGTGCCGAGTTTAGAGCTGAAAATTATATTCACGTATCACGTACGGAATGACCAACAAGATCCACAGGATATGGAGGGACAGGGAATTTTGGAATGAAAGAAATCTGCCCAGCATTCGCCAGGCAATTCCGGGATAATCCCCGGAAGGAAAAAAAAAAAAAGAAAACATTGGTCAAGTAGGCCAGACACGCAAAGCGAGCCCATGACCTCGGTCATGTGCGTGTTACATGGGTTTTTAAATTTTAAAAAGGTGATATAAAATTAAATACAATTTCAAGTCAAGCTGCAGTTATACATGTTGAATAATGAATCATGATAAAATTTATTTATTTATGAATTTTTATTGAAATATAACTTGAAGGTGGATTTAATTGTAATTTTTTAAATGTTATTAAAATATTAGAATGGTTTTATCAATTTTCATAACAGTAAGTGCCTTATGATTGTTATCTGTGTACAGGTTATATGTGCTTTGACTTCTCTATTTACATCACTTGCCAATTTTACTGAAGAGGTTTCTCTTTAAGCGCGATAAATGAATTGTGTTATAAAGCGAACTATTTGCGGAAAGAGAGTAGTGGAAAACTCAGTGTGCTGTATTGGATTTATGTTGCGAGAATGTGCCATATATAGTAGCAATTCCACAAGAGCGCAAAACGGCATGCTTTTCAACAGGAAATTGTCAATACTGCCGGATATAAAACAAAGCACTAACATAGAGGTAATCCGATAACTCCACATTTGTTTCGTGTTTTGTCCCAGGTTTATTGTAAAGGTTATGCTTTTGTTAACTGCTCATTTAGATCGAACAAGTCATTAACGCTTTCAGCAACCCCGACGAAATTGACGGAGTAATTGATGTGAGGCACTTGTGTCGGCAATACACGAGTACTTCAGAGGCTATTTCCAGAAAATTCGAGTTATACATTTTATTTGTAATATACTAGGATTGGCTGATAAGTCCCGGACCTCTCAACGAAAACGGCATTTAACATTTTTTTTTTCTTTTTGCTTTATTTTCAATATAATATCCAGAAAGTTATCGGTGTTCTAATTTAATGAAACCATCTCTGTAGTGCGATTTATCAAGGTCCTCAAAATAGCAAAATAGCATCAATGACCTCCTCTTTGCTGCGTAATCTTTGTCCTCCAAGAAATTTTTGAGGTTTGGGAACAGGTAGTCAGATTAGATCTGGCGAATAGGATGGATGTTCAAACAATTCCAACGCACGTATTTCCCATTGCAATGACGGAATGATGGTCGGGAGTATTGTCGTGATGAAACATTATATATATTATTGCTTCATTTGTATAGCCCCCTTTAACATCAATGGTCATATCGGGGGCTTTCACTTGTGAAACTGTATATTCAGAACATTAGGTTAAACTTTATATTTCTAAACACACGCACACATTCACTCTCACATTCATACTTCCAGACTCTATAGGGAATAATTCCGGTTAAAGAAAAATTCCACGCTCCAGCCGGGAATTGAACCCGGGACCTCCGGGTGAGAATTCAGCTCGCAGTCTTCATATATTTTGTTTTTGCCAAATGAGGTCTTTTTCTTTTAACCTCATCACTCAAACGTTGCAGTAAGCTTGCGTATTAGTCTCCAGTGATACTTTTATCCTTTTCCAAGTAATCAATAAAAATAATTCCCAGTGCATCCCCGAAAACACACTCCATAGCCTTGTTAACTGACAAAATTGACTTTGCCTTTTTTGGAGTTGGTTCACCTGGGCAATGTACTGTTTTGACTGGTTTACTTTCTGACGTGTAGTGATGTATCCAAGTTTCGTTCATTGTAATAAGCCGTCTCAAAAATTCACTGAGATTTTTACGGTAGAGCTCCACATTCTTAACAGAAACTGTTTCGACTTTTTCCCGTGTAAAGAGCAGTTTAGAGTGGTGGAATATCTTGAAAATCTTCGTGTCGCATCCTTAGAAGATGTTTTCCTTTTATTTCTAATGTGGTATTTAACCTACTTATCGCTTTTGAGCTATCACACACATACACATATACACACTCGTGCAAATTGGTTAAAAATGCTCTTTTTTATATCCAGAGGACCCTAAAGCTTGTATTTCCAGTGAAATCACGGTATCGAATATTTTGGTGGAATACAATACCTTCTCTACCTATATACTATGTACAGAAAATGAAAATGACCCGTACTAAAGGAAAATGTATTAACGAGTAAGGTAGTTAGTGGACAATGCAAATCATTAGTATAAGTAGTTGTATTACGCCACTGCTCCGATAGAGGCGTTACCTCACGGCAGCCCTCCACGCCTCCTTCCTCAATGTGACCCGAAACCCGCCTATGCCTGATTTACAGAATCTATGGCTTGTGTTAGATTGTGGATATTACCTCGCAGATAATGCTAGCTTGTTTGGGGAGGAGGGCTGTGTCGTCATAATGTGGAAAGTGTGTGTTTTTTTGCAATATAATTTATTTTGGGTCGCTTTAACAGCATGGTCATATCGCGACCCTACAAAAATAGTACATAAAATAGTTTTTTTCACATTGGTAAAATACCAAGTGATTACATTTATCTTCACAATAATTCAAAAAGTTTACACTGTCTTATAAATATTATTGTCTTTTTGATTGTCTGGTGGTTATGTAGAGCACTTGGTAAGTCATTGAAGCCGGCCTGAAGTCTCTGTTTGTCGTATCTCGGACAGTGCAGCAGGATATGTAGGACAGTAAGTGGTGTGTTGCAGGTCTCACATTTTGATTCTGGGTCTTTATTAATGATGAAGGAATGTGTCAGTTTGCAGTGTCTAATTCTGAGGCGGGAAATTATTGTTTGCTCACGACGTTCTAATTTTCGGAGGGGTTCGAAGAAATTGGTAGATCGGCTCGGGCATCATGCAGTTTGCTGTGGGATGTTGACCATGTCGTTTTCCAGTTTTCTATAAACAGCTGTTTGGTGTATCTAATGACGTCTTGATGTGTAGAAGATGAGAAGTGTTGTGTGTATCCTGTGAGGAATGAGATGATCATTCAAGTAGGTCTAAGGTTGGCTGAGACAAGCTGGTCAGCGGAGTGGGTGTGATCGGCGGAGGTCGTCTTGTTGGAGCTGTTCGTTGGCGAGATTTTGTTAGTAGCTGCTTGTTTTATAAGTGAATGAACTGTAGGTGCTAAAATTGATAGACTTAGTTATGCACACAGATTACACGGGTGCGTAAAGGAATCGTTAGTTGAAGCCAAATTTCCTTGGCATTTTGTCAAAAGCTAACAAAGGTCATTGTTTGGAAATTGTGACATTCAGCTACGTGCGACAAGGAGGGTCAGGGGGCCAGTGACAGCGCAGTCGGCGTGGCTCCATCTACACCATTTGTGCGGCTGTTTATTTTATCTCAGTCGGCGAAAACAGGCGAAATAATCATCTCATTCCGAGTTCTCTTACCTATTCTTCAACAAATTATTGTTCTATTTTTTTTCTAACTTCTTCATACTAATCAAAAGAAACGCTAGCAGAAATTATATTATTATTATTTATTTTCGTATAAGAAGAAGGGAAAAAGGGATTACACTAGGCTTAAGTGATTGTCAGATGTTTTATAAGCAGGTCGCTATGTGTTTTAATTTAAATTCCCTACTTTTGCATGACAAGAATGAAAACAAGTGAGTAAATACTACCTATTTGAGAAAAGTTTAAGTATTGGGAATTTTAAAATAAATAACAAGGAATATATCGGAAATGGTTAGCTCTATAAATATGTACGGCAAAAATGGTGTTTTCACGAGATCTGCATTTTTTGATCTACATGTTTTGTCTGTCTCTTACGTTTACCAGTTACGCAAAAGTGATGCGGAACTAAGAGGCTATTCCTAACAAATTCAGTATAGGCATTTTATTTGTTATATAAATATCTTTAGTGTATGGTATTTTAATACATGCTCTCAGAGCCATTTTTGAGATAATCAAACATTTCGAAAAACTTTCATGTAAATAGTAGTCTATGGTGGTGGGATTTTTATTAAGATCTTCTTGTCAAATTCTTGAAAGATACCGAAATTAGATACCAAGTTTGGTGCTTAAAGGACTTCTCGTTTTTAAATTACGGTGCCCACCAAGCATGCAGATGTTTTTCTAATTATTTTGATTCAGGGGTCTTCATTGTATTTCCGTGAAATCTTATTAGACAATTTTAGGTGGAATGTAATTCGTATTCAACCTACTATATACATACAATGAGTAAAAATTATAGAAATTGATGGTAGAGGAACTAAAAATGTGAATAAAATCTGTAAGGAATTAACATATTGAATTCCACTCATTTCTAACAAACTAGTTATTACTTTTTCTGCTTGATACATAGTACTTAGGTAGAGGAGGTATTGCATTTCACCCAAAAATTTGGTATCGAGATTTCATTAGAAATACACGTTTTAGGGTTCCCTGTATTCAAAAAAGTATTTAAAAAAATTCCGCGTGCCTGTGAACACGATAATTAAAAAACCAAAAGTCGGTTAGATGCCAAACCAGATATTTAAGTTCAGCATCTTCCTAGAATGCAACACTAAGATTTTCAAGAAAATCCTCCACGCCATACCATCTTCTATATGGAAAAAAAATCGAAAATGTTGATTTTTTTTCAAAATGGCTCCAACGATTTTGGTTATAATACCGCATATTAGTTTCAATTATACAATACTTAAACTTTTCTCGTACGGGAATTTTTCAACTCCTGGCCATGCAAAAATAACGGATTTCAATCATAAACCAACGAGCTTTTAAAAGATTTGACTGTGGCTTCAGCCTAGGGTATTCTGTTATAAGGAACTAAGTAATAAGGCCATTTGTGCTAATGTTTATCTCGATTAGTATGAAGAGATAGAGGAATAAGCTTTTTAAGATTAATTTGTTATAGAGATGTAGAGAAGGTCGTGTAAATATATCAAATGGTTTTTCACTTCTTGTTTGTTGTATAATAATCAGAATTTTGTACATATCCTATACGGAATATTCTTCCAAATTCTGTTTTTATCTATCATACTTTCATATAGCGAATGTTAACATTATTTCGGTTATTAATATTTTCCTTACAGGGAATTCAGTGAATTCATCTGCCGCTCTAAATTTTAGTTTGTGAGGCAGACTGTTCCGTAAATAAAACGTTAAAGCTAAGGAAATAAAGAAAGTATTTTATGGAGCTTGGTATCGAGGTCAAGGTGTATAGAAGAACTCTACTAAATCTGGCTTATGCTGGGCCATTGGCTTTCCTTCGTGAAATCTTCCGGAGGTCTCAAGTAGGATTGAGCTTGTATTGGAGGTGTGGGAGTGAGCAATAGCAATAAACATACGCAGCAGAATATACGATAAACAGAGTATGTGAAAGCCAAGGAGAGACAGAACAGAAAAGAAGAAAAAAAACAATAATGGTATGAATATTTTGGTATTCAATGATTTGATATTTGTTTCAACTCCCTGACAAAATATCAGTCAAAGCAAAAATGCAATTGTCGTTTTATGTCTTTTTCGCTTGTTTTGAGAAAGTATTATATTTCACCTTAACTATTCGATGACTAGATTGCACTGGAGGTACAAGGTTTGATGTCACCCAGCCCCCAAAGAAAAGTTTATTGAAAGAGAGAGAGCAGCCAAATTCAAAAAGACACTCTCGGATAAATAAATTTAGATGTTCTTTAAGCATGCCATCGGAAGTTTTTCAGGAATATTACCCCCTACCTGCATTTTTCCTATCCCTGGATGTCGTTTTTATTGCCATTTCATTCATTCTTCGTCCATTGCTATCTTTTAGCTGTGAAAGTGTCTGTGGTGGGCTCGGTGCGGCGTGGCGGGGAAAATTATACTTACTGCAACTTTCACCTTCTCCCGACTTCGGTTGGTTTCCGGAATGAGGATTACCGCCCCCCCCCCGGCGGGGGAGTTGGACCCTATGTAAGGCGGGGTCCCCGGTCTGCCTGTTCGACATGGCGGTGAGCTTCAATCTGGAAACTATAGGGGCCCTTACTTTGCTGCGTTGTCGCTCCTGATGCCGGCCCCCGGTGTATCCTCTCACCACATCCCTTCCAGGGATATACCCTCGTCGGGCGCAGTTATAGTAACCACCTAGATTGGGTGCCAAGTCCCTTCGTGTCTCTCTCTCTCCCTCTCCCGATGTGTGTGTGTGTAGCATAACTCAAAAACGAAAAGGAAGTTATATCACACTGCTTTTAAGTTCTGCATCTTCCAGGATGTGACACGAAGGAAGGTTTATAAAGACATTTCCTCGCCCCAAATTATCTTTTATATGAAACATTTTCGAAAATATGTTTTGCCCAAAAATGGCTCTGATGATTTTAAGTGCACATGTTTTTAAGCTAGTTCCTTGACAAATGAAATGTATATCTTGAGTTTTCTGGGAATATCCTGAAATCTTCATGCTGGATGACTTTTGCATAACTAGTAAACCGAAAGAGATATAAAGTATGTAGACCTGTATATATAAAATTGCACAGTTATGTCAAATACATTTTATTTTCTGTGGAGTTAACCATTTGTGAGATTTTCTGGTTATTGGTTTAAATTGTCTAATACTTACACTCAAATTGTAAGTTTTTCTTTTCATGATCAAGCCAAGAGAACGAAATGTCAAATTCATCACTAGCGACCAGCTCTTTTAAAGTATTTGCCTATCGCTTAAGTCTACTGTATCTATATCCATCATGCATGGAGAAATGTTATTAATATAATTTTGACAAACGTGTATCACGCTTAACGCAAAGTACATAGAATGGTAAGTTTTTAAATAATAGTTTGCTGAAGAATGAATAGTGAGTCATGTGAATATAACCTGCTGAATATAACCACGTCTTGCTTCCCTGTAATCGCTGTTCGTGTGTTAGCACTTTGCTTTGGAACCCGTATAGCTTTATTGTTGCACGTGTGCCGGTTTCCTTTATGCAGCTGTATTCGTTGTTGCACATATAAATTTAACACGTGAAGAGTGGAAGCAGAATTTCAAAACCTTGAAATGCCGCAATACAGAAATATAGTATTTCTGGAAATTTCTATCCACGTAATAGACAGCTATAAACGGTAGAGCAGCAAGCTCGGCGAGTCAGTTTCAACTGTGAGTTCATGATGTGCTGTCGCAGCCACAGCGAGCGTCGAGAGAAGCACTGTACTACAGAATCGTGAAAGCAGCGATTTGCTAGCGTCGTAACTTCGAGAAAACAAATCGAGCTGCAGAATCGGAATAAAGATGTTTAATTTTAAAGAGGTTGCGAGTTTGAATTTCGCCTAAGGTGAGTTACCCGGATAAGGTTTTTCTTAACCTGAGACGAATGTCAAAAAACTTAGCATCATTTCACTGATTTCATTCATTGTCCGATAGTAACAAATAGGTTAAAGGACGTTAAGCTATTGAAGAAAAAAACCTATGATATATATTTGAAGCTGGGATAGTTACAGGAATTCTTGCGAGTGTGATGACAGACTAGAAACCTTTTCATATTGTGCTGTTTTAATTTTTTTTTAAGTCCTGATTTATCTCATAAATAAAATGGAAGTCGGTTTACATATCACTTTCATTTCAAAATCACTACCTTACTTAACAGATCGAAAAGGTTATAACGTCATTTGAAATATAAGAGTGTTACAGTTTTCACAACCAATTTTGTACGATGTGACGTCCTTCTCCTTTGCCTGAGTGTCCAAATCTTGTCCTGCAGATAGGGGAGCGAATTGTATTGAAATTCAGATTTCAATTTCACGGATGATGGCACGGCGATCATTCAGAATCCCCTATTCCAAGATGCGGATCGTTTTTCAGGATGACGAAGGGGAAGAATAGAAACGAGACTCGAAAATCAATCAGAATCTTGTGACACATCAGCGATTTGCACTTTTACCAACCTGCATTTGTTGTTTTAGCATAAAAGGTGGTTTGATGTTGCGTTTGGGGAGAGGAGCAGCGGTATAAATAACCCACTTACGGAAAGACAGCCGGCAAACTTACTCCTCTCAATGCTAAATTTAACAGCATTTTGGTATACATTTTAATAAAGCTAACAGACACAGGCAGGAAGTTGTTACTTAATGTGCCTAATGATTGCGGAAAAGGTTTCGTTGGAGGTACAGTCTTGGTTAAAATCGGAGTGGGATATAGAGTAATACATCAAAACAGGTTTTAAACTGAGATAGCGACTCGGGTGGCTTAGACGTGGACCCCGGCGGAAATGGTATGAGAATCTGCTCTATTTGTGAGGAGGAAGGGTCGTGGGTGCATATCTGACCAAGGAGGTAGGAATACAAAGAAACGGAGGGAAAAATATGTTCCGCGTTCCGTTACCACGCGAAATAGAGAGTTTGCACACCGCTGCTGGCAGGCATGGAAGACGTGAAGATGATGGGTATAGTTCTACTTAAGGCGAGGCAGCTGAAATCTGAGGACGCTAGTAGTATGGAAAATGCAGGAATGGCTAAGAATTGCTAAACGTGATTGTAGCGCTTTATTTGCTCTTATGTCATGTTTTTCGCTCATTATTAGTATTGTGTTTATTTATTTCTCTTAAGTGTTCTTTGTTTACTATAATATGATACAACAATGTATCGGAATACAGTTTATCGTTGTTCTATGTGTTGTCCAAATTTACGATGCTATATTTGAATACGTCTTTTTTTTTTTTTTTTTTTAATCTTGTGTCCACTTTTTAAATGCCTCTTAATATCGCTTGTTATTTTGAGTATTACAAAATAACGTAATCTGCGGACCCGTACGATTGATAGATATCAGCGCATGCATACTGTGGTATTTAAATAAATACACTCCATTCATTCAACTTAATCTGACTAAATCTGATAGCAGATTAGGTCTGTACAAATGTTTTGATATGAAACATATTAATGAATATGAATACATTTATTTCTATTTATTATAGATAATGCATTTCGCATTTCGATTTCCGTGTCTCTCTATCCCTCTTCATCTTCTGTAATAGCCTCTCCAACCATTGCCATTTTAACTCTTTCTCTCTATTGTGTTGTAGATGTTCCTCTCCTCCTTTCGTTCCTTGGATTATAATTCAGTGCTCTTTTGGCCACCTTCTCTCTTCCATTCTTTTCACATGACCAACCCATAATAACTGCTTTGTTTCCATCCTCTCAACGCTTTCCAGCTTGTGTTTCAAATTCTGTATTGGGCATATGTCTTCAGAAATTCTGCATGCTCTACTTAGGAGCTCCATTTTCAGGTCTCAATTGCTCTTTTCTTTTCCTCCAATAATTGCTAATATTCACATTCCATAGAATGGTATCGGTTCCACTGCAGCATTGTATATCCCATCTTTGTATTAATATTCATTCTGTTCCACCATAACAACCTATTTAAAAGGTTTTATTCTCTTGTTTACTCGATGTCTTGTTGGGTTATTTGCTCCGGATATTTAAACTCATTCATTATATTCGCCAAGTTCCGAATATGCAATTCTAGGTCGTCTTGTCCTCCAACTTTCAGACATTCTGTTTTCACTATGTTCATTTTGAGGCCCCATTTCTTATTCTCCAGTTTCCTCAAAATGTAATCAAATCAAATTCTTTAGTAAGTTGAAATGAATTGATCATCCGCATAAAAAGCTTCGTCAAACGAGAATGATTATGTGAATGATTTCTTAAAACTGAACAAATTATTATTATTATTATTATTATACACAAACAACTTCTAAAATCATGTTAATTTTTCAAGCACAGCTTTCTTTAAAACACATCATAATTTTAAGCCTCTATCTTTTATATTTCTGAGAGGACTGTACCTAAAAGACTGAAAACTGTATTTTAGAGGAAATGGTATGTAAAGTTAAACAGATTCGAAATATAATAATGAAGACTATGTTTGAACTTTATGACCTCCTTTCTTGCTTTATAAACTTTTTTTCAGTCTTACCCCTTGATCTTTTTGTATGATCCTTTTAAGATTTTTAAAACAGGTTGACGACTTTGATATCTCTTTTGTGTCTTTATCTGTGATTGCGCTACTAGCATTTGTTGTTTGAAGTATCCTTATTTGATTCCTTTTGTTATAATTTTCTTTTTGCACGCAATTTTATTAATACCTCATAGAAACGTGTTTAATTGTATATTATATTTATTTACTCTCTGAAACAGCATCAAATATTTAAATTTGATACAAATAGGCCCTCTCGTTGACCGTTTTCACAAATCTGGTTGCTGTATATACGAACAAAAGAAAAAAAATTTATTTGGTCCGAGTCGAGTTGCACTCGAGTTGCCACCAAAACAGTCACTAAGAAATATGCTATTCGTGGGTTGCGGGTTGGTCTACCGGGTGCTCTACCTCACCTGTGAGTTTGGATGGGGAGACTCATGTTAAATAAGGTGATACTATGACTGCCTGGATATTGACGGTAGAAGCATTCATTGTGAAACCTGTTTTGTATATTTTCAAAATACATTACTAAATCGATTATATTTGTTCTAAACATACTCGTATGTGTACAAACATAATAGAAGCCTAATGGGACTGCCTCTCCGGTCGAGTGGTTAGCGTTCTCACTTCGCCAGTTACAAAACATAACTCATTCAGAGTAAAGAGGATTTCAGAGGCTATTCCCAGAACATTCAAGATATAAATTTTATATGTTGAAAATGTCTTAAACATAATATGCCTAAGGCGTGTCCGTAAAACCAAGGATTGTTTGGAAAAAAAGGCATAAATATTTGTTTTCACAACAACATTTATTTGTACATAGAGAGCATTCTATAACTTATTTGTCATCATTATGCAAGCATTTGTCATAGCGGAGAATTAACTTTATTCCCTCTTCAAAGACAGCTGCTGCCAGCGAAGACAGCTACTGCTGAACACCCATGTTCTGTGGAAACACATCACAAAACGCTCTTATTGTGAACCGTCAACAAAAGCCTCTTACTCCGTGCTTCGTCATGAACATTAGATCGTCCTTCGTTGAATTGCCTAACCCACTTTCTCGTCGTTCCATCTGTGATTATATTTTCACCGTAAATCTCAACACGTTGACGATGAATTTCAGCTGGCTTAACATGCCTTACATTCAAAAACCGTATTTCACAGTCTTAACATTTTCTTAGGAATTGCTTTAAACATTTTGAACGACCATTAATAACTGCAAACACAACCTGATCCGACTTTGATGACGCTAGTGGAAAGACAGTGAACCAGGGAGACGAGTGCGCATGCATGAAACTGCGACAATACCGTGCGGTGGTACTAGAACGAAATGGTACGATCAAATTTTTACTTTCTCTACACGTACTATGTACATAGCGTATAGAGAAGGTATTGTGATGCACGCAAAAATTAGAGACCGAGATTTCACCGGAAATACCTTTCACCCAACCCCCTGAATCAAAAAAAAAAAAAAAATAAATAAAAACATTTTTACGAAAAGGTCCGTGTGTGAGTGTGTCTGTGTGTGTCTGTGGACAGCATAGCTCAAAAACGAAAAGACTTAAATACCAAACTTGGTAAGTTTGGTATCTTCCAAGGATGCAACACGAAGATTTTCAAGAAAATCCCCCCACCCCAACTACCCTTTACATGGATCTTTTTCCGAAAATTTTGATTTTCTTAAAAATGGCTTTAACGATTTTGATTAAAATGTTAAATATTAAAGATATTTACGTGACAAATAAAATGTTTATCTTGACTCTGAAGACTACTTTATTCTGGATCAATTTCACGGAATTTTGCATAACTGCTTAAGAGATGGGCAAGAGCTTAACACACACAAAATGTAGAGCACATTAAAACACACAATTTATGTCATGTATATTTTTTGTGGAGTTGATCGTTTTTTGACATATTCCTTGTTTTTGGTTTCATCTTTGAAAAAATGATACTTTTGTCATACAAATTCTTGTCTATACAAACAAATGAACTTCAGTCACATAGCAACCAGCTTATGGTTATCAGTTTAGCCTATAGTACTCCCTTAAATCCCTTCTATTTACAAGGAAGCAAGTAATAAGACTATTTTTTTTCTCGATTAAAATGAAGTAAATAGAAGCATAAGCTTTCTAACAATAATTTGTTGCAGAGATGGAGGGAAAGTCATGTGAATGGAACACATAAGGTTTTTTAAAATATATTCCACGTAAAGGGTTGTTTTGTTTCTATTTAGATCGCAACCTTGGAAGATGAAATAAACAAATACCAATTTTGTTATATAACCAACTCGTTTTTGAGTTAAGGTGTTGGAAAACACACACACACACACACAGGTATTCTTCTATTTTATGTTCAAAGTGCCTCAAAACTTTATTTCCGGTGCGATCTCGATGTCCAGTTTTTGTGGAAATACTTTCCGTAAATACTAGCGTAGTAGGAAAACGGCCTGTTTTTCTTCTTTAACCATTATAACTATTCTCAGGCTGAGCCAGAAAAAGGATGATGATGGTACTAAATGTCAGCAATTACATTAATGATGTTCCAGCGCTGATCGATGACACTAATTGCTCTCTCAAAAGCGCGGAAATTAGCAGGCGATTGGCTTTCTGCTCCTCTTAACGCCTGTATTCATATCACTCGCTCCTGGAATACTTAAATTTAGAAATATTTATTCGAATGTACAACTGGAGAATAAACTACTTCTAAAGGTTTCAGACCAGACGTGAAGACATAGTTTAAGTTTATTGAAGCACTAAGATATACATATATTGTACAATAAATATCTTGTGCTGCCCATTAAAATCCCGGACCACTGAAGACATATTTGTTTCCTTGAGAAAACGGAAAATTATTGTTTGAATTTAGTATTTATTATTAATTTAAGGATGATAAATTTTAACTCTTTTTTTTTTTTTTTGGGAAAATTTTTAAGCACTTGTAAAGGTTATCTGTAATTTCAGAAGCAGGTTTACTTAAGCTGATGATAAACCGAGCGCATTACTTGTGAGCTATAGACTGATGAGATAACACTCGTAACAACTGTAAGGAGCAGAACAAGATAACGTGATAGAAGTAACTTAATTTTCTAAATATACATTTTTATTACCCCAAGTCCCGCCTACTTCATGACTCTCCCTCTACGTTATATGTTGCCAAATCGTACATTTTTTGTAGTATCTGAAACAACATTTTGCTCTTTTACTAAGTGCTCAGTATTCTTGTTTGCTTTCTCCTTCCCAGAATTGACTTGATATCTTTTTAGTTACCTTATAGAGTTCTCAACATACTAATTCTCATGACTGACCTTGAGCAAATGGATTTCTTATGAACTGAGTTTCCCGGAACGAAATAATCTAACGACTCTTGGTTTCAACCCTGTCTCGCTAAACACCCTTACGCAGTAATCTATATAACTTGGGCGTTTTACATCATGCGTGGATTTTAACATTTAAATTATTTGTCGAAATTATTTCTCTATTTCACTATTATCTTTATAAAACAATTATTAATTTAATGCGACAACAATCACGGTATCAAACATAAGAATACAGAATAAATGCAACGCTCATTGGAGTAATTACAATACTATCCGTACAATACTTGTTTGTTTGGACATGCATCACTCATTTTCTCCGTTCACTGAGCTGCCATAAAATGCATAGCGTGCGGATTTAAAACTTGATTGCACAGCTAGTGACCTGTGACCTCTAGTAACTTCTGGTAGATGAGCGTGAACATTCAGTAATGGACGATGTGAAATATAAAGTCAACTTCATGATGTAAATCGTCTATCTTATTTGCTTTCTATGGCTGTAGGATATGTTTCCTCTTTTTGCACAATTGTTTATGTAGTCAATTATATGAAGCTTAATATATTGACTGGAAGTCGTCTGTATAGCATAGTATGCAGGAAAACTTTCAGCAGGTACGTGATACAACTACCACAGTCCTGTTTCACAATATTTATAACTTACATATTAACAAGTTACAAGTAACATGTGAAAGGTTACAAATGCTTGTAGATTCTGTTTCGCAATAACAGTATAGTATATAAAGATATTTAATTGTATTTGAAGATTCAAAGATATTTATCAAATGTTAACGGCACGCAAAACAAAGAGGTGTATTGGCTGGCTGATCTATGATTTTATTGGTCATTTGCAAAATGTGCATTATTATATCGTATATTGCGTAGATTCTCAAAGTGCGAACCCGGGAGAATCTGTGCATACCTCTGCATAGAAACTCCATGCATGTCTGCAACTGCATGACATTGACAGCCAGTTCCCATCCAGTGCAAAGCAACCCTTAGCTGTTGTTTTGTAGAGTTCCACTTTTGCCTGTTGTATGCTGAATGTGATGTTCTATGTGTTGCAAAAGCAATTCTATTGCGAAAGAAATCATCCGAAATCTCTCATTGTATTCCGACAGATTATTACTTCTGAACCTATATTTATGGCTTCTACCGTCCCTTGCATGAACTTCATTATGTGATTCGCTGGAACTGCTACTAAATAGTATTTTATGCAATTTTCAGATATATTGTTGTGTACTAAATTGTATACTTTTCTATGAGTTTTTAGTATTAAAATACGAGGGTCGCATTATGATGAAACAAGATTTTTTTTCACCTCATCACTCAAACGTTGCAGTAAGCTTGCATAGTACTAATCAGTGATACAGTGATACCTTTACCCCTTTTCAGGTAATCAATAAAAATAATTCCCTGTGCATCCCAGAAGACACTCGCCATAACCTTGTTAGCTGACAAAATTGACTTTGCCTTTTTGGAGCTGGTTCACCTAGCGCAATCCATTGTTTTGACTGTGATTTACATTCTGGGGTGTAGTGATTTATCCGAGTTTCATCCATGATAATAAGACGTTTCAAAACTTCACTGGGATTTTTTTTTTCTTTCTTAACAGAAACAGTTTTTCTTTGCAACTTTTGATCAGGTGTCAACAAACACGGCACCCATCTTGCACAGACCTTGTAAAAGCCCAAAACATTACTTAAAATATTGCCTGCACGTTATTTTGATATGTTCACAGCCTCTGCTATCTCAAACAACTTTAACCTGCGGTCTTCCAGTATTAAACGATGAATGTTTTCCATGATCTCTGGAGTTGCCACTTCTACAGGGCGTCCAGAGCAAGGCTCATCACTAGTGCTCGTGCGTCCCATTTTAAACTCTGCAATCCGCCTTTTAATCATTGAATATGAAGGGATAGAGTCTTTCAATGTACTGTCCATTTCCTCCTCGAGTTCTTTAGGCGTTACGCTTTTCAAAAGTATTTAATCACTGCTCGTTTTTCTAAATCCTCTATTTTCGTGAAATCTCTAAAGTTATCTTGTTTAAAATGCTGTTATTCGAAAACTAAACAAGCTATTAACCTGTAACTATGGACACAAGCTAGTCTAGAGTTAAATTATACGATGCTACCGTCTAACTGGCTAGTAGCGCCATATCTGTGTGAGGCCCAGGACTTATCAGCCGACTCTAGTATATGTTACTCCACAAACCTTAAGCCATATGTAGATAAACTGCTTACTTTACAAACACAAAATGTACATTTGTGGAATCACTATTTGATTGTGAAACAAAACACTTGGAAATGTTTTAAGTTTGTTTGTAAAGTTCAACTTTACAAAGCTCTATTGTAAAACTGAATTTTACAAATTACAAAGTTTACAAATAACAAAGCCTGCCAACATTGTGAAACAAGACCCAGGTCTTTATGGATTCTTGTAAAGCGGAACTCCCGTTTAATTTGCAAATACTTTTTGTAGATTTACAGCAGTGAACATTCTATGCGTTTTCATTTTCATGTAATCGCAAAAATATGTATTGTTGGACGAGGGAAGGCGTTACGGTTTACAATGTCAGAAGTTGGCAAAATTGATATTTGAATCACAATAGCTATAGCCACCATCTGAGGGAAAAATATGCACACAAAGCATAGTTTAGTGTGAGGAAATTAAAATCGGTGTGACTCCCCCCCCCCCCCCCCAACGAGGATCTTGAAATATCAATAGGTATTTCATTTTCTCTACACTTTCTATGTATATTGTAGGTGTACTATGTATTGTATTCCACCCAAAATGAGATGCTAAGATTTCACTGAAAATATATTTTTTTGAGGCCCCCTGTGTCCAAAAAATTCATTTCTAGATAAAGGTCCGTGTGTGTGTACTAATTCAAAAACGAAAAGCGGCTAAATATCAAACTTGGTATTTAAATCAGTGTCTTCCAAGGATGCGACACGAAGATCTCCCCACCTCAACTATCCTACATAAACATTTTTTGAAAGTTTTGATTTTATCAAAATAGTCCTATCTATTTTGGTTAAAATACCATATTTGATATTTTCAGGACCAATAAATCGTATATCTTGAATTTTTTGAAAAATAGCCTCTGAAGGCTTGTTCATTATGGTTGACTTTTGTGCAACCGGTAAACGGTAGGCGATAGACCGGTAAGCGATAGACAAAAACTTACTACATAATAAATAAAGATCTCGTTAAAACACATAAATTAAGTAATATATCTACATTTTTTCTGTGAAGTTAACCGGTATTGCTTTTTATCAGTTTCAATTTTGAACTATTTCAAGTTTTCCCAAGCAGGAAGTCTCTTTCATTCCATCTCTCTCTTATTTTGCCACTGACCGTTTAAAAGAGAACCGCATTTCAATTGCAGCACTCAGCTTTTAAAACATATGACTGTGCTTATAGCCTGATATACTCCCTTACTCCCCTTCTACTTATAAGAAAGCAAGTAGTAAGACCATTTCTGGGAATGTTAGTCTTGATTAACATGAAGTAGATGTAGAATTGTTTGTAGAACAGGTAGAGGAAGTCATGTGATATATAAGTGGTAATACACTAGAGAGAGTTGCCCTCCGTGGTGTAATGGTTACCATACTAACTTCATATACCCAAGGTCGCGGGTTCAAACCCGGCGAAGGGCGATGGAATTTTTTGGGCGTAGAAATCTTTAGCATGGCTTCCTTGGAAGGGAAGTAAAGCCATTGATCCAGTATCGTAGATTTGCGGCACGAAAAGAATCTCAAGCTTGATAAAGAGGCCTCTGAACAAAATTAGGCTATCTTTCACGCCTAGTATGGAATGGGACGCTGAGAACCACAGCAGTGAAAGAGCGTCCATAAATAAAACTGCATTTACGTTTACACTAGAGGCTATCTCTACTCTTAAACCTTTGCAGAAATAGCTACATTACACACAATTTTATGTTTTACATACGTGCTACAGAAAATAAATATTATCGTTGTGTCTAGGTCTTACGGGAAGGCCGCATCTTGTCTGAGTTTCTTGCCGACGTTTCGGAAGACCTAGACACAATTGACACTAGCTGCCGAAGCTTATGCAAGGAATTAAAAATTACCAGTTTTAGTCTGCTTATGAAAGAATAAACTATATTACAGTGTGCACTTAAGATATTCCATCCCTGTAATCTAGGAACGTTTCCCATGCCTGTCCTTCCTGAATACTTGGTAATAAGTAAACCATAATTTTCACAAAGTAAGTAAACATGTGAAATATGAGTGTGTTTTAAACAGAGCGGCAGCAAGTATGTAAAACATTTCAGAGATCACATAAAATCCAGTACGTTAGCATGTGTTCTTGAGTGTATGAGCTTATACCTCTTACTCGGAATAAAGTTACGATTTATGAAACAAAGTCAGAATGTTTACCTCCAGGCTGACGGGTTTTGACGGGTGCGAATGAAGCTTCTCCATCGTGCGTGTGTGCAGCGAAGCGGAATTTCATCGCCGTGGTGTAAGGAGGCGGTAGAGAGCACCGTTTTAATGAAGAAGGTGATTTAGTGAAGTGTTAGCGATGATGCAAACGTTTAATGGAGCTTGGCGGCACATCGTATGTTTATGTTATGTGCTTTAAAAGTGGGATATTTGTCCACGTGGTGAAAAATATAGTGTCATTTACTGGAGGGAGCAAACATGGACAGTAGCCAAAACTTTCCTTCAGCAAGGAGTAAATTTCAAGTTTCCCCTACTGAGTCGATGTATCTCCTGATGCTCGTATGTGAATTAATGGCTATCAGCTTAAAAGGGCCCGCCTTTAGTGGTACTGTAGCTACGGTATTTCGCCCCTAACCTGCACAAGCTGTATACAGTGTTGCTATAAATTATCTTTCCGATTACAAAATTGAATAACCATTGTTAGGAGATATTTAGAAACATGATAATGGTAGAAATGGAAAGAGAAACTGGAATATTTGTTGTTGTGCTGGTGAACCTGTTGCATATTTATTAATTTCAGTAGGAGACAATACAACAGAAAAATATATTGCATTCACATAAATTTCTCTACATCTCTGTCACAAATTATTGTTAATAAGCTTACCTACTATACTATCTTTCACGCTAAAACATTAGCAGAAACGGCCTTATTATTTAGTTCCCTTTAAGTAGGATGGAAATAAAGCAATGTGCTATGCTAAAGTGGTAGTCAAATTTTTTAAAAGCTATCGTTATACGATCGTCATTGCAAATCGCTTCTGTGCTTGGCTAAGAGTAGAATAAAAGAAAAACGGACACTTCTTGTGTGAGAAAACTTTTAAGTACTTTACAATTGAAACTAATAACAATAAATATCTCGAAAACGGTAAACTCCACCAAAAAATGTATATGACATAAATTGTGTATATTAGCCTCGTCTATATTTTTGTGTAATAAGTTTTTGTCTCTCTCTCTCTATCCATCTATCTATCTATCTATCTATCTATCTATCTATCTATCTATCTATCTATCTATCTATCTATCTATCTATCTATCTATCTATCTATCTATCTATCTATCTATCTCTCTTACGGTGTACAAGTCATGCTAAATTCAGCAAAATTCATCCAGAATAAACAAGTCTTCAGAAGTGATTCCCAGAAAATTCAAGATATACATTTTACTTGTAATGGAAATGACTTTAATATGTGATATTTTAATCAAAATCATTAGAGCCACTTTTAAGTAAAATAAAATTCCAAGTTTGTTATTTAATGGTCTTTTCGTTTCTGAGCTATGCTGTTCACAGACACACACACACACACACACATATATATATATATATATATATATATATATATACATACATACATACACAAGGACCTTTTTCTGAAATTGCTTTTTTATTTTTGGATGTATTTGCGGTCAAACCTTGACATAGAATTTATGTGGAATAACAACACCTTCTCTATCCACTATGTACATTGTACATACGGGGTTAGAGAAAGTAAAAGATCTGATGTGTTACATTCACATGACTGTCTCTACACCTCTGCAACAAATTATTGTATAAAAGTTTATGCATGTATCTACTTCATGCTAATTGAATAGCAGAAATAGTATTACTTGCTTCCTTGTTGTAGAAGTGAAATAAGGGAGTACCATAGATTAAAATGATAGTCAAAAGCTGGTTGCTATGTGACTGAAGTTTCTTTGTTTGTATGGACAGGAGTTGACAAATTCCTGTATGAGAAAAGTATGTTTTTCAAAGCTGAACCCAACAACAAGGAATGTCTCATAAACGGTCAACTCCACGGAAAATATACATATAACTTAAATTTTATGTTTTAACGCGCTGTATATTTTTTGTGGCAAGTTTTTGTCCATCTCTTACGGCTTAGCAGTTATGAAAAATTCCGTAAAATTCATCCAGAATAAAGTAAGTCTTCAGAGGCTATTCCCAGAAAATTCAAGATATATATCTTATTTGTCAGATAAATGTCTTTAATATACGCTATTTTAATCAAAATCGTTAGAGCCATTTTTAAGAAAATCAACGTTCGAAAAAAGTTCCTTGTAAAGGGTAGTTTGGGGGGATTTTTCTCAAAATCTTCGTGTCGCACCCCAAGAAGATACTAAACTTAAATACCAAGTTTGTTATTTTACCGACTTTTCGTTTTGAGTTATCGTGTTCACGGACACACACACACACACGCTCACACGGACCTTTTTCGGAAAACATATATTTCCGATGAAATCTCGGTATCGAGTCTACATAGTACGTGTACAGAAAGTAAAAATTGTTACAGAGATGTGGAGAGAGTCATGTGAATGTAACACATCAGATGTTTTATTTTACCTTTTCAAGATCTGATGCCTAAAGGGAAGGAAACAGTCCCCTCGCATGCAAATAAACTCCTGCATTATTAGCTTTCTTCGGGGTGTAATTAACATATTTGACACTTGGTAGTTAAACCAGTGCACATTTTGTCCCGTAGCCGAGGCGACAAAGTGTTATTAAACACGCTAAAATATTAAACACATTTCTCATCGGTTACATACGTAATCATATCACTTCGCTCAAAGCTTTGATGTTTACCACCATTGCTCTCTAGCGATCCGCCGTGTTTAATTTAAATGGAGCGCCCTCTCTCTGTGTGTGCAGGAAAACAGTTCATCAATAATTTATTGCCTGACCACACCATTTTGCTTCAGGTTTGTTTTGTTTTACTGTCTGAACAAACACCAGTTATATCGTTTTGCAAGGTGCACTGTTCCGTATGTGGTAACTACTGTTTTGTCAGCTGTGATTTCCCTCTTGCTTTTTGTTTTGCTGCCCCATGGCCTCCCTCGTGCCATTTCTCGTCTCTCTAAGGCCTCTTGTGTGACTTTCCGTAATGGATTCTCAAATCCCTTATCAACGATAAAGAGTTACAATAGTGATGATGTCAACCAATTAAGTATCTCGTATTAGTCATTACTAATCCACCAATGTGGTAACGTGTGAGGCTCGAATTCGAGAAGTCCTAGATTCGAATCCCATAGTCCATAAGGTTCTTTATCGGTTTTCCAGATCGGTTGATTTCTCTTCCACCACGAATTTTCTGTCGATTTCTTGACTTCGTAATTTCCTCTCAACTGCTTTACATCCAATGTTTCAGAGTAGCAAGAGCAGAAGGGAAATCCCAGATTGAAATCCTGTTGACCTTAAGGGTTTTTGTCGGTGTAACAGATCGGTAGATTTCTCTTCTATCGCGAATTTCTTCTCTATTTTCTGTCCTCTCAACTGCTTTAAATCCATGTGTTTCGTAGTTGCAAGATCAGACGGGAAGTCACAGATTCGAATCCCGTAGACTGTAAGGTTTTTTGTTAGTTTTCCAGGTCGGTTTATTTCCCTTGTACCGCGAATTTGCTGTCCATTTCCTGTCACATAATTTTCTGTCAATTGCTTTACATACATAGGTTTCAGGGTTGAAAGATAAGACGAAAGTCCCAGATTCAAACCCATTGACCTGAAGGTTTTTTTGTAGGTTTTGCAGATCGTATATTTCTCTTGAGTACTACGAATTTCCTGTCCTCGTAATTTCCTTTCAACTGCTTTACATCTATGTATTTCAGGGTTGCAAGATCATACGGGGAGTCCCAGCTTCGAATCCCGTTGACCTTAAGGTTTTTTGTCGGTTTTCCAGGTCGGTTGATTTCTCTTTCACCACGAATTTCTTGTCCTCGTAATTTCCCTTCAACTTTTTACATTCATATGTTTCAGGGCTGCAAGATCAGATATCGGCGAATCATCGTAACTTGACTTACAGGACGTAACGTGAAAGTCTAATACATGTATTAAATTGGATTATTTAGTCTGACTTAATATGACTTAACGGAACGTAACCTAAGAGTTTGGCAATATCAAACTTTTACTTATCGCTACATTAAGTTTGATCATTTGGCAAAGAACCAACCGGCGTGAAGCAGCAGCACGAAATAATAAAATAACTACCAATCAAGAAACATTCCCGTTACGATAAGTTAAATGGATCCTAATTAGACCTTTAGTTTAGCATCATTTTTACTTTCTCTAGCCCGCATGTACAATGTACATAGTGGATAGAGAAGGTATTGTATTCCATCCAAAAATTCGATGTTGAGATTTCATCGGAAATATATATTTTGGGGTCACTCGATTCAGAAAAAAGCATTTTGAGAAAAATATCGGGTGTCTGTGTATGTGTGTGTCTGTGGACAGCATAGCTCAAAAACAAAAATACCATTAATTACCAAACTTGATATTTGGGTTTAGTACCTTCCAAGGATGCGACACGAAGATTTTCAATAAAATCTCCCCACCACAAACCACATGGTAAATTTCCAAAATTTTTATTTTCTCAAAAAATGCTAACGATTTTGAATAAAATGCCGTATATTAAATATAATTACATCCCAAATAAAATGTATGAATTTTCTGGGAATAGCCTCAGAAGACCTCTTTATTCTGGATGAATTTTGCCGAATTTTGCTTAGCTGCAAACCGTAAAAGAGAGACAAACACTTACTGCACACAAAATGTAGATGTCAAAACACACGATTTATGTCCATTACGTTTTACGTTTTTGTTGTGGAGGTAACTGTTTCCGAGATATTCCTCGTTATTGGTTTCAACTGTAAAGTACTTATACTTTTCTCAGACAGGAAGTATCCGTTTTTCTGTTGTTCTACTCCTGGGCGAGCTGTTCTACTTCTGATTTTTATTGAATTTTGCATAACTGGTAAACCGGAAGATCACGATAAAACACAATTTATGTCATATACTTTTTTTCATGGAGTTGATTATTTTTGAGATATTACGTGTTGTTGATTTCAGCCTTGAAAAATATATACTTTTCTCATACAGGAATTTGTCAAAACCTGTTCATACAAACAAAAGAACTTGAGTCACATAGAAACCAGCTTTTGACTATCACTTTAACGTATGGTACTTCCTTATTTCGTTTCTATTTACAAGGAAGCAAGTAATGAGACCATTTCTGCTATTTTTTCTCAATTATCATGAAGTATATAGAAGCATAATAATAATACTTTGTTGCAGAAATGTAGAGAAAGTCATATGAATGGAACACATCAGATTTTTTGACGTTTTGTTAGATACCGTCACGTTAAGCAAAGTACATTTTAATCCCGGCTTAAAATACTTCTCCCTCATGCTTCCAATTAGATGGTTGGCTGGTACGTTCCTCCGTGACATTGTTAGCAGCTGAACAGAAACAGTAATTTTAAACAAATGACAAACATATTGAAAAATTCAAATTAATAATAACAAGGAATATTTCGGAAATTACTAATGCCACAAAATAGGTATTTTTTTAATTTTTTTTTTTTTTTTTTTTTTTTAGCGTTGATGTAGCTTTTATGGAGTTTTCGCATTTCTCCCTGGCGTTTAGATGGCTAGCTGATGCCCTTTAGGGACTCGTTCCCCCATTACATTGCAAGAAACAGTTGAAGAGCGACATCACCTTCAAAAAATGACAAAGTTATTGGAAATAATCTGACTGTTTTATTCACATAATGTCCTCTATCTATTCTACAGCATATTATCCTTACAAAAATTTTTCTTCCATCTACTTCACGCTAGTCCATATAAAATTAGCAAAAATGGTTTTATTACTTAGTTATAGCTGGAAGTGAAATAAGGGGATACACAGATTAAAACGATTGTGAAATATTTTCGAAGTCTTTCGCTATGTAATGCAATTGAAACGCCCTTCTATTAGAATGACCAAGATGAAATAGGTGCATAGAGACTTCCCTTTTGAGAATAGTTTTAAGTATTGAACATTTTAGAGCGAATAACAAGGAATATCTTGGAAATAGTTAAATATAAAAATATTGTATAGGTCAAAAATTGTGTACATATTTTGTGTATTATGTGCATTTTAAATGTGCATTTTGTTCTATCAGTTATGCAAAAATCGTTCATACTGAAAAGGACTCCATGAGCTGTTCCCAAGAAATTCAGGGTATACATTTTGTTAATACATTGTAATACATTAAAGTATATTTAAATTGAAATATATTAAATATTTAACTCAAAATCGTTACATAAGTTTTTGAGAAATTCGAAAATTTCGAAAAATGTTCCATATAAAATGTAGTTTGGAGTGATGGAATTTTCCTGGAAACCTGTCGCATCGCTGTAAATTACTGAATATCAATATTAAGCTTGGTATTTAACGGAATTTTCATGTTTTAATTTTGCTCTCTCATACACACGGATTTCTCTCTAAAGGTTGTTTTTGGAGTCAGGTGTCCTCAAAACATGTATTTCCAGCGAAATCTCAGTATCGAATTTTTGGGTGGAATACAATACCTTCTCAGCTACAATGTACGTTTTACATATGTGCTAATAATAATAATAATAATAATAATAATAATTTCTGTCTGGTGTAACAACAATTATTTGAAATAAATAGGTACTTAAAAGAAATTACAACTTTTTGTGTGTTTTATGTTATTCTCTTATGATTTATCATTTATAAAAGTTTGTACAAAATTCATTCTGAATGAAAAGGACTTCTCAAATTATTCCCAGAAAACTAAGCAAACCATTTTATCCAGAGGCATAGCCAGGACGGTGGATGGGGGTTGGAAACCCCCTCTTCCCTCCCTCATTAGGTAAAATACAAAGTGAGAACTAATAGCAAACTCTTACAACTGCTACACTTAAATCTGTGAATAAAATCGACTTTCTGTTATATTTTAACTCGGGATTAATTTATAGTTATAATTTAATTTTATATCAATTAGTTAAAAACTGTATCCCTATGCATAGCACCCCCTTAATATTTTTCTGGCTACGTTACTGATTTTATTTGGCATGTAAACCTACTATATTGTGCTATTTTAATCGAAATCGTTGAGATATTTTTGAAGAACAATTTTAATATTGAAAAATGTTCATTTGATCTATTTGGTGTGGGTGAGTTTCTTGAAAATAATTCTGTCGTTACCTTAGAAGTGATCGATTGATCTTGAATGTAAATTTTGTGATTTATTGAACATTTGTTTTTAGAATGACGATTACATACCAAACGCAAGATACACACAGCTTTTTTATAAAATGTATTTTTTTTTTAATTCATGGGGCCGTAAAGCATGCTGTGATATCTCGACAACAATTTTTGGGTGGAATACAACACTATCCGCTAACTCCAGAACTTAGATTACATGTTACGTACGTACGTACATGACGGTGCAAATATATATATTATTCATTTATTGTCCTTTAACCTGGCTGGGCATATTGGACGATGAATGACATTTATGAAATGATGCTCAAATGACCTCGGAGTCCATGGAGCTTAAAGTTACTCGACATTGGTCTTCTCAGAATAAGGGAAAACCCCGAAAAAAGCCTTATCCGGGCAACTCACCCTGAGCGAGATTCGAACTGACGACCTTTTGAATGTGAAGCAGACACGCTACCCAGGCGGGCTTATTTGTTTATTGTTTCATTTATGACATATATATCTTAGGGGCTTTACTAGAAACAACTCGTTGACTGCAGGTTCTTTAACATTGGGCCTTTAGTCATTTTATTTTGTTCAAGCATATACACACTCAGGTACATTCTTCCAGACTCTAAGGGGGAGTCTGGTTATAAAGAAACATTTCCCGACCAGCCGGAAATCGAACCCGGGAACTCCGCTCGCTAACCACTCGACCACGGAGGCAGTGTAAATAATTCTTGTTCATTTAGATTTAACATCCTAGTTGTTGATGACACCTCGATAATAGACGGCATTTAAAAATGCGTCTATGTTGGTTCTGGTAGTGCTGAGTTCCATAATTTAAAGTAAAGGAGGGACAAGAGCTTCTAAGGGAATCGCAGCTATGTGAATCAGGCGTTCTGATGTGCCAAAAATATCATCCCCTCCCCCATAAGGCCCCCTTGCAGGAATTAGAGTGCTGCGTGGTTTGTTTACCTTTGCTGCGAACAGGCAGAGCAAAACCATGGAGGGATGGTAACGCATCTTTTCCCAGGAGCATTCGTATTTCACATTCAAGACCTCCTGGTAGAGATTTTATCGAACCGCGGCTCTGACCCACATGCTGAAATTTATATTTTACTGTACAAATAACTCTAGACAAACCTAGAATTGAACATACAACCCTCTACCAACAGTTGCGGTTTAAAGATGAACACTAACTACATTTCTGTATAGCGTGTCTGAAACCGTACTCTTAGTGTCAGGAGGTGGTTCAGGAAATCACAAATATCACATATTTCATAGAAATATCGGTGATATCAGGGGGTTATTTGCAAAAGTACAGCTGTTCTAAAAGGAAAAATCTGATGTGTTTGTCGCCCTCCGTGGTGTAATGGCTACCATGCTAACTTCATAAACCCAAGGTCACGGATTCGAACCGGCGGAGGACGATGGATTTTTTTGAGGCGTAAAAATCCTTAACATGGCTTCCTTCGGAAGGAGTAAAGCCGTTAGTCCCGTGTCGTAGATTTACGGCAAGTCTGATAGAGAGGCCTCTGAGCAAAATTAAGCGGTCTTTCACGCTCAGTATAGAATGGGACGCTGAGAACCACAATAGTTAAAGAGCGTCCTTATCGTAGGTTAAAGTGATAGTCAAAAGCTGGTTGCTATGTGATTGAAGTTCCTTTGCTTGTTTGGACAGGAGTTGACAAATTCTTGTATGAGAAAGGTATAAGTTTTTTTTAAAGCTGAAACAAATAACAAGGAATATCTCAAAAACGATCAGCTGCAGGGAACCATGTATATGACACAAATTGTGTGTTTAATCGTGATCTACATTTTATGTGTAATAAGTTTTTATCTATCTCTTACGGTTTACCAGTTATGTAAAATTCAATAAAAAGCATTCAAAATAAAGAGGTCTTTAGAGGCTATTGCCAGAAAACTAAAGCTATAGATTTTATTTGGCATGTAAATATCTTAAATGTAAAAGATTTTCATCAAAATCGGTAGTCATTTTGAGCAAATCAAAATTTTCAAACTTTTTTCCATGTAAAAAGTAGTTTGGGGTGGGGGAAGATCTTCTTGAACATCTTCGTGTCGCAACCTTGGAAGATACCAAACTTAAATACCAAATTTGGTATTTAAGGATCTTTTCGTTTTTGAGCTATGCTGTCCACAAACACACACACATAAGGACCTTTTTTTTTTCTTCAAAAAATGTTTTTTTTTTTTTTTTTGTATTCAGGGGGATCCAAAACATGTATTTCCGGTGAAATCTCAGTATCGAATTTTTGGGTGGGATACAATACTTTCTCTATAAACTATGTACATAATATGTATGAAAAAGAAAAAAAAAACTGGCATGTTCCATTCACGTGACCTTCTCTATCTTTTTCGCAAACAAATTATTCTTAGAAAAGATTAGATTTTATCTATCATCCTAATTGAGATAAACATTAGCAAAAATTATGTTTTTACTTGCTTCCTTGTAAGTAGGAGGGAAATAATACATTAGGCTAAAGCGATAAAGATGTCGAATAATCCTTTTTATTGTTTTAGAAGTATTTTTCTTCGTATCATTCTTTTAAATATGTTATCACAGAAGTCTTGTTCCTGCTATTGATTTTGGATCTTTATAACCCCCTAAAAGAACTCTTTTATAGTTTTCTCCTAAACATAATGACCTTAAAACAGAACCGCTCCGCCTGCCCCTGGGCAACAACCATTAGCAAACATAAGACAACCCGATACTAGTAAACGTAGTAAAATCTCTGTTTCCTGGAGACTCGAAGACTTCGTTAGCAAGTCGAGATTCACGCCTCAGTTAAGGGACCAGCAAGTGTAAGACTTGGCAACTGCGAGGCTCGGTTTCCAACCGCAAACCTCCTATTCCCAAACTTTAAAGTTACGCGCTGCCTTTAGCTGGGGGTCATTATGTTCTGAAAAATACTGTAAACGCTGGTTCTCTTTGCATGCCAGGAGTAAAACAAAAGAGACGTGAGACAAAAGCTGACTTTCCTTTTGAGAAAAGTTTAAATAGTTGAAACATGAAACCAATAACAACGAATATCTGAAACGGAGAACTCTACAAATAATGTATATGACATAAGTTTTGTGTTTATATTGTGTATATCTTATGGTTTACCAGTTATACAAATAATGTCCAGAAGGAAGATGTCTTCAGAGGCTATGAAAATTCAAAATATTCATTTCGGTTGTCATAAAACTATCTTAAACATATGGTATTTTAACCAAAATCGTTAATCATTTTTGAGAAAACCAAAAATATTCGAAAAATGTTCTATGTCAGTTGGGGAGAGGGCAAAGGTTTTGCTGAATATCTTTGTGTTGCATCCTTGGAAGATACTGAACTTAAACACCAGGAAAAGTTGTATTCAGCAAGCAAGGGTGGTTGCCCCGAGAAAGTTGGCAATACCGGCTGTACGGTCACCTGGACAACGGGCAGCATTAGGGTCACATTTCACTCCGTGTATAAAGCAAATACAATTACCCTGTCCCCTTCCAACGCCAGTTGTTGGGCTTCCCTGCTGCACTGTGCCCTTCTTGACAGTTTAACGTCGTGTAAATTTAAATTATTGTCCACAGTAAATACAGCAATGGTTGCAACTTAAAACGTGAACCGAGCAGTACTTTTGCGTTGACTAAAACACTAAAGTGTTCCATTCACATCATTTTCTCTATTCCATATTCAAACTATTCTTACAAAGGATTATTCTTTTATATACATCATGCCAATTCAGCAGAATTGGTCTTATTAAGTGTTTGCTTCATTGTAAGCAGAAGGGGAATAAAGGAATACATTATGCTAAAGCAATAGTCAGATATTTTAAAACCTGGTCGCTATATGAAACAATTTAGGTTCGATTGGCTTTGCATGGTCCCGTTTATAGAAAAATTAGGTAGTCTAAAATTGAAACCAATAACAAGGAATATCTCCAAACCGGTCAGTTGTACAAGAAAAACGGATGGCATTAATTGTGTGTTTTAACAGCATTTACATTGTTTGTTTTTGTCTATTTCTTACGATTTTACCGTTATGCAAAATTCTACAAAACTATCCAGAAAAAAGAGGTCTTCAGAGGCTATTTCTAGAAAATTGAAAATATACATTTTATTTGTGAAATAAATCTCTTTAATATATGGTATTTTAATCAAAATCGTTAGAGCCATTTTTGAGGGGGAAACAATTAAAGCGTTTTCCATGTATAGGTAGTTCGTGGTGGGCGGAGGGTTCTTGAAAATATTCGTAGTGCATCTTTGGAAGATACTTAACATAAATACTAAGTTTGGTTTTTAACGGTCTCTTTGTTTTGAGCAATGCTGTCTAAACACACACACACACACGCTCACATGGACCTTTTTCTAAAATACTTTTTCGGACTAAAATGACCTCAAAACATGTATTTAGTGTGAAATATCGCCATCGAATTTTTTGGTGAAATACAATACCTTCTCTAGCTATTGTGTACATTGTATGTACATACGTACTAAGGAAAGTAAAAATTCATCTAATATGTGAAATTAAGTTGGTTCTCTTGATTAATAGATATAATTTGGGCATTTCTATTTACCTTCAGGTGAATCTGGTGTCATATTTCAGAATTTATCTTTAATTTCACACCCCTTTTATATTATAGTACTCATAAATAGTAATTCTTTTGTTCGTTACGATACTGATCATAAACTTTTACTTTCGTTGCCGTTTACAATGTACATAGTAATTAGGGAAAGTATTACATTCACCCAAAAACTCGTCACCGAGATTTCATCGGAAATACATGTTTTGAAAAACCCTGGTACCAAAAAGATTTTATAGAAAAATGTCCATGTGTGTTTTTATGTGTCAGTGTGTGTCTGAGAACAGCACAACTCAAAAACCATTAGTCGGTTACGTACCAAACCTTGTATTTAAATTCAGTATCCTTCAAGGATGCAACACGAAAATTCCCCTCCCAGACTACACTTTAATGAAAGATTTTTCGGATTTTTTTTATTTTCTCAAAAGTGGTGATGATTGTTATTAAGATACCATATTTAAGTATATTTACATCACAAATAAAAAGAATACCTACCTATCTTCTATTTTTGGGAATAATCTTTGAAGCTCTCTTCATTCTGGATGTCTTTGTATAACTGGTAAACCATAAGAGTTAGACAAAATGTTACTTCTCAAAACGTGTAGATCTCGCTAACTATTTTCAGGATACTCCTTGTCATTGATTAGAACGTTACAACACTTTTAGAATAATAATACTTTTTTCAAATAGTTATTAATTTTTCTTTTCCCTCATGTGGCAAACAGAACAGAATTTCAAGACCATCCCAGCGACCAGCTCTTAAAAGAGTATCGCCTACGCTTAGTGTATTTTCCTATTACATTGTATCTATAACAGTAATAACATCATCTATGCAAACTTTTATTTCGATTGACGTGAAGTACAGTATCTTTTTTAAAGAATAGCTTATCGAAGAGTGTTTAGATAAAGTAATATGAATGTAAAGTATCAGATTATTATAGATATAATCTCAAATTAATACTTGCTTATATCTGCAATACAGAAAACAAAACACAAGCATTTGTTATTAAACATTATTATATTAATGAAAACATGCGGGGGGAAAACAAGGGCTTAAGAATCTTTCAGAATATGTCTCGTAGAGATGACACGGATGACCCCACCCCTCCCTTTTGTATTTTATGTCCTACCGAGTTTCCTCTTATCCTGAAAAGAAGATAGATCTTTTCTAACTCAATTTTAGGGAAGACCATTATTTTAATAATTTTATTCATTTTCGTAAACGAATCTTGACGTTCAACCGGCACAATAAATAAAAAAACAAACAAATGAATAGCGTTGAACGAATATTTTAAAATAGGATATAGCGAGACCCACGTGAATACTACACAATATAGTTTTTATACTCTAAGGGCTGGTAGCTCTTGAGATTCACATTGCCGCCTGTACGCGAATACACCACATTGGTTTGGAGCTCTTGAGCTTCATCCGGCCGATTGTACGGGAATATAACACGTAGGTTGGTAGCTCTTGAGCTTCATGTGCCTGATTGTACGGGAATACAACACGTAGGTTGGTAGCTCTTGAGCTTCATGTCGCTGATGGTACGGGAATACAACACGTAGGTTGGGAGCTCTAGAGCTTCATGTCGCTGATGTTACGGGAATACAACACTGGGTTGGGAGCTCTTGAGCTTCATGTCGCTGATGGTACGGGAATACAACACTGGGTTGGGAGCTCTAGAGCTTCATGTGCCTGATTGTACGGGAATACAACACTGGGTTGGGAGCTCTAGAGCTTCATGTCGCTGATGGTACGGGAATACAACACGTAGGTTGGGAGCTCTAGAGCTTCATGTGGCTGATTGTACGGAAATACAACACGTAGGTTGGGAGCTCTAGAGCTTCATGTGGCTGATTGTACGGAAATACAACACGTGGGTTGGAAGCTATTGAGCTTCGTGATGTCTATTGTTGTGAATACAACACCTGGGTTGGAGCCCTTGGGCTTCATGTGCCTGATTGTACGGGAATACAACACTGGGTTGGGAGCTCTAGAGCTTCATGTCGCTGATGGTACGGGAATACAACACGTAGGTTGGGAGCTCTAGAGCTTCATGTGCCTGATTGTACGGGAATACAACACTGGGTTGGGAGCTCTTGAGCTTCATGTCGCTGATTGTACGGGAATACAACACTCAGTTGGGAGCTCTAGAGCTTCATGTCGCTGATGGTACGGGAATACAACATGTAGGTTGGTAGCTCTAGAGCTTCATGTCGCTGATGGTACGGGAATACAACACGTAGGTTGGGAGCTCTAGAGCTTCATGTCGCTGATGTTACGGGAATACAACACTGGGTTGGGAGCTCTTGAGCTTCATGTCGCTGATGGTACGGGAATACAACACTGGGTTGGGAGCTCTAGAGCTTCATGTGCCTGATTGTACGGGAATACAACACTGGGTTGGGAGCTCTAGAGCTTCATGTCGCTGATGGTACGGGAATACAACACGTAGGTTGGGAGCTCTAGAGCTTCATGTGCCTGATTGTACGGGAATACAACACTGGGTTGGGAGCTCTTGAGCTTCATGTCGCTGATTGTACGGGAATACAACACTCAGTTGGGAGCTCTAGAGCTTCATGTCGCTGATGGTACGGGAATACAACATGTAGGTTGGTAGCTCTAGAGCTTCATGTCGCTGATGGTACGGGAATACAACACGTAGATTGGGAGCTCTAGAGCTTCATGTCGCTGATGGTACGGGAATACAACACGTAGGTTGGGAGCTCTAGAGCTTCATGTCGCTGATGGTACGGGAATACAACACGTAGGTTGGGAGCTCTAGAGCTTCATGTCGCTGATGTTACGGGAATACAACACTGGGTTGGGAGCTCTTGAGCTTCATGTCGCTGATGGTACGGGAATACAACACTGGGTTGGGAGCTCTAGAGCTTCATGTGCCTGATTGTACGGGAATACAACACTGGGTTGGGAGCTCTAGAGCTTCATGTCGCTGATGGTACGGGAATACAACACGTAGGTTGGGAGCTCTAGAGCTTCATGTGGCTGATTGTACGGAAATACAACACGTAGGTTGGGAGCTCTAGAGCTTCATGTGGCTGATTGTACGGAAATACAACACGTGGGTTGGAAGCTATTGAGCTTCGTGATGTCTATTGTTGTGAATACAACACCTGGGTTGGAGCCCTTGGGCTTCATGTTGCTGATTGTACGGGAATACAACACTGGGTTGGGAGCTCTTGAGCTTCATGTCGCTGATTGTACGGGAATACAACACGTAGGTTGGGAGCTCTTGAGCTTCATGTCGCTGATTGTACGGGAATACAACACGTATGTTGGGAGCTCTAGAGCTTCATGTCGCTGATGGTACGGGAATACAACACTGGGTTGGGAGCTCTTGAGCTTCATGTGACTGATTGTACGGAAATACAACACGCAGGTTGGGAGCTCTTGAGCTTCTTGTTCTGATTGTACGGGAATACAACATGTAGTTTGGTAGCTCTTGAGCTTCTTGATGCTGATTGTGCGGGAATACAACACGTGGATTGGTAGCTCTAGAGTTTCAGGTCGGTTGTACGGGAATACAACACTTAGGTTGGGAGCTCTGGAGTTTCATGTCGGTGATTGTATGTGAATTCAACACGTGGGTTGGAAGCTATTGAGCTTCGTGATGTCTATTGTATGTGAATACAACACGTGGGTTGGAGCCCTTGGGCTTCATGTTGCTGATTGTACGGGAATACAACACGTGGGTTGGAAGCTGTTGAGCTTCATGTTGCCGATTGTATGGGAATACAATACGTGGGTTGGAGCCCCTGAGCTTCATATCTCAGATTTGCAACAGCATTCATTGCATCGCCTTATAAAGATTGTGTAATTTAAAGTGTTAAAATGAAGCTTTGTGACACTCTAAGAAACACTGTAATCTTTTAACATTTAGATATTCAGTCCGTGTTTCTCTTACATAGCATGAAACATTCATGACCGTTAACACAGCGTTTATATAATTCTGCCTCGCTCTCAACATGCCAGCAAATAAGGCAATGCACGAAACTAAACATCTCATGCGTAGAAAGGTAATATAGGAGGTTACTGTTCCACCACACCCCTTCTTTTTACTTTCTCTACACGTACTATGTACATAGTGTATAGAGAAGGTATTGTATTGCACCCGAAAATTCGATACCGAGATTTCACCGGAAATACATGTTTTGGGTCCCCCTGATTTCCAAAAAAAGTATTTTTGGAAAAAGTGTGCGCGCGCGTTTGTATGTGTGTCTGTGTGTCTTTGGACAGCATAGCTCAAAAACGAAAATATCGTTGAATGCCAAACTTGGTATTTAAGTTTGGTATCTTCCAAGGATGCGACACGAAGATTTTCAAGGAAAACCCCACCCCCAACTACCCTTTACATGGAACTTTTTTCGAAAATTTTGATTTTCTTAAAAATGGCCCTAACGATTTTGTTTAAAATATCATATATTAAAGATATTTACCTGACAAATAAAATGTATATCTTGAATTTTCTGGGAATAGCCTCTGAAGACTTTATTGTAGATGAATTTCACGGAATTTTGCATAACTGCTTAACCGTAAGAGATGGGTAAAAACTAAACACACAAAAAATGTAGAGCACATTAAAACACACAATTTGTGTTATAAGCATTTTTTCGTGGAGTTCATCGTTTTTGACATATTCCTTGTTTTTTGTTTTCAGCTATGAAAAACTTATACTTTTCTCATAGAGGAATTTGTCAACTCCTGTCTATACAAACAAAGAAACTTCAGTCACATAGCAACCAGCTTTTGATTATTAGTTTAGCCTATAGTACTCCCTTATTTCCCTTCTGCTTACAAGGAAGCAAGTAATAAGACTATTTATGCTAAATTTTTCCTCGATTAGCATAAAGTAAATAGAAGCATAAGCTTTTTAACAATAATTTGTTGCAGAGAGGTAGAGAAAGTCATGTGAATGGAACACATCACATTTTTTTTGCCTTAAAATTAACTAGGAATACTATGCAATATTTTGGTAATTGCCGGGGCGGTTAATACGTGATTTTTTGTGTCAAGAAAGTACAGTGTGTTCGAAAGCATATTTTACAAATGCAATGCTATGCAAATGAATTGCAATGAGGTGCATAAAATTCGGAAAAGTCACTAGAAAAGCTGATGTGTTATATTCACACGTCTTTCTTTAACTATACTGCAACAAACTATGCTCACAGACGTTTATTATTGAATTTGATTCGCGCTAATGGAGATAAACATAAGCAACAATTGTTTTATTACAAATTTCTGTATGTGTACAAACGGATAAAGGAAGTACACTAGGCTCAAAGTATAGACCTGGTCGCTCTGTGATGCTCTTGAAATTCCGTCTTTGAACAGAAAGGGAGGGGGATAAAATAACGAATTCCCATTTGAAAAAAGATAAGTTTTCCAAGATTTAATCCAATTTCAAAAATATCTTGAGAATGCTTAACTGCACCCAAGTATTTATTTTAATTAAATTGTGGTGTTTGAGATATTCATTTTTGCATACTAAGATTTCTCTATAACTTAAAGTTAACTAGTTGTGCAGAGCTCTCCAGAATAAAGAGATCTTCAGAGGCTATTCCTAGAAAATTCAATATATACATTTTATATCATGCAAATATATTTAATATACGGCATTTCAATAAATCGGACCCATTTTTTAGGAAAACAAAAATTTCGAAAAATGTTTCATGGGTGTTTAGAGGTGAGCTTTTCCTAAAAAATCTTCGTGTCGCAATCTTGGAAGATACTACAATTAAATCCCTGTTTGATATTTCATTAACTTTGCGTTTTTTGAGTTATCACATTCACGGACACGCGCGCAGACCTTTTTCTGAAAATGCTATGCAGTATATACTAACTAGAGAAAGTAAAATCATAGGTGTACTGAAGTTGACACTTTTAAATGTATGCTAAAGTTACAAGTAATTTAGCTTTTAACAATTTAAAGTTACAGTGTTTTAAGCACAGTGGCGTGTCCAGTTATTTGTACGAACTTATATTTTAAATGTCGGCCCTCCATGGTGTAGTGGTTAACATGCTAGCCTCTAAAACTCAAGATTGCGGGTTCAAACCTGGCGGAGATTGATGGATTTTTTTCGGACACAAAATTCCTCAGCAGGACATCCTTCGGAAGGGAAGTAAAGCCGGCGGTACCGCATAATGTTTATTTGCACGTAAGAACCCATATCTTGAACAGGTTTCAAGGCAAAATTCCGCCCAGGTCATGATTTCGCCCTACAGTGCCATCTATGGACGACGAGCCAATCCCTCATCAAACTAGAAATGCAATTTTGACCAAGAAATTAGACTTAGAAATAACCTATGCTCTATTAAGAGTTACAGGAAATTAAGTAATTGTTATTTCAACTGTTCTATAATTTCGTAAATTAGAGTATTTAACCGTATAGGGTCCTAATATATACTTATATATATAACCTAGTTTTAACTTTTTAAAACCTAAAAACCCGCGGCCTCATTATGAGGCTCCATATGTCCCTGACTTAAATGTAAGGACTATCTAACTGAAATTGGTGGCAAGTAGGATGGAACGATAGCTTTTAAATACATATACTAGATTTGGTTGTAAACTTTTATGATAATTTGCGATTCGACATCATTAGAAGTTGTCAGAAAATGCTTTGAAGTTGCCCAACTTAAGAATCTTCTCTAATTGGTCCCTTATCAAAAATACCGGCCCAGCTTTGCACACTCCAAGAAGTGTATTCTTGCGTTCTACGCCTCTAAATTCAATCAAATCAGTGATAAACAGTGCAATAATTAAAGCAATATGCCGCTCCTTAATGTTAGTTGGAGTGGAAATAAAAATAATGATGAAGTTTAGTAGATATTTAAAATGTTAAATGGCTGTCGTTGAACGTTTTGCCATTGGACATAATATGCCTGTTGTTTATAAAAGCTTCACCATATATCGTGTTGTTAATTAAATAAAAAAAGTTGATGTGTTCCATTCACATGACTTTCTCTACATCTCTGCAACAACTTCTTGTTAAAAAGCTTATGCTTCTATTTCATTTTAATCGAGAAAAAATAGCAGAAATAGTCTTATTACTTGCTTCCTTGTAAGTAGAAAGGAAAGAAGGGAGTACTATAGTTTAAACTGATAACCATAAGCTGGTTAACATGTGACTGAATTTCCTTTGTTTGTATGGACAGGAATTTGTATGAGAAAAGTATATTTTTTTCAAAGCTGATACCAAAAACAAGGAATATGTCAAAAACCATCAGCTCCACGAAAAAAATATACATGACATAAATTGTGTGTTTTAATGTGCTCTACATTTTTTGTATGTTAAGTTTTTGTCCATCTCTTATGGTTTAGCAGTTACGCAAAATTCCGTAAAATTCATCCAAAATAAAGTAGTCTTCAGAGGCTATTCCCAGAAAATTCAAATGTCAATATTTGGCATTTTAATCAAAATCGTTAGAGCCATTTTTAAGAAAATAAAAATTTTCGGAAAAAGTTCCATATAAAGGGTAGCTGGGGGTGGGGGGATTTTCTTGAAAATCTTTGTGTCGCATCCTTGGAAGATACCAAACTTAAATACCAAGTTTGGTATTTAACGGTCTTTTCATTTTTGAGCTATGCTGTCAACATACACACACACCTTTTTGTAAAAGTGCTTTTTTTTGGATTCGGGGGACCCAAAACATGTATTTCCGGTGAAATCTCGGTGTCGAATTTTTGGCTGCATTACAATACCTTCTCTATACACTATGTACATAGTACGTGTAGAGAAAGTAAAAATAATTGAAGTAAAGACTCAGTAAAACGCTAACATTCCTGTACTCCTGCCGCTCCTATAAACACATTAATGAATATTTCCGAGAGCAGTTGCACGCACGTGACCGCTTGAATGCTCTCATTTGTTTGAGAACGAAGCACTCAATTTACATCCATCTTTACTTAATATTTCGTCTGTAAAATAGGTAATCGATATGTTTAATTGTAGTATTACAATGAGCTGGTCTCTTCAGTTGTTTGGAAATATAAATGTATCCTTTCACAAGAAATAAGCAATTACATTGGCGGAGAAAAGTAAACAAAATGTCAGTGGAGAATATGGCGGCAAGTTTGCGACTGATGTGAATTCGATAGTAAAAATGAGTTATCGCGGATATAAAAGGCACCCTAAGGATAATTTGTTGAAGAGTGGCGAGAAGCAGATTGTTTTGAACTGTTTCATAAGTTAAAAGGAGCACAATCTGGATATCTTTGTGAATGAACTGTTGAAAATAACGGCAGAGTAATCCGGCGTGTCAGAAATGAGTGCTTTTCACGTTCACAAAGAATTTAAAGAAACTGGTAGTGTTAAAACATATTGTAAAAAGAAGAAGAGAGCTGAAGCAGTTTTAGGACAAGTTGAGGAGTTTAAGTGTGCAATTCAGTCTAAAGTGCATAAGCTTCTTTTGTGCAATAAGCCACCTACAATAACCAAATGTTTAGAGCCGTAAGCAGTGTCCCTGATTTTGCCAGATTTTAAACGCCCGAGTTTTCGTACGTTACTTTTAGAAATATGGTTTTGTTTGTTAAACGTAACAATGTCAATATAATTGTAGAAAAGGATTATATTGCTCTATGCAAACAAAACTTTCAAACTGAAAGAGGTGCATCAGCTTTTAGACGAAGCATTGGCTCAGGTGACGGCGGAAATGTGGCAGGCTGATATCACACATGTAAACAAGGAAAAAGAAAAGCTTTGACAATTGGACTGTTTCACTGATGCTATCGTCGATAGTTTAGTATAAAACTTAGGTGAAGACAAGTCAGGGTCATCTTCAGATTCCGACTTGGGAGTTGCAGCATGACCTGCTGGCGATGACGGCTCTGAATCTGATTAACGTAAGTAATACTTAAAATCACGTCTTCGTTTGAGTGTATTCAATTTGATATTATGCTCTTGATATATTTCTCAACACCATTTAATAGGAAATGTTTAATTATTGAAGCAAAACGTTCACATTCACGTGTGCACGTGAGTACAGAGTAATATAAAAAGTGTGCTTATAAGAACGGATCCAGAATCACTAGTGTGGTATCAGTTTTAAGGTCGTTTGTAGAATAAAGAATTATACTAATATGGAAAGAAAGCAAAACTGCATCGTTATACTTTCTATCTATCTATCTATCTATCTATCTATCTATCTATCTATCTATCTATCTATCTATCTATCTATCTATCTATCTATCTATATATCCTGATAATGCACTTATATATGTGTGTATATATGTATAAATATATATGCATTAATGTTCCTTATATAGTCTTGCATCGTTGTACCGATTTCGACCTGATTTGCTGTAAAAGAATAAAAACAAAGTGAGGAGGGAAGGAAATCCAACAAAAGAGAGAATGGAAGAATTCTACGGACAGCTATGAGGATTCTCAGCCCGCATGGCGGTGTTTCTACTTTTGCTAAAAACAATTGCAAATGTGCTCCCCTCGTTTTATGGACAGTAGTGCTAAAACTACCCCTAACGGGTGATGGGGTTGAAATTGCTGTTAATGAGAGACACTTTGGGGAAATTTCACACGCGTGCAGTTTAACACAGGATTACTAGTAAAACTGCCATGGGGTACTATCATAAAAACACCCCTAATGGAAGAGGGGACAGAAAATATTAAGTATAATGGGTATCTTACTAATAAATGTTAAAATGAATATCCAGGAAATCGTCCTAATTCTAAATGCCTTTCGTATAACTGGCAAACCATAAGAGAAGGCAGAAATCTTTTCGCACAAAAAATGTAGATCTCGTAAAGCTCGCGATTCATTTCTAACCGTATATATATATTCTTTTCTATTGGTCTGAATTTTCAATACTTTTCCCAGTGGAACTTTCGCAATTCTTCGTGTTCATACACAGAACATGAAATTTCAAAGCTACCACATAGACGCCTTTTAAAAATTCTGACTCGATTTGGTCTCTATATTTTTCTTATAATAACAAAGAAATGTATAAATTTGTAGCGAGAATTTAAATCCATTAAGATGTGAATAGAAGAATAATTTTTGTAAGGATAATTTGAAAAAGAGTGAAAAGAGAAAGTGATGTGAATGCAGTACAACTACTTTTTTGTAATTTCAAGGGCGATTTTATGGGGCGCATAAGAAAACTCACAGGAGCCCACAATTTATTACTTTCTCTACACGTACCATGTACATAGTGTATACAGAAGGTATTGTAAAGCACCCAAAAATTCGATACCGAGATTTCACCGGAATCCAAAAAAAAAAATCATTTCTGGATAAAGGTCCGTGCGCGTGTGTGTGTGCGAGTGTGTCTGTGGACGGCTTAGCTCAAAAACGAAAAGACCGTTAAATATCAAACTTGATTTTGATTAAAATGCCGTGTATTAAATATATCTACATGACAAATAAAAGGTATATCTTGAATTTTCTGGGAATAGCCTCTGAAGACATCTTTATTCTAGATGAATTTTGCGGAATGGTAAAGCTTAAGAGATAGACCAAAAATTGCATCACCAAAATATAGAGCTTGTTGAAATACACACTTTATGTTACATGTTTTGTTTTCGTGTGTGTGTGTGTGTGTGTGTGTGTGTGTTTTTGTATACATATTCCTTGTTTCTTGTTTCAGGTTTAAAATACTTCTTCTTTTCGCATACGGGAATTTGTCAACTCCTGTCCACACAAAGAAAGGAACTTCAGTCACATAGCAACCACCTTTTAAAATATTTTTACTATTGCTTTAGCCTAGAATATTCCCCTATTTCACTTCTACTGACAAGGAATCAAGTAATAAGACAATTTCTTTTAATTTTTTTCCTAATTAGCATTAAGTAAATAGAAGAATAAGATTTTTAACAATAATTTGTTGTAGAGATGTAGAGCAAGGTCTTTGAAACACGTCAGATTTTTATGTTTTAATTTCGAGGCAGCGAAATAAAAATACTGCTCAAACGAGCGTTAATTAAGATATGCTCGTTTGATGTTGGAGGAGGGAGAAGTACCGAAGAAGCGGAAACACGTTGCTGTTTGTTTTCGTGACTGGTACAGACTCCACTGTGAGATTAGACATTGAGTCACGTGATTAGACAGGATGGGAACCAGTGGCTGTTGATATTGATCCGTGCGCGGGGCGGAGTTGCCCTGAGTTATGTATTCACCGCTGTTTGTCTTGGTAACACTGCAGTTTGGGACATGTAACGTAGCATAAAGGATACGGAAACCACGCCTTCTATAGCCTACATAGCCATTCTAACTGCAGTCTTATAAAATGTTACACTTTTGTTTCCTTTATCTCTTAGATAAAGTTTAAGTAGGCATTGTATTTCATCCAAAATTCTATATCGAAATTTTACAAAAATCTGATGTGTTCCATTCATACGACTTTCTCTACATCTCTGAAACAAATTATTGCTAAAAACCCTTTACTTCTATTTACTTCATTCTAATCTTCTTTTTGCAGAAATAGTCTTATTGTTCACTTCCTTGTAATTAGAAGCGAAATAAGAAAGCACCATAGGATAAAGTGATAGTCAAAAGCTGGTTGCTATGTGACTGAAGTTCCTTTGTTTGTATGGACAGGAGTTGGCAAATTCCTGTATCAGAAAAGTTCTTTAAAGCTGAAACCAAAAACAAGGAATATCTCAAAAACGATCAATTCCACGAAAAAAATGTAAATAAAATAAAATATGTGTTTTAACGTGCTCTACATTTTTTGTGTTTTAAGTTTTTGCCCATCTTGCGGTTTAGCCGTTATGCAAAATTTCCGTAAAGTTTATCCAAAATAAAGTAGCATTCAGAGGCTATTCCCAGAAAATTCAAGATATACATTTTATTTGTCAGGTAAATATCTTTAATATAGATATTTTAATCAAAATCGTTAGAGACATTTTTGAGAAAATCAAAATTTTCGAAATTTATTGCATGTCAAGGGTAGTTGGGTGTGGGGGGATTTTTTTTTCTTTTCTTTTTTTAGATCTTCGTGTCGCATCCTTGGAAGATACCAAACCTAAATACCAAGTTTGATTTTTAACGGTCTTTTCGTTTTTAAGCTATGCTGCGCACGCACACACACACACACACACACACACACACACACACACACAAACGTACATTTTTCTGAAAATGCTTTTTTTTTTTATTCAGGGAGTCTCAAAACATGTATTTCCGGTGAAATCTCGGCATCGAATTTTTGGGTGCAATACGATACCTTCTCTATACACCATGTACATTGTACGTGTAGAGAAAGTAAAAGTCTTGTGTGTTCCATCCACCTAACTTCGTGCTAATGAAGATAAATAGAAGATATCAGAAATGCTCGTATTGATTACTTATAAGTAGAAGGGAAATAAGGGACATCAGCTTAAAGCGATAGTAAAAAGTTTTAAAAGATGTTGCTATGTAATTGAAATTCGTTTCTTTGCATGGCCAGGAGTTAGCAAATTCCCGTATGAGAAAAGTTTAAGTATTTTTAAACTGAAACCAATAACAAGATCTTGAAAACGGTCAGTTTCACTAAAAAAAAAAAAAAAAAAAAAAGTATATTACATAAATTGTGTGTTTTAACATTTACAATTTTGTTTTTGTCTTACCTTCTACAGTTTACCAGTCATCCATGACTGTTAAACCGTGGGTCTTCGGAGGCTATTCTTAGAATATTCAAGATATACCTTTTAATTGACATAGAAATGTCTTCAATATACGGTAATGTAATCAAAATCGTTAGTCTTTTTGAGAAAATCAAAATTGTCGAAAATTTGACCATGTGAAAGGTAGTTTGTGGTGGGGGGAAGGAGGTATTTTCCTCAAAATCTTTGTGGTGCATACTTGGAAGATATTAAACTTAAACCAAGTGTGGTACCTTACCCACTTTTCGTTTCTGAGTTATCGTATTAATGGACACATAAGCACACGTGCGCGCACACACTACACAGACGGACGTTTTTCTATAATTTTTTTTTTTAAATACAGGGTACCCTAAATCGTATATTTTTTATGAAATCTCGGTATCGAATTTTTAGGTGGAATACAGTACTTTCTCTAGAATATATTAGAATCTCTTCTTCAGTGATCTTAGTTTATTTTACTATGTACATAGTGTATAGAGAAGGTATTGTATTGCACCCAAAATTGGATACCGAGATTTCACCGTCAGTATATGTTTTGAGATCCCCTGAATACAAAAATTAGAAAAAAATCCGTGTGTGTCTGGACAGCATAACTTAAAAACTAAAATACCACTTAAATACTTGGTAATTACGTTTATTACCTCCCAAGGATGCGACACGGAAGATTTTCAAGAAAATTCCCCCACCTCAAACTACCCTTTATATGGAAAAAGGGTTAGCACTTTTTTTTTTCTCAAAAATAGCTCTAACGATTTTGATCAAAAATACTTATACTGTTCTCAAACTGGAAGTACCCGTTTTTCTTTTGTTCTACTCCTGGTCAAGCAAAGTAGTCAATTTCAATGGCAATCACATAACGATGGCTTTTAAAACATTTGACTATCGCTTTAGCATAGCGCATTCCTTTAGTTCCCTTCTGCTTATGAGTAATAAGTACATTCTGCTAATGCTTATCTCGATTAGCATAGTGTAGAAAGAAGAACAATCTTTTTTAAGAAGTCTTTTTGCAAAACAGTTAGAGAAAGTAATGGATTGTAACACATCAGTTGTTGTTTTTCCTCCTTACATGTCATCCAAGTTCACCTATCTTATCGCAGTATATCCATCGGATTTCATTGCCCTTCGAGTGTTCCCATCATCGTTTTCTCTCAGAGGTCACTTTGGAAGCAGAAAACTTCCATTGTGGCCTATGTGCTGTATTTTAGTTAATTGCAGGCCGTCTCTATTTAACCACTTCTAACTCCTAATACATGCATTTTTAACAAGATTTGAGACAAAATCTATACTTCATCTACTCTAAGTAGAGAGAAAAAGCAGTATCATTCTTTCGTATGTAACAAAGTTAATTTGGTCTTTTGTTAAACAATCTAGTAATAATTGAAGGATAAAGAAACACAAACGCGATCATTAATGTAAATGTTACTGGAAACAGTTAAAAACTAATTGTGTTAATCAAACAAAACAATACTGGCGCGGCAAGAGAGACTGCTCCATTATTTAGTTTGTAAAAGCGTCAATTATCGGTGCTATAAATGGAACTTAGCTTGTCGTTAGTAAGCAGAACAAAAACAAAAAAGAAATTAATGGGGCTGTCATATAAAATAACTCATATGTTTGTGGTAATCGAATCAAATTAAATGAATTGACGTTCTATATTTGTCATCTAGGTGTGTGGTGCCGTGTTTATTACGTAATTAAATCGCACAAAACCTGAAAGCTAAAACAGAAGTTTTGAACGAGGTAACAAAAATGTTTCTCAGAACATTGAGGAAATGGACCTTTTCTATTTTAGAAGAAGAAAATGTGCCATTTATATAGATACCTATTGGTTAAAAATTATTTGTTCCTTTGATACAACATTTTGATTTCTCTACCGAATCCTATGTACGAACACAGAAGTTAGAGAAGGTGTGTATTTCGCCTAGAATATGATACCGAGATTTCGCCGGAAATACTTGTTTTGAGAGTTCCGAATAGAAATATTTTTTTTAGAAAAAGACACACATGCATGTCTTATCTATGGACAGCATTGTTCGAAAACGAAAGGTATGCTAAGCACCAAACTTTGTATTTAAATTTAGCATCTTCCAAGGATACGACACTCAGACTTTCAAGAAAATCTTCCCAACCCAAACTGCCTTTACATAGGATTTTTTTGAAAAAAAGGCTCAGCGGTTTTGGTTAAAGTAACGCATATTAAAGATATTTTCATGAGAAATAAAATTTGTATCTTGAATTTGTTGGGAATGGCCTCTAAAGTCCTGCATAACTGGTAAACTGTAAGAAATAGACGAAAACGTTCAGACCACCACAATGTACACACTCTAATATGAGACAGTCCTTCAGGCACACTATGGCAGAATGCCCACTATATTCCAAACACAGAAAGCTGTACAACCTTCCCACAGAATTCCACGCAGTTTTTTCGGAAACCAGTAAGACAAGGAGCGTCATATGCTTCATAAAATTCACAAATCTTATCCAGCTCATAAAAAGAAGAAAATTTAATCTGGATGATACATGTGAACATCATCAGCCAGAAAGAAACACTATTATAATAAACTCTGCGTTTATATAAGAACAGTTTCCTTTTTTAATGTTTCATTTATATAGACCCCTTTAACATCTAAGGTCAAATCGGGGGCTTTGCATTAGAAACAAATCGTTATCAACTAGGCTCTTTACGTTGAATTTTAATACTTTTATTTTCCTCACACACACACATTTACTCTCACATGCATACTTCCAGACCCTCTGGGGGGGGGGGAATTCCCCGCCCCAGCCGGGAACCGAACCTGGGACTCCGGGTGAGAAGTTACCTCGCTGACCACTCGACTACGGAGGTAGTCACAGTTTACATGTTAATTAATTTGCAACTTATTGTTGTATTATATTCAAAGTAACAAAAAATGCCATCTGAAGTAGGTAATCAATTCATGTATTCTGTCGCAATAAGACCTCTGTAGTCAGGCGTGTAAAATAATTTTAAAAATTTAGATCTCGTTAAAACACACAATATATTTTATGGAGTTGTCATTTCCGAGATTTCTAGTGTTTATAGTTTTCGCAACTGTGAAGTCGTTTTTTGTCTTTCTTTTGTTTGTTTACTCATGCAAAGAAAATCTAATTTCAATATGATCACATGGTGATCAGCTCTTCTAAGGGTTGATTATTCCATTTGCCTTATATATTTCCTTATTCCCCAAGGAAATATGCTGCTAATGTTTATCTTCATCTGATAATGAAATATATGGGATAGTTGTAAAATAGGTAGAGAAAGTCATTTGAATGAAACACATTAATTTTTTCCCTACCACACAGTAGGACGTATGAAATGAAGTGCTCTGAATGACAATGCTGGCACAAATACGCGTATCAAACCTCCGTAGGGTTGAATCATGGATGCGCTGATGCATCCCTGGAGAAGGTGATATTTCGTGGATGCTAGCAATTAAAGTTGCTCACATTATGGGATGAGATTTCCGTTGAGTGAAGATACCACAGGTGGTGAACACAATACTGCGAGTTACGTCTCCCCAGCCTACCTCGCCCTCTCCCCATTTTAATTACCTATGTTCCAATCAGAGGCAATCAAGAATATATACTTCAAAGCCTAAGTGATCTGGTATGAGGTTGTTACACGATACCAATGGCATCATTTAAATTAAAAATCCGATGAGTCCCATTCACATGACTTTCACTACATCTCTGCAACAAATTATAGTTAAAAAGCTTATTCTTCTATTATTTACTTCTTGCTGATTTAGAAAAATTAGCAGAAATGGTCATATTGCTTGCTTCCTTGCAAGTAGAAGGCAAATAAGGGAGTACCATAGGTAAAAATGATAGTCAAAAGCTGGTTGCTATTTGACTAAACTTCCTTTCTTTGTATGGACAGGAGTTGACAAATTCCGTATGAGAAAAGTATAAGTTTTTCAAAGCTGAAACCAAAAACAAGAAATTACTAAAAGACGATCAACTTCACAAAAAAATGTATATGACATAAATTGTGTGCTTTAATTAGTGTTCTACACTTTTTGTGTGTTAAGTTTTTGTCCTTCTCTTACGGTTTAGCGGTTATGCAAAATTCCGTAAAATTCATCCAGAATACAGTAGTCTTCAGAGGCTATTCCCAGAAAATACAAGATATACGTTTTATTTGTCGGGTAAATATCTTTAATATTTGACATTTTAATAAAAATCGTTAGAGCCATTTTTAAGAACATCAAAATGTTAGAAAAATGTTCCATGTAAAGGGTAGTTAGGGGTGGGGGGATTTTTTGAAAATCTTCGTGTCGTATCCTTGGAAGATGTCAAACTTTAATACCAAGTCTTTTCGTTTTTGAGCTATGCTGTCCACAGACACACTCACGCGCGCACACACACGGACCTTTTTCCAAAAAAAAATTTTTTTTTATTCAGGGGTACCCAAAGCATGTATTTCCGGCGAAATCTCATATCGAATTTTGGGTGGAATGCAATACCTTCTCTATACACTATGTACATAGTACGTGTAGAGAAAGTAAAAAGTGTATTCGTCTAACTACTTCACGTTAATTCAGCTAAACATGTGCAGAAATGCTATTGTTACACACTTCCATGTAGCTACAAATGATTTAGTTCATACATAGGCTAAAGCGATGTTCTTAGCTTTTAAAAGCTGGTAGCTGTGTGGTACTTTTGCTTGATCAGTAACGACAGCCCGTTTGAGGAAAGCATAAGTATTTTAAATTTAAATAATTTGCAGGAATATCTCGGAAATGATTAATCACACAAAAGTACCTGAAATGTCTTGTTTTAACGAGATCTACTTTTTATGTAGTATCATTATGTTAGTATATTTTATGGTTTGCCAGTAATACACAGTCCTCCACCTAGTTCAAGGTATACTTTTTGTTATCTAAATAATTTTATATGTTGTATTTTAATCAAAATCGTTTGTGCAATTTTTGAGAACATTTAAAATTTCGAAATATCGTCCGTGTAATTAGTAATTCGAATGGGGGTATTTTCCCGAAAATAGTGTCGCATCCTTCGAAGATACTGAACGTAAATACCTAGTTTGATACTTACCGACTTTTCGACATTGTGTTATGCTGCTCACAGACTGACAGACACACACGTACACGCACATACCATTTTCTTAATATTCAGGGCTCCTCAAAACATGTATTTCAGGTGAAATCTCGGTATCAAATTCTTGGGTGAAATACACTAGATACCTTCTCTGCCTATTATATAGATTGTACATAGGTGCTACAGAAAGTAAAAAACTAATACTGAAAAAATATTACACGCTTATAATGTTAGTGGATTTTTTATCAGAGTAAAAATGCTCAACCGGTTACATTGTGTTTCAAATTTGGAGGTCGCGGATTCAAATGTGTAACGGCCAATCGTACTTTTTTACTTTCTCTACTACTGATAGTAAGTAGTATTGTAATATACCCAAAATGTTTATGCAGAATTTCACCGAATATACACGTTTTGAGAGTCCCTGAATTCCCCACCCTCTAATATAAAAAAAAAACACTTTTAGAAACAGGTCCGTGTGAGCGTCTTAATTGTGCCTATGAACAGTATAACTGCAACAAGAAGATTTTCAATAAAATCCTCCACCCCAAATTACTCTTTACATGGAGTATTTTTCGACGTTTTCGATTTTATCAAAAATAATATAGCTATTTTGATTAAAATAGCATATAGGATATATACATGACTTTTCTGGGAATAGTCTGTAAAATTATCTTCATTCGGAAGGTATTTTGAATAAATACTCTTGTATAATGGTAAACGTTAAGCAATAGCGGAAAACGCACTCACAAAAAATGTAGATATCTTTAAAATGATACTTTGCTGTGCCGTAATACGTTTCCGAGATATCCATTGTTAATTGGTCGAATTGTTCGTTCGATGTTCAGTTGTTTTTTGCAATGGCATGGAAAGTGTACAATTTTAAGGTCGTATAAGTCCAGTTAAAACTTGATGTTACTAATCTCGTTGTATCTATAACGAAATGTTTAGCTATTTCTATAAACGTTTATATCAATTACAGTGAAGATGATAGAAATAATAGCTTTCATAAGAATGGTTTGATTACCCGTTAATAAACAATAAAGGGGTAGAAAAGGACACGCGCGCACACGGTACCTCTGCGATAAACTCTTGAGGAACGATATATTTCGCAGAGTGGAACATTTTGTCAAGCAACCACCATCCTCCGACGCATTATTACGGAGGTTCTTTCTCTCCTTTTTTTACTTTCTCTACACGTACTATGTACACAGTGTATAGAGAAGGTATTATATTGTACCCAAAAATTCGATACCTAGATTTCACCGGAAATACATGTTTTGGGTCCCCCTGAATTAAACAAAAATTACAAAAAGGTCCGTGTGTGTGTGCGTGTGTGTGTGTGTGTGTGTGTGTCTGTTTCTGTGTCTAGCATAGCTCAAAAACGAAAAGATCGTTAAATACCAAACTTGGTATTCAAGTTTGGCATCTTCAAGGATGTGACACGAAGATTTTCAAAAAAATCCCCCCACCCGCTACTACCCTTTACATGGAACATTTTTGAAATTTTTGATTTTCTTAAAAGTGGCTTTAACGATTTTGATTAAAATGTCAAATATTAAAGATATTTACCGGACAAATAAAATGTATATCTCGAATTTTCTGGGAATAGTCTCTGAAGACTATTCTGGATGAATTTTACGGAATTTTGCATAACTGCTAAACCGTAAGAGATGGACAAAAACACACAATGTATGTCATATACATTTTTTCGTGGAGTTGGTTGTTTTTTTAGATATTCCTTGTTTTTTGTTTCAGCTTTGAAGAACTTATATTTTCTCATACGGAATTTGTCAACTCCTGTCCATACAAACAAAGGAACTTCCGTCACATAGCAACCAGCTTTTACTATCACTTTAACCTTGCCTTCTCTTCTAAGGAAGTAAGTAATAAGACCATTTCTGCTAATTTTTCTAAATTAGCAAGAAGTAAATAGAAGAATAAGCTTTTTAACTATAATTTATTGGAGATGTAGAGAAAGTCATGTGAATGGAACACATCAGATTTTTTAATACAACATTTATTGTACTTAGGTTCGATTAACATCATATCATTTTACATTTAGTAATTTATTTATCCTTTTGCATATAGGTTGGACTACCACTTAGGTACTACATCTGCATGGTTCCCTGGCTGTTAGGGAATGTAGCCTTTTGGTTTTTGCTATCTATTCCATCGCATCAGTGCTCTTTCTCTCTCTCTCTCTCTCTCTCTCTCTCCCTCTCTTCTTATTCACTTTACTTTTATCTTTCCCAAATTTAATATTGCCTTATTTCTTCGATACTTCTCTTTTTCTTGACACTCAACACTTTAATTGCTAACATCTCTCCAGACATACTTACCCAAATTTCTTTCCTCCAGTTTCTTACTTCTTTAATTCAATGATTTTGAACGTGATTTTACAGCGTTCTAGTTCATTGTCCCTCATCACATACTCATCCGAGCCAACCCTTCCCTCTATTGTTTATTACGTATATACACATACCCCTCTCGCACCATTCTTTCTTTATTTTTTGTATAAACAAGCCTACTTTTTAGTTTTTGTTCATTACTTATTTCTAACTAATTACCAGAAATCTTTTTCATTTTCCTCTACCTGCCTCCATGTCTCCCATTCCTATTTTCGTCAAGATTTCCTCTAGCGTCTCCATCAACTATTCTCAAGCTTAATTATCGTGAGCTGTTTCATACACATTTTTAGCAGATTCTCATCTTCGCTCTCCATAATCCTATACCAAATATGCTCTCTAGAATCACCCTATTTTTTCCTGATCTTCCTAACTCTACCGTTTTACCTATAATGCTGATCTGCTTAGCCCTAAAATATCTTTACAAAAAGTTCTGTATTTATGGTCCCGTTACGGAGCCATTGAAGCGTATCCGCTAGGATAGGTTTGAGAGCCAAGCCAGTAGACTTAGACTCTGTGTGCAACCAATGTTGTTGTCAGCTTCGCCTTGACCGTTACCATAAAAGCCATGCCATTAGCAGCAGTTAAGCAATCATTGTACACTTTGATTCACCCGATGGTCTTTGTCTACCAAACCCACAACGCACAATATTTGCTCGAATTTATCAACGCGACAAGAAGAAGCTAACTTATCTGGCTCAATCTTTTTGTGTGTGCGTCTTAGTCTTATGAACCCTAGACGTAAGAGACAGAAAAGAGGTGATTTCACTTGATTCAGCTTTCATCAGAGCCATGCATAACTTTCTGCCATGTGTGCTATCGGTAGTTGCCCCATACATCGCCTTGTAAGTTCGCTTGCTTCGTGTTTAATTTGTTATTATGAATGATAACATCATGTTAAGTTTATGCATAATCTTTACTTCGTTATATTAATGCTTAATTTTCATTGTGAATGTCCTATGTTAAACAAAACCGTTAAAACGAAGCTGGGAATTTTACAGCTGTGTAATCCGATTGTTAAAGTTGCATTCTGTTTGTGATTCCCAATCTCTTTGTTGCTTTCTATCCGCATAAAATGGCCCACAAATCACTTTTATGTGAAACATGCCGTTATTAGCCACGGCTCCAGTTTTCCGAAGCTGAAATTGGATATAAGAAGCGCGTTTGCAGTTTAAGAGCGAGGATAGAGCGCGTTGACTCGGGTTTCCGAACGATAATGGGCCCAGTAGTTGCTAATGTGGCATTTCAAAGCAGAGACACAGACTTCGTTAGTCGAACAAACATAAGTTAGGTCGGGAACACGTGCTAACCGTGTTAATGCATGTGTGGCTGGTGTCTTTAAATAGCCCTCTCTCCTCTCCCAGTACACGAACTGCAGTACACGGTTAACAAAGAAACAGAAGCGAGTATTGACCAGAGATTACAGAACAACCAGACAACAGCGAACCAATACCGTGCCTTTACGCACGAAGTACATGTATCAAACCAGTTAAGTCTGTGGTACATTGGTAGAGGCAGGGGGGATAGTCATTTATCAATAATCTGCTGCGATTTACTCGCATGACTTTCACTACCAATTACATTTCTATACCCATTATATATCAGTGGCCCTGTTGTCCATTTTGCGTTATTCGCAATTTATATTCTCCCTCCGGAATAATTTCGAATTAAGCAAGAAATGTTTTTACAGCATATGTACTCAGAAATCATGTTTATTCGTGACTCTTCGATATATACGCCGTGTATTTGACATCGATCAGTAACTATAACAATGCCTCAGATACCGATGATGACGTCGGTTATCTTGTAAAGATAATGTTTTGTCGGATAAAACATTATTATTACATAAATTTGTTACAATTTCTCTTTATTTCAATGCAGTCACAGTTCCGCAGCATAATTTTTAACTCGTCGCTTCGATACGGAAACAGTTGACTCTTCTCTCTCTCGCTCTCTTAACTGCGTGGTGTGAACTCCAGTCGAAAAATGACTCGTCTAACTTGCAGCTCTTCTTGTATAGCCGTCGATGACGTCGACAGATTTCCCCAGAAGATTCTAACGCGTGTCCATTGCGCCTTGTTGTGTTTAAAGTCGCAGTGCCGCACTCTTCACGTGTTAATTTCAGGAACATGTAGGACAATGGCAGCGGAACAATGAAAAGCAGTTGACCACGCAGGTGCAACAATTGTTAAACCATGAAAGCAAGCAGCTCACACACACACACACACACGCGCGCGCGCGCAGTGATTACGGGCTGGCAAGGCACTATTATATTATTATTTATGTATACTATTTTACTTTCTCTACTTAGTATAGAGAAAATGTTAGATTTCCCCAAAAATTCGAAAGTGGGATTTCACCGGAAATAACATGTTTTAGGGCCTCATGTATATAAAAAAAGACATTGAACATGATAATTCAAAAAAAAAAACAAAAAAAAAACGGATCGGTCAAACAGCTAACTTGGTATTTAAATTTAGTATTTACCAAAGATGTGACGCAAAGATTTTGAGGAAATTCCTCCACCCCAAACTGTCCTTACATGGAAAAATGTTCGAAAATTTTGATTTTCTCAAAAATACCTTTAACAGTTTTCTTTAAAATGCCGTATATTAAAGGTACATGGCGAATAACATGTATAGCTAGAACTTTCGGAAAATAGCCTTTTCATTCTGGATGGCTTTTGCGTAATGGTAAGAGATACAAAAAAGCTTGCTGCACACAATTCGTCATATACGGTTTTTTTTTTTTTCATTTTGTTTTGTTTTTTCCGTTGATTTGACCATTTGTGAGATATTGCTTGTTATGGTTTCAGTTTTCAAATACCAAACTTTTCTCATACGGGAATTTGTGAACTCCTAGCAATGCAAGAAAACGAATTTGAATCACATGCAGCTTTAAAAGATTTTACTATCGCTTTAGCCTAGTGAATTACCTAATTACCTTTCTATTTATATACCTTTCTACTTATGTAATTGCGGTACTAATTAGTACCTCAATTAAAATTAAGTAGACAGAAGAATAAGCTTTTAAGATTACTTTATTACAGAGATGTAGAGGAAGTATGTGAATGGAACATGGCAGATTGTTTTAGTTTTAGTATTTTAAGAAGTAAGTTTTTCACAACATTTGTAATCGTAATTTAAACTTCTTCCGACAACACTTTCTGGGAGTATAGTGTTTATCTTGAAAATAATGTTGTTTATCAAAGCGAGTTCAAACAGTGTCGGTTTCCAAATATTTATGTTGTAAAAAGGTGTGTTCTTATTATATTCTGATTGTAATTTATATTTTAGGTTTGGGTGGTTCAATAAGGCGTTGGCCGTTTTAAGTGTACTTATAAGCAACAGCCGAATGTCATTTGATGTAAAACATCTCCTGCCGAATGAAATTTTAGCACACCGGAGACTCTGATATGATCCTGGCAATTGGCAGTGTTGGGATTAATTGTCCGGTTCGGACGTGTGGTTGTATTGGCTAGTAATTCCATAACTCATTAAGTGTTCATTTAGTTTTACGTGATTTAGCAGCTGACACAAGGGAAACAACATAAAAGCCATTATATGGCATTTTCAATTTTCTTGAAAATCGCTCAATGCAAAAGGCATAGTCATTTGTAGACACTTTCTCATGTCAGCCTAAATTCTATGAACGTCTCCTAGGAAGCGTTAATCGTAACATCACGATATAAGTGGTGGAAACAATTATTAATATATCAGTATTTTTATTTTTGGCAGCTATTTGCTTCAGGTTATGGCAGTCAATTGTTAAATTGTTGGTGGCGTATTCATGCCTTTATAGTTAAGACTTCTTATCAGTTCACCCTGAAGACGAGGAAGATGCACTTCTTCGAAACGTTGGTGTCAAGCCAAGTTTTTACCTGGCTAGAAGCCCGAGAAAATTTGGAATTAACACGTCGCCAGGAAAGCTTCAGTTCTTATTTCTTATCACATGTTTGCAACAATACACATCTCTTTGTTGTCATTGTTTTGATTTGGAATGAAGCTGTATGTATATTGTCATTTTATGTTGAGACAGACAGTGAGAAGATGGGCAGGTCAGACAAGAAAACTGCTATACTTGTTTATTCATCAGTTGGCCTCAGCACACGAGAAATAGCCTTTAAACATGTTTTAATCAGAGTGCTATTTCAAGATTACTCAAAAAATACAGGGAGGAAGGAAATGTTGATCGGAAGAAAGGAAAAGGTTGAAAAGGGCATCTATTGCGAAACAAGATAGGGTATTGAACAGACAAAGTGATCGTCGCCTATCATCCACTGAACTAAAGCGAGACTGGGAAGAAATGTGTGAGACATCTCAGTAACCAGTAGAACTGTCAGAGACAAGACTACTGGAAGCTGGACTTCCTGCTCGTCGTCCCAGAAAGAAGCCATTATTGACTAAACTCATGCGACAACAGCGACTAAAATGGGCAAAAGCACATATTACATGGACACCGGAGATGTGGGACAGAATAATATTTTCAGGTGAATCTAAATTTAATCTGCATTGCTCCAATGGAAAAGTGTTCGTACTACGAAGGAAAGGTGAAGTTTTACCTTCGTGTATAACACAGTCAAACATCCACAAGGGCAGATGGTCTGGGGATGCATTTCCAGACATGGAGTGGGCCATCTTAACTTCATAAACGGTTCTGTCAATGTAAATGTCTAAAATAGCATCCTTGAAAGAAGACTTATGCCCACAATAAGAGACCACTTTGGAGATGTTTCCAATTACATTTTACATGATTCTGCTCCTTGCCACAGAGCTTTGAAGGTAAGCCCTGTGATCAGTATTTGTACCAAGCTTGAAGCAGAATATATTCCAGTATAATAAAAAAAACTTCCTTAGACAAAATGAGGTTCGTATTAGAGTGGCCTGGAAATAGTCCTGATTTGAACCCTATAGAGAATTGCTGGGCGGTTATAGGGAATGCTGTTGCTAAAAAGAAGCCCCAAAATAAACAAGAATTGTTGGAGACTTATGCGTGTGTGGTTTCGTGAATTCAATCAGGAATACATTAAGAATTTAATTCTTTCCATGCCTTCACGATGCAAAGCGGTGATAAAAGCACGTGTAAGAGCTACTGAGTATTAAATGGCAACAGTGCATTCATATGAGGTAATTATATATGTACAAATACTAAAAAGTATGAGTTTTAAATCACATTAATTTTTAGTGTTTGCCCATGATTTGTATTAACATTTCAGAAGAATAAACAGACTAGTAGCCATATGTTTTTACATCCATTTTTTTCTAAAAGTGCTAAATTATAAATAAATATTTGTTTTGTAGAAATCATTCATGAGAATAACATAAAATTAATAAAAAGTGTTGTGTACAATTGTATTTAATAGTTCCTAATAGAAATAGAGAGAAACCAAACCAATTTAGCTCAGTTATTCAATGATTAGAACAAAAATACTGAAATATAGAAGGCGATGCAATAATTATTTCCATCACTGTACATAACAGTGCTCATTCTAAACGTTCATTTCTAAACAACAAGCTTATGACAAACAATGTGGGTGAAAATCTTCAGAAAGGTTAATCCGAGTCGGAAACATTCAATCGGAATTGCCACCAGCAAAATCGGTCAGCACATGTATTAAGCAGTTGTGCTTTATTATCTAACACGTTGTTTAAAACGCTGGTAAATTTGGCATGACTGGTTACTGTCATCTGGATTTTGCTCATTACATTGTTGAGGTACTATTTTTGGGCATGTTAACGTCCAACCTGCAGCTGTTTTAGAGAACGTGTACTAAAATGATTTTCAGGGATCGTTTGACAATAACAGTTTGAACTTTTTATTGTTGAGAGTAAATATTTTCTGTTAACTAGTCGCTAACATGGAAGCAGTTTGCAGTGCTTGAAGTTTAATATAATAGTGTTACTTGTTAATGGCATACATCTAGAACCCTCAGATGGTTACAGTGCAAACAAGGCTCAGTTAATCAACGGAGCGCCACCTGTTTAATTTAGCGGCGTTTTTTAGGGGTTGGAAGGAAAGTTGACGGAAGCAGGTGGCCATTATTCATCCATGGAGTGGATTAATGGAGTACTATATTTTACGCGTACGCAGTAGTTGCAGAAAAAACGCTCCCTTCACTTAACTGATGGTTTTATAGCTCGGTGTTCGAAAGTCTTTCGATAGGCAAATGCTGTTAATGAAGAAGGCAAAACTTTTTAATTATGTAAATTAAGGACAGGGAACAAAGTAGCGGGGTAGTCGCAGTCCATCACTTATTATTCATTTTATTGATGAAGTAATTAAAATCTATAAAAGGAGGATTTCAAGGACTCTGTTAGGATTTTGGAAATGTGACTAATTCAATTGCAGGCACTAATCTATGCAAATAGCGTAATATTGATAGCACATAGCGAGGAAAAACTACAAAGAGTATGATAAGACGGAGAGGAAGGAAGGGAAATGGAAATAAATGTGAAGAAGAGTAAAGTCATGTTTATCTAAAAAGAAGCTGGTAAGGAAATATACTGTGACAGTGTCGTCTTATGCAGTGGTTCTCACATTCGCGCTGGTGTGTAAGTCATCGCAATTGGGATGCGCAAACAGCACGGAAGAGCGGCTTAATGGAACAGGAACATAAGGAATGCGAGACACTTCTCACTTTTGTCTTCCCCAAGCTTCGACTTCCAGAAGCTCCCTGGAAGTTCTGTGACGATATTTTCCAGCTATAGAAGGAGGAAGAATTGCTGTGTATCGTGTTGTGAATTGTACTGAGTCGTAAGTGGAGTGTTAGCATACAGTGGTCCGCGAGACATGGATGGCGTGCTGCCACAAACTGTCGAAGCGTCGTTGAAGCAGTGGATTTAAGGCTTTAACTATAAACAATGCCGAGTCAATTAAAACTTTGTTATAATACATTAAATACGGGAATGAAAAACTAGAAAAAATGGATATCTGTAAGTATTTAGCAACGATTATGATAGACAGTGGTATGAAGAAATACGAAATAAATATGTTATCAATGTAATAAAACGATCATGGGAAAGAAACAGGTAGCCAAGAGTGGGGGGGAAAAAAAGGAAAAAAAAAAAAAAAACCTGGTGTTCCATTAACATGGCTTTCTCTAGCTCTTCTACAAACTAACTTCTCACAGAAGACTAATTTTCTTTTTTACACCAAGCTAATCGAGATAAGTATTTTCAGAATGTTCTTATTACCTAGTACCTTATAAATAGAAGGAAATTAAAGGATGCTCAAGTGATAGATGTTTTAAAAGCTGTCGCTATACGATTTTCATTGAAATTCGTTTCTTTGCATGGAGGGCTAAAACAAAAGAAACAGGAACGACATTCTAAGAAAAGTATAAGTATTTTAAAACTGATTGCCGAAATGTACGTTTTGTGTATCTCTTGCGGTTTATCAGTTTTGTAAAAGTTCAGAATAAAGAGGACTCGAAGGCTATTCCCAGGAAATTTAAGAGTTGCAATGTATTTGTCGTGCAAATATACTTAATATACGATATTTTAATCGACATTGTTGGCCATTTTTGAGCAAATCAAAATTTTAGAAAATGTGTCCATGTAGAGAGTAGTTTGGGGTGGCGGAATTTTCATGAAAATCTTTGTCACATCCTCTGTTTGGTATTTAATCGTTGATTTATGCTATCCACACACACATATTCACACACTGACTTTTTTCTAAAAATCTGATGTATTCCAATCACATGACTTTCTTTAGGTGTTTCACAAAGAAATCTTTTATTCAAAAGATTACTTTTTATCTACATCATGCTAATCAATATATAAGCGGAATTAGTGTTAATACTTGATTCCTTGTAAATAGAAGGAAAAGAAGGGAATGCACAGGCTCAGGTTAAAGCGAGAGTCAAGTCCTTTAAAACTTGGTGGCTATGTGAAACAAATAAAATCCCATTCTCTTTCCTTGCCAGGAGTAAACAAACGAAAAACGAAAAGAAAGATATTTTCCCATTTGAGAAAAGTGGCTTAAAATTGAAACTAATAATCTGAAATATCTCGAAAACGGTTAACTCTGCCTCCCTCCCCCTCATATGTATACATTATTAATTGTGTGTTTTAAACAGATCTACATTTTTTGTGAAGTAAGTTTTTGTCTATCTCTTATGGTTTGCCAGTCATCCTAAATGAAGAGGTCTTCAGAGACATTCCCAGAAAATTGCAGACAAACATTTCGTTTGTCATAAAAACATCTTAAACATAAGGTATTTAAATCAAAATCGTTAGCCATTTTTGAGAAAATCAAAAATTTCCAAAACTGTTCTCTGTAAAGAGTAGTTGGTTGTGGGGGATTTTCTTGAACATCTTCGTGTCGCATTCTTGGAAGATACTCACTTAAATACCAAGTTTGGTATTTGACCGACGTTTCGTTTTTGAGCTATACTGCCCGCAGACACGCTGGGACCTGTTTATAAAAATGTTTTTTTTAACCAGGGGTCTCAAAACATGCGTTTCCGGTAAAATCTCGGTATAAAATGTTTGGGTGCAATACAATATCTCCTCTATCCAGTATGTGCATTGTACTGCTAGAGAAAATAAAAATGGAACTATAGCAAATGGTATTGCTTCCTGCTCTTAAATATGGAATGCAAAGTGTACTATTGTAAGACAAGCAAATAAGTAAAACTCAATCCAGTGAGATGAAATATTTAACAAAAGCTGTAAATAAAACCAGGAGGGAGAAAATGAGGAATGAGAGATTAAAGAAGAAGTAGGTCATAGACCATTGGAAGAGATGCTTAACAAAGACAAATGAGGTGGCAATCAGAATCGCGGAGGATCGTTAAGTTAAACAGATGATTGAAGTAATGGTACAAGGAAAAATAAGGCTCTGGATAATGCTAGATGATAGTGGAAATGATGGAAGACAAAGAAATGGGACAATGGGGTTAATCAGGAAAATGAAAGGGACAGGAAAGAATGGAGAAGATGGATTGAGGGCACCATCCTTAAGCTGCAACGCAAAAAGAAATCAGGAAGAAGAAAAAATCGAAGGATTAAAATGAGATCAATATCCTATGCTACCAATATTAAGTCTGCTAAATTCCTGAACCATTATCTCATAAACTGTTTCAGATATCAGACTTAAATCATTACATGCCCTCTAATGACGTTGATCTGCTTTAACCAAAAATATTGCTCATTAAGAAATTAGAGTTTTTCTCAACTCTAGCTCTTTTGATTAACATTTATCAGCAACTAGTTTTACTTTCTCTACTGCATAGTCAGTAGGGACCAACTATCCCCTGACTTTTTATTCCAACTAAATTTTCGATTCCAAGGTATCACCGAAAATACACCCTTGAGACTTCTGAAAAAAAAAATAGAAAAAAGGTCCTTAAATGAAAGTGAGAGCCTCTGTCTTTGATCGCAAAACGTCGGTTAATTCAAAACTTTATTATTTATGTTCAGTACCTTACAAGGACGTGGTACGAATATTTTCAAGAAAATATTTCCATCCCAAACTACCCTTTATATGAAACATTTTTCGAAAATGTCGATCTTCTCAAAATGATTAATACGATGTTGACTAAAATATTATAAGTTTTAGATACTTTCATGACAAATTAAATGTATATTCCAACATTTTTTTTTTTTTTTGTAGTGGTTTGTTCATTTAATCATTCAAGGGGAATGGATTTTAAACCATCACTTAATGACCCGGGGCGGCGCAATGAGTGAGTGGTTAGACCGGGTTCGATCCCAAATGCCCGCATGTAGGATTCGTGGTGGACGAAGCTGCGTCTGAGCGGATTGTTTCCGGATCCTCCGGATTCCCCCGCCACTTATTCCACCAATTGTTTCATCATCACCTTTCCAATCATCAATTTCGCTTCCATTCCACATCATCCACTTCCTCATGTTCTGCCTGGCTATGGGCCAAGCCCTTGTAACAGGTTCTCCATTCTGTGGTTTCGTGCCGTAGGCTCCCCGACAGACTTCTGACCCCTGGGCATTGGCTTGTAAGTCCTAGGGGGGGGTGTCAGTCCTACAAATGCGCGGAGAGTAAGCCACTACGAAACTTAATGACCCTCTCATAAAGGAGTTGACTCGCTTTAACCTACAAGAAAATAGGTAAAACCATTTCTGTTAATACTTATGTCTCGATTAACATGAAGTAGACGAAAAAAAAGGTTTTGTAAGAATCAGATATGTTTATATTAAGGATTCCTTGAAGCAAGTGTATAACAGCTTCTTGCCTCAGTTTGCGTTTCCAGCGGCAGTATAACCACTACATAACTTTGAATGAAAGATTGCAGTTGCCAGTACTGTAACTCCCCTGTCATAGCTTTCCCTCTAACTAGAAACTTATACGCCATTAATTCCAGTTTAGTGTGTGTTTTCGCGGTCGCATCCATCTGAGCACTGGCGCCTCTCCATACTGCCGTATAAACTGCTAGATATCTTGCACGCCATTAAAACAAGCAAGTCCAGCATCCTTCCTTACCTCCGTCCTGCTACAAAGTTTTCACATCTTTACCTTCTGTATTATAGCTCTCCTTTTACTTTCTCCGCATTTTATAGGACATATTTCATTCCACCTAGAACTGCTGTATTTAAGATTTACAAAATACACGTTTTGAAGTTCCTCTGAACATAAATTGCTTTTTAAGTTCGCGAGTGTGGGCGAGAAACTAAACATTTAGTCCTCAAATTGTGTTTACAACATTCAATGCACATGCTCTCGCTAAATATATTTGTTGTAGCACCCAATGGAGTTCCTACTTCAGATGATGACAATAATAATAATGATAATAATAATAATAATAATAAATAATAATACCGTGTTGCTAAGTCCTTATGAGCCTAGGACTGTCAACCTGACTGCCGTTCTCACGTCCATTTACGAACGGCAGATGTGGGCGATTATGCCACTGATATGGGGAGGTGATGTGACCAGCATGGTGGGATTACTTATCGCAGCTCCTCACTTTTATCACGATGCAGAGTGGCATCGGACCTACACCCGGACTTAAAATCCGCACCCCCATGGATGAGTTCGAACCCTGGTGCATTCCATGGCTTGGAACCAGATCACCACGCTAGCCCACTGTGCCACGGCGCAGTACTTTGCTGCAGATACAACACATAAATCCTTATTAATGTGTGCTAATATTTGCTGTAGTGTTCATTATTTGCCTCTGTATTTATTTTATGCCGCTTTACTTATGCAACTTTTCGCGACGAATCCGTTAGATACCTCGTGTCTCGATGTGTGGCGACATTCAGCTTCAAAACCTCATCCGTGTATCATATAATATATTTTAATCACGTGTCCGTAAAGGCCTTAGTGCTAAGCAGTTGCACCTTTCTTTCTATGTGTGACGGGCAGATGGCACCTTCAACACGTGCTCACGCATTCGCTACCACCATCTATTTTCATGTTTGCTTTTGTTTTAGATCTAAGGTGTAAATTTGGATTTGCGCGGCTCATTGGGTTTGAACCTGGAACCTCCTGACTCCAGGGCACACATGTGCTCTCTGAGTCATCCTTCTCGATTATGCATTACTGTTTTACAACAACACTCCAAAACCATATGGCGCAACAACCCAAAGTTGGACCGAGGCTTACTGCCGACCGCTGCGTCCCCCACCTCTGCCCATTACAGGTGTCAAGGGTGGGATGCAGTACTGGAGGGTGGGATGTTATTAGCGGCCGGTTAATTCCCAAGTTATATACGAGTTGGTTATAAAAGTAAGTTACAATGGCTTTACAAATAGTTATTACATGGCGTTGCAATAACGATTTCCATTGCTGCAAAACGAATAAAAATCGCTAATGCTATAAAAAATTGTTTAACACAAATTACAGTTTCATTCTTATTAAATGTAAAACACGCTTTGAAGACGAACGATATAATGATTAGTTTTTGAAGAAGGTGAATAAATAGATCAAAATAAGGTTTTCTAGACTTTCCAGGAAGTGTATCCAAAGTTACATGTTCGACTGTTTCAATGATTGCAGCTGGAAATGCAAAGCGAACCGAACGTAATTGTTCACATATCGATCGGCTTTTAAAATATTTGACTATCGCTTTACCCTGGTATATTCCCTTATTTTCTTTCTGCTTAAAGAATAGTTTGCAGAGCAGGTAGAAAAAGTCCTGTGAATTGTACACATTACATTTTTGTACAGTGAAGAAATCTGATAAAGCATCAAAACCACTGCAGTAGACGACAGAGTTGCTTGGCTGGCGCTGCTGGAGTGTAGAGTGTAGCATGTTGTGGCGACCGATACCAGATGTGCAGAATATATAAACCCTCAGGCTAGCAGTCAGCATTTGCATGACACGCTGCGGCAGTAATGGAAATAACGACTAACTTAGTTCATGAAACGTTTCATTGACAGTATCAAATGCTATACGAATATGACAGCTCTCCGGTAACATTTACAGGCTCGTTAATCCCAACAGATCTCATTCAGAATCTGAAGTAAATAGAATTCTGGAATGTGAAGATGAAAGTTTGCACAGTTTTGCAGTCCTTATATGTATATGTATATATAAATAAATAAACATATGGCTATGCTTTTCATTCAGGTTAAAGAAGCCAAAATTTCATGTTACAAAATTATGGTAGTAGGAGGATACGATTTGTGATACGAAATTAGATATATTGGAGTGCCCAGTATTACGCAGGTAGTTTTTACTTTGTCCACCGCTTATTTAATAGGTAGAAAATGTATTGCATTCCATATAAACTATATTTCATTGGAAATATCTGTTTTACGTCCTCCTAAATAAAAATCCATTCTTACAAAAAGAAAGTCCATGTATGTCTGTAAACAACATAACTTAAAAACAAAAACTCTGTATACTTAATTTCCGGTTATCTTGTAAAGATCAAGATGAAGATGTTCAAGAAATGTTTGAAGTTCACCACAAACTACTCTTTACATGGAACATTTTTCGAAATGTTTGATTTTCTCAAATATTATATACAAAATTAATACATTCATTTGATTAGGTACAAAGTGTCATATTATATGAAGATTTTCAAGAAAATCCTTCCACCACAAACTGCCCTTTACATGAAAATGTTTTGACATGTTTGATGTCCTCAAATAATTGCATGGTAAATTCACTACTATAGAGATTTTTATCATACATAAAACTGAGACTAATTTAGTATGACGTATCATGTTACATGGGGCAGAGACATACAGATTTAAATGTCAAAATAGGAGCTAAATGTAATATTAAAGATGAGGAGTTTGTGCGCGACAAGAAGTACATGTTGACAGACAGCGGGCAAAGGTGGACAGGCAGGAAACAACGAAATGTAACTAAGAAACTTACACGCTGTTCATTAGTCTTAACTTCCATCCTGTCATAAGACGCATGTCGTCATAATCAAATGTACTGATTATTGAAAAGATATGTAATGATTACCTTAATGACGGAAATTTAGCAAACAAAGGATTTAAAATTAAATACTTTCTTGCGGAAATAAGGGAGTATACATATCTCATTTTCAAACTATACGCTTCGTGTGGCTTGTTTACGTCGGAAGTATATATAGATAATGGACAGATTGCTGTATAATTTCAATGCTCACGCAACCTGGCAAAAAAACCCTTATCTGTGGTAATAATTGTAAATTATTTATTATAATTATTTATTGTAATTATTTCGGACATTTATGTGGTTAGTTCAATAAGCGGATTATTAATTGTTTCAGGTATGAATTACAGATGACTTTCGGGGATTAAATCCTCAAATGTAGCAGTTGTTGACGGTTCTTTGTAATTCTGTCGCTGTTATGAGATTTTCTCTGCGTCTACACCACTTCGTGTATCTTACTTCGATCTTTGGATTCTAATAGCCATGTGGAAGTTTTATTCCCTGCAGCAGTAAGCCGATGCACGTTTAACCCGTGCTGTGTCAAGATTTACGATGTTTCTGCGCGGTTTAATCAAAAGAAAACCTTGATGTAGCTGTAGAGGAACATTACGTGGAGACAGTTGGTGAACTTGCCGTAAATCCCGTGGATACACGCAGTAAAGCAACGGGCATGTGGCGAAGCTAAATGCCTCATCTTAAATCCTAGGAAACACAAACCGCATGAGTAATCGCCGGTATTAAAGCCGGGGAAATTCAAAAAGTACAAAACGGAGTTTCTCGGGATGATTTATTTGTACAGATGGAGTTATTTCGTATCATCTGTGGTTTCTCGCTCGGGAGAATCGCTATATAGCGTTGCCAACTTCATAGGAGAGGGTTTTACACAAAAAATGCTAGATGTTTAATGTTTATTTTTCTCAGGAGAAATAGTGAACTGCACTCGACAATTACCTGCTTTGTTTACGGCCAACGCAATGGTTTTAACTCTTTTGATCTCTTCCATCTCTGTCTGCTACTACTCTAGGGAATCCAGTTGCGATCCAATACATCTTGAGATTTATCTGATTTTTGGAAATTTTATGCGAGATGCAACTACCTGAGATTTTGCGTTGAACTGCTTTAGTTGAGATGAAGGAAAGTCTATTATTATAGAGGAGTTCAATTTGCGGAATAAAATGTAATGTGAGGCGTCACGATTGCATAAATCATGCAGCTTTCGCCAAATTGTGCTATTCATAGAAATCCGGTAATATATTTATAATGTGTATTGTTCGGAATAGTCCAGTAAACGCTATTATAATGGCTTCTATGAGTGTTTAATGATGTCTTCGTTCAGTATCAATTTCCTCAGTTTAATTAGTTTAGTTATTTCCTGTAACTTCTAGGTGGAGCATATGACATCGTTAAGATGATTCCGTGATCAGATTTGAATTTCTAGTTCGTGAGCTCGCCGTTATGCGCCATGGTGAGCATGGATCAGTTCGTTTCCCACAGATGGCACGGTAGGACGAAATCACGACTAGCGGACGCGAAATAGCGGAATGTTGCACAGGAGCCTTCTTCTTTCAAGGTATGGGGCTCTTTTAGATGCAAATAAACATTACAGAACCACCGGCTCTACTTCTCTTCCGAAGGAAGCTTTGCTAAGAATTATTGCGTTCCAAACATCAGTTACCCTTCGCCAGGTTTGAACCTGCAATCTTGGGTTTTAGAGGCTAGCATGTTAGCCACTACATCACGGAGGGTGCTCGGTTTAATTAGTTAGGATTTAAAATTACGCCAGCACCCATCAACGTTGCTGGAAATGTCTGTACCCAAAAATTGCCAGACGAAGGAGAAACCCCTGGATCAATGTCATCTGTCACAATGGCCATGAACATTTAATGCCTCTCGCCGGATGAAAGCCAGTTGGCTTCAGAGCAAAGCGTTCTTGCACATTATGGTTTCAGATTAACATTCTTGGCACTCACCTGGTTGACAATCTCTTTAAGACCTGTGTAATGATTTAGAACAGTTCCAACTGTGCCATTTGAGAAGCCAGTTACTTCAGCAGTGGGCAAGTGGGCGATTTCCTGAGATCATTTCATTCACAGAGTCGGTGTACGATCTTGATCAAACTGTCACAGCCCAAACATGTTATTTCCAATCCAAATCTCCAGTTGAATATAATGTGGCACAAAGGAGTATCTGTATCTTGGCAAGCCTTTTTGTACAAGTGCCAGTTAATTAAAATGTCAGACTGACAGACACGTACGCGTGCGCACTCACACAGATCATTTCACAAGACTTTTTGGATTCAGGGTTCCTGAAAACATGTATTTCCTATAATATCTCAGTATTGAACTAACTTTTGGGTGGAATACAATACCTTCAGAGATACCACAGCTGTGTGGGGCCTGTGTATGAACCGCTTTTCAACGCTGTTTATTAGTTGCTGTTTCGTTAATTATGATTTACCTTTGTCTTTCCTTATGTGAATTATAATTGCTCGGTATAATTAGTCCAGACGGCGCCGTGGCCGAGTGGCTAGATCGCTCGCTTCTCATCTAGTTCGATCCCAAGCGTCCGCATGTGGGATTTGTGGTGGACGAAGCGGCGTCTGGGCTGGTTTTGTCCGGGTCCTTCGATTCCCCGTCACTCATTCTAACAATTGCTCCATCATCACCTTTTCTATTATCCGATTCGCTTGTATTTCATATCATACACTTCCTCACGCTCATGCGCACTAGCCGACCACTCATTAATAATGTAAAATGAGTGTTCACAGAATAAAATAATTTGATAATTTCACATTCAGAGGATGACACCCGCGATAAATGAAATAGGGAAAATACGATTTACCCTTCAGCCTTTGTCAACAGTCTTGGTGAGGATGTGAGAATGAGAAATCTGGTGATAATGCAGGGTGATCTAATTTGTCACAAATGAAAGATCTGCGAATTGATTGCGAAAGATTCTTCAATTGATAACTTTATGTGAACGTTGGGAAATATTTTGGAATTTCTAATTAACGAAGCTAGTCGGCGGTAAAGACTAGTTTCAGTGATAGATAACATGAAAGTTCAGAAAAAATTGAAAACATCCTAGAAAACTAATCATTCATAATACCAGTGATTATTTCCACCATTCCCATACAACACTCTTCACCCGAACATTAGATGTTCTGCTTTTTATGCTCTAAGAGAAGAATTTGGTAATGTGAATAATCAAAGGATCAATGCAATTTGTTGTAATTTATGAACTATTTCAATATTGTTGTAAAATTACAGATTAATATAATTACTATAACCTGACTAGGTTGCAATAACATCTAGGCAGTGAAATATTCACACGGATTTCTCTGTCTATGACTGAATTAGTTATATTTACATATATAAAAGATTATTCTATATGTGTTTCGTTATCTGTTTTGTTATCAATATATTGATTTCGAATTAAGCAATGTTTAGTTATATATAAAATGAGGTAACAACATTGGAACGTTTGTCGTGATAACAAGCTCTAACGATGGCAAGATAAAAGAAGTATTGCATGTCCGTCAGATGACATACTTGGCATAGCTTAAACATGCAACGAAAATATTTCTAAAATGGCTAACGGTAAGAAAAATGTGGGCACAAATTGTTAATTATAAAAGGCGTTACATTTTTATTTCCTCTACCACGTACAACCTACACAGTAGGCAGAGAAGGTAGGGAGTGTGTTTCACCCAAAAATTCGATACCAAGATACCCCTGAATCGAAAAAAGTATTGTAGAAAACGGCCTCTGTGTGTGTATGCGTGTGTGTGGGTGGATAGCTTAACTCAAACATGAAGAGTCGCTTAAGTACCAAGCTTAGTATTTGAGTTTAGTATCTACAAGGATGCGACACGAAGATGTTCAGAAAAATCCATCACTTACAAACCACCCTTTACATGGAACATTTTTTTTTAGAAATGTTCGGTGTTATAAAACTTGACTAAAGATTTTGATTAAAAGATGTTTACATGGGAAATAAAATGTATAGTTTGATTTTTTGAGAATAGCCCAAAAGTCCTCTTTATCCTAAACGATTTGTGCATAACTGGTAAACCTTAATCCGTTAAAATACATAATATAGGACACATATATTTTTGTAGAGCTAACCATTTCAGATATTCCCTATTACTGGTTTCAGTTTTAAAATAGCCACTTAAACTGGAAGCCGTCATCCATATAGGTATCTCTTTTGTTTTACTTCTGGCCGAGGAAAGAGATTCAAATTTCAATGACAATCGCATAGGACAGGTTTTAAAAGATTTGATTGTCACTGTAGCTCAGTGGATTCCCTTATTTCCCTTCTGCTTAAAAGGAACAAAGTTTTAAGACCACATCTTCTGATGTTTATCACAATTAGCATGAAGTAGATAGAAGTTTTTACTTTCGCTACACGTACTATGTTTCTTAGAAAAAGGTGAGCGCGTGTATGTGTCAGTGTGTCTGTGAATACGATAACTTAAAAACGAAAAGTCGGTCAAATACCAAACTTGGTATTTGCGATACGAAGATTTTGAGGAGAATCTTCCCACCATTTATTCTGAAGACCTCTTTATTCTGGATTTTGCATAACTAGTAAATCGTAAAGATAGACAAAAACCTGCTGAACTAAAAATGTAGATCGGTTAAAACATACAATTTAGGTCATATACATTTTTTTCGTGGAGTTGACCATTTTTGAGATGTTCGTTGTAATTGGTTTCAGTTTTAAAATACTTAAATTTCTCCCAAACGGGAATTTTCAACTCTTGCTAATGCTAAGAAACAGCATTCATCCACATTTTTTTAAAAGATTTGCATATCATTTTGGCCTAGTGTATTCGCGGATTTCTCTTCTACTCACACTCTCTTTGCTAGTGTTTATCTCGATTAGCATGAAGTAGATAGAAGCAGTAATTTGACAGTAATTTCTTATGGAGATGTAGAGAAAGTCATGTGAATGGAGCATGTCAGATTTTTTAAGAATAGTTTGTTACGGACTAGATAGAGAAAGGTGTGTGGATGGAACACAGCAATTTTTTTTTCTCCCCTCTATCAGTTCTGGGAGTTTACGCTGAAATGCATCCCTTGTGAGAAGTACGTGAGGGTTGGAGGTTACAATCAGATCTGAAATAAATCAATGCCACAGCCGCAGCTCGAACCATGTCTGCGGCTTTCCGTGCCAATGCTTCATTGTCGAGCTATCTATAAGCGCATTAAACTTTTCTCGTCTGATAGGGTATCATTTCTCGGTATTTACGGAATATTTATTTGAAATAAATCGTGGTTTAAAAAGATGTGCATTTTTGTGTAGTACGCTTTCATCTATCGAGGCGAAACAAATGACAAAAACATTATGGAAAAGTGTCAAATGAAGATTAACAATAATCAGCCAACAGGAAATTGAATGGAGTTGTATAATTAACTCATCTCTAGCTCTAGCAAATGAAATAAAACTGAATTGGAGTAAAGAGGCACATATACGAGGGTCGGCTGATAAGTTCCGGGCCTCACACAGATATGGCACCACTAGGCCGGTTAGACGGTATCATCGTATAGACCAGCTTGTATCCATAGTTACAAGTCAATAGCTTGTTTAGTTTTCGAATGACAACATTTTAAACAAGACAGCTTTAGAGTTTTCACAAAAATGGAGGATTTGGAAAAATGAGCAGTGATTAAATGCTTCCATTTGAAAGGCTTAACGTCTAAAGAAATCAAGGAGGAAACGGACAGTACATTGAAAGACTCTGCCGCTTCATTTTCAATGATTATAAAATGGGTTGCAGAGTTTAAATTGGGACGTACGGGCACTAATGATGGGCGTCGCTCTGGACGCCCTGTAGAAGTGACAACTCCAGAGACCATTGACAAAATGCATCGTTTAGTACTGGAAGACCGTAGATTGCAGTTGTTTGAGATAGCAGAGACTGTAAACATAGCAAAAAAGCAGGTAATATTTTGTTATGTTTTGGGCTTTCACAAGGTCTCTGCAAGATGGGTGCCCCGTTTGTTGACACCTAATCAAAAGTTGCAAAGAAAAATTGTTTCTGTTAAGAATGTGCAGCTCTACCGTAAAAATCCCAATAAAGTTTTGAGACGGCTTATTACCAAGGATGAAACTTGGATGCATCACTATACTTCAGAAAGTAAATCACAGCCAAAACAGTGGGTTGCACCAGGTGAACCAACTCCAAAAAGGCAAAGTCAATTTTGTCAGCTAACAAGGTTATGGCGAGTGTTTTCTGGGATGCACATGGTATTATTTTTATTGATTACTGTAAAAAGGGTAAAAGTATCACTGGTGATGACAATGCTCCGGCGCATCGTTGTCATTGCAATGGGAAAAATGTGCGAATTAAAGTTGGAATTGCTTGAACATCCACCCTATTCGCCACATCTAGCACCCAGTGACTACCACCTGTTCACAAACCTCAAACAATTTCTTGGAGGGACGAAGATTTCCCAGCAACGAGGATGTGGTAAACAGCTACTTTGAGGACCTTGATAAATCGCACTTCAGAGATGGTTTAATTAGATTAGAACACCAATATGACAAACGTATTAGCCTTTCTGGATATTATGTTGAGAAATAAAGCAAAACATTTTTTTTTTAAATTATGTTTTCATTGAGAGGCCTGGGACTTATCAGCCGACCCTAGTACTTAAGAAGGAAGGAAAGATTACACTGCACTAATCCTAGGCAAAAATAATGTACAAAAACCCCAATGGGAATTTTTACATAAACAAGTTTCCTAAAAGGCCTAGGGAACATTTTCTAGGAAACTACAAAACCACTGGCAGAGTTTCACAATATTTATTTATTTTGAGTACCTTTTTTTATCAGTCATTACGAATATATCTGATTTTAACATTCACTACAATCTTTACATTTTTACATTTTGAATTACAGTTTCAGTTGAGGATTACTAACATTAAATATTTGAGGATTTTACATAACGTTTGTTTCAATAGTTACTTAAGGAAAATTAAAACCAGAGTAATATAAAATATCTTTTTCAAATCAATAAATTTAAGAATCCGACTCATAAATTACACTAAAGTTACAGGCAATGAAACAGAATCTGATCGAAATTTAGTAATAAAGTAAACGCCTGATTATCCTAAGCAAGAAGTAGGTTCTCACAATTTCAAGAATTTAAACTTACCAAATATATTAAATCCCAAATTTTTTCCAAGCCGAAAGAAATCCTACTTTTGCCTACCCTAGGCGGCTAAACAGCAAGGCTTCGCGTGCTTGTTGAATATAAGATATTCTCAGCTGGCAGACTGGCTTCACTCCCTCGAGGACTTGCGTGGGCAGCGAAGGAAGAGTAAATCAGCCATTTCCCACTAGGTCGCAGCTAATTTGCAAATTATGTCACTCTGGCAGGTAACAGGTGATCTTGCTTAAGCCATAACTGTGGCGTAAGTAGTTACCAACAATGGGGTTTGGGTAAAAGGGGAGTAACGACTCAAGATCAGGGGCCTATTTCACAAAAGTTACAATTTGCAAATAACAAGGGAAATAATGCATATGCTTGAAAATTCTGTTTCTCCAAAAACTAATTAACTCGTAAAGTTTGAGAAGCTTTACAAATTCAGATGTATAATTTAAAAACGTAAACATTATATGCCTTCTGTCATTCCTGTTTCAAAGCGTCGCCAATCACGCGTTACAAAAATATTAAACATCTAAGTTATGTCATCATATCTAACACATTCGATAAGTTGTATGTGTATTTAATCTAAAACGCATCAATTTAATGTATTTGAAAATTCAAATATACCAAATATTAATGACAATCATAACGTCTCACAGTTTACTATATTGGCTGTGGTGATGACCTGTGATTTGATTGATCGTTCGCAAAATGTGCATTATTACGTGTACACTATATAGATTTGTATATTCTATATACAGTTGTACATGGATACTATATGCCCTCTTCATACTGAACTTCCTGCAGCTGCATGGAATTGAGAGTCGGTTCCTATCCATCTGCAAAGCAACGCACAACTTATTTTGAGGTTAAGGCTCCACTTTTGCATGTTGCATGCTGAATGTGATTGTATTATAACAATAGCAATTCCATTGCAAAAAGATCTTCCAAAACCTCCCACGTGTAAAGTCATTATTAATTCTGATCTTCTAATGTTTGTCTTCTACCTTCCCTTGCATGAACTTCATCATTATCTGAAATACTGGAACTGTTACTAAATAGCATTTTCACTTAATTATATGCTTTTCTTTGCGCTTTTTGTTCACAAGTATTACAATATACATTACTCAACAAACCGTAAGCTATTTGTTATAAACTGCTTAATTTACAAACACAAATTACAAATGTGTGGAATTACTATTTGATTGTGAAACAAATATTGTGAACTCGAGAAAACCCTGTCTTCAACTATATAAGTTACCATTGTGAAACAGACTTGTAAACATTAAAAACAAATGTTACAATTAACTAAGTCTGTAAATATTGTGAAAAAGGTCCCAGAACATGGTTTAAGATGGAAGGTTGGAGGACACAGAATGTGACAAACAATTCTGGTATGTATATATAAATGTACTATTTTGTGAAGAAGAAAAACAAATATGCACTTAGCGAACGTTTTGTTGTTTTATTCTGGTAACGGCGTGCTCTGGTTCATAGTCCAAGTCCACGTGGCCACCTTATCGATTTTCAGCGTCAGAATCCGGCATATATAAACTGAGCCTCCGAATAAAGCAAAGCACTCGGCTCACGTCGTTTGGTGCACCTGAACTGAGAACTGAGGATCTTGCAAAAAGAAATTCTCGGTGAGAACGCTCCTTTTTTAACACTTTATACTTTCATGCTTGAAAAAACGTTTGTAAAGGTTCTGTATTAAAACATTTTGATGTTCCCTTCACTTGACTTTCTCTACATATGTGTAACACATTTTTAAACGCTTATGCTTGTATCTGCATCATACTATTCGAGATAAATATAAGCAGAATTGATCTTATTATTTAGTTCCGTATAAGTAGAAGGAAAATAGGCAACACATTAGGCTAAATCAATCTTTTTAAAGCTGGTTGCTATGTGATTATATTCGTTCTCAACCATTTCGATACGTGCTTAATAATTGTCGGCTTCTTGGTCATGGATACTATCCTCAACTTCTCCATCGTCTTTATTTAATCGACAACTCAGAATGTTGTTTATTAATATATTAAAGACTTTAAGTTAAAATAAACTAATAATTTAAAATCCTATATGATGTGTGTGTATGTGTGTAAAAATGTAAATGTAAATGACGTGTTATTTCTGGACGCTCTTTAACTATCGTGGTTCTCAGCGTCCCATTCTATACTGGGCGTGAAAGACCACTTAATTTTGCTCAGAGGCCTCTCTAGCAGGCTTGAGGTTCTTTTACGTGCTATAAATCTACGACACGGACCAACGGCTTTACTACTCTTCCGAAGGAAGCCATGCTAAGGATTTTTACGCCCGCAAAAAAACCATCGTCCTCCGCCGGGTTTGAACCCGCGACCTTGGGTATATGAAGTTAGCATGGTAACCATTACACCACGGAGGGCGGTGTGTGTGTACAGCGTAGCTCAAAAACGAAAATTCCGCCAAATACCAAACTTGGTATTTATGTTCAGTATCTTACAAAGGTGTGACACGAAGATTTTCAAGAAAATCACCCCAACTCCAACTACCCTCTACATGGAAAAAGCTTTGACAATTTTGTTTTTCTCAAAAACGACTCTAACGATTTTGGTTAAAATATTGCACATTTAAGATATTTACCTGACAAATAAAATGTTCATCTTGAATTTCCTGGAAATTGTCTCTGAAGACTACTTTATTCTGGATGAATTTTACGGAATTTTGCATAACTGGCAAACTGTAAGAAATAGACAAAAACTTACTTAACAGAAAATGTAGAGCTCGTTAAAATACAGAATTTATGTTATAGACATTATTGTCGTGGAGTGGTTTGTTTTTAAATGTTCCTTGTTATTGGTTTCAACTTTAAAAAACTTTTCTCATACTGGCGTTTTTGAACTCCTGTCCATAGAAGCAAAGGAATTTCAGTCACATAGCAACCATCTTTTGAATAATACTTTAGTCTATGTTATTCCCTTATTTACCTTTCTTGCATGGAAGCATGTAATAAGACTATTTCTGCTATTTTTTTTCTGATTAGCATGAAGTAAAGAGAAGCATAAGCTTTTTAACAATAATTTGTAGCAGAGATTTAGAGAAACTCATGTGAATGGAACACATCAGATTTTTTTAATAATATTTCTAATTTATTCAAATATCTTGGTTCAATCAATAACACTAAATACATATTTACCCACTTAGTTCCAGGAATTGTTCATGAATGAATTACATCTTTAGATACAATTAGAGTTTGTGTTAGTGGGTTTCATGTTCTTCGTGTAATTATCGGAACTACATTTCTTATCACATGTTTATATTCCGGGGAAAACGCCGATCTGAATCATATTTTTTCCCGTTACAATTCTCAACGTTCTTCCCTGTTCCGCACTCTTCATAAACTTTCCGTCCCTTTTCCCGCCAGCATCAGCACTATATTATAGACTTGCCAAAAAACAGTTTACCATGTAATAATTAAAGACTGCTATTTAAACATATAGCCCTCCTGATTCGACCGACTAGAGAGTGGGAAATTTTCTTTAACATGTCCTCCCCAAACTATGGAAGTATGAATGCGAGTGTGATTGTGTGCGTGATCTAATGTATAAACGCCAAAGAAATTATAGCCAATCAAAACTCTACAGACCTAACCCATTCCCGATAGGGATTATCTTCCAAACGCAAAAGGCGGCGGATATGACAGTTGCAATTAAATGCGGGAATAAGTGGAACAAACAGCAACATTCTGTCTGCCTTTCGGTGTGTATCCCCCCCCCCCCGCCCTCTATAGTGCATGGCATTTTGCATGCATGTATTTAATATTATTTGACATGTAGTAGCTGTAATGTATTATTAATTCATCCCCTGCACACACACAGTTCGAACCTGCTCGTCATGAGGAGCGCCAGGGGGTGCTTGCAGGAGTGTTTCCATTTGTGAAATTTACGGACCGCATAATATCAGCACCTGTCGCAGCTTCGTCCGGGCAATAACCCTTGGGATGTTTCATCTATCTCTTCCCCCCCCCCCCTGAGGAGCAAAATAGGCCTCTGGCCGCTGTGCTATACTCTTGCGAGAACGGTAGTTGAAAATCTGCAAATCTGCAAGTCGCATCCATCAAAGTTGCTGAACATTGGTATTAAACCGAATTTTCGTTTTTGAGTTATGTTGTTCGCAGAACGTATGGACACACACATGCGGACCTTTTTCTAAAACTGCGATTTTTATGTTTGATACAGGGACCCTAAAACGTATGTAGGTGGAATGCAGTACCGTCTCTACCTATCTGCTAAGTAGAGAAAGTAAAAACCTATCCATGTGTTTGGCCTGTTTTTCAGAACCTATGTGCATGAACTGTATTAAGTATGTTATATATCCCCCCAATTTTTATTCTATTTATTATTAAGGGCCTGACCTGGAATTATATTTAGATCTTACCTAGGCCTTTGCTCAAATTGAATATTTATTTACGACTTAAAATCTTGCAGTAATTGATATCTGTTGTATAAGCTGCAAATTATTGCTTTTTTAAGCTCAACAACCAGGCATGCATACTGAATCACCAAATCGCCACCAATGTTAATGTTGGTGTTCTTGCTGTGAAACCACATGTTCAACAGATGATGGTTATTAATTTTATTCTCCCATAAATCTTATTCATATTATTCGGTATTGTTGAAAAATGGTATGCAACACACATTAGTGTTTAGGAGAATCTCGGAAGTAAAAACACTGAAATTCATATATTTTGAAAATCTTCCTCGTTCTCCAGTGACCGGTTTTACCAACTTGTACCACAATATATACCCAGACATGTACCACTGAACTGTATAGAAATCTCTGATACCTGTTGATATACAGTCGTCTTGCAAGAAGAGTTTCTCGCCCGAGTAACGTTACATAGATCCAGTAGAACAGGCACTGTTATGCAAATAACATTTAATCCGATTAGACCTCCTCATCTACAAACTTGGCGCTTTAGGTAAGTGGCACGTACAAGTTTCAGGTATTTGGGTTCCTCGCCGAGGCAGCTAGTTTCAACATCTTAACGAGAACCAACAGTGGGGTCGAATGTTGCTGTGAGAAGTCGTTAATCACTAGCGGGTGTTACAGGCTTTTGATAAAGATGTCTAATAGTTTCACAAACTCAAAAGATATGATGATTTTGAAGAACAATAGTAAGGGTGTTTATTTGGAACCAGTTATCATTGGCGTATAATTTGGTCTATCAAAGCTCTCATACTATCAAAGGGGAGAATAGCACTTTGGATTCCTGAAGCTGCAGCCTTTCACTGCAGTGGTCAGAGAGGGGTTCGGAAGGAGGAACGCAGGAATCAGCAAGCAGCAAGCAAAGCTTCGGAAAATCGCCACACCAAACGTCCCTGAACAATATCGCACGGACTCTACTGACTTGTTTTCTTGCAGTTTCCTTTTTTATTTCATTCCTTCATATTCCAACATGACTTGCCCGGTTAAAGCACGCTGAAATGTTTAAAGGTTTCGATTGGAACACTGAAGTTAGATCACTATAGCTATTGTTCGTCTACAGAAACAGGTTGCTACGAAAAAGTTTGCACGTAAGTGGTGCATAATTAAACCTGTTATATATGTTTAAATTTGTATTGGTATTGCAAAAAGCATTTGTGTTAGTGGTTTTCAAAACATCACATGATACATAAGTTTTATAGAGAAGAGAAAGAGGGATGAGGATTATGAGGGGGGGATTGAAAAGCAATAGAGAGAGGGAATGGGATATTGAGGGGAAAGAGAATTTTAGTGAGAAAAGAGAGAAGGCGATGTAGAAAGAGGGCGGGGGGTGCTGATAGAAGACCAGAGAAAGAGAGAGAATAAATAAATATAAGTTAACTGTCTATTAAACAGATTTGTTGTAGTATACTTTTCATTGTGATTCCCACTTTTTTAATCCACTACATTTAGTGTAGTACATTAGAGTTAAAGCTGAGTTATTATTCGTATATTACAAAAATATCTCGAATTCTTACTGTTATTTAAAATGTTACCTAAAACTAACAAATCAGAACGAGATGCCTGCCAGCTCTGGTGTCTTAAAGGGGAGAAAAAAGAAGTTGACTAAATATTTATGGAACGTAAAATGTTTTAAATATCGAGGGGAAGAAGCAACAGAAAACCTGAAAGCTGGAAGGCTTTTCGGAGAAGAAGGTTGATTACTTTATCGAGTTCCAGAAATAACGTTCTACGGTGGCACGTGCTATGACAAAGAAAGAGCTCGCTTTTCCAGCGTTATTTATGGAAATCTGGTACAGAACCAGGGCTGTGACCTCACTAGCTTGGCTCTGGAAACGCTGCTTACGTGTATGTGCTGTCAGGTACCGTATATTAACCAAAATGTGAATGTTTAATGAAAACAAATGTAACTTGACTATTAAACACCAAGGAAAACTTACAACTTGTACAAGGGAACCAACCCTATGGTGAAATTTCCTAAATCTGTAATTCTTAACCAATTATTTTGAAATGTTTACCACATGCTAAGCATGTTATTTTCTGAGGAAAACGTTTAATGGAGGCAATGCAACTATTGTTTATTTGTTTATTAACTATTGTTTTATGATTAAGTAGATATTGTTTAGATAAATATTGTTAGTTTTATAAAATGTCCAAACACATCAAATTATTTAAGTTCGACTTTGAAAACTTACAGCTTGTATAAGCAGATCCTATGGTGAAATTGCCAATATCTGTAATTCTTAAGCAGTTATTTTGAAATGTTTATCATATACTAAGAATGCTATTTTCTGAGAAAAACGTTTTGTGGAGCTAATACAAATACTTTTACTATTGTTTATTTGTTTATTAGCTTTTGTTTTGTGATTAAGCCGGTATTGTTTAAGTAAATATTGTTAATTGTATAAAACGTATAAACACGTCAAATTATTTAAGTTGGTACAGTAAAATTGTTCCTGACATCGTCAAAAGATATCGTAATTGACCTTTTCCTTCTGCTCTACTGGAACATAAATAAGTAGAAACGCCTGTTTGAGAATGTATACAATATTATGCCATGCCGGCCGTAATCGCCGAACTTGTGTGAACGGCTTGCTTTGAAAGTCAGCTGATTGTTGCCATGCTTCCTTTCATTACGAATGCATTGTAACACCTGTGTGGTCGTCCTCAGTTATCTAGGGGTATCATGTTAGCCTCTGGCTCCCAAGGTCGGGGGTTCAAACCTGACGGAGGGCGATGGATATTTTCGGGCCCAACATAGAATAGGATGCTGAGAACCACAGTAGTTAAAGAGTGTCCTTAATAAAACTCCATTTCATTTCATTACACGTGTGTGAGTAAACATGTGTGCAATCGGCGGGCATTTTACGTCGAAATTGTGTGTGACTGCGGTGATTTACACGTGCAACATTAAGCACTACTTCTAGAAGTTTCTTGCCACGTGATCGACGTGGTGAATAGTGAGCAACTTGGCCCAGACAGTCACTTTTTCGATGGTGAGTTCTAGCGCGCAGTGCCGTGAAAGAGCAATCAACTGTCTATGCCTCGAAGCGACGAGAAAATTGAACTGCAATTTCGCTTCACACAGTTCTCATCAAATATGACAGACAACGCTATCGACAGGTTGGCTTCGGCGTTAAATCAGTCACCCTGATCTTTATTTCGTGGTTTCCTCAGGTTGATAGGCGAATACTATGGAGGAGTGTGTATAAAATCCGAAAACTCCTGTCCCTCATTTCCTCTCATCTCGTTTCCTTGTTGCTTAGGCGCGGAGGATGGTGATATCGGAGTTTCAGAGTATGTGTTTTCGTGAGAGAAATGTTCTCCTCTGACATGGGACCTTCTATCCAAAAACATGAGGTCAGGTGCAGTCGTATATGTTCGATCTGGAACCGTTAGGGAACCCGCTGCGCTTATCGCAATCGATCTTGCAGCTTTTTATGCTAAGGCGCATAGGGCAGCAATGTCTCTGTCTATTATTTACATAGATTTTAAATGGCATCGCTTTCGTAAAACTTCTGAAATTAAATCATAATTGTGTGTGTGTGTTTTCTAAAGCGTATAAAAGGAAGTAAATATGTATATTATAAAAGTCTAGTGTTTAAAAAGTGTTACGTGATAGAAACTTAAAATAACGCTTAAATGATATATATTTGTACCAAATTCGAATCCAGAACGATGGCAGTAAACAAGGACAGACATACCTAATAAAAACGCAGACAACTCAAACGCTGTTGGATTAAAATCCTTATATTAAGACGTATTTGTGTTTTGCCTGCGTTATGTTTTTAATGGCTCTACAGGTCAATGAGTGCGTGTAGATTGCGTCATTCAGTATTCTATAGCAAAAACGCCAAATACTCAAAAACAGTTTAAATTACACAGCTTCATTCGCATTTCTAGATATTAATATAGCTGCAACACAAAAGGTTTATTAACACGCATTAATTAGTACAGCGAAAAAGAAATACGAAAAAATGTGCATTGTTTTGCAAATGGAAAATGTGAAAAGAATTACCAGTATTTTGCGCTCGTAATTGAACACATTGCGGTTGATGTAATTATCCTTCATTTTAGATTAGAATTAAAATCCACGGAGTGGCGATATTATTCCGAATATGTAATGTTACTCGTATGAAATAAATCCTTTACATTCTCATGTGCGGATGTATCCAATTTCTCTCTCTCTCAGCTGGGGTAGGTATGTGCAGAGCGCGAATCCTGCCTCCAGGGATTCATCACATCGTGATAGTAATAATTCCGCGACCAGCCAACTGCTCTTGGCACTGCAAGTGTACATTTAATTACTGGAGTCCGGGCTATATAGTGGATGACATTCCTGCTGCAAGCAGACAGGTGTAACTCATTTAGAAGATGAGGGTGCCCTTCCCTTCTTTTTCATTTCGTTAATACTGTCTGCTTCAGGAAACTCGACCATCTCCGTGGGAGCGTAAAGGAAACTCCTTTTACGTCTCCATGTCCATTACATAAATTTTACTTAGCGATACCTCGCTTTTTGAGCAAATAAAAAGAACAGAAAACGCCAAGTAATCAGATGGGTTTTCTCTTTAGAGACATTTCTGTAGGGGAAGTCGCATCAGCGGCGGGGGAGCTAGGAACCCTTAGGTTTACTGGTGTAAGTCTGTGCATCATATAAGCTATCTTCAATCTAAGATAAAACTAATTTTACAAATTATAATTAACTCAAACTCCATTTATAAATTTATTAGTAATTTAAATTCATTGATCGTTATTCTTTTATTTTCTCCACAACACTTTGAAGAGGATGCATTTAAAAATTCCGTATTGACATTGAAATGTGTATATGTATTTCTGGAAGTTCAAAATATCTGATGTGTCTATTCACATTCTCTACCTCTCCTCTATCTAGTTCATCCTAAGTTTGGCTGGTATGAGGGTGAATAGATTTTATTGTAAGGGGTGGATTGGTTTGGATGGTGAGGGGTGAATTAAGTTTTTGCCCAAAATTCGATTCTTAAAATAAATAAATAAAAGCATTAAAACAGTCATTGGTTCCATAAACAATACTTTGTTATATTTATACTCAAATATTCTATAAATAAACTTTAGCAGAAATGGTCTTAATACTTGTTCCTTTACGTAGAAGGGAAATAAAGAAGTATATTAGGCTAAAGCGATAGTCAAAGCTAGTTAGTATGTGATTGAAATTCCGTTCTATTTGTATGGCCGGGAGCCGACAAATTTCCGTGTGAGAATCGTTTTTACCGTGGCTGACCTCGCATCAGCCGGTAGAGCTCCTGCCTGCTATGTAAGGGGTCCCAGATAGGTATTTTTCTTTAGCCCAGATTGTTCTCTGTCCTCCCCAGAGTCTGGAAGTATGAATGTGAGTGATAATTTCTACCAAAAAGCATATGACATAAATTTTGCGTTTTAAAGATATCCACATTTTTTTGTGTAGCAACTCTTACGATTTACCAGTTACGCAAAAACCATCCAGAAAGAAGAGGGCTTCAGAGGTCATTCCCAGAAAATTCAAGATATCCATTTTATTTGTGATGAAAATATCTTAAACAATTTGTATTTTAATCAAAATCCTTAGAACCAAATTTGAGAAAGTCAAAACTTATGTTGAACTTAACTGCCAGTTTTAGTATTTAAAGTACTTTTCGTTTTTGAGTTGTGCTGTTTAGACTCTCAAACAAGCGCGCACGCTTCGGGGCACCTCAAAATATATATTTCCTTGAAATCTGGACTTCGAATTTTAGAGTGGAATGCAATACCTTCTCTATGTACTATGTGCATATTTCGTTGTAGAGAAAATAAGAAACCTGATATATATCTTCACTAACGTCTATTCTTCAACAATTTATTTTAGGGCGCCAGATTATCCCAGTAGTTTCGTTCGCCACTTCCGTGCTGAGGCCGGCGAGTTAAATTGGCACTATCCAGGCCTCCACCTTTGAATATGTAAGCTCATCTTCCAAAGGAAAGATTTTTACTTTCTCTACACGTACTGTGTACATAGTGTATAGAGAAGGTATTGTAATGCAACCAAAAATGCGATACCGAGATTTCACCGGAAACACATGTTTTGGGTCCCCCTGAATCCAAAATAAGCATTTTTGGAAACAGGTTCGAGTGTGTGTGTCTATGGACAGCATAGCTACAAAAATACCAAATGTGTTATATAAGTTTAGTATATTCCAAAGATGCGATACGAAGATTTTCAAGAAAATCCCACCACTCCCAAATACCCTTTACATGGAAAAATGTTCGAACATTTTGATTTTCTCAAAAATGGTTAACAATTTTGATTAAAATATCGTGTATCAAATATATTTACCTGGAAAATAAACTGTATATCTTGAATTTTCTGGGAATAGCCTCTGAAGAATACTTTATTCTGGATTAATTTTACGGAATTTTATATAACTGGTAAACCGTAAGAGATACAGGAAAACTTATATAACAGAAAATGTAGAGGTCGTTAAAACACACAAATTATGTTATATACATTTTTTCGCGGAGTGGGTCTTTTTTGAGATATTGCATGTTATTGGTTTCAGCTTTAAAAAAGCTTAAGCTTTACTCATTCGGGAATTTGTCAACTCCTGTCCATAGAAACAAAGGAACTTCAGTCACATAGCAACCAGCTTTTAACTAATACTTTAGCCTATGCTACTCCCTTATTTCCCTTCTACTTGCACAGAAGCAAGTAAGAAGACTATTTCTACTAATTTTGTTCTCGTTTAACATGAAGTAAAAAGAGACATAAGCTTTTTAACGATAATTTGCGCAGAGATGTACAGAAAGTCATGAAAATGGAACAGTCAGGTTTTTAAGAAAATCACCTCACTCTGCAGTATCCGTTACATGAACGTTTATCGATTTTTCCCCTCAAAATGGCGGGCATGATTTTGATTGAATTGCCGCATGTACAAGATATTTCATGACTGTTGAAATACAGGCATATCTGGAATTTCTGGGAATAATCGCTGAAGGTCCATCAGTTTGGATGACTTCTGTAATACTGGACCGTAACAGATAAGACAAAATTTTATCCCAACAAATTTTAGATCTACTTAATGCACACCGTTTAAATTGGATATTTTTTTGTGTAGTTAAACCATTTCGACATTTTTATTGCTCGTGAGAGAGAGAGTTGGGATTCCACACTGCATCCATTGGCTAATGGTACATCAGACCCCAGGAGGATAAGATGAGATGAGAGTAATATAAAAAGGTGGGAAGGGGAGTGGGGGAAATGAAGAAACGTCTCCAGCATTTGCCTGGTGACCCGGGAAAACCCCCTAAAAACCATGAGTCAGAGAGGACGACCGCAAGAATCGATCCCACGACCCCCCCCCCCCCGAATGCCTGACAAAACGCCTGATTCAGGTGTTATTTATAGTGTTAAACGCTTGCTTTTACGATCTAGGCACCTCGAGCAATGATACTGATTCGTGGAATGAAGATAGAAACTGGAAAACCAGGAGAAATCTCGGCTCTGCACCGCTTTGTCCACTACAAATCTTAATGCGGTTGCCTGGGAGAAAACTCAGGCCGCCTTGATGAGAGGTTAGTGGTCTAACCAGTCAGCCATGGCGCGGCCAGAAAGTTAGTGTCAGACTTAAAAATGCAATACCATAAATTTGAAGATGTATTAGTGTAAGTAGATGGAAAAATAGGCTTCCGCAAGAATAGTTTACAAATTATCTGTAGGTAGAAAAAGTAATATGAATGTATAATGGTTACTAACTGGTTTTATATTCTCAAATGTGGAAATACAGTGTAACAGAGAATCCTGCAGCAACTCCTCCCACAATAGAGCGCTACACATTTTTTACCCTTTTCTCTTCGAGCCGCAGGACCCCTAGGGCCAAAGTAGCTCCAGTTTACTGTTCCAGAAATGCGTACATATTTCGCCCTGCTTCTGGAGCATAAAACCGAGCGTCTCTACTTTCTCTGTGGGTACTATGTCATCAACGGATGTTTCAAACAAAAGAGTGGACACCGCAGATAAGAGACCCATCCCTTGGAGGAGGGTAAACACGGCTATAAAATGGATAGGAAGGCAAAGAAAGAGAAAGAAGGAGCAGGAAAAAGACAAACAACTGTACACGGAAAACACACCGTCACCGCGCTCTTCAAATTTTTATTTTTACTATCCGTAACCTCAAACCTGACTGGAAAAAGTAAAATACATGCATTGCAATTCAAAATAACAAAAGGCATGCGATAAAGGTAATAGTTATACTACTGTCATTACTAAAGAAATAGGTTTAGGCAATGCTACTATGAAAAAGTTGATGTGTTACACTCACGTGACTTTTCTAGCTGCTCTACAAAACTCCTACAAAAGATTATTCTTCTTTGTACACAATGCTAATCAAGATAAATGTTAGCAGAATGTTATTACTTAGTTCCTTATAAGTAGAAGGGAACAAGGGAATGCACTATGCTAAAGTGATTGTCAAATGTTTTAAAAGCTATCGTTATGCGATTGTCATTGCAAATCACTTCTTTGCTTGGCCAGGAGTAGAACAAAAGAAAAATAGACACTTCCTGTGTGAGAAAAATTTAAGTACTTCACAATTGAAACCAATAACAAGGAATATCTCTAAAACGGTTACCTCCACAACAAAAACGTAAAGGACAAAAATTGTGTGTTTTGTCATGAGGTACATTTTTTGTGCAGTGCGTTTTTTTTTTCTATCTCTTACGGTTTAGCAGTTAAGCAAAATTCAGCAAAATTCATCCAGAATAAAGAGGTCTTCAGAGGTCATTCCCAAAAAATTCGAGATATACATTTTATTTCGGACATAAATAGCTTTAATATACGGGATTTTAATCAAAATCGTTTTTAAGAAAATCAAAATTTTCGAAGTTTTTTCTATGTAATGGGTAGTTTGTGGTGGGGGGGGATTTTTGTTTTTAAAATCTTCGTGTCGACAAAGTACATGGAAATCACCGTCACCGCGCTCTTCAAATTTTTATTTTTGCTATGCTTACCTCAAACTTGAATGGAAAAAATAAATTACATACATTCTAAGCAAAATTTCAGAATTTTGCGGTTCAAAATGACAAAAGGCATGCAATAAAAGTAATAGTTATTTTACTGTCATTACTAATGAAATAAGTTTAGGCAATGCTACTATGAAAAATTCAAAATTTATAAGTTTTACTTTCTCTACTCGTACTATGTCCATAGTGTATAGAGAAAGCATTACATTCCACCCAAAAATTCGATACCGATATTTCACCGAAAATAAACGTTTTAGAGTCCCCTGTATCCAAAAAAAGCATTTATAGAAAAAGACCCGTGTGTATTGGTGAACACGAGAACTCAAAAATGAAATGCCGTTAAAATACCAAACTTGGTGTATAATTTTAGCATCTTCCAAGGATGTGACACGAAGATTTTAAAGGAAATCCCCCCACCCCAAACTACCCTTTACATGGAAAAAAATTCGATAATTTTGATTTTCTCAGAAATGCCTCTTATAACGATTTTGATTAAAACAACGTATATTAAACGTATATCTTGAATTTTCTGAGAATAGTCTCTGAAGACCTCTTTATTCTGGATGAATTTTTCTGGATTTTGCATAACTAGCAAACCGTAAGAGATAGACAAAAACTTACTACACAAAACATGTAGATATCGTTGAAACACACAATTTATGTCATATACATGTTTTTCGTGGTAGATCATTTTTGAGATATTCAGTTTTAAAATACTTAAATTTTCACGTACGGGAATTTGTCAACTCCTGACAGTGCAAAAAAATGGATTTCATCCACATGGCAACAGCTTTTGAAAGATTTAGCCTAACGTATTCTATTATTTCCCTTTATCTCGATTAGCATTAAGCAAATAGAAGAATATGTTTTTAAACAATAATTTGTTGCAGAGATGTAGAGCAAGTCATGTAAATGGAACACATCAGATTTTTTCATATTAAACAATATGAATTCTAAACTTTAAGAAAATATATCCTTTTTTCCCCATTTTGCGAACTTTAAATTCCAATTAATTGAAGCCATGCATGGGAATGTGCATGCTTACCAATAGGCTTTCCCAACTTTAAACTTTATTTTCTCGAAAACTTTTTACTTTAGGTGTATGTACATGCATATTGTGAGGTTCCTGAATCCGAAAAAAAAACACATTTTTTTGAAAAAGGCGTGTATGTATGTGGACAGTATAGCTCAAAACTAAAATACCGTAAAACAGCAAATTTCCAAGGATGCGACATGAAGATTTTCAAGAAAATTCCCTCCACTTAAAACAACCCTTTGTATGCAAAAATTGTTGAAAATGTTGTTTTTCTCAAAACTGAATAACTTTTTTGATTAAAATACCATATATTAAAGATATTTACATCACAAATAAAATTTATATTTTGAATTTTCTGGAATTAGCTTCTATAGACCTGTTCATTCCGGATGAATTTTGCTTCAATTTGTGTAACTGCTAAATCTTAAAAAATAGACAAAAACTTACTGCACAAAAAATGTAGATCTCTTTAAAACACACAATTTATGTATGTGATATACATTTTTGTATATTTTATCTTTCTTTTGTTTGACTGTTCCTAGCAAGCAAAGAAAACGGGATTTCAATTTGGACAACATAGATGAAACTTTGTGTATAGAACAAAACAAAACTATGAGCTATATTACAGCTCTAAAGAAACTACTCCTGCAGTTTATCAATCCTCTATGTAGAAGTTGACACTGTTTAAAAACTATATAGTCAAAATATTACACAATTATGTAACAGCAGTTGGCAAAAATCGTAGATAACGTTGCAACTTCCAAAGATCACATAATTCTTCTTTTGAATTATGCAGTGTTCGAGATCACTCTGTACAAAAGCTCGGATACTGCGCTTTGGATAAAAATACAAATTACAGACTATTAAATATTTTAAAGAAATCAACCGACACTTTTATAATATAACAATTGTTACGAATTAATAATAAATTGGTGAATTGGCGAGCTAATTGATGACTCTTTTTAGTATTACTCACTGTAATAGGTACTATTATTTATATTATTATTGTGTCTCAGGGCCGTGGCCCCAAGGGAGATAATGCATAACAGGTAATATAATACTTGTAAATAATACACTGGTTTCACTGGTAAGATGTTCTTGTATATTTTTCAATATTACTGAATACAATAATTATCAACAGTGTATGGTGGCTTAGATAAACTAAGATTGCATTCTACAGCACACATTCCCGTAGGACGCTACCCTTGTGCCGAGCAGTGATACTCACATGAAGACTGACCAATAAGGTCAGCGTCTATTCAGCTCGAAACTTATTTTACATGTGTCTCCTTGTTAAACATTCTTTAAGGAAGTATATAATACAGACTTTCTTTTATTTATAAATGAATTACTTTTGTTACATGTAATATTTACTTCATAAGCTATTTCTGCTTAGTGAATATTTAAATATGGGTTTTCAACGCTTGGAGATGCAGTATACTAGAAAGAACAACTTTTTCATGCACGTAGCATTGCAATTATCATTGTTGAATTTTTTAAAATAATTATTTTGATCATAAATGAAATTATACATAAAATACACACTAAATTCAATATTCTGATATTCACAGAATACTTACAGGCTAATTACTTTTAGTAATTAATTTTTTCTTTAACACATATCAATAAATTTTTATGGCATCAATTTTCTTCCATTAACAGAAAATAAGCACTTGATATGAAAACGCTTGGCTTCCACATATTAACGTCTCACAATGCAATGCTGGTAAACGGCTGTAAAAGAATAAGGAAAGGATGCGCCGTAAAACCTTCTAAGTAAAGAGGAGCTGAGGCAATACACTAGGCTAAAGCGATAGATAAATCCTTTAAAATGTGGTCATATGTTATGCAATCGAAATTCCCTTCCCTTTGCATGACCAGGATGAAAAGAGTGAATAGAGACTTCCCATTTAGAAAATTCTAAGTATTAGAAAGTTTAAACCCAGTAACAATACCTCGTAAATGGTTAGTACTAAAACATAAAAAATACACATTTTCTGGGTAATAAGTTTTTGTCCATTTTTCACGGTTTGTCAATAATGCAGCATTCATTCAGGACGAAGAAGACTTCTAAGGCTATTCTCAAAAATTCAAAACATACAGTTTATTTGCCATGTTAATATCTGCACTACATGGCATTTTAATCAAGATCGTTAAAGCCATTTTTTGGGAAAATACAAAATTTAGAATAGTCTTCTACGTAAAGCGAAAGTTAGGATGGCAGATCCACCTGAAAATGTTCATATCTCATTGAATAATACTATACTAAAATACCAAATTTGGTATTTAATGTTTGAGTAATGCAGCACACAGACGGACCTATTTTTTTTCTAAAAATGTTGTATTAAGGGACCTCAAAACATGAATTGACGCTGAAGTTACAGTATCAAATATTTTGGTGAAATAGAATACCTTATCTACCTACTATGTACGTGTATAGAACTTAGTTGAGAAGGTAAAATCATGGAAGGAAATTAAATTAGTTCATCATTCGAGTTTAGAGTTTCCAGTATAGCATTTAACAGGGATTAAACATGTAAATACGATTTTATATGAGCAATTTTGATGACTATGGGTAAACAAAGATTTCTCGTGGTTGTCCAGAATATGAGTTTTAAAAATAAACCTTTCAAATTTCCACAGCAATATTACGAAATTCTTCCTTGGTCTTGAGTTTCTATTTATTTAAAATTAAGCACTGTTTAATTTTATACATATTTATAGCTAAAGTGTAAGCGGAAACTTCCGTACCTATTTGCCCAAATGTAAATTAACTGAAAAAGTCATGTAGTATTTTATTTTAACAATGTTTATGCTTGCCACAGGGAGGCGTTTTGCAACAAATTCTTTTCACTTTGTGCCGCTCAAGTGTCGAATTTTGCTCTAATTGAATATTTAATCGAATTTTTTGAAGGGTAATTGAGTTGTATTCCCGCTTTGATACCGTTTGTAACAAGTGAATTTATTTTCTCCTTCCTAATTCTCCCCGTGTTTTTCTCCGACGCATTCGCAGTCAAGGGAACAAAATCGATATACTTTACTCCAAAGGAACAAAGCTGGATTGCTTGTTTCCTCCGCGCCGTACGAGAGAAATGTGATTCAGTCTTCTTACTGATCGGAGAACATTTCTTTTGATTCTCTTAGTATTTATGATTTTCCTATTCAAGGAACTTCTCCGTAGTGCAGTTTTTAAAACTTTGCAAAGTTTACCCTGAAGATACTGTATTACAAGTTTTATTCCCAACATGTTAGGGAAAATAGAATGAGTTTGCGGACTGGTTTACATGATGGATGCAGAGAATATTTGTTACAAGCCAAATTAAATGAAACTTTTAGACTCGCTCAACTCAGGTACGCATGACATATCACATTCACGTTACGTAACATCGTGAGGAAATTTTGTGAGCAAGGGGTGCAGAGGGAAAGGAAAGGCAGATTTGATTTTAAAACCACACAGCTAGAACATAGAGCATATCCATAGTCCCCGTAGCCTCCTTCCCTAACATTACTTCGTTTACATATTGCCTCACCTGACTTTAGAGTTTTGGGCAAGAAGGAACTTGTTTGGTTACGTCATAGAACATTCAATTGGTGACAGCGTTTTGCAGTGCTACACAACGTTCTTATCTAGCATCCATCGGGAGAGGAAGTTTAATGATTTTGCAATCAAAACTTTCAATCAAATAGTCAAGTATCATAACAGTTTTATTTATAATACACGTAGAACTGTGAGTCTACTTGTAATCTAAAATGATTAACGTAAAATGTGCCATGTCTACTACCATCATTTGTGTAGTAGAATGGCATATGTAACATCTAAAGTTTAAAAAAACAATCTAGCTGGAGCTTTTGTAAACTTGAAAGGCAAGGCGATATTATTGGAATGCCTTTTGAGAGAAAATGATTTGGTAACAAGCACCACACACATATAATTGGAACATGTCTTCTCTTCAAAATATATAGTAGGATCATGGACAGTACAATTAAAATAGAAAGAAGCATACGATATTGACTGATTATTTTAATTGATATAGAAACTGCCTATAGCAGATAACTTGCGGCGTTTAAGATCGTAGCTTGATATAACAAATTCAGCAAGTTTCAAAAACGTCTTCCATTATTTTTAATTAAATCTTATTTGCATTCACATCAAATAATAGAGCTGCTTCTTGATTCAGTGCTTGCTTTGCAGCTTCCTTCCTCATAATTTTGCGGACGTTCTGCCAGAATATTTAGTGGAAAGAATTCCAGCGTTCTGGAAAGCAGAGCACGCCTAAGGCTAGTCAAGTGCGCCTGCCATTTCCGCAGCGTGGGAGAGCTGCGTAACAGCCGTGTCGAAGAAGTTGCCTCAACAGCACGGCGATCCAGAAAATGTTTGCGCTCTGAAGTTGGAGTACAAAAAGTACTTGTACTTTTTAAGTTCAAAGCCACTAAGTCTAATTAAAACAATCTGTTTTTAACTTCTCATGACTTTCTGCACACACTATTACAAAATTTTTTGTGCTATGTTTATGATAATCGAGATACACCTTGGCAAAAGTGGTTTTATTACACACTTGGTTTTGTTGGGGTGATGCAGCTGCCTTAAACGAAAGTCAAATCGTTTAAAAACATGAAAACAACTAATAGAACTAAGTTGTTGAAACAATTACTATTAGCCAATTCAAACCAACGTATGTGAGAAATGGTTAACAACCAAAAGATGTTCATTTGGTATCAATTGTATTTTAAGCAGATCTACATTTTTGTGTAGTAAAATTGTGTCATCTCTTACGGTTTACAAGCTAGAAAACATTAATTTAGAATATAGACCTTCATATATTATTCACAGAAAGTTTTATATGGAGTTATAGTGCACCTAACGTGATTTAGTCACTAATATTACAGCCATTTTTGAGATGTAAAATTTTCCATATAAAGAGCGGTTTGCAATGGAAGGCTTTATTGCTATTCATTTTGTATTTTCAGAAGGTAGTGAGCCAAATTTGACATTCATCCGACAATTTGTATTATGCTGTAAGAGACTCACAGCATTGAGTAGTTTTCTAAAAAAGAAAAACAAAAAAAAATTACTTTTTAAGAGGCCTCAAAACATATATTTCCTTGAAGTTTTATTCTCGAAATGTTTTTATAGAATACAATATAATACTTAATCTGTTTACTACATGGCAGAGAAAATAAATATTTACTTTCTAATATCATTTATTAGATCATTATCGACACCATTATAAACACCATTTGTTTCAGAGACAGAAGTGATAGGAATTTTATAGGAATAAATATACACTCAAATCTCTAGCTCTGGGTAAAGATTTTTCATGAAAAAAGAAATTCTATATTGATAGTCTTTTTACTTTCTCTACCTAGTACTATGTACATAGATAGTCGTAGAGAAGGCATTGAGTTCCACTCAGAAATTAATTACAGAGGTGGTTTTAGAAAAAGGCCTTGACTGTGACTGGGGTTGCATAACTCAAAAACGAAATCTCCGTTAAATACCAAATTTATCCGTTATGTTTAGCATCTTCCAAGTATATTATACGAAGATTTTTAGGACCCCCCCCCTCACTTGAACCTTTCCTTTACATGGAATAATTTTCGAAATGTTTATTTTATAAAAAATTACTAACAATTTTTATTAAAATATATAGTATGTGTATTATAGTAAGATATTTACATGACAATAACATGTATACCTTGAATTTGTTAGTAAGTTCTCATAATTTTGAATGACTTTTGCGTAAAAGGTAAACCGTAAAAGATAGATGAAAATTTACTACACAAAATATAGATATCATTAAAAAACTAAATTTATGAAGTATACTTTTTTTGTAGAGCTAAACCATTTCGAGATATTCCTTGTTATATGTTTTAAAATGTACAACATTTAGATTGCTCTCAAATAGAAGTCGTTATTCAGTTTTTTCATCCAGGTCATCCAATAAGAAGGAAATTTGAATTGCATCACATAGCGACCTGCTTTCAAAAGATTTGACTGTTGCTTTAGCCCTAGTGTATTTTCTTGTTTCCCTTCTATGTAGAACTAAGCAATAAAGCCGTAGAGAGAGGAATAAGCTTTTGAAAGAATTATTTGTTATGAAATAAATGGAAAAACTCATGTGAATGAAACACATGCTTTGTTCTCTTCTGCTATTGTACAAGAAGAAACTTTGATATCCTACGTTCGAATAACATTAGGTTTTTCTCTTAAGCAAAAGGAAGTTCAAGTTTCAAAATTTTATTTTAGGACTCTCGTTAATTTCCGCAATACCGAACAATTTTTTACATTCTGAAAGTTTAAAGGTGTACTGTGATTGAAGTTTGAAACTTTTAGATACAGTATCAAATTTTGAAGAGCAGAGCCATTTTTTACTCGATAAACCTGTAATGGTTTCATTATAATGGCTTTATTAGTATAAAAATATATAACGTATCATAATTTTTATTTGCCGGAAAACAAAGGGGCTTGCAAGGGACTTATTAATGTACCTAAGTTTGATAACGTAAATAGCCAGCGATCCGATTCTGAAATAATTGTGTGTGTGAGTGTGGGGGGGGGGGGAACTCGCTTACAACACAATGTTTCTTCTCAGTTGCAATTTTATTTTACTAATTTTTTTTAAATTTTAAAACATGGACAAAATACTTATAAATATATGCATAATTTCAAATAAAATTGAATAACACTTAGGTCTCGTTGATTATTTGCTATACAGAAATGTATTCTTACAATGTATTCTTAAAATATATAGCTTATGCTTCTATTTACTTCATGCTAATCGAGAAAAAAAAATGTCAAATAGTCTTAATACTTGCTTCCTTTTAAGTAGAAGCGAAATAAGGGAGTACCATAGGTTAAAGTGATAGTCAAAGGCTGGTTGCTATGTGACGCAAGCTCCTTTGTTTACATGGACAGGAGTTGACAAATTCCTGCATGAGAAACTAAAAGTTTTTGAAAGGTGAAATTAAAAACAATGATTAACTAAAAGACGATGAACTTGACGAAAAAAAATTGTATAACATAAACTGTGTGTTTTAACGTGCTCTACATTTTCTGTGTATTAAACTTTTGTCTATCTCTTACCGTTTAGCAGTTAAGCAAAATTCAGCAAAATTCATCCAGAATAAAGAGGTCTTCAGAGGCTATTTCCAGAAAATTCAAGATATACATTTTATTTAGTATGTAAATGTCAGTAATATACGGAATTTTAATCAAAATCGTTAGAGCCATTTTTTAGAAAATCAAAATTTTCGAAAAAAATTCCATGTAAAGGGTAGTTTGGGGTGAGGGGATTTTCTTGAAAATCTTCGTGTCGCGTCCTTGGAAGATACCAAACTTAAATACCAAGTTTGGTTTTTAACGGTCTTTTCGTTTTTGAGCTATGCTGCCCACAGACACACACAAAAAGACACGCACATACGGACATGTTTCTAAAAATGCTTTTTTTTTTTAGATTCAGGGGGTCTCAAAACATATTTCCGGTGAAATTTCGGTATCGAATTTTTGGGTACAATGCAATACCTTCTCTATACACTATGTACATAGTGCGTATAGAGAAAGTAAAAAAGTAAAGTAACTATTCGTGTTTCAGGAATATGTATATTATTAATAATATGGTTTATATTATACCTTTGGAAATAAATGTCTGAAAGTAAAGAATCACCGACAGAATCTTATTTTAATACCTTAACATTTCAACATAATTTTCCTTCCATTAGGAAGTATAGTGAAGTATACTGGAACGTAGGGAGACGAGTTCACTGCGGCATCTGGACGGCAGGTATAGATGAAGGAGCCGGAGGAGGTCCCAGGCCCACGGCAACCCTACAGAGGGATTTGAAGGAGGAACTTTATTAATACTATTTTGGTAGTTTATTTCGTTTTTTGCAAATAATTGTTGTATCTGCACATATGTCCTAATTTTCATTATTAAATCAGTTGGTTCTTTGAGCTGTGTTTTGTTATAGCAGTACATTGAGTATTATAGAATTAAATTTATTCGTAATATTTCTCCGAAATCTGTTTAACAAACCCAATTGTTTTAGCCTTTTTAAGTAGATAATATTTTATATAAGAAAGGTGCTTGATATAGGAGCCATCGGAGTTTCAGCAGATAGAGGAATTCCATTCTTAGACGCTTCAGCTATCCTCGCATGAAAGCGAAACTTTGAATGAGTTTGAGACTTGAGCCGGTGTCGGAAAGTTAATGAGAGCACTCCAAAGAGAGGGGGAGGAGAGGGGGAATTGTGAAGAAGATGAATCAGTGGTCTTGTCCAGAGATACGCAATATATAGTACGAAACATGCGAAGCCAGATTTACCATTTTTATTTTTTAGTTTCTCTACACGTACCATGCACATAGCGTATAGATTAAGTATTGTATTCCACTAAAAAACGATATCGAGATTTCACCGGAAATACATGATTAGGACCCTGCAACAACAACAAAAAAAAGCATTTTCAGAAAAAGGTCTGTGCATGTGTGTGTCTGTTGACAACATAGCTATCGGTGGAATGCGATTGCAGGGGCAACTGGATAACTCGGAGAAAACCCTCCCCTGCTTCGCTTTGTCCGCCACAAATCCCGTATGCGATCGCTTAGTATCGAACCAGGGCTCAATCCGGTTGTTTTAAATTTATTTCAAGATTTTTCTGGGGAGAATTTTCGATTTTCTCAAAAATCGTTCTTAACAATTTTGATTAAATGGCATATATTAAAGATATCATAAAAATGTCAGTATTGATTTTTCTGATAATAGCCTCTGCTCCCCTTCATTCTGCATAACATTTGTATAAGTGATAAACTGCAGATTGACAAAATTTTATTACACAAAAAATGTAGATCGTATTAAAACACACAATTTGTGTCAAATAGATTTATTGTGATGTTTACCGTTTCCGAAGTATTCCGCGTTTTAGGTTTAAATCCCCAAAACTTATTTTTTTCTCAAATAAGCAAGTCCTCATTCGTTTCTCTTTCTTTTTTTTTTTCTTTTTTTTTTTTTTCATTCTGATCATACAGGAGAACAGAATTTCAAAGCGTATACGTTCGCCCAGCTCTTAAGAGATTTGGTATCACTTTATCCTGATTTATTTCCTAATTTCCCTTGTACTATAAGAACATATGTGGTAAACCCATTTCTGCTAATGTTTATCAGAATTTGTATGAAGTAGCTAGAAGAATGATCTTTGAATATTTTGCTGCAGAATGGGTAGAGAAATATGTGTGAATGTTAGTTTTTTTTAATTTTAGCATTACATTACATCTTGGATGGTCTCCTGGTGCTCATTACATACCCGAGTGTGTTCTCAATTCATCGCTAACTAGAAAACATAATAGATAATAATTGGTCGTTCACAAAATGGCAGTGAAATTAGAGTACCATTAAGGGCTATAAAGAAGAAAAAAAATATAATCTCTATTGTCTTATGGTGCTGAACCTTGGCCAGGCACACAGCAGATGACCGTAATAATTATTACAGTACGGATGTATAATCATCATAACTTATAAAGATTAATACGATGCAACCACTGCCTAGCATTGTCTGATGGTTGTATTTTACCTCTGTGAAATAAGTAAATAAATAATTTAAACAATTTATTTAACCTCCCTCTCGCGAATAATTTGCAGTCCATTGTGACAAAAACTTTCTTTTTCTCCAACAGCCTTTGTTTATTATACAAACAATTACAATCAGAATCTGCTCACAAATAACTTTCCTCGATACTTTTTTTAACAATTTTGCCGTATAGTTTCTTTTCCACGTTCACTGCGGTGACGATTACTGCTCGTTACGAATTTCCCGTTGAAAACGCCCAAATGTTGCATATGATACATTCCCAGTGAAAATTGAACTCTGTGCAGCACTTTACCCTTTTTATACCTGTTGATTACGTCAGAGGACATTTCCAGAAACAGTCGCACCTGCAAAACCTCTGCTGGTGTCACAAATTCACTCAGTTGTAACAATGTGGGCTTAGACGTCAAAGTACCATCCGACAGAACAGTGTCCACTCGAATAGGTATAACAATCACAGCTGAGATGTTACGTGTCCACTAATACACAGATGTAACAGTGGATGCCAACAATCAGCTATGAATTACGAAGCGCCAATTACGTTCGGTAGAGTCACAATATTTAATAGCACTGTATTTAACTTTTACCTAACAAACAATTCAAACGTTTCGGAAACTTTCGCTTCCCCCTCGGAATAATTAGATTATGGATAGATTACAACCTTCAAATTCGATCATCTTCAAGAAGTACACCTTTTGACCTTCTCCCCGAATACGATCCCAAGAGACTACAGGGACGGATTTTCTCTGGGTTCTCCGGTTTCCCCCATTATCGCATTCCACCGGTGCTCCATCTTCATTCCATACGTCATCAGTTATCGCCTGCGGTGCAGTAAGTAATAAAAGCGGGAGTTCAACACTACAGAACAATAAAAAAAGACTGCCTCAGAATTGTTCATTCCTATTTTTTAAAAGACGTCCAGTGTTCCTCTTTCCTATTGGGTTATACTGATTTGCAGCTCTTGTTATTGTATTATTTAACACGGTTGGCCATGATCTCTCCAGTTTAGTCTATATTTTCAATTAAAGTTTTAACAGGTTCTACATTTATTTCTTGTCTAATATCAGTACTTCTTTTACCATCCAGTAAAGAATATCGTATAACAAATTGGAGGAATTTCACCTCTAAATGTTCAATTTGTCTAATTGATGTTAATGTTCAACATTTGCTATCATGACAGCAGAGGCAAGGATATCTCACTTTGTAAAATTTAATTAACGTGCTTCCCGCATGCTATTTTTTTTACGTTTATTGTATTATAGTTCCACAAATATTTCTGAATCTAGCCAATTGTAGCTCTACATTGTCTGACGCATAAATTTAAAATTACACCCTAAATATTTAAATTCTCTCACGTGTTCAACTATTTGTCCTGTATAATAATTTTGGCTTCTATACCAGGTGGCCCAATTGCTCCGCATTCCGAGTGTGCAGATATCATTTGGTTAAAAGAATTGCAGAACTAAACAGGTAAAAACTCGCCAGTAGAGAACTGTAGTCCAGTGACAGGTATTAACCTGAAATTGCCTCGTTGAGTTCTGTAGCTCTTTTAACGCACCAAGGGATATCTGTACACATCAAATATGAGGCAGTTGGGCCACTTGGTAAGTTCCAATTTTCCAAATGTTATAATTTTTGTTTTATCTGCTATTCTCATTACATAATTATTAACAATTTAAGTCAACTTATGTAGTACATTTTGGACTTCGTTCCTATTATCTGAACAAAATAGTTGCGTCATAAAATCTAATTAGATTTTAATATTAAATAGAGCTCAACCATCACATATTTTGTTCCTTTGTTTAGAATCGTAAGATGTGTGTGTGTGTGTGTGTGTCTGTGTGTGTGTGTATAATGCTTACTGGAGTAATGTAGTACTAATTTTGTAATGCCTATAATTGTATCTTCTTAGTGTGCTGTGTTATAGCTCAAGGGTACACAAGTTTTTTTAGCGATTTTGGTCAAAAATGTCGATTTTTGGATTTTCGGTGCAAAAAAGTTTACTTGAAAGTGTTTTGTCCTCCTTTGACGTATCTAACGCATGTTTTGGTGACATTTTAAAGTGTTTAGGTGGATAAATGACTCTTAGAGCGTGAGTTGGTAGTCAGTGCTGTGATGCTGGGTTCGTTGTTGGCTTACCTTGTCGCGGAGCGTAGTGCTCACGAAGTTGCTGGTCCGGAGTCCCCTCGAAACTCCGCCTCGAAGCTCTTCATGTCTCCTGGGTGCTGTCGCTAGCACTGAAACAGGTGTTGGTAATGGAACGTTTGCGGATCTTATGCCGCCAGAATTGTAAGTAAACTTCTCTGCTAACGCGCCAGTGTTGTAGTTAACGATCTGTATGCATAATTTAATTTTTTTAATTATACCATGTGTATTACGGTAAATGCCGTAATCAGCTAAGTGCTAGTTGGCGAGTATGTTTTCTTAATTTCATTAATAGGGTGTTGTAGGACGGGAGGATTTTAGAAGTGTAAATAAGCCTAAATTTTTAAATTAAATTAACTTTTTATTGAAATTATGAGTTGGTTTTTTTTTTTTTTTTTTTTTTTTTTTTGCTTTGTGACGCTAAATTGTCTTTACTCGTATATTCATCGTATTTCTCCTTCCAATTAATTCTTATAGGAATGCTTGCATTGTTTAGTCTGCTGCTGCATTTGCAATACTAATTATCACATTGCAGTTACCATACAATGTTGTTGTAACTATAATAACTATTGTAACTACACAAGAGAGATTTCTCTCTGCTAATTATTTGCTTTATCTTTTCCATAAGCTGTATTGAAGAATAATAAAATGGTAAATGCGAGTTATTTATGGACGCTCTTTATAACTACTATGGTTTTCAGCGTCCTATGCTAAGTTGGGCGTGAAAGACTGCTTAATTTTGCTCAGAGGCCTCTCTATCAGGCTTGAGGTTCTTTTAAATCTATGACACGGGACCAACGGTTTTACTTCGCTTCCGAAGGAAGCCATGCTAAGGAAATGAAAAATGAGCCTGCGACCTTGGGTGTATGAAGCTAGCATGGTAACCATTACACCAAGGAGGGCGGCAATTAAGAATAATGATTTTAATATGAAAACATAGTCGTTTATCTCATCTTTGTTGTTCATTGCCAGGACAATAGCACAAATTACATACAAAAGAATTATGCCCGCCTGGGTAGTGTGGTGATAGCATGTTTGCCTCATATTCAACAGGTCGCGAGTTCGAATCTCGCTTAGGGTGAGTTACCAGGATAAGTTTTTTTTCGGGGTTTTCTCCTATCCGGAGAAGAGAATGTCGGGTAACTTTAAGCTCCATGGACCCCGAGATCATTTGAGTGTCATTTCACTAGTTTCATTCATCGTCCGATATGAACAACCAGGTTAAAGGACGTTAAGCATTTAAAAAAATACATGAAATCACATGAGGTAATTTAACCTTTCAATCATTATGGATCATACAACTAATTACTATATTACATTTTAAAAATAGTTTTATTTATCTTTTACTCGCCTTTTAAATACATTACAAAAGATTTGCAATATTTATTTTACAATTATATGCATAGTAACAACAGTTTTATAGTCAATGCAAAATATTTACAAAATCATTCAACACGAGAGGTTACTGAATAAAGTCTAACGAACATCCGGTTGCGAAGTGTTGCTTTCTGGTTTTCTTCATATTTCTTACGAGATATGTTTTTTGAAATACTTGACATGTAAGTTAATCATTCTCAGCACATATTTGGGAATGTTAGCTAAATTTACAATCCATTTATTAATTGTCCTGCCAACAATCACTGTAAATACTTTCAGTAAGGGTTTCAATGGTCACTACTACTTACAGTACAATTAGGAAATGACGTAACAATCAAGACATGTGCTTCTTCAAGTAAAGAATATATTGTAGGTTCATTAACAAAAGAGTGTATAAGTTAGATGTGACCTTTTATTTGTTCACATCGAGAATTCATTTGTTCTTAATGTTCAATAAAATATTGAAAAACAATTTTAATTTGTTGTTATTATTATTATTTTTTTTACAGTTTTTCAAGTATTTCAAATATTAATTGGCTAACCACGAACTGTATTCCCAATATGCATTCTTGACTTGATAAGTAACTTAAAGTTCTTAGTACGCAATAGTTGATATCTCTGGCAACTCTTCCTTGCTCTGTTTACAACGTCTTTGTTATTTAATTATGAATCTTTGAAGAATACATGCATTTAAATAAACGTAACCGCTCAGAAAATTAATACATTATGTTTTGCAACATTGTCTAGCATTTAACATCTCATAATATTTTTTCTCGATTACCATAGCCGGTTTACATTAAAACAATATTTGTCCACTTTTAAGTTTAGCCAGATCTCTGCGTGCTATATACCCTTTTTATACTAAATACAAAGTAATTTTATACTTACGAGGCTGTGACTTAGTTAATACCGCGTCACTCTATGAAAAACTATAAAGCCATTTTGCTGAAGCTGCGTTTTTTGCATTATTTTTCCATATTCCTCCTCCCACAAAAATGCTGCTATAGTCTGAAACGTGCTTCTCCTTTTGCTCTGTTTTTCACTTTACGATATAATTGTTTATAAAATAAATCCTATGACATTTTGGAAAATTCCAATCAAATATTTTGATAGAAACATATTAAGGAATGCATTTTTAAAGAATGTTTTTTTGGGTACGATATCTGTAGGAGAATATAGATTTTTAATTTTGCTAGTAAAATTGACAAAAATAATAGATCCAGGATGACATTGCATTTTGTACTGATACTCAGCATAAATACCTCTTTTGTTGCTAGTAATGTCTGTGCGCCCCCTCCCCCCCCCAAAAAAAAAGTCAAGCTCTAGCATTGATACTTTAGAAAATGACTTCCACCACTCTAATTCCTTAAGGGCTTATGATATTTTTGTAATGAGAGCTTTTTACGACGTTTCTGCCTATCTTAATTTAATTAGTTTTATTATTTGGAGTTAGTATTATTATTATTATTAGTGTTGTTTATTAGTGCAGCAAAATTGCAATTTTTCCACTATTGTAGTGTGGTGTACTGCACCTCAGCCAGTGATTAGACAGCCGGAACCAGACTGCGACAGGGAGCCATCGTGGAGAGTCCCTAACAGTTCCTAAGCAGTTCATCTTGATGCGGCTAGCGTTAGGAGAAACGTCCTTGAGTATACCGACGACCCGCCGAGAGCTCAGTTTCCAAAGCGCAATCATCTCCGCGAGAGGGTGCCATCACCACCCCTCGCCGACACTTACAATCCTGAAAGGAGGACCGGACGGATGAAATGGAGATGAAACGAAGGGACAGGAAATTGGGGCGAATGAAGAATCCTCCCCAGACGTCACCTAGTGACCCGAAAAAATCAACAAAAAACCCATGGGTCGGAGAGGTCGGCCGGGGGGAACCGATCCCACGACCTCCCGAATCTAGACTCTATTACATTTACATTCACATTTGCATTTAAGCATGCTATGACTTCCTTGTTGTTACTATATGAATGAATGAATATGCTACATTAAAACTATTAACAACATTCATTTCCCTCTGATGTAAAATGATTAACAATTTAACAATAAATAGTACACATGTACATGAAATAAAAAGTTAAGTTTCTTCCAGAAAGGAATGGGTGATATGGGCTTATTTGTGACATTGTTAATAATTACCGTAGAGAATCGGTGCGTGTTACACTTTAACTCAAATGGTTGGAAATTATTTTACGGATGTGGGGAAAGAAGACCGAAGGCAGGTATAATCCAGATGGAATTCGAAAACAGGCGCAGTGAATTAGGGAACAGGTGCGCGGTTGAATGTGCCAGCTGTTGTCTCTTCTTTTTAAGGTTACAGTCAATGACAGATGTATCCATACATCGGTTCTCGTTTCCCTTTCAGTCTGTAAGCTGATTTGCAGTGGCTTTATGTCAGAGCATATAACTTTTCAAAGCATCGAATGTATTCGGTTTTTTCAACATGCATCTGAACCACTAAGCTGCTGTTTTTCACTTACAGTTTATTTCCGATTATTCGGAGTAATGTAAGGGAACATGTGCACCAATAACCGAAAAACATGAATAATCGATAAACCTGTAATTCAGTGCTCTTAAGGTACAACATACATAATATATGAATAGGAGCGTCTTCCTCTAACCCAGCATCATCAAATTATTTGATCTTTTCACCAGCGTTCGTGCCTGAAACAATGGCACCTGTTTGTTTCTTTGTTTTTGTTTTTCTAGACCATTTCAAAAGAGAAGCATCTAATTCTGGATTGTAAATCTCTTCATGCTTTTTCGTGCAGATGGCCCATAAATAAAATCGCATTCACCATAATCAGCACTTACTTTTATCAGCAGGTTCACTCTTCTCAAATCTTTCGATCTTAATTTTATTTTAATGTTGGCACATGTTCTTTTTTCTTCTCTCCGCCTCTCTTTTAAAAAGTCGTCTTAACGTGCTTCGTTGACATTGATATATGCTGATAATATTAGAAAACTGAGTTTGTTTTCGATGTATATACAGAGTAGACTGGCCGATAACAATGGAAATAGTCACGCGTCGATCGTTGAAACATTGTAAATGACATTTTCGAGTCTTTATTGTTGAATGTTTAAGTTTAGCTTCTTCCAAGGATGCGACACCAGGAGTTTCAAGAAACTCTTCCAACCCAAACTAACCTTTACATGGAATATTTTTCGACAACATTTTATTTCCCCAAAAATTCCTGTTAGGTTTTTATTGAAAATGTCTTATTTTTAACTTACAGGGTGTTTCAAAAAAACACCAAACGAACATGTGGACCTTGTTGGTCATACCGTACGTGATACACGAATATAATTTTCAGCTCTATATTCGGCACATAAAAAAACTGCCACAATATCACCATAGAATAGGTAGTCGTTCATAACCAAATGGCACGTGTCTGGCCTACTCCAAGAGAGATGTCGGTTGGTAGCGAAGGTCCCAGTCGCGTGGTGTAGTGTTTTGATAGACACGCCGGCGCGGCTCAGGCCATCTTAGTAATGGAAAACGTAGCGTGTGGATTTTGTTAATGTTTCGTATAACATGTTCTGAGGTTGTTTACGTGGCGTATGACAACCGTTGTTCCTTCGCTGCCTAATCCCAAATGTGCGATTTTTAAACACACACAAAACTTTAAATAGAAGAGTTTGAAAGTTGCGACATCAAGTTTCGGACGAGTTAATGTGTTAGCTAATCGACTGTTATCTTCGTTTGGTGTCGTTTTGAAACAACCTGTATTTTCATGGCGAATGAAATGCATAATTTTAAATTTTCTGGGAATAATCTCTGACGTCCTTTTCTTGTGTATAAATTTTGCATGGTATACCGTAAGCTAAACCTCACTACGAGAAAAATATAGAATTTGTTAAAGAACCCAATACAATATACTTTTTTTTTAATTAACCGTTTCCGAGATAATTTTTGTAATTGCTTTAATTTCCCAATACTTACACTTATGTCAAATGAGAAGTCATTCGTGTTTCTTCTTCTCTTTATTTTTAGATGGAATTTTAATCCTTGCTAGCACATAGCGATCAGTTCTTAAAAAAAAAAATTACAATTGTTTTTTTATTGGTTTAAGTATATTTCCTCATTCCCCGTGTACCAACAAGGAAACAATGTAATAAAACAACTTCTAATGTTTATCTGGGTTAGGATAGGACCAAGATAGAAGAAGATGTTGTAAGAGCAGTGTGTTGCAGAATAAGATACTAAAGTCACGTCAATGTATTAGTTTTCTTTTTTATTAGAATCACAATTCTGCTAATTTAAGTAAAATTACAATTTTTTACTTTAAGATACACATCACGTTTTCAGATCGAAAGAAGAATTTGCTTTAACTGCCACTAAAACACGATGCTTGTATTGTGTGCTCCAAACTTTTCTAATGGACGTTGGCGGGAAGGGTTGCTGTTACGCCCGGCAGTTAGCCAAGCCATTTGCCATTACGATATGGCTATCGCATTCTGCCAACTGCCCACCCCCGTCACGCCTAATATATCTCTCAGAGGGACGTTCCTGCCAACTAAATTGTTCTAAGACATCGCTGTAAAGGTGCTGGAATCTTACATAACATGGAAAAGTCTGTGTTACTTTCACTTGACCTTCTCTATCCATTCTGTACAAAAGCTTATTCGTCTGCTTCATGTTAATCGAGATAAACATTTCCAGAAATGGTTTCATTACATATTCTGTTGCAAACACAAAGTGGGATATAGAAAACGCTGTAGTAAATGATTTAAAACATTTATGGCATATTCCTATGAATTTTTCTACCTATTCTGCAACATGCTATTCTTATAAATCGTTATTCATCTATCCATCTCATGTAAATCTATATAAACATTAAAACAGTTTTATTACATTTCTTTGTATGTACAAGGGGAATAAGGGAATACAGTGAGTTAAAGCGATAGTGAAATTTTTTAATGGCCCGAACGGGAACAGTCTTTTAAACTAATAACAAGGAATATTTCGGAAATGGTAGACTAAAAAAGAAAAAAGTTCTGACTGTTTTCACCAGGTCTACATTTTTTCTTTAGTAAACTTTTGTATGTTGGGTTTTAACACATATGTAAAAACTTCAGAATTACCACTTCAGAAACTACTCCCAAAAAATGTATTTTTCATCAATCCTTTGTCATAAAAGTATTTTAAACGTGTGGTATTTTAATGAAAATATTTATAGCCGCCTGTGAGAGGGGGAAAATCGAAAATGTTCGATTTTCCTCCAATGACATTGCGAGAAACAACTGAATCATGACCAATTCAAGCAATTACAATAAATAAATCAATAAATAAAAACAATCAAACTAATAATGAATATGGCTGATCAATGGGTTTTTTGTGCTTGAAAATCTTCATGTCGATCCCTGGAAATGCTAAAGTTAAAATACCAAGATATATCTGACTGACTGTTTTTGAGTTATGTTGATCAGAAACACACACACACACACACACACACACACACACACACACACACTCACATCGCGCGCGCTGTTTTTACTAAAAATTGTTTCTTTTAATGCAAAGGGCCCCAAAGCATACAGGTGAAATATCGGCATCTAATTTTTGGTTGAAATAAAGTATATGTAGAAGAGGCGGCGCCATGGATGAGTGGTTAGACCGCTCGCCTCCCATCTAGATGGCCTGGGTTCGATCCTAAGCGTCCGTATGTGGGATTCCTGGTGGACGAAGCGACTTCTGGGCGGGTTTTCTCCAGGTCATCCGGTTTCCCCGCCACTCATTGCACCAATTGCTCCAATCATCAATTTCGCTTACATCACTTTATGTCCATGCCTGGCTACGGGCCGACCCCTCGTAACAGGTTCTTCATTCTGTGGTTTCGTGCCAATGGCTCACCGATAGGCTTCTGATCTCTAGGCATTGGATTGTAAGTCCTACAAATACAGGAAGGCCGATTAAGAAACGAAACTATACGTAGAAAGAAGACATGACTGTGGGTAGAAAATTCACGTGGATGTGACACATCTTTTGTTGTTTCAATTTCACCTCTGTTGCTTTTGAAACAAATGCGTCGACTTCTCGGTTATGGTTTAGTTAATCCTCAGCTCTGCACATTAAAAATCCGGAAAGTAATCACTTTTGGCGATAGGGACCACAGTGCAGTGTGACATGGTAATTTGCTCGTTACATGTAAATTACTGGTAATTTCAGCAATTTACTTGGCTTAGGAGCTAGTTTTATATGCTCTGGAATATGAAAAACTCATTTTCTTTCATCTGTAGACCGAATAACGGCTTCCTGTGTTGTTATGTTACATTTTGCTCTTAAATTCTATTAGCATTGTCACATATTTCAACACGAGCAATCTCTCCGGAGATTTTATGTGCTGGAAACCTCGACATTGGCATGAAGTGTTTTTATTTTGCTGTAATGCTGTATTGACTGTTAGACTCATCAACGGTTAACATTTAAATCATGCTCTCACCAGTAACTCCGAAATTATATAGTGACTGTTATCTTCTTGATTTTCTTCCTTCACACATTAGACGTTATTGTCTGTGGCAATCTAAATATATTGTTCATGCTTTGTTTTTTCTTGGGTGGTGGGTTCCAGTATTTCTTTTCCCTATCGGTTTATAATTCTTAAAATGAATAATAGTATCTCTGTATCGATTCTTTGTGCATCTTATCCACTTGGTTTTATATTCTTTAGATTTATTCCCTTCTTATATCTTCACTTCTGTGATATTTGTTTTCTTTTAGAGCAGCTGCTCTTAAAAATCTCATTTCAGTTGCTTCAAGTTTACTTTTATTTTGTCCTGTCAGGATCCAAATTTCGCTCCCTTGTAATTAGTTTTAGCAGCGTCAGAACCTTATAGAATTTAAATATTGAGTCTTTTATTGGCTTATTTTCTAAATTTCATTATTTGTGGCATTGAGATAATTAAATACTTCCATTTGTTTTATTAAATTAGATGATTTTTGATAATGGCATATTGATCCCAAGTATTTGCATTCTGTAACTATTTTCCTCTGAATGCTACAACTTTATTTTTACTTATGGATATTGACATTTTCTTCTTCTGAGGTTATCACCTTGACGTGGTAGGATGGCTCAGTTTCCATGATACAAATGACTTGCCAGAGAGGTTTTGCTTTGCTGACCTGTAGCGAGGTAAGAGGTCGGGAGAAGCGACTCGATAGCTGAATAGAAACCAACACTTCTCGGCTAGTGCCAATGGGAAGACAGCCCCATCAGCTTAACCTGCGCAGTGCTCGTAACGCGGCCAGGGAATAAATCATATACTCAAAATCCAATATCTTCACCCTCACGGATAAATGGGTAAAAGCAGTTCTACTTCTGCAATCAAGGTGTATCCTATAAAACGAAATCGTTTCAGTAACGTAACACATTTTATTTACGTCTCCACAAGTAGAAATAATTATTTAAAGTGCTTAGGTTTAGTTTGCGGGTTTTAGGCCAAACTTTCCAAAATTAAAATTACAATCCTAAGAAAAAACAAAGAATTCCTCAAATTGCGACGTGTTTTCTTTCTCTCCACTTTGTAGTTTCCGTTTGTAAAGTTATCCAAAATGGATAGGGAAAATGAGCATGAATATTTTAAAATGTTACTATTTCTGCAAACTTATAGGTGTCCAGAAGTGACATGTTTTCATAAAATTTGCAAATACAGTTATCTTAACTTTTGGCCCATTGTATAGACCCTTGACTTAGGGGAGGGAGTTTCTCAATAGAATTAGTAAAATGTTTAATAAATTAGATAAATTTAAATATATAACTAGTTTATTCATTATTAAAATTAAAATAATATTTATTAAAATAGTTTTGTTTAATTGTTGCTTAATGTTTTAATTGTGTCCTTTTTAATTTAAAAAGCTTGCGTCTTACTGCTTGTTTTGTTCTTTTATGAAAAAGCATCAGAAATTGAATTGCAATTGATGTTTTATACTTCTATTTTTTTTTTTCGTCGTTTTAAAAATTAATCTTCTTTGTGCTAAATGCATGAAGTAGGAAAAGTGTGAAATGCAGAAGCAATGGTTCTGAGATACTTTGAAACTGTGCCAGATAGAGAAGCTCGTGTGCCATTTACGTAATAGTACATATAGTCTACATAATTATCGTGATATACGTGCTTTTCTCATTTGAACTTGAAGAATTTGAAAATGCTAGACGAGTATTTTTTTTACTTCAGAAATTCTCTAACGACCTTACCACATGGATAATGAGGTTTTTTCACTGATAGTGAATAATAAATATAGTACTTATGCGAAAATAAAATTAATGATACTTTAACAGTTGTTGCACATGGTGATTCCTGTAGCAATACCCCTTACTGGTGCTCTATTAATTACGCCTGGGTTGACCTTCAAAAGTAAATAATTTGCAGCTTATTCCTAGCTGTTTCATGAATTAAATCTTAAGTAACAAATAAAAACTAAGTAAATATGCAGGAAAGATTTTAACATTATGGTTATATACCTTCCGGAGTTCGATTCCCGTCGACCTCATGCTCTGAACCGGGATTACTAGGGTGATTTCTCATCTATAGGATTTCCTTTCCACATTTGTTTCCCTCTTATTCCGTTTCCTTCGCATCTTTCCTCTAGGTTTCGTGACGCATGGTACGGATGCTTTACTCAAACGGTAAAGTATTTCCGCTTAACACTAAAGGGCTGCTTGGTTGACGGGTCGTTCATCACTCTCTCTGGAACATGTCTTCGAGCCACGAACTATGAGAGACTGGCGCGTCTCTGCGACAAGTAGCCTCCTGTGTTTCCTTTATTTCATTCTTTATTTATTGTAGTTCCTCTTGGTGTCAGCAGTTGCAATAGATTTCTTCTTAGGTCAGGGTGCCCTAGATGTCCGCACCGCTGTATACCCCATACCATTTCAGCAATTCAAGGAGTTTCTATTGGACGTTATTAATTCCAGCATTATCACTTCTCTTCGCGTTTTAGATGATTTAGTGTTGTCCATGCACATGACTAAAATAGACAGAACAGTTGATAGCTTTGGAAGGTAGTCAGACTGAAGAATTCAATGTTGTTAGGGCGCGCCGTGGCCGAGTGGTTAGACCATTCGCCTCTCAACTAGACGGCCCGGGGTCGATTTCAAGTGACCGCATGAGATTTGTGGTGAACAAAGCGGCGCAGGGGCGGGCTTTCTCCGGGTTCCCCCGCCAACGCATCCACCGGTGCTCCATCTTCATTCCATCTATCACCAGTGTCATCGCCTGCAATACCATAAGTAGTAAAAGCGGGCGTTAAACACTACAAAAAAAAAAAACCTCAATGTTATTAACCATGTTTTAAACAGCGGATCTCCAGTTTCTGCAGTCACTGAGCTACCATGGTAACATACAGACACGCCATTAAATTCCCCAAATGACTCCGTTTTTTCTCGGTAAACCATAAGAAGATCTCATCCCAAAGGTTAAGGGATTCATTAGGTAGTTAGTTTACCAACACAGATCCATCACGTCAGTATTAACGTGGAATTGGGTATAAACCTATCGTCAAAAACTATTTTTAGGTGATTTTTCATATTTTAAAACATGTTTAATGCGTTATTGAAACAAATGACCAAGCTTGCAGACAGTTTTGTCTCTAGTGTTAAAGATACATGTTGTGAATTGGCTGTGGAGATGTGCGGTGTTGAAGCTTACGTAAGCAGTAATGTGACATGAGGATGAATGCATACTGTCACATGCATATGGCGTGGGTTGTTGCCTTTCTGCAGCTGTGTCACGATAACCTACCCTCGACACATTGAGGTGACGTGTGGATATAGCGAACTGGAAATTATTCCACGTCAGTCAATACCTTCATTAGCACTCTAGTTTTAAGCTAGGCCTCATCCTTTATGTATAACGCCACGAGAGGATACAAAATCAGTTAAAAATATTGAAGTATGATGTGATGCTTTCTCTATCCTGAATTTGAAACATGAGATACTGGAACTGTTTAAATGATAACTATTTTATAAATAAAATTGGGAGATAGATAAATAATAGCAATTAATGCCATGTATAAAATCAACGAATGTGAAACCGAGTGGGGTGCTAACGACTGTGGCCGTATTCGGGAGGTACCGGGATCAAATCCCGTGGGTTTTCTCCCCGCAGTCGCCAAGGTTACCGCATTGTATACTTTTTTTTTATTTTTAAACAATAGGCGCTGTATCTCCCCCCCCCCCCGCTGTATGATTACTGGTTTTACTGTTCCTTTACACAAACATATACACATTGCACAAACATATAACACCCATGCCCAAGGCGGGACTCGAACCCACGATCCCCTGCCCATGAAGCACCAAAGCGAGCCTTAGCGAACGTGGCGGCTACTTAAGGGCAGTCGAAATGGGATTTTTATACATTTTTTTCCATTGTCATTTTTTTAATTCTATGTGAATATCTTGAATCTCCCGCTCATTTTAGTGTAACTTTTATAGAGGTACACTAATTGTAAATATGTTTAAAATATTCCTGAAAATAATCCTGTGAGTAGTTTTTAGATCATTTTGGTACACTCACTTGGTAAAACATCAATAGTTTTGTGAATATTAGGGTTAGAAAAAAGATTTTTTTTTTGATCGAAAAGTTTTACATTAATTATTCATAGCATTGGCATCCGTTCATATTTCCTTCATGTGAGAATTTCGAAATACTGTGAAGTTGTGTTTGGAAAGTTAGGTTACATTTTTTTTTAAATGTTTGAAAGCAATTTCTGAAGTAAAATTGTCTATAAAATTGTCCCATTATCTCAGAACCTAATTGACACTAAGGACTTAATATTTTACGACGCATCTAAATAGGCTTTATTTTAACTAAAAAGTTTTTATTCATATGGGTTAGGTATTTTTTAAAATTTTAAAAATCATAATTTTTCAAATAAATTTTAAGAGCTTTATTTAAAACAAGCATACCTTTTCTTCTAATGAAGAGAAGTATTCTATTTTTCATCAACTGTAAAGGTATTGTTGAATATACTTTGAAAGTTTTAGCTCATTATCTGAAATCATTGATAAAATGATGGGTCAAACTTTAACATTGGCAAGTTAGGGTATTCCGACTCTCCTTAATACCGCGAACCAAAGTTCCATATTTAGTCTAAAATAATAGTAAAATTGAAAATAGATTTTAATAACAACTGTGCTGCCATCTATCCATTGATAGTTAAAATAAAATGGGGCTTTAACGCTATTTGCTTGGCGCATAGCAAAGTGCTGGAAGGGAAGGCTGAACTTTGTCATCTGGCTACCAGTGGTGAAAGAGAGGTAAATAATGTATGGCTGGAAGCCATACCATCAATGAAGTATCTTACGGAACAGATCCATCGCGATGTGACCTAAAAGTTAGAGCGACGTAAAATAAAATAAATTTAAAAAAATCTGATGTGTTACACTCACATGACTTTCTCTAGTTCTACAAACTTCTTACAAAAGATTATCATGCTAATCGAGATAATTATTAGCAGAATGTTCTTATTACTTAGTGCCTTATAAGTAGAAGGGAACTAAAGGAATGCGATTGTCATTGTAAATCGCTTCTTTACTTGGCCAGGAGTAGAACAAAAGAAAAACGGACACTTCCGGTCTGAGAAAGGCATAAGTACTTTGAAATTGAAACCAATGACATCGAATATCTCGGAAACAGTTACCTCCAAAACAAAAATGTAAAGGACATAAATAGTGTTTTGACGAGATCTAAATTTTTGCTAGTAACCTGTTGTATATCTCTTACAGTTTACCTATTTATGAAACATTTATTCAGAATGAAGAGGACTTCCCTGAAAATTCAAGATTTACTCTATTTGTCATGTAAAATATATTTAAATACCAAATTTTTTATGAAAGCCGTTATAGCCATTTTTTTAGAAAATCGAAAAAGTTAGTTTGGAGTGGGAAGTTTTCCCGAAAATCGTGTCGATTCCTTGGAATTGCAGAACTTAAATATCATGTTTGATAAGAACTGAAGCTTTCCTGGCGACGTATTAATTCAAAATCTTCTCGGGCTTCTAACCAGGTAAAAACTTGGCTTGACACCCTGAAGACGAGGAAGATGCACTTCTTCGAAACGTTGGTGTCAAGCCAAGTTTTTACCTGGTTAGAAGCCCGAGAAGATTTTGAATCATGTTTGATGTTTGACCGACTTTTTTCGAGTTATCGTCCTGTTCACGGACACACACGTGCGCGCGGACCTTTTTTTTTTTTTAAATTGTTTTTGTTTGTTTGTTTTCTTATTCAGGGGACTATAACCGTTATTTCCAGTGAAATCTAGGCATGGAATTTTTCGGTGGAATACAATATCTTCGCTACCGATTATGCACGTTGTACATACGTGCTAGAGAAAAGTAAAAACTTGCAATTTCATTTCTTTTATTTTGTTACTTTCCATGTGTCACATTCAGAGCGAACGCACCTAAAGTAAACGAAACACCTTGGAGGGTAAGCTACGCTGGAATGCTCGCCTACAGGTGGGAGTATCAAATGGTTCTCGCTATGAAATCCCACGGTAATATTACATAGATTTGCGGTTGGACGATAATTCTCGTAGGGATGTTATCGGAGATGATGTTGGAGTCGAGTCTGGTTTTATTGTGTAACGGCAATCGGGCTGCAGCATGGCACGGTACTAGCTGTACCATTCTTCGTTAGTATTTCAGGCTTTCAAATAACTAGTCTCTTGCAATTCTTTTGCGCTAGAATTCACTAGTAAAATTCGATACCTTCAACTAGACTCCATTGTACAGCATGTTTTTGAATAGTCTGACGTAATTCTGTGCTGCCTTATGGATTACTTTCAGGACCAACAAACGAAGTACTGAAAATGAAGTGTGTTTCTTCTTCTTCTTCTTCTTATTATTATTATTATTATTATTATTACCTTTTGTTGAAAAATCTTATGAGTTTCATTCACATGCCTTTCTGTATTGTTTTGCAAAACAAACTATTCTTACAAAGGATTATTCTTTTATCTACCTCACTCAAGATGAACATTAACAGAATTGGTCTTATTATTTGCTTCTTTGTAAGTAGAAGGAAAATAAAGGAGTACACTAGGCTAAAGAAATAGTCAAATCTTTTAAAAGCTGGTTTCTAAGTAACACAATTGACATTGGTTCTCTTTTCATGGCGAGATATAAAAAAGAAGAGATATGAAATGAATGACTCACTTTTGAGATAAGTTTAGTACTTTAAAATTGAAACCAATAACTAGAAATATCATCAGAAATGAATAACGCTACAAAAATGTATATGATATAAAGTGTGTGTGTGTGTGTTTTAACGAGATTTACAGTTTTTGTGAAGCAAGCTTATGTCTGTCTCTTACTGTTTATCAGTTACCCAAACGTCAACCAGAAAGAAGAGGTCCCCAGAAGCTATTCCCAGGACATTCAAGATAATATATTTTATTTGTGATGTAAATATCATTAATATACGGTATTTTAATAAAAATTAGTTATTACTACTTTTTAAAAAAAACAAAATTTTCAAACGATTTTCTATGTAAATGGTAGTTTGGAGTGAGGGGGGGGGGGATTTTCTTTAAAATCTTCGTGTCGCATTCGTAGAAGATATTAAACTTAAATACCACGTCTGGTATTTAGTGGTATTTTCGCTTTTGAGCTATGTTGTCAACAAACGCGCGCGCGCGCACACTCGCACACATACGCTGATATTTTTAAATCCCCCCCTTTTTTTATTCAGTAGTCTCAAAACATGTGTTTCCAGTGGAAACTCGGTATTGAATTTTTAACATTGTATATATGCGCTAGAGAAAGCAAAAACAAACCAAAAAGTAGGGTAATCAATTAGGAGGGTCGCTAATTTGTTCTTCTGTTAGTAAGAAATATGTGTTCTCCCTTCTGAGAACATTTATAACTTCTTTAATAAATGTTGATAAGTATTTCTGCTATGACACTTTACAAATCAATTTAGTATGTATAATTATTACGTGTAGCAGTTCATAGAAAAAATATATATAGCAAAAAAAAAAAAGTGAATAAAAGCTCAGTAGGTAACAAAATACTGTCTCAGTGCCGTTGTTGCAATGAAATAAATATAAACTATTTTGCGATCATAGACATAGGTAAAAAGCCTCTAGAAATTAAATTTCGCAGCAAAGATGTAACTAGAGAACATCTCATTTAGACTATTTTTTTATTTTTTATGTTAATTTAATTACTTTTTAGTTTAACTTCCTGGAACCTAGTAGCTTATATCGAACGATGAATGTAATCGATGAAATGATGCTCAGATAAGTTCGGAGTGTTACTCGACATTCGTCTTCCCAGGATTAGGGTAACTCAACCTGTATTTCGAACTCGAAATGATCCTACATTTTTCTAACTTAATTTTAGCATACTAATATGGGCAATTCTGTCTGGTTACGTCATATTTTGGTAAATTTTTGCACTATTCATTAGGTTATATGCATTTTTAGTATTTATTGTATTATAAATAATATAATTTATTTTATTGAGATCTTCATCTATTGTTATACAGGGTGTTTCAAAAATACGAGGCATAATTTCAGGTATGTCTCACTTGAAGACAATCAAAATAGTTCATTATAACATGTGTCCGGAAATGCTTCATTTCCGAGTTATGGCCTTCACAACATTGAAAGTCCCACCTGTAGACAATCAAAATAGTTCATGTCCGGAAATGCTTCATTTCCGAGTTATGGCCTTCACAACATTGGAATTCACTGGAACGTTTTTCTTTCCGCAGGTCTTTGCCGTCAAAGGAGACATTAGGAGGGCGCTCTGATAGTTCATTCTGAGGAAGGTTACATTCAGTGTTCTTTAGGCGTTAAGACTGTGCGACATGTATTCAAATCAAGAGCTGGCAGAGATACACCATGTACGGTAAGGCGGACGGCAATACTGCGCTGGCTCGTCGTTTGTACCAGGAGAGGTACCCACAGCGACAATGTCCAGATCGGAAGACATTTGAACGTCTCCATTCCCGTCTGTGCGAGTATGGAACATTCACCTCTCCTGGTTTGGGAAGGGGACGACCAAGATCTACAACTCCAGAAGTGCAGGAGGAGATTCTGGAGGCTGTGGACAGGACTCCTATCACCACACGACGGTTAGCGTTGCAAGTCAATGTTCCTCATACGACTGTCTGGAGACTGTTGAACGAGTATCGATTGTATCCTTATCATTTGCAACGTGTACAGGCCCTGTCACCAGCAGATTACCCTGCACGAGTTAGGTTCTTCAGTGGTTCTTGCAGCCGTGTGGTGTAAATCCGAACTTTTCTGCCGTCGTATTATTTACAGATGAAGTACAGTTCACAAGAGATGGCATAACAAATTTCCACAATCAGCATGTATGGTCGCATGAAAACCCACGTGCAACTGTTGTATCTCATCACCAGGTGCGGTTCTCCCTCAACATGTGGGCCGGTATCATTGGTGATCGATTAGTTGGACCCCATGTACTTGTAAACAGACTTACGGGGCAGGCGTACACAAACTTCCTGGAAAACACCATACCTGACTTTTCGAAGACACTCCACTGTTCAATCATCAACACATTCACTTCTTGCATGATGGCGCTCCAGCACACTTCAGTCTTACGGCTCGCCCGTACTTGGATCGAAGGTTTCCTGATCGATGGATAGGTAGAGGTGGCCCAATTGCTTGGCCTCCACGCTCACCTGAACCCTCTCGATTTCTACTTGTGGGGCCATTTAAAATCGTTGGTTTATTCGTCTCCGGTGCCGGATTTGGAATCCCTTCGGAATCGAATTGTGGCAAGTTGTGAGGACATACGCAATACTCCTGGAGTTTGGGATCGTGTTCGCAGGTCAATGAGACATCGATGTGAGGTCTGTATTCAAGCAGGAGGTGGACATTTTGAACATCTTCTGTAATGACAACAACCTGCGGAAAGAAAAACGTTCCAGTGAATTTCAGTGTTGTGCAGGCCATAACTCGGAAATGAAGCATTTCCGGACACATGTTATAATGAACTAATTTGATTGTCTACATGTGGGAAATACATATCTGAAATTATGCCCCGTATTTTTGAAACGACCTGTATATTAGGTGTATTTATATGCGTAACTAGTTTAGCTTCAAACGAAATATTTTTCTATTCCAATAAAATGTTCCTTTGTAAATGTTAGTAATGTTAGCAACTGCAATTACAGTTAAGAATAAATATGATGCAATTAAGATTGTAAGATATTTGAATACATTATAAACATTGTTAAATTTAATATTATTAAAATAATTAAATAAGACTTTAAATTATTAACTTCCCGAGTCTGATAAACCTGGCCACATCACTGGTAAAGGCACCGCACTTCAGAAATGTTTTCATGTTAACATAACCGCGATCTTGAAGCAGAACCTGGTATAACATTTGCTTAGAGAACTCTGATAGTATAAGAGTCTTGACGTTGCCAATGGCTCACCACTAAGAAAGGGGCATTACAAAGGGCTTACCACACAGTAATGTATATCTTGCACGAAGTTGCTCTAAGAGGGAAATTTAGTTTCCTTTCGGACGACTTCTGCGGTTCTGGTGCTTGTTTGGCAGTTGCTCCAACTTCATGTGTTTCAAGCAAGGAATGCGCACTTGAGCTGACGTATATACACTCTAGTGTAACACGAGAAACGAATGCGTTTTCATTTTGCCTTTATATTTTGGAACTACGAGTAGCGGGAGAACAAGGCTTCTTTTGTCACATTATGTCAAAAATTCAATTTATGGTGAAGGGGAAACTTCATGTTTAAGCTCTCGCGTGACTGCTATTGCTGCAACTTTTTCTCTTGGAGCAAGATTTCGATAATATAACGGTAGAAGGTTCTCGCTCTGTTGGTTTCATATCATTCTCATTTTTACACATACCGGCAACTGAAAGGCGGGGACTGGCTTTGTGTTATCAGACTAGCTAGCTCACCTGACGATGTACGGTTGGTTAACTTTTAAACTGAATGACAATCTATCGCTTTTAATTTCCATCTTCATTAAATTACTGTTCAATGAATGATCTGCAATAGCCATGGCCATTCTCGGACTGTCTAGATATTTTTGCTCTGTAATATATGCACAGAATAATTATTACGGTATTCAGCTTCACCCAATAGGAAGCTGCTATAAACAAAGCATACCAGACTATATAAATCTATAACTACATACTTTAAATTGTAAACAATGCAAATTTCTCTTATTTTGTGCAATTTGTATATAAGAATAAACTAATTACAAATTATTTTTCAATTTAACTAGTGGCTTTTAATAAGATCACTGCTTTAATAAATAGATTCTTTGATCTTTAATGCAAAACTGTATAATAAAGCATGGCATAAAACCCTTGTTCTTAATTCAACCTCTCAGATTAAGAAGATTATATGCATTTTATGTAAAACCATTAAGCTTTGAGTAGGTAATGTTTGTGAAGGTTTCCTGCAAGTTTATAAGGGCTGTTACATTTATTTTTGCAATTTGATACGAAGTAAGCTATAAGACCACTCCTGCTAATATCTTGATTAGCTTGAAGTTGTGAGAAGAATAAGTTGGATAGGTAGAGCCTGACTGAAACATCCAATGCACAGCCGGGATTTGAACCACGGATCTCCCGATCTCTAGCCAGTTGTCTGCCATTGAGCTACCATGGCAACATGCCGGCATCGCATTGAATTTCCCAACTGACTCGCATGTTTCCCGGTAAATCACAAGGTGTTCTCAAATTATTTTAAGATGACAACCCCAATGGCGACTTACAATGTTGCAAGTACTTAAGTTCCAGGATTCATAGTATAGCCAACTGATATGGTCAATTGGTATTGGATTAATTGTTTTTCCACACACGCCGTGTGTAGGACAGGAGTTGGATACATAGAGGCAGACTGAAAAATTCAATGCAATGCCGGCATGTTGCCATGGTAGCTCGGTGGCAGAGCAACCGGCTAGAGATCGGGAGATTCGTGGTTCAAATCCCGGCTGTGGCATTGAATTTTTCATTCTGACTCTACCTATCCAACTCCTGTCCTACACGCGGCTTGTGTGAAAAAACAATTAGGTAATCCAGAAGAATAAGTGTTTGTAAGGATAATTTGTTGCAGAATATGTAGAGAAAGTCATGTGAATGGAATACAAAATTTGATTAAGAAAGTGTATGAAGTGTCTTTCCAATTTCAAGGATGCACTGCTATTAGCATAATTATGCTTCTAGCCCATTTTATCACTAGAGTCTGACTTGACAGATAAATTTTCGAGCGGAGCGAGAGAATATATCTAGGAAGGTCGGATAGTCGAATAAATGGTGCAAAACAAAAGAGTGACCCGGTAGTAAGTTGTAAATAATAAATGAACGTCTCTTATTATGTATGAAATAGACAGAAGTATCAAGACTTAGGATGCTCTTTTAGAGTTTCCCCGGGAATGGAGCTTCTGCAGAAGGCCGCCGACAGCTCCCGTTTTATGCATCAGTACCGGATCTGATTGATTATTAGAAAGCTCCCGGAGGCTGTTAAAAGAACAACGCTCAGTTATACCTCCCCCTCTTCTTGCTTTTTATCATCCGGTCTTTCCTTGTCTTAACTTCACCCCATTCGGTCCCTTCTTTGAAACAGACTGACAGCTCGCGAACTTCTGTCTGATACATCCAGCTGCCTTTTATCCTTTTTGAAACGAGCAACATTGTTAGCTGTGTTCCTGGGAACGAAAAATTACAGCCCCTTTGTCGGAAAATTGCAGCTGGAAAGATCATACTTTTTTCTTTTCCTTACCTTCCATGTCGTTTTCCTCTGCTATAACTCCCGCCAACTCGGGTCGTTTTTATAAATCCTGACGATTATTTCTTCCGTCATTTTCGCTTCGAAGACAGAAATGAATCGCACTCTATGCTACATTTACTTACTTTTTAATTTTTACCGTTTGCGCTAAAATATAGGGAGCAGAGGACTTTTTACCAATTTATGATAAAGGAGGCGTTTTTGCACTTTGAGGGAAAATTCAGCGTGTTATAGATTTTCACTACGCACATGAAAAAATATTACCTAGAATGTAACTCAAGATTCCATTCTCTGTTGATAAAAAGAAACGCCACTATGTACATTGTATAAAGAGAAGATATTGTATCCCATCCAAAAAGTCGATATCGAGATATCACCGGAAATATATGCTTGGAAGTCCCCTGAGTTCAAAAAGGGCATTTTTAGAAAAAGGTCCGTGTGTGAGTATGTACAACATGGTTAAAAATACCGTTAAATACCAAACTTGGTATTTAAGTTTATTATGCTCCAAGGATGCGATACAATGTGTTTCAAGAAAATTCCCCCACCTTAAACTACTCTTTACATGAAAATATTTTGATTACTTTGTTTTTCTCAAAAATGGCTCTTAACGATTTTGATTAAAATACCGTGTATTATAGATCTTTTCATCACAAATAAAATGTATATGTTGAATTTTCTGGGAATAGCTTCAGAAGACCTTTTCGTTCTGGAAGAACTTTGCTGAATTTTGTGTAACTAGTAAACCGTAAGAAATAGACAAAACTTACTATGCAAAAATGTAGATCTCGTTAAAACACAATTTATAATCATATGCATCTTTGTTGTAGAGTTGACCGTTTCCAAGATATTCTAGACATTCTCGGGCTTCAAGCCAGATGTAGTGATGAGGAGTCATCGACGTTTCGGGAGAGATGCACGCTCCGAAACGTTTATGACTCTTCATTACTATACCTGGCTTGAAGCCCGAGAACGTCTAGAATATGTTCGTCGCCAGGAAAGCTTCAGATCCTATTTCATTTTTTCGTTTCCAAGAAATTCCTTGTTGTTGGTTTCAAGTTTAAACTACGTAACTTTTCTCAAACGGGGTTATCTTTCCTTTCATCTCGCTTTTGTTTACTGGTGGCCTTGCAAAGCGAACTGAACTTCAATTGTTCACAGAGCGACCAGCTTTTAAAATATATGACAAACGAAGGGAAATATATGGCTTTAGTAAGACCATTTCTGCTAATGTTTATCTCGATTAGCATGATGTAGATAAAAGAATCTCTTTTGTAAGAATAGTGTGTTTGCAGAACGGGTGGAGAAAGGCAAGTGAATGGAATACATCAAACTTTTTAAAATGTTATTGCTGGTCAAAGGACATGTATAGATGGAACCGTTTTCAAGGCAACATACACCTCATCTTTTAGTTGCTTGGCCACTGAAACTCCGTTTCTAATCCCTTCTTAACATAAAATACTATTATATATATAATGTGTTGCAATCACATGACTTTGTCCATTTTGCAATAAACAATTCTTTCGAAAGCGTGTTACTTCATTTGCTTCATTCTAATAGAGATAAATAGTAGCATAAATGGTCATATTACTTATTTCTATTTAGATTATAACAGAATACAATATTGTGATGGCTAAAGAGATATCCACAGCTTTTAAACTCGCAGATGTATTTAATTAAAGCACATTGATAGATGTACTGTCTGTTACCAATCATTTTTGAAAACGCTATAGCAAAGAAAGGCTTTGCAATGGGTTATAATTGGATAATAGAGGTATGCAGGTCATGCAGACGATGTATGTTCGTAGCATATTCTAAAGGCAATTTACAGAGATTGTTGCATACATTTGTATGACATCCAAAGGATATGGCATACACTCTCAACAGAGAAAACAATGGTTATATACAAGGAGATGGTAATATGTAAATAGAAGGAAAAGTCATGGAGTTTCAATACTTGAGAGTGTACGAGTGCGCAATAATAATAATAATAATAATAATAATATAATAATACTACTAATAATAATAATAATAATAAAAATAGTAATACAGTAAAACACTACGTGGTCTCATGCATGGTTTTTGTTGCGGCGCCTTAATGGTTTTATTAAATCCTACAGTGGTTGTAGTCTCCATGGCCGGATAGTTAAACCGCACGCTTCTCGTCTAGATAACCCGGGTTCGATTCCGGATGACCGGAAGTAATGGACAAAGCGGTGCAGGGACGGGTTTTCTCCGGTTTCCCCCGCCATCGCATTCCACCGATGCTTCATTTTCATTCCATGATCATCAGTGTTATCACCACCATCAGTGTCATCGTCATCAGGGCCATATGTAACAAAAGCGTGCGTTAAACACTAAAAACTATCTAATGTTAAATAGATTACGTTGGTATTACACAATTGCAAAACTAGTTATTGGCGTTTACTCATAACTTTTTAATTTCTTGTGAATCTAAAAGATGACTTTATTCTCTAAACATAATATGTAATCATGCTAACATTCTCCGTGTGTTTACACTGTTCTTGTGTATCATCATGGACACCAGTACAACCGTCTCTCAATGAGCGCGGTGATTCTTTTACCGTTTACGCTATGGACACCTGTATGTGAATACATATGAGTGTATATATATATTGACATTTTTTAGTTGTGCTGTTGTTCACACACACTTTTTTTCTACCTTTTTCTTCTTCTTTCTTTTATGAAACCCCAAACATATTGCAATAGTTCCTTTACATCTACTTCCTCTGCCTACGACTATTTGGTACTTGGTGAGAAAGTTAAAATCGGTACATAGCTAACGAATAGAGGAGCATAATTTTAAAGACCGAACACATTCCGAATAAAGCTCCCTGTTGTAGTGACTAAGATGAGTGAATATTTTCAGTTAAGCATCAGTCTTGAGTAACAGGCTGTACGACCTCCTGATTGCGTGTTCTCCTTGTTTCAGATTGATGGCAGCAGTGCGATAGCCAGCAGGATGGATCACAGCGTGAAGGCAATGAATTCGCATCGAAAGCTCGCCTTCTCGAGGCTTCTAAACCGGCACCGCTTCGAGAACGACGAGCTGGAGTTGCTGTTCCAGAGGTACATTTTCAAGCTGCAGCACTCTTCGGTGGCGAGCGTGGTAGCGCTATTTGTGATCCTTACCGGGGTCCTGGCCAACCTGAGTCTGGCCTACGCACAGGCCCCTACCGCCCAGAACGTGTACCATAGCCTCCACTGTCTTCTGTTCGCACTGCTCCTCGCCTTCCTCAACACTCGCCTCATGCAGGACGCCTACCTGCTCTGGGTCTGCTACGCTATCCTCTTCTTCTGCACCACCTTCTGCGCCGTTGCTCTTCCCTTAGGTAAGTCATATCTGAACAAGCTGTACTTGTAGACTCTTATAAGCTATCTTAGTAACCTGAAATGTGCATTTACTTGTGATAAACCGCAAACTACACTCTGTTCTTAATCTCTATTTCGACAACAATCCATCTTTAGAACTTTCTAAATTGTGATTTGATATGAAGTTAACATGGTAATCATTACAACACAGAGGGCAACGTGGAAGAACAAGAAGAACTATAAGAAAGAAAAATGCCGAAAAGGTATTTGACATTATTGGAAAGAATAATGTAAACAGAATCACAGTATAAAAATGTGTAGTTAGGAACTATAATAAGGAGCATCAGAGCAAAAGAAAATATGTTCTGGGGTAGATTTAGACGTTGACAAATGATAAAGTATGACATAAAGGATTAATACATAAGCTCCAACTCATCTACCCAGTCATTTTTACCAGATTCTGAAGTCTTACATTCAAGGGTTAAAGAAGGAAGTGAATACTCTAGTGCCTCAAGGTACTATGCTAGGTGCAATTTTGTACATGGAATATCTCACAAGATGACCATATAACTATGTCTACTCTTGCTGTTGACAGAGGAATAGCGGCAATAAGAGGTACAATAGAGGAATATACAAACTCCAAAAACTGTAAATAAAGTTAACAAGTGGACAAATAATGTGTTAAATTAAATTAATTTAAATCTATAAATATTGATTTTTCGACTAATAAATTAAAGAGGCTCCCAATAACAATAATCAGCCATTTCTAGCAACAGTAAAATATTTAAGCGTAGTCTTATACTCAAAGTTAAATTGTAAAAATCATGTTGAAACTAAAAGAAAATAAATATTAAATACAGGAAACTTGATTGGTTCAATGGGGGGTAATCAGAACTTGATGTACATAACACAGTGACGTTTGTGAAAATTGCCCTAAGAAGGAACGCATGAATGCAAGAATTTGATACCACAGATTAGGTACATGACAAGTAATAGATGATAAACTTTTCAAATCTATACATGACCTTAAACGTCATATTTAATAGTTGGTGTAGCCTCCTTGCACTGCAATAAGAGTTGCAATACGCCGTGGCATTGAATCAAAAAGGTTCTGAATAAGTTCCTGAGGGATTTCTATCCACGCAGTTTTTTTTTTTTTTTGTAGTGTTTAACGCCCGCTTTAACTACTAATGGCATCGCAGGCGGCCACGCAGTTTTTATTTGATCCCACAAATCCATGACACTGGTTACTGTGGACCCTGACGTACCAGGTGCAGACCAACCATATCCCAGACATGTTCGATGGGCGACATGTCAGGCGAACGTGCAGGCCAGGGAAGCAATGATACCCGTCGCTCTTCGAAAAAGGCCTATACATTCCTCGCAATATGTTGCCGGGCATTGTCCTGCTTAATTGTGACCTGTGGAGATGCGTGAAACAAGGGGAGTACTCCGGACTCTACAACCACCTTTAGGTACGGTTGCTGTTCAAAGTACACTCAATTCGTAGGAGGCGAGATCGGTTGTTGTAAACAATGGCGCTCCAAACCATCACCCTGGTGTTTGTCCGCTGAGCCGCTCAACAGTGCAATCCTTCAGGTTGCGCTCACCACGGTACTGCCGGATACATATGCGGTCATCACTGTAGGACCCGTTGAAGCGGGACTCGTCCGAAAAGACTGCATTTTGCACTCGGCACCCCAGTGGTGCACTTAGGAGGAGCTTGTGGTTTCTAGACAACGGAAGCTGGCGTAATGATATGTGTGCAAGCAGTCCAATCTGCAGTAGAGGGCGACGAACCGTTTATGCAAATTCACACCTGTTGCTCCAGTGCCTTTGGATGAAGCTATGTGGTCCGTTATGGCCATGCGGACAAGATGGCGGTCATCCCGTGCTTAGGCAATCTTCCGTGGTCCAGTACCCGCTCTTCGCTGCGTATGGCCTTCATCTATCCACTGCTTCCACTCGCGCATCACTTAGAAGCATGCCTTATACGAGCCGAAATGCCACGGCATGACAAACCCTTTCCCCTGACCGATCATTCTACCCCGTTAGAACTCATTTACATGCCGATATGGCTCCCTTTTACGTCGACGAGGCATTCCGCCACTCATTTTATTGTTTCCACCTTTTTTGACAGCTCTGCACTGACTACACTTGGTGCAACACTGATCTTTTCGGACCTACACGACAGGGCTCTGCTCGGCCTATGTACCCCATCTCTTTGCAAACCTAATCACTTCTTGCTCGCGCACTCTTCTACACTGTCAACAAATTTGGAGTTATTCGGGAAATTCTTTCTTAGTGTTGCAGTTTTCGCAAACGGCAGCATATATTGCTGATATATAAGCATCTGCGGAAACCAGTTTGGAGTTACTGGGCTGCACCTAATAGACTAATATCAATCACATACAAAGCGTCCATGGAACTGCGCAAAGGCCATATACATAAAGATCTCAAGATTGACTAGTCAGAGATTAAATAAAAAAGAATCCAAATAAACATTGGTAAAGAGTTTGATGGGTAGAGACAGGCTGAAAAATCCAGTGCCATAGTCGGGATTTGAACCACGGATCTCCCGGTCTCTAGCCGGTTGCTGTACCACTGAGCTACCATGGCAACAGACCGACATGAAATTAAATTTCTCGACTGACTTCGCATGTTTCCCGGTAAACTACAAGGTCATCTCAAATTATTTTGAGGTGACATATCCCAATGGCGACCTACGATGTAAGTACTTTAAGTCCCATGGTTCATAGCACAGCCAACTATTGCGGTCAATTTATATTTTTCAAACTAAAATTCCGACTATGGCATTGCATTTTTCAATCTGACTCTACTTATCCAACTCCTGTCATACACACGGCTTGTGGGGGTGGGCACTTAAATCAATTGGTAAAGAGTCCTACATCATGAGAACATAAAATGTTGAAGCTGCTAAAGAAGTGTCTATTCAATGAATGGACTTGGTTTAACATGTGCATAAAGGTTGAGGATTCTTCATTGGAAAGCTTGCCTATAAGACTCGCCATTATGAAGCAATAGTAGACCCGCTAATATCATATGGATATGAAATTGTGTATTGAAGAGGATACATAGGAGAAGAATAATATAAAACAATGGAAATAAAAGATGAATTAAACAAAATAGATAAAATGGCAGATCATCCGAGGCGAACACCATCGGACGAATTGCAAAAGATAATCTTCTTCTTCCCGTTTTCCGGTGTCCGGTTCCGAGGCTAATATTGTCTCTCCGGAGTGTTTGACCCAGTCACTCTTTACAAAAAGGTGGTAAGATATAGCTTCCCTTGACAGTCTGTCATAGAGCATTATTTCCACATGGTGGTACCATCTTCTTTGAAAATTAACAATTTCCTCCATTGTACTTTCAGTTTTTTCTTAATCTCCTATTCCTCTGTTTTAACTGTGTCTAATAAGGTTAATAGATCTGAGAAACCTCTCTGAAAATCCCTGTTTCACTTCCAAACAGAAGTACAGGCTTTAATAACACGTCGTGCAATCGATTTTAGCATCTTTTGATATTTTTGCCCAAAATATTTTCTCATTGTTCCATTTATTTGATTATACTAAGTATATTTTCCGCTAGGTAAATATTTATTTTATCGGTATTTGTATTTCACCCAAGATATTTAAAACTACGCATTTACTCTATTGCTTGGGCCTCAATAATTAATCTTGTTTCCCTTATATTTTTACTCTCCATCGTTTAACACCTTTGTCTTAGCATAAGAAAGTTCGTATTAAAATCGTATTAAGTTTTGTTATATTACACTGTAAGTCATCTACCCTCTCTCCTGGTCAATAAGAAAAGGTTGATTCAAATAATCCAGTTGGTTTCCGAAGTAGATGGAGCACCTCCATTAGAAGGATCAATTCTCCTGAAGCCGAAGCAGGTCAATCCTTGTCGTGGATGATGAGGCTAATAAAGAAGAAAGACGGGGAGGAGATAACACGGTTAAGAGTAGAGTGTGGTCAATGAAATGGCTATCCAAAGGCGAATAATGCCCATTATATCAGAAGAAAGAATGATGTAGATGCTCCATTCATATGACTTTCTCTACATCTCTGTAACAAATTATTGTTAAAAGTTTATTTTTCTGCCTAATTGAGATAAAATTAGCAGAAATTGTATTATTTGTTTCCTTGTAAGTAGGAGGGAAATAAGGCAATGTACTAGACTAATGCGATAGTCAAATCTTTTAAAACCTAATTGTTATAGCATTGAAATTGCTTCTTTGTATGACCAGGAATTGACAAATTTTCGTATGAGAAAAGAAGTATAAGCTGAAAGCAATAACAAATATTTCAGAAACGCTCAGCTGAAATAAAAAAAAAAAAAAAGTATGGGACAGAAATTAAATGTTTTAGCGAGATCTACATATTTTGTGATGCAAGTTTCTGTCTATATGTTACGGTTTACCAGTCATGTAAACTGCAATAAAATTCAAGATATGCATTTTATTTATTATATAAGTATCCCTAATATAAGGTATTTTAATAAAAATCGTTAGTCATTTTTGAGAAGTTCAAAAGTTTTAAAAATGTTTCCATGTAAAAGGTAGTTTCAGATGGAGGGATTTTCTTGCAAATCTTCATGTGGCATCCTTGGGAGATACTAAACTTGAATACTCAGTTTGGTATTTAACGGACTTTTCATTTTTGAACACATACCTTTTTCTAAATACCTATGTTTTTTATTCAGAGGGTCTCAAAACATGCATTTCCGGTGCATTCTCTTTATCGAATTTTTTGATGGACATACATGATGTACATAGTGCGCGTAGAGAAAGTAATAAATAAAATCTTGACAAAAGCTGTACCTTACGGCAATATTTGTGAAATGTAAAATAATGGATTGGGCTGGTACAAAAAGTGTACATTTATGAGTGTATAAATGAGAATAAAGTAGCAATCCAAACTGCTGTTCGTGCAAAGTAATGACACAATGACATTTAACTGCTTATCCAAGTTCCGTGTCTTATAAAGAGCAGAAGAAACACTTTTCTGATATTTTATCTTAGTAAAACAAATGCTGAGCATAAAGTAATTAATATTTGAATGTACAATTAGTTAACATGCTGCGCAGTCCACAATGCGCAGTCCTGCTCAGTTCCTATTCCAAAAAGGGAAATGCATGAAAGTGGCTGGCATGTGTAAGTGCCTTAACACGCGAGGTAATAAAAAAATAAATGCAAGAAGAAAACGTCTCAGTTACGAGCATATTAAGACGCCCTTATGACAGCTGTGGATGCCGAATTATTTAATGATTTATATTCTATAATTTATAATGCTAAGATTGCATAAAACTTGTGTCTAAATAGTAGATGTTGTCCTCCGTGGTCTAGAGGTAACATGGGCCGTGCCGCGGCCGGGTGGTTAGACCGTTCGCTTCTCACTTAGGCGGCCCGGGTTCGATCCCAAGTGACCGCATATGGCACTTGTGGTGGACAAAGCGGCGCAGAAGCTGGTTTTCTCCGATTTCCCCCGCCATCTCATTCCACCTGGTTGCCAAAATCGTGGGTTCAAACCTTGTGGATGACGATGGATTTTTTTTCGGGTGTAAAACTCCTTAGCATGACTTACATTGGAAGGAAAGTAAAACCAGTGGTCTCCTGTCGTAGATTTACTGCACTTAACAGGACTTCAAGTCTAATAAAGAGGCCTCTGAGCAAATTAAGCGTGTTTTATGCCCAATATAGAATATGACTATGAGAACCACGACAGTTAAAGAGCATCTATAAATAAAACTCATTTATTTATGTACATTCTCTACCGAGTACTATGTGCATATATAGTGGGTAGAGAAGGTTTTGTACTTTATCCAAAAATTCATTTCCCAGATTTCAGCGAAAATACAGGTTTTTAGGTCCCCCAAATAGAAAGCATCTTTAGAAAAAGGTCAGTGTGGGTGTCTGCTCTCTGTGTTTGCAACTACAAAAGGTCCTCATATACCAAACTTGGTATTTAAGTTAAGTATCTTCCAAGGATGACACGAATATTTTCAGGAAAAGCCCCACCCCAAACTACCTTTTATATGGAAGGTGTTTTGAAATTTTAAACACTACTCAACGATTAAAGATATTTAAATCATAAATAAAATACATATGTTGAATTTTCTGGGAATAGCCTCTGAAGACCTCTTCATTCTGAATGACCTTTGCATAACTGCTAACCGTAAGAGTTAGACAAAAACTTACTGCACTAAAATGTGGATCTCGTCAAAACACACAACTTATATGATATGTATTTTTTTTCCCGTGGAGCTGACCACTCCGAGATATTCCTTGTTACTGGTTTCAGTTTAAAACACTCAAAACTTTTCTCATATGGGAATTTTTCAACTCCGAACCACGCAAAGAAACGAATTTCAGTCACTTAGCAACCAGGTTTTAAAAGATTTGACTATCGCTTTAGCCTAGTGTACTCCCTTATTTCCGTTCTACTTACAAGTAAGCAAATAATAAGACATTTTCTGCTAATGTTAATGTCGATTAGCATGTTGTAGATAGAAGAAGTATTTTAACAATTGTTACAGAGATGTAGAGAAAATAATGTGAATGGAACACATAATTCTTTTTAATTTATGGATAATGCTAATATGATACATAGGATTCCACCATAATATGATCATAAATATGCTATTTCATGTTCTTATTGTAAATAAATTGATTGCGCACTTAAAACTCTCTGAAGTTTCAGAGTTACACCTAAATTAGTGTTAATTTAATTGTATTTTCACACAAGCCGTGTGTAGGACAGGAGTTGGATAGGTAGAGTTAGACTGAAAAATGTAATGCCATAGCCGGGATTTGAACCACGGATCTGTAGCCGGTTGTTCTGCCACTGGGCTACCGTGGCAACATGCCGGTATAGCATTAAATTCCCCAACTAATTCACATGTTTCCCGGTAAACCACAAGATGATCTCAAATTATTTTGATATGACAACCCCAGTGGCGACTTGCAATGTCGTAAGTCCCAGGCTTCATAGTATAGCCAACTATTATGTTCAATTGGTTTTTGTTGCATTCTCCGCATGAAAGGCTCAGGGCTTTTTCTGTTATACGTTCTTTAATCTAACATGGTACTGCTAGTGACACAGAGAAAGGAAAAAAGAATGTCTTTTTTTACAAGAGAAAGAGCAAATCTCGCTGAGCCGCAGAGAAGCTGCGTGCCCCATTAAGTTTAGAGACTTTTGTGAACGTAACGGTCACGTATGAAGATCATTTGTCACTGTGTTTTGTCCTGCAGGAGCAGATGACGGGTCGGCTCTGCGTGTGGAGACTAGGAGGGTGCTGGTAGAAGGCGTCTGGCAGGTTGTTTTCGTCGTCTTCCTCGCCTACGCCATGATGCCGCTCAAGACGTGGATAGCCGCCCTCTTCGGCATCCTTCTGCCCGTGCTCCATGTCGTCATCTCTGCCATATTCGCTCGAGAGTTCCCGTCACTCACTTGGCAGCAGGTAAGACTCTCATATCTCATGAAATAGCTTCTAAAGATACTCATCAGTATTGGATTGAAAATTGTAGCTCAGATAATTATTACCCGCCAAAAATGTAAACAGAATAACCAAAAAATACTGTGGTCTGGTGGCTAGCATGCTAGTCTCCGTACCATTTGTTCCAGGTTCGATTCCCGCCAGAAGAGTGCGATTTATTACCAGATCTTCTTAAGAGCCTGGAAATGTAAATCAAGTTTTGAACGTAGGAATAGGGACAGGAGTTCAACGGTCGCTCTATCCCGATCCGCTGAAGTTATTGTTTTATGCGCACACCTTTTCTTAGACGCTCGGGTCCCGCTTTCTTTCGATAGGTTTCGCGTAATTTCTCGGAACCAGAGCAGAGCGACAACATTGATACATTAACTATCCTATATACCTTATATCTAGCGGTTTCAATGCTAAGGTTTAATTCTGTCTGTAAATGCCCGAGTTCATGTGCATGCACTTACGTTGTGTTTCGTTTAATAGCTCAGCTTTAGTGGTAAATTAAATTTATTCACCACAATGGCTGAGGGCCTGAAAGAGAAAAACTTTTTTTGGTGACAACACTGCGCAAAGACAGGCTCATCCGCCCCACAAATCGGGCGTCCCCTGGAGGAATGAGAAGAGATACATGCAATCGATGACGGGAACCAGAAGTGGTGACACAACACTGATAAGAGTCCCTACAGTTTCCAGATTGATACGCCCCGGCAGGCAGATCCCTCCCCACCTAGAGGAATCCACGTCTCCCCTATGGGGGTGGCCCATATAGCCCGGCAACCAGCCGAAGGCCGAGAGATGGAGACAGTTGCACAGGGAGCATTCTTTTTCAGTGTCACGCTGCACCGAAACACAATTGCCGATACTTCCAATCCTGAAATAGACAAAACGGTCCGAAGACAGAATGAAATGATTAATGGGATGATATGGAAGGGCAGGACATTCGAGGGATGAGAGAAACCACTCCAGCATACACTTGAAAAACCCCCGAAACTACCCAGAGTGGTTAGTCCATAGGAATTGAACCCGAGACCCAACGAAAGCCAGTGGCACGCGGCGCCACTTGTTCAGTGTGTATACATGTGTGAGTGAATTTAATGAATACCAAAAGTTGCACCATCTCAATTACTGACACAGCTGCAAGCGAGTAAATGTGGCTGCCGATGAGTAATCGTATTACTCCAAGGGTAAAAAGCGCTCATTTGAACCAAGATGTTACATACTGCTTATAAATGATACCTCCAAAAATAAAAAAATGGTAAAAGGTTAAAGTAAGCATTAATACAGATAAAATTACAAGATGTTTTGAGATTATCCAAAAGTTATATATTCTTTCACAAATGAAGTCTACAAATAATGCCGTAATTATTACAGTGCCAAATGCAGAAATTGTGAAAAAATCCTAACCTCAAAAATCAAGGTTAAAGTGTTAGAGAAAGAATGCAACTCTAGAAAAGCTATTCATTTTCTTAACATATTAGTTTTATGAAGTACAAGTATGATCAATGATAATTTTGTTTCTGATTGCCCGCAATCGGAATGAAATGGCGGAGTAGTCATAATAATTAATCAAATAATTATTTGTTATAATGTGTGTGAACGTTTTAGTTCAGTATCTGGTTTATGTACAGCCCCAATCTCGCGCCTTCTTACTACCACTTGTTGTTGAACCATAAGCGTGAGTTCGGAGGAAGGCGTTTGACAGCGATGACGACGCAAAATACGGTGTTCTGTGTTGGCTGTCTTCACTGGCGGCAGCTTTCTGAAGAGGGCATTCAAAAGTTGATCCCCCGCTATAATAAATGCCTGAAAAATGGTGGCAATTATGTTGAAAAATAAGTTAAGGAATGTTCCTTCATGTACAAACAATATTGTGAAAACAAACATGTATTTTTTTCAAAACTGGTACTTATTTTTCGGCCTCGTAAATATCGACGTAATGCGGTGTATTAGACTGACTTAAATACCAATACAAATATGTGCTCTTATACCCCTAACAAGCTATATGCATATGTAGCTGTTGTGTGATTAGTCAATGAAAGCTCTTTGAGTGAGATGATAGGGACTATTTACTTCATGGATTAAGCATTTTGACCAATCCAATCCACACCTTGTGTCAGTTGATACCAATGAATGAAACTGACTTAATTTTTTTTAATAATTAGATTAACATCTGTTTCTCTTTTGTCAATTGTCGTAGCTATTATTTCTGAGTAAGCTAAAGAAACAAAAAGTTCCATGACGTCTGTAAGTTACCTTAATTACACCATATTTAAAGGCCTGCTTTATGTAAATGCCCCTTGGTATGGGTTGATACTTACACGAGGACTGTGTTCGCATCAACATTTTCAAAAATAAAATATACGAAATCGTACAAAAATCATACTGATAAACGTATGGAATCCCTTTTGATTGTAGGCAGTACAAAAACAGAACCAGAATAACACAGAAAATTCAAGAATCCTCCTCCACATTGAATATCAAATATTAGAGTAAATATACTTCATGTGTGAGCAACAGGTGTCAAATTTTACTAAATAAATTGACCTTAATAATATGTTTAAGCTTCTGCTTTATTTAAATAAGGGCTGGTATGGTATTTAAAGGTAGTTTTTGCAAACTTTAATGCTATCCACAAAATATGTGCTAGAATGCTGAAACTTTACTGTTTTTAATGAAACTAGGATGGAGTGTTTTATAAGAGCACTCCTTATAAAAATAAGCAATCAAATGTGCGCATAAACAATAAACAGTTTAGAAAGTTTGCTTTTAAAGTGGTTATATTATTTTCTCCTTTTGTAAAGTAGATATTGTTTATCCAATGCTGGAAGCTTTTCTGTATGCTGCTATGTTGTTATAAAATGTTTAGTAATTTTACGAAAAAAAGTGTACGAAAAGATAGATTATGAAAAGCACACTTGTTTAAATCAAAACTGTTAACTCAAAAACTATTAGAGATAATTTCGGCAGAATACCCGTTTTATATCTTTGATATTGTGGCAAAACAATCTGATGTGTTCCATTCACATGACTTTCTCTAACTGTCACACAAAAAAACTTACTTATAAAATATTATTTTATGTACGAATACTAGTCAAGGTAAACATTAGCAGAAATTAACCTAGTACTTACTTCTTTATAAGTAGAAGGGACATTCAGGAATACGATAGGCTAAATCGATAGTCAAATGTTTTAAAATCTGGTCCTATGTGAAACAACTCGCTTTGCTCGGCCTGCAATAAAACAAAAGAGATGAAACGAAACGTAACTTCCCGTTTGAGGAAAGTTAAAGTAGTTTAAAATTGAAATCAATAACAAGGAATATCTCAGAAGTGGTCAGCTCCACATAAAAACGCATATGGCATAAATAATGTGTTTTAAAGCGATCTACAATTTTTGTGCTGTAAGATTTTTCTATATCTTACGGTTCAACCGGTATGCAAAATTCTGAGAAACACGAGACTAGTCCCAGAAAATTCAAAATATACAACTTATTTGTGATCTAAGTATGTTTAATATTCAGTATTTTAATCAACATCGTTAGAGCCAATTTTGAGAAAATCACATTTTCAAAAAAAAAATGTCATATAAAGAGTAGTTGGGGAGGAGGAAGTTTCTTGAAAATCTTCGTGTCGTATCTTTGGAAGATACTAAAGACGAATACCAAGTTTGGGTTTGAACAGTCTTTTCGTTTGTGAGCTAAGCTGTCCTACACACACGGACCTTTTTTTCTAAAAAGGCTGTCTTCGGACTCAGGGGACCTCAAAACATGTATTTTCGGTGAAATCTCGATATAAAATGTTATGTTCCATGACGTGGATCTCGATATAAAAGGTAATGCCTTCTCTATTCACTCTGTTCTTCTACATACGGGCTAGAGAAAGTAAAAAGGAATGTGGCTTTGAAATTGCGGAAAACTTACATGTCATTCCTCACCACCCGTAAAGAATATAGAAGGCCACGCAACGCAAATACTTGGTGGCACATAATAAACTGAATTTTACAATCTTAAATCAAAGACCTATTCTATTTACTTTTATTGATATTTGTGTATTAAACGTTTCTTTCAGTAAATACGAGTAGTTTTAGTAAATACCGCTGGTGTGTATGATATTAATCGCTAGGCGCTGGACAATAATCGACAATGAGGGATTATGAAAATATCTTTTGATTGTTACAAACCGTCTCTGCTTGTTCGAGTATCAGGTTACCTATGACAATGCTTGCCGTGACGCAGTTAGCAGTTGATTGTGGCTCGCCTAGCCGTGTAATTGGGATATATAGCCCAAAGGGGTGGGGGGGTCAAATGGTTCTCATGAACCAACACATATTTGGTAAATTGTTCCTGTGGACGCTAACTTAACAGTTTTGTATCCATGTACTTCTCTCTGTGCCATGTGCTTTTGCCATCCATCTGTAAATTCTGTAAATTACCGTAATCTACTTTTATCTTGTTACATTCCACATTCTCATAAAATCTATAATAGAGTTTGTATTATCCATTCCTCAATCACACGGTCTTTTTTTACCTCTACTTCGTTCCTAGTGCTTAGGTAGAGAAGGTACTACATTCCACCGAAAAATTGGTTACCGATATTTCAATGGAAATACACGTTTCAGAGTCCTCTGAATAAAAACACATTTTTAGAAAAAGGTTTGTGTGTGTGAACATGACAACTCAAAAACGAAGATATTTAAATTCAGCATGTTCCAAGAATGCCACAAAAAATCAGGAAAATCCCCCCATCCCAAACTACTCTTGATAAGGGCAAAAGTTTCTAAAATGTTGATTTTCTCAAAAAATGGCTCTATTTTGATTAAAATACTGTATATTAAAGATATTTACTTGGTAGTGTTTATCTTGTATTTTATGAGAATAGCCTTTGAAGGCCTCTTCATTCTGAATGACTTAAAATAGCTGGTAAATCGTAAGCGATAGATAAGAATTTACTACACAAAAATATAGTTCATTTAACACAGTTTATGTCGTATGCAAATTTGTTTGGAGTTAACAAACGAGAGTTTGTTTTCAAAGAGATCCGAGTTTCGATCACAAAGCACCCCGTTTTTTAAAGTTTTCACTGTCGTTTTAGCTTAGTGCACACCTTATTTCTCTTCTGCATTGAAGGAACCAAAGTAATAAGGAATTTCTGCTTATGTTTAGCTCGATTAGCATGATATAGATAAAAGAATATCCTTTGTAAGAATACTTTGATTGCAGAACAAGTAGATAAATTCCTGCGAATGCGAGACATCATATTGTCTACTGAAAAACTGGACATCTTTGTACAGTAGAAGGTATAAAAAGTTCATTGTTTCGCAAAGGATGGATCAACAAGAGGAGCGGATATCATTTCCTTCGACAGAAAAAAAAAAAAAAAAAAAAACAGACGAAGCCTTCTTGATCCTACTTTCCGCTTTGAAAAGGGCAAGGAGCGTAGAGTCCAAGTAAATAAGGAAAATATATCAATTTTACACCCCAAGCATTCCTCATTTAAATGGGAGATAAAACATTGAGGATGATGCTGGGAAGTAAAGGGTTTTCTTCTTGGCGCAAGAGGGACTTCATACAAATATAATATACTAAATCACTTTTTCTGGGTCTTAAATTAAAAATCGCACGTGTTCCATTCACACGACTTTCTCTACCTATTCTGCAACAAATTATTCTTACAAAAGTTTATTGCTTTTGTTTTTTTGTTTGTTTGCGTCATTCTAATCCAGATATTAGTACAAATTGATTATTTAGTTTCTTCTAAGTATAAAGGAAATAAGGGAATACACTAGGCTAAAGCGATGTGATACAATTGAAATTCCCTTCATGAACAGGATGACAAAAAAGGAATAACGACTTCCCATTTTTTTATTGGAAAGTTTAAAATCAACAAGAAAATACCGAAAATGTATGTATGACAAATTGTGTGTTTTAAAGGGATATACATTTTTTGTATGGCAAGTTTTCTTACGCGCTACCAGTTGTGCAAACGTCATTCGGAATCAAGAGGACTTCGAGATTATTCCCAAAAAATTCAAAATCTTATTTGGATCAAATTCGTTAGAGCCACTCTTGAGAAAATCGAAAATTTCCAAAAATGTTGCAAGTGAAGGGTAGCTTGGGGTGAAGAATTTTCCTGAAAATCGTCATGTTGCATTTATGGAAGACACTAAACTTGAGTACCAAGTTTGGCACGTAACCGACTTTTTGTTTTGAGGTATGCTGCACACACACCTATATTTTCTCTCTCTCTCTCTCTCTCTCTCTCTCTCATATACACTGCCACAACGGACCTTTTTCTAAATGGAGTTTGGATTCACGGATTCTCAAAATGTACATATTTCCGGGATGGTCTTGGTATCGACTTTTTGTGTGGAATACAATAGCTTATGTATATACTTAATATACTTGGTAGAGAAAGTAAAAATTTAAGATTTTAAGAAAGTATGCTTAAAAATGTTGAGATACTTTTCGTGAATTGTTCATAACTATTTATATATTATATAAATGTTTGAAAGAATAATTTGTTAAAATATAGTGAGAAGGTCATGAATGAATGAAACATACCCGATTTTTACTTTCTCTAATCATATGTACATGCAATGTACATAGTAGCTTGAGTAGGTATTGTATTCCAAGCGAAAATTAAATGTCGAGTTTTCACCTGAATTATATGTTTTGAGGTCCCCTAAGTCCGGAAAAAATATTTTTAGAAAAATGGTCCGTGTGTGTGTGGACAACATAGCTCGAAAACGAAAACGCCGTTAAATACCAAACTTGATATTTATGTTTAGAATCTTTCAAGGATGCGAAGAGAAGGTTTGCAAGAACTCCCCCCCCCCCAGCTCAAACTACCCCTTACATGGAAACATTTTGCTTTTCTCAAAAGCTGCTCTAACGGTTTTTGTTAAAATACCATATATTAAAGAAATTTAAATTATAAATACAATGTATATTTTGAATTTTCTGGGATAAGCCTCTGACGATCTCTTTATTCTGAATGAGTTTTGTATAATTTTGCAGGACGGTTAAATCGTGAGAGATAGATTAAAACTGCATAAAAATGCAGATCTCGATAAAACATAATTTATGTCACATTTTTTTTCTTTCATTTTTAAGCCACCTAAATTTTCTCAAATAGGACCATGTTTTCTCAAAGCGAATCGAACCTCAGTTGTTTCACATAGCGACCAAAGTTTAAAAGATATGACTATGTTATAGCCTAATGCATTCCCTGATTTCTCTTCCTCTTACATGGAAGCAAGTAATAAGACCAATTTTGGTAGTGTTTTTCTCAATTAGTATGATGTAGACAAAACAATAATTTTGTGTAAGAATGTGACAGCTAGAGGAAGTCATGTGAATGGAACACATCAGATTGTTCTGATATATTTCATTCCATTTCACCAATATCGTCTGCAGGTCAAAATATACGCCTCGGATTGCTATATATAAGGTTTTAATATTTGAAGTGACATGACATAAAATCTGTAAGCAACCGATGAATGTTGTGTGGTATTCAGGATTTCTCTGAAGCTATACGCCCAGCTGATAGCAAGATCTATTAGATACTGTCCTGAATGATAACACGAGAGACACGACTTAAATCATTGAGGGGATACTGGTGCTGCTTCATATATGCACACCGTTCCCAATTTTGCTTCCTATTGAAGCAAGTGCTTCAGCCGCCCTTTGTCCGTTTATATAACGAGTAATTAACCTGCGTGTTCTGTAGCTGACAGTTTATTCTGCCTGTCACACGAGGTTCGAAAGTGTGGTTACGAGCTACGCGTTTTAATGTACACACATAAGTGGCTGCTGGCTTGCAAAACCTCATTCAGACCTACTGCAGCTGTAGGGTGGTTAAAATTAGTTGGTCATAGAACGTGCTTAGATCAGATAAATCACATCTGAAACATTGCAACACTTCTAAAATGTACCTTCAGAATTCAAAGAAGTGTATAAATTAAATTCTATAAACGTATAAACTATTTACTTTGAAAGAAGAACAAAGGATTTTTCTTACTGAGTATTTTGTGCTGATTTCAAATCTTTTATATACCCAATTTTTTCACCACCTTCAGATGGTCAGTAATCGGATGAATAACATTTCTTGCAATTAAACATTTAAATAAACGTGACACTTTATCTAGAATAGCTTTTACGTACCTAAAAGGTATGTGAATTAGATTTTCGACTTGAAAACCCCTTGAGTATCCAACAGTAGTCTGCAAACTATTTGGAGTCCATATTCGTCGCTGGTTACCGTAGAGTTTCTCAGGGAATAAACCAAGATAGGAGTCTAAAATGGATATTTTCAGACATATATCTTATCACTTTGTGGTTCTCAATCAATTCACTGACAACTTCTCTGTAATATTCATACCTGTAGTTTCCTAGAAAGTTTTTGGTAATTGTTTTGAAAGATAAACCATGCAGCTCGTTCTTGTATATCTAATAGGCTTTTTAACTTTTTCAATATCGTAAGTTACAATATCGTAAGTATAATATTTTAAGTCCCGAACTTCATAGATTAAGAAACTATTAAGTCAATCGTTGTGAATTAATTGTTTCTGAATTGACTTTTTCAGTCTGACTCTACCGTTCCAACTCCTGTCCTACACACGGCTAGCGTGCAGACACAATAAAATTAATTAAGAAATTGTTTTTATCGTTTATGTATTTTCAAAACAAATTCCTCCTTTTAATGTACAGTCTTAAAGAAGCACAGTGTTAGCTGATACTACACTTGCCAATTCACAACTAAAGTATTAGCTTTATTCATTAAATAAAAGCTGCTATTCCTCTGCAACTCTCTCTAGTGTCTTCCTGGTCTATTCTTGGACTAAACAATGACCTGGGCGGAAAATCCATCGTTTTGTGAGAACATTTTCAGTGTTACAGATAACGTATGTTTAGCACTCTTATATAATAAGCATCTAAAACATTTTAATATAGTAGATAGATTTTTATTGTCAAAGACTGTACATGTATAGCAACGTCAAGAATAATAGCAATTTTATAATAGCCAATCCATTGTAAACAATTTCTGGACCTTATAAAGAGGATTATTGTTTGAAACATTTATCTGCGTTTTAAAATAACGAATATAAGATTTTTTTAAAGAATCGGTTAAACCATTGAACAACTTCAGTGATATAATTGCATAACTATTTTCTGTTTTGGTATACACACACGATTTGAAGACCTTGTAGGGTAATTATGACATATATATATATAAGGATGTGTGAGTACACCAAGCTCAATAAATAATGCTTTATAATGAACATTTGGCAGAGCTCCACAGATTGTAAAATGAACAATTTAATGATATAAGAACGTTTGCCACGCAATGATACTCCATAAGTAATATTACTATGGGTGTTACTTTGTATATTGTCAGTAAGGGTTTTTTGTCATTATTTTGCCTAATAATACATAGAATGAATATTCTTTTAGTTATGTTATTTGCTGTATGACCTATATGATTTCCAAACACAGGTCTCCATCAAGATAAATGCCCAAAAGTCATTCGCTACTGCCAGGGACATTTGGTGCATGATTTAATTTATGATGCATGATGCATGTTATTGTTTTGTTTTGATTTATGTTAAGTTTATTTGCATTACACTAATTAAATACCTTCGAGTTTATCATCATCGTTTTTATAGCAAATATTCAGTACTAGGTCATCAGCAAATAATTATGTTTTGATAAAATCATTTCGTACATAACTATGAAGATCATGCATATAAATTATAAAAAGTACTGGGTCCAAAACTGAGCCTTGTGGAACACCATATTTAAGATACTTAAAATCAGATTTACAACCATTTAAGTAAACGAAACATTCACTTAAATAAGAGTCAATAAAAGCCTTCACGTTCAAAGTCATAGTATTTCAACTTAAACTTAAAATAGCATTGGATATTGTATCGAAGACTTTATTAGATCAAGCAAATTTCCAAATACTGAATTATTGTCTTCTGATATTGCCTATTGGTTACCTGCAATGCGAGGGGTCGCGGGTTCAATTCCCGTGGGAGGGACGCGAAGATTATTCCCTATCGTCAAAGTTTCGTAGTATGAATGAGAACGAGAATGTGTATGAGATCTAATGTTTAAAACCAAAAATTCTATATAAAAACAACAGCAGTGGGAGGTGACGCAATATTGGCTCCATTTTTGGATTTGATAGATGCAAATAAAAAAAAATCAGCCCACATTGTTTAACACTTTCATTGCTGACCAGTGTTATCAATCCAGGTGACCAACCATTGTTTTTCTCACAAAATTAATATTTATTTGTCAACCAATAGGAATATTACGATGTATAACTAAACACGTTTTCCTTTAAACAAGTTGCAGTATTTTGATTCCAATGTCAGCATCTTTTCTTAGTTCTTATCCAGGAAATTAGCAAAATTAATCCGTTCTTTCACGCCCAATATAGAATGGGACGCTGAGAACCACAGTAGTTAAAAAAGAGCGTCCATAAATAAAACTCCGTTTCATTTTTTGGAATTCCTATATTGAATTGTTTCGTTGTAATACAATATTATAAATAAGTAGTAGAGAGGGAAAACATAGAGGCAGCTGTGAATAAAACAACTGCAAACGTATGACCATATCGTTAAACATTAAGTATATGCTTCTTAGTTTTGCAGCTTAAAAGCCTGTACTACGTTCTGTATCAATGAAAAAAGAATGTAACAGATGCAGCTTTTAGAAGGAAATGAAACTTTTGTTGCTTTTCTCAAGACTTACACAAGTAAATCGCAGACAACTTCCTTTAAGTCGAGTTTTTTACATCGTAAAAGACGACAGTGCTAAGATTCCGTACTTCATTTTTTCTCCTTCTTTCTTGTTTCTGTTTACTCAAGCATCCTGTCTCTCTTATTTTGTATCCCTTTTTTCCATTTTTATGTTGTTGGATAGAATGCCATTGCTTGTAGTACAAAAACAAACAACTGCTTTGAGAAATTTGTGTAAAAAAGCTTTCCTTTGTACCAAAGCTTGAAGTTACGTTTCGATGGAGCGGTTTGAAAATTGTTTGAAAATGAATGGTGGCGGATTCAAAAGGATTTATTTTTAGCGTGAATAGAAAATCTAGTAGCCACCGCGGTAATTGGACCACGAGACTGAAAGGGAGATGGAAAGTTTGCTTTCAGCGGCGGCTAGTGTGTATAAGCGTGCTTCACCGGACTATTCTATTATTTAAATTGAACCTTTATTTTAATCGATGGTTTCCCTTTTCATTATCGCGTTGAATTAGAGATTCTCTCCTCCTTTCCTCCCAGTCTCTCCCCCCCCCCTCCTCAGTTTTCCCTATTGTGTAAATCAAGCATATGCAGTTACTGTTTCGGAAACCAGTAGTGGACCTTTCGTTTACGACAGAGGATGTCGCCGCGGAAGTTCAATGTGCGTAAAAGGTAATATATTATCCTTGCAAGTAGACGAGAGCGGTGTAAATATGATGTGCAGTGGCATGATCTGATTGCTGCAGTCGGCCGGCAGGCGATATCTTCGTGCGTTTATATACCCATGGCTATCGCTTCCAGTCTCCACCTCGTTCCCCCTACTTCTTGTACTGCACAACTTGACTGCTCATGTCCATTTGCAAATTACGTGCATGTTAGCAAGTAATGTCATTTCTAATTGGAAAATTGTAGCAGATTCTGAGTCTAATAAAGCTTTAGCCTTCCTTTGACAATTTTCTCTAACTGGGAGATACATGTAGTTGAAAGAAAGTAAATAGATGAAAACCTCCCTGTCAGGTTAATCGAAACTGCTAGAGAGCTTATATTAAAACAAATGTTTGTAGCGACCAGAATAATATCACGTTTTTTAAAAATAAATCAAGAAGTTAAATAGCCGTTTCCTCTTTCACATGCATTATTTAATATATATACTGAAAACATCCTAATAGAATGGAAAACTCTTTTGAACTACGAAGGAATTTTAATTGATTATAGATAGGGTAAATATATTAAGTTTGAGAAGACGTAGTACTCATAGCAGAATATAAGAAAAGGAATTCAAATATTAAGATATTAAAATAAGAACTGAAGCTTTCCTGGCGACGTGTTATTGAGTGTTCTTGCTGGGGTTTCTTTTTCGTCCGGCTCTTTTCAGCGCTGATGTGATGTCCTTGGCTGAATATCCATTTTGTTGGAGTGTGAATTTTAGGTGTTGAAATTCCGTTTGCAGATTATCTGGGTCTGATACAGAAACTGCTCTATGTGCCAATATGTTTAGAATGCCCATTCGTTGTGACTTATGGTGGAAGCTGTTTGCGTTGAGATAAAGATCCGTGTGTGTAGGTTTTCGGTAGACGGCATGACCAAGAGTTCCGTCCGCTTTTCTGGTAACCAGAATGTCCAGAAATGGGAGGGAAGCATTTTTCTCAACTTCCATTGTGAACTGTATTTGTGATCTAAGGCTATTTAGGTGTGCAAGAAAATCTGGAAGAGTGTGCAGTCCATGTGGCCAAATTACAAATGTATCATCTACATATCTGTAAAAATGTGTAGGTTTTAATGGGGCTGTGTTAAGTATTTCATGCTCCAGAAATTCCATATAGAAGTTGGCAATAGCTGGTGACAGAGGAGAGCAGTTCCAAATTATTTCCTATAGATATATTTGCAAAATTTCAGTAAAAAAAAAAAAAAGGTTCCAATAAAATAATAGAACACGTATCACATTTTCAGTTTTTGGGATTGACATAACCTACTAAAAAATAAGAATATAGAAAATAAAATAACAAAATGTTAAACTATGTGGAACCATCAAAAGAATCTTACGACAGTAAACAAGAGAAAAAAACGCAAAACTTAAACTCAATAAAACATTGGCCGTTTCCTCATTATTATATGGAAGCTAGAATTGGACAATCAAATCAAAATACACGCCTGATATTTCCTAGAAAGTTAAAGGATGCACAAGATCACACGGAAACTATCGGAGAAGAATTATATATAAGATTGAAGATATACATATACAAGATGAAATGGACAGAACATCTAATAAAATGGTTACAGTAAAATACCAAAGAGAGCTTTCCTACACAATCCGAGAGGAACAAGAGATGTTGGCCGACTGCATAAAGCATGGATTCCACTTATGACTTCGCCGGAATGGGCTATTCAGACTAAACACTGAATAATAATAATAATTATAATACTATTATGATGATGATGAATAAACAAACCCATAAATGAGTTTAATCAACAGAGAAAAATAAAAATATTTAAGTCAACATGTATGATGCAATTAAAGCCTTTACTGGGCAGTTGGAAATGTAGAAGAGGATAGCTGCATCACTTTCTATCTTTACAATTCCTTCAAAATACAAATGAAAGCAAAGAATTTAATATTCTCTTACTAGAAATTCTAAAGACTAAACAACTTGCCGCAAAATAGTCTTGACTTGTTTCTAAATCCTGTGCATGTTGAACATGAAAGCGTATTTCATAAAAATACAGGAATTAACACAGTGAAGTTTAGGAAACTTCACTTACATTAAAAACAGTTGAAGATCATGATTTCGCAGCATCCTCGTTTCCTTTGCTCGAACGGAATTATGTGAGTTGATGCCATCTCCTTCCTATGTTGCACTGAGCTTCCCTCTGACGGTGAGATTGACGAACTTGGAAATCAGTTGGTTGTCTATTTTTGTGCAGAAATTAATTCTTGATTAAATTTGCATACATGTTTTCCTATCTTGTCAGTTCCGCCGCTTTCCTTGCAGATTTTGTAATACCGTAAGTAAAGTCTCGAGTGTTAAGTTCAGCTCAAGTTAGAAATGACGAAAAGGTAAGACTGGGTTCACTGTTTCCATAAATGAATTATGTCAAGTCAAAATACAGATCTCGTTTGACTGACGAGCATCCGTTAGCGCAGCTGAAAACAGTTTTATTCGAGACAACCTGGCTGTTAACGAAGTAATTGCAAATGTAAGATAACGTAATTAATGATACAATACTTCTGTTATTTTACTAAAGTCTTAACGTATATAAAAGAAATCACTACTATTTATCTAACAATTAACGACCACAACCACCACTGCAATGAATGTCTATCGGTTTCTCCATCTATTGGTTCATTTCAAATTATGTGGTGTCAACTGAATTGTAGGTTGCGTGCGAAGTGCCCATACTCAGTCCAAGGTTCCCTGCATCCATTACACTCCCGGTGCCAACAGCTTGACAGTTAGGATAACTTGGGGGAAGATTTTCATACTCATTATCTCCCATCCATTTTCTTAAGCTGCCGTGGTGCGGGCGCTGCAGTCCCCTAGCACATGTACTTCTGACGTTACTAGAAGTACGGCATGCCTAACACCTGTGCCCCTCCCTTCAAGGTGTTCGGATTGGGTTGGACTCGACGTGATAACGGTGAGAATGGGTACGTCTGAACGGTCATGACTGGGTAGGCCTTAATGTTATCCGGCAATTAACCTGGATAACAGAGTAGACAGGATGGAAAACTCTACGGACTTGTTCCCTGGGTGTGTGCAGCACATCTGAGTGATTAGTTCACTGTTTCTTGGTTATGGGCATCTCTAATCATGTGTACTTTGTATTTAAGTTTAGTATCTCCCAAGGATGCGACACGAAGATTTTCAAGAAAAATCCCCCACCCCTAACTAGCCTTTACATGGAAACGTCTTCGAAACGTATGATTTTCTCAAAAATACCTCTAACAATTGTGATTAAAATATCGTATATTAAAGATATTTACATGAAAAATAAAATTATACCTATCTTCAATTTTATGGAAGACATCCATATTCTGGACGAATTTTGCGGAATTTTGCATAACCATAAGAAATAGGTAAAATCTTACTCAATAAAAATGTAGATCTCGATAAAACATACAATTTGTGTCATTTCAGTTTTTTCGTGGGGTTAACCGTTTTTGAGATATGGTTTCCGCTTTAAAATCTTATACTTTTCTCATACTAGAATTTGTCAACTCTTGGCCATATAAACGCACGAAATTTCATCATATAGCAACCAGCTTTTAAAAGCTTTGACTATCGCTTTAGCATATGGTATTCCTTTACTTCCTTTCTGCCTGCAAGGAAGCAAGTAATAAGGCAATTTCTCGCTTAGCATGAAGTATATAAAAACAAGTAAGCTTTTTAAAAATAATTTGTTACAGAGATGTGAATGGAACACATCAGATTTTTTTCTTAGTTAATGTAAAAAGAACAGAATGTTAAAACCATCACACATAGGCACATAGGCACATTGACTGTCACATTCCTCTTTTTTTTTTTTTTTTTTTTTTATTGAATATTCATCTGCATGCCCCGTTACAATGATAACATTACATGCATTCAGACATTAGTACATACTATTAATACATTAGTTTTACATTTGTTTCTCATTATAATACAGTGATAATTATAACAATAAATAATAATATACACTTAAATTTTGTTTTAGAAATAAACTCATTGCAGTTAAATGTCATTAAAATAAATTTCATATTACTACATTTGACTGTTTAAATTATTTTTAGAATTACTCTGTGCTCAGAATTAGTACATATTAATTTTACAATTTATTTATACATATATTTGGTTTAGATATCCATGGTTTTAATATATTTATAAAAACTTCGTAAATGTCGGAATACCAGTTGATTACTAACAGGCAGGGTATCTCCATTCTGAATAATTTATTTGATTAATATTGCTCTCTGATGTTCTATGTTTATGCAGTCGTATATTCGATGGTCAACAGTCTGTTGGGCTCTGTTGCATTCGCACATTGGGTCGTCTATTATATGAAATCGATGTAAATGGGATTTAGTTTTCCCATGGCCTGACAAAATAGCTATAATTTCTGGAACTGTTGGGAGATTAATTTTCAACCTTTCTTTAATTAGCGGAAAAAAGGATTTAGTCACTGTCCCTTTTGTGGTACTATTTCATCTAGTCTGACATTCCTCGATACCTGCCCTTTTAATTTCCGATATGATGGTGGATTTAGGAATGTTATTATATATTATTTCTTCTCTTGTACAGGCTTCTTTAACTAATCTGTCAGCTAATTCATTACCTTCGATGCCAAAATGGGCCTGCACCCAACTGAAGTGAATCGTCCAGTAACGTCGTTGTAACACCATACCAACATTATGAATATTATTTATTAATGCATTGTGTTTCTTGTTTTCTTTTAATAGAGATAATGTGATTCTACTGTCGGTGTATACGGCTGCAATTCTTTCTTCTTTCGATAGTTCTTCCATTGTTTGAAGTTCCTCTAGGGCTTTCCAGATAGCTTGATTATTAGTACATCTTGAGTGTAATCTATGTTTTAATTGACGAATGAGAGTTCCGCGTTGAAATATTGCTGGTGCTGCTGCTCCTACGTTTTCTTCTGATTTGCTTCCGTCTGTAAAGATTTTTATTGGGTATGTTAAATGTTCCCGAGTTTCTTGAATAGTTATATTTTTTGCAGGGTGATTCCAGTTTTTTGGATCTACGGCTAAATCTTAATTTGTTTGTTCATGTATTGATCTATATAATTCTGCTTTGCCATACACCGTAATATCAATAGGTTGAATGCCTGCTATAATGCAAGAAGCATCAAATGATATTGTTCTATACGCTTTAGTCATTGTAATATTTAATATCTGTTGTACTCGTTGAATTTGTTTAACATTTTTGGAACGTCTTAATGCTTCATGCCATATTGGTGCTCCATAAGTTAAGAGAGGCTCTATCGCTCCTTTACCTATGTTAATCCTGTTCACTCCGCGGGGAAGAAAGGGGTCTTAATGAAGATGTACCATCGAATTCTGATTTTTCGCCAACGATTTTATCTCATCCCAACTCCTTCGTGCCATCTCTGCTTCGCCTCACACTCTGTTGTGCCAAGCCGTCCCAAGTCTTCCTCTTCGCCTGCTTGAACCCTAAACCACTTTTGTAATAGTATCACTTTCCCTCGATACATGACCAGTTCATTTCCACTTTTCGGAAGTTAAGTTTTTTTTTTCTGATTTCCTTCAGACCTGCTTTATTCTACAAATGTATATTTGATATTTTCCAAGGCCACCAAATTCTTGTAATATTTCTCAGGCATCTGTTTATAAAAGCTTGCAATTTCGTTTTATGCTTTACATGTTTCACACTCCTACAACGAATAGTTTTTATCTATCAAATAATCTTGATTTTTGGTTTTGAGGAAATTTTTTAGCACGCCAAACAGATTTCAGTTGTTTGAAGGAGCATCTTGCCTAATTAATTATTTTATCAATGTCCTCATCTGAGCTGCCTGGCTTTAATTTTTCCTACCTACAAGGAAATATGCAATAAGACCTCTTTTGCAAGCGTTTAATTCGATTAATATTAAATAAATAGAGGAATCGGCTTTTGTAAGAATCGTTTAAGGATTGGTGAAGAAAGTTTCTTTAGCACGTAAAAACGTACAATGTTTAGTAATAGAGAAGGTATTGTATTCCAGCCAACAATTTTATGTCGATATTTCACCTGAAATATATGTTTTGAGGCCCCCTGAGCCCGAAAAAAGTATTTTTAGAAAAAAGTGTGTGAGAAAAAAGAGTCTGTTTGTGTGTCTGTGGACAGCATAGCTCAAAAACAAAAAGACTATTAAATACAAAACTTTATGTCTATTTTTAGAATCTTCCAAGGATGCGACACGAAAATTAAAAAAAAAAAAAAATCCCCACACCAGTTTTACATGGAAAATGTTTTGAAAATCTGTTTTTCTCAAAAATGGCTCTAACGATTTTGATTAAAATCCCATATATCAAAGATATTTACATCACAAAATGTATATATTGAATTTTCTGGAAATTGCCTCTGAAGGTCTGTTTATTCTGGATGAGTTTTGCAGAATTTTGCGTAACTATTAAACCGTATAAGATAGACAGAAACTAATACACAAAAAATGTATCACATAATTTGTCATATGCACCTTTTTTTAGATATTGCTTTTTGTTGGTTTTAACTCAACTACCTAACTTCTCTCAACATGGCTATACAAAGCGAATCGAATCTTAATTGTTTTACACAGAGACCAGCTTTTAAAATATTTGCCTATTGCTTTAGCCTAATGTATTCCTTTATTTCTCGTTGCTTCTCATTTGTAAGGATATTTTGTGTTTGGAACAGCTAGAGAAAGTTATTTGAATGGAACATATCGATTTTTTTTTAACGTCAGAAAAAGTTTCTCTCCTTCCTCCTCGGCGATAGATCTTAAAAGTTTGTTTCGCCTCAAAGATTGTCCCAACGGAGTATATGATTTCCCATTGATATTTTTGCTTTGGATTTACTGAAACAGACTTATTTTGTACCCTATTTCATTGGTTCAAACCATTGCTATTTAAGGAATAAATTTGTTGTAAATTATATATAGTAATTGAAGGGTTGTGAACCATAGTGGGCCAAGCACCATTTTTTAAAAATGGAGAAGTAGAAGGTCAATGCTTTTTCAATATCATAATTTATTGAGCCAAGTTACACATAATAACTAAATGCCTCAGCAATCTAGAATATATTTTCTATCTTATATTAGTACAACATTAATGTGGCTTCATGCAAAATTAGGTTTTACAGTTATTTATTGGGAGCTGTTTTCCTTTGCTGGGATTTGGCCCAGCCTAAAGAAATGTAACTGGGCCATTTCCATACATCTAGTCAATGTCCTGCTGATCATCATCATTGACTTGCACACGCAAACTCTTGTAAAAATCATGATTCACTGGAGGAATAAATGGTAGCATGTACATAAGATCATATGCGGTAGCGTGATTTGCTGCATGGATTTGGACCACTTTGTCTAACAGAATTTGTAGTTTCATTTAGACCGATATTTTGATGCTCTACTATTTGTAAACGGGAAATGCTGGACAAGGCCCACTGCAATATAAGATGTATAACCATAAACTATACCGACAGATGGCAACAGCTCAATTTTGACCTCGCATGGAGATGGCCCACTATGGTTCTCAGGCCTTCAATTGTCTTGTGTCAATATTTATGCCACACTGAGGACATTCGTCTTCAAATATTTCATCTATGCAGATTAGTTTTTCCTTTTCATTGTTCTATTAGAAACCAGATGCTTATTGTTTGTACACGATAAATATATAACTTGTGTGCAATTAACCCGACATTAAAATAAAAGGAGTAGATAAGGATTAGCCAAGTTAGGGAAGTGGTGGAAGAGTAAAATATTTGATTGGAACAAAAGTGCAAATCCTTGGCATTTCGCCATCACCTTGTTTCCTGGCTCATTACAACCTCATAATCGCAAACGTGTGGTAGGCGGGACTTACGTGGTGGTAGCGACCGCGACTCAATTAACTTCCACTACCCAAAAAACAAAACTAGGTCACTTGGGGCGTTTAAGCTTTTGGGATCATCTCGCAGCAAGTTAACATTTCAAGCTTAATTAAACCGGCCACTGCATGCACCTCACGAGATCAGAATATGTTTGGTGCGTTTAGACCCTCTGTAGTTTTCATGAAAAAAATTATTTCTTTTATACGTTTGGAGCGTGACCGATTGTCATTGAAGTTCCGTTTTCCTTCTCAGGCGTAAAACAAAAGGTAGATGAAACCCATGGGGGCTTCCGGTTTTAGGAAAGTTTAAGTATTTTAAAACGAAACCAATAACAGAGAATATCTCTGAAAAGGTGAGCTGAAAAAATAAACTATATATGACAAATAAAATTGTGTGCTTTAATTGTACCTACATTTTATGTGGTAAGTTTTTGTCTCCCACGGCTTCCAGTATTCACAAATAATTCAGCATATATATATACATTTTATTTGCAATGCAAACATATTTAATATTCGCTATATAATCAAAATCGTTGAGTCATTTTTTTAGAAAATCGTAAAGTTCAAAAATGTTTCATGTAATGGGTAGTTTGAGGTGGGGGTTTTTCTGAAAACCTTCGTTTGCGTGTTTGGAGGATACTAAACTTACATACCAAATTTGGTATTTAACCAACATTTCATTTTTGAATCATGCTGTCCACACACGCAGTCACACAATCAACCTTTTTCTAATTTTTTAATTCAGGGGTTCTCAAAATATTTATTTCCTATAAAATATTGATATCTAATTTTTGGGTGGAATACAATACCTTCTCCATCTACTATGTACATTCTACATACGTACTACACAAAGTAAAGAAAAAAACATTCTTTGAAAAACGTCCGCTTGCATGTGTGTGCCTGTAATGCTGGAAGTCGGTTAGATATAAACTTGATATTTAATTTCAGCATCTTCCAAGGTTGCAACACCTAGATTTTGAAAACCATTCCCCCACCCAAAACTCTAGTCTTTACATGGAAATTGTTTTACTCCCACCATGCAAAGAGAATCTAATTTCAATCACATAGTAAACAGCTTTTAAAAAAATTGCATTCTATGGCTTTATTCCAATGTGCTTATTACGGAGCTAAGTGCAATTTGGGTGGGGGGTAATTTAACGTGCTATAACGTAATTGGTCATATCGGATGATGATTGAAATCGATGAATAATGTTAACTGATCTCAGGGTGCTTAAATTTACTCTACGTTTGTCTTATCAGTTAAGGGAAAATCCCGGAAAAAAACCCTTATCCGGACAACTCACCCTAAGCGACATCCGAACACACGATATGTCTACCTCACATCCGACATGCTACCCTACACTAATGAAGCGGGCTAATACGATTTCTACTAACGTTGATTAGCATGAAGTAGATACAAGAATAAGCCTTTGTAAGAATAGTTTTATACCAAACAGAGTAAGAAAGTGAATGGAACACACCAGTTTTTTACTTTCTCTATACGTTCTATGTACATAGTATATAGAGAAGGTATTGTATTGCACCCAAAAATTTGGTACCGAGATTTCACCAGAAATATGTTTTGAGACTCCCTGAAACAAAAAAAAAACAAAACAAAAAGAACCAAAAAAACCTATTTTAAGAAAAATGTCCGTGTATTTGTGTCTGTGGGCAGCCTGGCTCAAAAACGAAAAATCCGTTTAAATCAAATTTTATATTTAAGTTTGTATCTTCCAAGATGCGACACGAAGATTTTTAAGAAAGTCCCCGTACCCTCAACTACCTTTACATGGAACATTATCGACAATTTTTATTTTCTCAAAAATGGCTTGATTAAAATATCGCATATTAAAGATATTTGCACGTTAAATAAAATGTATATCTTGAATTTTCTGGGAATAGCCTCTGAAAATTTTTTTTCTGGATGAACTTTGCGGAATTTTGCATAACTTAAATAACAAAACATGTAGAGCTCGTTAAAACACAGAATTTATGTTGTATGCATTTCTTTCGTGGGTTGACCATTTTTGTGATATTCTTTCTTATTGATTTCAATTTCATGAGAATTGTGCTTTTCTCATACAGGAATTTGCCAATTCCTGGCCATATAAGCAAAAAAACTTCAGTCATATAGCAACCAACCAGCTTTTAAAATATTTGACTGACGCTTTAGGTAATGTGCTCCCTTATTTCCCTTCTACTTACAAGAAAGCAAGTAATAAGACTATTTCTGCCAATTTTATTACTTTCTCTATAAGTACTATTGTACATAGTGTATAGAGGAAGTATTGTATTCCGCCCAAAAATTCGATACCGAGATTTCACCGGAAATACATGTTTTAGGACCCCCTGAATCCAGAAAAAGGTCCGTGTGTGTGTCTGTGGGCAGCATAGCTCAAAAACGAAAAGACCGTTAAATAATAAACTTGATATTTAGGTTTGGTATCTTCCAAGGATGACACGAAGATTATCAAGAATAACCCCCACCCCCAACTACCCTTTACATGGAAACATTTTCAAAAATTTTGATTTTCTAAAAGATGGCTTTAACGATTTTGATTAAAATCCCGTATATTAAAATATTTACATACCAAATAAACGGTATATATTGCATTTTCTGGGAATAGCCTCTGAAGATCCCTTTATTCTGGATGAAGTTTGCTAAATTTTGCTTAACTGCTAAACGGTAAAAGGTAGGCAAAAACTTACTTCACATAAAATGTAGATCTGATCAAATCACACAATTTATGGCCTTTACATTTTTGTTGTGGAGGTAGCCGTTTCCGAGATATTCCTTGTTGTTTGTTTCAGTTGTGAGTACTTAACACTTTTCTGGGATCTACTCCTAGACAAGCAAAGAAGCGATTTGCAATGACAATTGAATAACGACAGCTTTTAAAACACTTGACTATCGGTTTAACATAGTGTAAGGGATTATTTTCTTTCTGCTTATAAGGAACTAGGCAATAAGAACATTCTGCTAATGATTATATCGTTAGCAATGTGCAGAAAGAGGAATATTCTTACGTGAGAAGTTTGTAAAAGAGCTAGAGAAAGTCATGTGAGTGTAACACATCAGATTTTTTTTTTCAATTAGCATGAAGTAGATGTATAGAAGGTAATTTAAATGGAACACATCAGATTTTTTTCCCTTCTTCTTACAAGGGACCAAGAAATAAGGACAATTTCTACTAATGTTTATTTCGATTAGCATGAGGTAGATAAAAGAATAAGTTTGTTACAGGGATGTAGAGGAAGTCTTATGAATGGAACACATCAGATTTTTTCTTTGTTTTTTTTACTAGTGTTGTTTTGAAGCATCGGTAACCTGTATATTGCACAGGGGAGAAAATCTCAGCAGTTAAATAGCAATAACGCAAGTGGGTCCTTCACAAAACGTCTACAACAGACAAAAGGCACACTTCAACCAAGCTGTGGTAGAGTAGGTTCATGTGTACATAAGTTTAGGACCTGTTGATTGGTAATCAATATTCTGAGTTGAGGAAGACGAAAATAAACATGAAGGATGTAGTTCTAAATTAGACTTGCCCCCCAGACATGTTTCCATATGCTGCTGCAAGGTGAAACGGGGAGAGGGCTATTTGTATAATGCTTTCGTGCGGCTGGAGAATCCCTCGGGGGAGCTGCTGGAACATCCTTCATTGTCGAAACATATCCAGCTGTTGTTACACAAGATGAAACGGAAGCAGGCGGAAAAGGCCATTAGCCTAGCGCCAGAATGACTGGAACCATACTCTACTTCAATATTTTTTCATTACGTGTGCGGCGCCGTTAAATCTTTATTTTCTAATTACCTTTTGGTAGGGGTAGAATTATTGGTAATGTGTAATAAATGTGTATGCTGCGTCTGTGTGTGTTTATAGTTTACCTTAATTTTCTCTGCTACCTACTTACAAATAGACATATAATTGTGTCACACAGACTGGAAAGTCAGGGAAATTGCGTATAAGATAATTAAAATCAGGAAATCAATTCCGGTTAGCACAAAAGTCCGGATTTTGAGATCTAACCCTTTAATACTCGCGTCGGGTCATTAAGGCCCGATCAGCATTTCTTTCCCTTATATTATTTGTCAGGCTGCATTGTAAAAATTACCAGTGGTGTGTAATTTCATCTATTGTTGAATTACTTGAAATTATATCATTGAGACCATTGTTGGTAGTCTGATTTTCCCTTAGTGAGTCAATGAGCCGTATTCATAAAATGTAAAATTTTTGCTACAGTTTTGAAAGGAAATATTACAATCAGCATGCATAAAAAGCTAGTAAATGCTTTTTCTCATAGTACAATATCGATCTAGTAGGTTTTACTTCCACCCTTAGAATATATTATTATGAATAAAACATAGAAAAGGTTTGCTTTGTGGTAATACTAAGAAAAATCATAGCCTGACTTTCCCCAGACTTCTTGTGTAGTAATGTTTATAATAAAGTAAAATAGCTGCATTTCTTCAAGTCCACTAGAAAAAAACCAGGATAGAGATTCTGACTTCAAGCAAGTATATCGATTCGATTAACAGAATGTGGAATGTTTAATTGGCAACACAGACGAAAGACGAATAGGAGCGCTAAATCCTGAACACAAAAAAAAAAAAAAAAAAAAAAAAAAAAAAAAAAGAAAAGTCCTCCTTTCTTTCTTAGATATCTGGCAGATCTTGGCCTTTAGAATGGTATTGGGTAAGAAATAAGAACACACCAGAGTAGATTCTTAAGAGCAAGACCATTTGTAACAAGAACAATTGTTAATTAAATTTTCTTCAAGTATTGACGAAATCAAAGTATCTAAGACCATATCGTAGCATAACCAAATTCCCTACCGCAGTATGAATATTGGACAATATGCACGTCAGCATTCAGCTAGTAGAATAGATCTTTTCTGGGCGAAAAATTCCTTAACATGGCTTTGAAAGGGAAATAAAGCTGGTGGTCCCAGAAGGAACAAATCAAACATTACATAAGAGTAAAAATACAAAAAAAAAAAAAAAAAAAAAAAAATAATTCATGCTTTATTTATTATGGATTCATGGCACGTAAAAACAGCTCAAGCCTGATAAAGTGGCCTCTAAGCAAAATTAAGTGGTATTTCAGGCCCAATATAGAATGGGCGCGAAAAAACATTGCAATTAAAAAACGTGCATACCCAAGTTATGTCGACACTAGTTTTCCATCGTCCGAATTTTCCGCCTTCTATAACCTGTGTGTTAAGTTTAAAAAAAAGAAAAACAGCAATCAATCAAAGTAAGCGGGCGTGAACATTCTGTAATGGACGACGTGAATTGTCCAGTCAAGTCTCTCACGTAAATTATTTAACGTATTTACTTTCTATGGCTGTGGAATATGTTTCACATATTAACGGACTTGGCTAAAGTTTGTGGTATAAAATGTAAAATACGAACTAGAAGTTTTTTGCAGCATAGGCAATGTTATTGTTTGCTTTAACACGTGTTTACTGTGATATCATTCAGCGTGTGTGATAGAAAGAAGTGGCATAACCAGGTCTTCAACGATTCTTATAAAACGGAGCCCCCGTTTATTTGATGTGGATTTTTACTTTCTCTACACGTACTATGTGCATAGTGTATAGAGAAGGTATTGTAATGCACCCAAAAATTCGAGCATTTTTGGGAAAAGGTCGTGTGTGTCCTTATGTGTGTGCTTGTGTCTGTGTGGACAGCGTAGCTCAAAATGAAAAGACCGTTTAATATCAAACGTGGTATTTAAGTGTGGTATCTTCCAAGAATGCGACACGTACATTTTCTACTCTTTACATGGAAAATATTTCGAACATTTTGATTTTCTCAAAAATGACTAACGATTTTTATTAAAATCTCTTATATTTAAGATATTTATATACCAACTAAAATATATATCTTGAATTTGCTGGCAGTAGCTTCTGAAGACCTCTTTATTCTGGATGATTTTCATTGAATTTTGCATAACTGGTAAACAGTAAGAGATAGACAAAAACTTACTACACAAAAAATGTAGATCACGATAAAACACACAATTTATGTCATATGCATTTTTTTTCTTCTTGGAGTTGATTGTTTTTGAGATATTCCATGTTATTGGTTTCAGCTTTTAAAAACTTATGCATTTCTCATAAGGGAACTTGTCAACTTTTAGCCACGCAATGAATCGGATTTCTATCCCATAGCAACTACATTTTAAATCATTTGACTGTCGATTTAGCCTAGTGCATTCCCTTATTTGCCTTCTACTTACAAGAAACTAAGCAATACAATCATTTCTGCTAATGTTTATATTGATTATCATGAAGTAGACAGGAGAATAAACTTTTTAACAATAATTTGTTACAGATATGTAGAGAAAGTCATGTGAATGGAACAGATCGCGATTTTATTATTTTTACTTTCTCTATACGTGCTATGTATATAGTGTATAGAGAAGGTATTGCACTCCACCAAAAATTTGATACCGAGATTTCACCGGAAATGCATGTTTTAGGGTCCCCTGTGTCCAAAAAAGTATTTTCAGAAAAAGGTCCGTATTTGTGTCCGTGTGTTTGTGAACACGATAACTCAAAATACCAAATACCAAACTTGCTTTTTAAGTTAAGTATCTACCAGGGATGCGTCACGAAGATTTTGATAAAAATCCCCCCACCCCAAACTACCCTTCACATGGAACTTTTTTCGAAAATTTTGATTTTCTAAAAAATGGCTCTAACGATTTTGATTAAAATATCGTGTATTAAAGATATTTACATGACAAATAACATGTATATTTTGAATTTTCTGGGAATAGCCTCTGAAGACTACTTTATTCTTGGTCAATTTTATGGAATTTTGCATAACTGCTAAACCGTAAGAGATGGACAAAAACTTAGCACACAACAAATGTAGAATACCTTAAAACACACACTTTATGTTATATACATTTTTTTCGTGGAGTTGATTGTTTTTGAGATATTCGTTGTTTTTTTTTTTTCAGCTATAAAGACTTATACGTTTCTCATACAGGACTTTGTGAACTCGTGTCCATACAAACAAAGGAACTTCAGTCGCTGAGCAACCAGCTTTTGACTATCACTTTAACCTATGGTACCCCCTTATTTCGCTTCTACTAACAAGAAAGCAAGTAATAAGACTATTTCTGCTAATTTTTGCTCCATTAGATGAAGTAAATAGAATAATTTGTTGCAATGATATAGAGAAAGTCATGTGAATGGAACACATCAGATTTTTTTTTTTTTTTTCATTTGCTGCAATAAACATTACTTGTTCTAAATTTTGTAGCATCACAAAGTTATTACGATTTGCTGGATTAGGGAAAGTTTTACGGCTTTCAGTTTCAGGAACCCAGTTATTTGACAGTACAGATTAGTAGTCAAAATAAATACCGTGTCAAGAACATCCATTTTGAGTGCATTGAACATTTCAAACAAAACAATCCCAATTACAACCTTCATATGTCGCTAAACAGTGGAGATGTTATGAAAGAAGTTGATTCTGCTTCAGACAATAGACGCACGCAAAGCGAATGCAGTATGTATGTCGGAGATGCCGCAGGCCGCGTATTTCTGTGGCGGTCGAGTTTGCTCTACCAGCACGCACAAAGACGAGTGAGTGCGTGAGTGCGTACTCTTCAACCACTTCACTTTGTGACCCGAGCACTCTCCTGCCACACAACCTTAGGCCTTCTTCTTGCAACTCTGTGTTTTATTTGTTTTGCATGGCAACCCGCTGTCGATACAGCACCCCTTGGAGATCCTGCGTTTCCATGCCCGCCACATATGTAGGTACTCGTGAACACTCAGGAGCGAAATGTCCCGTTGGGTTGTGTATCTACATGACTTTCCTATAATAAACGTACGAGGGCAATTCTTTTTAACCTCTGAAAGGCTATAAATAAAAGACCGTAGATAACAATTATTTTATTACTAAAAGTTTTGTACTCTTATGGTTACTTTTCAACATAAACAGAAAAGATTGAGGCATTTATCGTACCTGTGCACAAGCTTTGCAATACCCGCTTCAAAAAAGGTTGCCGCCAATGATTTCAAATGAGCATTGATGTTGTTTTGAAGATCTTTGTTGGTTTGAAACTGATGCCCTCCTAGCCACGTCTTCAATTCACGAAAAAGGTGAAAGTCGCTGGGTCAGGACTGTGCGGCTGATGATCGAAATTGTCCCATTGAAATTGTTCAAGGAGCCGATGGGTTGTAACATCAGTGTGTGGACGAGCGTTGTCATGGATCAACACAATACCTGAAGTCAGCATTCCTCTTCGTTTATTTTGAATGGCTCTCAGCAAACGTCGAAAAGCTTCACAATAAACAGCTGCATTGATAGTGGTTCCGGCCTGCATCATTGGTGGCAATATGTTTTGAAGCGGGTATTGCAAAGCTTGTGCACAGGTACGATAAATGTCTCAATCTTTTCGGTGATTCTGTTGAAAAGTAACCATAACGGTACAAAACTTGTAATAAAATAATTGTTTTATATGAACTTTTATTTATAACCTATCGGATTTTGAAAGAAAGAAAGAAAAAAAAATACCTTCATACTTTGTATCTACCTACTTGCTGCTAATTCAGATAAACATTAACAAAATCATCCTAGAAAAGGTATTGTATTGCACCCACAAATTCATATACATTTTTTTCGTGGAGCTGACCATTTTTGAGATACATTTTGCTGTTGGTTTCAGTTTTAAAATACTTAAATTTTTCACATACGGGAACATGCCAACTCTTGGCAATGCAAAGAAACGGATTTCATCCACATGGCAACCAGCTTTTAAAAGATTTGATTATCACTTTAGTCTAGTTTATTCCTTTTTCTTTCTCTTCTACTTATTAAAAAGCAAGTACTAAGACCATTTTTGCTAATGTTTATCTCGATTAGCATAAAGTAATTACAAGAATAAGCGTTTTAGCAGTAATTTGTTGCCGAGATGTAGAGAAAGTCATGTGAATGGAACACATGAACATCAACACAAGGGAAATAAGGGCATATCCTAGCCTTAAGCAATAGTATAATCTGTTTGCTGTGTAGTGACTTTGAAATTCGGTGCTATTTGCATGACCAGGAGATAAAAGAGAAAAAACGATTTTGAGAAAAGTATAAGCATTAGAACATTTATACCAATAACAAGGAGTATCTCTAAAATGATTAAGTATACAAAACTGTATTTGACTTAAAATGTGTGAATTAATGAGCTCTTCATAATTGGAAGTCATTTTTTTTATAAAATCAAAGTGTTCGAAAAATATTGCATGTAAAGAGTAGCTTGAGGGGGAATTTCTTGAAAATCTTGGTGTTATAATCTTGGAATAGGTTAAACACCGTTTTGCGGAAGTAATGTAGTTGGAGACAAAAACAACGTTGCAATTAGGCAGTGCGAGAACCGGCTCAACTATTTAACAAAACAGCATACCGGAACTGGGATGTAAGGGACTAGCGGTTTTATTCTCCACACGCCTCTTAATCCAAACTAAGACAACCAAAATCAAACTTGTCACAAAAACTGATTTAAATTAAGTGTATTTTGTTTAACAAGTTCTATATTTAGATGTTATCCTTTATGGTTTCGTAGTTACATAAAAGCAACAAAGCATTCAATTGGAATTAACAGGTCTTCATTGCTAATTCACAGAACATTCAAGATATGTGTTTTATTCCTCTTGTCAATATGCCAAACTTATGACATTTTAATCAAATTGGTTAGAGCCAGTTTTAAGAAAACAATACATTACAAGTTCTTTAAAATCTTCCATTCACATCCTTGGAAAATGTTGCAACTTCGGTATTCAGTTCATGTTTCGCTTTTGGCTTAATGCTGTTCATATGCATACATTTACCGAATACATGCGGATCTTATACTAAATAGTTTGGGGAAAGGTTCTGGAAACCCAAAATATCCATTCTGGTGACTTACTACAATCCAATATTTTTCGAGGTAGATAATACTTAGAGTCAAGAGCTAGAGAAAGTATTTAACAGAAACCATTCTAAATAAAAATGGGAGAGGCAATAGACAGTTTACTTTCTCTACTTAGTATATATAGGTGGAGAAGATATTGAATTCCATCCATAAATTCGATATAGGAATTTCACTGAAAGTACATGTTTTAGGGTCCCCTGTAGGTATAGGAAAGGAAGCATTTTTAGAAAAAGGTCCATGTATTTGTCTGTGAACATCGGAACTCGAAAACTAAAGGGTGTTTAAATACCAAACTTGATAATTAAGTTCAGTGTCTTCCAAGGATGCAACACGATTTTTAAGAAAATCCCCTCGCTCCAAACTACCCTTTATAAGGGAAATATGTCCGAGATATTCCTTGTTATTGTTGTTTCGATTTTAAAATACTTAACTTTTCTCAAACGGGTATTTTTATCATTTTTATTCTTTTACTACTAGCCATGCAAAGAGAACCGTATTTGAATCACACAGCAACCAGCTGTTAAACGATTTGATTATCGCTTTAGCCTAGTGTATTCCGTTATTTCCCTTTCACTTATAAGGAACTAAGTAATGAGATCATTTCTGTTAAAGTTTGTCTTTATTAAAATGAAGTAGATAGAAGAATAAACGGTTGTAATAATATTTGTTACTGAATAGGTAGAGAAAGTCTTGTGAATGGAACATACCTTGCATGGCATGTTCCAGCGAAAATTTTTCACGTGACCCCTCTCCTACACACACACTCACACGCACACATACACCACATACACCACATACAAATAAATACATAAGTTAAACAGGCAGTTTTACTTTCTCTATTGATCTCATATAAAATGTTTTGAGGCTCCATCAATCCAAAAGAGACTCATTTTAGCAAAATAGTTTGCAAACGTGTGTGTGTGTATGTGTGAGAGAGAGTATTTATGTGTCAGGCTCTCTGAGAACAACGACCCCCCCAAAAAGTAGATTTATATAAGTTCGTCCTTCAAAGATGGCGTGAAATGGAAATGGAATTTAACTACTGAGGTTCTCAGCATCCCGTTCTATACTGGGAGTGAAAGACCGCCATATTTTGCTCAGAGAGCTCTTTATCAGGCTTGAGGTTCTTTCACGTGCCGTAAGTCTTCCCTTCCGAAGGAAGTCATGCTAAGGATTTTTGCGCCTGAAAAAAAATCCATCGTCCTAATCGCTTGATAAAGATGTTCAAGAACATTCCATCTTTTCGTATTTTTTGTTTGTTTTTATTACTTTCTCTATACGTACTATGTACATAGTGTATAGAGAAGGTATTTCACTCCACCATAAAATTCGATACCGAGATTTCACCGGAAATATATGTTTTAGGGTCCCCTGTATCCAAAAAAAATATTTTCAGAAAAAGGTCCATGTGTGTGTGTCCGTGTGTCTGTGAACACGATAACAAAAACGGAAAATCGGTAAAACAGCAAACTTGGTATTTAAGTTTAGTGTCTTCCAGGGATGCGACACGAAGATTTTGAGAAAAATCCCCCATCCCAAACTACCCTTTAGATGGAGCTGTTTTCGAAAATTTTGATTTTCTAAAAAATGGCTCTAACGATTTTGATTAAAATATCATATATTAAAGATATTTACCTGACAAATAAAATGTATATTTTGAATTTTCTGGGAATAGCCTCTGAAGACTACTTTATTCTGGATGAATTTTGCATAACTACTAAACCGTAAGAGATGGACAAAAACTTAACACACAAAAAATGTAGAGCACATTAAAACACACAATTTATGTTATATACACTTTTTTCGTTGAGTTGATCGTTTTTGAGATATTCCTTTTTCTTGGTTTCAGCTTTGAAAAACTCATACAGGAATTTGTCAACTCCTGTCCATACAAACAAAGGAACATCAGTCACATAGCAACCAGCTTTTGGCTTTCACTTTAACCTATGGTACTCCCTTATTTCGCTTTTACTTACAATAAAGCAAGAAATAAGACTATTTCTGCTAATGTTTCTCGATTAGCTTGAAATAAAAGATAAGGTTATTAACAAGAATTTGTTGCAGAGATATAGAGAAAGTCATGTGAATGGAACACATCAGATTTTTAAACACCATTCGTTAGGTTTAAGATATTTGCATGATAAAACGTGTATCCTAATTTTTTGGGGTGTGTTTCGTGAACGGATGACTTTTATATAGCTAGTAAACCACAAGAAAGAGACAAAATCTTACAAAATTATAGATCTCGTTAAAGCCCTCTTAGACCACTGTTTGCTTCGTGGTGAGAGAGAGAGAGAGAGAGAGAGAGAGAGAGAGAGAGAAAACAAGAGAGGGAGCATCAAAGTGTGTCTTCGGTCTGGGCACATATTTAAACTAAAAAGTCTAAGGGGTAAGATTAGATGTGTTTTGCAGGAAAGGATGGGTGTAACGTGATAAAAGTTTGAGTAAATATTGAAGCAGCGATAACAAGTTCTTTTAGTGCTCATGGCTATGTAGGTTGCTCTTTATCGGCAGCCGACTTTGATAGTTTCATTGCCGCAAATAGCGTGAGCGAAGAGGTCTTTGCCAAAACCACATTAAAGAGAGTCTGTTTTATTGATGTGGCTTGCCTTTGTTGCTTCACAAACATTTCTTTTGTCCTTGTTTTCTTCTTATCTGCATGAATTACACACTCACCTAATCAATATTATTTGCCATTGTACCTGCCGCTTGTCGTTGGCTTGTCTCATTATTGAAGCAGATGAGTGAAATATTACCATATATTACAAAATAAAAAAAAAAAAATCTGATGTGTTCCATTCACATCACTTTCTCTACATCTCTGCATGAAAACATTTTTAAAAGGCTTATGTTTCTATTTACTTCATGCTAATCGAGAAACAATTAGCAGAAATAGTGTTATTACTTGCTTCCTTGTAAGAAGAAGTGAAAAGAAGGAGTACCATAAGTTAAAGTGCTAGTCAAAAACTGGTTGCTATGAGACTTCAGTTCCTTCATTTGTATGGACAGGAGTTGACAAATTCGTGTATAAGAAAGGTACAAGTTTTTCAAAGCTGAAACCAATAGCAAGGAATATCTCAAAAACGACCAATTCCACGAAAAAAAAAAAAGTGTATTACATAACTTGTGTGCTTTAACGCAGTCTACAGTTTTTGTGTGGTAAGTTTTTGTCCATCTCTTACGGTTTAGCAGTTATCCAAAATTCCGTTAAATTCATCCAGAATAAAGTAGCCTTCGGAGACTATTCGCAGAAAATTCAAGATATACATTTTATTTGTCAGGTAAATGTCTTTAATATACAATATTTTAATCAAAATCGTTGGCCATTTGTTTAGAAAATAAAATTTTTCGAAAAAAGTTCCATGTAAAGGGTAGTTGGGGTGGGGATTCTCTTAAAAATCTTCGCGTCTCAACCAGCCGGTCCCCATGGCCACGCTCGCTTTGGTGCTTCGTGGGCATGGGATCGTGGGTTCGAGACCCGCCTTGGGCATGGGTGTTACATGTTTGTGCAATGTGTATATGTTTGTAAAAGAAACAGTAAAACCAGTAAACCAGTAATCAGTAAAACCTACGGGGGGAAATGTAAATAGGGATACAGTACCGGAGTTCTGATCAGACTCCGTTACTGTTTAAAAAAAAAAAAAAAAAATTTGGTCATTAACGAAATTTTCGTTTTTGAGCTATGCTGCCCACAGACAGACACACACATACACACACGGACATTTTTCTAAAAATTATTTTTTTTTTGGATTCAGGGGATCCCAAAACATGTATTTCTAGTGATAACTTGATATCGAATTTTTGGGTGCATTACAATACCTTCTCTATACACTATGCACATAGTACGTGTAGAGAAAGTAGTAAATGTCTCAGTAAAAATAATTACAAAATGACTTTCGTTAAGCATGGTGCAGAAATGAGGTATTCTGCTGAAATTGAGTAATAAAGATTCGAGAAACCACACTGTCAGTATATTTAAATACACGACATAATCTGATTAACATAATTATGGTAGAATATTGCGTTACAAATGCAGCAATTTCATAACTGGAAAACTAGGAAAGCTTTGATTTCGATATGTATTTTCTACTATGAAAATTATGCAATGATACTATTATTTCGACGTTCGTATGTGTGAATAGTATAACGGTACTTACTCGAAAACAACATTAATAATTTACTAACAGCTGTTGCACAGCGGTTCCATTGTCGAAGGCACTAACATTAACCGTGGTGACGAAATAACGATCAATTATTCGCGCCTGGTTGTTAACCTTGAAAAACGATGCGGTCTCTGCCATTTTGTGTATATTCTGCATCACTTCATAGAAAGGTTCATAACGTCTACACACTTTTTGAGGGTAGTGGTAAACTTTATTCTATCCTTAGGGGAAATTTTGCCTCTTTAATTGCTGCTACTGTTAAATTATTTACTCAAGGTCTATTTATTCAAGCTATGTAGTTTCTCTTTGTGTTGCAGATTACATGCGAGTTTAACTTTCTCCGTTTTAGCTTTAAAATCTTTTTGTAAATTATATTTTTCTGGATAATTATCCCGTTTTCTCAGAAAGGTTATAAGTAACGAAATTACATTTTTGGATGCAAAAGAAATCTTTGTTGTTACGGCTCTAATTTGGTGTAACAGTTACTTAAAAAAGGTAATTGTTATTAATTTAGAGGCCCAATAAAAAAGGAACATGAGCCATCAGAATGCGTGTGTGTGTGTGTGTGTGTGTGTGTTTCAGGAAAAGGAAATTGTGGAAATTGATTAAGGATAAATATACAATATTATTCCATAAGATCAATGCATTAAGTCTGCACGCATCTACATTCTGAATAATTTCTAAGATAATGGGTCATCAATTTTGTAGATTTAAGCACTATCAGGATTAGGCTCTTAATCTCCCCTTAAAGGGACAAGGGATTGAATTTTTCAACCTTTTTAATTTAATAACTTTCACTTGAAAAGTGGCTCAGTTATTATTTATTAATGAATAAAGATATGATTGTGTAAAAGTTCCGACTTGACTCAAACAGCTTCTCAATAAATACAATATTTTTAACTAGTGAAAAAAAAGTGCAATATTTCTAAAACGATTGGATATTCTCGTTTTTCAAAAGAATGATAATGTCATCTTATTATGGTTCAATAGAATTCAAATAAATATAAGAAGTTCATTGAAGTTAATATTATTAGTTGTATAGAAATAAATGTTATCTTTTATAACGTGGTTAACATTTTCTTTGTTTTCTTGTATAAATTAAATTTTTGAGAGACAATGAATAAACTGCCCGTCTGGGTATTGTGGTAGTAGCGTGTCTGTCTCGCATTCAACAGGTCGCGAGTTTGAATCTCGCTTAGGGTGAGTTACTCGGATAAGGTTTTTCGTGGTTTTCCCTTATCCTGAGAAGACGAATCTCTCGTCACAATAAGTGTAACATTTATCCTAAATAATTTCAAAGCAAATTTGATGAGTTTATTGAATTGTGTACCCATTCAACGCTCTGATTACAGCGATAACTCGGTCATTGATGCATTGTTTTGTTGTTGTTTTTTTTTTTTGTGTTCAACGTCGTCTTTTACTGCTTGTGGCACCGCAGGCGATGACACTGATAATACATGAAATGAAGATGAAGTACCAGTGGAATGCGATGGCGAGGGAAACCGGAGAATCCAAGAAAACCCGCCCCTGCGTCGCGGTCGCTTGGGATCGAATCCGGGTCGTCTATTGATGTATTGTGTGAATAGATTTCCAGTGGTCTGCTATATAATCTAGATACTTGAAATCAGTCTTTCTTCATGGTAAAAATTTGTTGGCTTTTCTCCGTTTCTAAACGTCGTTTTTTACTCGTTTAGATGAAGAAAAGAAAACAGGTCTTATAGAAACGCAGCTGTTCATACACAGAAAGGAGGAGAATGTACAACTTACAGTTAGCCGCACACAAGGGAACACAAACACATTGTACCTTATGAAAATCCACTGACATTAAACAAAAGTATGAATATAACAGTTTGCGTTCTTCTTGGTAAGTAAACATAACAAAATAAACATGAGGGGAAGCTTTGCAGAGGAAATTCATTACGTGACAACAAAAAGTTCATAACACCCAGCTTTGCTAAGTAAATCCATGAGCGCTACAAAGGCAATAATTGGATTTGAGTGCGCAACAATTGGCACCACCTGTCCTCCACTATAACGAAGTGTGTGTTGTGTCACCTGGCTGCCATAACAAAGGTCCTTTGTGCTGTCACTGGCATCGCCTCAGCTTGGTGACAGTTTCGGTATTCACTTATGAAGACCGCAACACTTCTTCATTAAGCAGTATGGGTAAACAGACGGGTACATAATAAAAGAGAGGGAAAGTTGAGTCTCATTTTATGCTGTGAAAAACACGAATAAGCGTATTTGTTCGGTCGTAGTCGGCTTACTCTCCCCGTATTTTAGGTCTGACACCCCCAAGGGTCAGAAGCCAACGCCACGAAACCACAAAATGGGGAAACTGGAACGAGTAGTTGGCGGGAGGAAGTGTATATGACGAAAGCGACATGGATGATGAAACATTTGGTGGAACGAGTGGCGGGGGAAGCCTTTCTCCAACGCAAATACCATATGCAGGCGCTTGGGATCGAACCCAAGATGCCTAGGTGGAAGGCGAGGGTCTAACCACTCAGTACGGCGCCAACAAATCGATTCGTAATATCTAAAACAATTTCCGTTCCATTCTCATGGCTTTCTCTATCTATTCTGTAATAAACTGTTCTTACAAAAGTTCATTCCATGCTAATCGAGATAAACATTAACAGAAATTGTCTTATTACTTAGTTACTTATAAGTAGAAGGAATGAAAAGTAATATCCAAATCTTTCAAAAGCTGTCGCAATGCGATTGGCATTAAAATCAGTTCTCTTTGCATGACTAGGACTAAATTTTTTTTTGGTAGTGTTTAACGCCCGCTTTAACTACTAATGGCACCGCAGGCGGGACTAGGACTAAAGCAAATGAGATGAAACGAATGACGAATTTCCCTTTTGAGAAAAGTATACTTATTTTAAAATTGAACCAATAACAAGGAATAGCTGGGAACTTGTTATCTGTACAAAATAGTGTATATTGCGTAAATTGTGTGTTTAAGAATAGCTAAATTTTTGCGTAGTAAGTTTTTCTCTATCTTTTACGATTTATCACTTATGCAAAAGTCATTCAGAATACAGAAAACTTCAGAGGTTATTCCTAAGAGATTCAAGATATACATTTTATTTGTCACGCAAATATCTATAATATCGGTTATTTTATAAACATCATTAGAGCCATTTTTGATAAAATCAACATTTTGAAAGTTCTTTCATATAAAGGACAGTTTGGGGTGCGGGATGGTCCCGAAAATGTTTGTGTCGCACTCTGGAAGATGCTAAACTTACTGACTTTTCTGTTTTGAGTTATGCTATCCATACATATACACAGAGACCCTTTTCAGAAATACCTTTTTTGGATTCAGGGGTCATCAAAACATATATTTCAGGTGAAATCTCGGCATCGACATTTTCGATGGAATACCTTCTTACCTCTATGCACATTGTATATATGTGATAAGAGAAGGTGATATTAATCACCAGCATGTTTACCTTCTTGAATTCAAAGTTGATTAAACAATTTAAGTTAAGCCCGTCTGGGTAGTTTGTCTACCTCGAATTCAACGAGTGTCGTGAGTTCGAATCTCGCTTAGTGGAGTTACCCGGTTAAGTTTTTTTCGGGTTTTTCCCTTATCCTAAGAAGACAAATGTCCAGTAAATTTTAGCTCCATGGACCTCGAGATCATTTGAGCATCGTTTCACCATTTTCATTGTTCATTCGATATGGCCAACCAGGTTAAAGGACGTTAACCTATAAAAAATATTGATGAAATGTACAGTGGTCAAGAGGAATTTTATTGTGAATTCTCCCCTTTATATCTGATAATTGCAATTTCATATAATAGTGACTAATAATAAATGAAAAAAAAATGTTACGTTTACATGAGTTTCTGTGTCTTTCTTTAACAAACTACTTTTTAACAGTTTTTTTTATATAATTCGTGTCAATTTATATAAATATTAGCATAAATGTTTTTATTAATAATTCCTTATATAGTACCACCGCTGTATCTCCGACTCTGATATTCTGCTCAACCGAGAGAGGCAGTGTTTCTGCCACAATAGAGTTCATATGCGTAATCTCATCGTAAAATCCAGCCAATAAAAGTTGTGACGTTAACTATAACAAGAATACAACCGCTATAACGATAAGTATAAGAAGAATAACGCAGTAAATCGCACGCATAAAAATCTAATGTGTTCCATTCTCATGACTGTTCCGCAAGCAAACTTTCCCTTACAAAAGATTATTCTTTTATCTGTGTTGTGTTAATCGAGATAAACGTTAGCAAAAATGGTTTCTTTACTTGCTCCCTTGTAAGTAGAAGGGAAATGGGAATTCATTAGGCTAAAACAATAGTCAAATCTTTTAAAAGCTGTCGTTATGTGAAACGATTGAAATTCTGTTTTCTTTTGCATTCCCGGGAGAAAACAAACGAGATGAAACGAAATTTGAGAACATTTTAAATATTTTAACTGGTTTAAAATTGAAACCAGTAACAAGGAATATCTCGGAAACAATTAACTCTCCAAAAAGAAAAAAAAAATGTATGACATAAATTGTGTATTTTAAGGAGATGTTTATTTTTTGTGGCGAAAGTTGTTTATCTACAAGTTATACAAAATTCATCCAGAATGATGAAGTCCTCAGAGGTTGTTCCCAGAAAATTCAATATATACATTTCGGTTGTCATGATCACGTATTAAACGCCTAGCCTTTTAATCAAAATCCATTGTCATTTTTGAGAACAAAAAGAAAACTGTAAAGGGAGGGGTGATGAGGGTTTCCTCGAAAATCTTTTCACATCCTTGGAATATACTGAACATAAATTTCAAGTTTGTGTTTAACAAACTTTTCGTTTTTGAGCTATGCCGCGCGCGCGCGCGCGCACGTACGCACACACACACACATGTTTCTATTTGAGGGGGGGATTCACGAGGTCTCAAAGCATGTATTTCAGGTGAAATCTTGGTATCAAATTTTTGGTTGGAATACAATACGTTCTCTTTCTACTATGTACATTGTACATGCGTGCTAGAGAAATTAAAAATTCGACTTCAGCTGGACTTGAGTAAGCAACTACTCTGCACGCCGGTTTTATGAGTTATTGAAGAGTGGGGGGAGAAGAACGAGCTGATCCGCCTGTCTTTCCGGAGCGTTGTCAACCAAGTAAAGTATCTTATTGTGAGACTTCAGCCATTATGCTGAATAGGTTATCTAATTTGCCGTATACTATCTGAATTATTAAACGAAACACAGTGCACAGCATGTGCGTGAACTCTGTTATCTATAGACAGAATGAAACCTTAGCGCTGAATCCACTAGTCATCAGGATGTACAGCGTGCTTCGTGTCTCAGTGTTGTTGCTCTGCTTCCGAAATTTTGCAAAACCTATGGAATGAAGACTAAAGAGCCGAGCTCCCAAGAAAAGGTGCGCGCATAGTACTGACGGCACGTGCTCCACCTACAAGAGAATTGGAATGCAAGAAGTGCAGTGTATACACTTGGGGAGGAAGCATGTGATTGGTCCTCGCAGACAACTTCCACACTTTGCTGTGTAGGCCATCCCAGCTCTGCAAACCTTGCCAATTTTCGTTTCTTATCTTTTGCGTTTGTTACCGTGTAGGAAAGCTCTAAGCAAGAACAGTAAGCTACATTTATTAAAACGTTACAGGAAATCAAACTACGGTGTCGATGTATCGGTTGAAATGAAACAGAATGACTTCCTTTACTTTGGGAGTTCACAGCCGTTTTGATATATACTTGGGTATCTCTTTTCTTCTTACATATATTACTTATATATCTCTAAAGCAATAATCAAATCTTTTAAAACTGGTTGCTGTCTTAGATATTGAAATTTCACTCTCTTTGATGAGGGGGGGGGGATCATTGGCGACTTTCCATTTGAGAATCGAGCCAGGTGGCTCAGGCGGTTTCGTGCATAACTGGCATTCGGGTGGTCCGTGTTTTTTCCGTGGTTTTCCTGGGGCCGCATAGGCGAATGCTGGGGTGCTGATATCTATCACTGTTACTTTCCTTGCATCATTCCTTCATTTCATTTCCCTTCTTTATCTTTCAGGTCATTTGGCTCGGGTCTTTGCAGGCAGATGTGTTCGGATTAAACCTTTCTTCCCCCTGGTTGCGCCGGTTGAGGCTATGTGCCGTTGTAGAGGCATACTTCCGACGTCCTCCCAGCGCATGTATCGCCTCCGGGCCCCCATCTAGTGACAATGTTAGTGACTTCCTTGCGTCTCTGCTCTTGGCTGTGTCCGCTCCTGTGTGGTAGCCTCTGGTTTCCCCTCCTCCCATTTGAAAAAGTATAAGTATTGGAAAATTTAAAGCAATAATAAGACATATCTCGAAAATGGTTATCAGTAAATGTGAATGGAACTCATATTTTTTTTTAATTTTTTTTTTTTTTTTTTGAGGCACCTAATGCTGGGAAAGAAATGAAACAACCCGATTTTCTCTTCGGTACATGAAATGTTGGTAACCTTGGAGTTGTCCGCGCCGTGGCCGAGTGGTTAGGCCACTCGCTTCTCACCTAGGCGGCCCGGGTTCGATCCCAAGCGACAGCATATGGGATTTTTGGTGGACAAGCGGCGTAGGGGCGGGTTTTCTGCGTTTCTCCCGCTATCCATCTTCATACCATGTATCAGTGTCATCGCCTGCGGTGTCATTTATAGTAAAAGCGGGCGTTAAACAGTATAAAAAAACAAACAAAGTAGGTAAAATATATTAATCATTAGCGTCTGGCATAGTAGTACACAGCTGATCGTTGAACGGAATACAGACCTAAAGTCAACCATTTTTGCATAAAACCTTACAATATTTTCCCGGCAAACACGGAAGAGAAAACCGAGGCACGTGTAATTTTTTTTTTTTTTTTTTTTTTTCTGTGAATGTGCTTTCACTATAAAAATGTAGCTCAATCTGAATATCAATGTGACAATGTCCCTTGTAAGTCAGATGAGAGGCAGGACAATGAAACGTGAACACAAGCAGAAAGAAGGCACCTACCGCCTCAGTTTGCTTGTAGTTTCTCAGTGAATTGTTTGAAATGAATCACTTACACAAGAGCGGACAGAAGGGAATCTCTCTGCATTGTGGGGTGTGTTTTTATTTGCACGGTGCAGGTGGGTATACGCTGGTTCAGTGGGTCGATATCAGGCACGCGTACCGTTTCCTCCCCACATCGTGCTAGGGAGAGACAGACAACTTGGTCAATAAAAGATTCCTTTACTGGCAACCATTGTAGCGATCATGTAAACCAACTTAGTGGTTTCAAAGAACTTCATATACAGGATGGAGCGAAATTCAGTGTACCAATTTCACAAGCTGCTTTCTAGAGAATTTATTATTTTTACTTTAACTCCTTAGCTGTAAAAGTATGAAGTGATGCATTCCTCCCAAAAATTACGTCTGAAGATTTAATTTGAGATATGAAGTGATGTATTCCTCCCAAAAATTACGTATGGAGATTTAGCTTGAGACATAAAGTGATGCATTTCTTCCAAAATTTACGTATAAAGATTTAACTTGAGATATGAAGTGATTCATTTCTCCCAAAAATTGCATATGAAGATTTAACTGAGATATTAAATATGCATTCCTCCCAAAAATTACGTATCAAGATTTAACTTGAGATATTAAGTGCTGCATTCCTCCCAAAAATTACGTATCAATATTTAACTTGAGATATTAAGTGATGCATTCCTCCCAAAAATTACGTATCAATATTTAACTTGAGATATTAAGTGCTGCATTCCTCCCAAAAATTACGTATCAATATTTAACTTGAGATATTAAGTGATGCATTCCTCCCAAAAATTACGTATCAATATTTAACTTGAGATATTAAGTGCTGCATTCCTCCCAAAAATTACGTATCAATATTTAACTTGAGATATTAAGTGATGCATTCCTACCAAAAGTTACGTATGCAGATTTACCTTAGATACACGTTATGTAGTTCGATTAATCCAACAAAAACCAGTCGAACTTTCTCTGCTACTAACCTATATTGAGGAAATATTTACTTCTACCAAAAAATGTTGTATCAAGCTTTTACCGGAAATGCATGTTTTGAGGTTCCCTGAATAAAAGGAAAAAATTACTTTATACTAACAGAGTATAATAAGTTTTCCATCCAAATCCAAAACTCTATATCAATATACACATTTTAAGGTTCGCTGAATAAGAGAAAAACATTGCACTTTCTATGCCAGGGATAATGCACTCATCAGAAATGCACATTTTTAGGCTTCCGGGACAAAAAAATTATTTTAAAGAAAAAGTTAAAAACGAAAAGTGGGAATATTCTTCAGCGCTGCGACACGAAGATTTTCAAGAAAATCTACCATCATGAACAACTTTAAGTAAATGGTAAGTCGTAAAGAATAGTAGCAATCTTACAGAATATATTTAGACCTCATTAAAGTCCAATTTGTGTCAAATACAAATTGTTCTGCTGTTAAGCACATCCGGATATTCCTTTTTAATGACCTGCCTTTCAAACAATATTTTTTTTTCAAGTGCTAAGTGACTTCGATCACAAGTGTGATGTAAAGAGTGGATTTTCAAAGCTATTAAATAGCACCCATATTTTAAAGATCTGACTATCGCTTCAGCCTGCTAGTTTCCCTCTTGTAGAGCATGTACAACTAAATGTGTAATTAGACTATATTCCGAAAGGGATGTCTCAATTAACGAGAAGTGAAGCGAATAATAAGCTTTTGAAAGAACTCTTTCTAGAAGAATTTCTAAATTCGAATTCTGACTGTATTTTCTGTACCTTCTGTGCTCTGTTTGGTAAATTCTGGCCAAAGATGAAATTCACACGAGTTGCATTAACGGTTCGCTGGCAAGTGGATTTTGGGGTCGGGGATATTATATTCCAATTGGGAGTTCAAAAACGGAAAACTGAGAAATCTGTGGTAAATCTGAAATCTCTGGCTAGGCTAGCTCAAATGATAGTTAAGTTTTTAATCAGTGAAAAAATTGATTTTTTTTTTCAAAATCTGCCTTGCTCATTTACATTTGTTACTGTTATACACAAGTATAGTACTGACATTTCTGATACTTTAGTGCAGTGAAAATACATGTAAACATTTAAGTTATCAGTTGTAAAGGATTTGTTTATGAAATTGTTGTAATAAAACTATCCCTGTGTTTTTCAGTATGCATGTTTTGAGCAATGATAAAAGCAATTATAAAATCCATACTTGACTCTTTAAATAGAAAACTTGAGCCTATATATGGTATTTGCATACAAATCAATGCAAAGTTGAAGCGAAAGGAATAGATTTCATGCTCAAAAATTTAAAATTGAGAAAAGCTACTTACAGAAACGAGAACTGGGGTTCAAGATATTGTATAGGTGTTTTAAACATGTTGATGCGTTTTCAAAAATGGCAGATCGTGAAATATGCTCGGCCAAAAATTGATATTCGATTCTTTTGTGCAAAATGTGCGAAAATGTTCCATGTAAGGGTCAGTTTTGGGGGGAAGATTTTCCTGATTATCTTCATGTCGCATCCATGACAGATATGGGACCGAAATATCAAGTTTGGTATCTTCCCGACTTTTTTATTCTGTGTTGTTCAGGCACACACACGCGCGCGCGGATCTTATTCTATTTTTTTTTTTTTTTTTTTATTCAAGGACCCCCAAAACATCTCGACTTCGAATTTTTTGGTGGAATGGTATTGACCTTCTCTATCTACTATGTGCATTGTACATGATTGTTAGAGAAATAATTTTGCCATGCTCACCCAAAGGCTCAGTCTCAGTGTCCCTTGCTATAGGTAATTTTATGCCTAGTGAAATCTTGATATCGATAGTTTGGCGAATTTTAATACTTCTACTACCTATTATGTAGGAGGTAGACAAAATGAAATAGTGACACTACATCTTTGCAATATGTGAATCTAAAAATATAACCGCAGTTGAAAGAGTGTTGTTACAACTTGCTAATAAGTCTACCGCGTAATACATCTTATGTGTTTAAGAAACACAGAGTTAGGTCATAAATATTGAAGGGAAAAAAGCAATAAAGCAATGCGGGAACGTTGGCGGACTGCCATCCCACTTTCTTCAGCTCTTCGTGACTAAGTGATGGGGCACACCGAAAGAAAAAGAAAAAAAAAAACGAATTCATATTAGCTTTTCCCACATTGAACTCCCACAGAATTTATATGTGCTTTAATGGATAAGTTTGTCATAAACACGTATGTTTGTATTAATAAAAATATTTTGTAATAAAATAAAATCGTATGGGATATAATTTATTTCTTCAGGGCGAAAATAAGTTCAGAATTGTAATAAAAATCCTTTTATTTCATCCACAAACTGATTTAGCCATCTATCTTCAATGCAATTATTCTGCCCTACAGTTTCATTTCGACGTTAGTTGCAACTACTGCTCGCTACGCATTTCCCGTCGAAACTAAACTCTAGGCACTCTTCGTTCCCCTTATTATACCTATCGGTCATGTGGCAGGAAATTTATAGGAGTCGTCGCACGTGCAAAACACCCCAAGTATTTACAAATTCACTCGTGTAACAATGCCGGGCTTGGACATCGAAGAACCTTCCGAGGGCACACGTGCCCACTCGTACAGGTGTAATAATCACAGCTACTGTGTCAAAAGAACTTGCCACCGAGCCATGCGTCCATTAACGCAGGTGTAACAATGGGTACCATCAGCTTTGAGTTACAAAGCAAGTCGTTCACACCCGTTCGGCAGTCACAGTATTTAACTATACGTTTTACTGGCCTCCTTTAAGTGTAGAGTTTACAGAAGCCTATGAAGGGTATACGTTCTGAAACTGCTATAAATTAGAACGTTCATATCATATAAAAATGACACAGTGTTCCTATGCACTCGGTTTGTTGTTTTTACGGCTTTGTGGGCAGATTCAAAGTGAAATGGTGGAGATTTTCACCAAGGACATTGCAAAGTATCAAATCCGTTGCATTATATTGTAACTTAAAATTACCGACTAAATGTACCACGTTAATTGGTATGCATTGCTATGATAGGCCAGAGTTTATGTGTGTGTGTGTGTGTGTGTGTGTGTGTGTGTGTGTGTGTTGTGTGTCCATCACGTCCAAGTCCACTTTTCTGGATTGCAACAAAATGGATAACGTGTGGATTTAAATTCTTGCCAATAATCTCTGGTAGCCAGTAGTTAGTAAATGGGAACGGCCTTTCTGTAATGGACGTGAATTTCAAAGTTAACTTCCTTATGTAATTATTATCTTATTTGCGTTTCGCAGGAGTTTGTCAATGTGAGACAGTTGTGCATCATACAAGATTCTGGAAATGAGTGCAGTCCAGCGCTATAAATACTATGCTTCTCTTAATGCTTTCCAATGGAACTATCAATATTTTTAATTTCTCTCCTGTTGTCCTGTAGCTGTTGCTGGGTTAGATGTATGTTGCAGAATACACACTTCCTTCAAAATTACACCACAAAGAGTATTCAGGGCATCGCCTGTGCCATAAATCGGCGAAAACGATTTCCGTTCTCAAAATAGTTCAAAAATAATCGTCAGTGACTGCTTTGACATATGTTAGGTTGCCCTATTTTACTGGAAAAATACTTGGGTAAGTTTCATGTCATCAAGTTGCTCTACAAATTCTGCTAATGCTCATATCCTTTTGTATGCGTGGTGTTTATCTTACCTCAACAAAATCACGGCCCAATAACCCTTAAACCAGATATGCTTAGGACAACAGTGTTTCGTGGATATCATACGTTCACCACAGACCATTATCTAGAAGTATGGGAATTGACCTACTATGCCCGCACCTTTACCTGGGAGCTGGTTTTATGGGGAATCCTGGGCCGGGGGAGGAAGAACCTGTCTTTCCGGAGTGTAATAGTAACTCCAAGGCACGAGGAACTTTGGCTACCGCCGCTGCATCCCCATCTTGGTCTATGACAGACGTCATGGATGGGGTGCAATATTGAAGAGTGAGACGTCTCAAAACATGTATTTCTGGTGAAATCCCAGTATCGAAATGCATTACAATACCTTCTCTATTAACTATGTGCATAGTACGTGTAAAAAAATCGTTTAATTCACCAACAGATGAACCCTTACCTGATTTGTGCGCCGCGTAGTATCCTGCATTCTTGAATTATTTTCAATGAAATCTAAAACCAACGTCAAAATCAATTTATTTTCGACTTCAGAAGGTCCCTTTAGTTCTGCAATGCTTACATTTTGTACGGCAGAGGTTGTACTTTCTTTGCTGTCTTGAGTAACTGCATCCTGGGGATAATGGACACAAGTAGAAGAACGTTACGGTCTGTCACACACATTGTTTACAATTCTCTGTGGCATTGCTGGTCGATGTTCGTCCAGAAGGGATTCTGTTCTTTCCAGTTTCCGGGTTCATTGGAATTTGTTGCCCTTCAAACTGATTTTGTGAGGCAATGGATATGATATAAACCAAGTCCTTCAAGGGAGCTATTGTAACTGGATCTTTCGTCACCTATTTGGATCTCAACCACAATTCTGAACCACATTTCTTTTTAGTCAGCATGCGAAAAAGCCTTATTGGTCCTGCAGTGTATGAGAAAATTTTAGCCAAAGTATATATTTACATTTTCTCTTCCACGTACGCAGTAGGCAGATAAGGCATTGCATTCCACAAAACTTCTATAATAATATCTCACTAGAAATTAATGTTTAAAGTCTACTTTACTCCAAAAAAAGTAGTTTTAGAAAAAGACGTGTGTATGCATATACTGTTTTTCTTTCTACCCGTTACTCTAAAACCTGCTTCATCTGCTCTGTTCGTATTTTACATCCAAGTTTGCACAGTATTGTCCATCATATTTTATTATTGAGTCTCCCACGATTAAATCTGATTTCCGCTGGTAGGCTTTCTCTGAGTTCTTAACATTTTAATTCTTCTCTCACGCGTCTTATCTGTTCTTCAGTCCTTTGTAACTTTGTTCCTAGCTTTTTCACTTCTACCTCTTGTTTTTACGTTGTCTCATAGTTTTTTCCCAAATTGCCAACTGCCTTCTGCTGAGTTTTTCTTTATGTTCTGGCAGCTGAAATGATAGCAGCTCATACAGAAACGGCAGAGAAGACCCGTCGTAAGTTCTTCTTGCACATTTGGCTTTTCACCGCCTCCTGCACTGGTCCCGGGTTTAGTTCCTCACCACTGTATCTGTGAACTACCTAACTCAAACGAAAAGTCGAATAGTTACCAAACTTTGTATTTAAGTTCATATCTTCCAAGGATGCTACACGAAGATTTTCAGGAAAATCCCGCACCCCATCTATCCTTTAAATGGAAGGTTATTCGAAAATTGTTGATGTTTCGAAAATGATTCTAGCAATTTTGATTAAAATACGACGTATTAGAATATTTACACAACAAATAAAATGCATTTCTTGAATTTTCTTGGAATAGCTTGTGAAGTATCTTCATTCAGAAGAATTTTATATAAACTTGTGCAACTTTAAGCGAGAGTCGAAAACGCACTACACAGAAAATATATATATATATCTTAAATACACCATTTATTTCACGCACCTTTTTTGTGACGTAAGCCTTTTCCGAAATATCGTTTCTACAGGTTTGAATTGTTCAATGCTTTACCATTCTTTTAAAGTCCTGTCGACATTCAGTAGTGTCTCGCGACTTAATGGAAATGACATTTTGAGGGCAACATATTCGACCAATTCTTACGCAATGTAACGTCGCTCTTCCCTTTATATCTAAATGAAATGTATAATATAGCGTTTGGCAAGTTCTCTTGATTAAAATAAGCAGTTATGAAACTCAGTTTTTGTAAGAATTTATACATATTAATAAGTGATGGGAGTAGAGAGAGTCATATGGATGTAACACGTTCCATTCTTTTCTTTCTTTCCTAAGTGTTAAATGTTTATTTCAATGGCGAAAATATCAAAGCATCTTTAAATGTAGCCAACCAACTTATAGACACTAGTCTTCATACAGTAATATAAACATGTAACATTTCTTCTTGCCAGGTTACCAGGGAATTAATCAAAACTTCAGACATTTTTACTTTCTCTACATGTACAATGTACATAATGTATAGAGAAGGTATTCCACTCCATCAAAAAATTTTATACCAAGATTTCACCGGAAATATATGTTTTAGGGTCCCTTGTATAAAAAAGTATTTTCAGGAAAAGGTGTGTGTGTGTGGGTGTGTGTCCGTGAACACGAAAAGTCTGTAAAATACCAAACTTGGTATTTAAGTTTAGTATATTCCAGGGATGCGACACAAAGATTTTGAGAAAAATCCCTCCCACCCCAAACTACCCTTTACATGGAACTTTTTTCGAAAATGTTGATTTTCTAAAAACTGACTAACGATTTTGATTAAAATACCGTATACTAAATACCGTATATTTACCTGACAAATAAAATGTATGTCTTCAATTTTCTGGGAATAGCCTCTGAAGACTTCATTCTGGATGAATTTTACAGAATTTTGCATAACTGCTAAACCGTAAGAGATGGACAAAAGCTTACCACACAACAAATGTAGAGCACTTTAAAACACACGATTTATGTTACATACATTTTTTCGTGGAGTTGATTATTTCAGAGATATTTCTTGTTTTTGGTTTCAGCTATGAAAAACTTATACTTTTCTCATACAGGAATTTGTCAACTCCTGTGCATACATACAAACAAAGGAACTTCAGTCACGTAGCAACCAGCTTTTGACTATCACTTTAACCTATGGTACTCCCTTATTTCGCTTCTTCTTCAAGGAAGCAAGTAATAAGACTATTTCTGTTAGTTTTTTTTTTTTTTCTCTCGATTGGCATGAAGTAAATATAAGCATAAGCTTTTTAACAATATTTTGTTGCAGAGATGTAGAGAAAGTCATGTGAATGGAACACATCAGATTTTTTTTTCTGCGTAGTGATTTAATGAAGCTCTAAGATGTGAAAATAACATTCCCTAGTGTGTTAACAATACTTATTGTAATTTGACTTATTCTGATAGTACCAATATTAAATTTCTCTTGATTTATGCTGGTAAACTTCACGTTTATAAAATGTGAAATGTTACCTTATGGTTTTCGTTGTGAAAAAAGGTTTACTTCCAAATATGAATAATTTTTAAGTGCTGTTTAAAGTTTTTGTTCTTTTTTCAGATAACGGCGAACTTAATCGTGTTCCTTTGCGTGAACGTGGTAGGGATCTTCATGCACAACCTGATGGAGCATGCGCAGAGAAAGGCTTTCCTGGATACTCGGAACTGTATAGCTGCTCGTCTCGAAATGGAGGATGAAAACGAAAAACTCGTAAGTAAACATTACCATCAAATTACATACACAGTATTGCTTTTTCTTTGAATTATTTATGAATTGTTGCCTCATTCAAACATTCTACCGCGCTGTGTGCATGCGAAATAACTATGCACTGAAAGCTTGGTGTACTTAAACAACAATTCAAACATGGGTTTATGTTGCAGATAATAATGCTTGTGCATATTTTATCGATTACGTAAAGTACAATCTGATGATGATTATAACTCTTAGTAGCATAGGAACTACATTTCACAGCAATAGAAGCGCTATAACGGCATTACCTTAAACAGTTTTAATCTAAAATTATTGCGTATTACAATTTATTAGCATCAGAGGATAATTTCCTCCAGATGGAAAGTTGCAGTAATAAAATCAATATTGTAACAAAACTGAACGTTATTACTTCTAACAAACAACTTTATTTCTTCAACAAACTGATTACATTAGAATATGCTCGCAAACAACTGACTTTATTCTATGCTTTCCCAACATTTCTGTAGTATAGTTTCCTTTGACGCTCGCTGCGGCGACGGATACTGTACGCTGTCGAAACTGACTCAACTGCTGCACGCTATGCATTTCCAGTTGAAATTTAAGTGTTTACAGACGACGATTAGCGATGTCGTGTCGAGGATAGCCTGAATGTGTCGTGTACCTACCCTTTTTAAGGTATAACCTCGTACTCAGGAGCATTTGGAGTTTGGAGGATGTCGGCTGAAAATGAGATTGAGGAATGAAAGGAGGTAGCAAGATTGCTCCTCATGGTTACCGGTCCTGGTGCAACGGGCCTTGTACACCGTTGGTGTCAGTATATTACAACATTCTTTTATTTTATTTTGGGGGCTCGTTCTCTTTTTTTTTATACATGCCGATGGCGTGGCAAGAAACTTCCAGAAGCAGTCGCAGGATCACATGCTCACGCCGTTGTAGGAATCGCAGCCTTGTAACTCGATGTTAAAATACTTGCTGACGGCACGCTGGTTTAGCAATGTGCGGCAACAATCAGCTATTACTTCCAAACCAAGCTGCCCACACATGTGCAGCAATTATGGCCGCAAGGCGTAGTCACTATATCCAATAAAGGAAACAGAGCAGGGCATGCCAAATTTACACAAACTTGATTATAATATAATGCGGTTTTGTGCAGTTAATATTTTACTGTCAGTTCACACTGTCATTGTGATCTAGTTCAACTTTTACTTTGACTTTCTAGTTCGATTTTCTTTCACTTCACCTTTCTTCGGATGATTTACTCGCTGGGAAATCTTACATGAGACGTCTCGATTCTCTCGCTGAATCAGCACCTTCTGTACGTCACAACTGAAGCACTTGACTTCGCACCAGAAACGCACTCACTATCTCACTAGCTGATTAGCACGCTGGAATTTTCCACAGAACATTATGGAATATTTGGAGGCGAAGAGAAGGCAAACTTTCAGTAGATTACGGTTGTCTGTCCATAGCGGTTCTTGTGTTAACAATGGACGAGAGCGCTACAGCGTCTATTGTCTGTCCATCCTTACTTCACCGGCGGATGTAAACAAATCAGAGTGTATTCTTCCGCTAACGCACGTGCTCTCACCATGTGGTGCCAAGCTGGTTCGTCCGCCGTACAATTATAAAACCGTGTACCTACCCACGTTTGGCAGGAAACAAAATAGCTGCCTACTTTCACTGTTCACAGATGATTAACTCTATTGAATATATAATAAAGTGAACACAATAAAACAGGTAGGCTAGTCGTTACATATTCAGTACGAAATGTAAAGTTCTCCCGTAAATTATAACATTTTGAAACTATGTTGAAGTAGCTATTGCATACGTACATCATTCCAACAGTTTTTTGCGAATTTTAGCATTCACATATTCACAACCATATACTGCAAACTTCTGTAATATAGTGCTATAATGCTGTGACTTACAGAAGAGCTAATCTGAAGATGGAACTGGTCCCACTCCTTCAAGAAGCGGGTCATTTGCTGCATTTGCAATCGAACTGTCTGAATCATCACAGAATTGATAATACTGAGCCTATGACAATGTCAATCATTCCCTCCAAATCTTACTTTGTTTACTCTTCCCAAGCAATGTGCGATACGCATTCCCTGCATTTTCGGCTGTTACTTGTTGAAACGCTGCTTATACAAGATGTCGCACCTCGGCTAATTTAAAAGTTTTGCAGACTTTATGCTGCTTTCGGAAACACCAGTAAATTCTACCGTCAAGCTAAGAACATTGTTCAATAATAAGATAAGATACTTTTCATAAAACTTTACATACTTGATACTTTGAATATACACTAGGAATAATTCTTTCCTTGCTTATGCTTCATGCACTGGTATTATATTATGTTTCCGCCATTACTTGTTGACCAGCCGTTGGACTGCACAACTGCATTGTTATATAAAGAAAATAGGAATAAATGATCAATAAATTGGTTCCTGAATCATTCATACTATATTATTTAGATATCCGTGCATAGTGTAATAAGATATTTTTGTACTCACAAGGCAATTTAAGAGGAAAGTTTTGTTACAGAGATAGCAGTAAAATGTTTAGCAACCAGTCATAGCCATAGCAACCTGCTGCTTTTGTTTACATTACCGGTGAGGTAAGGTTGGACGGAGAGTACTTAGTTCTGTTTTTCTTTCCATCTGCCCAACACCAATCTCCTGATAAGCTTGGACCATAGCTTAGTACAGCATAAATCATATTAATCTAAGAACAAATAGGTTTTAAATAAAGGTAAATTATGAATCAATAATATGTTCATAATAAAACCAAATGGTAGAAAATCACAAGGAATAAAACAGAGACTCGCATATATTTGAGGACTTCGCAAAAGCCGTTGGTAGTGTAGTATGTGAACAAATGATTTGGAAAATATATAAATAAGGGTAAAAATATAATATAGTGAGAATATGGAATTTATAATGGACATGTAAAAACAAGGAAGAAAACGAACTAACTTAAGGAGCACTGATAACTCTGTTCACAGTCAGTTCTGTGCTATCATATCAAAACAAAATCACAATTTAACTCCATGTATATATATATATATATATATATATATATATATATATATACACAATAAAATATCAAAATATAACTTCGAATTATAAACTAAGAAAGAAGAAACTGCATGCAATGGAATAATTCAATTTAAACAAATCTGTAGAACGATTAAAATATATTTAAAAATCACCATACAGCTTTATACACCTTTGGCACTGCCAATTATGTACAGTGAAAGTGAAGCATGGAATTAATACAAGCCGGATCAAGGCAGCAGACATGGATTGGATCCTCATTGGATTGGTGCTGAGTCCCCTATGAAAACTTCCTGTCGTATCCTAATAAGTTTGGATTTCATTTATAGCTAGCTTTTCAAAACTGAGAATCGCATGTCACTCGATATAAGGGTCGCTACGTTATGTCACAGTATCCCTCTCTGTTGGATGTGATTTGTGGCTCGCCCATATCTGATACACACGACTCACGTGCTCTGTCCTTCCTCTCTGGTCGCAGTCGTGATACTACCCGCCAAACAGCAGAGACGAAGTAGTTGCCGCCATATGAGGCGTTAGTTTTCTTCGGTTTTGGATTCCAATGGTATTTTTATTTTCTCTATAAGTGAAAGTAAAAATATGACTGTCGGTTTAGTCTAGTGTAATCCTTATATTCCTTTTACTTATAAGGAACTAAGTAATAAGACCGTTGCTGCTATTGTTTATCTCGATTAGCTTGAAGTGGATAGAAGAATAAGCTTACTAACAATATTTTCTTGCAGAGATGTAGAGAAAGTAAAAGGAACACATCAGATTTTTACTTTCTCCATACGCACTATGTACATAGTGTATAGAGAAAGTATTGCACTCCACCAAAAATTCGATACCGAGATTTCACCGGAAATATATGTTTTAGGGTCCCCAATATCCAAAAAAAGCATTTTCACAAAAAGGTCCGCGCGGGTGTGTGTGTGTGTGTCCGTGTGCCTGTGAACACGATAACTCAAAAACGAAAAGTCGGTAAAATACCAAACTTGGTATTTAAGTTTAGTATCTTCCAGGGATGCGACACGAATATTTTGAGAAAAATCCCCCCACCCCAAACTACCCTTTAAATAGAACTTTTTTCGAAAATTTTGATTTTCTCAAAAATGGCTTAAACGATTTTGATTAAAATTTCGTATACTAAGCACATTTACCTGACAAATAAAATGTATGTCTTGAATTTTCTGGGAATAGCCTCTGAAGAGTAGTTTATTCTGGATGAATTTTACTAAATTTTGAATAACTGCTAAACCGTAAGAGATGGACAAAAACTTAGTACACAAAAAATGTAGAGCACATTAAAACACACAATTTATGTTACATACATTTTTTTCGTGGAGTTCGTCGTTTTTGTGACATTCCTTATTTTTGGTTTCTGCTATGAAAAACGTATACTTTTCTCATACAGGAACTTGTCAACTCCTATCCATATAGACAAAGGAACTTCATTGGCATAGCAACCAGCTTTTGACTATCACTTTAACCTACAGTTGTTCCTTATTTCGCTTCTACTTACAAGGAAGCGAGTAATTAGACTATTTCTGCTAATTTTTTTCTGATTAGCATAAAGTAAATAAAAGTATAAGCTTTTTAACAATAATTTGTTGCAGGGATATGGAGAAAGTCATGTGAATGGTACACATCAGATTTTTTAAAATAATCATCATTGCCTCTTCTGATACTTGTTTCCTCTGTGCACTAACATTCACTTGTTTTGTCGCTCATCTGTTTCGCTGTATTTCTCGACCATGTGTATTTTCCGGCAGGGTGACAGAAAAAACGAACGAAAAAAAGCGAGAGTGTATGTGTGCAGGGGAAGAGTAAACCACTTAATTAGTGTAAACAGTGCAGATGACTGTTCCATGTAACGCACAGCTGGTGGCGTAAGGATTTGCTGGGTTTATTTTCGCTCCATCATTAATTATTGGCGTTCATTCATTGCGAGGTGTCACTTTGGATTTGTAACAGTGATGTGTAAATAACGACTTCTTGTTACAGTATTAACAAGATATATAAATACTCCCAGTATGAATTTGTGATTGGCACCATAGAGTGTCGAATTACACGCTACATGGAAGTCCATCTATTCTAATTACTCTTGTATACGTTTATGCTACTAATACAGCGATGGCAGCGACCTTACTGCGTCAAAATACACAAATAATTAACATCGTGCAATATTATTTTATACTGAGGAGCGCTTGAATAAGCTGTACGTCAAACTAAGCACAATTTATAACATCATGTTCTCTATCATTAAATGTATTTTTACTTTTTCTACACGTACTATGTACGTAGTGTATAGAGAAGGTATTGAAATATGTTTTGAGATCCCTTGAGTCAAAGAAAACATTTTTAGTTTCTCTACCTATGTACATAGTATCCAGAGAAGATATTGTATTCCACCCAAAATTCGATGTCGATACTTCACCAAAGATATATGTTTTGAGCTCCCCTGAATCCTAAATATCATTTTTGGAAAAATGTCCACGTGTGGTGCTTTTTTTTTTTTTTACAGCATAGCTTAAAATCGAAAAAAACTGTTAAAAACAAATTTGGCATTTATATTTAGTATCTTCTAAGGACGCCACACAAAGATTTTTTTAAACCCCTCCTCCACACAAGCTACCCTTTACATGGACAAATGAAAGGTTTGTTTTTATCAAAACGGCTCATTAATGATTTTGATTAAGGTCCCGTACATTAAAGATATTTACATCGCAAATAAAGTGTGTATTTTGAAACTTCTTGGAATAGCCTCTGGGTTCCTTTTTATTCTGGATGAATTTTGCAGAATTTTGCATAACGCTTAAACCATGAGATACACAATAACTTAACGCAACAAATATATATCTAGTTTAAAACACATCATTTATGTCATATACATTTTTCTTGTAGTGTGGGCCGTTTTTGATATACTCCTTTTTATTGGTTTCTGGGTTAAGCTAACTTTTCTCATATGACCATGCTAAGCGAACCGAATCTCAATTGTTACACATAGCGACCAGATTTTAAAAGATTTGACTATCCCTTCTACTAACAAGAAAGCTAGTAATCAGTCTAATTCTGCTAATGTTTATCTCGATTAGCATGATGTAAATAAAAGAATGATCTTTCGTAAGAATAGTTTATATACGGAACAGCTAGAGAAAGCTATGTGAATGGCGTACATCAGATTTTTAGAAAAATTACCGTGTCTATGTGTGTGTGTGTATGTCACTGTCTATCTGTCTGTTGATAGCATAGCTCAAAGTCGAAAAACGAAAATACCGTTAGGTACTAAACTTGGTATTTAAGTTAAGCATCTTTAGGAAGATGCTAAACTTAAATACCAATTTAGTATCTTCCAAGGATGCGAAAATATTCAAGAAAACCTCCCCACCCCATACCCTTTGAATGGAAAAATTTTTGAAAATTTTATTTCTATCAAAAATTGTTTTTACAATTTTGATTGAAACACCGTATATTTATATCACAAATAAAGTGTTTATCCTGAATTTTATAGGAATAGCCTCTGAATGCCTCCTCATTTTGGTTGAATTTTGCTGAGGCTATTCCATGGATGCGACACGATACCCTTTACATGACTAATTTTGGAAAAGTTTTATTTTCTAAAATATGACTAAGGAATATCATTAAAATACGGTATATTAAATATACTTACATGACAAAATGCATATGATGAATTTTTTTGTGAAAGCCTCTGAAGTCTCCTGCATTATGAATGACTTTTGCATAACGGGTAAATCGTAAGAGATCGTTTCTACACAAAAAATGTAGATGTCTTTAAAACACAATTTATCACATATATTGTAATACAGTTAAGATTTCCGATATAATCCTTGTAAATGGTTATTTTAATTTCAAATGCTTATACTTTTATCTAACAGGAGACCGTCATTTGTTTTTCAGTTGTGTTACTCCTGTCCTTTAGCCTATTGCAGTTCTTTTATTTCTCTTCTACTTTTAAGGACCTAAGTAATAAGAGAATTTCTGCTAATATTTGTCTCAATTAGCATGAAGTATAAAAAATAATATTTTTTAAGAATAATTTGTTTGCAGAACAGGTAGAGAAGGCCGTGCTCATCAGATAGCTTTCGTCCCGTATTTGGAATGAATATCATATAGGTGGTTAGTCATAAATATTTGGATTTACGAATTATTTTAACCATTAATTTTGGTCTTTCCATTCAATATGTTGAGCGTAAGAAATGAACACAAAAACAATGACGAATCATGATCGATCCCTCTGTATCTTAAAGATTGCACAGATATTGTTTGTATTGAGCTTTTGCAGCAAGGTACATATAACAACCAGCATTAAGCCTGTCGCATCTCCCCTCCGTATGCAGCCATTGTGAGGGGTAGATTTTAGATCCTTTGTGCCGGTTTAGATGGCGTCAAAGGGAAAATGCCTGGGAGAACGACAGGTGATGAAAGTCGATGGCTATTCCCGGCGCCACAGAAAGAAAATCCAGCTCTAGGTGCTTTCACACGTGCGCATGACTCTCAGATCCAAAGTGCATAAGCTTTAGTATCCTGCATAAAGAACAAAGCTTTTACGAATAAGATCAATAACTTTTATAAAAGGCATTAGCTGTTTATGACGTTTTCGCACTGTATAAAATCTATGGGAATTGTATCACATTGAAGTATTTCTATCGTTTTGAAGTCATTCAAATGTAAACTTTTAAAAGTCAGGCTGTTATTTTATTAATTCTGATTAGAGATCCTTTTTTTTTCTGTAGCAACTAACGCACGTACTAATTTCCCATCGAAAAATTCAAAATCTAGATTTCACTGAAAGTACACGATTTTGTGCCCTCTGAGTAAACAGTAAATGTTAAAAAAAAAAAAAAAGTGTGTATTGTAATTAAGGATTTGAAGCTTTCTCAGTGTTGGTTATTTCAGATGACTTCACGAGATAGTAACCGAGTTAGTTTGGAATCAGAAAAATCCAAGTCTTCGACCATCTTGATGAAAATCACAGAGTCAAGATGGTCTAGAGCTTGGATTTCTCTGATTCCAATATAACTCGGTTGCTATCCCGTGAAGTCATCTGTGTATTTATTTAATTGCGCGCGTTGTGCAAAGTATAACTCAAGAGCAAAATATAGCTTCGGTGCCAATTTTGATTTAAATTCGATATCCTCCAAGGCGGCACAAAGATTTTCAGAAAGATCCTTTCACCCCAAACTATATTTTGCCTAGCACATTTTATTTATTGCTTTCTGTACAACGCATATACAATGTAGGTGGTAGATAAAGAAGATGTATTCCATCCAAATATTCGATACTGAGATTTCACCGCAAATGCTTATTTTGAGGACTCCTGAATCCAAAACAAAACACTTTTGAGCCCACCTGGGTAGTGTGGTGGTAGAGTATCTGTTTCACATTCAATAGGTCGCGAGTTGGAATCTCGCTTAGGGTGAGTTACCCGGATAAGATTTTTTCGGGGTTTTCCCTTATCCTGAAAAGACGACTGTCGCGTAACTTCAAGCTCCATGAAGCCCGAAATCATTTGTGCAACATTTCACCAATCATCGCTAACCATACAAAATAAAACAAAACAAAAAATTATCCTTTACATGGAACATTTTCCGAAAATTTTGACTTTCACAAAATGGCTCTAACGGTTTTGATTAAAACACGGTGTGTTAAATATATTCACATAACAAATAAAATCTATGTCTTAAATTTTCTGGGAATATCCTCCGAAAACCTCTTCATTTTGGGTAAAATATGCATAAGTGGTAAACCTTAGGAGATAAATCAAATTTAGTACACAATAAATGCATTCTAGTTAAGAGACACAATTTGCCATACAGTTTTATCGAGTTAATCATTTATGAGATATTTACTCCTAGCGATGTAAAAATAGCGCAATTTCTATCAAATAATGTTTAAACCAGATATTAAAAGACTTTCATTTTAGCCTTGTGCATTCCGTTATTTCCTTATACTTATAAGGAACCAAGTAATAAGAGCGTTTCTGCTAGTATTTGCCTTGATTAGCATTAAAAAGATAAAAACCTTTGTATGTTGTAGAATATATAAAGACAGTCATGTGAATGGAACGCGTGAGATTTTTAATAAAAAGGTCGGCGAGCGTGCGTGTGTGTTTGTGTCTGTGTCTGGGAAAATATAATTCAAAACGAAAGGTCGCAAATGTATCAAACTGGTACTAAAATGTCACACGAAAATTACGAAGAAAATCTCCCCCATCCCAAGCTATCCTTTACATGGAAGATTTTTCGAAATTTTCGATCGCTTAAAATGGTCTTAACGACTTTAATTACAAAGATATTTACATGAGAATATGTAAAATTTGTATTTTCTGGAAATAGCCTCTGGAGTCCTCTTCATTCTGAGTGAATTTTGCATAATATACAAAAACCGAGAAGGACATAGTTAAAACGTAAAACTTACTTAAATTTTTTGTTTTTTGTTTTTTTTTTTTTTTGTTTCCCAATACTTATACTTTTCTCAGATGATAAGGCGTCATTTGGCTTTCTCTTTTTCATCTTGGCTGTGCAAATAGAATGGATTTTAAGAAAATGACATAGATTTGACTGTCGCTTTAGCCAAGTGTGCTACCTATTTCCCTTACATCAAGGAAATAAGTAATAACAATTAGTGAAATATTTATCTCAAGTAGCATGAAGTAGGTAGAAGAATAAACTCTTGCAAGAATAGTTTGTTTAGAAATAGGTAGAGAAAGTAATATGTTTTTATAAAACAATAACGTATGTCACTAACAAGTATTTAGCAATTGTTTAAATGGATGTGTAGGTTCCAAGATACTTTTGAACAAAGACTTCAGTTATATTTCCCCTTCATACACGAGTACAGGAGAGGAATCAGTGTGTCAAAAAATTTTGTCGGCATATTTATTAACTTTTACGGTTAGCCCGTTTAAAGTATTCGAGTACAAAGGTATGCTTATGAACTTATGGCAACGGAGGCGTTTTTCCTGTGTTGTTTAGAGATTCAGTAGATGTTATAAATTCTGTTGCATTATATTGCTAAATGAATATAGGTATTACAGCCACAGTTTACAGCACTAATTGACGTTTAGCGTTATGACCTGAGCTTATCTATGTGTCTGTCCATTAGGATCAAGATCCCTCATCATTGGGTATAACCAAATCGTAACTTGTGGATTGAAAATTTGATTGCACCCCTATACCTTTGCTTACTAAATATTTCAAATGGTCATAATCTCGTTCTTGATTGGATCCCTAGCCGTGTTTTCACTTACTACCAGCAGAGTCGCTTGTGTACACCATCGACTAAACAGGAAATTGTAATTTCTATGCATTTCGGAATTGTCAAAGTGAGCGATTAAATAGAATTATAGTTACCTTATGCTACTAAAAAATCTGATGTGTTCCATTCATATGACTTTCTCTATATCTCGGTAACAAATTATTGTTAAACTAATTCTTATGTACTTCATGCTTATCGAGATTAATATTAGAGGCCACGCCTCTCACCTAGATCCCAAGCGACTGTATGTGAGATTTGTGGTGGACAAAGCGGCGCAGGCGCGGGTTTTCTCCGGTTTCCCCCGCCATCGCATTCCACCGGTGCTCCATCTTCATTCCATGTATCATTTGTATCATCGCCTGCGGTGTCACAAGTAGTAAAAGCGGGTGTTAAAACCTATCCTCTATCCTCATTAGTAGAACTGCTCTTTTTGCTTGCTTTCTTGTAAGTAGAAAAGAAACAACGGAATGCACTAGGCTAAAGTGTATTAAAGTGGCTGCCTGTCTCTTTTATAAATTAGTTGATAAATTTCCGTAAGTGGAAATTTTAAGTATTTTAAAAATTGAACCAATAAGAAGGAATATCTAAAAAAAATTGTCAACTCCACTAAAAAATGCATATTTTTTGTGTAGAACGTTTTTGTCTATTTCTTAGGGTTTACTAGTTATGCAAAATTCAGCAAAAATTCATTCATAATAAAGACCTCTTCAGAGGCTATTCCCAGAAAATTCAAGATAAACATTTTATTTGTCATGCTAATATATTTAACATACGGTATTTTAAACAAAATTGTTAGAACCATTTTTGAGAAAATAAAAAAGAATCGAATTTTTTTCATGTAAAGGGTAGTTTGGGGTGGGATAATTTTCCTCAAAATCTTTGTGTCGCATCCCTGGAAGATACTAAACTTAAATACCAAATCTAGTATTTTACCGACTTTTGTTTTTGAGTTATCGTGTTCATGGACGCATACCTTTTTCTACATTTTTTATACAGGAGACCCTAAAACATGTATTTCCGGTGAGGTCTCGGTACCGAATTTTTGGGCGGAGTGCAATACCTTTTCCACTTACGTGACATGTTTAGATGTTAAAGTAATTATAAGAATTACTAATGAATTATAATTATATAGAACATGAAAATTACGAAGATATCAGGTTATATCGATATAATTTTAACTTCAGTATTCATGCTGGAAATTCTGGAGTTAGTGACATATGGTGGATCCTTATAAGTGATATTTAGATGTTAATGTGTGAGCCACATTTTTCCAGCTGTTGCGCTAACCGGAAGATTCACCAGCAAGACACCCCAACACTATTGAAACACCCCATATATAGTAATCGCTAGGATGAACTGTATTATCATCCCCGCGATGCAGGTCGAGCGGATTATCTCGGACAAAACCCTGCTAATGACAAAATATGCTGCGGTTTCTCTTCATCGGGCTTTAATGTTTCATTGGTTATCTCATTACTCGTCCATACTGTTCACCTGAATTCCTGAGAGACATTTCAACACACCATATACTTTGTGAGATAGCTAGCTACCTTCTTTTGTCCTTTTTGACGTTGCCACCTGCAGAGGAGAGAACGTGGAAAAAAAGAAGAGCGATTGTTAATTAACTTAGCGCATAATTACTGTCTGAACATGAAAACTCACATTTTTTACGTTATGACGCAGTGCTTGGAACGCAACAGGTGCATAAATTGCTTCTATATGGCGCGAATATGAGTAATTCAATGAATAAAAGGAAGATTTTAAGTAGCCTACTGTAATTTGGAGAGCATAAAATGTCTTAAGTCACATGGTTGTGTCTAAGTAAAAGGATTCAGCTCGTAGAATTTTAATTGTTCAGAAAACAAAATATTTTATATTGCTTTCTCTGGCACGTATGCAGAATGTACGTGGCAGAGAAGATACTGTATTCCACCCAAAAATTTAATATCGAGATTTTACCGGAAGTACATGTTTAGAAATCTCCTGAATAAAAAATATATATATATATATATATATATATATATATATATATATTAGAAAAAAGGTTCCTTGGTGTGTGTGTGTTTTTTTGTTAGTGTTTAACGCCCGCTTTTACTACTTCTGGCACCGCAGGCGGTGATACTGGTGATACGTGGAATGAAGATGGAGCACCGGTGGAATGCGATGGCGGTGAAAAACCGCCCCTGCGCCGTTTTGATGTATGTGTGTACAGAAGAACTAAAAGTTGGTTAAATACCAAACTTGGCTATTTAAGTAGAGTATCTTCCAAGGATGCGACTCGAAGATTTTCAAGAAAATTCCCCCATCTTCAACTACCCTTTACATAGAACATTTTTCGAAAAGTTTTACTTTCTCAAAAATGGCTCTAAAGATTTTGATTAAAAAACCACTTGTTTAAGCTATGTTTATGATAGGCGATATATATATATATATATATATATATATATATATATATATATATGTATATCTTGAATTTTCTGGGAATAGCCTCTGAAGATTGAGATCCTGGATTACTTATGTTTATCTGGAAAACCATAAGAGACAGACAAAAACTTATTCTACAAACAATATAGATATTAAAAAAACACAAATTAGGTCATATACCCTTTTTTTAATCTTTCATTTAATATATTGGTTTATTCCTAAACATGCAAAGAGAATCGAATCTCAATTGCTTCACATAATCACAGTTTTTAAACAATTTGATATCGCTTTAGCCTAATGTGTTCCTTTATTTCCTTCCTGGTCACAAGGGAAGAAGTAAAAATTCCAATGCTCCTATTGTTTATCTCGATTAGCATGATACAAATAAAAAATAATCTTTTGTAAAGGCAGTTTATTTGTCGAACAGCTAGAGAAAGTCATGTTAATGGAACAAAATGGAATTCGAAAAGTTTTTCCATGTAAAGGAAGTTTAATTGTTGGGATTTTCTTGAAAATTTTGAAGTTTGATATATAAACGAGTTTTTCAGTTATGTTCACATACACGTACATGTACGGGATAAATTATATTTTATTCACGGGAGCTCAAAATGAGTATTTCTAATGAAATCTTAGTATGGAATTTTTGGGCTGAATACCATACCTGTAGCGGAAAACAAAGTAAAAATCACTGGAGAAGTAACTTTGGTTGCAAATAAACACAAGAAGCCTTTCAATGATTGATAAGAACAAGACACTGATATGTAGGACTTCTGGAGCTTCTGGAAAAGGCGTCTACTACGAAGCCTGGAAGAATGCCGTTATTTCTTCATAATGGTTCTCTCTCTGTATTAGGAATCTCTGCAAAAGGTAGACTGGGGAAGTATATTTTGAGATTCTCCCTCTTTTAAGAGCTTTATTTTTTATTCCCCTTCCTTCCCCACCCCCCTTTATTTTTCTTCTTAAAGGGGGAATAAGCTGTCCGAACTGGACTGTATAGGGGATATACACTTTGTTTTCATTAGGAAATCAGGAAGAGCTTCTCAACCAACAAACACAAAAGTACAATCTAGTAGCTTATCTTCTATTCAGGTTTAGAGTTTTATGAGTGGAATATCGGATAAAGTTATCCAAGTAGATAAAGGCATCTTTGTGAAACATATGCCTATCTTATGTAGATGAGAGGTTGGCCTTTATACAAGTGGTCATTACTGTCATACCATCCTTGTGACTCTCGTTATTGGTCTGAGTTTAAATTATACTTCAAGCTCATATTTACAAACTGCAATATTGAGTCCTAACAAGTAATTGTTACCGAGCGGGATGCTGTAGCATCTTTGGGCCGCCTTAGGAAGGTTCTGAATTCAAATCCCATGGGCTGACCAACTGGCTAAGATTCTTTCGTGTTATCTCTCATTCACAAAATTAATTACCGGATAGGATATATGTAACACCATGACTCAAAGCTCCACCTTCAGTTTAAAGCAATAGCAAAACTGAAAATAGATGACAATTGCGGTTGCGCTGCCATCTATCTACAGATAATGTAAGTAGTAGACTGGAACCCTAACCCCGTTTGCTCATCGCAGAGCGAAGTAGTATGGTATGTGGGGATGTGGCCTTGAAGGGCTGGCTGAACTCTTTATCACCTGACTACGGGTGGTGCAGTTAAAGTAGAGGCTGATGTCTGGCTGTACCCGCCATTCTGACTACAGATGGTGAAAGCAGCCAAACTGTGCCACTCTATTGCCATCTGCTCGACACGAAGCGAAAGGCTATTGTCTACCACATTCCGGTAACTAGGTACCCTACGGAACAAATCTGTCGCGATATGGCCTAGAAGTTAAAGCGACGTAAAATAAAATGGATAACAAAAAGAATCTTATGCGATCGATTACATGAATTTCTGTAAATCTCTTAAAAGCTTATTCTTCTATATACGTCTTGCTAATGGATATAAACATAAGCAGAAATTGTCTAATTATCTAATTTCTTATAGGTAGAAAAGAAATAAGAATACATGAAGCTAAAGCCAGAGTCAGATCTTTTAAAAACTGGTTATGTGATTAAAATCCATTCTCTTTGCATGGCAAGTAGTTGACAAATGTGTGTGAAAAAAGTTTGTCTCTTAAAACTGAAATCAATAACAAGAAATATCTCGGAAATGGTTAGCTCCACAAAAAGTTGTATGACATAAATTGTTTCAACGAGTTGAACATTTTTGTGCAGTAATTTTTTTGTCTATCTCCTACGATTTACCAGTTAAAAAGTCATTCAGAATGAAGAGGACGAGGCTATTTCCAGAAAATTCGAGGTATATATTTTATTTGTCTTATAAGTATCTTTAATATACGATGTTTAATCAAAATGTGTAATTTCTTAGAAAATACAATTTCGCAAAAAATTCCATATAAAGGGTAGTTTGCAATTGGAGAATTTTCTTGAAAATGTTTGAGTGGCAACCTTTAAAGATGCCGAACTTAAATATTAAGTTTGGTATTTAACCGAGTTTTCGTTTTTTAATTATCGTGTTCATAGATACACAGGCGCATATATTTTCAAGTGGAATGCAACATTTTCCGTGGACATATACTGTGTACTAAGTAGAAAAAATGAAAAGGTCTGATTTGTCCCATTCACATGACTTTCTCTACGTGTTTTGCAAACAAGCTATTATTGCAAAAGATGATTCTTCGAGATTAGTATGAGTAGAGAGCTTCTTATTACATAGTTCCTGGTTAGTGGAAGGGAAATAAGTGAGGCTAAAACGATAGCCAAATATTTTAAAAGCTGTTGCTTTGCGATGAAATTGTAATTCAGTTTTCTTCTTATGGCCAGTAGTAAAACAAAAGAGATATGAAACAAATGATGTTGCCGTCCTAGAAAAGTAAACATTTTAAAATTGAAACCAATAACAAGGAATATCTTGGAACTGGTTAACTCCACAAAAAATAATGTATATGACAAGTTGGGTGTTTTAACGAGATCTACACGTTTTTTTTTTGTTTTTTTTTGTTTTTTTTTTCTATCTCTTACGGTTTACGTAAAAGTCATCCGAATGTAGAGGTATTCATAGACTATATACATTTAATTCGGCATTTAAGTATCTTTAATATACGGTGTTTTAATCAAAATCTTTAGAACCATTTTTGAGAAAATCAAAATCTTCAAAAGTTGTTTCATGTTTCTGTCTCCTAACGATAGTTATTCAAGTTTGTAATCGGAAATATTTAGAGCAACACTGTACATAGAATTAAATGGAATCCTTTATAAGACGCGAAGTCGCACAAGATATGTTTGCGCGAACTTAAAACAGATTGCGAAATCTTTCAATTCACGAGACATACTCGACAGTTCCGTGCTATCAATAAATGGTGACATATGGGGCTATTTATGTACGTCGCGTTGCCGCATTGTCAGCGAGACAGTTGACTCAGTGTTGCCACTTTAGGAAACTTTTCGGGTGAAAACTGCAGGAATGATCTAAATTCCGTTGTTAAGATTTCTATTAGTATGGATACCGAAGATATTATACAAGAACATTTGTGTTAGGGGTTCAATTTAGGATGTGCCTCAGAAAATTAGAATTTATCTCATAATTTCCATCTAGTACCAAACGCATTATCTATGGACCTTGCACTCTATCGGATATACACTCCCAACGTCGTTTCCGTCACTCTTTGAGAGTTTATACCAATCCATAGTTGCTGGCGAAACAAACATTATAACGAACTGGTATAATGGTCTCATCCTAGGTATCGTCATACATATTTATTCGTGCTCTATATTCGTTTCTCTTTTTACCGGAACCCATAGCTTGAGATCAGATTTAGCAAGACAATACTACTGCTACTGCAGAAGGGGAATTGAGTGGAGGAAGGTGAGGGTTGCAAATCGTGGACTTGCGAACAGTATCGCAGAGCGCCTATGGCAGTGGCTTCGAATACTTAAATATACCACTAAAAATTACGCCGCAATGCAACATTCTTCGTCGCTCGACACGAAATCTCTTGCTTACCACTGTTAAGATTTAAAATAAAGGTACCGTCCCAGCTAGTGCTGCTTATATCTGATTTGAACGTTTTATTTGGTTCAGTTATTATAGTCGGTATGTGCCTTTGAGGATGTTTTTTGTTATAAGAAAAGGAAGGGTATGGAGATCTAATCTTAGTGAGATAAAGAACGAAAATACATGAACTATGATTCTAAAATAGAGGTACCAAATAAACAACCAGTAGACAAGTGAAAAGTGTAATGTAGATAGTGTAAAGTTCGGTATTGTAGAAGAACTCCACTACGTGTGTGGTTTATGTAATAACATGAAATAGAGAGAGAAAGAAATGTTTGCCATCATGTGTGATTGAATTTAAGGAAAGCCCTGGGAACGGATGGGGCACTTGCGCCTCGCCCCAATGCTAACCTCTTTGCCTGCCACCCTTCCAGGAGGAACGAATGAGTTGGAGAAACCACAGGATGCTATAGGCCGCAAGCAGGCCAACTGTGGAGACGCGCAGAGGTCGTTAAAGATTCCAGGCTTGACCTATCACCCCGGCGGGCTGCTCAGAAAAGACTTTCCTCTGGCGGAACCGGGAAGAACTCAACCCACCTTAGGCGGCTTAAAGAAGGCCGCCATCTGCAACGTTAAGAAGAACTTTACAACGAGAAAAAAATTAGCGTCACCTGTCCGTCCCGGATAGACTACTTAAAAGTCTACCTGAAACTTGAAAGGGGAAGCGAAACGGTATGAAATTTGTGGTCGAAGAGAAACCGCCTAAAGAAAAGAGTTTTTAAGGTTGAAAATATTTTAGAAGTAACATTTCGCTAAAGGAAGTCTATCCTTATTTAAACATTCTAAATATCTTAAAATGAATAAATTTACTGTCAACCATTTATAAATATCTTTTCGACTACTTCAAAGAACCAGACCTGGTCTGTCACGAAGAGAATAGTTTATTTATGTGCTGTTTTATCCACCAAGCCCATACAGAACAATCTGTGATTGCCAGTGAGGTTGCTGAAAATCCACTCCTTGCTTTAGACAACTTATTTTATTTTTAGTGTCAGGTTTAAGGCTTGCTCTAATCCATCAAAGGCAGTTAGAGCATTGCATTATGCAGAAGCCCTAACCACAGTCTTGTGTTCACAGGAAAGGCTACTGCTCTCCGTTCTACCACAGCACGTTGCCATGGAGATGAAGGCCGACATCATCTCGCCCGTCGAGGGCCAGTTCCACAAGATCTACATCCAGAAGCACGAGAACGTCAGGTAGGAATTCTGCACTTATCTTAATGTGACACGAAATCATTATTCGTTGTGATGTAGCAATCCAGTGTTCATTCATTTTTAGCAATATCGTAAAGGGAGATATGACGAAATTGTAGCTCTTATGTTTAACAGTCATTTTCATGTGTATAATGGTAGTGCATTTAAACTTTAGGTGGCGTTAATAATATACAAAATATCTTCTTGGCCTTTTTTTTAAGTCGTCCTCCGTGGTGTAATGTTTACCATGCTAGTTTCTAAGGTCGCGGGTTCAAACGTGGCGGAGGACGATGGATTTTTTCGGGCGTAAAAGTCCTTAGCATGACTTTCTTCACAAGGGAAGTAAAGCCGTTGGTCCCGTGTCGGAGATTTATGGCACGTAAAAGAACCTCAAGTCTGATAAAAAGGCCTCTGAGCGAAATTAAGCGGTCTTTCACACCCAATACAGAATGGGACGCTGAGAACCACAGAAGTTAAAGAGCGTCCATAAATAACACTCCATTCCCATTTTCCTTGGCTTTTATTTAAAAAAAAAACTGATGTGTTTTGTTTACATGACTTTCTCTACCTGTTCTGTATGCAAGCTATTCTTACAAAATGATCTTATTACTTGCTTCCTTCTAAGTAGAAGGGAAATAAGGGAATACACTAGGCTAAAGCGAGAGTTAAATACTTTAAAAGCTGGTCGTTATGTAATAAAATTGAGATAATCGATGGCCATAAAAGAAAGAAGACTAGACTTCAATCTTAAAAAAAAAAAAAAGAGAGAGATCTATATTTTCTGTAGTAAGTTTTAGTTTACATCTTCCTGTTTACCATTTATACAAAATTCATCTAGAATGAAGAGATCTTCAGAGGTTATTTCCAGAAAATGCAAGATATATATTCCATTTGCTATGAAAGTGCCGTAAACATATGGCATTTTAATCAAAATCGTTATGGCCATCTTTGAGAAAATCTTTCATGTAAGGGACATTTAGGGTGGGAGGGTTACCTTGAAAACCTTCGTGTCACATACTCTTAACAAATACTGAGCTTAAACATCAAGTTTGGTATTTAACCGACTTTTCGTTTTAGGGGTTGCTGTTCACCATATATACTTTTTTTCTAAAAATGTTTTTTTTATTCAGGGGACCTCAAAACAGATTTCCGTGAAATCTCGGAATTGAATTTTTGGGTAGAATCAATACTCGAGTAGAAAAAGTTAAAAAAAAAAAAAAAACTGTGGATGATAATGTTTCATTTATATATGCGAATCAATATTTGAATAAAATGTAGGTTTGTGGAATATTTTTCTCATACACTGACCAGCAAGGAATGTGAAATTTTATATGCATTATCGCCAACAGTGATTCTATTACTATATGCAATAATTTTGTTTTCTATTTGCTATTGATATTTGTGTAGCAGTTTTCCAATTCCTGGGTTTTATTTTTCCACTGAAATGTTGACATTATAACCTAAAGTAAAAGCAAGTGATTTATAATAAATCATCATCTAAGCGGAATAATTACTGGCATTTTTATTGTGTACTTGATATTATGATAATAATTGAAACACAACTTTTGTAGAGAGAATCAATTTACTCATTGAACCCTGTTCAATTCATTGCTTAATGTAAGCTGTTAATATATTGCTCATATTTAATTATTAATTGTCTATAAACATTGAAATTTAGACATAGGTATAACGTAAGGTAAAATAGTTCATATTACCTTGATGCATGCGTTCAATTTGGCTTACTTGGAAATAAACATGGCATAAAACTGATAATTTAAAAATAAAAATTGGAGAGCTTCAAACTGACGGCGCTGTAGCTGAGTGGTTAGACTGCTCGCATCCCATCAAGGTTCGATCCCAAGCGCTCGCATGTGGGATTTGTGGTGGACGAAGTGGCGTCTGCGGGTTTGCCCCGGGTCATCCGGTTTCCCCCGCCTCTCGTCCCACCAATTGCTCCATCACATTTCCTATCCATCGCTTGCAATTCATCAATTCATCCAACTTAAGTTATAAGCTGGAACTTTGATTTATTTTTCCTTTTAAAAAGTTTGCGTGTGAAATTTTGAAAATGTCCCGCCTTTTCTGCTTCTATGAAAGGTATTTCACAGTAGCAGAAAGGTACTTCATCGATCAATCGACGTTTTTCATAATATATAGAGCTAGCTTCTCTTCTTTCCTCCCTCCCCGCGCTTCCCCGCAAAGCTGCGTAAGACAGATACAATATTGCAGTCGTAAAATTAATGAAGGTATTGTATTATATGTCGCGACTTGGAACGTCGCCAGAGTTTTCTTTCAAAACGCAGAAGACACTGGTAGTACAGATATAACAGAACATCTGTTGAGAATCCAAAGCCGTCCAGTAATATCTGAAATGCACTGCAAGTTGGGGATGAAAAATGCCCTCCCTTCTTCCTCCCTGTCGATTATCGAAACGATTTGGAGCCAAGGATGAAAATAATGGACGATGTTCGGTAACGACTCGGAGCGTAATTTCGGAAAGTAATCAGGAGAAGAAACCAAGTAGAAAGAGAACAGGGGAGTCATGACTGATGTCATTAGGGTGAAACGTGCTCTTCAATTAATCAAACTGAGTCACCCGATGGACCTGTCATTTATACCAGTGCAATGGAATCAAATGGAATTCCTTATTGCTGCCATTAACGAGCTTCTTCGTGCCGTGGAGTGATTATCTTCCAGCTTAGTGAACCTGCCTTCGAATATTTATTCCCTTACGGTACATATAACTTAAGATTATACATTTTGAAATGGAAATGGCTAAAATTTATACCAGCTGTTGCACACAACTTTTGTCACTTTGTCTACCGTGTACTGTTCAAGAAGAAAATTAGGGCATACATTTATAATCAAACCTAATCTGCTGCTGTATTAATATGATAAATATAACACTACTTTGTAAATGTGACTAATATGCGTTTCATATTTTTTTTTTTTTTTTTTTTTTGTTTTTTTTTTTTTGTTTTTGTAGTTGAAGGTTCTTTACTGTGCGTCAACCCAGCTCTGCAAAACTGATCGTCGTTATTTCCTTTCGCATTGTGTTTTGCATGTGACAAAGCTCTAAGCAACAATAGAATAGATGTAAATGCACGAGCCTATTTTACAGGAGCTACTATAATTATTGCCGTTCCAACTGGAATTAAAATTTTAGTTGACTTGCAACAATATATGGTTCAAACATTATTTTTAGCTTTGCATCAATATAAGCTTTAGGTTTTATTTTCCTTTTTACAGTTACAGGATTACGTTTTTGAGAATATCTAGTGTTTTAATAAATTAATTTAATTGAGAGAACGTATGTTATTTTTTATTTAATTAAAATATTTAATGTTCTTAATTTTAGGAGGGATTAGATTTTTAAAAATAACTATAGCATGTTTAAGTTATATGATTTTATGAATGGAATTTGTAATAATTTAAGAATGTTGGAAATTAATTCTTGTCTCTAATTTTTATTTAATTATATGTTAAAATGTTAAATTAAATTTTAAAGTTGTATAAAAGTGTTTTAATTAGTATAGTATTTCATTTATATAATATAGATTAAACTATATTTATTAAAAGGTTACAAGCAATCAAATTGCAGCGTCCATGTATGGGGCTGCAATAAATCAAAATAGGAGTAACATTCCTTACAATGGAAATTCACAGCGCTAGTATTATTAAAGGTGGCCATTCTGATATATGCCTACCTCTTTGTTTACACCCACAAAACGAGATTCAACGACGATACAATAATGACCCTCAGCTGTGGAAGGTATTTAAATTGACGTTTGTAGTTTTAGAAAAGCGGGCTCTGGTTTATGTTGTGTTGACATATACAAATATTGTCCATGAGATTTTGCCAACAGTTTGGACATAACCTATTTGTGACTTTACAGAGTAACATTTCCGCTGATTCATGACATCAGCCCAATCCAGCTATCTGCACATCAACGCTGTTAATTTAGCATGCACCAATGTGAGAGCATTAAAAACACAGCCAGTGAAAAACGTGGGTCGATTATCAGCTACGTGCGTGAACAATAGTGAAGCTGTCGCCAATTTTTCGAGCTGCAGAATGACAAAAGAGCATCTAATGCGTTATTCAAACTTAATTGCCCGTTATCAAACATTTAATTTTTCACTCGTAATGTATTACAAGCTCTATATTGACTGTTTTCATACGCTTTATATTTTAATCGTTTATATAATTACGTTTGCAAGTAATGATAACTTCTGTGAATAATTATGACGTTTGCTTTTTACTTTCTTTAATATTTACTTGTAGAAGTAAAGGAAATATCCACAAATGTGTATCAAATTTCACTGAAACTGTATATTTTATTGCCCCCTGATTAAAATATTGTCTGATTTGTTGCACTCGCATGACACTAAACTCGTTCTTATCAAACTATTCTTAAAAAAAAGCCTAATTATTCTTCTATATGTATTTGTTAATCGAGATAAATTTGATTATAACATAATAATTTACATCTAGGCCTTTAAAAACCAATTGACGCACCCAAAATAGCCTCAAAATTGGCACTAAAGATACTGTTTTAGGCATCTAAAATACAACTTCCTTAAAACTGAAACACTTCCACTTTCTAAATGTATAAAAATTCAATTAATTTATGAGGATTAAAAATTACACAATAACAAAAACAGCAAATTTAGGAAATGGTATGAATAGAAGCAATTTATTATGTCTAAATGATGAGTTTTTTGGCTGGTATCATATAATATGACTTATATGTTAGACAATGACTCTCAAAACTTTTTGATTAGTGTTGAACAAAACAACAATAATTCCAGAATGTCCACGATCAAAGGCGCTCCTTTTTGACAAAGACATGATTGTTTGGCTGCCCATCTACATAAACTAAACATCCTTTCAACTCCAAATTGTATACTTAGTAGAGAAGATTCCACAATGATTATGGCTCCCTTATGAATTGTCAATCTTTGCTACAGATTTGTCATTGTGCTCCTGGGAATCAAGAAGGCAAATGGAAGAACTCCAGTATGCTCCAAATCACTAACCACTTTTTGATTAAATTACATTGGAAATACACCATACACTATACACAATTCCTTGTTACCAAAAACGCTTTAGAGCTCATTTGAAGCCGTCTCCCAAAATGTTGTTTGTAAGCCTTGTATTGTTATAAATACCAATGTAAAATAATTGTCTGAAAGCATTTAAAAAACAACAGAGGAAACGGGAGAAATACTGCCGACATTAGCATATCAACAGTTAATGAAGGTAATGAGGTATTATTTATTCATTTATGTTATTTATTTTGGCTGAGCTACGGCCATTTGGCCTTTTCTTCTGCTTAACTAAATAGAAACCCCTAAATACAATGATAGTACAGATAAAGTATATCCAAATAAGTATACAATAGAAATAACATACACACACATGCAAAGAACAATAATTAATTGAAAATATGCAGAAAATAAGTAAAATTAAAAACTTCATAAAAAGTATTCAAAACAAATAACAAATAAATAATATTTCGGAAATGGCTATAGTCGCAAAAAGTGACGAAATGTGTGCTTTAACGAAAGTTCGATTTTCTCATCTCTTACGGTTTACCAGTTACGCAAAAGTCATCCAGAATGAAGATAACTGCAGAGGGGCTATTCTCAAATATTTGAACATACACATTCAACGAAAATACATGTTTTGAGCAATCCTGAATTTAAAAAAAAAAACTTTTTAGAAAAATGTGTGTGTGTGTGTGTGTGTTGTCTACCTGTGTGGGGCGCATAACTAAAACGAAAATTTTGTTAAATACCAAATTTGTTCACTATCTTCCAAGTTTGCGACAGAAATATTTTCAAAAAATTTTTCCCAGCCCAAACTATCCTTTATACAGAATATTTTTTGAAATTATTCATTTTACAAAAAAAAATAAAGGCTAATACTTTTGATTAAAATGCTATATATTAAAGGTATTTACATAGCAAATACAATATGTATCAATCCGGAATTTTCTGGCAATAGCCTCTGAAGTCTTCATTCTGAATGTGTAAAGTGTAAGACATAGGCAAGAGTTGCTACACAAAAAAATGTACATCTCGTTAAAACACTCAATTTGTCATAGTCTTTTTTATATATATTATTATTCAGCTTTAAAATACTTATCTTCTTATACGGAAAGTCCTCGTCCGTTTCATATCTTCTTTTTTTTCAATCCTGGCCATGGAGAGAAGACCAAACTTCAATGTCATTAGCATGGCGACAGGTTTAAAACATTTGACTATCGCTTTAACCTAGTGTATTCCCTTATTTCCCTTCTTCATATAAGGAAGCAAATATAAGACTATTTCTGTCGATTAGCATGATGTAGATAAAAGAATAATCTTTTGTAAGAAAAGTTTGTTTGCAGAACAGATTGAGAGAGTAACTTGAATGAAGCACATCAGATTATTTTTGAGGATTTCTTTTACACGTCGAAGCTTTGAGAGAACGGCTTAGTGCGCATGGAACGTCTAGATCCAACATCAGAGACTGAATTCTAATGCGCTGGTGAGTGGCTCTTAGCACCGGGCATAAAGCCGATAACCGCAAAATTCAATGCTTGAAAACGGTGCTTAATATCATTTTGGGCCTAAACTGTTTGAACCTTTGAGAAAGTCATCACCTCAGCTTTCTACTTGTGAAACTCGGTCAAAATATAAATTTCGAAAACTAAAGTAACTCTTGCCAGTGATTCATTATTGCCGGAGAAAGTCTTCATCCGACAAATGTGGAAAGTTAAAATAATCTGATGTGCTCCATTCACATGACTTTCTCTGTAACAAATTATTATTAATAAGGTTATTCTTCTATTTAATGCTAAAATATTAGCAGAAACGGTCCTATTATTTAGTTGTTTATAAACAGAAGCGAAATAAGGGAATGCATTAGGCTAAGCCGACAGTCAAATGTTTTAAAATGTGGTTACAATGGGATTGAAATTCGTTTCTTTGCGTGGCCAACGTTGAAAGTTCCCCTATTAGAACGGTTTAAGTATTTTAAAATTGAAATCAATAAATAGGAATATCTCGAAAACGACCAACTCCACGAAAAAAAATGCATATGACATAAAATCTGCGTTTTATCGTGATCTACATCTTTTGTGTTGTAAGTTTTTGTCTTTTAACATTATTGCAAAATTCAATAAAACTCATCTAGAATAAAGAGGTCTTTAGAGACTATTTCCAGAAAATTCAAGATATACATTTTGTTTGGCATGTAAATATCTTAAATATACGGATTTTAATAAAAATCGTTAGAGCTATTTTTGAGAACATAAACATTTTCAAATTTTTTTCCACGTAAAGGGTGGTTTGGGTTGGGGGGATTTTCTTGAAAATTTTCGTGTTGCATCCTTGGTATATGCCAAACTTAAATACCAACGGCCTTTTCGTTTTTCAGCTATGCTGTCCACAGATACACAAGCGGACCTTTTTCTAAAAACATATAATCTCGGTATAGAATTTTTGGGTGCAATACAATGCCATCTTAATACATTATATACATACATAGTACGTTTAGAGAAGCTAATTAGATTATGGGATAAATTCGGAGAGTTTAATTCTTAAACGTTTGATCTCTAAAATATTTTTGTGAATAGCAGACTGACAACTTTTTTTTCACTCTCCCGAGTTCGAATCTTGGTTAGGATGAGTTAACCGGGTAGATTTTTACTTTCTCTAGCACGGGTGTACATACAATGTACATAGTAGCTAGAAAAGGTCCTAAAAATTCGATTTCGAGATTGCACATATCGACCGCATAGCTCAAAAACGAAAAGACCGTTAAATACAAATCTTGGGGCTTATGTTTAGTATCTTGCAAGAATGTAACACGAAACATTTTCCAGTTCCACAATTACTAAAAGATCATACTATCTACCTGCTTCCTATTATAGTGAAGGCTGTGAGGTGAATGCACGAAACCACAGTTACAAAAGTCCGAATTCCATGCGCAGATTCTTTTGAGACACCCATTTTTAATTTATTTATACGTACTATGTACATAGTTTATAGAAAATGTATTGCATTCCACCCAAAAATTCGATACCGAGATTTTACACGTTTTAGAGTTCCCTGTATCCAAAAAAAAGTATTTTCAGAGAAAGGTCCGTGTGTCTGTCAATACGATAACTCTAAAACGAAAAGTTGGTAAAGTACCAAACTTGGTATTTAAGTTTAGTACCTTCCAGGAATGCGACACGAAGATTTTGAGAAAAATCCCCCCACCCCAAACTACCCTTTATATAGAAAACATTTCGAACTTTTTTATTTTCCCAAAATTGGCTCTAACGATTTTAATTAAAGTACCTTATATGAAAGATATTTATATGACAAATAAAATGCACATATTGAATTTTCTGGAATTTTCTAAAGACCTTATTCTGAATGAATTTTGCGTAGCTGGTAAACCGTAAGAGAGAAAAAACCTTATTTCACAAAAAAACGTAGATCACATTAAAGCACACAGTTTATGCCCTATTCGTTTTTTTTTTCTTTAAATTAATAATTTCCGAAATATTCCTCGTTATTTGTTTCAGATGTATTGAAGTGGATTTCATTCACATGACAACCGGCTTTTAAAAGACTTGACTATCATTTTAGGCTAATGTATTTCCTTATTTACAAGGAAGCAAGCAATTAAGACAATTTCTGCTAATATTAAGCTTTTTAACAATAATTTGTTACAGCAATGTAGAGAAAGTAATGTGAATGGAACACATCAGATTTTCTTAATATAGGCTTTTTACCTCAAAAACTACATTCCGTACTTTGAAAGTATTCAATGGTCTCAGTATTTGTTTGAATTGCATTAAACTTGCCAGTTTGTGCAAAGAATCCTGTATAATAGGACAAAATACGTGCTAATACGAATAATAATTTTAAAAATAATTTAATTCTTTGCAAATATTATTAATGTTAGAGATAAATATTTTTATAGGCTTATAAAATGTTGATAAGCTGTTCATCATATTTATTTAAAACATTTTTTCGTAAAATTGTTATTGAGGTTCATGGCACCAATTGCAATAATGTCAACAAGTTTTATCAAACTATACGTGGGATATTTTGATTATGCGACATAGGGTTTGTTCATGTTACGAATACTTCAGAACAATATTAATGTAGACTCTTTAATTGCGACCTATTATGGACACATTCAAAGCCATCTGAATTATGGACTTTTGCTCTGGGGTAACCACGCTTCAGCATTACGAGCTTTTATTCTACAGAAGAAAGCTTTAAGGTTAATTTATGGAGCTTCACCCAGGACTCATTGTAAACCACTTTTTATTCAATCTGGTGTACTTACTTGTATGTCAAGAAAAATATTAATGATTTTACTACCTGTGACAATATACATAATTACCCAACACGGAAGAACTCAAATATTTATATACCTAAAAGTAAATATAGTGTAAGTATAAATAGTTTCTGTTACATCTCACTAAAACTTTTTAACTTCTTACCTATGCACATAAGATATCTTTCGTTTCAGAGCTTCAAGAGGAGGCTCAGATCAATATTGATTGTTAATCCTCATAAATAATTGTATTCAATAGACTAATAAACGATATATCTATCTATCTATTTGCATAATAAAATTTATTAAATACTTGTAACTCTCAAATTATTTATTCAATGTGAATGAAATTGAGTGAGTATACATAATAATCAAACAGCAATACAATCACAGTGGAATTATCAGAAAAATTCATACAGAAATGTAGAACTTTGAAAATTCACTCCCAGAGACCCTTAGAGACCTATTCGTACACTATTGTATAAGAATATGCTCTATGGTTGCCAATTCAAAAGCAGCATCATTGCCGCTGTTCCTGTTGGAAAAAAAATCTGATGTACTATTCACGTGACTTTCTCTGCCAGTTGTAATATATTTGTGGAGGCCACGACGTTGTTGTGTCAGTATAATGCTATCAGATGAGTCTACTTGGAGTTGGTCGAGGGTTAATGCCCGTGAAATTCTCTGCATTAAAAGTGTACATACCTTGCAGATGCCCTTTGTTGCACTGGCTAAGCTCGACCTTGCTCAGGGGGGAAAGAATGACAAAGGTGTGTAACACTTTTTGTAGACTCAAATAAAAGAGAAATTTCTCATAATTTCACTGTACATTTCGTTTATTGATGAATTGTTAATTTGAGGCACTAACCCTACGAGCGACTCCCGACATAACCGATCGCGAACTTGATGAGGTAGTTTTATTTAAGTGCTAATTCCATTTGTCCGGAGTTTTTTTTTTTTTTTGTAGTGTTTAACGCCCGCTTTAACTACTTATGGCACCGCAGGCGGTGACACTGACGATACATGAATGGTGATGAAGCACCGGTGGAATACGATGGCGGGGGAAACCGGAGTACCCGAGAAAACCCACCCCAGCGCCGCTTTGTCCACCACAAATCTCACATGCGGTCGCTTGGGATCGAACCCCGGCCGTCTAGGTGAGAGGCTAGTTTGTACGGAGCTGTTATATCTTTACACACGTCACCGTAATCTTGAGTTTCACGGCCCGTAATAACTTTCCGTCCGATTAACTGATAACACTCCGATTTCCTAAACTGAACGCTGCGCGATTTCTTAGTCATATTTCTTGAACGTGGTTTCCTACATCGTCTTGTTAGCTACGTTGTGAGCATTACTAGCCTTGTTTAACTTATACGTGATTCCTACCTTGTGAACCATGTTTCTTATACACACATCATTTATATACTAAAAGGTCCGAGTGTTGCCCTCCTTTTTGATTGGATGGAAAAAGGCGGGTATCGAGGATTTTTCTTTATTTTACACCCACGTGACCTTGTTCTACAATGAAAAATTCCCTCTTTCAAGTTTTAAAAGGGATGAGCCTTTCTTCCTCTCAAGGGATGTTATTTGTGTCCCTAATGCACTAAAATTCGTAGCCTTGAAGAATACAAAGGGAGTTTCTACATGCTATGGTACTGGTTCTACTGAGCATATCTTTCCTATGTTAAATATTACAAACTAATGGTTAAACTAATAATATATGCGTCGTGCTAAAATACTGTCGCACAGTTTTGCAAACATAACTACTGTTGTAAAAGATTATTCTTCTATTTGGTTCGTATAATAGAGATAAACATTAGCCTAAACTGTCTTATTACTTGATTCCTTATAAAAAGAAGGGAAATAAGAGAACACACCAAAGCGATTGTCAAATCTTTTAACAGCTGGTTGCTATGGAATTTAAATTTAAATTCGGTTCTCTTCGCTTGAGTAAAACAAGAGAGATGAAACGAATGAAAGGTTGCCGTTTTGGAAAAAAAAAACTTTAAATATTATAAAATTGAAACCAATAACAAGTAATATTTAGAAAATGGTTAACTTCGCAAAAGAAATGTATTTGGCATAAATTGTGTGTTCTTACAAGATATACATTTTTGTGTAGTAAGTTTTTGTCCTCTTACGGTCTACCAGTTGTGCAAAAGTTACCCAGAATGAAGAGGTATTCAGAGGCCATTCCCATAAATTACAAGATGCATATTTTGTCATGTACCTAAATATCTTTAATATACAGTATTTTAATCAAAGTTGTTAGAGCCGTTCCATGTAAATGATGGTTTGAAGTGGAGGGATTTTTTTTATAGAAAATCGCATGCTGGGAAGACGATATACTTAATTATCAAGTTTGGTATTTAACATATTTTAGTTTTTGAGTTATGTTGTTCACACAGAAACACACACACACACACACACGCACGTGCACACGCACACACATTATTAATACAGTGGACTCTAAAACATTAATTTCTTGGTATCGAAATGTTTGGTGGAATTCAATATCTGTTCTACCTAAGTAGAGAAAGTAATAACGCAATGCTATTAGTTGTCCACTTACTAATAACGTCATAAATGAAGCACACATTTCATGGTCTAATGTGTTTTGAACGGTTAGAAATATGTCTCTGCGTGTTTACATATATCACACCACCTCTATTTGGGCAGGGCAAAGGAGGGTCAACCGCGTGACCTGTTAACTTAAATAACCGAACGTAAGATAGAGAATAATATCCATCTTAAAAACATTGTGAAAATTTCCTAACGAACATGACTTTAGAAACTAGCGAGAAAAGTGCAAATTACTGGATCATCACATCGTCCTCAAACCTTAATGCAAATTTTTGCACTTATTCACCTCACATAAAATTCCGTAGCCGCCAAGATATCAAAGGCTTCCACGAAAATTAAGGATTCCAGGCGCTTGCTTGAAACCTTATAAGCCTTGTTACATTCTAATTAGATATCAATTTGTGGTTATCTAAATTTTGCGTTTATCTCTATAATTGCGTCATTATCCTTTAATGGTGTAATTACCGACTTGGTACGGCTGATTTAAGAGCCTGCACGGATTGATCCGCTGGGTTCTTCCGGAAGTGGAAGATTTTGCTTCCATCACGTAATGTATTTGCAAGACATTGCGTTTCCCTTATCGCAGTTTCATCTGCCAAGGGGAAGTGTGTTGTAATTAACTTTACATGCAGAGTCTCTGTGATAAATGTCCTAATTGGAAGCATCTATTGGGCGTGGCATGTAACATTGTTATTTATTGGAGTTTCCCCACGGGCTGTTATATTCTTAAACCTCTGCTTAATTACGGCGAGTTGATGAAACCAGGCGTGGGGCGTCAAAGCTCTCATAACGTCATCACTTCAGTTCAGGCTGGGTAACCTAAGCTCACACTCCCCTGGCTATGTATCGGATAAATATTTGTACAGCATAGAAAAGTTTCATCTTCTGTCACCACATTGGCTAATGAAGTATAAGGGGTCGGCTGATAAGTCCCGCGCCTCACTCAGATATGGTGCCAGTAGGCCAGTTAGACGATAGCATCGTGAAGTTTTACTCTAGACTAGCTTGTATCCATAGTTACAGGTCAATAGCTTGTTTAGTTTTCGAATGACAGCATTTTAGAGTTTTCACGAAAATGTAGGATTAGGAAAAACGAGTAGTGATTAAATACTACCATTTGAAAGGCTTAACGCCTAAAAAATCAAGGAGGAAATGGACAGTACATTGAAAGACTCTATCCCTTCATATGCAATGATTAAAAGATGAGTTGCAGATTTTAAAATGGGGCGTACGAGCACTAGTGACGAGCCTCGCTGTGGACGCCCTGTAGAAGTGACAACTCCAGAGATCATTGAAAAAATGCATCGTTTAGTACTGGAAGACCGCAGATTAAAGTTGTTTGAGAAAAAAATCAAAATAACGTGCAGGTAATATTTTAAGTAATGTTTTGGGCTTTCACAAGGTCTGTGCAAGATGGGTGCCACGTTTGTTGACACCTGATCAAAATTTGCAAAGAAAAACTGTTTCTGTTAAGAATGTGGAGCTCTACCGGAAAAATCTCAGTGAATTTTTGAGACGGCTTATCACCACGGATGAAACTTAGATACATCACTACACTCCAGAAAGTAAATCACAGTCAAAACAGTGGATTGCGCCGGGTGAACCAACTCCAAAAAAGGCAAAGTCAATTTTGTCAGCTAACAAGGTTATGATGAGTGTTTTCTGGGATGCACAGGGAATTATTTTTATTGATTACTTGAAAAATGTAAAAGTATCACTGGTGACTACTACGCAAGCTTACTGCAACGTTTGAGTGATTAGCTGAAAATAAACATACCTCATTTGGCAAAAAGAAAAAGAAAAAATCCTGTTTCATCACGACAATGCTCCGGCCCATGATTCAGTCATTGCAATGGAAAATGTGCGAATTAAATTTGGAATTGCTTGAATATCCACCCTATTCGCCAGATCTAGCACCCATGTTACCAAACCTCAAATAATTTCTTGGAGGACGAAGAGTTCACAGCAACGAGGAGGTTATTAATGCGGTAAACAGCTATTTTGAGGACCTTGATAAATCGCACTACAGAGATGATTTAATTAAATTAGACAACCGATATGACAAATGTATTAGCCTTTCTGGAGATTATGTTGATAAATAAAGCACTTTTTTTTAATGCAGTTTTCATTGAGAGGCCCGGGACTTATCAGCCGACCCTAGTAAAAGAGTTTAAGAGGAGGATGGAGATACAGGCCATTCATCGACTTCAATAACTTTGTGTTATTGGAAGATTATGCATACAGTAGTGGCAAAAGTTCTGGACACTTTTTGGTTAAATTAAGGCAATAAATTGTTGAAATTCGGAAAATCAACAATGTGTATGACATCTTATTGACATGTATACCAATTACTACACATAACTTATATTTTTGCCATATATCAAAATTCTAACATGCGGTATATATGTATGTATCTATATTTAATTTTTCACAACTTTTTTCAATTTTCGCCTTAACGTTTACATCACAAAATTGCATTAAGATCGTATTGAGCATTATTCTTATTTGATAAAGTGTACCAGTAAATGTTACATAATACATTATTGAACCTTTTACCACAAACTGGAACTAATTTGGCCTTTAATTGGTTAATTTGGAACAACTTTTGAAAATATATTATTTTATGAATATATAAGTATATATTTTATTTTATATTATATCTAATGTGAAAATTACTATTACAGCTACATGTCATAGTAGAGGAACTCAAAATTTGGAGAAATGTATTAATTTTTGGGGTTATGACACTTCAACACCATGAACATTTTAATTTTAAGTATACAAGATTTCCACTAGCCGTCTCGGTAATGTGGGGTTAGCGTGTCTACCTCCATTTAACAGGACTACTTTAGTATAAGTGGTAAACCATAAGAGATAAACAGAAAGTTGCTAAACAAAAAATTCAGAGCTCGTTAAGCCACACAATTTCTCATCGTGTTAACCATCTCCGATTTATTCCTTATTATTGGTTTCAATTTTAAACTACTTAAACTTTTCTCAAGCAGCAAATCAACTTTCTTTTCCTATCTTTTTGTTTTACTCCCGAGAACGTAAAAGATAACCGAATTTCAATTGTTTCACATAGCTAAAGCTCTTAAAAGATTTGACAAGTCAGCGCCTGGGGTCAGACGTCTGTTGAACAGAGCCCTTAGGCCAACACAGAAGCTAAGATGAGTGATCAGTCCGATGTCTGGTATGAAAGTGAAGAAGTAGATGATATGAAATGACGTGAAATATATTGAAGGAAAAATGATCATGGAGCAATGCTTGAATGAATGGAGGAGAAAAGCAGGAATCCCGAAGAAAACCCACCTAGCGCCACAAATTCCACAAGGGGTCCCTTGGGATCGAACCTGGGCCGTCTTGACCAGAGGCTAGCGGTTTAACAACTAATCCGTTTTAATATTTGATATTTCAATCAAAATATTTGGAACCATTTTTATTTTTTTCACTTTCATTTGTATAGGTCCGTTTAACTTATACTCATATCAGGGTCTTTGCTTTAGAAACAACTGCTAGTGTTTTCTGGCTGAACTGTAGGGTTTACTTGCATTAATTATTTCCTATTATACTATTAAAAAAAAACACACACACACACACATAAATGCACTTTTACTTGCATACTTCCAGACTCTGTGTTGAATAGGGAATGGTTCTAGTTAAAGAAAAATTGCCCGTGCCAGCCCGGAATCCAACCTAGGACCTCTGGGCGAGAAGCCAGAAGGATGACTACTCGACCGCAGAAGCAGTCTTAAAAATCCTTGTGTTACATCTTTGAAAAGTACTGAACTTAATCACTAATTTTAGTATTTATCTGACATTTCGTTTTTGAGTTAGGCTGTACATTGGCACACACACGTGGACTTTTTTACTTTCTGTAGCGTTATTTACATAGAAGAAAGTTTTGTATTGCACCTAAAAATTCGATATCGAAATTTCCCTGAAGATAGATGTTTTGAGGGACTGAATTAAAATTATTTTATAGAAAAAAGTCTGTGTATGTGACAGCATAACTCAAAAACGAAAAAGACGGTTAAATACCAAACTTGGTCTTTAAGTTTAGTATCTTCCTAGTATATGATAAAAATATTTTAGGAAAAATTTCTCCACCCCAAATTACCCTTTAGACGGAATATTTATTTGAAATTTTGAAATGTTAGATTTACTCAAATGGCTCTAACGATATTTACATGATAAATAAAGTGTATATCTCGAATTTGCTAGAAATAGCCCCTAAATACATTTCATTCTAGACGACTTGTTTAACTGATGATCCGTAAGAGATAGACGAAAACTTACTGCAGGAAAAAATGTAGATCTAGTTTAAACCACAATTTATGTCATGTATATTCTTTTTGTAGAGTTAATTGTTTACGATATATTCTTTGTTATTTATTTCAGTTCAACTTTTCTCAATCGGGAAGTCATCTTTCATTTCAGCTCTATTTTGTTTTACGACTGACCTTTGCAAAGCTAATCGAATTTCAATTGTTTCACAAGCGACAGCGACTATCGCTTTAGCCTAGTGTGTTTACTTATTCCATTTACTATAAGGAACTAACTAGTATGACCATTTCTGATAAAGTTTATCTTGATTAACATGAAGTAGATAGAAAGCATAACACATCACTTTTTTATGAAACCGAATGCATATTTTGTTAGAAGTCTTGCACAACTCCCGTTGCTGTACAGTTTTATTCTCTTTGGCTAGCATCATTTACGAAATGCAGATGTTGTCAAGATTGATGCTTGCCCATTTGCGAACATACCGAAGAAGAGTTTATATCGACTTGTGTAGTCTGATTTATGCGTGATGTCAGTGCAGTTTTATAGCATATTCCATTAGGCTATCTCGGATGTGTTCTACGAAGAACTTGGCCATTTCTTACTCGCATTATAGAGGATCATTTGCAGCAAAAACGAGTGATACAAACCGGAAATGTTGCTCATATTCCGAGCTTTATGTTGGCAGTATTCGAAGCTCAAGCAATAGTTCCCTTCAGAGGCTGGTTGACGTTACGAGAAAGAGAGGCGACATCGTTTTAATGTTTTTGGCATCAAAACACACATCTGTTGAAAGGTTGTTTAATGCTGTAAACAAACAATGGAAAACCTAGTTTTATGCTTACGATATAGTTACCTTTGTTTTCCTTTTGCGAAGTGCACTGACTTGAATAGTGAATCAAAGTTATTAATTTTTACTGTATCTCCCACATATATGTAGTATATAATAAGTAGTGGGGCGGCGCCGATGAGTGGTTAGACCGTTCGCCTCCCATCTAGGCGGCCCGGGTTCGATCCCAAGTTTCCGCTTATGGAATATGTGGTGGACCATGCGGCTTGTGGGCTAGAGTGGTTAGACCACTCGTCTCCCACCCATGGGTTCGATCCCATGCGCCCGCATGTAGTATTTGTGGTGAACGAAACGCCAGCTGGGCGCTTTTTCTCTGGGCCCTCCGGTTTCCTGCCCTCATCCCACCAATTATTCCATCATCGCCTTTCCAGTCCAGTGTGATTGGCAGGCTGAGGGCAGCCCGAGGTGTGTTAGACGTGTCCCTGTTCTCAGAGAGAACTTAACCACGTTCTGACGGGATTGTGGGTTTTGTAGGATGGTGGGTGTGTATTGGGGTTGTGGAGTGACAGGAGGAGGCGAATATTGCTCCTCGACGGTTGCCTTGATGGTGCAACGGCCCTTGTGCACCGCTGGTGTGTTTTTATCAAAATGTTTCTTGAGATTAAATTTTGAATCCAAGCAACTCTTGAAGGATAATAAGGAGCTTAGCCGTAGCAGCTGTTGGATCGCCTTTCCTATTATCCCTTTCGCTTTTATTTCATATCATCCACTTCCTCCCGCTCATGCCTGGCTACGGACGGACGACATGTTCCAGGTTTTTCATTCTGTGGTTGCGTGCCATTGGCTCACCAACACGGTTCTGGCCCCTAGGTGCCCCTTGCAAGTCATAGGGGGGATGTCAAGTCGGAGAGGGTAAGCCGGCTACGAAAAAGTCTAACAACCCAAACTTCGCTTTACATGGAAGTTTATTCGAAATGTTCGATATTCTCAAAAATGGCTGTAATTTTTATTAAAATACCGTATATTTATCTCCGATGCAGTTTTGTTGTGTTCTAAGATGTTCCTGGCTATTTATTGGTTTCAATTTTAAAATAGTTGTACTTTTCTCAAACAGAAAAAAACCGGCGGAGGACGATGGATTTTTTGGGCGTAAAAATCCTTAGCATGGCTTCCTTCGGAAGGAAAGTAAAACCGTTAGTCGTGTGTAGTAGATTTACGTCATATAACATGAAGTCCGACAAAGAGGCCTCTGAGCAAAATGAAGGGGTCTTTCACGCCCAGTATAGAATGTGGCGCTGAGAGCTACAGTAGCTAGAGAGAGTCTACAAATAAAACTTAATTTCATTTCAAACAGAAAACATCCGCATTTCTTTTGTTTTACCCCTGGTCATCAAAGAGAACCGATTTAAATGGCAATCGCACAATGACAGCTTTTAAAAATTCGACTATCGCTTTAGACTAATGTATTTCCTTGGTTCTCTTTTACTGTTAATAAACTAAGTACATAATACGACTATTCTGCTAATGTTTATCTCGATTAGCATGAAGTAGATAGAAGAATGGTCTTTTATAAGAATTTTGTTTGCAGAATAGGTAGAAAAAGGTCATGTGAATGGGACATCCGTTTTTTTAACCCAAAAACTCAAGACGTAGTGTCCCCTCTGGTTAGGCAGGTGAATGCTTTTTTTTATACAACTCATTTCTAAAGCTAAGAGAATATACTTATCTAGAAAGAGGAGTGCTACGTAGTGATCATGTTCCTCAGCAGTAAGGTCCTCTTTTTCTGTAAGAATACATTTACTCTCATAGTCATTAGTAACAAAAGATACAAAAGGTCGCTCTCAAATGCCACAAAAATTTGACAAATGAAACAAAGAAGAGAGACGACGCTTTGAAACGTGCCCCGTAATTAAATTTACCACAGAAAGTTTCCCGTGCTATGAGTTGGGAACATGAGAAGAATAAGGTAAAGTTAGATGCGGGACTTCAGTCTTCCACACAGTTCCCTTCTCACGTCGCGTCGCGTCGCGTCGCGCCTGTCAAGGTTCGGTTCCAGCGTTAGAGAGGGTATTCAAGTGCACAAGCACCTCTGTCTTCCTGTCAATAAAATTACACCTGCACCATCCTAGAAGTCACAGCTCTACTGCTTGCTTGTGCTTTCATTTTATTTCAAGAGGAGAATTTCTACTTCAGATGTTTCAAAAGCGTTCTGTCTTTTATCGCTTTCTCTATCATAGTAGAGGAAGTGTTGCACCCCAAAACTACTTAGGCTATATTCACTATACATTTCTGTGTCACAGAATGTGATAAAGCCTTTGATTACGTGCTGTGATCACATTAAAGCTGTCCAGTATATCGCAACGTCAAACCTTTTATCACTCTTGAAATAGAACTTTTAAAAGCATATCCAACAGTTAACACCATGCACTTTAATTATGGTTCCTATTTTGTTCTGTAATCATATTGCATATTTATAAATAAATTTACTTTAAGTTTCTATTAATTTCATCTGCAACATTTTCGTATAACCTAACCTAAAACTTAACCTCAATAAGTCCTTTTCGTAAGGACTTTAAGTAATACTACATTTATGAGTATGAATAACAAAGCCAGCAGCAAAAATGATAATTAATGACTTTCAAAATAACTTTAATTTTGTTCTTCTAAATATTGGCTTGCCAATCATTTAAGTTTTTCCTCACATTATTATTTGCATATCCTTCACGCACTTCATAATGACTTCTGCTATGCTTTTATATATTCCCAGTCTTTGTATATTATATATATATATGATTATGTTTTGAATTGTGAAGCATTTCATGTGATTCATCATAGGAAATGAGCGGTCTGTAGTAGCCACTAATGTCTGCCATTTTATTTTTTAATCACAGATGTGATCAGAGGTGTAATGTTGGTTATCACTTTTATCACAAAAGTATGTCACAGCTAGATGGTATGTCAAATGTGCTATGTGAGCCTGTAAAATGCTTTATCATGTATATTTGATATGTAATATCTATGTAAGATGGGCCTTAGACACTGGGATTTTAGCTATTGCTTCTTTGAGGCTCCCTGAATAAAAAATCAGATGTGTTCCATTCACACACTTTCTCTACATCACTGTAACAAATTATTGTTAATAATCTTATTCTTCTATCTACAGCATCCTAATCGAGATGAACATTAGCAGAAATGGTCTTATTACTTGCTTCATTGTAAGTAAAAGGGAAATAAGGAAGTACCATAGTCTAAATGGATAGCTACATCTTTTAAAAGCCAGTTGATTGAAGTCCTTTGTTTGTATAGACAGGAGTTGACAAATTCCCGTATGAGAAAGGTATAAGCATTTTAAAGCTGAAACTAAGAACAAGGAATATCTCAAAAACGGTCAACCTCACGAAAAAAATGTATATAACATAAACTGTGTATTTTAACGAGTTCTACAGTTTTTCATAGCAAGTTTTTGTCTCTCTCTTACGGTTTACCAGTTATGCAAAATTCCGCAAAATTAGATGTCTTCAGTCTATTCCCGAAATTCAAGATATACAGTTTGTTTGCTGGTAAATATATTTAATATACGAAATTTTAATCCAAATCGTTAGAACCATTTTTGAGAAAATCAAAATGTTCAATGTAAAGGGTAGTTGGAGGTAGGAGAGAGTTCTTGAAAATCTTCGTATCGCATCCTTGGATGATACTGAACTTAAATACCAAGGTTGGTATTTAACGAACTTTTCGTTTTTTACATATGCTACCCACAGACACACGCAGACATTTTTCTAAAAATGCTATTTTTTTATTCAGGGGGTGTCAAAATATATTTCTGGTAAAATATCAGTATAGAACTTTTGGGTACAACACAATGGCTTCTCTATACAGTATGTACACAGTACGTGTAGAGAAAGTAATATCATAAATATATAACATAATAAAATTAAATATTAAATTATATAAATAAAATAATGTGAAAAGTAATATGGTTAAATACATATAAGTAAATTGCATTATCAATATGCAGAATGAACTTATTGTAGTTGATATACAACTTAGTGCTGGATGCCAGTGATGTAGTTTATAGTGTAGGATAGGAAGCAGCTGGACACCAGTTGCAAAGTTGCTGGTTTTTCAGTAATGTTTCTGTTTTAGTATACTTTATTTTTATTATATTTTTTTAATTCATATACATATTAACTGTTTTTATATTCTAGTTCTCTTAACTGGTATTAATATTAAATTTTAGTTTGTATTTTAGTTAATTATCTAAAAAAATCAAATAATATATCAATTTTAATGACTGTTTTTGGATAAGAATTTAAAATTTGAATATATGCTCCGGGGTAGCATATTCGGATTTTATTTATTCAGTTAGTTTCTTGAAAGTAGAAGAGAAATAAGAGAATACACTAGGCTAAAGCGACAGTCGAACGTTTTTGAAGCTGTTGCAATGGGTTCTCTTTCCATGGTCAGGAGTAAAACGAAGGAGAGATACAACGAATGATCGTTTCCCGTTTGAGAAAAAATTAAGTATTTTAAAATTTAATCTAATAACAATATCTTGGAAATAATTAACTCTACACAAAAAATGTATATTACATTAGTGAGATCCACATTTTTGTCTAGTAGGATTTTGTCTATCTTTTACGGTTTACAATTTATGCAAACGCAGTTTAGAATGAAGGGGTCTTCAGAGGTTATTCCTAGAAAATTCAAAATATGCATTTTAATTGTCATGTAAATATCTTTAATATAGATAATTCAATTAAAATCGTTAGAGTGGTTTTTAAGAAAACCAAAATTTTCGAAAGTCTTTCCATGTAAAGCGTAATATGAGGTGGTGAGTTTTCTTGAAAGTGTTCGTGTCGCATCCTTGGAAGATATAACTTAAATACCAAACTTGCTACTTAATGGACTTCGTTTTTGAGCTAGTCTGCCCACACACTCACACAAACACACACACGAGTCTTTTATAAAATTGCTTTTTTGTCGATTCAGAGGATGTCAGAACATATATTTCCGGTGAAATCTCGGTGTCGAATTTTTGCGTGGAATACAACACATATTCTGCCTACTATATACATTGTTCACACGTGTTAGAGAAAGTAAAAATAGTTATAATTTCAACCCAGCATTTACAGTAGCACGTAGTTTATTTTGTGCACGCACACACACGTGAATGTAATTAATAGAAACGCAAGCATGTGTTAACTTTGGTTAGTACAGACAGCTCTTGCGTCCATGTCGTTTTACGTTCTCTTTGTGAAGCGAGCAGCGACAGATGACAGCCTCTATCTGTTTCTACAGCACACCTGCATAAACGCTCCCGACGATTGTGAAGAGTTTAAAAGGATGAGCGGAAATGGTACTGTTTGATGTCGTCTGTGTGGGCGCGCATCACCCATTTTATCTTGGGCCCGCGGGCTGTTCTGCAGCTCAACATTTTCCTTCTGGTTAAAGCCACAAGACCGCTTAATTTCTCCTCGCTAGATAGTGAAACTGTTGGAATGGATGAGGTGCAGCCAAAGCCACGAGAAAGGGCTTTTCTTGTGATAATGGAGGGAGTATTGTTTCTGTTTCGAAAACTGCACTTCGTCTGGCTACTACACGGGATCCAGAGAGAGAACGGTGTAGGTAACCCTTGACAGCCTGTTCCCAAGCCGTGCTACCTCCGTGAAATTCTCTCTAGCACATATGTACCTCTAAAGTATACAGTAAATAGATAAGGTATTGTATTGCACCCAAAATTTGACACAGCTATTTCACCAGAATAACATGCTTTGAGGGCCGCTGAATACGAGAGGCGTTCAATAAGTCCTTAAAAATCCAAAAAATTACACTGGTAGCATCGAAAAGCGTTTGTTTTTAGTAACCGTCGTCTCTTACTCGATGACAGTTAAAGTTTCAGCTATATCCATCACGTTGTTTCGTTGCCATAAGCGTTTGAATCAACAATCTTGTGCTTCTTTAGAAAGACGAGGAAAAAAACCGAGTTTCGTGCTGTGATTCAAATACTTCTATTTAAAAGACAACACCGAAAGAGATAAAAAGCAACACATCTGCTCCGGCGTTTGTAACAATTTACATTTGGATAAATGAATTTAAACGTGCCCGTACATCCACAAATGTTGACTATCGTTCCGGACGTCCAATAGAAGTGACTTCCTCCGAAATCATTGACAAAATCCAGGATATGGTTTTGAGTGATCGACGGATCAAAGTTCGCGTATAGGCATATCATAAGGTACAATGCCCTCAATTTTGCACCACAATTAGGTCTGACAAAGGTCTCGGCGAGATGAAAGCCACGTTTGCTCTCTCAGTGGAGAATAAACGAATCGATTCGGAAGGTGGTTTGGCACTTCTCCGTCGCAATCCTGACGAGTTTCTGCGTTGATACATACCCGTAGATGAAACATGGATGCACTACTACACTCCAGTGAGAAATGTGGGTTTTTAAAAGCTCCGATAAAGGCAAAGGTGGTGAAATCTACATCTCGGTTTTTTGAGATGCACGCGAAATCATCTACATTGCTTACTTGCAGAAAGGAAGAACGATAAATGGAGAGTAAATGCGTCGTTATTGCACCGATTGAACTGAGAGGACATCTGCCAAACAGGACCTTCCGAAATCCTACTTTTTGGAAGGCTTAAAACAAAGAAACGCTGGGAAAAGTGTATCGAGCTAAAAGGAGATTATGTTTAAAAATAAAAAGGTACCAAAAATGTGTTTTACTATCTTTTTCTAAAGACTTATTGAACGCCCCTCGTGAAACTCTGTGTTCCAATCATATGACCTTATCTACCTGTTCTTCGAACAAACTGTTCTTATCGGAGATTATTCTGTTATCTACGTAATAAATTAATTACTAATTTGTAGTTGTTTTTCAAAGGGTTTTCTAACAGTTTCCATGTTACTTTCATTTTTAGTCCTCGTCGTTCTTTTACAATGTTTTGTGCTACACGTTTTTAGACGAGGAGGCTTATATAAACCCTTCCACTAGTTGTAACATAAATACCACTGAGTTATCTTCAGCTATACTAGTATTTACATCTTCCTCCTCCCTCTTGTCATCATCATCATCAGAAGAAGAAGATGATGATGATGATGATGATGATGATAAAATTGCTTCATCAACTTGCTCACACACAGTATTTTGATCTTCTGTTTAACTCGCTGCATCATCAAATTAAAATCAGAAACTGTTGCATTTTCAAATATATCCGTAATTTCTTTGTCGTCAAATGATGTCGAGACATTTTGAAGTAACTTGGCAATATCGTGTACTAAGTTAGCTCTAAAATGAAATGATTATAAGAAATAATATTACTATTGATATTCAACCAATTATTCATGACTGCACAACAGGCAGACTCAGTACTGAATAAGTGAAAAGTAATATGACGACAAACTGCCAGTCCAAACAAAAATGAGAACAGTAATATAAACGAACTCCATTATTGATACAAACCATTGTTACATCTCATCATAAGAACTACGGATGGGGGTTACTTTATGACCTCATTGACATTTTTTTTGTTTCTCAAAAAGAACAACAACGAAAACTTTGAAACAATTAGGCAGTCAATAACAGATAGGTAATTAGTAACTGCGTGCCTTTAATCAAAAACAAAACAAAACAAAAATAATAAAATAAAATACAGATTTTAAAAAATTACAGAAATTGGAATAAAGTAACCCTCCGTTGGTATTGCTAGGGTTAATAGTAGAAGGGGAATTACCTCATATTCACCTCTAAGAACCGGGAAAAGCAAGAATTGGTCTGTGTATTTAAAATCACCAACTTATTAAATGAATTGACAATCCAATACGTTATAAATTAGTAACCAACGTTACAGCAGTAGGAATGAGAAAGTAGTGCATCTAAGAACTAACATAGGCTAGAATTCAAAACGCAATCAAGATATTTTTTTTAAGAACATAATGTGTTTGGAAAGTTGAATGAATTTATTGGTTTGCGAATATTGGAAACTAAATTGAATAGGACGAAGTGGTTGTTGAGGTAATATGTTTTGGTAATATCTCCAGAATTGATTTATGAATGTTGCTTTTAATTGTTCTACAGATACGCTTCAGTGAAGATAGATTTGCGTCATCTTAGTAATGCTTGGTGCTGTATTCCAATTTGCATCATGTCTGGTATTGTTCTCAAGATAGATACCGAAGCCTACTGATACTATGTCTATTCAGCAAAATGCTGACTTCATCCGATAAATTCACATTCCTACAAACGTATTACAGGATAAACGACAGTAATTGGTCGATATTCGTGACGTGGTTAAACTTATTGTTCGTATGGATGGAATAGTCAGACGTAATAGACAGTTTCCTAATAAAAAATTGTAAACATTACATATTCAACTGTATAGGAAAGTGAATGGTTGCCTTATGAAGAAAAAGATGTTTACGGACGAAGTTAAGCTTAAAACGGAATATCGAAATAAACTCACCTCCCCTAAAAAAAATTGCACTTACGTTGATGCATATATTTCATACTGTATCGAAATGCGCTATACATATTGTACTGCATATTAGGATGGACATGGACATAGTTATACGTTTCATATATTCATTGCAGGACCAACAGTTTAGATTTGTATTTAACAGTTAAAAAGAATGCTAAAAATGGTGGGTGTTTGAAACAAAGATCGCAGATATATAACTATGCTTAAGCAATGAGGCAGTTATTAAGACATATTCAAATTTTAAAGTATAGAAGCGTTAAATAATGCAATATGATAGAAATATGATTATGAAAAGTTATTCTCGTTGTAGATTTATCATTATGTATTCCTATGTTGCTTTTATATGTTACAGAGCACGAAAAAGAATGCTCAAATATCCAACCAAAAATGTCGCTGTTAGAGGGAGAGAAAAGCTTTTTGTGATGGGAATAATTGAAATTGAAAAAACTCGGAATTGTCCGAAAGGAAGGGAAAGAAATGCGTTTTAATTTGAGTGTGAAAAGATACCGCAATATGAGAAGCCGGCAGACAAATTAGGCAAGGAAGGAAAGAAGAAATAAAACCAAAATTAACGCGCTGGCGGAAAGGAACTCTGGCCTGCAGGCAGCTGTTAAAGATCTAATTTCCAAGGAGCAGACAAATCGTGCTGGAAACAGAGATACTACTTACATCCCATTGTGGTCGAGACTCAAAAGCGAAATGCGGATTGAACAACTGACTGCAGAGTAGATCTTGCCATATTCTGCTGAAGTAATTCAAAGGTTACAGTAGTTAAAAATCTGATGTGTTCCATTCATATGTGTAACACCTTATTGTAAAGAGCTTATTCTTCTAGCTACTTTATGCTAATCGAGATAAGCATTAATTTAGCACAAATGGTCTTATTACTTTCTTCCTTGTAAGTAGAAGGGAAATAAGTAAATACTCTAGGCTAAAGCGATAGCTAATCAAATCTTTTAAAAGCTGGTTGCTAGGTGATAGAAATTCGTTTTCCTGCATGGCCAGGAGTTGGCAAATTCCCGTATGATAAAAGTTTAAAACGTAACAAGCAACAAAGAATATCTCGGAAATGGTCAACTCACGAAAAAAAATGTATATGACAAATTGATGTTTTAACGAAATCTACAGTCTTGTTTAGTAAGCCTTGTCTGTCTCTTACGGTTTGCCAAGTATGCAAAAGTCATCAAATTTCATAGCTACATCATCTTAAAGAAAGTCGTCCGAACTCGTGCAACAATAACCTATAAGCTTTCCATTGTAAACCGCTAACACACGTACGGAGATTATGGGTCGGCAAGGCAGTCATTTTTCGATTGCCATACTAATGAAAACTGTCGATATTACATTATCTTTATAGAAGAATTTCAATTTTATTTCTATTTGTTTCTTTTAGAGTTCATTTACAATTTGTCTGGTTTACTCTGAAAAGTTCTGGTGTATTTCACTCTCTCCAAGATGGCATTAATTGGAGCATAAAAAGGCTAGCGGCGTGACCGTGTGTCAGTAGTCGGCCTAGGGAAGGCGAAGGAAGCGAAACTGTCTGTTTTTAAATAAAGTAGTGTGTAACCCCGTTTAAAAGACTTATTCGAACCGACTAACGTCCATACGTAACAGTATTTTTATTTATGATTAGTTTTTTGTGTGATTTACTAGTGTGGAGAAGAAGCGAAAAATAGACAGTGAATGCAGAGCATGCAAAGATTATTGGAATTATCAATATTTCGTGATTGAGTCCAATAGTAAGTCGCTATGTTTGGTTTGCAATGAACCCATAGCCGCTCTCAAAGAACATAATATTAATCGTCATTATAAAACGAAACCTTTTCAAAGTTACTCAAAATATACAGGAAGTTTGCGCACAGAAAAATGTGAAGCTTTGAAGCGTAGCAATCGTCAATACTGAACAAGAGGCTGCAACTCGTGCCAGCTTTCGTGTGGCTCTTGAAATCGCAAAATGTGGAAAACCATTCACCGATGGAGAAATGATCAAAGAATGCGTAATGTCAGTAGCCGTAGAAATATGTCCTGAAAAAGTAAATTTGTATTCTGAAAAGGTAAATTTGTGTCCTGAAAAAGTAAATGTATTTAGAACTCTCAGTTTGTCAGCAAACAAGACATCACAGAAAATATATCATCTCAACTGTCTGACATAGATGTACAGCTTGGATGTCAACGAATGTGTCAGATGCTGCTCAGGTGTTGATTTTTATTCCAGGAGTAGATTAAAACCTATGGAGTGTATGAAGAACTTCTTGATATTGATGATATTCAGACTACTGGGGAAGATATTTTTAAGGGAGCTAAAAATGTCATTAATAAAAAGGACCTTCGATGGAAAAACGTATTGCAACTGGTGGAGGCTAAAGCATGTGTTAAAATAAAGGAATAATTGCACTTGTGTCAAAGGCTGTAGAAAATTGTGGTTCAAAGCCATTAGTCCTACATTGTATCTTTCATCAACAGTCCTTGTGCAGAAAATGTTTGGATATGTTCTAAAACCAGTCATATCAGTTGTTAATTGCATCAGATCCACTGGGCTGAATCACCGACAATTCCGCAAGTTTATTGAAGAGATTGGAGCAAATCACTTACCGTATCACACTGCCGTAAAGTGTGAAAGTCCTTCAGCGCTTTTTTAACTTCGAGCAGAGATCGAAATGTTTTTTGAATGAATAGCATCGGCCTCTTGCCAAATTACAAAATTGCGAAAGGCTATGGAAGTTAGCACTCGATGTGGAATTTCACAAAACATATAAACGAACTGAATTTGAGACTGCAGGGGGAAAACTAGCTTCTCCCTGATTTATACATTAATATGAAATCGTTCCTGCAGAAAATAATACTGTTTCAGTAGATACTGTTTGACACATTTTAGAATATGTGAAATATTCTTGTCACACTAGAAATTTATTTTGCAATTGAAACTTTGAGCGCTTCGAAAATAAATTTTGAAACTCGTTTCCCAGACTTTGATGTCACTGCAAATGAAATTAAGATTTTTTAAAACCCTTTTGATTCTGACATTGAAATCCTAGCCCCGGAACCTTTAAATGGGAATTATTGAATTACAGTGTAATAATATAATTAAGAGCAAATATAATGGCTCATCTTTCTTGAAATTTTATAAGTCCTCCACTGGTACAATTTGATAATTTGCATCAATTTTCTCGTGGGCTGTTTTCTGTTTTTGGTACTACTTACTTGTGTGAGAATACATTCTCCAAAATTAATACAAAGAATGTTTACATATCTCAGTTAACCGTCAAGCATCATAAATCTCGGTCTAATAATTGGTGCAAGTAAAATTGGTCCACAGCTACAAACTATTGACAGTGGAAAATCACAATTACATAAATATTAGTAGGTATTCTTTACACGCCGACATCCCGCGGTTTCATTCGCCTTAATTTGGCTTTTCCGTTCCTGTGAGATTTTCAGGATAAAAATCATATGTGTGATTTAGGATGTATACATCCGAAACGTCGATATGGATACACATACGAGGGTAAAATTGCGGGATGTTCACTAGTTTATAATTTTAGTGGGAGTCTTTCATGACTTGTTAGCTATTATACATTTTCTGCGTATGTCATTAAGCTTTACCTTGTAAGTAAATAAAACCAAGCTATTGTTGTGTTTTTTATCCAACTTATTACAGCAACAATAACACATTATCTGTCGCGGGCCGGAGATCACACTGGTCATAAGCTGTCGCGGGCCAGATTGATTGGTGAGCCGAATTTGGCCCGCGTGCCGTAGTTCGGAGACTATGACAATAAGCTAATACAATTAATCTGATGTGTTCCATTCACATGACTTTCTCTATATCTGTGCAATAAATTGTTTTTAAAAAGGTTATGTTTCTATTTACTTCCTGCTAATCGAGAAAAAATTAGCAGAAATAGTCTTATTTCTTGCTTCCTTGTAAGTAGAAGCGAAATAAGGGAGTACCATAGATTAAAGTGAAAGCCAAAAGCTGGTTGCTATGTGACTGAAGTTTCTTTGTATGCACACGAGTTCACAAAGTCCTGTATGAGAAAAATATAAGTTTTTATAACTTAAACCAAAAACATGGTATATCTTAAAAACAATCAACTCCACAAAAAAATGTATACAGCATAAATTGTGTGTTATAATGTGCTCTACATTTTTTGTTTGGTAAGTTTTTGTCTCTCTCTTACGGTTTAGCACTTCTGCAAAATTCCCTGAGAATAAAGTAGTCTTCAGAGGCTACTCCCAGAAAAGTCAAAATATACATTTTATTTGTCAGGTAAATATCTTTAATATACGATGTTTTAATCAAAATCGTTACAGCCGTTTTTTAGAAAATCAAACTTTTCGAAAAAAGTTCCATGTAAAGGGTAGTTTGGAGTGGGGGGATTTTTCTCCAAATCTTCGTATCGCATCCCCGGGGAAGATACTAAACTTAAATACCAAGTTTGGTATTATACTGACTTTTCGTTTTTGAGTTATCGTGCTCACACACAGACACACACACGGACCTTTTTCTGAAAATACTTTTTTTATTTTTTGGATACAGAGGATACATGTTTCCGGTGAAATCTCGGTATCGAATTTTTTGGTGGAGTGCAATACATTCTCTATACACTATGTACATAGTGCGCATAGAGAAAGCAAAAATGTGTGTAACTCATGCTGATGTTATTACAAGTGTGTTTTCTGATCATGGGAACTTATAACAAAGAAAATTAAAAATTAAACGCGTCCCACTTGAAACGTATTTGACATCCAGAACTATTTCCGCTCCTGGCACTTTTTACTGGAGGGGGGTGTTTAATATTGAAGCAGATCGAATCTCGAACTATTTCAGCCTGTACTCACCCATCCGAGAAACCGCCGTTATCAAAGGATCCAATTAAAAACGTGAACTGTAGATTCCTAAATGTATGCAGATTGTTTTCGAAAAGTCCTGATAAAATCCCAATTTTTCACTTCCTAAACGGCATAACAAGGAAGGTTTTGCGACCCTTCATGTTGGACATTGGTGTAAATTGCAATATTCCAACGCCAATAATTGGGTTATACATACGACTGAAACATGTATCCGTGAAAAAAATGTGAGATGGTTAAGAGCAGCTCTTATTTATTGACTAGCTATCGTATGTTTCATTATAACGTTACTGTGAAATGGCAAAACGAGAAATGAAACCTGCTGTCGAGACAGCTGAGAGCATCGTAATTCATTCGCTGCTGGAAATTAATGAACCTCGGAGAATTGCTGCACGTTTGGGTGTGCGAGAGAGACTATCCAGCTCAGCCTCTATACAACTGTGTCCATTACAGTTCTTAACAGAGACGTCGCCCTATACGTTTGCACGCATAAAAAATTTCACCTCACATAACGAGTTGACTTCTACCTTCTCTAGCACCTATGTAGAATGTACATAGTAGATAAGTAAGGTTTTGTGTTCCACCCCAAAATTCAATACCGAGATCTCACCAAAAAGAACCCCTGAATCCGGGAAGAAAGAAAAAAATCTGATGCGTTCCATTCACATGACTCTCTCTACATCTCTGTAACAAATTATTGTTGAAAAGGATATTCTTCTATCTATTTAATGTTAATCCAGATAAAACATTAGCAGAAAGGATCTTATTGCTTACTTCCTTTTAAGTAGAAGGGCAATAAGGGAGTGCGATAGTCAAATCGTTTAAAAGTCGGTTGCTATGCGATTGAAATCAATTTCTTTGTATGACCAGAAGTTTACAAATTCCCGCATGAGAAAAGTTTTAAGTATATTATAACTGAAACCAATAGCAAGAAATATTTCGGAAATAGTCAATTTCACGAGGGAAACAGAGTGTATATGACATAAATTCTGTGTTTTAACGAGATCGACGTTGTTCAGATCTAACGGCCTTATCGATAATCGTTTTACATTCGATAATTCGTATTCGTATTACAGATATCCACACTTCTTTGCTTCATAGAACTGGGGAAGTATTCTGAAATAGCAGGTTTCTTGTTGGTTTCAGAATTCATCTTCTGAATCTGCAGAATTCATCTGTATTTATCTTCCTTGCAGAGACGGGATGTTTTCGTATGGGGATTCAAAATACTCAGTTGACTTACATTTTGCTTTATTAAACTTCGAATGATGTATGATGATTTATTGAGTAGTTTGATTAGAAAGTTATTAGAGTTACACTAAGTATGCTCTCACTTGTTTTCAGCATTCTGTTTGCGGATATCGTCGGTTTCACGGTTCTGGCCTCTCAGTGCACGGCTCAGGAACTTGTTCGTCTCCTCAACGAACTTTTTGGACGTTTTGACCAGCTAGCCAACGTGAGTATTACCATTTCATTTAGTATATATAAATATGTAAGAAAATATGAAATTATAGTCAACAAAATATAAAACATAATTATCTGTTTTCTCCCGCAGTTAAAAAGTTTGAGGATGTATACTTGTGTGTTTTCAGGAATGATTGTGACATTAAGGGACACTGGAAGTGAATTTTTTACTACAATTGGTCAAAATTTTAAGTGGCTTTTTGTAGCAAATGGTGGTTAGAACATTTGGGCCGTCATAGATAATCAGCATTTAATTGTCCACCTCTTGATTCGGTCTCTAGACCCATTTAAAATCGCACAATACACCTGTTTTTCTCAAAACTGCATTTTCACATCTTCAAAATGTTCCATGCGTCTCAGTTGTTTAAATACAACTAAAATTTCCTAGAATGTGTAGAAGTATCTATCGTAATAATACAGGTGATAAGATTATCCTAGCACCCAAAGTGATTTTTCAAAAAAAGATTTTTTAGCAAAAATAATTAATTTTAAATGTTAAAATTCTAAAAAACTAAATTCAGTAATCAAAGTTGTATATGAGTCAAACATCCAATTAAAAATTCCAATCAATTTTCTGAAACATTGAGGTGCGTGGAATAGTTTGCTGCCCTACATTTACATTATACAATGTATGAAATATGTTCAATCTTTCAAAGTATTTATCCAATTTGAATGAAATTTTGTGTTCGTATTAACATAGTGGTACTGCAATCACAATAACATTTCAGAATAATCTATACAATATATATACATACATACAGGGTTACTACAAAAGAAATAGACAACTTCAACTGCCTGTAAAACAAAAATTATTAGAGATAGCAACCTAATTATTTTGGAGGTATGTTGAGAAACTCTCAAAGTTTCGTTTGTTACTATTGGTAACGCTGTAGTGTTTTGTTTGTTGTTGCAGAAGCTGAAATGGCGGAAAATCCTGTGGAAAAGGCTTATTGCGTGTTGGAATTTGCTAGAACGCAATCAGCAACTGTTGTCCAACGACATTTTAGAACACGTTACCACAAAACGCCACCGACTAGACAGTCAATCTACGACTGGTATAGAAAATTCGAGACAACGGGATGTTTGTGCAAAGGGAAGAGCTCGGGAAGACCAAGAGTTTCGGAAGAAAACGTTGAACGTGTTCGTTCTGCCTATATAAGAAGCCCACAGAAATCGACATCTAGGGCAAGCATGCAATACAAATTCCACAGCAAACGGTATGGAAAATCTTGCGGAAGTGACTGCACATGATGCCTTGCAGATTACAGATGTTGCAGTTTCTGAGTGAAGAAGATAAGGTCATACGGCGTGACTTTTGCATGGACATGTGGCGACACGATGAAGACGATGCTGGTTTTTGTGAGCGCATCATTTCATTTTTGTGGTAACGTGTTCTAAAATGTCGTTGGACAACAGTTACTGATTGCGTTCTAGCAAATTCCAACACGCAATATGCCTTTTCCACAGGATTTGCCGCCATTTCAGCTTCTGCAACAACAAACAAAACACTACAGCGTTACCAATAGTAACAAACGAAACTTTGAGAGTTTCTCAACATACCTCCAAAATAATTAGGTTGCTATCTCTAATAGTTTTTGTTTTACAGGCATTTGAAGTTGTCTATTTATTTTGTAGTAACCTTGTATATAAATAAATAAATTTCTCTCTCAATGAACTTAACTTCAAATAAACCTCTTTGTTCTTTTCCTCAACGTGCTTGTTTTTTCTTCTTTTTTCACGCGCGTGCGAACCTTTTTCTAAAAGTGTTTTTGGGGTACCTAAAACGTATATTTACAGTAAAATGTCGGTATTGAAATTTTGGGCGGGATGCAATACTATCTCAATCTATGTACTGTATGTGAAGTAGAGGCAGTAAAAATAATTATTATTTATTCAGGATACTCTAAAACATTTGTTCAGGTGAAATTTCGATATCGCCACTTGGGTGTTACATTATGTAGGTGATATAGAACGCCTGATCACTAAGAAATGCCCTTCAACAACAGTGAACAGAAAAAGATGTTGGTAGCAGAAGTAGATATAGAGGCAAAAATAAAAAGAGAATTATAAGGGGAAGGCAAGAAGCTGTGTTTGTGATTAAATACCTGGCCATGTTTTATTTATTGCATATGCATTAATCACCAGGAAAAACAGTTTACAATTGCTGAAACAACAGATAATTTGCCTCTGGGAAATGGAAAGATGTTTTCATAAAATAGTAATCAAGCTGATGCAGTTATGTTGTACATCAAACATGCTCATCCAAGCGCTTATGCCATAACTCGTTCAGAAAACAATGCAGTACTAAACTCACTTGCACGTTTCCACACGAACAGTACGATGCATCCATGCGTTGTAAGCTGGTTGTTATGGCTGAGAATTGACTTCCAGATGAAAACCCTCACGCCATTCTTTATCGTCTTCTATTCAACTCCTAGCAGCACATATCCACCAATAAATACTACCGGTGGTGTTAACAAAACTTCAAACTTACTTCAGTATCAACATAGTGTGAAGAAATCCGTAAAATGCGTAGGTTTTTGCCGAATGTTTTAAAATTGGTTGTTCCAGGTACTGCGCCTATAGTCTTCTCGCTTTGATATGCCAACAAAGCAAATATACAAAGTCAAAGAGAGTCAGTGTTCAATTCTCTAAATTCTTCGCATATTGTTTTATTACAGGTGAATCAGAATATCACCGATTAATTTTAAGACGTAAATCAAGGGTTATAATTGAATGTTTTCTTAACGGGAATGTATGTCGTAAATGTTTTGTTATCGAGCTAGAGGACATTAATGTTTTGTTTTTTTTTCAAACAAAGCGTCGGATTAGATAATATTCTGTCACGCATATCCTTGTTCCCTCTTCGGCATTGGAATATCGCTCACGTTTTGTTTTGTTTGTATTTTAGAATATCGCTTGTATTCTGTTTTTAACATTGCTTATATCACCATTAACCTAAAACCTGCGTTTTATACCTGGTAAGGGATTCGGTCGCATATTATACAGCAGTTTGGGACTAAGTGGTTCATGTTATCAATCTCAGCTATCACTAGATATTAAAGTTATTTCAGTTTTACAGCATATTATAAAAATGTTCCATTTTTGCAGAACTAGCAGACATGCATTACGAATAATAAAGACATGAAAGGACTCTCAAATAATGTTTATAATGGTGGAGAAAATTATAGTATATATATAAATATTAGTAGTGTTTGCCGACGTTATTGACACTAACATGTACTGCAGATCGGTTAAAAGGTTTGGCCTAATTCAGAGTAGGTACATAGATTTAGTGACATATAATTAAATCAAGGTTTACAAGAGAGTTTTATATTCTTGTTCTTTTAAAATTACAGATCTGCGTCTACTCGTATTTCAAAACTCTCCTAAATGTTTGCAGCTGAAATGCGTAACCAAGGGTGTTTTAAAAACGTTCATGCCTTTTAGCTCGATAACAAAATGTTTACGACCCGCCTGGATAGTGTGGTGGTAGCATGTCTGCCTCAACGTTCAACAGCTCACGAATTCTAATCTGGCCTAGGATGAGTACCCGGATAAGGTTTTTTCGGGGTTTTCCCTTATCCTGAGAAGACGAATGTCAAGCACCTTTAAGCTACATGGACCTCGAGATCATTTGAGCATCATTTCACCAATTTCGTTCTTCGTCCGATGTGACCAACCAGGTTAAAGGCCGTAAAATTTTTTTGACTTTCTCTACATTGCTGTAAGAAATTATTGTTAAAAAGCATATTCTTCTATACTTTATGATAATCGAGATAAACATTAGCAGAAATTGTCTTAATTACTTGTTTCCTTGTAAGTAGAAGGGAATACACTAGGCTAAAACGATAGTCAAATCTTTTAAAAGCTGGTTGCCATGTGGATGAAATCCGTTTCTATGCAGGACCAGGAGTTTACAACCTGTCGTGTTAAAAAAGTTACTATTTTACATCTGAAACAAATATCAAGGAATACCTCAGAAATGGTCAACTCGACGAAAAAAACGTATATAACATAAATTGGGTGTTTTAACGTGATCTACATTTTTTGTGTAGTAAGTTTTTGTCTATCTCTTACGGCTTACCAGTTACGCAAAATTCATTCAGAATAAAGAGGTCTTCAGAGACCATTCCCAGAAAATTCAAGATATACATTTCGTTTGCCATAAAAATATCTTAAACATAGGTATTTTAATACAAATCATTAAGAGCAATTTTCGAGAAAATCAAAATTTTCGAAAAATGTTGTATGTAAAGGTTAGTTGGGGGTTGGGGATTTTATTGAAAATCTTCGTTTTGCAGCCTTGGAAGGTACTCAACTTAATGCCAAGTTTGGTACTTAACCAATTTTTCGTTTTGAGCTATGATTCTCAAGGACACACATACACTAACATGTTTTTTTTTTGTTTTAAGAGGTCTCAAAATATGTATTTCCGGTGAAACCTCGATATCGAATTTTTCTGTACACTATGTACATCGTACGTGTAGAGAATGTAAAAAGAAAAGAAATTCACCCAACAACTCTATGGCGGAATTTCACTGAAAAGACATGTTTTAAGCCCCCTGTATCTAAAGAAAGCATTTTTTTTTACTTGTATGGCACCTAGCCATACCTAGAGGAAGTAGGTTTTTAATGCCATCCAAAAATGCAAAGCCAGGTGTAAGAACTTAGAGAAAGTAAAATTATCAAATGATTTATTACCGTTCATAACAAGATGGTGCCTAGGTAAAGTGTTTCATGAAACAGTTGATTGAAAGCTATCAGTAAATGAAGTTTGTTCACGCTTGTGCACGGTTTCCTGTATTAAAACCCAATTAACACTCGGAGAACATGTTTTATTGCTTCTCTGGTGTTGTAAGCAAGCACTCGAACTGGCAGGATAAGAAACTGTTGCCTGGCCTCTTCTGAGTTCTGACTTCCAGTGCGTTATGTACACTGGAAACAATGGCATGCAGGGGAGGGGGGGAACTGAAGCAATTTATCAACTTGACTTCTTTTCACTAACTGCTGTACTCAAGTGGTTTGAGAACAGACGAAAGAGAGATCGCTTGACAGCGCGAATCTTGCAAGCAAGAAAGGTGGAAAACAAAAAGTAAGCACTGGAGTGGAATTGCACAAGTGTTCTTCATTTCTTCACAGTCTGAAAGGATATTGCGCTACGTGCAAAAAGAAACATCAAGTGCATACCTGCACTTGTTAACGTAGTACTTGGAACGTACACTATGAAAGATAAATTAATGTAGAAGAGGTAAGGCCTATGTTTGTGGAGTGCATGAAGTAAAAAATTAAAACATAAAAAAGCGCTTAATTACACTTCAGCCTTATACAGAGACTTTAGCAAATAAAGTTATATTTATTTCCGGTTCTTTGTAGGTATTGTGCAATTGCTACAATTGCAATGTAACAGTGAATAAGTCTTCTCGTTCACTATTCTTCCGTACATTACGGTAAATTTAATGTAACATGACGTAACGCGATTTAAAGTGAAGATCTAAACATTGGGACTGTTTAGGGTTAACTTAAGGAGCATTCACTATGAAAAACAAGCATTAACATGACGTAAAACCTAAGCTATCTTATATTGTCATTCACAACAATAATCGGAACTATATTATTACTAACGTTAGTTACACCACTTCGCATGTTACTTCAATATGCAATCTGGATTTGGTACTTTTATTATTTTGCCATTAGAGCCGCTTTGTAGTTATTTACTGCTCTGTTATAGAGGTTTAGGACCCTAAGCCGCAAAGCGTAGGCCAAGGTGGAGGCTCCTAAGCCGCAAAGTAGTGTTTTTTATAAATCAAGGAGGGAGCAGTTGCAGCTTACGATGACAGGGCGTAGCCGAGGGATCTGTGAGATTAAAACCCCAATGATCCCAAGAAGAAGTCAAAACTTCGGTAATCTAGCGACTTTCACATCTGAACAACTTAATGTTTTCAACGCTTTCAAATATGGATCGCCAGTGGAAGTTTTACCCACCACTTAAACTAGGTATTTCGTAAGAGTGATTTTGTGTGTGTGTGTGATGCAACCGTCGTATAGCTTCACAGAAACTACAAGCAGCGGCCAAATCGTAGGAACGCGTGAAACCTTGCTAATATGGCGGTCTGTGAAGTGGCCACTAACAGTACTCGTTACAAAAGATTTTAAATTAAACAATTATCATAATTTGTTTGCTGTGGTTCTGATAGATATCCCAATGATTCCTTGCCCACGATCTTACCAGATCCTCACTACAGCTATCTTGCGGAGGTTCTGGTAATTTATTATACAAGTGGATAAATACAGAGTTCATCCCTGAGTAGAACAATTTAAAACGCGACCCGAAGGGGAGCGTTTTAAGTCTTACGAGTGGATAATAGAGGTTTGTCCACTTGTGTAATACATTATTTTATCCTACAGATACGATAAATTAATATATGACAAATATTCAGTTAATGATTTTACAACATAAATTAAATAAGGAATAAGACATTGAATTACGGCGTTCTTATAGTTATAAAATATGGTAGGTAGGCTATGTATGTATACTAATTTTGTTTTTATATCGGTTCTAAATGACATATTAAATGAAGCAAAAGAACCAATTGAGGTATTAACTTCTATGATAACGTACAAGAAGTTCGCTTTCATGTAGTTAAAGAATAAACATGTTTGATGTTGCTGTTAAAAGGTTATGGAACATTTGTAAATTTTGTTTACTTTACCTTATCGCACCCGTTGCGCTAATAACTATCACATAGATTTAAAGTCAAAGTTTTCTTATGTCGTTTCTGCATAGCAACAGTGTCTATTACAAGCATAGATAATTATAAACGATTACAAGTATCTGCAAGATAAAATATTTTTAAACGCTTATCAACAGTGACTTTTGAAATCAGGAATTAGGTTTAGCTTTATTTATCCTGACACGATCATGGAGCTAAGGTTTTTAAAATTAGTTTTAGCCAACCTTTTTAGACCCATTTTAATAATTTTTGATTCATCTGTTTGGACCATGGGTAGTTTTATGTAACCTGGTTTTATATCTAACTCTGGCTCATTTTATGCATGCTTTAATTTTATGTTTATTACTTTCTCTAGCCCCAAATGTACAATGTGCATAGTGGATAGAGAAGGTTTTGTATTCCACCCAAAAATGCAATACCGAGATTTCACTGGAAATATATATTTAGGGCCCCCTGAATCTTAAAAAAAAAAAAAAAACATTCTCAGAAAAAGATCCTCGTGTGTGTGGACAGCATAGCTCAAAAACGAAAAGACGGTTAAATACTAAACTTGGTATTTCAGTTTGGTATCTTTCAAGGATCCGATACAAAGATTTTCAAGACCCCCCCCCCCCAACCTCTAACTACTTTTTACATGGAAACATTTTCGAAAAGTTTGTTTTTCTTAAGAACGGCTCAAACGATTTTGATTAAAATACCGCATATTAAAGCCATTTCCATCACAAATAAAATGTATATCTTGAATTTTCTGTGAATAGCTTCTGAAGATCTGTTTATTCTGTATGACTTTTGCATAAATAGTAAACCGTAGATAGACAAAAACTTACTACACAAAAAATGTAGACCTCGTTAAAGTACACAATTTATGTCATATACAGTTTTTTCGTGTAGTTTACCGTTTTTTATACATTCCTTATTAGCTTCAACTGCAAAGTATTTTTCTCAGACTGGAAGTCTCCGTTTTTCATTTGTTCAACTCCTGGCCAAGCAAAGAAGCGATTTGCAATGACAGTCGCATAATGACAGCTTTTAAAACATTTGCCTATCACTTTAGAATAGCACATTCCTTTAGTTCCCTTCTACTTATAAGGAACAGTAATAAGAACATTCTGCTATTGTTTATCTCGATTAGCATTGTGTATAAAGAAGAACCTTTTGTAAGAAGTTTGTAGAGCAGCTAGAGAAAATCATGTGAATGTAACACAATTTTTTTTTATATATATATTTGGCTTATGGCACGATTTTAGTTTATAAGAGCGCTAATGACCACCCTTAAACATCACACACATCATAATAATAATACACACAAAGGTAGTAGTGAATAACCGAACTGAGCTACTATTTTAGTAAGATGCCGGAACAACATTAAATTCTCAAACTGGCTCAATTTTCCCTGCTAAACCACAAGGCGTTTCTACCATAAAAGATTTGTGTCACTTGGAGAATTAAATGTAACTGGCATATTAACATCGTAGCTTAGTTGATTAGAATATCGGAAAGGAAAACCGAAGATACATGGTTCAAATCCCAATGTGAATTTTTCAGTCTGTCCCTGACTTTCCAGCCAATTTACACCTTTACTATGAGTTAGCAACCCAAATGTTTCATAGAATGAATCGGAACTCCACTGACAAACCTTGAGAGGTTATTCAGAGATACCTTCTGAGTGTTTTATAAGGAACCCAACTGTCGGCACTTGCAGAGCTAATGCTTTGTTTATCTAATTATCTGTAAAGATACTGCACAACACTGCAAACGTTGACGGTAAGCGCTGTCTTGTTTATAAACAAACTATTTCCACTCTCTCACTGTACCGCTGTTGACAACAGTTTAACTCGTTACTCTCAAGTGTGCTTCAATAGTGCTCGATTGTGCTGTCTAGGATTTTGTTTTTCCCGCAGTATTGATTGTGTGTTAACAGAGATACAGGGCAGCGCCGTGACCACTTGCCTCTCACTAAGGCGGCCTGTGTTCGATCCCAATTAAGGAGTCTTTCACGCCCAGTATAGCGTGGGGCGCTGAGAACCATAGCAGTTAAAGAGCGTTCATAAATAAAACTCCAATTCCATCTTCGTTCAATGTGTCATCGCCTGCGGTGTCATAGTAGTAAAAGCGGACGTTAAACACTGTAAAAAAACATACACAGCAGTAGATATGTATAGATTTATTGATGAAGATTGTATATGTATTTATTAAATGCAATGGATGAGTGGCACAACAACGCTATGCTGAGCTGTTCCCGTACCGACGACAACCACATCATAGTACTTTCGCATCTGTATGTTGATGCCTACGAGAAACTGAATCCTTCTGTGTTAGAATGGCATACAATATGCTACACTCGATTTGTGACAATCCTACACGAGCCTTGTCAATCCAGTCGTAAATAAACAAAAATCGCACACTTCTCATCCACAAAAGGTGCAGTCACTGCAGACAGCGGACTTCTAATTTCGAGTGGAGTTTGCAAAATAGTTCTTGCAGCAATGTGCAGAAAACTACCTAAATGTTCCTAATTTTGGTGTTCTTCTCAGACGAGTCCAAGTTCAAGTTTACAAGAAAGGCGTGTTCAACAGTAGGAATAGCCATATATGGGATTACGAAAATCCTCATGTACTGGTATTGTTAGCGATTTTGTGATTGGATCTTACGTATTTCCCGATACACTGAACGGAGTCGTGTACAAAACGTGTCCTTCCACGTGTCCTCCCTCACAACCTAGAAGATGTGCCGCTGAGAATTCGCTTGCTGATGTGGTTTAAACATGACCAGGCGCCGCCACACTTTGCACTCGTTATTAACAATCACATGATACACAGTTGGGACAATTTACTAGTAGCGGTGGTCCTGTTCCATGGCCAATTCGGTCAGCAGACATGACATCAATCAACTACTACTTCTGAAGGTATGAGAAGAGCGTAGTGTACGACACTCAGGTCGATACTTGTATGGACCTGATTGCCAGGATTATAGCGGCCGTGGAAGTAGTACGCCGCTTTTAGATGCTTGACCGTGTAAGACAGTTCGATGGTGCATCACTGTACATTCTGCCGTGACAGTTCTGCATTTGTTAGTGTTTTGTGCGCGGGATATTGAATTCCTCCTGTGTGCTGTACTTTTTGGTTATTTCATATTATTCCAGATTCTTTGCCATTATGAAGGTTTTTTCACAGAAATAAGCGTGATTGGGCTAACAAACCGAGTAAACCATAATTAAATTATTACTCCGTAACCAGCTACCCTTATACCAAAAAAAGTCAGAAGGTATCTCTAAACATCTTCCACATGTTTGTTGGTGGAGTTCTGATTCATTCTGAATACATTTTATAAAATAACTCCCAATATGGGCATCTCTACTCTGTAAAGCCAAAACATATATAATTGTATATTGTGAAAGTGTGTAAAGAATGCTTCCTTTTCAGGACAACCATTGTTTGCGGATCAAGATACTGGGAGACTGCTATTATTGTGTATCAGGCCTGCCTGAACCTCGCTCAGACCATGCTCATTGTACTGTAGAAATGGGACTGGATATGATAGATGCCATCGCGTAAGTCTGATATAATTTATTAACATATTATATAGCTTTCTGTTGCACAATCTTGATACTTATGTGAGTAATTATCTTTTACACAATGCCACAAAATTTAAGTAGCTGAAGGTATCAAATGTAGTAAAAGTAAATGAAAGAAAACAAAATGCTTTAATGGTTCACCTGGTTTAGTTAACACTAATAAAGAACTAACTCCATATACAGCAATAATAAATGTATTATTTAAGGGCTGTCTGCAAATATGAGAAGCACTGGAACCCATCTGCAATATGACAGTACCAAGATCATTGATATGAACAGTAACCATCTCAAACAGACACAATATTTTGTATTCAGGCTTTGGATATCAGCCATGAGATATTTGGGGTCATTCTCCTCAGATTTGGAGGGGTTTTGGTGTTGGGTTATGCTGTCCAGTTCTTTGCCCAACATCATCGTAATCATGTTCAATAGGTGAAGATGTGGATCACTCGATACGAGCAATCCTCCACCACCACACACACAATAATGTCATCCATAAATAGAACTAACAAAAAACTTCATGAAAATTGCCAACAAATTGTTGCAGTATTTAGTCACAATAATGCTGTGAATTGAAGTTTCACAGTTTGAGATAGTTTTACTATCCATTATGATACTAGCTCACTCAGTGATGCAACCACTGCTGGGGGAAGCCATGTGAAAGGTAACTTATTCCAGCCTCTCGCCACATAAACTTCAATCCTGAATATAATGAGAGATTCATCTGAAATTTTACCCATTGCCATTGCTTCTCTCCCCAGCCAACATGTTCTCCATGCCATCTGTAACATTTGCGATGAAAAGTCAATAACATATACATCTCTGGCTTTGTTTATCCATCTTCCAGCAGGTTCATAACGACAGATAGAATGCCTTCATCTGCTATTATATTTTATTCAGATGGCCTCCTGTTTACGTGATGCTAACATAAGGACCATATGATTGAGTGTGATCAAATTTGCAATGTTGTTTCTGAGAGGTACACGAGAGTGTATTTGGAGCAGAGATCTGAAACAGGAATAGCTGAAATGCATGATGACAGTCAGATTTTCATTCTGAGTTCTTCTTGAACTTCTTTATCAGGCTGCCTCAGATCCATCTTTTGTATTCTACTCTGTGCCCTCCAGTCTACTAAGCTGATTCAATGTCTGTCTTCTGCTGTGTTTCCTTCCTCTAGATCACACTTCTATAAACTGCCTTATCTGCCAATTCAAATCCATCTGCTTCAAATCTCCAAAACAAAGCTGTTGCTCATCTTCTATCCTCTTACACATGGATGAAAGTTGCAGTTCTTCTCGAATTCTTCCATTTCTCACTCTAGCTCCACGAGTTCTTACCTTGGGAACCTGGGTTTATCCTCGGATCTTGAGGCAAGATTAGGACATTTCTTTCCTAATCCAAAGGGTATGTACTTCGGTATGCAGTACACAACAAATGTACTTACTTGGGTCATCAATAATTCTATTGTGTCTCTTTATGTCCATCATTAAGCACTTAAAGACCACCTTGACTACAACTTTAGAAGGCTGATTGGCTGATAGTTTTTCCTGGTTTTGAAAACTAATACATGTGCATGTTTCCAGCATGTGGAAGTATCCATGTTTCAGGCAATAGTTGCATATATCTGCCATTGCTTTGTAGGCCTGGTCACTTAAATTCTTCAGAATTTGTTATTTGATCTGGCCCAGGTGCATTGTTATTTCGAAGGTATTTTATTATCCATTTAATTTCTTCTTTGTTAATTTTCTTTGTTTTGTTATGGGTTCTATTAGAAATAATGGCCACAAGGTGTTACTCTACATGCTAGCTGAATGCTGGATCGTTGGCTTCCTCTTTAGGTTGGCAGACTTCTTCAAATGCATCTCAGGACAAAGCCCATTATAGATATGACATAGAATAAAAAGGAGTATATTAAACAGTAGCTATAGCCTTCATGTGTCTACAAAAGAATACAAATCTTAGCTAGATTAGGATATGCAAATATATACTTATTTACATTACTCTGCACATAAATGAACTCAGTTACTGAATTAATATATTAAATGTGTATAGCTAATTTTGACACACTGTGTAGTATGACTGGTTTGTTGGTTATGGAGAGCCTTCATAGAGCATTGGTCCTGCAGTACATTGTTGTTACAGATCTGTTGTTGAGGCTACAGATGTGCAGTTAAACATGAGAGTGGGTATTCATTCTGGACGTGTTCTTTGTGGAGTTCTTGGCTTACGAAAATGGCAGTATGATGTGTGGTCAAACGATGTGACACTAGCAAATAACATGGAAGCTGGTGGAGAACCAGGGTAAGTCCAAACTGTGTTCCATTTAGAACAGCTTTTAAAACTCTGCATAAATTTAACAAAATAAAGATAAGTAGATCATATAGGTCATTCATATTGGTATAATTCTTACTTCCTCTTAGCACACAAAATTCCAAAATATTTAAAGCAGTATTGTTTTTATTCATTCAGATTCAGATTGATGTTACAGTGACTTCACTAAACATATTATGAAGCTCACTCCAAAAGTTTTGAGAATGTACACAATAAAATATTAAAAATTTACATTTGAGCTTTGCATCTTTTCAAAAATGTTCTGCATGGCATTGTATTAACCCTCTTATCCTTTCAAACCTTTTTTCAAATGCTGAACACCATTCTTTGGAGAGAGTAAAAGTACATTTTTCATAAGTAGCTATTGTGGCTTCAGGTGACTCAAATGAATAATACCACAGTAGAGGAGGAGTAAACTACCACTATACTAACACCTTTTCTTGGGTGCTGGGCTTCTTAGTCTTCATTCCATAGGTTTCACACAATTTCAGAAGTAGAGCAGAGCAGCAACATTGTCACATGAGGTATGCTGTATACCCTGATAACTTATAGGCTTCGATACTAAGGTTTCATTCTGCCTGTAGATCCCACATGCATGTGATTTATGTTTTGTTTAATAATTCAGCTAGTTCTTGGTAATTAGATAACCTATTCACCAAAATGGCTGAGGGATTCAAAGAAAGAAACTTTCTTTGGTTGACAACACTTCAGAAAGACAAGCTTACCCTCATTTTCTTGTAAAACTAGCACCCAAGAAAAGGTGCATGTATAGTACATATAATTTATTCATCAAAATGTTGAATATTTGCCACCGCTAAAACTGAGAATGATACCATGTTATAGTTTTGTCCTACACCTCCTGTAATTTATATATATGTAGTATAACAACACTGAACCTATTCCAAAACTATAAAAATACAGTATTTTTTTTATTTATAACCACAATAAACCAACTGGACATAATTAAGCAGTTTCAAGTGTGAGAAAGGCAGATTTTTTTTTAAATAGTCTCTTGAACAGGGAATTCTTTAAGGTACCCTATGTATACTATTCAATGTTTATGTTCAATACTTGCCCTAAAATTAAATTAATAGTGTATTTTCATTTTGATTTTGCTAAACTGTTTATTGTGAATTTTTGTTATGATTTTTAAATATAATCATATATACAACTTGTGGAATGAAAAATTTTGTTTACACTCAAGCTTTCATTATAGGTTTTCATCTTTTCACTTGTAAATTCTGCTTCAGCAACTGAAAAGTTGAGCGTTTAACTTAATTAGTTTGCTGTAATTCTTTTTTCTCTTAACATAATTTTCATGTTGCTTATAAAGTGCTAGTTTTCTTTTAAAATTCACAATAATGTATGTTGAATGTTACTCTTAATAAAGATTGCATGCTAGAATAACTTGTTATTAGTGACTGTATAAAATTTTAATGGTGTTCTCTTGCTTTTTTCAGACGTGTTCATATTACTCAAGCCACTTTAGATTATCTGGGTGGAGAATATGAAGTTGAGGCAGGCCATGGTGCAACAAGAAACCAGTATCTGCGAGATCACAGCGTTACCACTTATTTTATTGTACCTCCAGCCAGAAGAAGAAAGGTTCACATTTTTTTTTTCTTATAGTCTGGAATAATTTTTTTTTTTTTTTTCACTTCATTTGTCAAAATTTGAGTATGGAATGGGTATAACTCGAATAATAAAGCATGAGCACATCATTTTAACCCATTGAAAATATTTCAAACCAGACTCTGCAAGAGTAAATAAATTACAATTTAGCCCCTCTGCAGTGTGAGGGTAGTGTGTCTGCCTCACATTCAAGAGGTCTCAAGTTTGAATCTTGGTTATGGTGAGTTACCCAAATATGGTTTTATTCCAGGGATTTACTGTATTCTGAGAAGATGAATGTCAAGTATCTTTAAGTTCCATGTACCCTGGGCTCATTTATGCACCATTTTACTGATGCGACCTATTATGTTAAAGTACATTAAACTAAAAAAAAAATAAAAAATATGATTTCCACTGATTGCAAACAAGTACATAACGTGGCTTAAAATTCAACCATGTTTAAAGTTTATTTTATAATGAGACAAAATGCAGTTTCACATAGTTTGAGATTATCTATGAAATTTAGAAAACAAGTTTCTCTTAGGCACACAGAATTTTATAGCTCCATTAGTTTCTGTGGATCCTGTATACCATTGTTTTCTTACTTTTTCTACCAAAACTTACTAGGTAGAGGAAATATTGCATTCTACACAATGTGATACCAAGATGTCACCAGAATTAAAAACTTTCAAAAAAACTGGTCAGTGTATGCGGGCGTAGCTTAAAAGCGATAAGTCACTTAAATACCAAAATTGGAACCTAGAATTTATATTCTTCAAATAAAATCTCCCACCCTAATTTAACTGTCCTTTACATGGGAAAATGTCCAATAGTTTTAAACTTCATTTTTGAATTGGAAGACATGATGAAAAGATCAACTATTATAGATTAGAAGTGGTTGCAAGTATACAATTTCATTAAATTAGGTTAATTACCTCAGAACTAGCTTCAAGGGATCACTTCCGCATCGTCAGCTGATTGCAACTATATCAGTTGCATTTTAATGAAATTGTATATTTGCAACTGCTTCTAAACTATAAATTTGAAACTTCTCAAAAGTGGCTGAAGCATATCATATATTTGAGATATTTATGTGACAAATAAAGGGTATATTTTGAATTTTCTTGGAATAGCCTGTGAATTCCTCTTCATTCAGAAGGAATTGTGTTTAGTTTTGTATAATAGGAAGCCATAAGAGAGACAAGAACTCACTGTACAAAAAGTGTACAATTCTTTATAACATGCAATGTATTTTCAATATCATTTTGTGGTATCAGCCACTGCTAAGTAAGATATCTGTTACTATTGAGGTGAATTTTTCAATACTTGGTCGTCTTTTTAAAGTGCTGCCATTGTTTTTAATGATAGCCTGGAAACAATATGGAATTTTAGGACAACTATATTGAGACCAGTTTTTAAACATTTGATTCTTGCTATTCTATTTGTACATGTTACAAAATGCATAGTTACTACCTATTAGTGTAAACATTTGCCTGCAGTATTTACAAAATAAATGCTGTATAAATATAAACAGTATTGAGTGGAACGTTTCATAGGGCTTAACACTTCATATTTCAAAAAGAAATTAATGCTGAGGATGCAATTGATACATTTATTGCAAAAGTCCAAGGATTCCAAAAGATAAGTGAATATTTGTTACAATTATTAATTATTAGATTAATATTTGTCTTACTTCACTGTTACTAGCATCTTTTTACATTTATACCTGAAATTAATTTTCTGAGGATACGGGAAAAACCCTAGAAATAAAAACATAGCTAACCATGTATATGTTACTGTGTTATTGTTGAGTGATGCAACTGTCAATAGGTATGTCTATATTTTACAAATCAGATGGTATGGGAACTAGGTTTTAATTAGCATTAAAAAACGTAAGAGCGCTTACAGTATATTATGTTGCCATGAATAAATTTAGGGGTCAATTTTTCCTGCAATAATGTCTATACTTATAAATTTGAAATAAATAAATTGATGCTTGTTAAAAGAAAACCCTATTTTCAATATAACATAATCTATTGCATGTGAATAACAACCAGATTACTGTTTTCTAATTCAAGATTGTATTATGTATAAAGATGATGAGTTAATTTACTGATCTGAGCTTATAGTCTTGGATTTCGAAATTTTATAAACTGGCATTTTTGTCATTGCTGAAAAAAAATCTGATGTGTTCCATGTGTATAACTTTCTCTATCTGTTCTGCAAACAAACTATTTTTACAAAAGATCATTCTTTTATGTATATAATGCTAATCAAGATAAACATTACCAGAAATGGTCTTATTACTTACTATATACCCATAACTAGGAATATCTCAGAAATGGTTAACTCTACAAAAAAAAAAATATATATATATATATAAATTGCGTGTTTTAGTCATACCAAAATTTTTTGTGCAGTAAATTTTTGTCTGTATCTTACGGTTTACCAGTTATATAAAATTCATCTAGGTCTTCAGAGACTATTCCCAGAAAATTCAAGATGCACATTTCATTTTAAAAGGAATATCTTGAACATTGGTATTTTTATTAAAAATGTTCGATGTAAAGGATAGTTGGAGGTTGGAGGGGGGGGGAGGATTTTCCTCAAAATCTTTGTTTCAAATCCTTGGAAGATTCTATTTAAATATCAAGTTTGGTGTTTAGCCAACTTTTCTTTTTTATACTGATCCCCCATCCACACACACACACTTTCTCTAAAAGTTCTCTTAAGTAAAATGCAAAACTCCTATTTGTTTTCATTTTATATGCCACTTAGAATATTGCATTGGTTCTATGACTAGGACCTTACTTTACACATTTTGTAGCATTACAGCAATTGTTTTATACAAAATATCGCTTATTGTGTACAATAACTGGTATCAATTTCAATATCTTACATAGTGTGAATTTTCCATATTTCACTGATGCATTACAGCAATTGTTTAATACAAAATATCGCTTATTGTGTTGATTATACTTACAGTACAAGTTTTTGAACATCCAACACAGTCCACAATGAAGCTTGTTAAGAGTTGTATTTGTAACTCAGCACATACTTCTATAGGCAAAAACGTAACTATGCTGAAAGAGGTTTTCCTTTGTGCATGCAACTTTAATTATTAACAACATTTTTGTGATCCTTCAACATTTGCTTGGCAGAAAATAAAATTTGTTAATTCAAAAAATTATGAATTAGGCCATAATTCTGTTTACAGTTTTCAGTATTATTCAGATAATGATTAGTGATCCACATAAACTAAATTCACATGCTGTTAATAATTTGGGAGTCATCTTATAGGACAAATATATTCTTAAAATATAGAACTTTGACGAAAAGTTGTACCTTATTTGAAGTTCATCATGTCTGTGGAAATATATGGTAGTAGTAGTTAGTATTAAAATATATTAAATATTTTTAAACATGAGGCATGTAAATCAGATAAACCACACAGAGCTAGCCGAGAGTGTAATGTGTGTTCGAAATAAGTTATTGCCAAGGCAGTTAGACATAATGTGATTTGCAAGCAGAGTCCTAAAATGTTAACACTAATAAATATGGCTGATAAGTATTTATTCTGTATAAATATTGAATTTATGGAAGTGGAGATTAATGAATAGTGTTTACAGGTAAGGTCAGCACTTGGAGCTGCACAACGTCGGAAACTGTCTTTCAAAAATGTGTCAAGTGTGGTAGTTCAGCTACTGCATTCCATCAAGTACTCCATGGAAGTTCCCTTCTCAAACATTGCTACCGTGCAGCCTGGCGACCATAAGGCTAATGCTGCCAGAAAGGTAGGTTGTGTCATTTGTAATATCTGGTAGGTATATTCACTCATATTGATGTGGAAAAATACAGTAGCATCTTTAATTAGTATTGATTTGGTGTGTGTAAAAGCTGACCTTAAATTACCTTGCTACAGTGTTAATGTTGGAATGTAAATAAATTACTAGTTGGCAAAGCTTATATGTGTATCAGCTGGCCTCATATGGTGTGATAAGACAGAAATTGCTAGGAACATAAGCGTTTTCAGAGTTATCATTAACGAAAGAAATACATTTAAATGTGCTGCATCTAATGACTGTATTGCTGTAATTTGATTTTAGATAATAATAATAATGTTTATCATTTTATATTAATTACTCTTTTTCACAGCATAATAAAACAGACAGTACACTTAACCTTAAAGGTGATTATTACCTTAATTTCATTGGAAATTGAAATTGATTTGAGTCCAAATCCATCTGAATACGATCCATATTTCATGTGTTAAATTCGGTACAAACTGCGATCGTTTTGAATATGCAAGGTTTGAGAGTAAATATGTCAAGCTTTTGTTGGTAGACTTGGGTTTGCCTTGGCAAAACTGTTAAACATAGTTGTGTGTATTATAAGCAGATTTTGAGGTTATTGAATGTTTGGGGGAAGAATACATTTTATCAAAACAATAAAAAATAATTCTTGTGGGTTTTATTACACAATGCCTGGCAAGCTCAAATGAAGAAAACAAAAAGATGAGCTTGCAGATAATTTAAAGTGTACAGTAGCCTCCTTGGTGTATTCAATACGATTTGAATTCGGAGGTGTTTCCTGTAACGTATTTCAAACCGATTCCATTCTGATCCCACTTTCTAAGAGGATTGTATTCAAGATACAATTTGAATTTGTATTTCCATGCAGTATTCAATTCAGAATGAATACTCGAATCAATTTCATTTCCATAGAAATGTGTATGATTGCTATATTAATATTGCTTTTATATCTCTTAAAGGATATGGATTAAACAACAGGGTGTTCCAAATTTCTTGATTCTTTAAACTTTTTATAACTATTTAAACACTCTTAATATCCATGTGAGAACTATCAATGTTTTTCCACAAAAGGATGCAGTATTGGTTCAGTGGTAAATTTTGCAAAATTTGGGCTGTGTCATTAATGTGTATGGCACTTTTTCAGTTGAATCTTGTTGATAGATCATGTTCTTACGAGTATGTAGATTTCACAAACTGAAACAATGACAGATGATTTCTTTTGCTAAAGGTTTATGTAAGTCATTTGAAGTTAAAATCTTCACAAAGCATTAAGAGTTAACTACTCATTCTGTTCAGCCTATAGATTAGAAATATACTTAATATCTGAATAATGTGCAAACTGTTATGTTAAGAAAATCACTAAACACTGATCTTTGTCATTACCAATATGAATTGTTACGCTTACATTATATTACTAATAAAATTCCCAAGATTAATGAGTATGAGTGTAAGATTTGTCAGAACTTGGCATTAATATATTAATTAAGATGTTTCATATTAATGAATGTAAGCTTGCCCTTCAGGATCTTTTGTAGATTTCCAAGCATGTAACTTAGGCTTATCTCTTGTGATGGTGCAATTTATTGGAGAATAAATGTCTCAGCTATTTATTTTAAAATAAAAGGCTTCTACTACTCCTGCAGAGCAATAGGGAATACGGAACCTAATAACAATATTGCATGATAATACCAGTGATAGTTGGACAAAAGAGACATTATTATTGCATGAATGAACAAGGATGTTTACTAACTTTGGCTGTTGAAATTGTCAGCTCCTGTTGTTCTGCAAAACACATCTAATCAAAGCTGCAGTAGTGCCATTGCTGTGATATGCAAATAATGCTTTGCTGGCCAGTACTTAGCTATACCAAAATTGCAAATTTTAATAAATATGTTTGTTTTTAAAAAATGCAGTGGCATAGCCAGTCCCTTTAATCTGTTCTTAAAGGTTGATAAGTGTTAAAAATACAGTCCTTTTTTGTTTTCCAATATTTTTTCTGAGTTAAAGTTTTCTAGAGAATACACTATAATTTGCAACATAATCTGGTTAAGCTACTGGAAAAAACTGTACATAATACTTGTAAAAATACAATTAATTTTAAAGCATGCCTTTATCAGTCATTTTTAATTTGGATGTGGGTAAAGTAAATGCTTGTCATAGGTGCAATACATTTTTTGGACTCTGTGCAATCTTGTGCATGCAGGCGATATTAATTGGGTTTCAAGGTTCTGATGAGATATAAGTACCTACTGGTTCTTCATTAGTTTCTTCTTTCTATGTCTGTGACATCTAAAATTTTAGTTTTATTGCACTGGTACTTTGTCCACATTTTATACATGGTAGCCATAAGCTTCTGAAATATGTATCCATTAATTTTATAGATTTACTAACACAATCCACCATTACCATGCTGCACTGCTGGCTATAAGAGATCTTAAAAATGCTTAACAATTGTAAACTGGAGTGTTTTTAATTCTTTGAAAACTCAATGAAGAAGATACCTTATCATAAACATGTGTGTTTAGCACAATTAGATGCTAACATTGCTGTAAGATATGAATAGTCAGCTTTTATTGATGAAAAGTGAAGTCAAAGTTGCTATAAGGATTACTCCTTGTAATATTTGCTAGGATTATTTTGTGAACAGAATACTGTAAACAGCAAGCAGTTTACTTTGTATTATTATTCAGTTTAATATCCTTGCATATTTAATTTCACTCACAGGAATGTATTTTCCTTCATTTTAGTTTGTTTACTAACTGTGAATAATTGAAAATTAGATACAATAAATTCTTGCAAGTTTGACAACAAGAGGACTAAAGGAATAGGGAGGCTCAACACTATCTTTATTACATTAATATGGGCTGCAGTTCTAGTAACTGTGCTATATGTTGGATAATCTTATTTTAATTGATCAATTTTTAGTAGTATTTAAAAACAAACTGTGTGGCAACAGAAGTTACTAAAGTACTTACTTAGATTTCCTGAAAGTTATATCGAGTTTCATCAGAAATGTCTAATTCAAGAGTATTTGGTTTTTGGAATTGGCGAGGGGGACTACAATAGCCCATGCACTTTGGTCTATCTAGAAGATGCTTTGTGCATCCACAAACTTAGGTACATCTTCATCAGTATTGCATCTTTAATAAAGGACTGCTGATCCATAAAGAGGCCATTATTACTTACAGTTGCTTAATATTGGAAAATGATTTCCAAATCTCCTTAACTCTGCCAGACTATGAGGAGCGCTCAATAAGTCCTTAGAAACAGATGGAAAAACAAATTATTTTTGTAGATTTTTTTTTTGTCCTTCAATGTGTCCCTTGTCAAATTTGCATTTGGGGCTTAACATGTCTTGGAAAAAGATGATATCCAAAATCGGCGTACAACATCTTTTGTTTCAGTAGGCAACTTTTGCTGGCCTTATCAATTGGCAATAGTAAGCCACATTCACTGCTCGTCAATCACAAAGAGGATCGACAAATAAAACTCCTCCTCCACTGTCGCAAGTACTTTTCCAGCTGAGAGGCAGACTTTGGCCTTCACTGGGCAGGCTACATCATTTATTCACACTCCTTGCTCACCATTTTGGATTCCAGAGTGAAATGATGGACCCATGTCTCATCACATGCAACAATGCATTTCAAAAATTCCTCCCCTTCTTGCATGCCAGATTTGATTTAGAAGTCTGTCACAAATCTCCAGCTTAAACTGTATTTGCTGCTTGGTTAACAACTTCAGAACCCATTAAACACTAATTTTTTTAAATCTAAGATGCTCAGTGATAATGGTATGAGTACTCCCAGTGCTAACATCCACTTATGATGGGATTTCAGCAGCAATCACCTTCAATAAGCTCTTGAATATCACACTGATCTTGTCATGTGAGACCTGACCTTGGGCACTGAGCATGACCTTTTTGTACAATTCCTCAGCCACCCTTAAATTGTCTGTTCTAGATAAACATTCGATTCTGGGACAGTGGTGCCCCTAAACTCTGCCTTCAAACGAGTTAAATCTCTGAGGGTTTAACCTCTCCATTGGTTAAAAACTTTATAACAATGTGTTGCACTATAGACAAAGGAACCTTGTTCACTCATGGCTGGACTGATGCTGAAACCTAGCAAAGCAACTAAAAGCTAGTTCCCCTTCCCTAACACACCAACCTTCATCCACCATCCCGCTCGGATCTGGCAGCGCAGTACTCTGACTCTATTATTATTTATATTTGAATCACCCTAATACATCCTGTACCCTAATCCCATTTATTTATGGTACCTACCTATTACATATGATGTGTATTAATGATTCAATGCTTCCTATTTATAACAGCTTTCACTGGCCTTTTCTACATCTCGCATAGAGTTTTTTTGAATATTTGATGCATTACATGTCTGTCAATGTGAAATATATTAAATAAATCTTTAATAACAACCACAGAAACAGAAACTTTGCCATGCACATGGTTTTTAACTCGATAATCACCACGTATTGTTTTGTGGTATTACTTGTTACATAATGAAATCATAGGTCCCTTTTGTTGGTATGGGAAGGAGAAGGTATATATGTATCTGTGTGATAATAAATATGATGTGGGATTTTATGTTGAGATGGCTGTTCAGTGTGAAACTGGGAAATAGTTTTTTGTGTGTGTATGTTTCAAATTGTTCTCTAGTGTTTAATTTTTGTATTTTCTGCATGGTCTGTTATACTTCCATATCTGTGTTTGTGTCTGTTATGTGCTGTAAATGTATCCTCTGTGAAATTTGATGTGTTATTTGTTGCTTTTTACGTGCTTTTTACAAATGTGGTCAAATTATTATATTAAACCTGATAATTTACATCTCATATGTATTAAAATGAAACATACTCATCTTGTTGCATTTAAGTGTTTAAATACTTAATATGTGACCACTTTGGACAATAAGAATGCAGTAGCAACAATAAAGTAGGTTTGTGTTGAAAGCCACAATATATAAAGATGATTCTCATATTTTTTGCATGTTCTTTTATCAAACCTTAATAGCCAAGCACCAATTGTTACACTAATGTAACCGGGTTAATATGTTAATAAATTCCTAAAAATCCACATGTCTGCAAACACAACCGTTATAAAAGCATTAGCAAATGTTCATTTATTCAAAATATACCAAAAAATTACAAATTCATTTTGAGATAAAAGTAGTGCATGCCAAGCACTTAACAGTATTTTGTGCCATTTATTAGTACTTTAAATATAATGATTAACAATTTAACATACAACCTGAATATATTTTCAAGAGCTAAACAAATGAGAGTTTATTGTCTTATAATTTGGCCATGTTCGTATCTGAACATGAATGTTGAATAATCTTTCTTTCTGATTTATGAAGAAGTTAGAGCAGTTTTGGCATTTGAGTGTTTATGCTGGTGATGGTTTTTTAGAGTGTGCAGTTTGTTTTGTGTATACTTTTTATGTCTAAATTTTCTGAATAAATTGCCAACTTTATGTTTTGATTGTGGTGCCTATTTTCTTTCATCTTGACATGTTGTGGTTTAATGGTTTTCTTGTCAATATTGCATCATTCACTGTTATTGGGTTATAGCCCTTTTCTTCAACCAAATATTTTATATTGTTCAGTTCATAGCTGTAGTCTGCTTTGTTAATTGGTACATTATATGAGCCTGTGGATCACTGAATGGAAAGATATGTTTGTGCTGTATGAGGCGATTTCAGCTGTTTTATATGAGAGCTGTGTTATTGTGGGTTTTGTATATACCTTGTGTTAGTTTTTGTTTTTCCTATTTAGTTATTGCTAGATGGAGGAATATTAGGAATTTACTTTACGTGGTTATATTTTGGGTGGCTATTTTATTGATGTAACAGTCTAGATGTTCTACTTGCCTGGTGTTACAGTCATGTAGGAATGCTATGTTGTACGTGTGTCTTTATCAGTATATGTTTTGGTTGTAGCTGTTTTGTGAGTTGTGTATGAGTAGCTGCTAGCTGATCAAGGTGGAATTCATTTGGAAGCCTTCTGTTTGCACATAGTATTTCCATCATATGCAATATAAGTCTATTTTTTCTTTCTTTCTTTTTTCATAATATCAGATATATGCTGACCAGATATTGAAGAGAAACAATCGGGACACATGTGTTTATAATTAATTGCATCACTTGCTCTTCCTTTCTTATTTATCAGTTATGATATTTTGAAACCAATAATATATCTATTCTGTCTTTAATGTTTCATTAAATGAACCCTTCACATTCACTGATGTCTGCTCAGTTGACCATCTACCGCCTTTAACTTCTCAGTGAAAATTGTTATTTTGGAGGTGATCATTTATGTTGCTTCTCCGAACATGACCTATTGAAAACACCCATCTGCATATTGTTTACTCAACTTTATCATTTATGCCACTTTCTTTAAGAATTTAAAAAAATTGTAGACTTGAAGCTTTTGTCACTGAATGTGTGAAATTTTACAGCAATCACCACATTTTCACTTGACTTAAGGCAGGCATGTAAATAAACCTAAGCACTACTGTTATATACTGTATTGCTTGCATTCTTCACAAAATAACTTCCACATAGCTGTCATCCCATTAGGAAAAATTGGGTGTGCGCAAAAATCACAGAATGTAAACTCACGGCATGGGAGAATACCTGCAACATGCAATACAGTGCAGCATTGAGGACAAGTTATCATCATAGATAAATATATTCATAGCTAAATCAACTTTTGGAAATGAAGTAGCAGGACACAAATTTGTGGTATGACTTTTGCCCAGTGAGTATTGGCTATCACGCTCTCCTCCAGCACTGCTCTAAGTTTTGTGGTTGAGTACACACACATATAAGATTTTTCATAAATATTTCATTAAATGAGGAATATTATTGCACACATGTTGTTTCTTAATTAAAAACTGGATGTGTCCTGAATGATTTTCCTGAGGCACAGGGAGGGACTTATATGTGAAAACCAGGTCTGGTCAACCAAATTATGTAGATGCTATGGACAGAAAATTTCAGAGTAGAAAGGTAATAACAAAATAAATCATTTGAGAACAGGAACAGAAACTTTCATGTGCTGTGTGTCGATTTAAATCCATTGTGTTAGAAATCTGTTTGACATGTCGGGTGTAAACAAAATACACTCCTGCAGAGTACTAGTCACTGTTGCTAGCTGTGGTATGAAGTCTATTCAATGTAGGTTGAATATAATTTTGTTCCGTGCAATAAGCACATGTAAGGTAAATTTCTCGTTGTGTACCAGTACTCATTAGTTGAGAGAGTATATACACATTTGTCATGTAAGTTACATTTTATTTTGACTAACAAATGAAGTTTGTTTCATGAAGTCAGATTTCAATTATATTCATGCAGCACTCCTTTTACTGAATCTGCAATCCCATGTTCCTAACCTCAAAATGCTTGTTGGGTACTGCCTTTCTATTCTACAATTATATTCATGTGGTGCTCCTATTATTATAGTGCATCTGTGATCACACGCTTCTAACTTCAAAATGCTTGTTTTTGCTCTACAATTATGTTCATGTAATGCTCCATTATTATACTGTATCTGCGACCACATGTTCCTAACCTCAAAATGTTTAGTTTGGTACTGTCTTTCTGCTCTACAATTATATTCATGTAACACTCCATTATTATAAGTTTCTGTGATCACATACTCCTAATCTCAAAATGCTTTCTGTTCCAGAATTTTTTGAACATTATTTTTCCACAACCTGTATATTATTTCATGATATATGTTTCTGACACGTTTTCTTTTAGCATTGGTGTATTGTCAAATATTTGTGTAATTGTGTGTTGTCAAAATGCTGTTTACTGGAACATTGGTATACAGATCTGTGATGTCAAATGAGCCAAGCCCACTGTTATGTGAGGTTTATTTGTCTTTGTTGTTACAAAAATCTATGTTGTTCTGTCTCTGTGTTGAATTTTATGTTGTTCTTTTTAGGTTTTCCAGTGTTTTACTAGATTGTGTGTGTGTGTGTGTGCGCATTCATGTACTTAATTACTTGCCTTATAGCAAAGTTTTGGTTAGGTACTCACTATGGGTGTTTGTGGGATAATTGTTTTCTTCAATGAGCATTGTGTGACTGTTCTTGTTTTTATAACATTCTTTAGACATTCTGACTTTTTACTGTAGATCTTTCCTTAATTCATATATGCTATTTTTCTCAAAGAATTTGTTGAGTTTATTGTGTAGTTGTATTTTAATTATTACTTACAGTGCAATTATACATTTCTGCTGTACTCCTATTTTAAGATAAGGTATCCAAATTTTTCCATGTTGGTCAAATAGCGTAAAATATGAGATGGGTGAAATTTTGAAGTTTTAAGATATATTTTATATTTTTGTTAAGTTTTATAGCTCAGGTGCATAAATTTCTAAGCAGTATAGTTTTATCAATAAAAGTTTAAAATAATGAGTAAGAGTGGTTTTTAAATTTTTGGGCAAAATGTTATTTAAAGTAAGGGTTTGATAGTCTTTGGGATTTTAAAATATTTCTGTGAGGTTCTATTGTGCAATATTTTGACCGAATGAGTTAACCATTATATAGTGCAGTTTTCTGTATAAGAGGTTAAAAGTATCGTAGTTCATGAGAGTTTTACGGTAGCCTATAACTTCCAACGGGTCTTGTATAAGTGTAACAGAGAGGCTAAAAAAATGTTGATTGTCATTTTTGTCCAAGTGCACCAATTTTTCTTAAAATTATACAAAAAAATACTCCTTGTTAACAAGTTTCTGGAAAATCAGAGGAAGATTTAATGTTATGAGCACATCTTCCTCCTCCAATAACACAAATTTAAATATTTAAAATCTCATTCAACTCTCTGGTCTGAAAATTTTAAAAAAATTTGCCATTTTTACACTAAAAAGTAATTTGACATTGATATACAAAACAGAAATAAAAACTTCCTGTTTTAATATTTTTGGACATATTGCACAGCCTGTAGCTGTTTGGAAGCACAGTTATTTCAATAGTGAAAGAATTATAAAAAAATCACACATACATTCTTCTTATGATATAAATTTAGATAATACTAGAACAGTCCTTCACTTGCCATGCATAAATAAAATAGTTCTGTAACAAAACTAAAATGAAGGCAAAAACTTTATTTGAATAACATTTGATTCCTTAATGTAATAAAATAAAATAACTTAAACTTTGGATTTAGCTGAAGAATTGGTATGATTGATTGGGAATCAAACAAATGCCACATATATATCAACAGAAAATGAAACAATAGATAATCATGGTTGATTGCTATGCTGCTGCATGTGTATTTTATTAATAAAAATTGCATTATTTTTAAATCATTTAGATCTTTCTTCATTAAAAATAAAAATGCTGACATGCCTCCAGTTGTATTAAGATCTCTTGGTTTATGTGAACATGCTGGCTTGTAGAAAGTAACCTCCACAAGGTTGGCTGATCTGTGTGCAGTAGTGTAGGGTTACTGCTTGTTGGTAGGTGCTAGACCTGCAGCGAGCACTCCATGCTGACCCATCCACTACTGGGGGAAGACCCTTCTCGGAGGCTCTCGACCTTCGTGAGATTGCCAGCAAGGTAAGATGCTCCAATCATGTGAAGCAACACCACCTCAATTGTGTGACTGCATTTGAAAACACAGTAACCTTGATTCTTTAATTGCTATGTCTCACTTGAAGAGTGCTGCTCATTAAACACACAAAGAAAATTACAAGACATTTCCAATGCCATTTTGTGTTTTGTAAAGCTAAAATTAGTGTTTTTCAATTTAGCAAAACATAATATTTTAATTTGAGTACAATATATTCTGGAAATGTAAAATTTTGCATTTTATAAGTGTACTTTCCTTTGTCATAGAGAGCTTTCATTTAAAAACTATACCACATGTGCAGTGGTTTAATGCTTGGTGGCTGCAAGTATTGCTCCACTCTTATCCATACAAGTTGAACAACATATATTATTGGTACATAAATGCAGAATATTTTGACCTCATTGTTTCAGAAGCTCATAGAAGAAAGAAATAATATTGTAATGGTGGGTTCTTTTATCTAACACCAACCGATATGGTGAAGCCTTAAATAATGCAACTTTTCCCAAAAATTAACACTTCCACCAAAAGTCATAATGCCACAAGGGACCTCACAACCAAGTTGTCAATGTGAACCATGACTTAGCAAAAAACCAGTGACTCCAACAGATGTCGCAGAACAGGTGATTAGAAAGGGAAGCTTTAGGGTAGCTTCAGATGGCAAGCAGACATAACTTTATAGTACACTGACTTACTAGAGGAAAACAGATGCTGTGTTGACAGACACAAACATCTGCTGATTTAAATATTTGGGAGAAAATATTTCTTTGGAAATTTTGACCAAGGTTAATGAACTTCAACATTCCAATGGATGAAAATCTGATCTCTAAATTCTTATAACTGCCAGAGGGACTAAGAAACAAATGTAACCACTAGAGGAAAAGCAATCAGTTGCAACTAGCTCCAATTCAGGAGCCCGACCTGTTGAAGATCCATATATCTTAACAGGTCAAATTCTATTTTATATTTTCTGTACTATATTTTAAATCCTTTAATCATTAAAATATGAGATAATATTCTTTACCAATAATATTTATTGAAACTATTTCTGAGGTAATCAACTAATTTAGTGAAATTGTATATTTGCAACTGTTTCTAAACTTAATACTTAACCTTTTCATTATGTTTTCTGATTTAAAAATGATATATGTTCACCATTTTATTTTATTTTTGATGGAAGGAACTTCCCATTTGTGAATGTGAGGATCTCTTTTGATCTTTTAATTGAGAGTACCCATGAGGCACAATACAACCAACTACTGAGAATCAAAACACTACACATGCTGGCAAGTTTTTTTATGAAAGCTCTGTGTTTGTGTAACCATTCAAAGCATTTGTTCATTTCTAGAAAAGGAAACTAAATAACTTATGTGAATTAAAATTGGAAGTAAAACACAGTGAAGCGAAATGATTATTTTATAGAACACCATTTGAGATGAATTTAAATCTGACTAGCTTCATTAATCTTTGTTGCAAAGAACATATTCTTTAAACATGTTGTATGCATACTTGAGCTGTGGCTTGCTCAGAATCATTGTTGGCTCCTGATTCATATCCAAGATTCGGAACAAAGTATGTGGCAGAGCTGAGGTTGCAGACTTGTTTGTGAAACATGTATAGCAGCAAAGGTTACTAAAGCTAGTTAGGTGTAAATTTGTCTCAAAGTAGTGTTCTATAAAACTATATAACTGCTTTTGCTATTGAGTGGAAAAAAAAAAAAAAATGCAGTTTTTTTTTTAGGGGAAAAGTGATGAAGCATCTAACTTATGTAAAGACAAAAGATTATATTGTGAAAATTAATTTGTGAAACTGTTAATGTAAAAGATAGCAGATAAAAAAGAGCTCTCTGTACTAAGAGTTGGGTGTCCCTCATTAAGATACATAGATAAAATACCTTGTCATATGTGTCATTTAAGGGCTTTAATATATAAAAATGTGAGTCCTCTTGGAAAGGATTTGGTGTTAAAGAGGTGGTTAATTTAATTAATTTTAACTTGATGTAACAATGCCAATCTACAAGATCATTTGTGCTGTTATATCAGAATGTTGTTCTGCAAATGTTCTTTTAAATGCCAGGAAATTGATTGATGTGAGACTGTCATGTGTAATACACATAACTTAAGATTGGTTGATCTGTGCTAGAATTGAACCTGTAGGACTAGATAAAGAATGCTAGCACTCACTCATTTGTGCTACCCAGGGTAACAAGTTGGCTAATAATATATTGAGTTTCTCTTGAATGACTGACTCATAGCGTGCTATTGTCATGCTATATTACACAAATCTGTTTGTATAGTTGTGGTGGGTTGATCCACTTTTTTGTCCCTAGATAAAACTAACAAGTAAAACATTATGAAGACGTTACACTTACCTTTCATTATAAAAGGTGCTTCACTTTTAGAAATTCAGACAAGGATTAGTTTTAGAAAATATAAATGATTTCATGCTTCTCAAAATATTGTGTTTCAATTCATTTTTGCATTCAATAAATCATTCCTTCAAGCAACAATGCCACTCTTCCTGAGGCATTTCAGAGACCAGGTTTTATGTTCCACTGCGTCATCAGATAGTGAAAAAGTGATTCCACGCATTTTATCCTTAATTTTTGGAAACAAAAAATAAATCGCAAGGTGCTAGGTCAGGACTGTATGGAGAAGGATTCTTTAGGGCATCCAGATACCAGTTGCTGTTTTGCTTTATATGACAATGCATTGTCATAATGTAATATTATTTTGCTTTTGGACATTTTTCACAAAATTTTTCAAACATTAGCAATAAAAATACATTTTATGCACCAATCTGCAGTAACAGTACATCTTTCTTCTAATACTATAGTGGCAATATGGCCGGGTTTTAAAAAAACTACCACTGTGAATTTGTTGGACTTTTGTAGGCTTAGATTCTGTTCAGAAGACCCTTGATATGTGACGCCAGGTTTTAGCATGAGCGCAATATGTGATGCAAGATTTTCTTGTGTTTTCTAGTATTTTTTTTTTTTTTTGAAAAATCAATATGAGGCAAGCAGAGGCTGTAGTGAGCCTCTGTAAACAACAGGTTCCTCTGGTTTCAAGATTTGGTTGATGTTAGTTTATGTTAGGTTAGGTTAGGTGTATATAAATGAAATGGAATGAAATAAGCAGTAAAATGGAATTTCTGAAAATCGGATTTTCTTTCCAATGGGAAACACACATTCTTTCATTTTTTCTATCTGCTTGCATATGTGCATTGCAGTTATTATTAATTATCACAGTAAACAAAAAGTCCCCTCTTTGGGTGGTAAGGCCTTAGTTTGAATCTCGGTTGGAGTTTTTTGCAAAATTTTTCCATTTCTTGAAAAGATGAGTATATAGCTTCAAGCTTTATGGACTCTTGGGCTCATTTAAATATCATTTCCAATTTCTTTCATTCATTTGCTCATTCTTGTGTTGTCCGATATGACCTGTCAGGACATTCAACTTCAAGGCACCCCATAAAAATAACAATCAGCGGAAAGCTTCATATAACATTATTCATAGTATATACCATGTCAAACAATGTTAGATTGAACTGAAATTCCTGTTAACTTCTATAGTGTGTGAGCTAGGCAGAGTAAGGTCATTCAACCCAAACCCTGCCACCCTTCAAGATACACCCAGTATTATTGTAATGATTTTGGATTGTACATATGATAAATAAAATGCATTTATAATGTTGTAATACACCTAGAATCACTGCTTAAATATGTAAAAAAATCTTTTAACAAGGCCTCTGTCCCAGCACTGAAAATGAGTGAATTTTAGCCAAAATTTTGTTCCATGAAAATGTAATATTATATTTATAAGTATAATTTCGGAATTAATTTTTTTAATCGCATTGTCATTTTCCATAGTGAGTGCAGGAGAATAATGCTTGTTGACTTTTATGTTGCTATTTTGAAAGTAATATACCAGAAACTCACCTTATTACTTTCATTAATATATTAATTACTTTGATTCATTTAACAGGCATTCATTGAATTACTTTGAATACATGGAGCATTGGCAAATTTGTGATGAGACAACTTTTCTGAAGATTGATGATGCTTCAATTTTGAACAATAAATAATAATTCATGCATCTGTATTTGTTTGTTCATACAAAATGTTACAATGAACTAGTAAACTCAAAGAACATATATATATATATATATATATATATATATATATGTTGCCTTAAAATGCTTATGGATATGTGAGTTATATAGAAGTTAAATTCACCATGGTAGCTCAGAGCATCAGCATGGAAAGTTGAAGCAAAGGCAATAAAGTTTTCAAGCCTGATTCAGTTATAATATTGTAACTTGTGCAAGTCTTCATTGAAAATATTTTAGCTTACATTTAAACTATAACAAAACAAATATATATTTTTAAAATAAATGATAACAGTCTATGGTGAGCATTAGTTTTGTGTTATTCTTAGTAATCTCTTAATGCCAATAACGTGCATTAAGCTGAGTTAAAAAGGATGTGAAAGGTTGCAAGCAAAGCATTACCCACAATCTTATTTTATATTAACAATGATTTTTATTGCAATTGCATTGTTATCTGTTATTAAATTTTAAGAAAAATGCTTTCTTTTCTCCAAATTTCTGTAATGTTTGAAATTTAAACAGTTATATTGATAATCCCTCCCCATAAACTGCATGTATGGAAGTTTTGGTATATTCTTTTCAATACCCCACTTCCCCTTTCCAGAAGAACGGAATTTGTAACATATTGTACACAAATTTTTATGGTGAGCTGTATATAAGCTTGTAGCTTTAATCTGGTAAAGGTTCTAGAATTTCAGTAAATTTATTTTTGTATACCTGTAGCATCAAGAGAGATAAAATAAATGTTGAATTGCAGTTTTTTTAATAATGAACAAGTAAAACTACTTTAAAAAGAAACATGGAGGCTTTGATTGCATCTCTGCATGTGTTCCTATAGAATATATGAGCTCATAAGGTTTACAAGAATAATAAAATGTTTCTGTCTTCTTTCAAATCAAATATGATAATATTAATTATGATATAAAAAGAGCATAGGAAAGAAATAGAATTATATTGGGATATTGTTTAGAATTGTGCCCTAACCTTTTATATTAGTGCACATTTACATGGAGTGCTTGTACATATTTAACATGAAATAACCCTTTAAAATTGGTATAACCCTAATGAGGTTGAGAATAGCTTAACACATGCTTGTATTCCTTTTCACTGACTTAAAACCAAATAAATTAACCTAGCAGTGTTTTAAATCAGTAAATAGTGAAAATACTCAGAGAGTAGTTAAAAAAGTCCATGTGTATGATCACTTTAACCCTTTAACATTGCACTCTTGCAAGAATGAAACAGATGATTAGTGTATAAACAAAGTGTGTGGACAAAGGACCATTTATTACAGCATGAAAAACTTAACAACTCAATACTGCATTTTGTAAATATATTTTTTATTATTACATTATGTAGAGAGAATTTTTTTTTCTGTGTGCATTTTATTTATTTCTTGTTTTTCTTGCTGTTTGTCTCTTTTTCTGGCATTTTATTTGAAATTTAAATTTGCAGAATAAGGTAACAGAAAAGTTCAAACGACCTTTTAAGAAACGCCATTCCAGTGTGTACCACCAGCCTTCAAACAGAGTGAACAAATACTTGGCCCAAGCTATTGATGCTCGGAGTGTAGATAGAGAAAAATCTACCCATGTTAACCTCATAACACTGTGTTTTAAGGATCGTGAGAAGGAACACCAGGTAAGATTTTTTTTTTTTTTTCATGCTTTCTAAGTTCTATAAGCATGGCATTAAACTATTGACGGAAAAAACAAAAAATCTGGAAATGGTACACAGTGAAGCAGGAATTATAATCATAAATTGTAAAATGGGTCAAATTTATATTAGTTGCTTCACTAAGTAATAAATTAGTTGAACATGTTGCATAGGCAATGTTGCCTATATCATCAGCAGAAATCCTTTTCTGAAATACCCCAGTCTTAGGACACTTTTTTTTTCCAAATTGATTAAACGCTTGAGGAAGACATTTTGAGGTGTACCATCTGGAGGTAACGTCCCTCAAGCAGAATCATACAAAGAAGGAACAGATCATCACCTTGCCTTGCTATGCTTTGGGGTATTTTCTCATGGATCATACTGTTAATCCAGCTTTCATCACCTGTTACAATGTTAAATACATTTTTGGATCTTCATTGAATTTTTCAAACATTTCCTGGCAAGTGCAGTGTAAACCAAAGAATGTTGTAAACATTGCAAAATTTCAGACCTCTGAAATAAGAGCTGAAGTTTTCATGGTGATGTATTTATTCTAGACATTCTCGGGATTCAAGCTATGTGAAGTGATGTAGAGACATCAACATTTCAGGAGCATACATCTCTCCCATCAGAATGATGAATGGCTTAGCCAGGTGAAATGACCAGCATCAGGGTACTGCTACAGCAAACCATTCAACTCCTCACAAAGCACTTTCCGGTCAACATCACTGAGCTGTTCCGGCACACCCTGTCTTCTAATTTTTTTTTGTATATTGTTATTTTTTATGAACAAGAAGACGGCATAGCAATGGGTTTCCCATTGCCACCAGCAATAGCTAATTTCTGCATGAACACCTAGAGCACAAAATCTTTACCACAGCTCCACTCAAGCTGTCTCATTTCTACAGATATGTGGATGACACATTTATTATTTGGCCACATGGAATAGACACTTCGCCAAGCTTCCTCACACACCTCAACAGCCTCTGACTTCAGATCCAGTTTGCTATGAAAGTGGAGAAGAAAAGAGATCTGCCATTCTTGGACATCCTGGTTTCCAAAAACAGTGACTGTACACTCAGGTGTGATCTACCATAAACCAGCAATCTCTGTGTAAATGTGTGCAACTTCCACCATAAATCAAAACGGATCGGTGTACTCAATACTCTGGCACACAGAGCAGTCTCTATCTGCAACCCAAGCCACCTGAGACAAGAACTGTAATACCTGAAATATACCTTCCTCTAAAACGGCTACTCCAACTATAACATCAAAGCAACATTTACTAGAGCCAAAAGAGGGGAGCCTCTCACAGAGCAGTCATCAGAAAAACCTGCTGCCATTGCCTGCATCTGGCAAAATCAGCAGAATGCTCATAAAATACATCAGGATCGTACCTTCAAAGATTAAGGATCTAGTGAGACCTGTGAAAGACCAGCTATACCTCAATAGCCAGGGATGTACCGCATTCCCTGCGAATGTGGGACCCTGTATATAGGACAAACTGATAGGACCATAACCAACAGGGGCATAGAACATAAAGATACATCTGCTTAATGCAGCCTCAAAAGTCTGGTCTAGTAGAACATTGCTTTGAATAGGATCACGGAGCTAACTTCCAAGACTCAGCCATTCTGGCTAAATGTGATGGTTGCTGGGAGCGCAAGGTTAAGGAGGCGCTGGCTATTTCCTCTGAAAGTATCATGCTGAACCAGGATACTGAGCTACAGTTCAGTTCCTCATGGAAGCCAACTATAAGACTCAGAAAACACAGATACAGATAAACTAAGTAACTACCAGAGTAGTCATGTTTTCCATGAGGTCCACTCTTGGCAGACAGAGCAGGAACTTTTCACGGTGGTGGCTAAGCTATTCATCATCATGATGATAAGAGAGATGCAAGCTCCCAAAACGTTGAAGCCTGAGAACCTCTGATTGCGGGATTTATTTATAACCAATTGGACAAGATAGGGTGAGCCTCCTTCCAGAGACTGACTCATATGACTATCAAGTGCATAGTTAACCCTCTCAGACTTAAGGTTTCCATTCATAATTGCCAACTCTCCTGCAAATACGTGCTTGATATGTGCATTGGGAGAGTTAGTTGCATTTGTTACTTGGTCTCCCCATTTATTATTCACATTTTCACAGCTGTTCAAACTTTTCATTCCAACCATTTACTATTGTATTATAGATTCTTAAATTATAAAATATTTAAATTAGTACTGCATTCATTAGGCTGATTGTTTAAGCAGGTAATTCTTTAATCATTATTGCTTGTGATTAGCTATTAACTAGCAGTTAACTGGAATTTATTTTGCAATTTTTGGTGTAAACTTTGTCCATTTGCGTGAGGTTTTATTTTTAGAGTAAGATGATCCACATAGAAGAAAACCAAGTTTTAGGTTAAGTTGACAAAATCATATTAAAACATAACTGGAAGTTGTTCTTCATGCTGTTACAGTACAGTAATTTGCAAGTTTTATAAAATACTATATGATATGAATTTATGTGTATAGCATGTATAAATGCTTAATTTAACATTTAAGATCCATTCAGTTTATTGGTTATAAATAATCAATGATGATGGCAGAGAAAGGAGTTAATTGCAATGAGTTGGTCATCATCTATTTTAATTTGAATATAACAGTGGTGGCTATTCAGGTGAAGCTAGTGAAGCTCCATTTCACTCATTTCTAGTTGTATTAAATCTGAATATTGGTGTTTAATTTGTTGTATTCTCAAGTAACCAAACAACCAGTTGGAAACATATCTGTGAGGAAAGAACAAAGAAGTGGGAGCTATTTGCCTTCTGGTCTTCAAGAGGGATACAAGGAATGGAGGGGATGGCTAAAGCTCTGTGAATTTACAACAATTTTTACTTTCTCTATATGCACTATGTACATTGTGCATAGAGAATGTATTGCACTCCACCAAAAAATTCGATATTTCACCAAATATACGTTTTAGGGTCACCTGTATCCAAAAAAAAAGTATTTTCAGAAAAAGGTCTGTGTGTGTGTGTGTGTACGTTTGTCTGTGAACACGATAACTCAAAAAAGAAAAGTCGGTAAAATACCAAACTTGGTATTTAAGTTTAGTGTCTTCCGGGGATGCGACACAAAGATTTTGAGAAAAATCCCCCCACTCCAAACTACCCTTTACATGGAACTTTTTTCGAAAATTTTGATTTTCTAAAAATGGCTCAAACGATTTTGATTAAAATATCATACATTAAAGATATTTACCTGACAAATAAAATGTATATTTTGAATTTTCTGGGAATAGCCTCTGAAGACTACTTTATTCTGGATGAATTTTGCATAACTACTAAACCAAAAGAGATGGACAAAACTTACTGCACAAAAAATGTAGAGCATGTTAAAACACACGATTTATGTTATATACATTTTTTTCGTGGAGTTGATCATTTTTGAGGTATTCCTTTTCTTGGTTTCAGCTTTGAAAAACTTATATTTTTCTCAAACAGGAATTTTTCAACTCCTGTCCATACAAACAAAGGAACATCAGTCACATAGCAACCAGCTTTTGGCTTTCACTTTAACCTATGGTACTCCCTTATTTCGCTTCTACTTACAATAAAGCAAGAAATAAGACAATTTCTGCTAATTTTTCTCGATTAGCATGAAATAAATAAAAGATAAGCTTATTAACAATAATTTGTTACAGAGATATAGAGAAAGTCATGTGAATGGAACACATCAGATTTTTTATTTTCTCTAGCCCATAGTATAATGTACCATAGTATAATGTACCTAGTGGATAGAGAAGGTATTGTATGCCACCCAAAAAATTGATACCAAGATTTCACCAGAAAAACGTGAGCCATTTGGAGAATTGGGTGCCCTACTGGCATGTTGCTGTGGTAGCCCAGTGGCCAGAGCAACTGGATGGGAACCAGAGATCCGTGGTTCAATTCCTGGCTATGGCATTGAATCTTTTAGCCTGACTCCACCTCTCCAACTTCTCTCCCACATATAGCTGGTGCAAAAGAAACAATTAATTTACTTTATAAACATCTCTCGAAACAGTCAATACACTTTGCACTACAGATATACCATTGTGACCCAAGAGCAAACCCCAAAGTGTTATTTATAAAACATAATATATTGCTAAGAATAGCAATGTAAAGGAACTACTTGAAATACATTTGAAAACAAAAGAAAAAACATGGAGAAATTTTGCAAATGTGTGCATAGCAAATAAAGGTAACAAGGTATGTGAGTCACAATTCAATGGGAAATATGCTGTTTGAAAAGGGATTTCTGCCGTACTGCATTCACCAACCAATACCAAAGGTTGATAAAGAAACCTGTAAATATTCTGTTTCTCTTTCTACAATAAATGAATTTGCCTTCTAAAGTGTTAAAGCATTCATCATTTCTGTCCAGAATATCCCATTTCTATTAGAAAGTATTTAAATAAAACCAATTCCATGATATCAATACTTTATCTTTATTTGCCACATGAAAAAAAATCCATAATCACACAAATGGCAAGATAGTTTAGGTTCTAAAACATTAAAATTGGTGTCAATAGTCAGAATAGGCATTTTAGGCACCATAAAACCCCATATTTACATTTTATACAAAATGTGAAGATATGTAACTAGTTTTAGTTTATTCTTACATATAAAACATAGGCAATTAACCTAAAATCTGGGGGTCTACTGATGACAAAAGGCTAAATCCCTCCCTTTGAGTGCAATGTTTTAATTTTTTCTGGCCACTGTTCTGATCTTAGTTTCATTACCCTAGAACTGTGTTTGGGACCCCTTAAGCCATCAATATTATGTGCAACATTTGTTTCCAAAACAAAAGAAGGATAGTGCATCTGTAACTGGTTACCAAGCTAACTTACCTGTGTTTTCAGAGTAATGTAAAGAATAAAGAAGCTTACTTTCTGACTATCCATGTATGAAAATGCATAGGTACATACTTTGAAAACTTTCTCACTATAAGAAAAGTAACATTATGAATTTCAAATCTTTGTCTTAGTAGATACAATGTGAAAAGATGCCAAAACTATAATTCACATTACTTGCATAACAAGCTTTTGTATAAAGATAGTTATTGCTAAATATAGTGTAACAATGTAATTTAATCTGTCATTACAGTATCATGATGACACAGATCTTGGATTCAGCAGTTCCTTGGCTTGCTCTTTGGTTTTACTTTTATTAATTGGAGGCCTCCAGGCTGTGATATTACCCCGGACAATCATCTTGCTTTTGTTGTTCCTGACTGCATTTATTTGGGTCTCTGTGGTTCTGATGTTACTTCTGGCAGTCCGTCTGCGCTGGATTCTTTGGGATATTTCTCAGAGCTTTGTTCTGCGACTTGCCATCACAGTTTTTACCATTGTGCTCATTTACACAGTTGCCCAAGTAAATGTTGTAAGTATCATATATTTTCCTCTTGTTTATGAAGTGTTTTCTAATGTTACTAATATGATTTCATTAAACTAAATTTAACTGCAATAATATATTAAATGCTCAATGTGTTTTCAAGTGACTAATGCAAAACTTAACAGATGAAAGTAAATAAATGTTAGGTTTAAAATAGTCAAAACTCCTTTGTAACTGAATAGTGGTTCTAATATGTGAATCAACTTGCTCCAGAATTTCAAACATTTCTTGTACAGAAATGCATGTTTTGCTTCTTTCTTCTCCATGATTCCATCAAGAATTATTCGCCCTAAAAATAAATATTACAGATCAGAATGTTGAATTCCACAGCAGATTGAATGTGCTTTTACTCGTAATCACTTAACTGGTTTACAAATGCAACTGGTCAGTGTCACTATCGAAGTTAGCATGTACAAATCACTACAGATAGAAAAATAAACAGAAGTTTTCAAAATAATAAATATTCACTAAGACTTCTGAAAAACCTGATTTAAACCAGGGAAAATCAATGTTGAGAGCTGAGGAAAAAGCAAACTATGGAAAATACATCAGTTTACAATTTGTTAATGAACGGACTGCTATCTGTATATTTGGTGTAGAATAAAAAATGGGATGGGCCAAAAATGATATAAATTACACTAAAGTGTAAATTTCAGGAATGTAACATTGAATTTTTACTACAGTTTGTGTTTGTATTCTTTGTGTACAGTCCAAAGACTCACTTTAGTTTCCAGGCATGCAATAAGTAATAAAGATTTTGTTGATGTTTCCACGGAATATGCATACTTCCACTTTTTAAACTGCTTGGCACCAGCAGTTGCATTCAAAATTATCTGTACCTAATTTGGTTTTTTTTTTTTTTTGTAGTGTTTAACGCCCGCTTTAACTACTAGTGGCACCGCAGGCAGTACCTAATTTGTTGCAAACATTAATCTCTGTGTAAAACATAACTGTTCCGCTAATATAAAAATGAGTAAAATATATTAATTTGTATTAGGCTATTTGAATAAGGCTGTACATTTAGTTTTGCCTTTTCATACAGAATGGCCAAATCAGTTGTAAAAGTTAATATATAACATACCTCTGGTCTCACTTAGAAATAGTCTATATGGTATTTTAATTATCCAAAAGGGATAGTGGGTGACAAAATCAAAATATCTTGATTTTTATTCAGACATTATGTTTCTGACAAATTTTGTCATGTACAACATTTTGATAGGGTGAGTATACAAAAAATTATACAAATTTTCATTATTATTATTATTATTATTATTATTATTATTAATGTATATAAACTGCTGTACATTTAAATGTTGTCATTTCCTAATCTCTACAGTGTGGAAAGAATGAATGTGGCAGTTAATGTCTGATAAAATAAATATTGAATAAAAAATATAGCAATTACAGTTTAGTGAGTTAACACCTTCAGTTGTCTCATAAATGAACATACAGATATGACCATGAAGTTCAAAGCTTTAGAAACTGGCAGTTAAAAAGATAAGCAAGGTGTTAAAATGAAGTTTAATAAGCTGCACAAATGAGTATTTCTTTATAAAAAAGCTATGCTGTCACCAAAAAGAAATACAAGTAACATATGCTCCAACGTATGTAGTACACACTATTACTTTCACTTGATTTGCTGTTACAGTTCACTTGTCGCTGGGATTTGCAATGTATACTTCATTCAACGGCAAATGTGACATTGGATACAGCAACCTATCATGACCATCGTGCCTGCCCTTTACCACAGTATATTATCCTTTCGTGCACCCTTGGTTACTTGGCTGTGGCTGTGTTCCTTCGTCTCCCCATCATTGTGAAGGGGAGTCTGTTAATTCTTATGGCAACCATTTATATATTGCTCATAGAATTATCACATGCAGCTCTCTTTCATTGTTATGATCAACGAGTAAGGTAAGTCAGTCTGTCACTTTGCATGTTAAAATGTCATATTTATCAACAAATATTGTTTTAAGGTTTTATGACCATAAGCAAAGAAATTAGCATTTGTCATAGAGGTTATTGCATTCAGACAACTGAATTTCCTTTGGAGAATTGTTAGAGTATATGTTGATAAAAATTTATTGTGTGCTCTTGGACCATGGCCATGGTACCTCATCAGAAGAAAGCTAGCATTAAAAACTGAAGGTCTGTGGCATTAATGCCTTCAAATATAACTACACTTCCATCTATAGCTTTATATACAATGTTGGTATGAATTATTTCTATGCATCAGTTTATGTCACCATTTGACTAGAAGTGCATTGTAAAGCAATTGTGACAGTATTTGAGATTTTGATACTCCGATAGTTTAGTTCTCTTATGTGTGTGTGTCTGTGTGTGCATATGCATGCAGGTGCATGCACACATGCATGTGTGTGTGTGTATTAATGCAAGAACAACCAATGTCTATCTTTAAAGGAAACAATAGAAAATGGATTCTATCACACCAATGTCATGTCATAAATATGAAAGTACTTATTGCAATAATAACCAATGTAGACACTGGTGAAGTCTCTTTCATGTTTGATATTGGTTGTTTTTACATTAAGCCACAGATTATATATAGGACACAAACCACTCACATAATTTTGTGTCTGATACTTTCTGTACAGTTACAACTGCTAAATGAACACACCTGTAAGTATAAACTATCTTTATTGCTTCCACATACTTGATTATATGGCCCAGGTGGTTGGATTATTCACTTTGCAGAAGGCATTCTAACTGGTTTTTGCCTCCAATATTTCCTGCCCCTTGTTCTCAGGGATAAAAAACACACATGGTTTGTGTGCCATGCCTACTTGAAGGTACTAACCAACCTGGGAACATATTTCTCTTAAAAACTAAAGTTGTTAGTCTGCAAATTAAGCAAATATTGATGTAATGTTCTTCATTACACTGTCCTCAACTACCATTACAAATATCTGTAATAGTCAGTTTTTTTAACATTAAACTTCACTTAAAATAACTTTTTGGGACCGGTTTCGTAAACCCATAATGTTCCCATTTTACCCTCTAATTCCCATTGAATCTCCTTTCCTTGGCCATCAAAGATGAGGGTGATGGTTTTGGGATGCATCACTTGCATCACTTAATATCAACTATATAGAGCTTTGAGTAAGTATCTGGATCATGATTTGCCTTGTGGAATGGAGGAAACCTAGGGAAGAAAAGGAAGACAAACTATAAGAAGTAAAACTCCTCTTTTTCTCAACTCAATTTATGATTTCCACGGAAGACTTCAAAAATACTTATCATTTACAAAATGTTGTTATGTATTGTAATTATATTGTGTATATAAAATTATTTCTTCATGAAGGCTTATAACAGTTCTTGGAAATAGTTATTAATTATATTATATGAAAATGTGTTTTTTTTTCCAGTTCTGTTGTGCCACAGCATGTTTTAGGAGTTGTATATGTGCTCATGTTCTTATTGGCCGTTATAATACATGGAAGACAAGTAGAATGGACTGCACGACTGGATTTTCTTTGGCAAATACAGGTAATATTCTTATTCTGTCTGACATAAACATGTTGAATTTAACCCAGAGGCAGCTTTTTTATTTTTTTAACTCTTAGAGGATTTATAAAATAACTCAAGATAAAACAAGTGAAGTAGTTTAAGCATATTAGCATTGAGTAGAATAGTAAAATTTGCTCCATTTAAAATGGTGGTTAATATTCTAAGAGATTGTATGCATTTTAACATTTATGCTATTTTCTTAGACGACTCTCTCAGTTATGGTAAGCCTACTATTTCTGGCCGACTGTGTAAGCTTGCTAAACTAAAAAGTATTTGACTCTCTAACATCTTGTAGCTGCATCAATAATTATATTATGTTTTACTTTTTGTAGATTAAATATAATTTCTTTTTATTCTTTTTATGAAGGGAGTTTAATTCCTACTTTGTTTTTAATTTTTGGATGATGATATCAACTGGAATGTTTACAAGCTGGTATTTATTATTTTATACTTTATTTGCTTCTTTATCATTATTAAGTATTATGTATTTATATAATACAGATCTTTGTATATTGTTTTTAAGAAAGATCCTATGCCTATCAGTCCGCTCGGGGGGGCAGTATTGTCGGTATGGCAGGGAAGGGAATTTCTTTTATTGTAAGGTATATAATAGTTTATTACATTAAATAGAAAAGAATGAAAACAATAAGAACCAATTTAAGGGTATTATTTGTGGGATAAAGACGTATTAATTTATTAATAATTTTAATATGACATATTAATGTTATTTTTTAACTAACTTCTTTTCATCAGAAGTAATTGCTATATTACTATAATGTGGTTTAAGAGACCATTACTTGCCTTTCAGTCATCATGTCCTGCTAGAGTATATTGCTCTAGCAGCCCTTCGTTTAGCGTCACACCTGCCGGCCTCCCTCGTGGAGGTTCTTGCTGATGACTACAGAGCGGTCGATAGAGTTTTTAACTTTTTATTAAACTTGACGTTTCTAGTAAGGATTTAGTTTCTTAGGTTTTACTTTCTCACTATAGCTTATAATGGAGCGGGGCTGTTCATGGGTTTTAATGATTTTTAATGGTCTGTCCATTATTCATTTTAACCCATCGATCACGTTTTAGTTATTTTGCATCCTTTTCAATCAGGTTTTAAGTGACATTTGTCTTATATTATTCTTGTCTTTATTGTTTTATGAGGATGCTAATGACCTCAGTAGTTGAACGCCCTTAAACACCAACATTCATTCATTCAGATCTTTGTATGTGCTTTCATGACTAGGAAATGAAACAGAATTAAGAGGGTGGTACATTTTTAAATAGCCCATGTGGCTGCAGCTCTTTGCAGATTGAACAGCAAAGGAAAGCTTTTTCCACCCTCTTGGCACTAATCCTCAACCCCACTCTTAGTGACTATAATGTTAAGGCAATAATGTAGCATACCAAGGGCAGTGGAACTGTTTTCAGAATTAGAACATTTCTCAATGTAAGTACACCTTTCTTTCCTGTGACAGCTTAGAGTAACTCAGTGCAAGTGTGAGGTTTTCAAACTTCAGGATAGAGGAATGGGCTTCATTTACAAGAAATAAGTTTCACAGCAGGTGTTTATTTATTTTATCACTACTGAATGAAGCAAAATGCAAGTGCAAAACCCTCATCCCCCCCCCCCAAATAAAACTATATATGACTTTAGCACAAATGTTAAATCTAAGCATTTTTAACAAAGAGTAACCTATTGGCTAATTGTTCCCTTCCTTTTAATTTTTATTGCAATATGGGTGAGACCAAAGGAAGAGCTAATTCCGTTATCAGTAAGGGTTTAACAGACCTCATACAGATTACAAAGTGAGGTGACTGCATTTATATTGAGTTTATTTTGCTGCTACACATAATAATTATCATTTTTAAAGCAACATTTTTGTATAACCAACTTACTGCAGCACCCCCAATTCGAACCTCCACAAGACACTGATTTAACATGTTGATTGAATATGTTGCATTGTTAATGTTGAGCCCAAAACTGTTTTCTCTACCTGCTGGAAAACTTTTTATGTTGAATGATACTTTGCACTCCATGGTAGTTCAGAAACATCCATGGATTCAGCTGTTTCTTCTTCATTTGCTCACTGGCTGCCATTTTTGTGAATTTCTGCCTGTTTTGGCTTGTGTGATTAATTTGAAGTTGTTTTTTTTTTGTGACTCTGCAAACATACAAGTTAACAATTTACGTGAGAGAGTTGTCAAGTGAATAGACTGCTGCCTCACACCAAGGGAAATTTGTGGCAGCCAAACCAACATCATTCCACCACCTGCTCCACAATCACCTTTCCTTTTATTTATTTCACCATCATTTCATATCATCTTGCTCACTCTCATATCAGATATCGAGCTGGTCATTCATTCATCCTGCCACTCCATCTGCTCCTCAACAGGCATCTGATCCCAGGCGCTGCCTTGTATGTCTTGCTGGATGTTTCCCATTTATGTGATAGTTTGTTTATAGTTCATGTTAGGAAGTATAGAATGTTAGCTAGAAATCTGTGTATAGTTTAGAAAGTGGTGTTCTGTGCTTTAATGTGTGTTTATTTGGTACCAGGAAGAAGTGATACAAAGAAGCAGACTACTGCTAGATCTTCAAGGACTTTTATTAAAAGAAATTCTCCTTTATTTTACATATAGTTTTTGTACATTTACAACACTGAGAATTTCATGCATTCAAAATTTCATCAAGTGTTGCAATATACAAATTTATAATTTTAGAGAGCATGAAAAAATGATTAAAAAATTCACTTAAATAAAGAAGTGCACTAGAAAGGCATTGATTAATATTTCCTTTTGTTATATTCCAGGCAAATGAAGAAAAACGTGAAATGGATGCCTTGCAGCATAGCAACAAGCGAATTCTGTTCAATCTCCTTCCAGCACATGTAGCCACACACTTCTTAGATAACCAGTTTCGCAGTAATATGGTAAAACTTTTGTTCTAGAAAAGTTTTAGAATGTTCACAAATTTCAATAACTTACCAATCGCTATTTTATATTGGAAATAAACTTAGCAATGCGTCATTACTTGAAATCAAGAATTAATGAAAATAAATACAGTCAAAATTAAACTAAAATTAGTTTATTATATCATTAAACAAATACTAATTATATTTTGGAATTTTAAATATTAGAAATAAAAGACAAAATGTTGTGTTATTATAGGTGCTTCAAAACTAAAGGGGAAAAAAATATATTCTTGAAAAAGGGGAGATTGTAAAAACTGTTTTTGCCTTGTTTCAGATATATATAAAAACCAAAATAACTGGTTAGGAAAATTCTTTGAAAAAGAATTATGATTTAAAAGGTTTGCAGGACAAAAGGGCTGTCAAAAACCCAAGAGCCTGAAGGACAAATGAAGTACAAAGGAGTTTGTAATATATATGTAAAGCAACATGATAGCATACAACAATGAATGAATATCTATAAATATATACTTAATTAGGTTACCCACTATACTTGCAACTGCTTTGTGGCTCAGCAAAAAAATTGTAAAATGTGAAAAATGTGCTAAGAAAATGCATATTACCATATAAGGAATTACAGCTTCATGTAGCAGAACACATTCAAGTTGTGATGTGCCATAATTCTGCTGCAAAACTGTTGTGTTTCACTCTATTATGAACACTCTGTGAATTACCTTATAAACAAGTTGAAACTTCAGCTGTTGCAAATTAGTTTTGGACGGAACAGCATTTACTAGATCCAAATCCAAAAATTCTAAAATGCATCTTCAGCAAAAATAAAAAAGGATGAGATTGATCTCAGAAATAATTGAAATTGATTGATTACCTTTTCAATCCTTTTATGTCGTATAGTTCAGAATATAACCCTCAGAGTTTAATCAGTGTGTCCCAACTTTTTGTCAATAACTGTTGGATGTCATTTAATTATCTTTGGGAGAATTAGAATAAAAGTATATGCTCAGTTTGAAGAAAAATGTATAATGAGGTGGACTCATGTCCAAACTGTGTATGGAAGAATGAACATTTCCCAGTTCTAATTGTTCATCAAATATCTCATCAAATTTTAGATATCCAGTCTTACATTATACTGGAGAAGCAGTTACTTCTATTTTGAAAGCACTCTAGGTGGCTCAGTCAGTTAGGTGTTGGCCTTCTGATCTCAATGTCATGTGTTCAAACCCGCTCAGACTAATAGTTTTTAAATCTGCTTAAAAGCAACATCCTCGTAAAAGTAGATTTACTTGTATGCAATGCAAAGAACACTTGCAGGATAAAACTCTGGTATACCGCAATACTGACATGATCCTGGCAATCATCAACATCATTAACAAACAAATTATACGTATTTCCGTATCTTGTATCCAAAGTATCTTTTATGCAGTTATTCGAGACTTGTTCACTTGGAAGCATTAGATAATCACACAAATCCTTGCAAACAGGTATGCATATGCAACGTACATTATTTCTGAGTTCAATTTCATAGTCTCATTATCAAACACGCAGAATTTGTGTTAGAATTGTATATTTAATGTAAAGATATTCCTGTGAGAGGATTCATCACATCACCACAAGTTGAGATTTAATACATAATTTTAATCGAAAGCCCTGAATTTTTGGGTGTTGAAAATGTTGAAATTTCTTCTAAGATAGTTTTATTATGCTGTAAACAGCAAAGAAACTCATTAAAAAATACTTGAACAGTGAACACTTAAGGATAATCTTGTTTTGTTCATGTTATACATGAACAAAATGTCATGTTTCAGTATGAACATGAATCCTGCAAGCATCTTAAGAATAATTTGCTTAAGCAATTGTTAGGTGTATAATTTATCCTGAAATAGGATATAGAATACAAATAATAAGCTCGGTTGTTAAATGCGTAGGCTGAGCATTCAGGTGCAGCGGGTAAGCTGAGGAATTTTACTCTAATCAACCTACAGAGCTTCTTATATTTTTTCTGCCATATTTACTTGCGTATAACAATTCCTTTTCTTTAAGCCCAGTGCCATAGAAACTAGCAACATTAGCAAATGCTCAACCCATTAGGTGAGAATAAAAACCACATTATTTACTTACATAGATAAAGAAAATCTATGTTAGGGATTTAAAATGTTTCTGCCTAGCAGATGTTTAACCATTAAATCAAAGAAAAAAAGTACTAATGTAAACCTGTAATAGAGAAGAACTTTTCTCACAGAATATTATGAACTGGTTCTCGAAATTCAATGCAGTATCTTATATCTATAGAAAAAAACTTAAAAGATCCCAGTTTTTCATGTTTATATATACATAGCTAGTTTTGAAGCTAAAAATTCTAGAAAAATAAAATTTCTTGTCCAAAATGAACACATTTTTCTGCCATGAAAAACTGGATTGCTTTAAGAGCACTCCATTTGCATATAAAAACTAACTAATTATGTATCTAATTTCTGTACACGTGTGTTCAACCATGAGTACCTAGATACTTTATTAAAAGTTAAAAAAATGCAAGAAAATAGATAACAAGCTTTAGAATTTTTGGTCTTATTAGTCTCTAGACATTGCATCTGTACAAAATGTGTCAATAATCCTGTTTATTACTAAATCATCAACAAAAGTAAAATGTTTTAAAAATTACAAAGTATTGCACAACATTGTGAAAACAATAACAAAGTATTATTTAATATCTACAATTGATCTACTCTGTACAAACACCTTTCTATTAAATACATTACATTGTTAAATATTTTTATTTAATATTATATATATAAAAATAACATCCTCAGATAATGGGTGTTTTGCTGTGGATCTATATCTTATTGAATCCCAATAAATGTGTCCTCTGGTGTAACCGTATGTATCATTTCTATTAACATATTTATTCTTGCACAAGTATTACAAGTTTATTTACACACAATGGTAACAGTTAATAATCTTTTCCTTTCTAAATGTGTATTTACATTATATTCTTTTGCTCAGTTTATACATAGCAATAGTAATAATCTTGTGACACATCTGCCCTAATGGGCTTTGGTCTAATAACCCAACTGCCTGCCTTGCACCCACTTATGCATGGCAGAGTTGGACAATCATCAAACTGATATGGGAAGGTGATGTGGCCAGCTGGAATGTTGGCTATCATGGCCAGAATTATTGCCTATCACAGCTCCTCAGTTTCCTTGTGATATCAAGTGGGCACTACTTCTATATCAGGGACTTAAAATTTAAATCCATTCTATAACTCATGTAGCTATGTTTTATGGTATAATAAACCATTTTCAATTCTTTTTATTCTGACAAATGTCTTAGTAAATAGAGGCCAGAGCTAATTTTCCATCCCTGTGCGCTGTTGTTATTATTTGAAGTACAAATAGTTAAGTGAAATGAGGAAGTGTTGAACATGCATCATTGTTTATATCTGAAAGTTTCGTCGCCCTCCATGGTGTAATGGTGACCATGCTAACTTCATATACCCAAGGTCGCAGGTTCAAACCCGGCGGAGGACGATGGATTTTTTCGGGCGTAAAAATCCTTAGTATGGCTTCCTTCGGAAGGGAAGTAATTCTGTGGGTCCCGTGTCGTAGATTTACGGCATGTAAAAGAACCTCAAGCCTGATAAGAAAGGCCTCTGAGCAAAATTAAACGATCTTTCACGCCCAACATAGAATGGGATGCTGAGAACCAAAGCAGTTAAAGAGCGTCCATAAATAACAGGCCATTTCATTTTCTGAAAGTTTCTGTGTAAAGAGTTATACTGGTAACCAAATTGTTAGAAAATGCTCCAACTGACATATGATCACTAGGTATTCTATTTTGAATACCTTAGTACATGGTATAGAAGGTGTCAAAAGTAATTTTAGCTTTAGTTACCTTTTAACAAGAGCACTTAATGGTTGTAATCCTAAAGAATAAAATACATGGGCTTCAAAGCAATAAGTCTTGGTGGTGATAGGGCAGAACTGGTGGCAGTGGGCAGTGGTAGTTGGTGGCAGTGGAGCTTCAGTTGTAGTTAAGATGAAGCCAGTATCAAAAATAATATATTATTTAACTTTATGCCAAGCAGCCTTATAAAAACAATTTATAAATTTCTAACCTTGTAATATCTTAACTTTTAATTGTGATAAATTATGTCTTATCATTCTAAATTAAAATAATATATACCACTAAAGTGTAAAATTTATGTTCTGCATTGTTTTCAGTATGGAAACTATGTAGAATAAAATACATTTTCAATACAGTCTTATGCAACCATTTTGCTAGAAGGCAACTAAATCTAAAATAATTATAGTTAAAGCAGAAATATCTTAATCCACAATATTACTTCTTCCTTCATAAACTATGAAGATGCTTTCTCCATATATCAGATTGAGCATTAAAAATACATAAAAATAAAGCAGCAAATACCTTAAAATGTTATTATTATTAAAATAAATTTCCTGCACGATAGCTATTTATTATAATCTATTACCATAAATAATAGTATAAACAAACTAAAATGGTTGCCATATGTCCTTATGTGTAGGAAAAAGTTAGCATTTCAAATTAAAATTTTCATTTAAAGTTTTATAGATTTATGCTACTAAAGTCAGATTAAGATTCTTTCATCGAACTTGAAGTTGTTGACCAGTGTTAGTAAAATAAATGGAATTGTACAAAATCAAGGTCAAGATGGAAAACTATCTATCAAATTTTGTGTATATATAAAAAGGATTGTTGTATATGCAGGTAAATATGGTATGCAAACAGCCTTTCCTTTCTGGAGTGATGTTGGTGTAATAGTCACAATTCTGTTTTTTCAGTTTACTTAATATCATGCTCATCAAGGTGCAGTATGTAAATTGAAAACTCCAGAAATTTAATCCTTTCCTGAAAAAAAGTCAGAAATGTTACATAGCAAAATAAATACCATAAATAAATATTCCCATAGTAGATTTAGAAGCCTGCCCATTATTACCTATTTACCAACCTGTAAACTTGTGGGTGATACTGTAAATTCTCTAACCTGAAATGTATGTACATCACACTCATCAACTAATAATATCATTAGTATTTTGCATAGAACATGCTCAAGATCATGAGTTTTTAGAATTTTTTGTCTTGTAGATGCAGAACTTGTTCCATGGCCCTTATTTCATAGTTTTTCTTTAGTTTACCTAGTTTATAGTATTCTTTAAATAGTGAAGCTGGGCTCTTTTTTCTTTAGAAGTAGTATTTATGGCTTTCATAAACTTCTCTACATCAAAACTGAAATGCAGAGTATGAATTGGATAAAAATATCTGATGATGAGAATCTATTCAATCAGAATATATCTTGATTTTAAATCAATTTTCTTTAAATGAACTGATACAGTACTTTACTAGTCTTAGTACTGGGCATTAATTTACATCCAAACATTTCCTCGAATACATTTGAATTTCCTAATGCTATAGCTGGGCCTACAAGTATTCATTTACTGTAAGAGTAAGTATTCGAGTGTCTGCCAAGTACAAAGACTAGCCGCATGGCTGAGTTAACGTTTATTAATCTTGTTGTATTATTTTCACCATAAAATAAACACACCTGAAATTTAATGCTCTGCATAAAATTATGATGATGTTAAATGTTTGGGCATTAAACTTTTTTTATTTATTTATTTATTTATTTATTTTTTTGTAGCTTAATGTCTTTTAATCTGGTTGATCATATTGAACATGAACGAATTTGGTGAAATGATGCTCAAATGATCTCGTGGTTCATAGAGCTTAAAGTTTCTCAATATTCGTCATCTCAGGATAAGGGAAAAACCCGAAAAAAAAACCTTAATCCAGTTAACTCACCCTAAGCGACATTTGAAGTCATGACCTTTTGAATTTGAGGCAGATGCGCCATCACCACACTGCCCAGGCGGGCCACATTAAACTTGTTATTCCTGTTATTTTACAGGGTTTGGGGAATAAAAGCACTTTCTCTTGAAAGTTTTACTGAACCATAATAACCAAGAAGCCACTTTATTCATGGGTGCATATGTTTCAACTCCATGTTTTGTCATTGAAATTTTTGACTGCATTTTAGTTTAGTGATGTAAATAGCAATGAGAGATACTATGATAATGTAATGGTGTTTTATAAAAATAGCTGGTATGCTATTAAGGAAGAACATATTATATTTAGATATTGCATTTAATGCGAAAATTGCAGATTTTGATGTTGAAATTTTGACATTGTCAAGTTATTGTTCAAAAAATGTTGCTAACATTAATGGCAATATTACAATCTAAGGAATATATTATCTGATTACACATTAATTTCTTCAAGAATTTAAATACTGGTTTAACAGTATTTGTTTTATGTCATGTGAGCAGATTTTATATTTTTTATATATTATATATATTTTATGTTTTCTGAACTGGTTTAACAGTAAGTCTGTTTGTTTTATTATGTATTATAAGGAGATTTCATAATTTTTATAATTGGCCCCATATAATGATACCAGTAAGGGTTTTGCTAGTTCAAATATACTAATATACATAGTGAGAATACAGTTAGGATGAACTCAGTTTTTAGGGATTCTTTGCGCAATTTGTTACTCAAAGATTTAATGAATTCTAAATTATTAGTTTCAAAGTGTTAAAGTTTTAATGAAATGACTAAGCATAATAGTTCAATTAACTTCAAGTCTGTATAACAAGCATAGATTTCACCATTTTCAAGACATTCATGCCACTTCACTTGTGAGTAGACATACAGTTGACTAACGGACTCTTCTTTTGAACATGTGACACACAATTATTTGTAAGTCCAATGTGAATGGAATATTTTTTTGAAGTACTGCTTTTAATTTTTTCCTAATATGTATTTAAAATCATTTTCAACAATGATTTCATGCCGTAGAACTTTATTTTAACATAACTTTTGATTTATAGTCCTTTATTTATTTACTTTTTGCTTATGTAGCCATACTAAAGAATGCAGTGTAGCCAAATTATTCATCTTGTATCACTTAATGCAATATTGCCAACCGTCTTTGTCAGTAAATTACACTATATGAATAACTATAAGTACACTGCCTCTAATGTACTTTACATTAACTGTCTTCCACAAGTTGCTGGAAAGGATCTGCTGAACGATTTTTGGTGTCATGTCACAGATATTCACAAATGTGAGCATCAAATATTCCCATCGAATGCTGCCCCTGTATAGATGCTACCATAAGAAGTTTTAATGTCTTTTAACCTTAAATAAGTATATTTTGAAACATTTTAAGTTAGTTTAATATTGCTGGATTGTGGGAGGTTATGCTTTAATAATTATTCCATTTACATGGCACACTACCATCTTTAACGGAACTTTGTATTTGTTTAATAAATATATTACGAAAAAATCCAGATTTTAAAATTAATTTAATGTTGCAGAACTGCATTAGGTTTTGATTTATTAACTATTTCAGGTTATGTAACAAATAAATTAGCCATTTTTCATTAGTATATGAAGGGACTCTCTTTATTCTGTAATCGAATACACTCCCAGTTATATACATATAAGTCATTGATTTCCTGCCTTATTCACTTGTTATGGAAGCTATGCATTGTAGAACCAGCTTCATGTCCCGTAAGTAATGTCAATTTGAGACTCCACTAGATTTGGTTTCATAGGTTGCCAGCTCTAGATACAAAGAATGTAACATTACCCATATATTTTTTGCACCATTTTACATCATGGAAGAATCTTGATTAGCTATGATATTAGACAGCAGGGCTTGATAATTAACCAGAAGTGATGGATAATCTATTGTAACAGTAGAAAATTAATTGAACCTCTCTAATACAATATTCATTTCTTCATTTTTTGCAGATATATACTAAAGTTTTCTGGCACTAAATTTTGTCTGTTAATATTTAGTTAAATTAAACATTTTCTCATCTCATTTTTCTGGTTCTCATGTATGAAATATATTATTACTCTTTTTTATGTTTTGTTTATGCTAAGTTAAGATATGTTATACATGTTTTTTTATATGTTGGGTTCCTGCTGTGGCAGGTGGAGGATAATGGATTTTTTCAGGCATAAAAATCCTTTACAGGACTTCCTTCGGATGGGAAGTAAAGCGTTTGGTCTCATGTAGTAGATTTATGGCACATAAAAGAATCTCAAGCCTGATAAAGAGGCCTCTGAGCAATATTAAGCAATCTTTCATGCTCAGTATAGAATGGGATGCTGAGAACCACAGTAGTTAAAGAGCGTACATAAATAAAACTCCATTTCCATATCCTTTTTATGACAGGGTATCAACTATTTGGAACAGATTATTGCTGCTCAAGTGTTAACAAATAAGTGCTAGCAATTTTTTAAAACCAGAAAAATTTAGTACTCTGAATTTTTGCTTAGTTTGAATTATGAGTAACAGTATTGAATCTATTAGGCATTCTAATAGTTTATTACACTTCTTGTTTTTATTTTTATTATTTTTTTTAATTTAGTTTAACCTTTTGGTGAAACAAAAATCAGATGATTCTGGGGTCCCTTGGAGGTTAAAGTTACTTGGCATTCATCTTCTCAGGAATAGGGAAAACTGCAGAAAAAGAAAAGAAAAAAAAAAAAAAAAAAAAAAAAAAAACAACTCTTATCTAATAAACTCACCTAACCAAGATTCAAACTCAGAACGTCTTGAATGTGAGGCAGAAATACCAGCCCCACAATACAGAGGTGGACAAATGCTTATATTAAAAGATATTAATTAGTGTGAGTAACAGTCTAATAAGTCACTTAAGAAATTTTACTCACATTTTCTCATTTATGCATTATTTAAACTGTCTTCTTTTGAAAAAGTATGGCAGAGAATATACTGTAGTATAAAACCAAAAGTTCTCAAGCAGGATGTTAATGATCCATCATATTGAGGCAGGCATGATTTATTTTCCCAAAAGAGAGTAAAACATAATTAGTGTACAGTTTATTACAGAAATATTTTTGTTATTAGCAGTAAAAGTGGCCTTTCATAGGGTTCATTCATACTTCCATCATTTGGTTGCATTTATTAAGTGCAAAGTCAGTGCAAGATTGAAAATAAAAACTGAAATGTAAATATAAGAGTGGATAAGTGGGGAGTGAATAATCAAGATTCTAAACTCATTCTGTGATAAGTAGGTGCAAAAAAAAAAAATATATATAGAAAAATTGTGGCACATTTGAACTAGAGACAGAAGAACTGCCACATTTTTAATAAGCATGAATAGGAAGCAAGTTTTAAATTTCATTGGAAAATACTGATCTATTGCATTAATATAGAATCTCTCTTAATACTTCCCATTAGTTTAGCACTTCAACTGCATATTTAGTTTGATTTTGTTAATTCTGCTTTGTATACTGATGCTGCATTTTTCCCTTTCCTTATCTCTCCTCACCTGCTTCCTTTGTTTGTATGTGCGTGTGCGTGGTCCAAACTACCAAACCTCTGTGCATGTGCAACGACTCCTTCCCATGCATGTGCGCAACACACAGAACACTTTGTCGCAGGATCTTTACCATCAGAGCTATTCACGAGTTGGAGTTGTGTTTGCATCCATCACCAACTATCATGAGTTCTACATGGAGCTAGATGGCAACAATCAGGGAGTGGAGTGTCTCCGGTTATTGAATGAAATCATCGCAGATTTTGATGAGGTAAATGACAATTGCTAATACATGTATGTATTTGTGCATATCATAGCTATAATATATAATATAGGACAATAATCTTCCTAGCCAACTCTCCCTCTTGCAATGTGAATTTCTGCATAAATTCAAATTAGGTAAAAACATTTACAATGTGTTATATTAAGTATGCTGTCTAAATACAAAATAATATCCATCAGCATCATTACAGTTATGCTACAGCTATTGCCATCACGTTCTATCATTGCATATACCATACATTTCTTTCTCTCTTCTCTATCTCTCCCTCTCGCATGTGAATTTCTGTGCAAATTCAAATGAAGTAAAGATATTTACAATATGTTATATTAAATATGTTGTCTAAACATAAAATCATATCCATCATCATTGTTACGCCATCACTGCCGTCATGTACCATTGCACCCATTCCATACATTTCCATTCTCCCCTCTCTGGCAACTGCTCAAAATATGGATTTCCACACAAATTCAAATTGAGTACCAAAAGTAAATACATGACTTAACCAGCAAGTGTCCATTATTAGTTTATTAAAAATATATGGCAAACATTTAAATATTATTTAAAAATTCTTTTTATATGTCTTGTGTAGATGATATGCTAAATTCAAAATTAAGTTCTGAAAAATGGGGGTCGTCTTGCATTCAAGGTCATTTTGTATTTAGATGAATATGGTACATTTGTCGCATAAGTTATTTCATACTAAGAAACAAAAGTAAATGCTTAAAAATAAAAGTACTCATATATATCGAGCCAGGAGAGGTTGGACATGTCTCCCTTCATTGTTCAAGCATTTCTACCCTCTGCTTGGTCATTACATACTGCAGTTCTCTCTGAGAAATGGCAGTAACATTTGACAAATGTTATTTTTAAGTTTTCTAAAGTATGTGGATTTGTTTTGTAAGCTTTCTCATTTTAATCCCCCCCCCCCTCCCATCTCAGAGATAAAATTTGCAGGGAGTTATATCAGGAGAATGCAGGGACCACTTGCAAATTTTGTACAGTCTTATGAATCATAAATGAATACTTTTTTTGGGATCAGAATACCTGAATAGAACCATTTCACTTAATACCCACTAAATTGCATCAACTAACAAGTAAATGGCACGTTTTCAAGAGTTTTACTCACACTAAAGCCCTGCGTTTAACCACTAGCCAACTAATACCATGAAACCTCTTCTCTGATCACTCAGTATATGTTAATGTGATACCAGGAAGAAGTTTAACTTATGAGGCTGTAAGAAGCAGCACTACTAGACCTACAAGGGTTTTAATTAAACATAATTGCCATTTGTTTTACATGTAATTTTTCTATATTTACTGCTCTGAACATTTATGTAATCTACACTTCAAAATGAGGTGAATAAGGGAAAGTTTTAAGAGTCTAGTATGCTCTTAATGTGTAATAAAGAGATAGGATGTTGGTGCTCTTTTGGTTGTTAATGGCTTATTTCTGTACGATTGTTATACTTGGTATATAGTTGCTTATAGTAATTAATTTTAATCAGAAAGCAACTCCTGCATGTAACAGGCTTGGTTTTTCGTTTTAGTTATTGGGTGAAGACCGTTTCAAAGCAATTGATAAAATAAAGACTGTTGGCTCAACATACATGGCAGCGGTGGGATTAATGCCTGATCTTCGAATTTTGGATGATGATGAAACTTCAGCAGGTTATTACCTTAGTACCTTGGTTGAATTTGTGTTTGCCATGAGAGAGAAATTGCTCAATATCAATGAAAACTCTTATAACAACTTCATGCTCAGAGTAGGTAAGTAACATATCCTATAGAACTGCTGTATTTTCTTCCAAGAAAACACACATTTTGAAAGTTGTTTTAATGTCAATTCTTTAGGTATAAACATAGGTCCTGTAGTTGCTGGAGTGATAGGTGCAAGAAAGCCTCAGTATGACATCTGGGGCAACACTGTGAATGTGGCAAGTCGGATGGACTCAACTGGACTCCCAAACCATACTCAGGTATTGCTCTATTGTCTTCATGATTCTTTAAGTTACTAGTGCATTTTTGTAAAATATGAATTTTAAACCCCTTTAACTGTAAGTGTTAGCACAAATGAGATACCTGATTCAGTGTTGATATTATGAAAAGTATGAGCTTACAGAATTGAAACAAATACCATAAAGAAGTCCCATAACAGGAGCTTAAAATACTTATCTCACCAACATTAAGGTTTGTTTTTATCATCTTAAAGTTTAATTTAGCTATCTTTATCAGATTCTAGAAAATGGGTCATACCAGAAGATGTCATTTGCAGAGAAAAAATTTCTTAAAGTAAAAATAGAGAAAAAATACTTCTATATTTATTAAAGACAATTGAATTTAACATTGTAAAGCACTGTGAATATGAGGGTCATCCAGAAAGTAACAAATGCTTTGGCATAAATAAATAATAATGAAAGATCTTAGCACACAACTTTGTAAATAAAGTTACAGTACCTTACTCTACTTCTCAACCTAATCTCCATTGTGTTAAGACATTTATTGTCACGTGATACAGGTTTTTCAAAGCCGATGTTATACTTTTCTACTACCAAAGAACTTATACATTTATTTGAATACACAAAATGTTTGACCAATCAAAGTTTATAAGCAAATAACCCAAGTGTATGGTGATAATGCAATGAAAGAGTCTTCAGTGAGAAAATGGTGCATAATTTATGAGTAATAAATAAGAACCAGTGCGCACAACAAAGACCACAGTGGAAGTTCATCAATCGTTATGAAGAACTTGAAAACAAATGTTGATGAAAGAATTAAGAAAAACCAATGTTTTACTTTGGACACCTTTTGGATGAAAAAGGTTTCCCAATCGATGAAGACCTCAAAAGTGGCAGTAACATCTTGGCTCAGATCTTTAGCGGTAGAAGAGTAGAACATCTACATTGAAAAATCGGTACCACATGGCAATAAATACTCTAACAAAAATGAGAAATGTAATAAGCTACTGTAAATTTGTAAATCAAGTTTTGCATCGATATCCTTTGTTATTATTTAGTCATGTCATAAATTGTTAGTTATTTTCTGGATGGCCCTTTTAATCAGTAAATTTTAGGTATGTGATGCCATAGAGTGTCTAGTCAACTTAGTCTGTATTATTTTATAAACTCCCATATATTTGCAAGAATGAAGCAATGAGATATGAAGACATAGAAACTGCCAATTTAACAGTAGTAAAGCAAAGCTTTCCCTAAAGGACGTGCTTAAGTTTACCTCTCTATTTCAAAGTGTGTGGGAGTTATATTTTTTTCTTTTTTGCAGAGTTTACAGTACAAAATAGCATTTGCAGTATCAGTTTCAAAATTATATATAAAATATATAACTCACTTCACTGAGTTATCCCTGTCACTTCACTAATATGATTTAGTTCAAATTTTCCTGTCACTTCACTTCGCGGTATAATGAAATATACCCTTCAGATAGTTCACTTGCTGGGAAGTTGAACCAAGATGTCTCTTAATACCTCACAGTAGCATCAATCACTGTGTGTCAGAGCTGTCATCACAAATGCACTTATAGAACCACATTTGATGTCACAGCAGAAACATGCTCACCAATTCACTTGCAGACTAACTCACAAGAATGCTCACTTCTACAGCTGTTAGAAATTTCGACAGAACATTCTAGTGTGTTCTGGAGGTGAGAATATTTCAGTTTCTGACTATAGTGCTTTTTGTTTTTACACTAGGCAAAGTTGGTATTCATCTCAAAGTTTGGACCATTGTATTCTGTTTATAGTGTTAAAGTGCATATAAAATTAAGACTCCGCAGACCGAAAACTAGAAATGTCACTTTTTTACAATTTTTGCGATTTAGTCTCCCTTTAAATTTTTGCAGGAGTAACTATTTGACTTCTTTGAAAGAAGATTTATAAGAAATGATGGTGATAGGAGAAGAGCATCCATATGTCACTGCAAAAATCCTGATGGAATTTGTTGTCAAAGTTTAACAGAGATTGCTTTTATTTTCAAAATACAAATGAAAACATTAACCTATTCACTGTCAGCCATTTAAAGCATGTCTGAATACTGTATAGCAGCTAATATTTGTTTAAATCTCAGCTGACAATTTTAACTATGTAGTTTGTTAAAATGCAAATATTTTTCTATTTTTAAGATATTTGATTACAAAGTCAGTTTTCACAATATTTGTCGGTGTTAATTTAACCTTCTTCTCTCAACACTTCCTAAGTTTAGCAGAAATACCTCAATGATATTTCAGATTATCTGATGCATACACTTCATGAACTATTGTATCATCAATAGGTTCAACAGTGAGAGCACGCAATGATATTTTCAAAATGCAACTTGTAGATCTAGCAGAAACGTTTTGCTTACCTTTACTTGTAAAATGGGTCAATGTGTCGATCCTTGATGCTGGCATGTTGCTTGATGACATCGTACCATGTCTCCTGTTTTTCCAGCAAATGAAGAAGTTAGTGTTCAATAGATGCTGTTGCTAAAGCTGTAATCCTATTGTGCTTGCTCCTTAAGTAAGACTTCACTCTGCTCAAACAAGAGATTGTTAGTGCAGCAATAAATGGCAAAATAAATTTTATTTAACCTTATTGTCCGCTAAACAAGTTTTGATAGCTAATTTATATGTAATATGCAGAGAAACCTGTAGATACTTAACTTCTAATAAGACTATAATTTATGCAAGTTAACTGAAGAAAAAAAAATTCAGCAAATAGTCTAGTGACCAAAGCTTACTACCAAGAATTTCCTATTGTGATGTCCTTCATTCTTGTTTACTGGTTGGGATGTTATTTCTTGCACTAACCTCCATGAATCATAAGGAATGTCTTACTACACCCAAATATAAGTTATGAAGTGAGGAATGATCTTCATATCCTTAAACCCAAGAGATTCAGGTGTGAACAATAATGAAGTTCTATTAATATAACAATTAATATTTGTGTTGGTTCACCATTATTAGCTTCAATTTTTACATATTGCAAATAAAGTTCTATGTTATGCAAAACACATGCTACATTCATAAAACAAAGAAATTCATAAACATACTTCCTTTGTTTTCAGTAAGTCTTTGTGATACGCTTCAATACAATGTGGGAGTCACAGAAAACACACATAACTCAAACTTCTCTCTAATGGATTTTATCTTGTAATTTAGCAATATAAGCTGCAGGAAGAAAAAAAATGTTTATATGCACATAAATCATAAAATTACATGAAAAATTTTGCAAACAAAAGCAAAACTCCTTCATATAGCATGTTTCAGTTGTTACACTAGGTGTATAACAAATTACATTGCCCACTGTTGATCCAGCCTAGAACCAACCTTGATGTGAATAACAAATGTTGTAACCCTCTGCATTAACCTCATGTTTGTATCAGCTGCGAGAAGCACAAACAAAAGTCAGCTGGACTCACGTCTCTCATTTATAATTCAATAGAACAGAGTATTACTTGAATAGTAATTATAAAAGTATTAATAATAATAATATTATAATAAATGCCAAAATAAATGTTTGAGTTGCAGTTGCATGCAGAATTATTAAAATAAAACTCAGTTAATCTGTAACTGCATTAGTATAAGAAAGAGGTGTAATATCTGGGTCTCCATCACAGGTTGGCCTCTGTGTCAATAATTATGTTCACTTGATTATTGTCCACAAACCTAAATATAATTGCTAGCAATAATTTATGAAAGGCAACCGCCTACTGGGCGTGAAAGACAGCTTAATTTTGCTCAGAGGCCTCTCTTATCAGGCTTGAGGTTCTTTTACGTGCCGTAAATCTACGACACGGGACCAGCGGCTTTACTTCCCTTCCGAAGGAAGCCATGCTAAGGATTTTTACACCCGAAAAAAATCCATCGTCCTCCGCCGGGTTTGAACCCGCGACCTTGGGTATATGAAGCTAGCATGGTAACCATTACACCACGGAGGGCGACTATGACTTTGGATTTTCCTGCATTAGTTTACTAAATACATTAACACAATATACTAAGGGAGTTGTCAAATGATAACACTACATCACTGAAAAATCACTTACTTGGACACGTTTATTCCCATTCTCAACCATTTTTCAACTGATCGTGCTGCTTTTGTTTCCTGTCCAGGGAGGCTGTAGATTGCTGGTGCTCTCTGGTGACAGGGTGATGTACCTCCCAAGGGTGGTTGGCAGTGGTCATTTTAAATTCATTACGTGGTCTTTTGTGTTTTTGTATATTTTGAATATTCTCCCAAGTTTCTAGTTCGTAGATGTTTTTAATTGGTTTTAAAGTTTTATACTGAGTGTGATGTCATAATTTGAGATCCAGAAATGATGTGCCACTGATCAGGAAACGAAAGTGGCACGATCAGTTGGAAAATTGTTGAGGATGGGAACAATATCCCATTCCCGAGACGCATCCAAGTAAGTGATTTTTCAGTGATGGAGTGTTACCATCTGCCAACTACGCATCACAGTTACTAGCTTCTATTCCCTCAAATTAGTGAACATTAACACAGTTTGTTTCTTGCCACTTTTAACAGCTTAGCTTTAGAAAGTGTCAGTTTTACCTTTATTGCCACCTACTGAGCTATCAGCAGTTGTAGTAGTTGCATGTTTATTCCTTTATTGACTCTTCATCATTTCATATGAATGCAGAACTAAACAGAATTAAATGCATTCTTCTTGTTTTAATATCCATATTATCAGCTATTTAAAATGAACCAAATATGTTTAATTAACATGTTTTTAAAAATCCATAACGGTATTTAAGATACTTATGCTTTGGTTTCCTGCATAATACAGGCTAATTAATGACATTATGTGTTTACATCAGGTTTCTATCTAAGAATGAAGCCTAAAACAAATTGCAAAACAGTGGTTTATTTAAATGCGCATAACTAAAATCCTCTTGCAGAACCATTCTGTCCATAGTGGGTGGAGGGCATCTGTGTATGGCAGAACTATTCTCTCCATAATGGCAAAGCTGTTAATGATACTAAAATGTACATCTGTAAGGTCAAAATTCTAGTGAAGATTGACTAACTACATTTGATGCTAGTTTGAAGAAGGGAGAAGAATGTGGGTGTAAGTAATAGGTTAGCTCGAGAAGGGTAGGGCCTGGACTAGGTTATGTGCACATAGGCTAAGGGGAAATAGGAAGGGAGGTATTTGGATAGATGTCCTCTATGGTAATTACTTCCTTGATATAATTGAATATGAAAAAACAAAGTTGTAGCATATGCCTAAATAAATAGGAGAATGTTAACAAAGAAGTATTAAAAGTTAGGATAATGAAAATACAAAAGGAGGGGGATATAAAAAGGATAGGAAAATAAAAAAATGTGAATCTGCTATGGCCCACCATGTATAAATAACCACAGTGTTGAAATGCATGGAGGACTAAGGAATAAAATAGCAACTCAAAGTAATGTGTGAAAAATTGTAAGATTTTTGTATAGCATTTTGAAGAAATAAATTGCATTAATTGCATTCGAGTGCAATTGCTTGAGTTAAGTAAAATGTGCATAATTAATTTAGAATGTGCCAGTAAAAACTGCACATAAGCCTTAGAAGTATTACTGGACAGCCTCATAAATGTATATACTGACAGGATCAAATTCTGTTAAATCTTTAAATTAGCAATTATACTCTGCCTCTGCAATAAAAAGTAAGCATTTTTTCTTGATTCTCCATAGCAGACAAGTTAGTTAAACAGAAGAGATAATGGTAAAGTTCTATTTGTGTAATTCATATATCTTAGTAAACCACATTCTTTCTTACTTATTGTCTTGGAAGGTATTAATATGTAGGATTCATGTTTATTTCTTCTTTGTGTTGATGAAACTCCCAAAATATTGCTGCTTTTATTTTTTCGTCATAAATTCTTAAAATAGTGCATGAAATGTATGTTGTAGATAATGTATAAGCACCATCTTGAAAAGTTATACTGTAAAAATTATTTATCATGTAAGTAATAAAAGATCTATGATCACATTTATTGCAACCAATATATGTATTGCACTGCACAATTTACTGCATTGTCTATTTCTGTAGTACCTTTTTTAATCATTTTTGTTATTGTGTGAATATATTTATTTTACACATTCTAAATACAAAAAAATCTAGATTACTGAATGCTTGCGTCATTATTACTGTTAGTACAATCTAAATAGGTAATACAGATGTGTACTCGAGTGCCTCTAGTTAATAAATGGGTGGAAAGACAACTTTTTCTTGCTGCCTTGTCACAAATTTCAATCAATTTGTAATGTTTTATACAGTTTGTCCACTAATGCATCAGCTCTCCAGGATCCTATTTTATTTTTATAGATAAATTGGAGAAAAATATTCAGAAAGATCCATTCTAGTGTAATCTTTTCAAATTATAACTGTGAAAAACTAACCATGAAAAGGCTTGATAAAAGATCACTCCAAAATGGTTGAGAATAAACACAATAACATTTAAAAAAATTAGACCTGATCATTGTATCTTTTCAAATACCTAACACCATTCTTCTTTAGATAGAGTGCAAATACATTCCTCATAAATAGCTACTGTGACTTCAGGTGGTTGGAATCTCAAATTTTTCCTTTCATTTTGGGGAATACAAAATAGTCACATACAGACATATTCATAGGGAAGATAGGACCAATATTTGACTCCTGATTGAAATTTGGTAGTTTCTAATGTATGTAGTCAGAGGTAGTGTTGTGGAACAGTGAAATTTCATTCAGATTAGTCTTAGGATGTTTTGTTCAAAGTTCGTTGAAGACTTGTGGCAGACATTTTGTGGTGTATCATCTGATAATGACAATTTTTAGTCCTTCAAGTGGAACTGTCACACTATGGCCAATAGCTGAGAAGAACGAATAGATCATGTTCTTGCCAACACTTCATGCTTACCTCACTTTTGTTAAGGGATTTTCTCCTGGGAAGACTTCACATGGTTTATGGATCATATTGGTGTACTCAGCTTTTGTCACCTGTTACAATGTTAAAAATATTTTTGGAACTTCCCCTATCCTCCAATTTTTCTATTATTTCCAACACTATGCTTGTTTCTGCTCATTTGAGATGGGGTGGGATATCCAACGACATAGTTCCCTGACAGGAAGTTTTACATCAAGTATGATGTTCCCTGCTGCTGGACCAATATTCAGGGCTTCTTGAATCTGATAATAGAGAGTGGTGGATGAAAAACCAGCCCCGAGTACAGAGTGATCACCTGCCAATTACACACAGACTGTTGCCTACCATGAGCAGACACAACAACAAATAGATAAACATGTAATAATTAGATAATAAAGAAATAACAAATAAAGTAATGGAAAAGTCTGTATTTACTGAATTGATCTTGTCTCTACATTGCATTAGGTACTGAAAATGACCTTCTTGTGCTTCAATGTAATTTTGCATGCCCCCTAACATGTTAATTACATTTGCACAACTCTGCCACATCAGTTCTCAAAATTTCATTACGAATATTGTCCTTAAGTCTCTTTAACATTTTTGTGTTATTTGCATGCATTTTTCCCCCTTTTTTTTTTTTTTTTTTTTTTGTAGTGTTTAATGCCCGCTTTAACTACTTATGGCGCCGCAGGCGGTGACACTGATGATACATGAATGAAGATGGAGCATCAGTGGAATGCGATGGCAGGGGGAACCGGAGAACCTGGAGAAAACTCGCCCCAGCGCTGCTTTGTCCACCACAATTTTTCCCTTTTGACTGCCCCACAAATAGAAGTTGCAAGTGGTTAGGTCTGGCAAATGCAACAGCCACAATCCTTTGCTGACAGTCCTTTCCTCTGTGAATATTTCCTGAATTTATGTGTTTGGTTTGCATGAAGTGTGACAGATTGCCCCATCCTGGTGAAAGACAGCGTATGTACTTACATTCATGGGGGTCTACTGTGCATAAAATTCCTCAAAGATTTGTATATACACATAATTTATTAACTGTTGTTTAAAAAAATATGGGACCTATAATCTGCCATGATATGACGCCTCACTCTGATTTTTTCACTCATTAATTGTATAGAGATTGTTTGTTGATCAATATCTGCTGTTCCTGGAGTTCATATGTCCTGTTGGTTGGAACCAGGCTTCATCACTCACAAAATACAGCAGCAGATACAACATTCCACTCTCAATTGTTTGACATAGCCACATACAGTAATTCATACATTTTGCCCTATCTTCCCTGATTTCTTGGACACACGTTATTTTGTAGGGCTTTATCCCTGTATGGTGTAAAACACATTAATAAAACCTATGTAAAACATTCACTTGTGACAATGTGCATGTCAACTTCTTTGAACTCCTGATCATTCATGCTACAATATTTGCCATCACAAAAGTTGTAAAGCTGTACAAACAGATTGGGCTCAACTTTTTTTTTTTTTTTTGTTCAACTGACTGCACTATGCCACTTTGACACCAAACCCTGTTTACTGCTCTTTGTTGGTATGGAAATACAAAAAATCCCTCATTTCCTTAAATGAACTGGTAGACCCATACACCTCAAATATTGTGATTTTTTTTTTTGGTAGCTTAACATCCTTTAACCTGGTTGGTCATATCGGATGATGAATGAAATTGGTGAAATGATCTCGAGGTCCATGGAGCTTAAAGTTACTCAACATTCGGCTTCTCAGGATAAAGGAAAACCCCGAAAAAAAACCTTACCCGGGTAACTCATCCTAAGCGAGATTCGAACTCGTGATGTGAGGCATCTCATTGAGATATTTGCTTCACACATCTTAACCAATTGCAATGACTTTCGCACTGACAATGCAAAACATAATTACAACAACTTCACAACAATAGATGACAATTAGTGAGCGACAATGTGTAGTCTAGTACTTGAGCCAGTTTTTCGTGTACCACTCTGTATATGCAACAATAATCTTAGCTCTACTGTCATCATAGTAGCCAGCCATTTGTGTGGTCTTCATCTTCAAGGGCATCCCTTTCTATTCCAAATTCCACAAACCGTTGATAAATTGTGGTTTATGAAGGCCAAGGATCCTCAAATGCCTTATGCAATATTTCAGAGCATTCTCTCTTCCCTAAATAGACTTAAGAAATAATAGGAAATTGTAGGAAATGGTTTCATCTGAAATTCATCCTACCATATGGCACAGCAACATGTACATGCACATAAAGTACACAGAAGAACTTACACTACAGGCTTCACATGTTATTTTCTGAACTTCACTCTAAAGCTAGGAAGACTGCTTTAGCTTACCACAAATCATTGTTGCCCATTCTCAAAACTTTTAGTGTGGCTCTTATATTGCTTCAGAGTTTAAACTGTAAGAGAGCAGTAAGGTGACCTTTAATGAGGTAGCAGGGCAGCCCACATGGGTGTTATCAGCAGCAGGTTGGCAAGTATGTAGGTTTATAACTTCCAAACCATTGCACTGATTATGAAAACAAAATAAAATTCATGCCATAGTTGATAATACTTTTCAATGTATACTCTTGAAGAGTATCTAATTATTTACTTTAATGGTGTACAGGTAACAGAAGAAGTGTATCAGGTGCTGAAGAACTTTCCATATGAGTTCCAGTGTCGTGGGAAGGTGAAAGTGAAAGGTAAAGGAGACATGACAACGTATTTCCTAACAGATCGGAAACAACCAGGCACTGTTAGAGTGGATGATCTTCCTGGTATGCGCAGTACTGCTAACATGGGAGGGGGTAAGTAAAGATTACAATTAAAGCTTTTAGAATTAGGAAAGAACTTTGGAACTACTTTTAGCTAACAGAATTAATACACTTTCTGATTTTGCTCTCTTGATATGCTATACCATCAGTTTTCTTAAATTTAGTTACATATGTTCAGCAATAAAGCTTGGTTCACAATAACCCAAGATCAGCACTCAAGATTTTGATTCACAATAGCCCAGTAGCAGAACAAGAATATATATTGATAACCATATTGATCACAAAAGGGGAAAGAATCGCCCTCCATGGAATAATGGTTACCATGCTGATTTCATATACCCAAGGCCGCGGATTCAAACCCAGCGGAGGATGATGGATTTTTTCGGGTGTAAATAAAATCCTTAGCATGGTTTCCTTCGGAAGGGAAGTAAAGCCGTTGGTCCCATGTCATAGATTAATGGCACGTAAAAGAACCTCAAGCCTGATTGAGAGGCCTCTGAGCAAAATTAAGCTGTATTTCACACCCAATTTAGAATGGGATGCTGAGAACCACAGCAGTGAAAGAGCATCCATAAATAACATGCCATTTCCATTACAAAGGGGAAAGTCATTTTGCACATTGTGGTTTCATTTGTTTTTAACTGACCAGTGACACTCTTTTACCTGCCTCCAACTCAGTCAACATAATATGGGTTAGCAAACATCAAAATTTGACAGAATTGTTTTTAGAGTGAGCTCAAGCAGCTGATTTATGTCAGCTGCTAATAATAATCTCTACAGTGATGAATTTACAGAGATGTGAATATTATTAGACTCCAGTAAACTTTTATGGTAAAATGAGTAAAATTAATTCTGAGTTTGAAAGCAATTTAGAAATGTGTAAAATCAAATAAAAACCTTTTGTTCTTTCTATCAAGTGTTTGTCATAGTGAATATTTATGTTTTTCCATTAACAATTTTCCTTGATGAAAGGTCACTTTTCCAACTCATAGACTACAAAATCTATGTAGAAAAGAAGGAATACATTATAGAGCAAATATCTACTATTTAATTTCCAGATATAGTCTTGAATTTTCACTAATAATACTGACGTGAAGAACAAGTAAAAATTGTGATCTAAAAACCATTTTTGGCCAAACTTTTTTCATCTAAAACAACAGGTCATTCTCTCCAGTACAAAATAACAGGTATATGATATAAAAAAGTTTACTTTCTTATTCATATATAGTCAGTCAGCTGTATTCTGAGTAGTGGAAAATTATTTCAACATTTTGTCACCTAAAGATTCAACATCTTGGAGACACGAGCTCGAGCAATAGATAAACAAACTTTGGATAGGTAGAGTCAGACTGAAAAATTCAATGCCATAGTCGGGATTTGGACCACAGATCTGCCAGCCTCTAGCTGGTTGCTCTAACCACTGAATTGGCAACATGCTGGTACTGTATTAAATTCCTCAACTGACTCCCATTTCCCAGTAAACCAAAGATTATCTCAAATTATTTTGAAATGTAAGTCACCATTGGGATGTCATCGTAAAATAATTTAAGATAAGCTTGTGGAAACATGCAAGTCACTTGAGGAATTTAATGCCATGTTGGCATATTGCCATGGTGGCTCAGCAGTTAGAGCAACCACTAGAGACCTAGAAATTCATAGTTTAAATCCTGGCTATGGCATTGACTGTTCAATCTGACTCTACCTATCCAACTCTTGTCCTACACATGGCTTATGTGGAAAAAGCAATTAATTAACCGAAACTTTGTTTGAGTCTAATAATTCTCACACCTCTGTAATGTACACAATATGGATCTCATATGCCACTCCTAGGAACAAGAACAAGAAAGTTCAAACTTGGCCAAGCCTTCTTTCTGTTGCCCAGTCCGATAAAACTTACCATCAATTGTGAACGCTCCCATTAAAATATATGTATTTAAACTTTTTCTAGTTACAATAATTGGTTATTGTGAACCAGCAATAAGAGCTGTATGCATTTGCTTGGTGTCAGAAATATTTCTCATGTACTTACTCTTAGAAATGTGCATATAGTATAACTTGAAATCTGCTCACTTCACTAAGTGTTTATCTTACCAGGGTTGTGATGGATGTATGATACATGAAAGTCTCAACAGTCTTGTGGTGGTGTTGAATGTAAGTGCCTTGGAGTGTGATTGTAATGGTAGAAGACTAGCATTCATGTCTTCATACTTGCCAACTTTTACAGTTTCCCTATAAAATATATGTTATACCTTTATAACACAGGAGGCATTTTTGTGGCTTTGTGGGCAAATTCTAAGTGTTAAAGAATAACACCATGGACATCACAAAACATTGGATTCTGTTGCATTTTATTACAACTTAATATTACAGACTGTATGTACCATATTTTTTGGTATATAGTGCTATGATAGGTTAGACCAGGCATCACCAACTATTTTGATTTTTGGCTAGAGCAAGCAGACATTCTCCGTGCACTATAGTGAGTAAACACATATTGGATAGAGACAAGCTTCTGATAGCAGTCTGTAGTTCCTTGTACAATATGTTATGTTTCAGTTTGTACAATAAAATTCTGGGATTAAACTCCTGAATATAATAGTATTCCATTCATGACACTCTATTTGTAAAGTCTCTGGGTGTTCCATATTAATGATGCATAATTTTACCTCCTTTAGTGCTTCCAAATCTCACTATTAGCACTTTTAGGGTAAAAAAAATGAATAAAAATATTGAATATAATTTGTGAAATTATCTTAAAAATATGGATAAAATAGACTGTACTCAGCAGCTGCACACTCAATAGCATTATTTAGTATATAATAGCACCTTTTCATGAAAGGAATTTACAGTTTCAAAAGACTCCCTCTGAATATGTTTTATCCTTTTAGTCTTTCTTTGAATTCTGTATAACAAGTTTCATACAGAAGTACAAAATAAAGTGTAATAGATATAGCACATGGCAATCAACAACCAAATATTTTCTTATTCATTTTGCATTGTACTCAATCCAAATATTCGGAAATTAAATTTATTATCCTGTATTTCCTATTGTATCCAATTTGCTTTTTGATATCAAATAAACCATATCCCTTGTGTAAAGTTTTATTACATAAAATATTTCTGAGTTGGATTTGTTTCACTTAAGTATCACTGTTCCAAAACACCCTTTCAATAAAATTTTTGGTAAGCGTTACTGCATGTTTAGGCCACATTCTCTTGAAGAGTGAATTTTGAGGTTTTATTGTAATTACAGAAAGCAATCCAAAATGTGGACCATCAACACTTACATTAATACCTGTCTGGGAGGAATCTTTCTTATTTACACAAAGGGGTGTACATTGATTGGTTTCATATATTTTGTAATGCTTTAATGATTAAGTACATTATACTTTGCTTGGTTTGTACTAGATAACAATAATTACCAATTTGCCTATAATTCGCTATAAATGTGAATCCCCCCCTAAAAGATGCCTATTCATATTCACTGCTACAATAAATGTGAAAGTATTTTGTTACATATTAATTCTCATACTGTAGCTAATTTGAATACAGTTGTACTTATCAAATAAGGAGCTGGTTGTTTTACTATCTTAATACTATAACAATTGTCATTATTTTTTGCAATTTATTATGTTACAACTACCAAGCCTATGTTCACATCATAAATGTGGGTCTGGGTGGCTTAGTTGGTAAGGCGCTGACACTCTGATTTCAAGGTTGCAGGCTCCAACCCAGACCAGATCAATAGTTTTTAAGTGTGCTTAAAAGCAACAGCTCCATATCAGTAGATTTAAGAACTCCTATGGAATGAAATTTCAGCACACTGGCAGTGCTGATTTGATCCTAGCAATTGACAGCATTGATGATAAACAAAAAGTTGTAATTTTTAACATCATAAATATAAACACTAATGTAAGAGACATTATAATAGAGCAATTATTTTACCAATGGTTAACCTACAATAGGTAATTAACCTATGAACAGTTATTAATATTGCAAATGTAAAAGGTTGTATACTGCCACTACATTGCACAATTTCTGCACAGTGCACACTAAGTGATTCAGTGCAGGCAATGAGTAAGGTTAGTCTCTCTGAGCTTTACTCAAATAGCAACCAGTTAGTGATGCCTTAGCTAGAGCTCATCTGTGTACCTATTTATCAGGATCATGGTCCTCTGCTGGGTTGCAAAAAATGTAGCAAACAGATTTAAAATTTGATTGCGCCATTAGTGACCTCTTGTAAACAACGAGCAGTACATTCAGTAATGAATGACCTGAACTGTAAAGTCAACTGCCTCATGTAAATTATTTATCTTATTCATATTTTATGGGTGCGGGATGTTTCCCATTTTGTGACACTTTTTGTTTATAATTCATGTTGCGAAGTCTAAAATAGGGTCTAGAAATCATCCAATGGAGGACAATGGATTTTTTTCGGGCGTAAAAATCCTTAGCATGGCTTCCTTCGGAAGGGAAGTAAAGTCGTTGGTTATGTGTTGGAGATTTACAGCATGTAAAACAACCTCAAGCCTGATAAAGAGATTTCTGAGCAAAATTAAGCAGTCTTTTATGCCCAATAGAGAATGGGACACTGAGAACCGCAGCAGTTAAAGGGTATCCAAAAATAAAACTCCATTTTCATTTTGGCCTTGAAATCTATGTATAGTCTAGGAAGTGGTGCCTTATTTGGTTTTTGTTTTTTTTTATTATTATTATTTTTTATATATATATATATATATATATATATATATATATATATATATATGTGATCAGAAAGAACATCAGCATGTGCAATAGAAAGTAGTAGTACTACCAGACCATCAAGGATTCTTATAAATCAAGAGTTCCCATTTATTTTATACTTAATTTTGTACATATACTGCACTGAATAGTTTACGCATTCTATATTCATGTAATTGCAAAATTATTACACTTTTCTGGATGAGGAAAAGTTTTTTTGGGGTTTAAATTTTAGGAAGTTGGCAAGTATGTGTGTTTATAATTTTGCTTAAAACTGTTGTTTTTCTCATGTGCAAATAACCACCAACTTTAAATTAAATTGTGATTTTGATAGCATAGTACTTGTTATTAACCATTGGTTTTAACCATAATTTGGTTTTAAAGCATTTTCCGAAGAAAATTTTGCATTATGAATGATATTAGAGTATTTATTTATCTTCATTTAGCTCTTTCAGTCCTAGTTTATTTTTGACTAAAGTAGTTTTTTAAATTTACAACAAAAGCTAACTCAAAGAGTTTATGGCCTGGCTTGGATCATGTGTATGTGCTATATATGTAGTTTGCTATGCAGAAGGGGTTTTCCATTCTAAAATTCCTGCATTGCAGTTTAAAATTAGCTTTGACATTTCCATTGAATCCCATGCAAAACCCCTTAACTGTACTGTATTGTTCATTAGGAATTATTTTCGTTAAGTCTGTTAAGTTAACCTAAACTTGTATAATGATTATTTTGTCTTTATCTGAAAATAAAATAATTTATCAATGATAGAAAGATTAAGGCATAAACCAAAAATTCATAAATTAATAAATTCATTCTTTATTCTAATGTAAAATATTGGAAAATAGCAAATCAATATTAATGACAATTTAGAACCGCAGCAAGATCAGTTAATAATGTAAATGAATAAGTTATTAAAAAAATATAACATGATTCCGAATTAAAGCATAAGGAATAAAAATATAAAACATCACACTTTTAAAAAAAAAAAAAAAGAAAAAAAAAAAAAAACTCATTAACATTATAAAATAGATTTATAGTAACCCAGCCTTTCAAAACAGCTTTAAACATATTATGGCCAATATTGTTAACACCATTTCTTGAATTTAATAAACCTAATGTTGTGAGTTGCAACAAAATTATCTCTTGTATCACATTCATGGTATTAATAAGAAATATTTGATTATGTAAATTAGCCATAATAATTACCAAGTAGTTATATCTATAGAGAAGGTAGCTCAAATATATTAATACTGGTATTTTCTCCATGCAGGGAATATGTATGGTGGAGTTGCAACACCTTTGGCCCTTCTCCATCAGATGCAGCAAGGAGGCACTTCTGAGATGAATGGCAGGAATAAGCGCTCATCCTCTAGGGATGAAGGTGGGAGTGGTAATGGTGGTGCTAATGGTGGCAATGGTGGTAGCAACAATTCTCATCACAGTAACTATTCAGTGGCTGGAATGAATATCATGCGAAATACAACGAGGCTTCCTCCACTACGAGAAAATGGTGCAACAAGACATGGGGAGTGCGAACCACTGCTTCCAATGAGTGGTGGTAGCATGTTGAAGATTCTTCCTACTCAACAGTCTTTGCAACAACGCTCTGGGGGTGGTGGTGGCAAGAAGCTTCATCAGCAGAGGTCAGTGGGAGCAAAAGATCTGGATGACCTTGCAAACCTACCGCCACCCCCTCTACCTCCTCATAAAAATGGACAGCAGTTTAATAACTTCCAAGGACATTCTTCTATAACTTCAAAAGGAGTTTCTAGATCACAGGATGTGACCCGTTACACACCTCCTTGGCCCCGGGGAGGTCTTACAGATGCTGGTAAAAACCGGGGTATCAGTGGCAACCACATGGCTCACAGTAGTAATAACAATAACAACAATAATAACAATAGTGGTAACACATCACATCATCAAAATAATACGGGTAGTGAAATAAGTAGCAGTAATGTTGCAATGAAGCCTTACATGAAACCACTGCCAAAGCTTCCAGGGAGAGAGTCATCTTCTCCTAGTCATAGTGCACGTCAACATAGAAACCAATCTCGGGGGCAGCACATTGCATCTGCTCCTCCATTACCACCTCACCAGCAGCCTCTTCTCCCTCCACTTCCCATGCGTCCCTTGGAACATCGCCAGGAGGCATCAGTGCGGACAAAACTTCGCAGTGGTGGTCACAATAATCCACTTATGCATCTTCAGCGACATTATTCAGATGAAAGTTTACAAGGAGCATCTGGTTTCTATTTCTCCAGTCCTGTTCAGCAAAGGATACATTCCTCTGCTGATGAAATCAGCTCCCTTAACCACTCTCCTAGCATCAGTTCATCTGATGAAAGCTACAGCAGAACCACAGATGCTGATGCTTCACCCTCTCCTTCTCCCCCTCCACCTCTGGATCGGAATTCAACTCAGCAGTGGTTATATCCTTCAGATATCCAAGTAGATCCTTCGTCTTCACTGGAAAACTCGCCTAGAGCATCTCTTGATTATATTCCAGCTCAGTGTTATCTTTCCGGTAATATAGCAGGAGGAAATCATAATAACAATGCTAATGTGGGGAACCAGGCTCTTGGTTCAAAGCTGACAAATACTGCCCCATCTCAGGATGTATCCACATCAAATATTTCAGCTTCAAGAAGCTTTTCCCCTTCCAGCCATCTCCCAAGTAATCGTAGTAACAGGAACAATATGACATCTAGTTCTAGTTCTGCACGTCAAGATTGGAACATGTCTCCAGCACGACAGCGAGTATGTGATGGTAGTGGAGACCTTTCTAGTACCACCAATTCACACAGCAGGAGTAATAAATCCACAGTAGCCACCAATACAGAGAATCTTCCTCCAGCTACACTCTTGGCTCTTGCTGCAGCAAGCAACACAATTGATTCTACGTGCTGCAGTCCCTTGCCTCGGTCGTTGGATGGTCAGGACTCTTATCGGGGTGATAGCTGTGGTAGCTTTGAGTATATCGGGCATCGTAACAATAGTGGACAGAAACCCTCTGCTTTACTCCGAGCTGCAAGTGCAAATAGTGAACGTAGTCTCAGCACAGGCAGTGGAAAGTATCCTAACAAAAGTCTTAAACAGGCTTCCAATCAGGACAGGAAATATGGTGGGGTTAGTGGTAGTGCCAAAACTGTAACAAGTGATTCTATTACATCTCCAGATGACAATGTAGGGGCCAGTTGTGGAACTAAACAATCTCCGAGTATGGACAATCTAGCAGAGCATTTAGGTGAAGTGGAGGAGGAGATTTCACATGCAACTTCCACTGGTGAGAGATCATCTAAGAGGGATGGATCTAGTCAGACAGACAGAAGAGATTTGTCAAAAAGTCACCGTCGACATAATTCAGCTTTGAGTGGAGGAGGGTTGTCAAGTTCAAAGGATTTGCAATCACTTAGTGCAAAATCCCAAGGGTCAGATGTACTAAATTCGGGCAAACTTCCTGCACCTCTTGCACCCTCGGCTTATGGCTCAGAGACTGGTTCAAAGTATCATTATCAGAGTGCAGCTGCAGTGATAGCAAAAATTCCAAACTTTGAACGTGAAATACAAAAACTTCTCGAAGATCAAAATCTACTAAAAAATATTCCTCCAAAATCAGAAAAGACACACCAGAACAAAGAGATAATCTCATTAGAAGAACTTAAAAATGTGAACCAAGTTCTTACAGAATTGGGGCATTCGAGTTACCTTCTGGAAAGGGATCCAGTTGTAGGCATGTTAGGAAGGTATGTACTTAACAAAGGGGACCATATGGTCAACAATATTAATAACAACAATTTTCCAACACCCCAGCCCCCACAACAGGTGGGTTTGGCTGCCATTCAGGAGCTTGCTCGGCGTCAGCAGGATGAACTGAATAACCTTCTAGACACAGCTGACAGACACGATCATACAGGCTTTTGCTTTGATCCAGTGTTGGGAAGTTTGACTCGGCATCAGAGGGAAAGCAGTAGGGAAGGTTCATTAAAACGGGGAAGAAATACAACAGCAGATTTGAGCAGAGGCAAACAGGAAAATAAAGCTCCTAAAGTTCGGAGAAAAACTTCACTACCATCTGTCATCACTTCATCCGATGCTGTTAATGTTCTGCATTCCATTTCAAACACTGCTCCCCTTTGTGCTGGTGCCACTGAGAATAGGGGAGGCAGTCAAGGGGTACAACGCTTTCCGAGTTTCAGGTAGGATTATAAGTGTGGCCTCTCACATAGAATACAGTCTTTTCAGACAATATTTAAGGAGATGTGCTTTATTTTATTTGTTTAATTAACATTTGCTGCTGTTCCAGAAACAACTTAATTGCTTTTTCAATGGGTGATGAAAATCTTTTGCAACCTATGAAATTAAGTTCATAATCTGCACGAAACCAAAGTCATGTTCATTAAATGCATAATAATGGTCTGCATGGCAATTGTGTGCAAATCTTCCATGTAAACATCACCATAGCATTCAAATGATAGAGGTGCATCATTATGATTCATTGTTATAGGTTTGGAATTTAGAGGAATAGTTGGTTATTTAAAATATATTGTTTTGATATGCAAGAAAGCACAATCTAAAAGTAAAACTATGGAAATATCTTTTCTAACACTAAGTAAAACATTTTAAATTATTTCTGTTTTATAAAATAATGTCATGATTTTGGCTAAATTTTATTCAGCCATGATATACACATACTCTTATTGTTTGCATATAATAAACTCAACTTTTGTTTTCCATTTTCCTAGTTCTATACAACGAAGATTCCCTTATTGATTTTTGGTGCATACTTCAGCATCATATAATAAAGCAGGGAGAGTAATAGCTAGAGCCTGGATGTTTAGACTTTATAACAATCAAAATTTGTAAATAAAACAGGCAATAAAAATGTTTAAAAAGGCACAGTAATTGAAAAACATAATAAATTTTAATCCCTTAGTGCCTGTTATAGTGTATTTTACACTTTATCCTTTTGTTAATGTTTTAATTTTCTTAATGTCTTTGGTTTTTAATTCTAATTAACTAACCATCAACAATAAAATAAAAGTATTTATAGCTGCTTTCCATGAGTTGAAAACAGTTGTGCAACAAAGCATTAACATAAGTTTATTTTTCATCATTTGATTGAATTTAGGCATCATAGCTAAATGAAACCCACTTTCAGAAAGAAATGCTAAGGCAAACATTGCAATACAAAAGTTGATCACATTCCTGTGTAAAGGATGATTCCAACATCAATTGGCTCCAGTTTAAGGTTGAAAATAAATTGAAAAAGTTGAAATTAATTTCAAAAAGGCAAATATTAGTATTTATAAACCAAATAGGCAGCTGGACCTTAAAAAGAAAAATGGCAAAATAAAAACTGATTCTATTATTCCCAAATACCTTAAAATACTCATTATATCTAAATAGCTTTTAATTTATCACCATTCAGTAAAATGACATTTTGCCTAACATCTGGGCTCTAGTGAAAGCTAAAATTTCTCGCACATTATAGTTTTAAATTCTGAATTAATTCTCCCCGCCCCCCTTTGTTTACATAAACAACTTCTTAAATGTATACAACATTAAATTTCAAGTGCATTTGTTTTGTAGTCAAAATAATGCAACGCAACTGTTAAAACATATTATTATGAATGTTTACAGAGTAATTAAAAATAAAAATGTTAGTTGGGTCTCCATACACACCATTTTGAATTTTTGTCTGTTCATCCAAATTAAAAATGTCAAATTTTCTTCAAAGTTATTCAAAAAGAAAAAGTACATTTCAATTTATTTATATCGAAGAAGCCATGAAGGCTAGAAAAACATTCTGCGTGTTACTGGATAAAAAAATGTTTAAAATGTTTTGGTCTTGGAGATTATGCCAGGGAACCAGATCACCCATAACAGTCATTTATTTCAGAAAATACAACTTTAAAATTTTTCAGACAAAAATATTTATTATATTATATTGGTAGTATTGTTATATTAATGCCCTATCAAGGGTGTGTGTGTGTGTGTGTTTTGCTGTTAGAACCAGCTGAAAAATGTATACTAGCATGTTGTCATAGTAGCACAAGAGTTAGAATGTGGCATGGAATTTTTCAACTGGTTCTAACAGTAAAACACATACCCTTGATAGAGGATTAAAATAACAGCATTACCGTTATAATAATAAAATTGCCCAATAGTTGGCATATCTATGTGAATATTACCTGGATAAGTATCAGGCATGTTTTTCAAGTAAGTACTGTTTAGAAATTCCACCTCTGCAACCCTACAGTCGGTGTCCTGTGCATGCACACCGAGTACCTCGTCTGTTGACAGGCCACAGATACCATTGCGGCAACAACCAATTATGTTTACATTTGTTTTTGCATGTTTAAAATGCCTCCAACGATTAAGAATTCTGCCGACTGTGAAGTGCACAGTGTTATTCGTTTTCTTAGTGCTAATGGCGTGAAAGCAGCTGACATTCACATCAGCTTTGTAAAGTGTACAGACAAAACATTATGAGTACTGGAATAGTATGCAAATGGGTTAGAGCTTTCAAAGATGGCTGAATGAATGTTCATGATGAGGTACGGGATGGGCAACCCTCAGTGATCACTGACGATTTGGTGCAGAAAATCGATAAAAAAGTGAAAGAGAACAGATACTTTATGATTTTTTTGTTATCAGAGGCGTTTCCTCAAAGTTTTAAGAAGTATTATCTACGAAATTGTTACCAGATGCTTACACTATCAAAATCAACTGTGTACACAATGGGTACCAAAAGTGTTGGTTGAGGAGCACAAAATCAAATGTTTAGGCAGTGCCTTGACTTTTCTTAAGAGATATAATGCTGAAGGTGACAATTTTTTTAAGCTGTTAAGTCGGTTAAGCCTACGTTATACCAGAAACAAAACAACAATCCATGGAATGGGGAATTTCAACATCACCCATGAAGTTTAAGCAGAAAATTTCAGACTGGAAGAGGGTGTTGCTTGTTGACTTTTTGACTTGTGGGTACCAAAAATGTTGGTTGAGGAGCACAAAATCAAACGTTTAGGCAGTGCCTTGACTTTTTTTAAGAGATATATAACGCTGAAGGTGACAATTTTTTAAGCTGTTAAGTCTGTTAAGCCTACGTTATACCAGAAACAAAACAACAATCCATGGAATGGGGAATTTCAACATCACCCATGAAGTTTAAGCAGAAAATTTCAGACTGGAAGAGGGTGTTGCTTGTTGACTTTTTGACTTGTGTCACAATAAATTCCAAAACTTATTGTGAGACTAAAAAAACTATGCTGCACAATTCAAAACAAAAGGCACGGCATGTGAGTAAAGGGACCATTTTGTTGCACGACAATGCCCATTCACATGGGGCCAATCAAACTTGCGATCTCATCACTTCATTTGGCTGGGAAACATTTGATCATCCTCTATGCAGCTCCAATCTAGTGGCCAATAACTACCACCCATTTCAACTGAAAAATCATCTCAGATGTCATTGCCATGACGATAATAGGTTCAAAACGGCCATGCTGCAGTGGCTGTCAATTCAGGCGGCAACCTTCTATAATGATGGAATACAAAAGCTTGTTGCTTGATATGATAAGTACCTTAACAATGGTGGCAATTATGTGGAAAAGTAGATAAAGTGTGGTATTTCATGCAAAAATAAAATTTTTACAAAAAATTTACTTTTTTTTTACATATCAAAACAGTACTTACTTAAAAAACACACTTCATACTTACAATATGTAAGTTGCCATTAAGGTGTTTTCTGAAGTTATGGGACATACCAGTTGTCAACCAGTTAAAAAACATGAATCAATTGAAGGATTGAATGTTATACTGGCATGTTGTCACAATGACTCAGTGGTCAGAGCAACCACATGGATAGTAGGATAACTGAGTTCAAATCCTAGCTGTGGAATTGAATCTTTCAGCTGGTTCTAAGGGTAATAAATATGTTATACCTAAAGCACATATCAGAAGTGGAGTCAGCGGCATATCACTTTAAAATTTCAAATGTGGCTAATAGGGATACAAATACCTTAATTGTACTACAGATGCAAGGTGTAGCAATAAAAAAACCGGACTGATTGTTATGCGTATTTCTGGTTTTGTCGATGACAAAGAGAATAGTGGAAAATTGGCCTTGGGACTCTCCCTGACACACATACAAAATTTCACACTGCTATGGTGGTAGTCTGGCTGTGAGCTTTCTTAAAAATGGGTTGTATATCTGAGCTCCATCGGAATTATGCTGCGTTCTAAAGTAGAAGATGTTGGCATCAAATTCCTCATAAAAACTTAAATTTGTTGAGACAAGTTTATGTCAGTGTCTATCTTGTACTCAAGATTTTGAGTGGGTTAAGAAGTTCAAGATAGGGAAGACGTTGAAGATGATCCACTTCAAAAACTGAAGAGAATTTGGAGAAGATTGGTAGAATTGTTTGAGAAGGCTACCACCTGAGCATTTGAGCAATTTCAGAACTTGGCCTGCATCAGTAAGGAAACCATTAAAAAGATTCTGCACAATGATCTGAGCATGACAAAGGTTTGTGCTAAAATGGTGCTAAGAATCCTCACAAATGAGCAAAAGCAACATCAAGTGAACTGCTGTGTTGACCCTCTTGAAAACACTGAAAATGACCTGCAAAGTAATTACTTATCATTAAAAATGGATATTTCAATATGATCCAGAGACTAAGTGACAATCCATGCATTGGAAGAGCTGTCAATCTTCAAGGAAGAAGAAAGCGCACATGAGCAAATCAAAATTCAAAGCAATGATGATGATATTTTTAATTCGGAGGTGTTATCTACATTGATTGGGTGCTTGAAGGTCAGATTGTCGTCAAGTTTATTAAATAATTGTTCTGAAGAACCCTCTGTGAACATGTGCGACAAAGGAGACCAGATCTGTAGAAGAATCGCTCTTGGATTCTTCATCAGAATAATATGCCGGCCTATATCGCAATGTCTGTGGAGAGGTTTTGGCAAAAAACAACATTTCAGTGATGGAATATCCACCATATTCTCCTGACATAGCACCATGCAACTTTTTTCTCTTCCCAAAAGTAAAGTCTGCACTCAAATGAACCAGGTTTGAGTCCATGGATGCAGTGAAGGAAAAAAATGATGAGACTCTTCAACAGCATAACACAAAAAGACTTGCAGCACTGCTTCCAATAGTGGAAAATTTGCATGGAGCGGTGCACGGCTCAGGGAGGGGATTATATTGAAGTGGACAATATTTCAGTTATGTAAGTTTTTTCAATACAGTGTTAGAGCATGAGTCCAGTTTCTTTATTGCCACATAAGATGGTTTTCACCAATGAGGAAGATTTGATATATTGATGGTATTGGCCAGTATATATGTATATTTTCAGACTGCTGAACATATACACATGAGATATTCCCTAAAATTACTCCTGAATCTTCGCTCTTTTTCATGTCTTGCTGCTCATGTACAAGCAACTGCAGCCTAGCCACAACAAAAATAGACATTGGTGTAGTAAATATTTTTGTCTCAAAAATCTTAATGTCATATTTTCCAAATGACTGTTATGGGGAATCTGGCACTATTTATTGTACAGAAGCAACAAAACAGTTCTCTAGTTCTTGTCACATTCCAATGGATTGGTTCCTAGTTATTAATCTTTTTATGCCAACATAAATTTGCTTATTGCAAAGCAACTGTTTGTTTAATCTACTGCAGAAATGATGGCTGCTTCACAAAATCCAAGAATGAAAACCAGAACAGGAATGGGAAGTAAACAGCATACAATATTTTTGTTCACAGTACCTCAGTAATGAGACAGGAATGCATATTGATGACCATTGTTAGCAAGGTCAATTTTGTGTGTTGGAGTGTCATTTATTTGTAACTGAACAATTTGTTTTTTCACCCACTTTCAGTCCAGACAACATATTGCTGGTTGCTAATTCAATATTCAATGGAGTAAACATTTCTATTACTGAATGAAAAATTCAGTGCTTTAGCCAGAATTTGAACCACTAATCTTCTGGTCTCTGTCCAGCTGTGCTAACCATTTAGCTACCATGGCGACATGCCAGCAAGTCACTAAATTCCCAAACTGACTGAAGATTTTCCCATAAAACCAGAAGGAGATCTCAAATTATTTTGAGAAGACAAACTCCAATGGCAACTTAAAACAATATAAGTAATTTAAGTCTTCGGCTTCATAGTTTAAACAGTTATCAGGTCATGCATGCATGCACCTTTTCTTGGGCACTTGTTTTCGGAAAAGCGAAGGCAAGGGGAAGAAGAGAGCCACCTGCTGTTTTTCTGCAGTGTCAACCAAATAAAGTTTCTTATCTACTATAGTGAATAGTTTATCTAATTTACTGTGAACTAGCTGAATTATTAAACAAAACACAGTGCATGTTTCTACAGACAGAATGAAATCCACTATTATGGTCACCTTGCTATTTTAAAATTGCACGGAACCTATTGAAGACGAAAGAGTCAAGAAAACTTGCTGCACATTAATTGTGTCTGGCCATGTCTTGGTAGCTCAGTGGTTAGAGCTACTGGACTGAGACCAGGAGATCCATGGTTCAAATCCCGGCTAAGGACTGAATTTTTCATTCTGGATAGCTCAGTGGTTAGAGCAATCTACCTTTCCAACTACACAAACAATTAATTAGTAATTTCAAATACTATTCCCAGTTCTAAGTGAAAGTGTGGTACAAAGACATCATTCTTTTATTGATAGCATACATTAAATAATATGGCTGGCTTCTGGTTGCTGCCGTATCATTGTAATCTTCTGCCAATGTTTCAATTTCTTCTTGAGACCATCTTCAGGGCTACACAGTGTCGTATAGGGCTGATTGTTACCCTTTTATAATAGAGGACCTGAGAATTTCACTCTTGTCATTTGTCCGCATGACACCCTCAATCACAGCCATGAGAGCTTCCCTGTTTTGTGATTGGCTGGTTGTTCATGGCTGTCCTCTCATTTTCTCACAAGTCCATGCCATGGAGTTGAGCGACCATCCTGGCATGATGCTCTTCGTTGTTGATTGGCTCCCCGTGTTGGCCAGTGGGGGAGTTACTGCAAAACTTGTCCTCCCATGTATGTTCATATGGTCTTGCAAAGTTACTCTAAATGCTATTAATCTGACCTCCCTTGTCAAGGTTCAAATTGTAAGGATGCCTTGCAATTTCTAGGGCCTCCTTGCCTGCTATCTATGTTCCCTAGCCAGTATCCTTATTTTATCAAATAGAATTGAGTGCTTAGTGTCCGCTGCGTACAAGGCAAGAGCTGACTTTTCAGTTTCATTCTGTTTGCTGTAGTGGGTGTGTTCTTTTCTTTGTTTCTCCACAGAGTGGCTTGTTTGGCCTATATAAGACTTCCTGTAACTGCAGGGAACTTCATACACCCCAGGTACTTGTAGGGGGGGTAAAGGATCTTTGTTGCATACCAGAGACTGGTATAATTTTGGTGGGTGTTGAAAACTGGGCAAATGTTCTCTTTTCATAGAAGTTTCTCTATTCTATCCGAGATTCCTTGGATACAAAGTATTGCTATTTTTCGTTAATTTCTGCAGTTTGTGCCATTCTTTGTAGCTTTTGCTATTGTTTCTTGAGACAGCAGCTGTTTTGAATTGCATCTAAACAAACTACAAGTGACACTTTCACTAGAAGAACTAACACTCAAATGTATTTGAGGTAATCAAGACCTTATTTGTTGGAATTTTTTTGTAGCTTGCAAACTAGTTCTAGCGGCTGTTTCATGTCAATGTCACCTTGAATAATTTCAGCAGTGAAGAGTAATATGCACTATGTGGATGTAAAGTTCTGTACCAGGAAGAATAAGAACATAACATAACTCCATGGCACGACAGCTCACGGGGAACCTTGGCCTACCGCCCGGCCGCTGCGTCCCCCATCTCGGTCCACTACAGACGTCATGGATGGGGTGCAGTATTGGAGGGTGAGACGTGGTCAGCGCCTCGAGCCCCTTCCGGCCGGTTAATGCGGTCCTCACGACCTGGAGCCGCTACTTCTCCATCAAGTAGCTCCTCAATTGGCCCCCCAGGGACCTCACGAGGCTGAGTGCACCCCGGTCCAGGTCTCCCAGCGGGGGAAAAATCCCCACGCCGGTACTGGGGATCGAACCCAGGTCTCCCGCTTGGTAGGCAGCTGCGCTACCACCGCGCTAAGGAGACGACCGGAAGAATAAGAAAGTTACGTTTAATCAAATCTTCTTTCCTGTTTTTGGAGCCTAATAAATCTTTGCGATAATTGTAGTTTACATTATGATATGAGTATATGCTGTACTTACTCTGGTTTCCATTCTCAGTTATTGTGGATCAGCTTTGACTTGTTGCATTTGAATAAATGATTCACAGAGAGCTGGAGTATAGCCACTGAATGATAGTTACAAGACTACTTATAAAAATTCTCTGCATTCAGTGATATGCAGAATGTATTTCTGGCTTTCCTGGTTTTTATGAATAAGCCTGTATATACAATTTCAATTCCTTAAGATGCCTAAAAATGTGTTAGTTTAGTCTATGGTACTGATTTCAGCCAAACTTGAAATGTATCAATTAAGTTTTATTCAGAAACTCTAAGGTCATATAAGCTGTAGAAATTATTTGTGAACAAACAGAAGGAGAAGTTGATGCTAAAGTTCTTCAGAGTAACAAATGCAGCTAAAAGGTGTTGTAAGAGTATAATAATATTATTACAATAAGATTTAAATTGTACCTTTATAACAGTATAACAAAAGAAGCAAGACACAAAACCCTATGCTGTTGTTTGTTACATAATAATATTCAGATTAAATTGCTAAATGGCATAGAATGCAGTGTAGAAATGCTACAATCGACCATTTTTTCTATAAGGCTTTGTATAATGACATCATGAGGCAACAAACAAATGCCTTTTGACATGTTTTGTATGTATCGTCTGTCTTAACAATTGCCTAAATCTAAGCAAATAAATTAAGCACCAACATTTTCGTTTTGATTGATAAACATTACCAGAGCATCTGAATTGCTCAAAGACATATTTCACAAAACTATGACTCTTGCATAATTTTGGTTAAAAACTTAACTTATAGAGTCTGAATATCTGGACCATAATTATTTAAATAAGGTACACAGAAAAGTTCCGAAGACTTAGGTACAAACTCTTTAGAGTAAACAACTCCATAGGATTACAATAATCTCGTAAGATTACAAAAATCTAACTTTGATGCCTACTTTTGATAGTTTTTACAAAAATGTCTAATTTATAAATTAATTCTTAGTCTAAGATATCCAGATCTTTGCTTTAAAGATCTGTTTAAATTATTTTAAGTGGAATCCTTTAGATCTAGATGGAATGATTACTGGGCTCATGGTGGATGGTCAATAATTTTTGCACTTGCATGTAATAGAACACCTGACCAAGCAATTTACTACAGCTTTTATACAGAGTGCCCCAAAAAATTGTGCACATCATGGCAGAAGTGTATTAGTAGGACTCATATTGCCTTCCTTTTAACATGCCTGTACATGAATACTTGAAGAAATAAATATGTGCACTGCAAGTAGACAAAATCATAAATTATAATTTAATGATAATCTTTTAGGAATATTTTCAAAGCTATGAAACCTAGCAATTTAATTTAAAGTAAATCAATGGTTCAAGCCAAATTTTCCAAAATTTACCTTTATTTTATTTATCTTGAAAAGTATGCAAGATAGAAAGATGAATTGTGCATAAGCTTTCAGAGTAAGCTTATTTAAAACATAGTTAATTATTAATTGTGAAGTATAATATTTAGCTTTACAAAAAATATTAATATTAATTTTGAAAAAAGAAAAAAAAAAAAAAAGAAGAAATCAGTAGTGAAAATAGCACAATAATATCATCTAAAATAAGTACAAGGGTACTATCATTCTGCTTTAAAGGTTATTGTGTTTAGTTCCCAAACCACTTTGTTTCAGTTGTACATTCCTAAACCCAAAATGGGCCAAATTATTCTTTTTCACAAACAATTTATAACCATCAGCCAAAAATTATGAATCATAACTTATAAATTCCTAAAAGATCATTATTTATAATCCTATATAAACATAATCAAATTACACCAGCAGTTCAAAGCATGAGTAAGTTGATTGCACTATTTCTGTTAACTCTTATTCATCCCCTTAATCAAAACCTATATCTGAAAGTGGATGACAGAAGTATTACAGAATAATTGAATACTGAATACCACATCACTCATACTTGATACTAAACTTCAACATCATAATTATGTGCATATCTGCACAGCCTAACACAGAAAAAATGAGCAGACTCTTAAAGGGTATATTTAAGTTAGTTTGTTTCTGCAGTACACATGTGCATGACTTGGGACAAGAGATTTTGGTTCAATTTGTTGTCACTATTCATTTTGAATAAATGGTATGACAGCCCAAGCAGTAGTAAGTAGGTATTTAGCAATGAGGACTACCATGATTCATATCTCACACACCTATTTATTTATTTATTTTGCAGATAAAGAGAATATTTATTGATCACATTATAATTTTCAATGTCAAAAGCTTAATTGATTTTAAGGCATTAATGCTCACATGTAAAAACAGAAATACTCTCCTTTTTGTTTTCAAACTAAGTATGAAAAAATAAATATGCCTAACTAAAAAAGGAAATACATGCATGAATTAACATATCAGGCTTATAAACTCCTCATTTCTTATACTTCACCTTGACGGCCAGGGTTCGATCCCAAGCGACCGCATGTGAGATTTGTGGTGGACAAAGCGGTGCAGGGGCGGGTTTTCTCTGGGTTCTCCAGTTTCCCCTGCCATCTCATTCCACTGGGGCTCCATCTTCATGTATCATCAGTGTCATCGCCTGCGGTGCCAGAGCAGTAAAAGTGGGCATTAAACACTAAAAAAAATTCTATTACTGCTCTCATTCTCCAAGGCATGAATGAAATCGAATGAGTGAAACCTCGAAATGCAGAAATTACAGTTTACTGATAAAAGTTATTCCTGAAAAAATTAGTGACACTCTCAGAATAGGTGTACTCTTTGCATGTATATAAATTTGGCCATTAGTACAAGAGATTTTGAAATTGTTTTTCCAGCAAAGAAGAAAATATAATACTAGTGGGTTTAGATAAACAGAATTTCCATCACACATAATAGGGAAAATTTGCCAAATATTTCATCTGTAATCCTAACGTGCATCTACTAAATTTTAGTAGTATTGGCAAACCTGTTCTTTAAAACTAGGAATTTATGGGCATTGATATAATGTGCATTATATTTTGAGTCAGGCATTGAAATAATATATTCACCTGTATTATGTTATGAATCAGTAGAGCTTCAAGATGGACAGTACTGAAATCGAATTCAAATAACTCTATGTACCACAGTTTTAAATAAAATACTTGCAACTTTCAAGAGAATTTCATATGATAAAAGCAAACAAATGTATAGTTTACAAAAAACATTAGTAGTTATTAAATATTAGAAGAATGTGTCTCTGAAAATATTCCTAAATTTTACAACTGGACATAAGTGAAGTTTAAACTGTATACAGCAACACTTTCATATTTTAAAAATAAAATAAATTTAAATTAATTGTTACTTGCAGCCAAATAATATTTCCAACTCAGATTGGTAAAACTAAAAAAATCAATAACATATTTACAAAACAATTCCTTTTTCCAATACATCAAACAAAATTATTCAATGCCTGCACAACAAATTCTTAATCCATATTTTCTAAGTTTTAAATAAAAGTTTATTGCAGATATAACAAACTGTTTGGTACAAGAAAGATTTTTTTACTGACATATCAAAAGTGATTGATGGTAAATAAAAAAGTTATATCTAAAAAATGATTTGATATAATTCATATTTAGTATGTTGCTTTATTTGATATTCTGCATTTGAGATTAAAAATGCAAGTTAATCAGAAATTTACAGATAGATTATATTTATAAAATAATAATAATAAAAATAATAATATAATAATAATAATAATGACAATAACAACTGCATCATAGGACAGTTTCCTATTCAAAAGGAATTTCTACAAGGAGCATCCAGAAGTAAAGAACAATTTGGTATAAGTAAATAACAGAAGATATCAACACAAAACTTTACAAAGTTACGGTACCTTACTCTATTTCTTTAACATTATCTCTATTGCTGTCAAGACATTTATTGTAACCTTGTATGAGTTTTCAGTGCCAATGTTACACTCTTCTATCACCAAGGATCATCAGTTGGGAACTCTTTTGCATACTCTGAACTTCATCATGCTTGATTAAACACTATGCACCACTTCCTCACTGAAGACACATTCATTGTTTTCATTGCAGTATTACCATACACTTGCATTACTTCCCTATGAAATTTAATTGGCTGAACATTTTGTGCAGACAAAATACTAGTCAGGTCTTTGGTAGTAGAAGCATAAAAAAAAAGTGGTGCCAATAAATGCCTTGACAGTAATAGTGATTACATTGAGAAATGGAGTAAGGTATTGTAACTTTGTAATTAAAGTTTTGTGTTGATAGCTTTTGTTATTATTTAGTTACGGCCAAATCAGTTTTTACTTTTTGGACAACCTACAGACTATTATTTTATTAACTATTTGAACTTGCATGGATGGCTACATATCTTAAACAACTGGCATCTGTACCCAGGGTTGATGATTTCTGATTTTAAGTTGCAGAGTCCTCAAAGTACCAATCTACATAATGTGTTAAATTGTTTGGGTCACTCTGTTTACCTAAATTACGATCAAATAGTGATGCTTAAATAGAATTTGCCTACTTCAAATGCTTTTATCCTAATAATGCTTTTCTTTATAACAACCAAATTGCTTTAGCATTATAACCAATTATTTGACACAAACATGTCTCCCTTCCCCGAACAATGCACAAAATATTTAATAATGTTATGCTTTTTTAATCTTATTGCACAAATCTCACAAGCTGCTAATCAAATTTAAAATTAATGCACTTTATTTATTGTTTGTCCTTGATTATTCATTTCAGATTGCCTTTTATTTAAGAGATTATTTCTAAATTTCTTAGGAAATCTTATAGGTTAAGAGTCAAATTTATTGATTCAAGTTGAAATATAGAAGCATGAAAAGCCACTAACCCCCCCAAAAAAGAAAACCATACCTTCCTTATATAGTCTGCTATTGTGATGTCTGAAAATAAAAACCTGTGATTTTTGTTGCCTCATTCTGTGGATCATGTTGCATCTTACCAGGTCAGATAATGTTTATTGTATTCTATGTTGAGAAAGCCCTTCCCTGCGCTGTGGGTTTAGTTTGTTGTGGGGTAGCTATATCTCTGCATATCAATTGTATGAATATAATTTATTAACCCTTTTGGCTTGCTGTTTGTGGCTGAAACTTCCATACTGCTTTCCCTATGTTACGACTTGGAATGTGTGGAAACATATGAAACAGGTATTCTTTAGACTGGTCAGTTTAGTGAAAGGAGTTTCAAGAAATGCTTATCACAACCTCAGAAATTTTATTGGTGTTAAGCATGTTATAATAAACCCCTTTCTCTAAACAGTGCCTGTCTTGTTAGATCATTTCAGTCCACAGATTTTGCTGTTGATTATGCTTAAGATAATGCTTTTAGTGAAATATTCATGGTGTTATGTAAATTTGCTGCACAGATGATTTTTGAACTACATTTTATGCACCTATTTTTTCATTATTAAATTACTGCATCATTTTTTAATCTTTCACTAATGTTTATATGAAGTGACTATTTAATTGTTGCACATTCTAAGAAACTATGAGAGGTATAAACTCTTGTTTATATTATTGGAAAGAGCATGTTTACACTGATAAATAGAAGCAACAGCTTCCATTATTGCAAATGATTGGTCATTGCAAAATACCTGTCTACTGTTAATGCTTTTCTATACTAACTTTAAGTACAGCCACAACTGACATGATTATGTTATTATCAAGGACTTGAAGCTGGGGAATGCTATTATTTCAGTGTTCCCCTTTCTGTAAGTAAGTAAATAAATACAACCATGAGCAATTAATAATAGCATATATACTGTGTCTTAGAGTTAAATTATCACTAATTGGACAATGACCAAGGTTTCAGTGATAGTAGCCACCACTATTTATTTTTATTTATTTTATTTCTTGCTAGGCGAATTGCATTTGAGTATGACGTGGTGTTTGGTCCAGGCTCTTTGTCAGTCCTATTTACAGTATGACTTCAACAATTTTATGATTATTACAATTTATACTTTATTGTATTATTTATATTCTGTCTTTTCACTGCCCAATTCCACTTCCTTTTCCCTTAATTTAAAAAGTGACTGATTTCTTAGTATCTTTACTGAACAATCCATTTATGACATTTTTCTTGTTAATTTCGAACCATTTTTCTGAAGGATGAGTGTTTCTTCATATATCAGTCCCTTTATAATCAAATATAATATATTCAGTGTCCTCACTATCACCACATATGGGACATCTGTTCTGTGGTATACCAATTTTAAACCGTGTTTGTCATGTTCTAGCCATGTAATATCCTCTTGTTCTCTTTGTTAACCTTGTCTATTATATGTTTCCCTTTCCCATAACCTTTTTATCTGCATATAGTTAGACAAGGAACTTTTATCCACTATTGCACTAAAGAAGTTTTGTATTTCTATATCCTCAAATCTTTTTCTTGCAGCTTTCCAGAACCCATGCATGTTATTTTCCCTGCTCCATATCTCTCCTAGTCCATTAGTTTTAAAGTTTTTCAAGCTTTTTCCACCACTAAGCTCCAGATATAATTTCTAGCAGGTCATATTTTGTAATTAAGATGAAGCTTAGCAGATGTGTTTTGAACAAATAATTCGCTCAACAATGCTGAAATTCTGGACAATATAGGTGCCAAGTTAGAATGTGTGCCATCAAGGTGATTATTTTCAACACATATGAGTTATGCCAGGAAAGTAGGTACTATTTCTGTCTATTATCACCACTGCTGTATAGTCACAGTTCCACACATGTGCACTCATCTCTCTGGTTTATTGCCTGTCCACTGACACCATTACAAATGGATCATGTTGTGTTTACAGCTATTAGTGATCATTCCAAATTTAAGACAATTTCTGATCCTGCTAAATTTGAAATGGTTTTTGGCGTAAGGAATGTTAAACTAGCTGAAATTTATTCTCAACTTGTAGAGATTTACAGTGAAAATGCAATGACACAAGGAATGGGGAGAAAGTGGGTTAAGCAATTCAATGATGGATGAGCCAATGTTCAATGCTCTAATGCACAGAGTAGCCTGTTGTCACTGATGGTTTGGTTTAGCAAGTGAATAAGGCAATTCATGAAAATAGACTGTTCACAATAAGCATGCTTTATGATGTGTTCCCATAAGTGGCTGTCTTCACTGGCGGCAAATTCTTTGAAGAGGACATACAAAAGTTGATTCCTTGCTATGACAAATGCCTAAACAATAGTGGCAACTATGTCAAAAATAGATTAAGGAATGATCTTTTATAAATAAAGTCATTGTGAAAACAAATATTTTATGCCTTTTTTCCAAAACAGTACTTACTTTCCAAACACGTCTTGTATTTAATCAGGTAGGCAAATCATATACAGGGTGACAAAGGGGAGTATATTAATTTTTAAATGAACAATGCAAAGTTAATCTTTCATCCAATTTTATTATTTTGGTTTTAACATGTGGATGATACCATTCACTTTAAACAAAAATCACATTTTTAAAGTGATGTCCATTTGGCTTGATGCAGTTATCATGATAAGAAGTGAACCTGCAATGTCTCCTGACTCCTCTGCATCACCTCTTGACAAATAGCTCTTTTCCTTATGTCAAATGAACCGTTTGTTGATGGTTTTGCATGTTCCAGTTCTGCTCACGTTCTGAGTGCAGTCCCACCAAAAACAAGTATACCTCCCTGTATCACCTTACTTTATTCTGCTATTCTAAAGGCTAGCATGCAGTTTGCTTCTCAGAAACCTCTCAAGAATTATTGACTCCTCAAGTACTATGTCATTACAAACTAACAATCTTTGTGGTTTGATTTCAGACCTGTTTCTTTCCCAGGCCATGAAAACCTACCTTAATAACATTTTATAATATTCATTCCATGAATGCAATTATTATACAATTCAAAGTATTCCTGATCATCAATCTGAGCCATTACACCAATGTTCAATCACTTATTATTTATTCATCCTTGTTTATTACTTTCTCTGCTTAGTACATAATGCATAAGTAGAACATTTTGCATTCCACCTAAAAATTTGATACTGAGATTTCACTGGAAATACGTTTTATATTCTCCCAAATTTAAAAAAAAAAGATAATTTTTAGAAAAACAGATTGCACGCATGTGTGTGTGTGTATGCGCACAATACAGAGACTTTCAAGAAAATACCCCCAGCCCAAACCTCTCTTTACATGATTTACATGATTTTTGTTTTTAAATTTTGATCAAAAAATTAATGATTTTGATTAAAATACTGTATATTAAACATATTTACATGATAAATAAAATGTATATCGTGAATTTCCTGGGAATAGCCTTTTCATTCTAAATAACTTTCAGGTAACTCGTAAACCATAAGCGATAGACAAAAACTTACTACACAATAATTGGAGATCTTGTCAAAACACACAATTTATGCCCTATACATTTTTGCTCTGGAGCTAACCATTTCCAACGTATTCCTTGTTATTGGTTTCAGTTTTAAAATATTTATATTATTCTCAAATGAGAAGTAGTCCATGTTTCTTTTGTTTTACTCCCAGCCATGCAAAGAAGCAAATTTCAATGACAATCGCTTAACAGCAGCTTTTAAAACATTTGACTATAATTTTAGTGCAGTCCCTACTACTAAGGGACTAAGTAACAAAACCTGCTAAATTTTATCTCAATTAGCATGAAGTAGAAGAAAAAAAACTTTTGTAAAAAGTTTGTTTGCAGAGAAGGTGGAAAAAGCCATGTGAATGGAATACTTAGACATTCCCTAAGCAGCTAAATCTTCCATTTTCTTGTACCTGTATATTTAAATAGGATATGAATGCATTTTCATTAAAACTACACATTGAACACAATTTCTGCTGCAGATCTCTTATTTCCTTTAATTTCCATATTCCTAATCTAATTCAGGCTAACCCCTCTTCTTGTTTCTAATTACATCTATAGTGTTACACTTGTTTATACTATCTTCTTTTAATCATATTGATGGAAGAATATCTGAGAGGCTTCCGAAAAACAAAGGCAAGCTCTTGTTAGCCTTTAGAGTAGTGTATCTTTGAATGTGAACTTCAGTTAACATTGCTCTTTGTTGTTTGGAGGGGGTGGAGTCAATGGTTACCCAACTCAATGCCATTGCACGTTCATTCTAATCAAATTCTTAAACCCAATAATTAGCTGTATTTCTCCATACTCAGCATAAAGAAATGATTGCATCATGCTGAGTTCCATTAATAAAGGAGTAGCCCTGTATTCAACATTATTTACATTCTACAAGTCTTTCCATAAAGATTCCATAGCGAGAAGGGAGACTTAGTGTGTAGTAAATGTAACTGCTTTGCCATTTTTATTGGAAGATGTTTATAGGTCAAAGTCAATAGAAAGAGAGAAAATTGAACTGTCTATCAATGTTATTTAAAACTTGTATTATATGCTACTGTATGTATTTTAACATGAAGTAAGTGCACCACATTCCAAATGTATAAACTACTGAAAGGCAAATCTATTTTAAAAAAATATCTGAAATGTTACAATTGCATGATTTTCTCTACATGGTATAATTTTTTACATTATATCTGCTCTGCTTTTCCATTTCTTATATATATAATGATAAATGTTTTCCAAAATGGTTTCAACACACGTTTTGTTGTAGCCCCATAAAAGTAGTAGGGCATGAATATGATGGTCAAAACAGAAATCTGATTAAAATATCAGTATGCCAAACTAATTATTTTATGTTCAACCATTTTAATTATTTGAGAAAATTAAAATAATGAAAACTTTTATTCTCCATACAAACTCTTTTGTGTTGAGAGGATTTTGTTTGTGACATTCTTAGAAGATCCGTAAACTAAATATCAAGTTCCATATTTTTCTGACTTTTTGTTTTTGGGTTTGCTCTCCATCTTCTTCTTCTCCTCCCCACCCAACTCCACACACTTGTTGGGTTTAAGGGACCTTAAAATATGCATTTCCAGAGAAATTTCAATATAGAATGTTTGGATCAAATGCAATACTTTCTCTATCTACCTTAGGTAAGTAATATGGAAAGTGATAATTTTCTAAAAAAAATCTCTCAAATAAAAATAGGTATATCTTAAAAAAGATTTAAGTGTTGAGGTTCTTCATAGCAAACTGAGAGAATTTTTTTTTTTTTCAGTATCTTCTCACGATGAACTGTAACTTGCAGCAGAAAATCTTCATGTTGTTTATGCTATTTGTTGTCATGATCACTTCGTGATGCTTTGAAAATGTGTATAATGTGGTACTTAAGTTGTAAACATGATCTTTCCATTGTTGTGAACAAAGTTTTTATCCTTCATATTTCCTTAGAATCAGAAAATTAAGTAGAATCCTTGTTTGACGTACATTATTTGTGTATTTATAAACTATATTTGTTCTTATATTATGGATTTCATCAATATTTGAAATCATTTACTGCATTTTTAATGATGTGAATAGTATTTAATATAGGTTGATGTTATGCATTTTGTTAATTGAAAGCTCCAGGCACCTCTACTACTCTGGAATATAATTCCCAAATATGAAGACACACAGATGTTAGTACTGATAAAATCTAACAATGGTAATTTAAGATCACATTAAATTCTTTGACTCCAAGAATCCAAAAGGAGCAATGCATTATTTGTAACATCAGATGACCTTGCTTATTCTGTACACTTTACATGTTAGTGCAACACTGGAATAAGTGCAAGTTTTGAATCATAATATCTCGTGACAGGCAGAAAAGCTAGCAGAATTACTTTTATTATGTTTTTATCTGCAAAGTTCACCTATATATTGGTTTAGAAAGAATATGGGATATGCAGTTGGGGTACTCCCCTTGTAAATGAAATTGCAATGTCAAACAGCAATTGGTCAAGAAGAAAATATTATAGCTACCTTAGCCAGAGGCATAGCTGGGAGGGGAGGGTGAGTTGAAGCCCTCTTGCTAACGCGTAAGAAGTATTGACAAAATCTAATTTTAATTCCAATTGCTGCACTTAATCTATGAATATAACTCATTAATTCTTGTTTTAAATCAGTTCAACTCAGTATTAATTTATGTTGATCATTTGATTTTATACAAATTGTTTGTATTCCCATACAAAACCTCTCCCCTAATATTTTTCTGGCTACACTACTGACTGGAACCAATCAGAAGGCCATGCCATATTTTGAACCAAAGGCCACAGTAATAATTCAAGTAACCACAGTGGAAATCACTGATTTGCAGTGGATGTTTGAGTTGGTACCATCACCCTTCCATTGGTATGGTATGTATAATATAGGAAATTATTGCTAACAGTGACATTGTTTAGTTAATTTATTTCTTTAATTTGTTGCACAGCCAACAGTTGTAAGCAAGGCAGGTATGGGTAACTAAAAGAAGATAAATTAATATTTTCAGCATGTGTACATATATGTTTGTTTTTTGCTATCCTGAATGAGGAAATTCTTGCATATTATTTTGGGAAGGGATGTTTATAAGCACTATTCTAAGTATTGCAGTGATGTAAGCTAAAAATTCTTGTCTCTCCCATTGTAGTCCTGGTACAGAATATTAAAATATGTTGTACTCATATGTTAAATTATGATCAAGTACTTGAAAGCTGGGTAAGTCAGAAGATTTTAGTTTATATTTTAGTTTTTCTTTCCCAGTCTCATGGAAATTTTATTTCAATATGGTAACAAAATGCAATTATATAGATGATGGAAAGTTTGATAGAAAGCTTTTAGCTAGAAAATTAATTTTATATAACATTCCAGAATTTGTATGTCATATTTTTTTAATCACAACTATGTACCTTAGATATATTCATCATTGAGCAGTAATCAAACAAATATGGATGAGACACCAAAATATGTAATTATAATTTATTACCTCAGAAGTAATCCAAATAACTGCAAATACATTTGACCATCTACAAGTAATGCAAACAATTTCATTCTCTTAATAAATCTAATTGAAAATTAGCTCGTCAAATCTGAATCAAACGGATATCATGGACTAAAAGTGTTAAGTGGAAAGACGTCAAAGGATTTGTATGAATTATCTCTCTGTTTAAACATACAATGTATGATAAGTAGTTTCTGACAAAACCAAGGTGACATTCTGGGATTGCACTGACTCTAGGATGTGGATAGAGCGGATGTGATGTTTAAGCCATCCTCTGTTTTCTTCTTTGGTTTGTTTAGTATTCAAAGAACTTCTATTCTGTTAGTACTGTGTTGCCATAACACTTCTAACAACAAAGTGTGAGGGAGAAACGAGAAGAATAATAGCATGGCATGCCTGCCCTAATCTTACCAGCTTTTTCAATAAAAAAGGCACAGTCAATATAGGATTTGCTCAGAAATGACATCTTTTATAAAGCCCAGAAATCTCTATGTAATTTTCTTTTAAAGACAGTGATAGGAGTTTATGGCAAATGTATTAATTCAAGTTCCAGTGTGCTTATGTGGCATATTTTGGGACACCTAGTGGCATTTTCTTAAATTAGATGGAATTTCTAATTTTTGATTCCGCTATTATGCACACATGCTGATGGGGGATCAGTTCATTGCCCATAGATGGCACTATAGGAGCAATATCAGCTTGTGGATGTGAAAATGGCACAATTTTGCCCAGGGACCTTCTTTTTCAAGTATAGGGTTCTTTCATGTATTCAATAAATATTACATGGGACCAGCAGCTTTACTTCCCTTCCAAAGGAAGTCATGCTAAGTATTTTCACATCCAAACACCCTATGCAAGGATGCTAGAAACTAGCATGGTAATCACTACACCACAGAGGGCAAGATAAGAATGTATGCGTCAGATAATACTGTAAACTCTCTAGCAACTAAATAATGGGACTGACCATCTTAATCTGCCAGTGGAATAAATGTGTCAATAAACATTATTTTTCAGGTAACAAAAGTTCAATGGCAGTTTTTCACCTTGTGTCGTTTTCTTTTCACTGCCTGTTATATTACATCCTTAAAACAAGCTAGAATCTTATACATTTTTGTTTCAGAGATATGGTAGTATGGCATGTTACCATAGGTAATGATTTGCTTTTGAGCCTTTTATGTGGACAATTAGTCAGGTTTAGGCGGAGGTTTAATCCTAACTTGCTATTTAGATGCAGTGTGATGGATACTTATTTTGAGGAAACAATTTTATACTAGGGCAAGCTCTTCTTAGTAGTTGAAAATGATTTGTACAAAATTATATGAACATTTAATTTTTCTTTAAAAATACATGAACCTGCTGTAATCTTCATATCAGGGATAATCTCCATCATGATGTAGTATAAAATCTATGTAAACTACTGATTGGGTCACACACAAAATCTAGGGAAGGTGTAATAATTTTGTAACATGACTAGCTATAACAATATGGATAATTTTACCACTTTCAAGGCTGGCTGTGCAGTATTAATCCTTTTGCAGCACTTCATAAATAATGTCACCTTATTACAGAGCCTGATTTAATATAGATCTACACATTCCACAATTTCAGAGACAGTGCTGCTTAATCATAACCTGGCAATTAGAATAGATCCCTGCATGTGAGATCCATAGAAACATAAGCCCTTAGATCATACACCATAACTAGTGATTATGGTTGCAGTAATTCAAGGCTTTTTAACCTTATTTTAGGAGTTTTACTATATTTCCCAAAACATGCATCATAGTGTTATTAAGTAAGGATTGTCATGCTTTTGAAAATGGACAGAATGTGCTTTCTTAGCTCCTTAGTATAGATAGAAGGCAGCCTAATAGATAATGCACAGAGAATTGTTATGTTTTAGCCTTCGTACTTCAAAACATTTAAAAGTTATATTGGATTACAGCTTTATTCAGGTCATTTAATGTTGTAAAATGTTGACCCAAAGTGGAGTTTACTGTTTGGAGAAAAAGTAATATCAAGTGTCAGTATTATAGATTGGTTGAGAGAGGAATTCTCAATAGTAATTGGTCAGAACATTAACTAATGTGCAATATTGCATGCTCCAATATCTATCCACAGTTATGATGCATTTTTAGGTCTAATTTCTTATAAAAAAAATCAAAGAAATAATGTGTAGACACTGGTCTGATAACAGGAAAATTATCAGTAGGTACATCATTGTGTTAATCATATGCCATAAATGGTAGTGGTCCTTGTGGGATTGATTGTCTTCTATAGTGATAGGATCTCCTTCTAAACCTCATCACAGTATCAGAAGTTTCATTATTAATAAAATTTCTTTGACGTAAGAGAGTTGCATAACTTAAGTGATTATAGGCAAATAAGTTTTTGAGGAATTGGTTTCAGTTTACAGTCTTCTTACACACACACACACACACACACTAATAAGGAATCAGAGTTGAGATCACATGTACATGTGAATTATTTCTAGGATCACCAGTGTAATTGGTTAACTGAGAAAGAGGAAGAAAACTTGTTAAGCAAAGACTAAATTGAACTATTTTTGCTACAGTACTATACATCAGGTTGTTATAATTGAAATGACATGTTCACTATGGCACAACATAATGATTATAAAAGTTAGAAACTTTGTAGATATTCTAATCAAACAATGTGCTTACATTATTGCAAAAAAATAGGCAGGCATGCTTAGGCATAACTTGTTCATTGGCCATGTGACTGTTTTTTGGCTTTTTGTTGTCCTCTAGGTATTTCTCAGTTCTGTAGAGCTTATGCTGTATGGAGACGAGAACATCCAGATCTTGCTTGTTCCATGATGGCAGTATTGAATTTGTAATTGGCCGTAGCAAATTGTTTGTTGTTTTTGACATCATCCAAGATGTCAAAGTTGTAAGGAAACCCATATTTTTAATGCAAATCTTCTCCCAAATATCTAATCACATATTTTTCAGCTGATTTCTTGGATTTGATCCCAGAAATGGGCTGTTACTGTCATCTTGTCTACTTGTTTATATCTGATCTTCCTCCAATGCACTTTAATTTGGTGCCCAAATTTATTTTTTTTTACCCTTGTTGCAATTTGTGTATTCAAACATATTTGGTTTGAAGTATTTTAGTCTTCCTCTGTGTGGTAATCTGATCACTTCATCTAGAATGCAAAGAAACTTAAGTTCCCTTCCCAGCATGGCCAGGAATTTTTCAGTCTTAGATGATAATCTTCTGGCTTGTATTCAAAACTAACAGCATGTAATGCTACTATAATTCCTTACTGTATAGGGTAAGGTAAACCATCCAACGTAACCTCCTAGTAAGCCCTTGAGTCAGTTGGATAGCTTAAGAGATCAGTCATCCTTTAGGCAGAACATCAAGCCTCATATTCACAAAGGTAGTTAGTAACTACTCTAATACTGTAAGTGATATTAAAACATGCTCACTGTGTACATGAAACAACATGAGAGAGCTAACAAAAGCCTTGAAAAGAAACTTAAGCTCAAATGTTATGCACCAACAGAATTTTAAAGGCACAAATATTTTTATTGGTTATTTTATTCTCATTATATATAACTATTAATATTGCTAAATGAATTGGTAATATCTTAGCACCCAAAGATTTATCCATAGGAATAAATCATTAATTGTATTTGAGAATATTCATGTATTGTATTTGCTGACAGAAGCCCTGGTACTGGCGGCAAAGAAACTAGTGAATATGAGAACTTGGAGAGTGATGTACTGGACGAGGATGAGGAAAAGAAAGAAAATGCAGAAATTGAAAGCTTTGAGGAAGAAGAAAAAAGAATAGCAGAGGAAGTTGAAAGAGAGGTAAGTTTTTCTGTTTTTCTATCTTTTGGACAATTTGTCACATTAAACATTTAAGATATGAGGTATCAACATGTTTATCCATTATTCCACAGCAAATGTTAAAAGTACAACATGGGCAGAAAGTCAATCTTTTCTTAATAGAAAAACTCATTCTTCTTATCTATTCACTTTCTACAGACTATTCTTTACTTAATTCTGTGGTACTACAGCATGGGACAAATGCCAGCCCCTTGCCCACTCATGGCAGAGGTGGGGAGGCAATGTGGCCAGCATCACTCATCTCCTAGCCGGAATTTGGCTTAAGAGGCGAGGATTGCTGTCTAACACAGCTTCTGATTTTCTTTGCAATACTGAGTGGCCACTGCTCCTGATATCTGGATTTAATCTATACTCCACGGTCTTTCTCTTCTCCCTCTCTGTCTCTCTCTCTCACACACACACACACATGCATGCACACACAGAGGTTTTTTTTTAAATTTACGTAGCTTAATGTTCTTTAAGCTGGTAAGGTCATAATTGATGAAAGAAATTGCTGAAATGAGACTCGTGTCTATGGAGTTTAGTGTTCTTCCAAAATAAGGGAAAATCCTGGAAAAATCTTTATCCGGTAATTCACCCTAATCAAGATTTGAACTCAGGATCGCTTGGATGTAAATCGGTCTAGATAGCTCAGTCAACCTTCTGATTCTAAGGTCACAGGTTCAAACCCAGCCCAGACCAAAAGCTTTTAAGTGTGAAATTCTGGCACACTAGCGTAGCTGATATGATTCTGATAATTGACAGTATCGTAAACAAATAACGAGGCAGGCTAATTTCTACTTTTGTTAATCGAGATAACTTTCATTACATATTTACCCGTTTCACTGTAGACATAATAAGGATATGATAGGCTTAAGTGATAACAGTTTTAAAAGTGTGTTGCTGTTGATGGTTTTGAAATTCCATACTCTTTTCACAGCACCAGGAGAAAACAATGACTTACCACTTGCCAAAAGTATAAAAATTTTCAGAATTCAAACAGTTCATCTATCTCTTTTTAAGTTTTATCAATTGCCTATATAAAAGTCATTCTGAATGAAAAAAACTTCACAGGCTATTCCCAGAAAATTCAAATTATGCCTTTTGCCATGAAAGTATCTTAAACATATATAATTTAATCAACATTTTCAAGACACTTTTGAGAAAAGTGCAAATAATGAAGTTTTCCATGCAAAGGGAAAATCTTCTTAAAAATCTTCATGTTGGATCCTTGGAAAGATGCTGAACTTTAATACCAGTTTGGTATTTGATGTGATATGTTATAAATCTTTATTAATCATAATATGCACATACATTCTTACAATTTACTAATACCTTCTTAGAGTTGCTATTTTTATTTCTCTCTTAATCCACCATACACCGTAACACCATTGTTATACAGGGTTACTACAAAAGAAATAGACAACTTCAACTGCCTGTAAAACAAAAACTATTAGAGATAGCAACCTAATTATTTTGGAGGTATGTTGAGAAACTCTCAAAGTTTCGTTTGTTACTATGGGCAACGCTGTAGTGTTTTGTTTGTTGTTGCAGAAACTGAAATGGCGGAAAATCCTGTGGAAAAGGCATATTGCGTGTTGGAATTTGCTAGAACACAATCAGCAACTGTTGTCCAACGACATTTTAGAACACGTTACCACAAAAATGAAATGATGTGCTCACAAACACCAGCATCGTCTTCATCATGTCGCAACATGTCGATGCAAAAGTCACGCCGTATGACCTTATCTTCTTCACTCACACACTGCAACATCTGTAATCTGTAAGGCATCATGTGCAGTCGCTTCCGCAAGATTTTCCATACAGTTTGCTGTGGAATTTGTAATTGCATGCTTGCCCAGATGTCGATTTCTGTGGGCTTCTTATGTAGGCAGAACGAACACGTTCAACGTTTTCTTCCGAAACTCTTGGTCTTCCTGAGCTCTTCCCTTTGCACAAACATCCCGTTGTCTTGAATTTTCTATACCAGTTGTAGATTGACTGTCTAGTCGGTGGCGTTTTGTGGTAACGTGTTCTAAAATGTCGTTGGACAACAGTTGCTGATTGCGTTCTAGCAAATTCCAACACGCAATATGCCTTTTTCACAGGATTTTCTGCCATTTCAGCTTCTGCAACAACAAACAAAACACTACAGCATTACCAATAGTAACAAACGAAACTTTGAGAGTTTCTCAACATACCTCCAAAATAATTAGGTTGCTATCTCTAATAGTTTTTGTTTCACAGGCAGTTGAAGTTATCTATTTCTTTTGTAGTAACCCTGTATATTTATAGAGGACTTGCTTATATAATGCTACTATTTTTCGTACCTTTTTCTTATTTTTAACCTCTTTCCCCTTCCATCTTCTTGTTGATCATTCTTACCCATTTCTCTGTGACCTTACCCAAGAAGTTACTTATAACTTTTATATTCCTCTCTCCTTTTGTAGACAAAGTCCTCCTTGTTACTACTTTCCCATAAAATTTTCCCTGTTTTTGTTGCCAAATTTGTGCCCTAGTTTATTGCATATCTCAAAATACTTTTCCCTCTCACAGACTGTTGTTATTCCTCTATATATCCTTGAGGATGTTTTCTCGTTTATACTGCTAGAAATATTTTGTCTAGGAATATCCTCCAGCCTTGATTCTACTACTTTCCAAAAGCTTCAATTGTTATATTGTGCATTTAACCATGAACTTCCATACCTATTTTCTCCACAAGTCCTTGCATTTTTATTGACCATGATCCTTCCTTTTTACTTTTCTCCTGAATGCTAAAGCACTTTTTAATAATAGATTGTAAATTCAGTACAGATATTTTATAGCTCTTGTGATACATAGTTTGACCTTGATGGAATGCCTACCCAATTCTAATTGAGCTACCCCATTTGGTGATGCAATTGGTAGACTTAATACGTATTTAGAAAAAAATCTATTAATTTTGTCACCCTCTCTCCTAGCATCATCTACTCCCTATACCTCTGCCCCATATAGTGTTTTATTTTCCAATATAACAAGTTTGGAATTTTACTGGAATTTTGTTTTTGAGACAGCTAAGTAGTTAGACCACTCACCATGGGTTCAATCCCAGGAGACTACAATGGAATTTGTGGAGGACAGGTGGCGTCTGTGTAGGTTTTTGCTACGTTCTCCAGTTTCACTACCATTCATTCTACCAATTGCTCCAGCATCACCTTTCTTTTCATCCATTTTGCTTTCACTTCATATCATCTACTTCCTCACTCTCATGCCTGGCTATGAGCCAATCCTCCATTCCAGGTTCTTCACTCTTGATTCAATATTCGTCTACTCCTTAGCAGGCTTCTGACACTAGGCACTCAGTAAGTCCTGTATAAGAGGAGCCTAAATTGTATAAGTAACTTTATTTATGTTGTTCACAAACATAGAGCCAGATACACGTGGTCCTTTCTCTGAAAAAGCTTTTATTGGAATCAAGAAGTCTCAAAACATATATTTCTATTAAAATCTTAGTATTACATTTTTGGGTGGAATACAATACTACTTCTACTTACTATATAAGCAAGTAGTAGAGAAATTAAAAAATCTTATGTGTTCCATTCACATAACAAAGTACCTATTCAGTAACAAAGTATTCTTACAAAAAGTTATGATTTTATCTACATCATGCTAATAAAGATAAACATGAACAGAAATGGTCTTATAACTTTGTTCCTGATAAGCAGAAGGGAAATAAGGGAATACAATAGGCTAAAGTGAGTCACGTCTTTTAAAAGTTTGTTGCTACGTGAAACAATTAAAATTCATTTCTTTTTACATGGACAAGAGTAAAATAAAATAGATATGAAGCGAAAGATGCCTTCCTGTTTAAGAAAAGAAAGTAGTTGAAAGCAATAACAACGAATATCTCTGAAATGGTTAACTCTACAAAAAAAAAAAAAAATGTATATGACATAAGTTGTGCGTTTTAACAAGATTTATATTTTTTGTGTTTTTGTCTATCCCTTTAGGGTTTACCCATTATACAAAAGTCATCCAGAATAAGAGGACTTGAGAGGCTATTTCTAGAAAAGTCAAGATATGTGTTTTATTTGTCATGTAAATATCTCCAATACTTTAATGTTTTAATCAAAATTGTTAGTCATTTTTGAGAAAATCAACATTTTAAACATTCTTTTATCTAATGGGTAATTTGGAATGGGGGATTTCCCTGAAAATCTTTATGTTGCATCGTTGGAAAATGTTGAAGTTAAATATAATTTAGTGGTTAGCTGACTTTTCATTTTTGAGCTATTCTGTTCATGGACACACACACACACACACACACACACACACACATACAAACATGCACAGATCTTTATCTAAAAATGCTGTTTTCTTGGATACAGAAGACCCTAAAACAAGTATTTCCAGTGAAATCTTAGTATCAAATTTTTGGGTGGAATGCAAAATATTCTCTGCCTGTGTACGTGTATGAAGTAGAGGAAGTAAAAAAATGAAAATATACTTGTTTTGTATCTAGAACATTGAAATTTCTTAATAATCTCTGCAAAGACTAAAATCTTGCTTTTGGGCGCACATTATAGAGCTGTCTAATGTTTCTGGATGGTGCCTGTCCAAGATTCACAATTCAGAAGAAAAGCTTTCTTACTGAGGTCATACATTATTGATTGTGCCACTTCTAACTCAGGAGCATATTTTCTTATTGATTTCATTGGTGATATAATCCCTGAATCAGCAACAGCAGTAAAGTTTCCAGTTGAATTGAAGGTTTCTCTTTCATAGCACGTCTTACACACTTCTAATACTGAAATCACTTTTTACTGTCTTCCTTTCTTTGACAAGTCAGTGGTATATTACCAAAGAAAATTCTAAAATTGTGAATGATGTCACAAGTCTCCATTTTAAACTTTCCGTTTCCACTTTAACAGTTTACCTCTCGTCAGTGGCAATTATGTGGCAAGAGCTATGCATGTCATCTGTGTTCTGGTAATAGTGTTTGAACATTTGTTCAGCAGGAAAATAAAAGTTTGGGTTGCTTTTGTATGTAATTTTAATTCAGATATGGAATAATGAAGACACATTTTATTAATTTATATGAAAGATCAGGAGCTTATTTATTTTTACTGTTCTTACTTTTTAACTCAAGCAGCCTTTTTTGCTATAATTTGGCATTTTTGTGTTTTATAAATCATAATCTATACATTAGTTTACTTTAAGTTTTGGTATAGTGCACTATAAACAGTATAGACATAGTTATTTATGTTTTATTCCCTTTCATGAATGTAAGACCCATTTTGTTTTACATTTTTTATGTAATACTTAGATAGTCATTTAATTATTTTATACTTGGGTTCATGAAAGTAAATATTTGATTTAAAATATATTTTCTCTCATTCATTCATACATTGATTCATTTAATAATTAATTCATTCATAGTTAAAGCAAGAGTGTTCTGGAATTAATAGCTTTCATGAAGCATTAAAAAAGTGTGATGGAAAAGAAGATACCAGTAGTAAAGGTTAATATCATACCAGTAGAATGATTGAGACCAACTTAGGAAACTCAAAGCACATTCTACTGTGAGGCAGCTCTCACCTTGCCCTTTGAGCATGATCTGTCTTACTACCTGCAAGAAAAATTAGAAGAAATCTATGTCTGTAAACCCATAAAGGTGGAATAAAGTTTGGTGTATCTCTGATGACATCTATTTATATACCCCTATCTTGGTAACATAGCTTAACATTCACTCAAAATCACAAATGCATTATACCATTCAAATACTGTAAATTCATGTTGTTTCCATGCATCATTACCATTCTTTTTAATACTGATTATTTAGTATGGCTTAGTGGGCTGTTAGCAATATCATACTCAATTAACATCCCATGAAGCCATAATAAATACATGATTTAAAAAACTTACAATCTCTTTGCTATGTAATTTTTAAAACTGTTTTTGTTTGCTTAATGCCAACAAAAGACTGGAGATGAGGAATTAGTAAGTATGCATTCACTTGTTTCCTACTACTAGTTAGGCAGTTCCAAGAGAGAAAAGCAAACTCTCTTTTCATGGCTCTTTTATTTCCTTTTAATGAATTTTATTCTTCATAATCCTATATTTGTATTTGTACTGGGAATTAACAGATTATCCAACATGAGTAACATGATAAAATAGCTTCTTTTTCTTCTTCTTTTTTTTTTATTTTTATTTTATATATATATATATATATAGAAAAGTTTAGAATCACACTATAAAACCCAATGTTTCGCCCACCACTTTGAGGATAAAAGTCAGGTTTTATAATGGAAGCCAATGGGACATGGTATCAAGGCCCAGAAGATATTAATACAGGCTCCGTCCGTTAAAGCCTATGCCATTAATTAGAATCACAACTGGCTATATATAAGTATATAAGTTGCATTGTGCTCAAATGCCCATCATATACTGATGCAAAATATGAGGGGTACTTTTAAATTAAGGGCTCTTTTGCAATAAAGTGGTAACTACTAACAGATGCTAGATGCTAGATATTTCCAATGATATCTGGATATCTTGTTAATATGCCAGATGCCTAAACTTGTAAATGCTCTTTTCAATGATATCAGTGTCATCCAAAATGGCAAAGTATCTATGACTGCTAGATATTTTCTTATCAGCAGTCATCAGGCGAAAGGAGGGTGATTTCAGCTCTAATAATACCACTGTTCTCTTTGCAAGTTAGAGTAATTTCTTATGTGATTCTATGGACGTACTTAAGCTAATTTTCTGCATAACTTCCATTGCCATTTAAAAATTCCACTTAGCTCAGTCTAAGTTTTGTGTCATTTTCTCTAGAACTATTTTAGTTCATTTAACCATTGCATTAATTTATTTTGGTTAGTGATAGAGCAATTATATCAACCTTCTTTAAATAAAAGTGTAGAATTGTATTTCTTGTTTAAATTAATATATTTTTTTTCTATTAAAACATTTGTGCATTATGGACTTTTTATCAGAAATGGAGACATAAAGAAATGATCATGAAATGATCATATAACATTGACAGGCAGCTGCTTCAAAACCAAAATGATTTGAAGTAATATTCTATACAAATATGTAATGACAAACCAATTATATACTGATCTGGTGGGTTCAGTGTCTTGTATATTTCCCTATAAGTAAGGTGGGAGTGAAGCAAACATTGCCCAGTATAATAGGTTTTATTTGCAACCATAAAAATTACAGGATAATTGAGTAGTTTCAAGTACAAGAGATACAGCTTTTTCAAATTCAATGTCTTTAACTGAAACTTTTTATTTGAGACCCATTGTGTGCGTTCTTCAGTTCATGCTCAATACATGCCTAAACGTAAAACCTCACAATATATTTTAATTTTGATTTTGCAAAAATGTTGATGCTTTGTATGCATTTGTATTTATAATTTCCATAATACTGCAATAGTAACATTTTAAAATTTTTTTATACATTCTCTGAGTTGGTATCCTATTCCTTAAGCCACCATACATTTTAACTTGTGGTTATTAATGCACAATGATCCTTAGCGTAGTTCACTTATGGTTTGTAAATAAAACAATTTATGTATCTATCGAATGTGGTGTCTTTTTTGACTTAATTATATAGGAAAAACCATGGTATTAACTATTTGAGTAAATATTTCTTGTAAATATTTATGGTGAGTAATAAGAAGCAGATATAAAAATAAATGTTCATGAATATCTTGCAGACTAGCTATAGAAATAAATTTAAAGAATTGTGCATTACATTTTTGATTAGGCTAATTGCCAGTAATTAGGAAACAAATACAAGGGCAGTTCAATAAATACCTGTGTTTCAAAAAATAATGTTGCTAAGGCAAGTTGGTGTTAACATTGTATACTATCTTTTGTTAGGCATCACAAAATAAATTTAATACTGATTCATAGGTTTGGATTTGGCAAGCATTTCAGTTAGCCATGCAACATGTTTTCACTAAAATGGTAATAAAAAAAAATTCAGCAATACTTTTGGATGGGAAAGTTTGCAGGAAGGTAAAAGCAAAGTTGCATGCTATTTATGGGGATCTTTCACCATATATGGCAACATTTAGATTGGTTCAACAACTTTAAATGTGGTAGAACATCTGTTTTTGATGAAGGGTACTCAGTACAACCTATAGATGTAGTTACCAAGGAAATCATTGAAAATGTCTTATGATATGATTCTTGCTAGTTGACAAATGAAAATTTGTGAAGAGGCAGACCATAGGTACGTCAATAGAAATAGCAATTAATATTTTGCATGATAATTGGAGATAAAAAAGTTTTTGGCCAATGATTGCTCATATTGGATAGCGAGTGCAGTTTTCAAGTTTGAAACTGTGTTTGAAGCTATTTAAGCAAAACAAGGAACCTCTTGCATTGAGTGTCACTGTCGATAATACCTGCATCCACCATTATATTCCAGAAACAATGCATCAACCAAAACAATGGGATACTTCCAGTGACTCTGCTCCAAAGAAGCCAAGACAGTCCCATCAGTTAGAAAACTAATGGCAATGATTTTTTGGGATTTGAAGGGTGTCATACTCATTGCTTTCTTAGAAAGAGGAAGAACAATTATGGGAAATACTACAGTGAGTTATTGGGCACCTGATGATACAAGCCAGTGCCTATGAAACATACTCCAGATTAGTAAGAAAAGTAAAAGTGGAAAAATACATCCAGCAGTTTGACACCATATTTAATGAAAGTTCTGTGATGATTTTATCATTCTAAAGGATTATTCATTATCCTTTGTGATGTTCCTGCAGACGTTAGGCAATCTGTCCTCTCCAAGAAGTCCCAATTCATATACTAAGCATCTGTTAAATAGATCAGAGACAGATATGAATACAAGCATCTATATAAATTTATCCCACATTAATGGCAAATTTTAAGAAATGCAAAGCAATATGAAGTAGTGTAACTCACAAGGAGCTATTGCCACATGGATGTATAGATCGAGCTTGTTACAGATCAAGCTTTTAGTAAGAGTAGATTGAAAATAAAAATGTCCATCTCTAGACTTTCCCTCTATAGGTTCAAGTTTGACAAAAAAATTATTTACAAATTAGAATCATTAACTAATAATTCCAAATTCCTGGTATATATTGTATTTAAAAAATATTATTTGAGAAAATTGCAGAATTGAACAACTTTTATCTCTAAAAATTTATTCTCAGAGCCACCATCACTGGGAAAAAATGAAAATGTCTTTAGCCAATATTCTATTCAGTAAATGAACTCTTGGTTGTAAGTTATCTTTAGTGCAGTCTTGCATGCAGAGACTTGTGGCCTTAGTGCAGGCAAAGTTTAGTATCAGCAGCTGATTGTTGAGCAGAAAACGACCTAATGTCATTCTTCCAATGAATAAGTACCCTATGGGAGAGAGAGCAGGGACAAGGACATTTTGGTTTTTGACATATTTTCACAATAAAAAAATTGAGTTCAATCTGCGACATGAATGTCACTATGGCCCATTGTTAGGCAGAATCAGACAAGCAGAACTATCTTAAAGCACATAATAATTTTTGTTTTATTATATATTAGCAATCAAATCATCAGCAATATTGTTTCGTCATAAAAGAAATAACAATTTTGGGGAAACTCGATATCAAATTACATAATACTCCTGTCCCCTGTGTGACAGAAGCAAAATTCCTGGGAATTTGGTTGGACCAGCATTTAGACTGGGGTGTACATATATAAAATTTACTTGTAAAACTGAATAAATTCTTTTTCTCACTAAAAATAATGAAGGACAAGCTAAGTTGTAGCAGTATATACTTTGCTTATGCAGAAAGTCTACTGAAGTATGGCATAATATTCTGGGGAGAGATTAAAGATAGCCACTTGGTTTTCAAAACTCAAAAAAGAATCATAAGATGTATAATGTCTGCAAAGAAACTTTCTTGCAGAAACTTCAAGGAATAAAAAATCTTAACCCTATCCAGTCTGTATATTTACTGTCACACTAAACAAAATCTTGGAAATTTGATTACAAATGACCAAATACATAATCACAATACCAGAAGTAAAACTAACATAAGAACAATAATGCACAGAGCTACACTTTATTCTAAGGGGGTTAGATATACAGCAGTCGCCCTATATAATAAATTACCAGCTAGCCTGAAAAATATAAACTCCATGCAGCACTTTAAGCTAACTTTGAAGCAACTTTTACTAAGGGATAGCTTCTATAATGTGAGTGAATTTATAGATACATTGTAGCTGTAAACCAGAAAATTGTATATAACTATATCTGTACTTATTATTACCACTGTTATTGTTACTTGTTATTAATTATGACCTGTTATACTGTATTTTTCTAGTATTGTAATATATCTATGTACTGACGTATCCCATGTCATTGTATTGACTAATGGATGAATAAAACTACTACTACTATTAGCCTTGTATTAAAAACAGAGTTGCTATACTTGTAAATAATTTCATTACTTTTTTAACTTAGTGTTTGCAACTGTTTAGGAGGCTGAAGTTAAAAGGATTCTTGAGGAGACAGCAAAACAGCAGCAGCATCAACAACAGCAGCAGCAACAGCAACACCATCAAGAGAACATATTTGGTTGCGAGACTAGTCAGTCAGAGTGGAGTGAGGAAGATGATGAGGATGATGAAGGAGCTGCATCTGAACCTCTTTTAGCTGATAGGGAGTCAACAGGCTACACAACTGATGATCCTGCCCTAGAAAATATTTCCATGCTAAACGAAACTGGACTTACTGATGCAGAAGGTAAATAAATACATTTTGATTTTCTCTTTCCCAACCTTTGGACATTGTTTTAATATTTGAATTTATTTATTCATATATCCCCTATTGAAAATTTGTTTATACTTTGTGCAAGATTTAGAAAAGATACAAGTTATATGCCAATTCTTTATTAAAGACTATAAATGTTGGTGTATCTTTGTTGCATGGGATAGGATCTACAGTTGAAATAGCCCTCCAAACCTGTATGGTCAGGAAAGAAGGACAACTTTGTTCACTTCTTTCAAGTGAATTTTAAGCATATGATTTTAACATTTTCTAAATGTTGTAGTACTTGTCATCATATAGTTCTCATGTCATCAATGTCATGTCATCAATCCTTGGATTGGTTTGCAGCGATTCTCTGTTCTGATCTACTCTCTGCCTTCCTTTTTAATTCTTTGTTTCTTCTGCAGTTCATGTTGTTCTTAATTTGTAACTTATATTGTAGTCTTGCTTTTCCTTTGCAATTCTTGCCTTCAATTGTAGCTTTGATTGTAATTTTGGTGTAACTTTGGTGTCTAAATATATCATGGTTTGAATTGATGGGAGAATTTTCCCCTCTTATTAAACAGTATCCTGACTCGTTACAGAAGAATAGCTCCTACTAGGGAAGTATCTTTTCTTGTTATTATAAGCACTATTACTGCTCTCTTTGAAAATACAGGAAGACATGGAACACTTTTGATGCAGACTGTACATGGTACAAGTGCAAGCTGTGAGTCAGCTCAACTACTGATCAGTATTATCAAGTAAGCTAACCAATAAACAATTCTTGGTTTGATTAGCTGAGTTAGCATTGAGGACCATTATAGGCATAACTCCAGCAGTTTGTAATTGTAGCTTGCAGTATAAAGTTTAATTTTTATGCAGCAATGAGCGTTCTATTGTTGGTCAGCATGGATAGATTTGTTACAAGAAAGCATAAAGTTAACAGAAAGTAATGACAGTGAAGTATTCCAGTTCTAATCTTAAACAATATTAATATTCAGTTAAAAACCATAGCATTGGAAGTGATATGTGTTCGTAAAAATAGTAAGAGTGTGCAGTACACTAATGTATAAACAAAACCAATTTGAAAAATGGAAAATGTTCACCCCAGGCTTTTATCAAACAGTTCCAGAAGATTCATGTGCCTATATTGTTCAGAAAACCAAAATCACAGTGCTCTTAAACACAGTAAAATGCATATTGAGCTAGCTTTTATTTGAGTTGAATGCAAACAACAGCAAAAGGTTAAATGGTATAAATATAAAACAAATATTGATTGTTAAGTTCTCTGCATGTCACAAAGTCTGATTAGAACACTAGTAAATGTCTTATAATGTTATTCTTCTTTTTCCTATTTGATTCCAAATTGCTCAAAATGGCTCCAAATTTTGCATTTGCTCTCTCAAATTTCTTTATTAGTAATTTTATTAGCCCAACTAATTTTCAGCATTTTACTGTAGCACCATGTTTCAAATGGTTATGTCGTTGCTCTTTCTGATTTTAGTATTGACCAAGTTTCAAGTCCATATTACATTTATATATTTTCAACAAATTTTTCCTAATTTCTAAACTAATATTATTGGATATAAATATTTCTTTTTATAGAGGACAAGTTTTGCTTGATATATTCTATTAATAATTTATTTTTTACTTCCTCCATTACATGTTATTTTATTCCTAATTATTGAAAATGTTCAGCTTCATCTAGACACGAGAGAGCAAAGGACCAGGTGCAAGAACCATTTAATTTCTTCAAAACAGAAATAAGGCAAAACATCCGCTGCAGAAGAGACATTTAGTTTCTGGTTGAGGGAGGGGGGAGGACTACAATTGTCTGAGGCAGTTTCCTGAATTTCCATGTGAATTTGAACGATACATTTAGCATAAAACAACATTATCTTATATTTTTTAAAAGTAAAATGTTTGTATTAAAAGTACATTTTTGTAATGTTTCTTTTGTATAGTAATAATAAACTGTAGGGATTGCCATGGCCAAGTGATTAGACTGCTTGCCTCTCACCTAGGCAGCCTGGGTATGATCTGAAGGGACTACATACTTATGGAATTTGTGGTGGACAAAGTGGCATCTGAGCAGATTTTCTCTGTATTCTCTGGTTTCCCCCACCATTCATTTCTCCAATTGCTCCATAGTCTACCAGTTTTATAATCATCCAGACTGTAGAGGTCTTTTGAGACTCTCCCCAGAAAATTCAAGACATACATTTCATTTCTCTTAAAAAATCTTATTATATGATATTTTAATCAAAATTTTTAGAACCATTTTTGAGAAAATAAAAATATTAGAAAAGTGTTTCATGTAAACAGTAATTGGTGGTGGGAGGATTTTCTTGAAAATATTTGTGCCGCATCCTTAAATAGTAAGACTTTCTGTTTTTGAGCTATGCTGCATCTCCCTAACCCCCCACACACACACACACACACACACACACACACACACACACACGCACGCACGCACGCACGCACGCACGCACACGCGCACACACACACACACACACACTCTCTCTCGTGCTCGTGCTCTCTCTCGCTCTCTAAGTACTCTAGTATATATGGTATTTCTAGTGAAATCTGGGTAGTGAAATTTTGGGTACAGTGTAATTCTTTCTCTTCTTATTGTAAGTAATTAGTAGAGAAAGTAAATATTAGTCAATAGTTCCTCTAAATTTTCTCAGCCTACTAGCTAGATAACTATATTTTTAAGTGTCCATCATTTCCCTCTTCAGGATAAATTGATCAGGTTATATATTTACCTGGTTAAAAGCCTGCGAAAATTTAGAGGTAGCATGCCATTAGAAAAGCTTTAACTTTTATTTTAGTTTATAGTGAGTTATAAATATAAATTGTTATTTTTAGTGAATTAATTGTTTCTTACAATTGTTCTTCCTCATTTTTCTTGTGTAGGTGAGGAGATGGAAAGGTAGAGTCAGACTGAAAAATTCAGTACTATAGCTGGAATTTGAACCATTGATCTCGTGTTTTCTGTCCAGGAAATCCATATAAGTTGTCATTGGGATATGTTATCCCATAATTTGAGATCTCTTTGTGTGGTTTACCGGGAAAAACATGAGTCAGTTGAGAAATTTAAAGCTGTATCAATGTATTTCCATGAAAGCTCAGTGGTTGGAGCAATTGTATGGGGATCAGGAGATCCATGGTTGTAATTCTTGCTATGGCACTGACATTTTTCAGTTGTACTCTACTTTCCAGTTCTTTTTTTTTAATGTAGATTACTTCCTAACCTCTTTTTATATTTGCAGGTGCTTTAAGCGATGTAAATTCAGTATTCAACGATGCAGGCCATGATGGAGACATGGATGATAACACCAGTATGTCTTCTAGAGCATCATCAAGAATATTTGACTCAGATGCCATGATGAGTCTGGATTCCCTTAGTGCCCTTTATGATTCCGAGTACGACAATTGCTATCGGACTGATGATGATATAAATGCTCTGCCTGATAGTGTGTCAGACCTAGATCGCATTGACTATTTTGCAGCTGTAGCAACAGACACAGATATTAACTTAGCTAACATTCGTTCAATGTCCGAAAGTATAACAAGGAACTTTGGCCAACCACGAAGTGAAACAGATCCTGATAGCGATGTGTAAGTCCAAACCAAATATATAGTGAAACAGAGGGAGTTGTGAACATTGTGGTTGGCTGTGACGGTTAAAGCGTGATGCCTTATGGAAGAGACTGCATATTCCATGGCCAGTCATCTCGTCGTTGACTATTAATCAACTGTGCAATAATAAAACTAATGATCTTGTGTTTGTGGTACCAGAAGACAGAATGAGATGTGAAATAATAATGATTTTATGCTGTGATAATACTCAATTTAAAACAAAGAAATGTAGGCAGCAATGAAATGTGCTAAGTTCTTATCATTAAAAAGTTAGTGTGATGTAGCTTCAGGATGTGTTTGGGCAATCTGGAAGACTGGTGATTTTGTTTTGTTTCATTATGAAGAATCAGATGTTTAACTTACGGCTGCAGCCACTTTAAATGTGTGTAAAATGCATTCTCCCACTGCCTTCCGTTAGGTGTTCATCACAAAACCCATAACTTTGTTTTGTTAATTGTTTAAAATTGATGTAGCAATCAATTGATGAAAATGAAATTAAAATCTCACATTCAAAGTGTCTCATTGAATGGAAGCAATAAAGTAATATTAACATAAGCATTTATTTGCTGTAAAACATTGTATATTAGCCATAAAACAGGCAGCTTTTTTTTGCACAGTAGAAGGCAAAACTGAAAATTAATATTTTGTTGGAAAAACCACAAAAGCATTATATTTAAATTCCATTTATCTTCAGTCATCCCGGGTTATTTACCTTTTACATCCATTGATGTTGCTATGTTAAAACTCGGAACAGGCTTTAAGCTGAAAGTGAGAAAAGTTACTTTCAAGCTTTTATAGTATAATTATTATGCATATATTATCCAAATCTTTTTGCGTTCAGTTCTTTTGACCTGTAATTGAAAGCAACAAATATTTGAACAAGGACAGATGCAAGTGTTGATAGTGAAAAGTATTTGCTAGAGTAAGCTGTTATCTATTATCAGTTATCATATCTTCAGTTCTTGTAACCGAAGATAGTGAGAACTTTGCAAAATTGAATCTTCAAGGTCTGGCTTCATTTTGGGTGGGACCACAATCATTTTTCATATTCTTTGTCAAAGAATATGATTAATAAAAAAAAAAAAAAAATAAAGGTAAACACAGGTGATTGAGAATAATATTAATTAATAGAATAAGGTATTAAGAAATATAAAATAACATGAGAATAACATGTTATCTGCATAGATTGTACAAATGCCAAAACAAGAGATGGTTTAGCAGTTTTCTGTTTGGCAAAGGTTGCAGTGTTAAAATTTTCAAATCTAATCATAGGTCGTTTGTGTCAAAGAATTTAACATAAAATGTTGCTCTTGAAGTTGCTATTTTCCAAGGATATGCTGGAGAAAATATTGAAGTTAGGGATTACACTATAATTGTAAAGTACCCCCACCTTGATCTATATATTTGTCACTAAAAATTATTGTACATATTGTATGTTGGTTTCTTTAGTGAACAAAACCAAAGACTGTGCTACTAATTAGAATTACTATGTAACTTGAAACAGTACACATTCATACACATACACACCAAATGATGCTATAACAATAACATTACTAATGATAAAAATAACTATTTTGTTTCCTACTGATGATACTTTCTAGAAATATAAAGTCAAGCTGTCTCTAAAGCCAAATCATTGTTGTGTATTTAATAACTTCCTGTTAAATAACCCCTAAGTGCATTGCATTTATTTTTGTTTAGTTATTTTTTTTTTTTTTTCAGTGATATTTAAAATAACTCACCTAGTTTGAAACTATCATGTGATAAAAATAATTCTGAATGTATTAATATTCATCTTTACAAAATTCACATGAAATTATTTAACTAAGGTGTGCACAAAGATTTATCTATACATTTTATTATAATTATGGTATCACGTCTATTTCATGTTAATTTTTCTCTCTACTGATTTATACCACACATCTTCATTTCTGCCCTTAATGAGAACATTTATTTTAAATTTCATTTGGGAAACAAAGTCACTTGAAAGCATCCTATTTTCCCATCAAATTGCAGTCAAATTGCTGTAAATAAACCACACAATTTAAACAGATATGATGTAAAACTAAATCACTTCTTTTCTTTCTTCTTTTCCATAATTATTAGTGGCTCCAAATGTAGTTATGCAAACTTTTACTTTTCTAAAAACAGTGAAGGAAAAATCTAAAGAGTGGAACATCACAATGTAGCTATCAGAATTTTTTTAAAGACGTTCTTCTATTTCAGCATTTTGTGTTGTAGCTAGATAAAAGTTTGGATTACCTAGAATGCTCTAAATAAGGCATCGAATTATATTATCCATTTATAGAAGAATAACAAGTTTATAAAGTGTACTAATTATTGGTCATTCTTACACTGGAGGAAGTTTGACTTTGTGAAACTTTACCATGCATTTCTAACCTTTATACTAGCCCACTGGCTGAATGTTTTAAGCATACTCAGATAATATACATTTATAAAGTGCCACAAGTCTCTCTTACACTATTTTACTGGTGTGAAAAGTGATAGACATGGATTATTTCTCTTTTGTTTTACTGTTGTAAAATGTAATCTTTGTGACTTGTGAACTGAGCTATTTTTCTTTATAAATATTGTATGTAATAATTTATTAAATGCTCTATGTTAAATTGTTTGTATAAAATTATAGTATAATTATGAAGTCTGATATAGCAACCAAGAATGTTTTTTATTTTACCAGACCACACTACTTGCTATGTGCTTCCAAAGCTGCTTATAATTTTATTTCCTAAAGCATGCTTAGTCCTTTCACAATTATCCAATAAGCAAGATACATGTAATGGCCATGCTAAAAGTGGGTTCATAATAACCGAGGATAATAACTCGAAAAAGCGCAACAAAGTTACAATGCATGTATCATTATGTGATCTAGTGATGAGCACTATCAAATTTTTTGATAGTCGCCTATCAGTCATTCAATTGTTACCCAAGTATTCAGTTTTTCTTTTAGCTTTAAAATGTAACTATGTATGTATCTCCAGACTTTGCAACTTTTAATTCAGTCTACAGTAAACAGAAATTCGAGTTATGGAATGAATTTTAACACTAGAGATGTTTTTTTGTTTGGAAATATTGAGAATGAAGACTAGGGAGCCGAGCTCCCAAGAAAACGTGTGCACATAGTATGCATATTTATAAGAAGTGCACACAAAACACAAACTGATCACAACTTTATAATTGGACTGAAGGATTTGATTAGACATTACATTAATCCAAATCTGCCTGGTGTGGTGACTCAAAACTCAATAAGTGGAATAAACCCACAGATCAATAATAATAGTTGCTAAACAATATTCTTAATGCATGTTTACTCTTTTACAGCAGTGTCAATCCAATAAAATGTTTCTGGCTTCTTGGTCATGGTCCAGTTGATGTATAAACACCTGACATTTCACCTGCCGTTCTGTAGGGCTCCTCAGAGGGATAAGTAAGGCCTTACAGCCCAGCAGTGTTATAGCTTGGTGCAGGCCACAGATTGGCTGGTGCACAGCCAATGAGAGAGAGGGAGCTGTCCCAAAAAGTGGCATCAGCCAGAGCGCTTGCACCTCCCCATGTTGCTAGTGTTGCCAGTACAGCCACTCATCTGAGACATGCACAGCTGCCGCACAACTGTGGGTTGGATATCTTGCAGCAATTGCACCAGCCACAACCTGACATGATACCCCATGCACTGTGTCACTATGGGCCAGATGGCATGCCCCAGGTACTCATGCAGACAGACACCAGCAGCACACCTAGCTTCCTCACAGATGCCACTGCACAACGCCACAGCCTCACAGAAACATGTCAAATCACACATTTCATCACTACACTAGCTACATGCCAATCATAGCCAACACTCACACAATCCAGCAACTTTGGGAGGCCATTCAAACTCTCGCCAACTGCATTACCGCCTAGGAGAAAGCCCTGAACCATACTCTCGCAGACATTCAGGAAACTGCTCTCAGCTTTCAGGCAACTCTACCAGCAATAGTACACTGGTAAAACATGAGACCACTTCAACAAGCAGCTTGATAAGGTGATTAGTACACAATGCCTCTCTGATCTACAAGATCCTCAAACAACAGATGAACTACTCAAACAATGCATGCTTTAACCTTACAGGTACCCCATCTAGAACAAGTTCTACATCCCCAGATTTGAAACCCTAATGATCACTGAGAGGCATCAGTGCACCTTCGGACAGACCAGAACAACCAAACTGGGACGAGTATTACCACTCCGATGACATCCCACCATGGGAAAAATAACCACAATGAGGATCTCCATGTCAGGTCATTGCGCTATGGCATATGCCTATATATATATATATCCCTATATATGTGTTACATTTGAAATCTTTATCCCTTTTTTCCAAAAAAAAACAAATGAGTGCCACTTCAGGAGCTCCAGCAAGAAGTCACTATCCCTCTGAGGATGCCCAACAATAGGGAGTGAAACATCAGATGTTTGTACATCAATTGTTCCAAAGCCAAGACACCCAGAAACATTTTATTGAATATTCTTTATGCTGGTAAAAGCTAAATTTTTTATAGTTTTGACAAGGTGACATCAATTTCATTTTTTTAAAATAATTTATTGATCAATCAGCACATGCACTCTACAAACCATTGTTAATATATGTACATAAAATTAAAACAAGGTAAACTCAATAGGTCCTTCATTGATAAAAAAAAAAAAAAATCAATAATTATTACAGTTGCACTCTAACTTTACTTTAAGGTTTCTTTCCTAGAAACATGTTTTTGCCGGCCATTGTCAGCATCTTCAGGTAACAGCTGTCTGATTTGGTGAGCTGTATATCCATCTTAGGTTTCTCTATGATCGGAAAAATGAATTTAAAGTTCAGGTTGTCGTCTGTGTTGACATTCCAATTCATCAGATGATTTTCAAATTTTTTAATAAATATCTTCTTCCAGACCTTTAATTTATTGTTGTTGTCAATATGTTTTAGTAAGAAACCTTCAAGTGAAGATAGAGTGCAACTCACTAATAGTTATTGAATTACGCTTCACTGTGAAAAATTCCTTATTTAAACATCAATAATAGTTTACATTATGAAAGATCTTGATTTAAGAACTGGTCCAGTGGTAGACAACTCTTGATGTGAGTTGGCAAGCTGGATATTTTGCCAAGAGAGAAATAAACAGCTTTAGGGACATTCTTTAGGTTGCTGTAGAATTGTACTGCTTGTGAAAATATTGGCTGTTGGATGGTATTGATTCCAGTTTCTCTGTGTAGTTGGCTGTTTCTGACAAACCATGGAGCGCTTGTTGAGATACATAGAATCTTGTATCGAAATGTTTGGATTGATTTGATTTTGGAAACACTGATTCTTACCCAAACTGGGCAGGTATATAGTAAGAGTGGTATAAAGTAATATGCATTTTTTTTTTATTTGAGTGAAGATGTTTGTTGAATAGTTTCGTTTGAACTAGTTTAAGTTTGTAATTTATATGTGCTTTTTCGTGTAAGTCGATCCAAATGCACACTGAGGCACTTCACTGTTTCTCTTTAGATTTTGCTGCAATTGTTATTGAAGGGAGTTAGACCAGTCTGCACAATATAAAGATCATTGTTTCATATTTTTTATGATTGAGCAAAATGTGTCACTAGTCAAGGATTGTGTTTAGGGCTTCTTGATGATTTCTGGCAGTATGAATTTCACGATGAGTTGCAAAATTAGCAGTCATCTACATACATAGCAATTTGGGTTGTAGGTATTATCAGATATGAATAAGTTAAATAGCTAGAGCCTTGGGGAATGCCTGCTGTTAAAGGTCTGATAGAAGGTTGACTGCTGCATATGCGAACAGAATAGGTACAGTGTGGTAGAAAAGAGGAAATTATTTTGAAGATCTGGTGCGACATTTGCAAACAATTTGTGCATATGACCCTGGTGCTGAGTCATTCTGAAATTTTAGTGAGTAATATTGGTATGAGATACAAACCCCATGTCAAGCTCATGAACTAATTTGAAATTAACATAGGCAATGGGACTATAATTATAGTATCCCCCTCTCTCAATTCCACTCTTCTAAATGTGAACGTTCACAATTAAAGTGAAGTTTCTCAGTATTATAATATTGAGGATACTTTTAACTTTTTGTGAGCATTAGTTAAGAAGAAGCAACATTTTTAACCATAGTTATGAGTGAAAAATACACAGGGACTGAGAGCAGAGTAAGCACTTAGCTGATCTGTATTCTGGAAACTGTATTGTGAAGAGAACACTTCATGTTGCATAATGCAATGCACATGCACAAAGTATGTATTCCAAGTGTTGTGCAGTCAGCAAACTGAACAAGAGACTTCCATTGTTTTAGTATTACTGTAAAAGGAAGTATAATTAAAGTGAGAGCCAAAAAATATCTAAATATAATATAGATAAACGTCAAAGACATTTAATGATAAAATATATATGAAAATGAATGGTTCTGTGGATGTAAATTGTTTTGTTGGTCATATCTTTTATGTTCTAAGGAAAAGCTGGTTTGGATCACAAGCAGATGTGATGGTTTGAAAACTTATAAACCATAAAAAAAACATCCTATATTCACATTCTTTGTGAAAATTGAATACCACCTGGAAAACTCCATTTCATGCCTTGTCTGTTATTCAAAACTGTTGTTAATTTCCAGCTGACCAATAATATTAGATGAAATTTCTGATGTTAGCTGAAAGTTATAACGGTTGACCACCTTTGGCCATGTAATAATCAAGGGGACTATTGAAAGACAGTTCATTTACTGATGTTACACAAACAGAAAAGCTGATTCACTTTTGCAACATGCTCAGAATACTTTGATTACTTGAATTAAAGCATACACTCTCTTTTTCTTTCACTTGTAATTTTTCTTCTTTAATTTTTTAAAGATTAGAGTTCAAAGTGCATATTGTTCCAAATAAACATTTTGCTCCAACTCACAATTCTTCATTCCTGTTTACAATCAGAATTTGCGCACAAATAAGTATTAACTGTCAAAGCCACCTCAGGTGTAAATAGATGTTAGAGAACTTTTGACACCACGTATGTCCAGTTGTACAGTCACAATCGTAACTTTGAAGTTAAAGGAACTTGCTGCTGGCACGCTTGTCCACTAATGCAGGTGTAACAAGTATCACATCAATCAGCTTTGACTTATGACATACAAAGCAAGCCATTCATGCACGTTCAGCGATTATGGCTGCAGAGTATGGTTACACTGCTCCCTCCTGAGGGTTAGGCGTCCCAGCCAGCACCATTGTATCAGGCTAGATGGCCCAGGTGTACTATTAGTCTCTTCCCTCGGGGCAGCTTCTGGATGTGGTAGACAACATCATTTATCCTCTTTGCCACAAGGTATGGGCAGCCCTTGCCATCGTTGATGAAGCTTGGGACAGTGTCCCTTTGGTACATCCACACCAAATCACCCTGCTGGAATCCTTAGCTGTTGACCTGCTGGTCGTAATGGGTCTTCATCTAATTGCTTGTTATCTAGATGTGTTAACATGCTATCTCATGTATGTTGTGACCCTGGTTGGTGATGGCATTCAGCTTCGTGTATTCCACTATGTCTTTTACCTTCGCTTTTTTCTCCAGATAAACACTAAAGACAGGCTGATATGGACTAAGTAGATGTCGGACCCTCTCCAATTGTGAAATGGTCGGATGGTCTTCATCAAGTCTTTCAGCCGGGGGCCGAGATCCTGAGACGGTGCTACTTGTTGGATCTGCCGCAAGGCGATACACTCGCTGTGGCTCGCACTTTCCTAACTCCGTTATAGTCTGAATGTCAACGTCGGTAGCTAATGGGTTCATTAACCTCATGGCACTTCCTCCTGACAAGGCCACAATGCCCGGGCGACGCAATTGTGTTTTCGGCACGGTACAAGGTTCTTTGACTGTTGATCTTCCAGAAACGCCTTCACCACCATCGAAACCGACTCTCAGGATCACCATGCAGATCCCCGGATATTCGTGGTGGCTCTGGAGCAGCACCTTATCTCGGCTGAGTATCAAGATCTTCTGGCCGACGTCGACCGTCTCCTAGTATCTCCTGAGGCATCTAGTCCCAGCATCACATCCTCGGACACCCTCGTAACAAACACCCACAGGCTCACAGTGCTCCATCCCAATGACAAATACAACAGAGCCTCCTTCTCTACAGGTCTTTGTCACCCGACACCGTCACTAGTTGGTAGGACTGACTGGGTGTTCGTGTCGGCAAGCCCTTCGCCATGTCAGATCTGATCATAGACACGGCTGCACCTGTATTTACTAGTATCCGGCACATTTTGCCCTATACCCAACCATCTGCAATGAGGCTGTTGTTTACTCTTCTGCCTAGGGGATGTTGTGTTGGTGATGACGGCACCGATGTCGTACGCCTACTGGTCGGTTTTGTTGTGGACAGTCTCTCGCTAGGTGTCCTGATTGGCCACCTCCCCAGCACACACCACTGAAAGGACGTCGTCGTCGTCCCCGGGTTGTCCCTCTGTCTCTGCCAAAGCGAATACTCCTCGTATTCAAGATGTTGACTTGGCCGCTTCCTCCATAGTGCTGCTGTTAACGCCTCATGAATGGTCTTGTTAAGTTGCTATTTCGGAGTCAACAAAGGAGAAGGCGGCTTCCTGGGATACGTAATTAGGTGGCAGGTCCATCAGGCCTTTGTTCGCCGCTATTAAATTGCCCCCTGGCAAACTTCTGTATTGACTCCCCTGGCTGTTGCAGCCACAATTTAAGCTGCACCCAGGCGATGGTTCCCGAAGCTGTTCTAGAGTGCCTCCAGATCTCACCAGACTTCGCCGACGTCGGAATCGCACTCAGTACTTCTGACGTCCGTCCCTAGAAACTTGCTCTCAGTTGTGTGGCTGTCTCTTTTGTTGACCAACGGCTGTGGTGGTGACGACGGTGAACTGTTGGGGGAAGACTTCGAAGGTGCCGACGAACTTGGGTGGCTTTACGCGTGCAGATATAGTTTCGCGATATTAGAAACAAAATGGGATATGAAGTACCGCACGACTGCACCCGCGGATTCAATGACAGATGACTGGTCCGAACGTGGATTAAGGATTGAAACTGGGAGACAGGCCGGGCAAGCTCAGAGAGGAGAGTCAAAGGCTGGTAGGATGGTAATGCGATACTACAGCTTATAATGGAAAATGAAATTGAGTTTTATTTATGGACGCTCTTTAACTGATGCGGTTCCCAGCGACCCATTCTACATTGGGCGTGAAAGACCGCTTAGTTTTGCTCAGAGGCCTCTTTATCCAGCTTGAGTCTCTTTTACATGCTGTAAATCGACACGGTACTAACGGCTTTACTTCCCTTCCGAAGGAAGCAATGCTAAGGATTTTTACGCCTGTTCCTGTGCCGCTTTGTCTACCACAAACCCCCACATGCGGTCGCCGGGGATCGAACCCCTCATTGTGAGAATAGAGTGGTCTAACCACTCGGCCACGGTGCGGCCCGGTTAGCATTCCCTTCAGAAAGAAATATGATAATGCTTGCAGTCAAAACTAGTTTCACAGCTCAAAGTATGTGCAGAAATTACAAACGGATATACATAATTTTATTAAATTGTGTATAGTTAATGATGAACACATTTCTGAAATTAGACCTCTAAAACGTAATGCAATAAGCCAGTGATTTCTCTATTGATAAATGTGGGTAAAGTTTACATGATTTAATTTTGTCGTTTAGATAATTAGATGCGCTGTTCTCTTTTTTTCTATCGCAAATAGCTTTGGTTTTTAAACCATCGCGCTACACAGTTTTACTCATGCCACACTGTTGGGACTTTAAAAGCATTTGTCAGGTTAACCAAAATGATTGCAAGAATTCAGGTTAATTACCATTCTCTTTCGGAATTGATAGAAAAAGGGATTGAGAAGCGATTGTGTATGAAATGTATATATGTAATAAGTAAATGGATACAATTTGTACATCTAAAATATAAAAATAGAATTTACATTTTTTATTTTTAAGTTGCCGATCTTGAATTGTTACTATAGTCCCGCGTGATTGTAAAGTGCATTATCTGATACTTGACAAGTCAAATGGAAAATAATAATTAAAATAAGCGGTTATAATTGCCCCCGAAAGTATTTTAAGCGAATGAGGAACAGTTTCTGCAAAAATATACGTGGACACTTCATATGGATTCTAAAAGTAAAATGTCATTCGTTTTCTAATATCGAAGTGTTTTTGAGGTTAGTTTAAACTAACCGACAATACCGAGTGACCATTCTGACAAGGATAGTTAATGTTCAGATCCATCCAGAATAACTGCATCATTTTCATCAGGTAAGCGTTCCTCTATTTCTGCAAATATTTTAATGGCTGAAAGTGTTTCAGTAATACGTTTCTCTCGCTCTATCACCTTAATGTTTGGATATTCTGTAGATTACGTCCCGCAAGAATTTTGGTAGAGTCCACATAATTTAAAGAAGAGCCAATATTTTACCCTCTGCAGCTTTATTCCGATATCTAACACATGATAAAATATACTCATTTCGGTAAGAAAACATTCAAAACTCAGTAAAGGAACAATGGAATCCCATTCATGTTTTATTTATAAAAAATATATATCATGGAAGCACTAGTATGAAGTACTTCACTGCATAACTACAGTGAAATACATTAATGTAATGCAGCTCTTATTTTCCATTTGTGGCATTTATTTTATTCGTCTGTTTATTTTATCCCTAACAATAGTTGGTATAGGTAATATTGTTTTTCTCCACCACTCATGTTGGTAAAGATATGAATAACAAAAGTTTTTGCAGATCACATATTGAAATATTGCCAAGTGGTGTAACTAATTAATATAAATAAAAATATACAATGGCTGTATCACACATACGGCCGCATTGTAGACCACTTACCTCTCATCAAGATGTCCCGGGTTCGATCCCAGACGACCGCATGTGGGATATATGGTGAGCAAAGCAGCATATCACAGTCATCGCCTGCGGTGCCTATGTAGTAAAAGCGTGGGTTAAGCACTATAAAAACACACACTCACTCACACAAAACACTGTTAAGAAGTAGTTTAAGTGGTGGGTAAAACTTCCACTGGCAATCCATATTTGAAATTGTAAGTTGTTCACATGTGAAATGTGCCAGATTCCAAAGGCTTTGACCTTCTTAGGTTCATTCAAAATTGTATCCTTTTCATATCCTTCGGCTGTGCTTTGTGGTTTAGGGCCATCCACCTTGGGCTACGCTTTGTGGATCCTAAACATTTATAATAGACTGGTAACTACAAAGTGACTCAAATGACAAAATAGCAAAAGTACCAAACCCAGATTACATATATTGAAGTAATGCCAAGTGGTGTAACCAACATATGTAAATAATCTCATGTTTAATCAACTTTCATATTTAAATCCTTTCTACCCCACAATTTTTATTTATTTATTTTTTTTTTTTTTCAAGGGAAACCATTCTGAATTGTAACAGAACAAAGTACCAAGTCATCTGCAATGGTGTTCTTGAGGATTTATTGTTTGTTTTTGTTCATTAGGTCCATTGTGAATAATGCTCCAGGATTGAACATGACATACATTACACTATCATCAGATACATACAACATTTTTAATATTATCAAACACGCCATTTTCTCTCTCCCTGTGCATTAGGTAAAAAGAAAAATATTCATAGTAAGATGCAACCATCACCTATACCCACAGTACGTTCATTTAATTTTAAGCCTTTACCTGATCAAGATACACCTCCAAATTACATGTGGGGAGTGAATGTATGAAGAACACAAGTTCTTTTTTGAAGGTTTTATACTTCTTAGGAATGTCTAATTAACTTTAAAAAAAATAGAAAATTTTTGGAGTAGTTTTAAATATAACCTCTGCTGATCGTCTGCATGCCTAGTATTGTGATTATGCTCAACAGAGTTTGTTGTGAAGTCATCATATTTACCTATTTTCAGGGGGTAGTAGTTAAGGGGTGAATGTATGTACATACACTAAGGTTGAACATTTTAATGTTTTAAACAATGGGTACAGGAATGACAAAATCCAACCAACAAAGGATTTACACAGCTCTTTTAGGGAGCAAAATACTCCCCTACTGTGTATAGAATTACTCCAAAGGTAATTCTATACTGGGAATGAAAGGAAGCAAAGTATTCTTGAGGCATTTTGATTGTGAGGAGAGGTTAATGCAGAACATGTTGAGCTTAGCTTTGATTATAATATGATTTCAGCATGTTTTCTCCAGCCAAGATCTTCACCTATATGTGTAAAGCTGAAGACATTTTGAATAAGGAAATGTAGTAATGGTGCAGCTGTTCTAACTAATAGTTAACTTATTTACATGCTTGTGCTTAGTTCTGAACTAAATAAAATTTGTTTTATCAAAATTTAATGACAGTTTATTTGCATCAAATTAAGTTCTGAGCTGCTCAAATTCCTTAAACTATTTGGATAATATTTTTCAGTAACATGATTCATTTCATATGTAGTTGCATACAAACTAATCAGAACAGAGCAATAACAAAATTTTTTATGATTTCATGAATTTAATCATAAATTACTTCCAATTTACATTTCTTAGTATTTAATAGTCTTCCTTTCTTTTTTATAAGTTCCATTACATGATTAGGTATCGACTCCATAAAATTGCAACACACATTTTTGAGATCATAGTCAGAAACCACACTTGAATTAAACCCAATATGAAATATTTCTTTGTGGAACATCAAATTTTGTAAGTGCCTTTTTGCAAATAACCCACAAATTTTTTATGGGGTTAATATCAGGCAAATTTACTGGCCATTCAAGCACACAAAGATTATCTTTGAAGAATTTCATCACTTATTAGAAGTCTGGCAGGGAGCTAAATGATGCTGAAAAATTCCGTCACCTTCTGAAAATCTTTTCAGGAGTTCACGAACAACTCTCACCAATACTTTGATGTACAGATCACTTTTCATCATGCCTACAACTGGAATTAAAGGTCCTAGTCCCTCGTATAAATTCTTCAAAGTTAACAATGTTTGTGTGCTTGAATGGCCAAGGAATTTGCCTGACATTAACCCCATAGTATATTTGTGAGCTATTTGCAAAAAGAGGCTTGCAAAATTTAACTGTTCCACAAAAGAACATTTGATATGAGATTTTATTCAAGATGATGATTTCAAAAATGTGTGTTACAATCTTGTGGAGTCAATACCTAATCATGTAATGGAATTTATAACAAAGAAAGGAGGGTATATTAAGTATTAAGAAATGCAAATTGAAAGTAATTTATAATTAAATTCATGAAAGCATGAAAAATGTTATTGTTCTCTTCTGATTAATTTACACTGGACTGTATGTGTTGTTTTAAAACATTGACAGAATGTAATAGCTTTCCACCTTTAAGATTCTGACAATAGTTTTTTGCTGAAAGACAGATCTTTTAGAGCAAACTCAGCCTCCTCCATTCTTTTCTCCATTTTTATAAGTGAACCAATCATGTTAATACTATTTATCATGTGGTATCCTTTGGTTTTCCTTTTTCTATCATCTTCAACAGTTTCTTAGTGACTCAGCCATGTGCTTTTCTCTTCCTAATCAGTGTTCATATCATTTTTCATTTGTCAATGTTTATTGTGGGGAAAGGTTGTATCATTAAATACAAGTATTTCCCACAGAAAGTTTTATTTAGATCCTGTTTGCACCAGAACATTTTTGTATCTGAATTTTTGTTGGCAATTAGAGAAAATTAGACAAATGAAGTTGTAGTTACATCTCCACCACTCCTTTGGAGTTAAAAGAGCCTAGGACTGGAAACATTTTGTGAATGTATGTTATCCACAGGGGTTGTAAGCTCTGGTATTGCCATGGTCTGATTAGGAACAAAGGAAATGTCTTAAAAGTAAGGCAAGATGTATGCCCTCATCTTGTAAATGCTGGTTTGCCCTTTTCAGTGTTAACCTACACAGGTTTGCCAAGGATCAGTAGCAGGGGCGTATTTTGTGCGCTAGCTGGGCTAGTTGTGAAGCCTGGCAAATTTGTGGAGAAGAATTTTTATTACATTTGTAAGTTACAAAGAATCTATTCCTAATCTGTTGGCTGTTTGCGTCTAACATGTTACAGCATAAAATGGGCTCCTTGCAATAAAACTCAATTTTGTTTACAATGTATTGTAGCCTGTCTTTTAATTTGGCAGTAGTACCCTGACTGACATGATGTAACCGATGTGTCTTCAGTATAGCCAGTCTAGTGATTTTACTTGCTGTAGTAGTATGTAGAATGTACATAGCAGATAGAAAAGGTAGGTACTTATTGTATTCTACACAAACATGTTATATTGAGATTTCATCAGAAAAATATGTCCTAGGGACCTTTAAACCCCCAAAAAAGCATTTTTAGAAAAAGGTGTGTGCATGGATGTGCGTTTGTGTGGATGTGTGTGTGCGCATGGATATGTGCATGAGAGAGAGGAGAGAGAGAGAGAGATATTACCACTTTTGGTATTTAAGTTATATATCTACATTTTCCAAGGATCCAGTAAAAAGATATTTTCAGGAAAATCCCCTCATCCCCAACTACCCTTACCTGGAACAGTTTTTGAACATTTTTATTTTTTCAAAAATGGCTCTATGATTTCGATTAAAATACTATATGTTTAAGACATTTTTATGTCAAACAAAATGTATATCTTGGATCCCCCCCTTTTTTTTGTAGAGTTAGAGTTAACTGTTTTTGAGACATTCCATGTTATTGATTTCAATTATAAGCAACTTAAACTTTTCTCTCATGAGAAGCCATCAGGCAAAGAGAACCAAATTTGAATTGTTTCTCATAGTGACTGACTTTTAAAAGATTCAACTATTGCTTCAGCCTAGTGTATTCCCAAGTAAAAAAAAAACATTTCTGCTTATGTTTATTTCTATTAGCACGATGTAGATAAAAGAATAATCTTTTGCAAGAAAAGTTTGTGGAACAGCTGGAGAATGTTCTATCATTGAATATTTTTAATTTGCATAATGGACAGAAAATCAGAAGTTATCCATTTTAAAAATAGATGAAAGTTATTATTTTTCCTTTTTTCTCAATTTTAGGTCTAGTTAGTGTGCAATTACAATTGTTTCATCATCATTATTATTATTATTATTATTATTATTATTATTATTATTATTATTATTATCATCATCATCTAATTATGAAATTTCATTGAAATTATCATATTATTAGGGATAACTTTCATTAAATCCTGAACAAAAATATTTGCATATTTGCCAAGTGGGGGGGGGAGCTAGTCCAGAACTTGGTTGTAGCCAGGCCCAAATTTAGGACCTCTGATGCCCCTGGGCAAAAAAAAAAAAAAAATTGCTGCCCCCTCCTCCCAACTTGCAATACATATATTACTTAAATTTTCACAACATAGAGAATGATTTCACTAGTTTGATGCTTAAGTATGAGTTGCAAACACCATAAGTGAGTTTATTAAAATTTAAGTAGAAACATCTTAATAGAAAGAACTTACACTAAAGAGGCATCACCCCCCATGTTAGATGCCAAAACATATACTGTTTAAATAACAAGAGGCTTTCTCCTTGCCCCGTCATTTGCAAACAGGTTTAAGAGTATGTCATAGTCCATTTTCACTGTTAAATCAAATTAAATTAAAGATAACTAAGACAATCCTTCACTTGTGATGTTCTTAATTAATTATTTATGCATCTTAGAGCAGAAAATGATCTCTCTGTTGAGCAGTTGGAAGCAGGAGTGCTCAAGTATATTTGTAGAGCTATGTTTAAGTTTGGGTTAACACTCTCTAGACAGTTATCTTTTAACATCTTGCACAGCTGTGTAAGAGAGTGTGATGCATTTTCATTCTTTTCTGTGCAGCTTTCCAGTAATTTTGCTGCCCCCTAAAATGTGTCGCCCTGGGCAGTTGCCCAGTTTGCCCTGCCCTGCCATAGCGTACAATTCTGATCAATAGGGTTTCTGCTATAGTACAGGACAGGGACCAATGTGTGAGGGCTTCAGTGCTCCACAGATGCTGTCATCTCTCAGAATGGTGCGGGAGATATCTGGACAGTTCCTTGAATATAAAGGTATATTGCTGATCTTGATGGGTAGCAGTTATTGGATGAATTGCCCTATCTGCCTAACCTTTACCATCAAATTCTAAGGTTCTTCAAATTGTCCCTTAGAAACTTGTCAGTAAGTCTAAGTGGTTCACCATAGAGAAGCTCTGTGAAAGAAATCTTTTATGTGGTGTGTACATCTGCAACAAAACAATGGGTAGTATCTCCTGTTGTGGTACTAATGGTAGTCTTAAGTTGCCAACATGTTCATTGGACAATGGCTAATGGTAGTACTCCTAGTTGCATGAACTATTTCAAATAAAATTTGTAGTCAGGGTGATGCATTTTGGTATACTGAAGCTGAAATACTGCGAAATTATATGTTTACACCTGCTGCCATGACAGTGAAACAGAGCTTAAGGTTCCATATATGACCAAAATACCTGTTTTGAGGTTATGGTGCAGCTAACAGTACAGGAATTTAGTGAACAATGTGCATGTTGCAGAGTATAACCCATCAGTTTATTGGCCTCATGAAATAAGGACAACCTTGGGAAGTATCTCCCTTCCCTATAGATGTTTCTGGAATCTCCTAAAAGTTATTACGTGAAAAATCTAAAAATATTAAAATAAGAACTATAGCTTTCCTGGCGACGTGTTAATTCAAAATCTTCTCGGGCTTCTAGCCAGGTAATAACTTGGCTTGACACCAACGTTTCGAAGAAGTGCATCTTCCTCGTCTTCAGGGTGAACTGATGGTTTTTTATAAATACCAGTCTCCGCAAGCTCAAACCATCAGTTCACCCTGAAGACGAGGAAGATGCACTTCTTCGAAACGTTGGTGTCAAGCCAAGTTATTACCTGGCTAGAAGCCCGAGAAGATTTTGAATCTAAAAATATTGTTCACGCGTAAAGTGGTGGGCATTTTAATAGTCTAGCTGCTGTTGTGCTCTTTTATTTACTGAAATTAGCTCCACTGTAACTTTTTATTTCCATCGACTGTTTTGTTCAGTTAAATTTAATGGAAACATATATCCATGCCCATTTTCACAGTGAACTGATTGCAATAGAAGGGATATGCTATTAACAAGAAGACCAAATGTTGTTTCTAGCTTGTTGCTAAAAAAGTGGAACAAAAAGGTGCAAAATGTTATACAAAAAATTCTTTAAATGCTTTTGTACACTGAATATGAGTGGGTATGTGGTAGTTATTAAATGGAAGAACTATTTTGTTGGCCTTGTGACCTTTTCAGGATAGCATAAGTGTATACACGAACAGAGTAGATAACTTTGCAGAGTATAGGCCACAAGCAGCCACTGATATGCAGTACCTAAAGGATTATGGATATCCAATGGAGCAGCAATTTGTCACACATTTCACATGCTCCCATCTTGGCAGACACAACAGTCTTTTGGATGATAGTCCACATGAAGTGATCACACACCATCTGGGCTGTGGCTTTGGCACCAGGATGATTCACACTGTGCACACTTGTTTACAGTAAGCTTCGCTTTTTAAGGGTAGTCTGGGCGACTCAGCCACTGACCTTCTGATTCTAAGGTCATAGTTTCGAACCTGATCAGTGATTTTTTAACTGGGCTTATATGCAGCAACACCCCATGTTATTAGATTTACTGGCATATAAAACAACTCCTACAGGAAAAACTTCTGGCACACTTCAGGCATTGATATGATCCTGGTAATTGATACCATTGATAACAAACAAAATATTTTAAACATTTGTTTTACTTTGTTTGGTCCATGTCACAGGTCATGGTTGTGCAAAGAAAATTAATACCATCCAAATCAAAAGCTGACTTGCTGTTTAAAAGATTGGGCAAATCTTTGTAATTATCTTGTGTTTTGCACTAGTGCTGTGAAGTCCAGCAGTGGTTTCTGGTGCTGTGTTCTGTTGGTTTTTACTTAGAAACCAAAGTTCTCTTTAGTTTTTCTGCACATACTATGTACATAGTGTATAGAGAAGATATTGTATTCCAATCAATGTGTTGTCAAGATTTTGCCAGAAATATATGTTTTGAGGTCCCCTGAGTCCAAAAAAAAAAGAGGATTTTTAGATAAAAGGTCCGTGTGCGGGGGGCCTCATAAAATAAAATACCAAACCCCTCACCCCAAAGTACCCTTTACATGGAAAAATATATGAAAATTTTGTTTCCCTAAAAATAGCTCTAATGATTTTGATTAAAATACTGTATATTAGAGATATTTACATCACAAATAAAATGTGTGCCTTGAATTTTCTGTGAATGCAAAAAATCTGGATTCATGTGTATTTGGACACACATGATTACAAGTTCATAATGTATAATTATACTTCATAAATTGAAATTGAGCTTTATTTATGGACCTCTTTAACTGCTGTGGTTCTCAGATCCGATTTTATACTGGGCAAAAATCACCACTTAGTTTTGCTCAGAGGCCTCTTTATCAGGCTTGAAGTTTTTCTATAACCCAGGACTACTGGTTTTACTTCTCTTCCTAAGGAAGCCATGCTAAGGATTTTTATGCCCAAAAAAAATCCAATGCTCTCTGTTGGGTTTGAACCCGTGATCTTGGTAACCAGAGGCTAGCATGTTATCCTTAGACCATTGAGAACAACATTATACTATGTAAAAAAAAATGATATTTTGTAAGGCATTTTTAGCTTCAAATAGTAAATGTTTGAAGCTTTGTAGCAAAGCCTACTGACAGTTTAAAGTATTGCTTTGAAATTATATTTCTGACATAGAAATAAGATACTTTCCATTATGGATTTGATTTAGAAAATTATATACTCAATTGTCTGAAGAAACCCTACAAGTTTGTATTTCAAACACCCTAACTAATAGACCTCAAAAAAACAGATTTACGTAGATATGTTGAACATTTTAAAAGCAGTGCCATGGATTATTGGTTAGACCACTTGCCTCTACCTAGATGGCATGGATTCAATTTGAGGGGATCAGTGGGATTTGTGGTGGACAAAAGCATCTGGGTAGGTTTTCTCCAGGTTCTTTTGTTTCCTTCATCATTCCACCAACTACTCCATGATCATCTTTCCTGTCATCCACTTCATTGTTATTTCATATCATCCACTTCCTCCTTTCATACCACAAATTGCGCTGATCCTCCATCCTAACTTCTAGCTGATCCAGAGCTTCTGCTCATCAATAGGCGCACAGTCCCAGGTGCTGGTTTTAAGTCTTGTGGAGGGTAAATAGAAAGAGGGAGAGTGGGGAGAGGGAGAGAAAGAGTGGAGAGATAGGGAGAGTGGCAGGTGAAGAAGCAGAATAGCTCTTTTCCATTTCTTTTGTCTTTCAGCATACATAGATCATCTTCTAAGGCAATAAACAGAGCAAATAAAAATAGATTCACCTGATTTGTAGTCAAAATATATTTTTTCTGATTTTTAGGGAGATTTTAGGGCATGTTTAAATTATCAAACTCTTGATTCTTTAAAATAATTTTATTTAATCTAAGTAACCTAGTACAGTGAATAATGTCTGCAGATGCCTTTGTGCAAAGTAACTTTTATTTACCTATGTTTTTAGCAACAGCTTGACATTTTCAAATGTTACATACTGTAAAAAGTTGCTGTACATATTTGAAACAAAAATTAACACAGTCTTTGCTCATCTTTAATTAAATCAGCTATCAGATATTGCATCATTCATTGTTCCTTAGCAAAAATATTTGTTCTATGTGCATATTGAGATTCTAGTAGGTATGCTAGTAACAAAACTACTACTTTTTCGGTTCCGAGTCTTAATTCATGGTATTTTACTTGTGTAGCAAAAGTGGTATGTAGCTTTATTCAGTGGCATTACTGCCAACTAAGTTCAGAGCAGGATTGCCAATTTATCTATACGAACCCTGGTAGATGACCTTCAAATATCCAATTTTGTAACAAGTGTCTTGGGGTAGTAAACTAGATTTCAAAATTTTTCCACCAAGCAGCCATCACTGCCATTGAGTTTTTTAAATCTGGTCTTTGATTTTCTTAAGATTAGAAATATGAATATTTCTTTGTCTGGTATAGTACCTTGGTAGGATTAAAATAAATGTTTTATTAACAACTAGTCAGTAGAATTTGTCACAGGTTCAAACCTGGCGAAGGAAGATGGATTTTTCGGGCGTAAAATTCCCTAGCATGGCTTCCTTCGGTAAAGCCATTGGTCCGTGTTGTAGGTTTACGTCACGTAAAAGAACCTCAAGCCTGATAGGCCTCTGAGCAAAATTAAGTGGTCTTTCACGTCCAGTATAGAATGGGACACTGAGAACCACAGCAGTTAAAGAGCGTCCATAAATAAAACTCATAAACATTAGTAGAATTTACAGTTAGTGAGATGAAACATTTTTTGGTCACAAGACTAATCGCAATGATCTCGAGATCTGGCTAGAAACTTGGTAAATTGGCAACACTGCTTTAGAATTTTTATATCATTCAGTTTGCTGCTATCAAGTTTAATATTAACAAGAATGTTGTGAAAACACGTAGCAGCAAGTGTAATACATTTAAGTTATAAAACATGAAATACTAATAGGAACTAGCAGCTTAAATCTAAATGAGCAATATATACAAACATTTCATTTGGGGGATTTAAATACAAAGCTGCTCATATTTTCTGTTACACAACAGCAACATGAAAATCTTTAGAACAAATTAAATTTGTTTATATGTAACTTTCTAATGTTTTGTGAGTTGATTGATGAGTAGTGTGTTCAATTTTCTCTAATGGTTTGTTAATTATTATCCTTTAAAGATTTTGTGTTTCCCCAAAAATGAAAATTGAATACAGAATATTTCTGGGCTGGGAGTTTTTACAATTTTAAAATATCAGTAATGACTAAACAATGTGAAGATTGGCTTAGAAATGCATATGGCAAAGCCCCATCAAAGGCCAAATTCAAAAGTAATGTTTTGTTTTTCCTAGTGATGAATTTTGTGAAGTGCCCAAGAAGTGCTGCAACTGATAAAAATATTGTTGCTGTTCCAGTAATACTTGAAGAAGATCAAAGAACTTACAAATTTATACAAATGACATTGGGCATTGGTATGAGTCAAATTCAAAGCATTTTACATCAATAGTTAAATGTAAGAAAAATGTGTTATCAATAGATTCCACATAAACTGACCTCCAATCAAAAACAACACTGTTGATAGGTGCAGAAAAACTGGAAAAATTCCAAGGGGACACTTCAAATTTGGTTTGGAGTATCATTATTGGTGATGAATTTTGGATTTGTGTTACAATCCTCAAGTGCAAAAAACCTTTTTAAGCAATGGGTATTTCAAACAGAACCTAAGCCTATGAAAGTCCACAAATTTATAGTGCTGGCAAAAAGATGCTTGGTGGCCCCCCCCCTAAAACTGGCCATATTGCTACTATGTATAGCATTAGAAGAATAGATGTACTGTAATTGTCGATTTATACACAAATATTTTTTTCCTGAAACTTTTTGAAAAAGTTTGTGAAATCCAAATTTAAAAATAATTTTACATCACATTGCATTTTGCATACAGCAAACCAAACTACTGATTATCTGGATGCCCTAAAAATCAGCACCATAGACACTACACCATACAGCTCTGTCCTAGCACCTTGTGATTTCTTTTTGTTTCCAACAATTAAAAATAAACTCATGAAATCACTTTTTCATCATCAAATGAAGCAAAGGAACTTTATAAAAACCTGGTTTCTGAATTGCCTTAGGATCAATGGAATCATGCTTTAAGAATGGTTTCATAGAGTGTAAAAGTGTATTGATATTAATTCCATGACAGCTCACAAAGAACCTTGGCCTACTGCCTGGCCGCTGCGTCCCCCAGTATTGGAGGGTGAGATGTGGTCAGTACCTCGAACCCTCATGACCTGGAGCCACTACTTCTCCATCAAGTAACTCCTCAATTGGCCCACCAGGGACCTCACGAGGCTGAGTGCACCCTGACCAGGTCTCCCAGCGGGGGAAAAATACCCACACCGGTACCTGGAATTGAACCCAGGTTTTCTGCTTGTATTGATGTTAAAGGAGAATATTTTGAAAAGCAATAAAATCATTTAACATTTTTAAAACTAATCAATTTTTAATTTCTAAAAATGTTCTACATCACCCTTGTAGTAAGATATGCACCCCTGAAAGAAATGAAATCCAGGATAAGGTTTAATTAAGGGGACCAAAATTGCCCTCTATTACAAATTTTAATTTGCTGTTTGAGGAATATTTTCTTAGAAATTAGATGCATGAATGCTATATAGGATACCTGTCTACTAAAAAAAAAAAAACATTGTTTTATTTCATATCAATGCAGAATGCAGATTGATTTCAGTTTCAGTGTAATTTTAACATATGAACAGGCAGTGTCACAGTATTAACATATTTCTTATAGCCCACCTCACCAAGTGCCAGTGCTTTTATTGTTTGCATTTTCTTTTATGCTTACTGTTTAAATGAAAGGAGTAAAAACATTTACTGTTAAGTATCTTTGATGGCATCTTTGTAAGAGCTTAGAAAATATTCCTAAGTAACAAAATTCACACTATAGGTATGAAAATAATAAAGACTGAGTGCATTTTTATAGTAAAATGATTGTAAGTTATTTGAAAATACTTTACAAATTTCTAACATAAAATCAAAACTTACGTGAATATTTGTATTCTTCGCATAACAACACTGCATTAGTAATTTTTCTTGGTAAAATATCAGTTTTCTATTTAATAGCCTCATAAATTTATTTAAGAAAAAAAAAAGATATACCATCAAAGAAATATGCAATATTTAATTTCCAGATATAGTCTTGAATCTTGAAAGAGAATACTGAGATGAATGACAAAATGGTCATCTAAAATCCAGTTTTAGCAAATCCATTCCACAAGTAAACATATTTCCTTCTGTCCAATTACATAGACAGTATGGGTTCGATCCCAGGCGACTGCATGTGGAATTTGTGGTGGACAAAGCACACAGGGACAGATTTTTTCCAGGTTCTCCGGTTTTCCCTGCCATTGCATTCCACCTGTGTTCCATCTTCATTTCATGTATCATTGATACCAATTTGTAGTAAAAGGGGGCATTAAACACTATCCAAAATAATAAAAAATAATAATAACAATAATAACAACAACAATAATAATAGAAGGTTCACTCTGTGGTTTTGTTTTTTTTCATATAGGTGGTCATCTAATTCACATTGGTGGAGAATTCTATATACATTTGTCACAATTAAGCTTTATCTTGAAGAGAAAACTTCAAGCAGTAAATAAGCAAAACTTTGCTTTGCATCTAATAAATTTGTTACGCTGTATACAAAATTATCAGCAAAGTCAAGGTGTCAATACACTATTAAAGGCAGAAAATTAGGTGTATTGGAACCTAGAAACTTAAAAATAATTATTTTATTTTCTAACTTAAAACTAATTTTGGTCCCCTTTATAAAAATGAAGCCAAACACAAATCAAGATAACATAGTGAGAATGTAAACTTAGGTTTGAAATTGCAGTGTATTGATAAACTGTGTCTGAAAAACAATCAGACATGCTTCCTTATGACTAGGAGTAAAAGCAGCACCTATAAACTATTCCACTAATGATGACAAAACTGAGAATGCCTACTCAGTCTTTTATTGCTTGCTTAAAGAAAAGCTAAGAAAACTCTTGGAGGAATCTAATATCACTCAGCTAAGGCTCAAGATATATACTAGCTTCCGTTATAGCCTTTATAAGTGGATGGGGACAGAAAGGAAAAAACTAATGGTGTCATTGAAGTGTATAGAAACCCCCCCCCCCCTCCGACCCCCATCTGAATCATTTAGATGATTGCTGATAACGAGGATATACCATCTCCAAAACACGTTCAGGTAACTGAAAAATTCTGTGGTTTACAATAACCTGAGAGGGAAACCACAGCAGAAATAGGAAGCAAATTGACAAACTACATTTTGCTTCACAGTACTCTAGGAAAGAGAATGGTAATGCACATTGAGGTAGGAAAATGAGAACTCTTATTTTGCACATTGGGACATCATTTGTTTTTAATTGGGCAGTGATATTTTAACACCTGCTTCCTTATCAGCCAACATAATCAGGTTTAAGCAACATGAAAATGATATATAGTATTGGGTGTTCATTTTTATCTGTGATTTCTCGCACAATAAATGTCCACATTGATGCCATAAGTGACTGTATATATTGTCCCTCTAGTGATAGGAGATCATACTTTTATGATGCCAAGGCTGGTGAAGCAATTTGGAGCTGTCCCTCTAGTGGCAAGTGGTCCCACTTAATATAATGCCATCCTGATGAGACAACTTGAAAACTATTCCTCTAGCAGCAGGTGTTTTATACTTAATAGTTCGGAGTAAATATTGTATCTGCGCAGCAATATAAATCATGTTTATGTGTTGGTCCTATTTGATACCAGAATGGTAATAGCACTTGACCACAATTGCAAGATGTGCTGTCTTCAGCTTGTTACAAAGTACAGAGCAAACTTTAAATATTATTCATTACTGCAAGGGGACGAGCCTTGGAATAATTGGTTGTACTAATTGGCAACCCATACATATATAGTAATTCATAATGTAAAGAATTTTCAGGGCATTTGTTTTATAGAAATTGATAAGTTATACCAGCGTTTTAATTTGCTTTCACCTCCACAAACCGTCATCACTCTTCCTAGGTAGATGCTTTCTCTTCTGGAAACAATCACGTTCTTTTTAGGTAGAGGTCGCTATGTTTGCTTTCTCTCCAGAAAGTCACTGCTGCTTCTTGGTAAAGAGCACTATTTTCAGTGCAGACTCACCAGTCTATTATAATTTTATTCCTGCTTTATTGACCCATGAAAATCACAGATAAAAATGAACCAGTGTATGTTCTAAATACAGATCTATTATATACCAAGCATCATTCCTTTATCAATAGCATACATTAAAGTTATTTGTTGTTCTTTATTCTTCTCGGTTTATTTCTCCAATTGTCTCTTTGTTACATTCGCTATTTAGTACACAGTACATAGGTAGAGGAGGTATTGCATTGCACCCAAAAATTAATATAGAGATTTCACCAGAAATATGCATTTTAGGGTCCCCTGTATTTAAAAAAACATTTTTAGAAAAAGATCTGTATATGTTTGTAAACACTATACCTCTAAAACGAATATTCGGTAAAATACTAAACCTGTCATTTAAGTTTAATATCTTCCAAGGAAGCGACTCCAACATTTTGATTAAAATTCATCTACCCCAAACTACCCTTTAAATGGAAAAAATTTAGAAAAATTTGAATTTTTCAAAAATGGCTCTAACAATATTGTTTAAAATATTAAAGATATTTACATGACAAATAAAATGTACATAATAAATTTTTTGGCAATAGCCTCTGAAGACCTCTTCGTTCTTGATGACTGTGGCACAAGTGCTAAACCAAGATGGACAAAGAAAGGCTTACTTACACAAACAAATGTTTATCTCGTTAAAATACACAATTTATTACATATACATTTTTTCTGAGGAGTTGACCATTTCTACAATATTTCTTGTTATTGGTTTCAATTTTGAAATACTTAAACTTTTCTTATACAGGAATTTGTCAACTCCTGGCCATGCAAACAAACAAATTTCAATCACATAGCAACAGTTTTAAAGGATTTGACTAGTTTAGCCTAGTGTATTCCTTTGTTTTACCTTCTACTTATAAGGAGGCACATAATAAGACCATTTCTGCTAATGTTTATCTTGATTAGCAAGGAGTATATAGAATAATACACTTCTTAGCAATAATTTGTTACAGAGATGTAGTTAAAGTCATGTGAATGGAACACATCAGATTTTTCTATGGCAATAGCCAGTTTTGGGTTATATATATAAAAAAAACTGCATGTGATGTTTTTGCTAAAAGAGCCAATTCCAAATGAATTAAAATGTGATCAGAATAAACATTTGCTGGGATTTCTTCGGTTTTATTTTCCTAGCTTACAATTACAGCTTTAGCAGCTATTTCATGTCACAGCCACCTTAAGTTATTCCATATGCACAATATGGGACTATATGCCATCTCCAGTTAATGGGACTAGAGATAAAACTTAGCCAAGTCTTCTTTCTCATTTCCAGTACCTGGCAAGCTTCTTATTTAGTGTGAACACTCACATTATAAAAGGTGCATTTAACTTGGTTGTTTTTGTTTTAATTTCCATTCTTGGTTATTGTGAACTAGCTTTTAATATTTCAACTGCTGACTACACCTTTAACATTTTCTTCCTGGTGACTGTTCACCTTGCTCTTTTATTATGCTTGGAGTCTGCAGTAATGCCAATGGTTGAATAATATACAATCAGTTATTAACCTGTTAAAGCTGCTCTTAATATATTGCACATGTTATAAAAGTTCATGTAGCACAGTGGCCTATTCACACTTTTATGCAGAAATACTTCCTATTTTTTCTACATTGATCCAAATACCATTCTGTGAAGCGAGTAACATGGAGTATTTACTGTACTTAAATGGTACTTCTGTTTTTGGAGATGGTGTCAAATGGAAATCCCTGATGATATAAGCCATAGCAATTTTGGTGCTCATCATTGCAAAACGTATCCCTGCAAATAACAACAATAATTAAAAAACAAAAAAATTAGTAAATCAATATACCAAACTTTGTCAGCACTCCAGGTAACAAATATGCAAAATCATATTTCTGAAAAAATATACTGTAACTGTATTTCACTAAAACTAAAATACTTGAAAGAACATCCAGGTTCCTTTGGCTGGATGGACTTTCTGTCATGGCAGAGGCTTGATCAGTTTTTACATTGTTGGGAATTTCAAAATTCATCACAAAGATCTCCTGCATACTAGTTATTTCATTTAAGAACATATTTTCATAGTGAAAGAAGATCTCTATGAAGAATTACGAAGAACTGATGCTGTAAATTCAATTATGAAATTTTTAAAACTACTGCTTAGGATAAGTGTGTTCAGCCACAAGGAAAGGATGTCTGAGCCAGATAAGTTTCTTTTAATGTTCCACAACATTGTTTTGTAGCTAATTTTTCTTAGTTAAATTTAGAACAATTACATTGCCAAATAGAAATGCATTGGATTCCATATCCTATCACTAAAAGTGCACTTTTTAGGTGGAACTCCCAAAAATATTTCTGTAAATAGTGTGCATACAACAAATAATTTCTTTATATGTGGGTTTAATTTTTAAAAATCATGTCTATATTTAGATACATAGCATACATACAAAGTTTTAAGTTTTACAGGCCTTTGACGTAATCACCACCATTGTGTAACATGCGTTCCCAGCGATGTGGAAGCCATTGGGTACTGCTGGCACTGTCTAATCTCTGGATATTGTGAAGGGAGCGGTTAGTTGTCTGAGAACATCATGAACTATATGGAAACAGATCCCACAAAGTGGCTTTTTTAAGGATGAGTGGAAAGTTAACAGAATCTTAAAACATTGGCACTTCCTGAAGTAACTCGCGCATTACTCTGCATAATAATGCAAAAGCGCTTGCAGCAGGAGTTGTGACTGATTTGTGAATCCCTGGCGCTGGGAAGTGTTTTACCATCTCCATTTTTCTCCAGATTTAAGCCTCTGTGACTATGATCTCAATTTTCAACCACTCCTCTGATCTTGCTTCGAATCATTGCTGCGTATTCCATAAGCACTTGTTAAAACTACATTATTGTTGCTGTCGCTGCACACAGGTGTGGAAGGTTTAGACAGGCAGGGGTAGTACAACAAGCATGAGAAAAGAGAGAGGCAGTGCAATTGTTCAAAATTGAAAGTTTGCAACTTTGTCAGCCTAATTGTATTTTGCATCTCCTGCTGTGCAATGCACTGGTGCATGTACCCTAAAAGACCCTGTGATAAAGATATGTATAAATTTAAAATTAAAAATTGTGCTTAGTAATTGGTTTTATGTTTATCTGTATCATGAAAAAGTTCTGGTAACAACATTGCAAATTGTTGACTTAGGTAATTGAAATCTCTTGTAGAGTTCTCGGTCATCTCTTAGTCACTCTATACATGAGAATTGTTCACATTCTAGATAGTCTTCTGTTATGCTTATTGGTTAAAATAATTTGCATTTCTTCGACACCAATAAAGCCATCTGCAGGTATCATGGTGACTTCTTGGCTTAAACTACAGTTTAGCGTGGATAAGCTCAACTTATTGCTTGAACTATGTGCTTCGAAACTTAAGTTTAAACAATGAAACCTGGCCTTAGAAAGTTTCTAACTCCTCTTATTTAATAATATTCCTCAGTACATTCTCTAAAGCAGTAATAGTATCTCCTAAATGGAGCATAGGCATCGTATGTTTCTAAGATCGTGTTTGAATTTCTAGTTTGTGAGTTTGCCACTATGAGGCATGGTGATGGATCAGGTCGATGACCACAGATTGCATTGCACTGTAGGATTAAATCATGTGAAATGGTGGAACATTTTGTGCAGGAACCTTCTTCTTTCAAGGTATGTGGTTCATTTACATGCAAATAAATATTACACAGGACCATCAGCTTTACTTCCTTTTTGAAGGAAGCCATGCTAAGGATTTTTGCATCCAAAAAAATCTATCACCCTCCATTAGGTTTGAACCTGCAATCTTGGGTTTAAAACCACTACACCCAGGAGGGTGATTTCCAAAGAAGTAGTAAGCTAAATTATCCTCACCTATGCAGTTTCGAGGTCCAGATCCAAAGGGTAGAAAAACGTATGGTGATCTTTTCTGCTTCTCTTCAGCGCAAAACCTATTTGGATCAAAAACTTCAGGGTCTGGATAGTATTTGGGATCATAATGTAACCCCATGATTGGAATACTAACAGATGACTCTGTTTCCAAATTTATGTTTGTTCCAGGAATGACATAAGGATGTGTGCACGATCTATCCACTCGAGCCACAGGAGGATGCTTTCGAAGTGATTCTGTAACATAGAAATATTATATTTATAAGTGCAACCAGCACGATAAATGTAGTAGTGCAATAAGTTAAAAGCATAAGAAAATTTATGCATGACTTTTAAAGTTTCACAACTGAGAACCAATTAATTTGCTTGTGTCAAGAAATGTCTACTGTTTCAATGGTTCCATGCAACAAATGTTATTCTTGTTAAATGCACCCAACTTTAATTACCATAAAGGCTGGTTCAGAATAACTTGAGAGCAGTGGCCAAAATAAAAACTAGGATGGGAAGCCATACCGAACACAAGATCTTGGTTCACAATAACTGACCAATGCTATTTTCTGTCTCCAATTCAGTGAACATAATATACGTTAGCCAACCTCAGAATTAGGCCATGCCATGGTCAAGTGGTTAGACCATTCACCTCTCACTTGTATCACCCAGGTTCAATCCTAAGCGACAGTATGTGAGATTTGGAGTGGACAAAGTGGCGCAGGGATGGAATTTTCTCCAGGTTCTCCGGTTTCCCCCATCATCACATTCCACCAGTGCTCCATCTTCATTCCATGTATCATTCAACAGTGTCTCACCTGCAGTGTCAGAGTAGTAATAGCAGACATTTAACACTGCCAAAAAAAAAAAAAAACCTATAATTTGAAAGAATTGTGACTAAAGTAAGCTCTAGTGGCTAATTCATTTCACAGCCACTTAGAATAACTTCTACAGAGAAGAGTCTAACATGCACAATATGCATCTAATATGCTGTGCTTAGTAATGAGAACAAGAAAATTAAAACTTGGATAAATCTTGTTTCCCATTCATAGGCCCCAGGAGGCTTTCTTCAATTGTGAATGCTTCTATTGAAATTCATGTACTTAACTTTGCTGTTCTCATTTTGTTTACTGTTACCATTTGTTATGAATCATCCTTAAAACACAAACTGAATAAACTTTCCTTTACCCAGTGATCTACAAATTGAGTTCATATCTTTCAGTTTCTTTGAAATTTGAAGTGCTTCTACATTATTTACTTTTCTAAGATAAGCACTACCTCTAGTTAATCACATTATAGAATTCATATTTAGATAATTTATCTAATCTTTTCAAGTTACAAACATCATACATAAACAGGGTGTTTCAAAAATACGGGGCATAATTTCAGGTATGTATTTCCCACATGAAGACAATCAAAATAGTTAATTATAACATGTGTCCGGAAATGCTTCATTTCCGAGTTATGGCTTTTACAACGTTGAAAGTCCCACCTGTAGACAATCAAAATAGTTCATGTCCAGAAATGCTTCATTTCTGAGATGGCCTTCACAACATTGGGATTCACTGGAACGTTTTTCTTTCCGCAGGTCTTTGCCGTCAAAGGAGATATTAGGAGGGCACTCTGATAGTTCATTCTGAGGGAGGTTACATTCAGTGTTCTTTAGGTGTTAAGACTGTGCGACATGTATTCAAATCAAGAGTTGGCAGAGATACACTTCATGTACGGTAAGGCGGATGGCAATGCTGCGCTGGCTCGTCGTTTGTACCAGTAGAGGTACCCACAGATCGGAAGACATTTGTACGTCTCCATTCCCGTCTGTGCGAGTATGGAACATTCACCTCTCCTGGTTTGGGAAGGGGACAACCAAGATCTACAACTCCAGAAGTGCAGGATGAGATTCTGGAGGCTGTGGACAGGACTCCTTCTATCAGCACACGACAGTTAGCGTTGGAAGTCAATGTTCCTCATACGACTGTCTGGAGACTGTTGAACGAGTATCAATTGTATCCTTATCATTTGCAATGTGTACAGGCCCTGTCACCAGCAGATTACCCTGCACGAGTTAGGTTCTGTCAGTGGTTCTTGCAGTAGTGTGGTGTAAATCTGAACTTTTCTGCCGTTGTATTATTTACAGATGAAGCACAGTTCACAAGAGATGGCATAACAAATTTCCACAATCAGCATGTATGGTCGCATGAAAACCCACGTGCAACTGGTATCTCATCACCAGGTGCGGTTCTCCCTCAACATGTGGGCCGGTATCATTGGTGATCGATTAGTTGGACCCCATGTACTTGTAAACAGACTTACGGGGCAGGCGTACACAAACTTCCTGGAAAACACCATACCTGACGTTTTCGAAGACACTCCACTAATCAATCATCAACACATTCACTTCTTGCATGATGGTGCTCCTGCACACTTCAGTCTTACAGCTCGCCGGTACTTGGATCGAAGGTTTCCTGATCGATGGATAGGTAGAGGTGGTCCAATTGCTTGGCCTCCACGCTCACCTGATCTGAACCCTCTCGATTTCTATATAGTTACTTTCCTGGAGTTGCTGAATTGTTATCGTACACAGTTAACACACTGATTATTTATATATATCTACCTTTCCCTGTATTTGTCCATTTTTATACCCTACCAACTTAAATCTGTTTACCTTTTCTATAAATTATCAATTCTTTATTAAGATCCTCTCCTTTGGTAATTTTCCTTCCCCATTTCTCTCTTACTTTCCCTACATAATTACCTAGTTTCATAAATTCTTTCCCATTGTTTCCAAAAAGCTTTAAGTATAATATTTTTGCTGGTAACTTTAACCAGTTTTTGTTCCATATTGTCTCTCTCTACATTTTGGTCTCCTCGCACTTAATTATACAGTGTAAATTATCAACATTGCCATAGAGTGGGCATAGATCTTTATCAACTTTTAGACCTTTTAATAATATTGTTTTCCTATTCTTGCCCATGCCAGAATCTCTCTGTTTCATTTTTATGTGGGCTAAGGTTGAAATGTTGCACCATATTTGGGGTACTCAACAGCATTGATCTCAAAAAAAAAGCCTCAAATGAATATCCGCATACCTTTGGAACTCAGGAAAAAAAAAAAAAAAAAAGCCTCAAATGAATATCCACATACCTTTGGAACTCGGCCCTTATAATTATGTTTCAAATTTGAAGAACAGTACCAACCATAAAGAACCATTTCCAGGTAGTGCATCTCTTGCAAAGCCTCGTATGAGCACTGGCCATCATGCCTCTTAAGGACATCCTGTATTTCAGCACGGAGTTTATCTTGGACATTTTGGTTGAGTGCTAATTCATAACAAGCATATGTTAGGAGTGTGCTTGAAGTTTCATATCCAGCCAGTAAGAAAAGCAATGACTGTGCAATTATGGTATCTTCATCCAAAACTGCAACAATGAAAACACAGTAAAATTTTACTAAGGATTTATTCCTGGTACTTTAAATTTGTTTAAATTAGTAATAATAGCAAGAACTCCTACATAGCATTAATCTAATTAGCATCAATGAATAATTTAAGTTAATATGAAGTGTTTATTTATTTATTTATGGATATCACGACATAACCATTAGTATGAGGGGCATTCCATATTGATTTACATTTCATTTTTCTTTATCAGTCCAATACATATATGTACATAATCGGTAGAGAAGGTACTATATTCTATCAAAACATTTGACACTGATATTTTAAGTAAATGCATGTTTTGAGGACCCTTTTTAGAAAAAGGTTGGCGCACATGTATGTATGGGCAGCATAACTGAAAAAGGTAAAGGGTCTGTTAAATACACATGGGCACACACACACACACACCCTCGCATGCACGCACCTTCACTTTTTCCTAAAAATGCTTTTTTGGATTCTGGTCTCAGAACATGTATTTCTGGTGAAATCATGTCAAATTTTTGGGTGGAATACAATACCTTCTCTATCTAATATGTACATTGTACATATCGCTAGAGAAAGTAAAAAAGTGTAAATAAATGGAATGTCCCTCATATGTTAAGGGCTAAGGAATCGTACATGCTCTCTACATTTGTACATGTAATGTTGAAGTCTTTGAAACTTAGATTCAAACAATGACTTAAAAATAAAAGAATTTGAGTCCGTTTTTAACACAAACATCACTTAGTAATTACTTACTAGAACTGGTTTCGGGAACACTTGTTCCCCCTTTCAACCCCTTCAAGTCGGAATGAAAGGTTGAAAATGGGAACAAGTGTTCCCGAAACCTTTCCCAGTTAGTAATTACTATGGGATGTATGTGTTAGAAAAACCGACTCAAATTCTTTTGTTTTTAATTTAATCACATCACTATCACAAGCTTTGCATATTTGCAAGATTTCAAACTAAACAATGACGTTTTTGCACACAAAACTCTTCTTACCAAAAATGCAAGAATAAATGAAAAAGCAGTATAAATTTCAAATGAACCTGTTCTAATAAAACACAGACTCCAGGATTTCAAAAAACTTTCAAAAGAGCCACCTATTTATATTGGTATAAAAGTTATGACAGTGTGCATCACTGATATGCAGTTATGAATGTCAAAGTTTACAGCAATCCAGATGGTGGCAATGTGAAAAATTGTACTTTTGCTTGACACCCAATCCAAAAACAAACAACTTTGTAGTACTGAAGGTTAATAATAACATTGATGGTTTGTGAACAGAACTTCTGTTGTCTTTTCTCAAGCAGAAGTGATATTGCACACTATTACATGGCAGATTATAGCTTGTCAAGGTAATTAAAAATGCCACTATATTTTGGTCCATGCAGCTCACACCTTCAGCTGCTTCCGCTCTTCCTGCTTCAGTCAGCTGTCATTTGGAGATTTTTTTGTGATAGTGTTTAACGCCCGGTTTTGCTACGTATGGTACTGCAAGCGATGACACTGACGACACATGGAATGAAGATGAGAGTACTGGTGGAATGCAATGGCCAGAGAAGCCAGAGAAAACCTGCCCCTGTGCCACACAAATCCCAAATGCGGTCACCTAGGATTGAACTCAGGCCACTTTGGTGAAAGGTGAATGGTCTAACCACTCGGCCATGGCCACTCATTTGGAGATGTAGGAAAGCAGAGCAACTACATGTAATATTGTAAACAATCTCCCTTGCCGGTCCTGTAATGGACCTACCAGAGGAGAACTTAGGTATTGAAAGTCCCGACATCACTGTTAATAGTTCTCACTTTGTATACTCTTGCAATAAACAGTACACTATGATTTTTTGTGACCACTCACTGCTGCTTGCAATGCCCTCTCCTACCACTGACAAAAACTTTGCAATGCACTTGCATTCTGATGTCACGTGGACATAAAGGGAGAATGACATAATCAACAATAGTTGCATCCACAATGTTCTGCACAGCTTTTTCATTACCTTGACAGGATATACCACTAATAAAACTAACTTATTCAGATCTGCTTTCTAAAGCAATAAGAATAGAAGGGGCTTCTCACCTCAGACTCTAATATTGGGCCCCTTCTTCACATACATAGAAGATACTAGCATATTTTCTTAAGCTAGGAAATGTTATATCATAGTGCTTTGGATAGTAACCTTTGTTAGATTTCTTTGATGTCCCATCCTCCTTGAATGGTCCAATGCTCTCTATTTCTTCTTGGTCTGCAGCATCTATCATCAGCTGCAGGAAGTCGTTTGATTGCTTGTCTTTGTTTTTTATTCTATGCTCTTTTGTACTTTTCAAAACATCTACCAGAAATGCTAAGGCCTGGAACAAACATAAAACACAATATTGTATCATTCAAGCTGCATATGGAATGAAAATCATATCGTTACAATGAGCTTTGCATTTGGAAAATAATTAAATTCCATTATTAAATTTACATAAACCATGTAACAACAAATTGGAATGAATGTTCCATAAAGGATATACTAACCTTTTTGTTCATAAATGAAAGAGACAAGAAGCGAGCCAACTTGGGAGCAAATAAAATCACAAAGAAGATCAGGATGCGATGTGCGAAAGGCACTTCATTGAATTTTGCAGCAATCTTGACAAATTCTGCATCTGGATCTTTCAAAGAGTCACACTGAACACCAAATGCACAGCTTGCTATTACATCCAGAGTGAAACGCCCAAAAAACTCTTTCAGCTCAAGTTCACACTTTGGATCTTTTCCATTAGCTAGAAGGCAAAAAAGTTTATCCTCTTAATTTCTTTCATTGAATCAAAAGTTAGTGGATGTAAATGCAATTATACAGTTAAAGGTTTACACATTGATAATTATGTCACAAATTCTATGGATATTTATACCAAAAAAAAATATGTAATTTAGGCTAAATGCTTTCAAAACAAATGTGACCAACATTGGCAGCTAAGTTCATTAAGAAATGTACTCAAATCCTGCCAAGAACTTCCTATTTTTCCCAGATTTTTCTCGGTTGTCATAACTGACAAATGCTGGGGGATAACCTAAGCCTGGAACATTTCCTTCCCAATTTTCTTTTCCTAATTAGCAACATTTGATTTGTGTATCAGCGCCCAACGCCTGTGACCTTAAAGGGCATTAAATACTACAAAAATGAAAATGACGGCATCCAGTTTGACTCATATCTTCTCATAGTTACAACTATGAGATGCATTACTGTTTGACAAGTGACTTGGAGTATAGCTCAACTCAGGAAATACCTGCTGCATTGCTTTACAATAATGAAATGCTGGAAGGTAAAGCTTAAATTCCCTAAGAACAGCAATTATTTTACCGACTGAAATTGAAAACTTGTTCAGCTGTTTCAAAGACAAAAAAAAGTTTTTTTAATACATGTATTTAGGACTTCATTCATTCACGTGGCAGAAATGAATCTTAATATATCTTAGTATTAACTTTAAAATTTAGTTCCATTACAGTCTATATACTGAGCCTGTATTTTGTTGTCCATTTAAACTTATAATTTTACAGCCATGTTTCTGTCTGAACTGGTCAATAATGAATGCAACCTTTCAGACAAATTTTGGAGAAAATATAAAAGAATTGAAATTATATTTGTTACATTACCTAAGGGAGAGGATGTACTTCATTCAAAGTAAAAATTCTATATCATGATTTAAGCTGGAAACATGCATTTGAAGCCCCCAAAAATAAAAAAGGTTCATGTACGTATCTGTTTCTTTGTGAACAGCATCACTTGCAAAATAAAGGTAGATACCAAATTAGAGCATCTTTTAAGGGCATAAGGCATAGATTTTCAGTAAATTTTCCATCCCAAACAACCCTTTGAAAGAATCTTGTCATCTTTATTTTCTCAAAATAAAATTTCCTTTCTTCGTGACAATATGGGACCAGAAAAAATCATGGAAACTAAAGTGGAACCTCCTATCACACCTACCTTACAACCCAGGCATAGCACCGGTGACTTCTGTTTCTTTGGGGGATCAAAATGGAATCTATGAGTGTATAAATATACTAAAAGTATAGTTAGTGAAAGCAATGTTTAGTTTTTTCTTAAAAGTTTGAATTTTGGGCAAAAATTCCAATATTTTGGGAGGAAGGGCCTTTGTTTTAACTTGAAGAGGATTGGAGATTGGAATCAACAATGCAGTGATCTGACTTTTTTGTAATGGTATGTGCCCAGCAAGTAGACTTTTAGGAAGACAATAAAACTTTGCCAGAGAGCTGGGAAAAATGTATAGAATCCAGTAGTAGCATACTTTGAAGGAGCATATGTAAAAGAGGTTCATTGTACTAAAGCATTTTTAAAATAAAATAGGTCCCATTTATATTTTAATGGTGGTGTGTGAGCCTTTGCGATTGCTGTCTGACCAGGTCTAACAATAGAGTAATTGGACACAATAGCTGTGCACAACACCTTTTTGTGTTTCCCTGCAAGACTTCTTGGACCTTCTTTATCCCTAGGCTCAGTAATGCATATTCTTCTTCCAGTAATCTCTTTCTAAATGTACAAAACAAAATGCTCCCATAATCTCTAAGACTGGAGCTTTTGAAACTCAGCTACTGACTATATAAGGTGCTGACAAGTGAAGTGAAATGAGTTAAAAGTGAATCTAGTATGTGACAAATGCTAAGAAAGTGACATGATTGCAGTGACTCAGTTGTGTACTAAAGGTGTAAATTATATTACATGTAGTCTCTAGTGACCAATAAAGTAATTTAACACAAACTGGTGTTCTCATTTGTTACACTGGTGTCAGGAGTGGGATAAAAAAGAGCCAAAATGGAGAGAATACTTAAGAGGCTATTGGCTGGCATGGAAGAAATGAGGGGCAAAATGAAGAATCTAAATTCCAGAATGGACAAAACGAGAAGTGAAATAATGACAGAAGGGTGTAAAAGAATAAATGGAAACCACAGTAGAGAAGATGGAAATGAAATAATGCCTGTGAATTGGCATGATGGAGAACCTAAAAACAGAACTTTCTAGCAAATTTAGTGAACTACTGGCTGGCATGAAGGACACAGAAGAGCTTGGGGGAATAATAAAGAACCTTGACCATTATGTTGCAAAATACTCATGTTAATGCTCTGGAAAACCTCGGGGAACTGTTAGTGGCCTAGAGGGAAGAGTCGGCGGCAAGGGAGTGAACGCCATGATAGAAGAAAAGCTTTAAGGGAGACTTAAGGACATGAAGTTCAAGATGCCTGGGCGTGACACATCTGCACATGTCAAGCCACCAAAGTACGGTGGTACATCGACATTAGATCACATTGTTAAGTGTTGTATCATGTGTAAGGCTCTAGTGACCAATAAAGTGAATTAAATGAAACTGGTGTTCCATTTGTTACAATATTTAAACCACATTATGTCTCAAAGATAAGGGTTGAGTCGGCTTTTGTTCACAAAAATCACTTAATAAGAAATTTTTAAATTATGTTCTGTATTACAAAAACTGACTCAACTCTCACTTTGAATATTATTCACATCACTGTAACAAGCTTCTTTGCAAATTTCACTTTATGTCTGCTTAAATGTAATTTCAAATTAGACAACATAGACTTGTTTGAAAACTAACCATATTTATATCAGACATTAATTTTTATTCAATTGATCTCGAAAAAAATTAATAATAATAAAATAATATAAGAATCACAAACACTTACTTTTTTAGATAATGTAAATTTCAATTTGGGACAATGTAAATATGCAACAGTGAATAGTTCAGGCTAATGCTTTGAAAAGAGTTGATACAAATTAATTATTTTTCTTGTAAGTTTTTGTGCACATATTTCCTAAACAAGTATGGTTTCAGCAACTCGTTTTTGGTGAAATCTGAATCCCTAAATGCTAATGCAAATAGAATGAAGGAAATATTGCCTTATTAATTGCTATTATATAAATATTAAATTTTGGGAAATAGAATTATGTGGTCTTTAGTTAACTGTTTACGACAAAGTCTTCAATTGCTTATTCAGTACATTTAGTGTTGAACTACTCTTTCTATTTCCGTTTAGGGAATTAATTTTTACTTACAAGTCTTCTTGCTTAACTCCAAGAGGTAGACCACCATTTGCTGTGCGCAGAGGTCTACCAAGTGTTTCATTGCTTTGAGCTTGCCAGAACTGAAGGTTGGAGTCATCAGAGACCTGACACTCTTCCAGTGTTGACCCTTAATGTTTATCAGCATGTTCTGTACGTATGCAGGATTCCTTAATCTGAGAGTGGGACGATCCACAAAGTGTTCAAAATCTCGTACCATTATATGCTTAATAAGCTCTGGATCTCGCACCATTAGAACAGGCCTGCGACCCTCATAGACACCTATAATAAATTATACAAATAATTAAATGGATATAAATGAATACTTATAGCATGAGAATCACTTTATTCTTGGAAATGGACATAATATTATAGGTTTTTGGTAGGAGTTAGAAGAGGGTTTGATGCCAATGCATTGGTGTGTCATGCTGAGTTGGGGTTAACTTGATCAAATAGGAGTAAAAACATAGATTACACTCAAACTTCACTCTTGAAATAAAGTAACTTACTTTGAACATGTTTCGGTGGCTGTTGCCACATTTTCAACGGAGATTCACTGGTGAACTTGTGGTAGCAGCCTGTGGAGTTCTCTCTTCCAGATAGATCAATTTTGGGATGAGTCCATTTGTTTGTGGTATGTCAAAATTTATGATGTTTTTGTTTTTTAAAATTAATGGATTTTCCCAATTGGATTTTGCACTAATTTTAATAACTATGGCGCACTTGAAAATTATGGTTTTGAGTCTAAAAATGATGTGCTACAGCTGAATTATCTGTCTGTCTATACTTTAAATATCTCATGTGTTCTTTAAAGCGTTGTCCAATGTTTCGTTTTGTTTTTCCTATTTATACCTTTTCACATTCCTTGCAGCTGATTTCATATATCCTTGATTGTTTCAATGGGGGGGAAAGGGTAGTAAGTGAATTTTTTGTAACTGGTTTCTGCTTTTAAATTAGCACTGAGAGTAAAAGAAGAAACCACGAGAGATTTCAGATAGGGTATTGATGAATTATTAGTACAAGATACAAATATGTAATTCTGAATTTTGATGAAAAATTTAGGTGAAGAGCCACTTCAGTCACATCATCTGCGAGCTGCCCTTGCTAGCATAAAGATTGGTCAATATCTGAGATATTGATAAATTTGTTAGTTAATGTGAAAATAAATGCTATATGAATGGACTGGTCAAAATATATATAAAAAGGAAAGCCTGAATGACACTTAACGTAATATATCCCAAATTACAGGTTTATTAAACTGTTTCATGATATTCATAATTTATTTGAAATCTTTAGTATACAAAGTAAGAAAAATAATTTCACAGGGGTTAATGTGTGAATCTCACATTAAAATGTGTTCCAATAATATCACATTCAATGATATACTTTGATTATTTATTGTTAAATATAGAGTAGAAAACCTTTCAAGCCTTTTGGTTATTGTAGCCTTAACCTTTTATTGTTTCCCAAAGGAATTTAATTTTCTTTTATAAATTACGCAATAATTAATAAAATTAATTCCTATTTAAAAGCAAGATTTTTCATATTTTTACAAGAAAAATTTAGAAACACATGCTAGATACATTATAAGCTTAAAGTTCGAGGTCCCTACTGTTGGTAATCAGTAAAAGAAAATGCTCTATAATGTGATAAAATAATAGATATGTTTAATAATTATGAATATCCTTACCTGCATATGGGTGGCCTTCAAATTTCCTGTAGATATTTTTCTGGAATTCATGAAATGACGTTCGGAAGAATATTCTATCCTTGATGTTACCAAAGATTATCGTAGGAGGTATGTAATAGACACCTTTTTTTTTCCAGTAATCAAATGTTCTGGTAGCATACCAGTAAAATACATAAGCAAGAAGTGGAATGACAATGCAAACTGTAGCAGACAGCATCTTTAGTATTTATTGTACTCTTGCATCAAATCTGCAAGGAAAAACACATTCAGAAGGTTATTTCCAAACAAAGGGATGGGATTTCAAAGAGCAGAAAATAATAATGTTTCTAATCTTCTTTAGGGTGACAATTTAAATAAAAGCTATTCAATACAACAGGAAGTTGCGGATTACATATGCAAAAAACTAGAAGACGAGTAGAGTAAGGGACAGTTTAAGAATGAATTTGAATAAAATGGAATATATCAAGTAATGGGACAGAAATTGTAGGTACCTACTTGGTTAGTCAGGGTTGTTAATTGAAATCAGGTTTTTTTTTTTTTTTTTTTCTTTCTTTTTTTTTTTCTTAATTGCTGTGGTTCTCAGCATCCCATTCTATGTTGGGCATGAATGACTGCTAATTTTGCTCAGAGGTCATTATCATGCTTGAGGTTCTTTCACATGTCATAAATCTATGACACGGGACCAGCGGCTTTACTTCCCTTCTGAAGGACGTTTACTTTCCTAAAACATCCATCACCCTCCATTAAGTTGCGACCTTGGAAATCAGAGGCTAACATGTTATCCCTAGATCACGGAGGGCTATATAGGGTTGCTAAAGGTACAGTTCATGAATGATAGGTGTGTGGTTCAAATCCTGACAGTTTCCAGGTGTTTTTAATATCAGGGAGGTACCCTAAGCTTAGGCCTGAAACATTTTCAGGCAAAAAAAAAAAAAAATACATATATATATATATATATATATATATATATATATATATATATATTGTATTTTATGGGGATAGTCTGTGAAATCGTCTATTCTGAATGGCTTTTGTATAGCTGGTAAACAACAAGAGAATGATAAAATAGAGTGAAATTGTAGATCTCGTTAAAGAACCGAGTTTATGTCAAATAATTTTTTGTGTGGCATTTCCGTGATATTCTTTGCTGGCAGTTTAAAATTCCAAAGGTTTGAACTGTAAATCCCCCCCCCCCCTATTGCTTTATAGTACTGTATTATACTTCTTATTAGTTCCTCTGGAAGTAAAGATATTGAACTCAGAAGCAGGAGGATCTTAGAACAATCTAGGAGCAGAACAGGTTCGCAATAGAGTTCACGGATCACCGGAAACCGCAAGTTTTAGCTACAGAAAATGAACAAATAAAATAATTTCCTCGGGGATCGGGAGTTTTATATCTCTCTCTCTCTCTCTCTCTCTCTCTCTCTTCTCTCTCTCTCTCTCTCTCTCTGCTCAAAATTATATCTACGTTTACACCTATCGCGTGCATTGATGGCAAACAGTTGTAAATTTCAGAGTTACTGTAAACAAAAGCGTACAAGAGTGCTTCACAAAGAATGGTGAAGGTCATGTGTAAATCATTTCGCTTTCTTCTCACACATGGATTATGCAACAAACGGAAGCAATCACTGAAGTTGATTAAGGGAACTAATTTCACGTTTATTATCAGCATTTTACCAGTTTAGATATTTTTATTATAGCTCGTGGCCTGATGATAAAAATTGATAACATTGCATGCATCCTTAATTTTACGTGTATAATTCCGTAGATCGAGGAACGCAGATAATCGTGCTAACATTCGTATTTATTAATTAAGCCTTCGCAGTATTAGCTATGCCTGCGCCTCCCCCTACACACTTTTTGTCGCGTAAATCAAACTCCTGTCGCAAAATAGTGTATTAAAATATTTATAACATGGTTTAGTACCTGTATTAAATATAAATGTTTATTAAACGATTGCCATATACTTCTAAAGAAATTAATAAGTCTTCAACCCGTAATAGGTAAGCACGTTTAACTATAACTGTCGGAAGACATATTTGAATTTGCCGCTTTACCATACAACTATCGCATCAAAGGTAAGTAATCCAGGTACTTCTACCTTTGTACTTACCTTAATCCTTGTAATCAGATAAAACAAGTATCTTGAATACTGTACACAATCAAATATAACAAATAATTGTTCCTTTTTAAACGCGTGATGGCTATTATAACCTCAGAAACGCATTGACGTGTTTATTTCACGTTGTTGAAAACTTCACCTTCACTACATAGTATCATTTCATTGCTATGATGAAGTTTCAATGGATGTACCGCCTAGCCTAGGTCAACATGTTCACATCGCAACCGAGGAACGTCTGTTGTTGGTCTTTCTGTCACGTGACAGAACCGTAATAAACTCGATTGGTTCCATCACGCATGCGTAGGTGATAAACTCGTAACGAAAACATTAATCGTTGCTGCAGACTTGATTCGGAAAACATTGCCAGCAAGAACGAAGCTCTGACGCTGCAATCCGTGGAATATTTAGATAAAAACGAAGCTTTGAGAGTACGATCAGTGGACGTTTGTATATTACCTAATATTCTTATCAAAGGTGGTATTTGGAACAAGGAGAAAGCTTGAAATGCTATTTTTATGCCACCAATAAAAATATGGACTTCGTCATGAGTTTGAAAGAATCATCCTAGCTAAGCGATTTTGTATAGCCTAAATTGCTAACATTTTGGGGACAGTCCGCCTTTTTTACTTTCTCTACACGTGCTATGTACATAGTGCATAGAGAAGGTATTGCATTCCACCCAAAAAGTCGATACTAAGATTTCACCGGTAATACAGTTTTAGGGTCCTCTGTATAAAAAACATTTTAGAAAAAGGTCCGTGTGTCTGTGAGCATGATAACTTAAAAACGGAAAGTCGGTAAAATACCAAAGTAGGTACTTAATTTTAGTATCTTCCAGGGATGCGATACGAAGATTTTGAAAAAAAAAAAATGGAAAACATTTTGATTTTCTCAAATATGGCTCTAACGATTTTGTTTGAAATACCGTACATTAAAGATATTTACACGGCAAATAAAATATATATCTTGAATTTTCTGGAATAGCCTGTAAAGACTTCTTTATTCTGGATGAATTTTGTAAGTGGTTAATCATAAGGTTTACACAATACTTATTTCACAAAAAATGTAGATCTCGTTAAAACACACAATTTATGTCATATGCGTTTTTTTTTGTTTTTTTTTTAATTGGCTATTTCTGAGATTTCAGACGTCCTGTATTTTAATGGGAAAAAAAAAATAGGCTTAAAAGAGAATGAAATGCCAATTGATTACAGCGACCAGTTCTTGAAAGATTTGAATATCGCTTTAGCCTACTGTATTCCCTTACTCCGAAAGTGATGGAAAAAATATGCTTTTTTGAGATTAGCTTGTAAAATAGGTAGAGAAGTTCACCTGTATGTAACACATCAGATTTTTATAAATCATATTGCACAGAAGCTTTCATTCCTCTTCGGCTACATTCGTAAATAACTATTCTCAAACAAAATGCAAAGTACACCGCAGTATCCAAAATTAGTTGTCTTATATTCTACATAACCTCGCGGCGTTCTGTACTGGGCAGGCGCTTTTTAGTGGGTGTTGAGAGTGGCAATCAGCTGGAACTGCTGTGTTCTCTTGCTTGATAACAGATGGCGCGCGAACACATATCTGGAGGTCAAATCATGTGCTTGTGGTGTGCCGTATAAACATTACGTGTTTTATTATATTCTTCTAAAAATACGGAGAAACACGAAAGGCAAGTTTATTGTGCAGAATGAAAATCCTTTTGGAATTCAGAGGTTAAATATAGGCCGAAATATCTGCAAGCTTTTTCAATGGGACTCAATATTAGACCTAATATGGTATATACAACATTTCTGCCAAATTTACAAGCTCTATAAAACTTTACGAAATGAATTCATAAGTAGGGTCGTCTTTTTTTCTTCTTCTTCTTCTTTTCATTCGTCATTCGTCTAATCAAGACGTTTTAACTTGTGAAACAACTCGTGTTACTGTAGATGTAGAACTTTAGGTTAATCAATTTTTATATTATTAACATTCACTCTCACACTCATACTTCCTAACTCTGCTTAAAGAAAAATTTCCCGCCTCAGCCGGGAATCGAACACGGGACCTCCGGATGAGAAGTCAGCTCGCTGACCCGTCGACCACGGAGGCAGTCGTAGGGCTGTCTTGTGGACATTTAGAAGAGGAAAAGACAAAGATAAAATACAAATACAAGTTGATATGCTACATTCACATAACTTGCTCAACCTATGCTGTAATAGATTTCTTTAAATGGTTATTTATTGAGATGAACATTAGCAGACATGGTTTTAATACTAAATTATTTACTTGTACAAGTAGAATAAGGGAACAGAATAAGCTAAAGCAGTAGTCAAACCTTCCAACTGCTGGTCGCTTTGTGATGCTTTGGCATTCCGTTATTTTTGTTTGACCTGGAGAAAAAATTAATGACGATTTTCCATTTGAGAAAGGTATAAGTATTTTAAATATGAAATCTCACGGGGATGTGGGTTTTTCTCTCGCGCAGATAATTCCCTATCCTCCCCAAAGGGAATATATTTCAAAGGGAAATGCCGCCGATAGGACTATGCAGTGAAAGGGGATATGAATGGAATAAACAAATCAAAACCTGCTGCCCTTGTAGCTTAGTCGGTAGAGTGCTGTGCGAGGGATCCCGAGTTCGATTCGCGCCTGGGGGTGAGGATTTTTCTCTAACCGAGATTTGAACTTGGGACCTTGTCAATGTGAGGTAAAGACGCTTCCTCCATACCACATAGCGGCATACATTTTTGAGAAAATAAAAATATTTCGAAAAATATTCTATGTAAAGGACAGTTTGGAGCAGGGGGGGTTATCTTCAAAATCTTCATGCACCTCTTTGGAAAGTACTGAACTTAAATCCCAAGTTTGAAATTGACTCTACTTTTCGTTGTCAGTTATGCTGTTCACAGATAGGCTGATCTTTTCCTAAAAATTGTTTTCTTGGTTTCAGGGCTCCTCAACACATGTTTTTTCAGTGAAATCTATATCAAATCCTCATCTACTTATTGTACATATAAGAGAAAGTAATAAAACTTTTGTAAAACAAAAGTTAGGTCAGATATAAAATAAAATATAGTAGATAGAAAAAATGTAATACTAGGTTTTTCTCAGCGTTTTTGTATTTACCACTGAATGACTAACTGAAAGTTCAGTCTCAGTGAAATGAAGTCCTCGCAGGTGTATCTTCAGAGTCCTGAGAAAATATAAATCAAATGGCGCCAAGGGAAGAGTAGGTATGTAAGCAATATTGGACAGTGTCTAAACACTCATCGTAATAATGTCAAAACCACACTCTGGGAACTGGTCTCTTCCATCCAGTGCGCATGCTCCGCGAATATTGCCACCAATCACACTTTTTCTCTGTCTTTAATCACCCCCTATGATGTCAGCGCCTCGAGGAGTGTACTCAGTAGCAGGAGTTAAATCCGATTCCTACACAAAGCCTGGAGAACGAGGTTAGGCGCCGGGCTGTAAAATTCAACGATGGTGTGCCATTCCTTCGAAGCGCTCTCATTAGGTCTCTTGGATCGTCGCTTCTGGCTACACCGGTTTCCCGCATGCCATGCGGACATCTACGGTAACAACGAAGCAATTCCATCAGCAGCTAAGGCTGAGCTCCTATGCAATTATTATTCCAAAACTTACTTGGAATTCAAAATTTAGATAACACTCCAAAATAAAAATAAAATGATTTTGAAACATACACCAGCGGTGCACAATGACCATTGCACTGTGATTGGCAACCGCTGAGGATCACTCTACCCCATTCTTATCGTCACCCTGCAGACCCCATATACCCGTCAGTTTCAGGTTAAACCCTAGCAAGGGATGGGTAAACATTTAACACTACTTCGGGCTGCCCTCAGCCTGCCATCGCTCGTCATTGTGCGCCAGAATACCTAATAGTGGTCAAAAAAGAGCAAAAACTGTTCAGCAATAACAATAAATTGCATTACTCTTTCTAGCTTCCTTCATCTGTGTGTTTAATATTTTCGATTATCACAATTTTGCGTTAAATTTTTATATTCAAATAAACTTTCCCTTATAGATTTTTGATTATACGAGTAATATGCATAGATAACTAAGTAATCGATACATAGTTCTATATATTGGTTTAAGTTTTAGAATAAAAAAGTGTATTTATATAAATAACAGATACATAGATCTCTATCAAGCGCACGGGTACATAGACCGTACGAGCTGTTACAATACTCAAACAAGATTAAGCAAAATTAAAACAAAATTTCTGATGTGTTGCACTCACATGACTTTCTCCACCTATTCAGCAACAAACTATTTTTACAAACGCTTATTATTCTATTTACGTCGTCCTAATCAAGATAAACATAAACAGAAATGTTTTTATTAAAATTTTCTGATCAGTTTAAGGAGAATAAAGGAAAACAGTATGCTAAAGCGGTAGTAAAACCTTTTCAGACTATTTATTTGTGATGGGCTTGAAATGCCGTTCCATGTACATAATTGAATTACCAGGATAAAATCGGAAGAATGACTACTTTCCAGATGAGAAAAATATAAGTATTGGAAAATTTAAACATAACAAAGAGTATCTTGGAAATGGTTAATTCCACACACCACAGTGTGTGTTTTGACGAGATCAACATTGAGTAGACAGAAAGTTTTTGTCCGTCTCTTACGGCTTACCAAGGATAAATAGGTCGATAGAGACTATTCCCAGAAAATTCAAGATATAGATTTCATTTGTCATAAAAATATCTTAAATATACGGTATTTTATTCAAACTCGTCAGAGCTATTTTTGAAAAAAATCATAATTTTCGAATAATGTTACATGGAGGAATTTTCTGGAAAAGCTGCGTGTCGCATCTTTATAGATAAAGAACTGAAATACTTGGTACTTAACGGACCTTTTTTTTATAATTATGCTGTTTACACACGTTCCCGCAGATTTTTTCTCCAAAATGTTTTTATTCAGAGGCCTTAAAACATATTTCTGGTGAAATCTCGTCATCGAATTTTTGGGTGGAATACTATATACATAAGTAAAAATGCAAGGTAACCGAAAATGAAACCACTACAAGAAAATACCACTACACGAAAAATGTAAGACAATCTTATTGATTTATATACCTTATTTTAAATATAGACAGCCCACAGAACATCAGTAAACCGTATTTCGATACACTGTTATGTCCTAGTAAAAAAAGAACCGAGAGAAATAATAAACACAACACACAAATATAAAATCTGACGTGTACCATTCACATGACTTTCTCTATATCCCTGCAACAAATTATTCTTAAAAAGCTTATAATTCTATTAACTTCATGCTAATCAGTAAAACATTAGCAGAAATAGCCATATTACTTGCTTCCTTGTAAGTAAAGGTGAAATAAGGGAGTACCATAGGTTAAAGTGATAATCAAAAGCTGGTTGCTATGTCACTGAAGTTCCTTTGTTTGTATGGACAGCAGTTTACAAATTCCTGTATGAGAAATGTATAAGTTTTTCATAGCAGAAACCAAAAATAAGGAATGTCACAAAAAACGACAAACTCCACGAAAAAAATGTATATAACATAAATTGTGTGTTTTAACGTTCTACATTTTTTGTCTAGTAAGTTTTTGTCCATCTCTTACGGTTTAGCAGTTATTCAAAATTCCGTAAAATTCATAAAGGGTAGTTTGGGGTGGGGGATTTTTCCCAAAATCTTCGTGTCCTGTTCAGCCGCACTGATACACGGACACAAACACGGCCCTTTTTTTTTAAAAATGCTTTTTTTCTTTTTGATACAGGGGACCCTAAAACATATATTTCCGGTGAAATCTCGGTATCAATTTTTGGGTCGAGTGCAATATCTTCTCTATACACTATGTACATAGTACATATAGAGAAAGTAAAAAGTTACTAACAATAATTTGTTACAGAGATGTAGAGAAAGTCTTGTGAATGGATCATATCAGATTTTTAGTTAATGTAGCGTCATGTAGGATTAGGATTAGACACGGACCTTTGTAGTCCTTTCCCTTTTACGTGGCCCCAGGGAGGGAGAGATTACAGAATACATGTGAAGGGCGACCAGATCCAGATAATGGGCGCATGGGGGATGCCGGCTACAGTGGGAACACCACCCTAGGCACAGCTCGCGGGCCCCGAGCCTCCCAGTGGACCCCCAGATGGGAAGGCGGGTCCCGATTGAGTATTCTCGACGACGACTCCAATAACTTTTTACAATGCATAAGCTACCATTCAGCCACGACTCCCCGAAGAAAAATGATTAAGAAATGATGGACGAAAAATTCGGGGAATGTAGGTAATGTACCTTGGGTCAGGTGGGCAGGCCACGGGAATCGAACTCGCGACCTTTCCAATGTTTGTCACAGACGAAACTGCCTGAGCCATCTCGCTCGGTACAATCTTGTAAATGCATATGTTATAGACTCTATTTTCAATATGACAATATATTGTATATTTATCCTTTATTCTTGAAATGGGCCCCTTTCGTAATAAATAAGTCATGCAATAGCAAACTGTGCACCAGTTTTTATGAATTTCTAGTTTAATGATTATATGAATTACAGGAAAAAAATGTTAAATGAAAAAGGAAGTAGAAGAATGATAAGATCAGTAGGAAGAGCATTGCATTATCGAGATATGAGAGTTTATAAATTACGCCAGTAATTTGGACAGTAGAAATCCTATTTATTGTTGTAGCTGTACGGTATTGAGTTCACGACCCTCTTACCTGTTCTTTCATTACGAAGCAAGACTACAATACATATTTGCCACTTTGTCTTGCATTGACAAACATATTATGGATAGCGGGATAATTCAATTTAGTTCGTCCCCATTCTTATTTTCTCTACATAAAACATGGTACATAGGTAGAGAAATTATTGCTTCCACTGACAAATTCGATTCCGACATTTCACCGACTGCTCCTACATGTTTAGAGAAAGGTCCGTGTGTCTGTGAACTCGATATCTCAAAGCCGAAAAGTAGGTAATATAGCAAACTTGGTATTTAAGTTTAGTATCTTCCAAGGATACGATATGAAGATTTCATGGTAAATTCCTCCTTACTTCAAACTACCCTTTGCAAGGAAGCGGATTTCAACCATATGATAACCAGCTTTTAAAAGATTTGACTCCTTTAGCCTAGTGTATTTTCTTATTCTCCTTCTAATTACAAGGAAGCTAGTCAATGTTTATCTCGATTAGCATGATGTAGACAGAAGAATAAGCTTTTTAATAACAACTTCATGCAGAGATGTAGAGAAAGCCATGTGAATGGAACACATGAGATTTTTAGAATGTTCTATATCTAAAAACAAATTAAGTATGTGTGTGTGCGTGTGTGTAATGTTTTGCGAGTTGATTACCGTGTAGTTTACTCATTTTTCTCTAATAGTTTGTTAATTATCATTTAAAAATTTTGTGTTCACCCAAAAATGAATTTGACTAGAGAACATTCACGGGGATATGTTTTTGTGCTATTTAAATTTTCATTAACGCCTAATGAAGATCGGCTTAGAAAATATTTTGCCGTAGAGGCGTCATCTAAGGCAACAACTTATAATTGGTACAGCTAATTAAAAAGAGTTTTTTTTTTTTTTACTGATGCTCTTTGTGAAGGACTGTTCTTACATATGAAAATGGTGCAGTTCTTCGAGCAATGCTTGAGGAAGATCAACGGAAACCTAATGAATTTATTCAGGCAATATTAGAATGACTCCAATTCTCAACAGAGATGAGAAAATTTTGTTGTTGATGGATTCAACATAAACTCTTCCGATCAAAATCAACAATACATTGATCATTATTGGTGCAGAAAAACTCTTAAAAACTATTGGTAATGGGTCTTGGATTTATTATGACCATGAAGAAGGAAACACACACACACACACACACAAACATAGGCCGCGCCGTGGCCAAGTGGTTAGACCACTCGCCTCTCACCTAGACGGCCGGGGTTTGATCCCAAGTGACCGCATGTGAGATTTGTGGTGGACAAAGCGGCGCTGGGGCGGGTTTTCTCCGGGTACTCCGATTTCCCCCGCCATCGCATTCCACCGGTGCTCCATCATTCATGTATCATCAGTGTCACCACCTGCGGTGCCATAAGTAGTTAAAGCGGGCGTTAAACACTACAAAACACACACACACGCGCGCACACGTCAATCAGGTCAGTGGATCTTTCAAGCAGGTCCTAAGCTTACATCAGTCCGACGAATTTGCAGTGCTGCAAAATATCCATATTGCTATTATTACATTAGAAGATAGACGTGTCGTTATTGCGATTAGTATACAAACGCCAAGTATCCCAAAGTGTGAAAAAGTTCGTCAAAAAGCGTGCATAAGAAAGCATAATTTGACGGCTCATCGCACATGCAGCAAACTAATAACTGAGTAGCTGGATGCACCAGATTTTTTTTTTGTAATTAAAGATAAAATGCGAAGATTTATCAGATGAAGCATTATAAAAACCTGGTTACTGAAGGGTCTGAGGAAGAGTCACTACTTGCCTTAAGGTCTGGTTTCATCGTTTAAAAAATGTATTGAAATTACGGAGAAATATTTTAAAATCAATAACATAATATAAGCATTTTAAAACTAATTTGTTTGATTTTATGAAATGGTCATTGTCACCTAAATAATAATAATAATAATAATAATAATTAGAAAGCACAAATACGTATCCTTCTGCGGAACCGCAATATAATCTGGCGATCAGAATTAGATAATATCTATATTTTGAAACTGGGTGTTATTTTTTTTTTTTTTTTCTTTCTTCAGATTACTCTGCTCTAACGATTCTTGGAAAACTGCGAGTTACATGGTGTTGCTTCAAGACCAAAGAGTTTCGAGGAACGTTAAATATTCTATGCTGCTTTCTGAGCCCCATTTTCTTTTCTCCCTAATGAGTTACGGCTTGCACCCTGCATATTTTGTTTTCTTCAGCGTTCTCTTTTGCCCATTACATTTTAATTTAATGCTGTTTTTGTTATGCTGAAAGAAATAATACGCGAACACTTCTGTTTACGGTATTGCAGGCGTTGCTATGAGCCGATTTTTTTTTTTCAATTCCTCCAAATTATTCAATTTTCAGTGCAGAATATTCTTTAGTCCAATCAGTTGCAGACCAGTGTTTCTAGTTAACTAGAGAATTACAATATCATAACAGCAAAACAAAAAGTCCGTTCAATACCAAGCTTGGTATTTAAGCTTAATATCTGCCAAGATTGCGACACAATTTATAGGAAAAATTCCCCCTCCCCAAGCTACCCGTTATATTTTGAAACTTTTTATTTTCTCAAAAACGGTTCATAGCGATTTTGATTAAAATTTAAAATATTAAAGATATTTATAAGAAATAAAATGTACATCCTGAATTTTCCAAGAATCGTCTCTGAAGCCATTTTTCATTCTGGTTTTCTTTTGCAGGAGTGGTAAACCGCAAAACCATACACAAAATGTTAATACAAAAAATGTAGATCACGTTAAAACACACAATTTATATCAAATGTTATTTTTTTCTGTGGAGTTAACCATTTCCGAGATATTCCAGTTATTTGGCTTAAATTTCCCGATACTTATTCGTTTCTCAAATGAGAAATCGTCATTAATATTTCTTTCTTTTTTTTGAATCCTGGCCATGAAAATAAAATGGAATTTCTTTTCCGTCACGTAGCGACTAGCTCTTAAACATTTGACTCGCATTAGCCTAGTGTATTCCCTTAGTCCATTTGGGCCTATAAGAAAATATGTATTAACACAATGTCTGCTAATGTTTATCTTGATTAGCATGAAGTATATCGAAGAACAATTTGTAAAAATAGGAATGGGAGAGTCAAACTGGAAAATTCGATGCCACGGACCTCCTGGTCTTCGTCCAGTTGCTCTAACCACTGAGCTCCCATGGTAACATGCCAACACGACATTAAATTGTCGGATCTGTATGCTAGGGTTGTGTTGAGTAAAAAATAACAAAGGCCTACGCTCCCAAAATAATCAAATTTTGCCCAACATTTTATTTTAGGAGCATTTCAAAACATTGGTTTGCTTAATAATACCTGTATTATTATTTCATTCTACACAAATTCCATTTAATTTTCTCTAACTGACGCATTTTAGAAATGTCGGTGTGGGCATGTTGGGGAATTCGTGTTGGACCGTTGCCGTGGTAGTTCTGTGGTTAAAGCAACTGGACGGAGACTAGGAGATCTTGTGTTCAAATCCTAGCCATGGCATTGCAGTTTCAAACCTTGACTATCTTTCCAAATCCTGTCCTACACACGGCTAGCGTGAAAGAAACAACTAACAGTTTATAAGAATAGTTTGATACAGACTAGGTAGTGAAAACCATGTAAATGTAACATCAGAAAGGAATAAACATTCCAGCCTCTTTAGCGTTTATCATATGAGGAGTATGCTTCAGATACACACAGCTCATTTAGTTCAGCACTTTCGAGAATCAAGATTTTCAGTCTGAACCCCTGATATGTCGGCAACTTCTCTGCCTTAGCTGTGCTTCAGACTGTATACACATAATGGCGCTAATGATATCGATCGGCAGTGGGACAGATTGCCCCGCTAGAATGAGTTGATGCATCACAGGCTTAGATTGCAAATCTGATTCTTGATTATTAGACAGGGTAACTCACATATATGGAGCACATGCCTTCAATATCCGGTTATTACTTTCTCTACTACGTATAATAAGTAAGGGAAGTTTAGTATTCTAATTGTCGTTCATTGTGGCGTTCAAATATGCCATTTGTATGCCCAAGGCTAGGTGAAGGTTCAAACAAGCAAGGTGATATTTGAAATAGTATTGGGAAGCCAGAAAACTTCTGAGCTGACTCTATAGTATTTAATGTGAAACTGTTATTTTCTTGTTCTGTTCTGACATGTAATGAAATGCTATTTTTGGATTAAATTCTTAGTAAAGCTATGTGTTACAACAACAGTGTTGTACTCCACCCAATAATTCATTAACGAGGAAAGATGTTTGGAAAAACTTTAACAAAAAACAATAATAAAAATGGAAAAAGGTCCATGTGTATCTATGCATGTTTCTGTGAAAAATCGAACGACTGGTTAAATATCTAGCTTGGTATTTAATACTTAGCAAGTTATGCAAAAGTCAATCAGAATGAAAAGGAATTCAGTTGTTATTCCCGGAAAATTCAAGATTCAATTTCATATCTAAAAAAAATATGGTATATTAATCAGAATCTTTAAGAGCCATTTTTGAGAAAATCAACATTTTCATAAAATGGTCTATATAAAGGGTATTTTGGAGTGGTGCAACTTTCCTGTAAAACTGCGTGTCGCAACCTTGAAAGTTACTGAACGTAAATAGCAAGTGTAATATTTAACGGGATTTTGGTTTTTGAGTTATGCACATACACACAAACATATAGGCGCGCGCGAACATTTTACTAAACATGTTGTAATTAAGGGGCGTCAAAACTGTATTTACAATGTAAAGGTATCAAATTTTGACTAGAATGCAATAGCTTCTCTGCCTACTGCGCACGTGCTAGAGAAAGTAAAAATAAATTGTAGATTAAATACCAAACTTAATATTAAGACTCTTGTGTCTTTCAAGATATTAAAGAAAATCCCCTTCCCTACTACAAACTATCTTTTACATATAACTTTTTTTTTTTCTTCTAGAAAATGTTGATTTTCTGATAAATGGCTCTTTTTTGATTATTGTACCATAGAATTTTAGATATGCATTTGAATTTTCTGGAATTTGTCTGGTAAATCCCTCTTCTTTCTGGTTGACTTTTGCATAACTGTTAAGTCATAACAGTTATACACAAATTAACCTCATTAAAGCGCACAGCTAATTAGATACTTTTCCCCTTTCTTTAATTAACCATATTCGGGATGTTCTTTGTTTGTTTAAATTTTTAATAGATTTACTTTTCTCAAATGGGAAATCGTTACTTGTTTACTTTTTATTTTCATCCTGATTTTGCAAGGAGAACGGAATTTCAACAAAAATATATAGCTCTTATTTTTTCCCTTTTTATTCGTAATTAACATGTATTCATATCGGACGATGAATAAGATCGGTGAAATCATGCTCAAATGCCTTCGTGGTCCATCGACCTTAAAACTACTCGACATTTGTCCTCCGCAGATTAGGGAAAACCCCTTGGGGATGGGAGGGCTAAAGCATCACAAGAAAAAGTTTCATTACTCGTTTTGTTGTAGCTACAAGGGGATGTAGGAGGCTAAGGCAATGTTTAAAAACTGGGTCTCTATATCCTGGCATTCAATTCGATTGTTTGCATGATTACGATAACGAAATGGTTTGTCAGCAAAATGTATCAGACGTAAATTGTGTTTGAAGTAGATTATCTTTGTTAAATAATAAGTTTAGTCTATTCTTTATTGTTGCCCGCTTCTTTCTGGCATTACTCTCCTTTTTTTGATGGACGAACATACTCAAAGACTTGTTTTAGGCCAGAATCCTGTCGAGGAGCAAACAAATTGTGGATCATAGCGTATCCAGGATGGTTGATCAGCCCAGTGTCTGATATGACGATGAGGAACAAAGAAATTAAATGGATTGATGAAAGGGACGACAGAGAATTCACTGATCAGAAAAAACAATCCAATTATTCGCCTGAAGATTCGGTCAGTACTTCCGTTTAAATTCACATACTTTTTTTATGTAGTTTAACGTTCGTTAATATGGTGGTCATATCGGACGATGAATGTAATCGATACGGACGACTTATATGAAATAGTGCTCAAATGACCTCGGGGTCCATGGAGCTTAGAGTTACTCGACATTCGTTTTCTCAAGAAAAGGGAAAACCCTAAAAAAAAAAAAAAAAAAACTAATCGGGTAACTCACCTCAATTGAAATTCAAACCCGCGACTTCTTGAATTTGAGGCAGACACGCTACCCCCTCACCCCGAGGCGGATACCTGGGTCCTTTATTCCTACAAAAGTATAAAATATTCATTCAGAATGAAGAAGTGTAAGATTATAGTAGATGCTGCCCCAGTCGCTGGGGTATGGGCCTTAGTGACTTACGTGCGCCCCCTAAAAAGATTTACGTGACGGCGGATAAGCGGAGAGACCTGAAGGGCGACCAGATCCGGATGACGACGGCGCAAGCATGGACGGGAACCCTAACGTTTCCAAATCGAACACATCCGCCGCCTGAAAGCACTCGAAGGCGGGTACTGACAGTGTGCTCTCTCAAAGGCGACAGGAAGAAACCTTTACAGAGCACACATCAACCCGCCGAACACCGTTCGTCTGTCTTTCAACTGTGAAGCAGGTGGCAAGGAAGTGATGCGTGCAGGAAATGATTGACGGGAAAGTCGTGGTAGAAGAAGAACCACCCTAGCATTCGCCTGATGAGCCGGGGAAATGATTGACGGGAAAGTCGTGGTAGAAGAAGAACCACCCTAGCATTCGCCTGATGAGCCGGGGAAATGATTGACGGGAAAGTCGTGGTAGAAGAAGAACCACCCTAGCATTCGCCTGATGAGCCGGGGAAATGATTGACGGGAAAGTCGTGGTAGAAGAAGAACCACCCTAGCATTCGCCTGAAGAGCCGGGGAAATGATTGACGGGAAAGTCGTGGTAGAAGAAGAACCACCCTAGCATTCGCCTGATGAGCCGGGGAAATGATTGACGGGAAAGTCGTTGTAGAAGAAGAACCACCCTAGCATTCGCCTGATGAGCCTGGGAAATGATTGACGGGAAAGTCGTGGTAGAAGAAGAACCACCCTAGCATTCGCCTGAAGAGCCGGGGAAATGATTGACGGGAAAGTCGTGGTAGAAGAAGAACCACCCTAGCATTCGCCTGATGAGCCGGGGAAATGATTGACGGGAAAGTCGTGGTAGAAGAAGAACCACCCTAGCATTCGCCTGATGAGCCGGGGAAATGATTGACGGGAAAGTCGTGGTAGAAGAAGAACCACCCTAGCATTGGCCTGAAGAGCCGGGGAAATGATTGACGGGAAAGTCGTGGTAGAAGAAGAACCACCCTAGCATTCGCCTGATGAGCCGGGGAAATGATTGACGGGAAAGTCATGGTAGAAGAAGAACCACCCTAGCATTCGCCTGATGAGCCGGGGAAACCACAAAAAACCAATGGGTCAGAACAGGGTGTCGCTGGGGATCGAAAATAGGACTTCCCAAATGTCAGAACGAAGAGCCCTTTATGGGCTACTTCCAGAAAATTAAAGATATGCAGGTAAAGACATACGATGTGAATCATATATGCAAGGGTTTTTAAAGAAGTGAAACTAATTTATTTATACAATGCCGATATATTGTCGTCTGGGTATGGTATAACCCACCACGCCCTCCCCATAAGACACTTTCTTAAATGTAATTGTTTTAAAACTAAATACCAAGTTTGGTATTTAACCATCTTTTCGTTTTTAACTTATGCTGTACACACACTAACATTTTTCTAAAACGGCTTTTTTTATTCAGGGGTCTTTAAAACATGTATTTCCGGTGAAATCTGGGTATAAAATTTAAGGTGGAACACAATACCATCTCTACCTACTATGCACATAGTGTATAGAGAAGGTATTGTATTCCACCTAAAATTGCTATAGCGAGATTTCACCGGAAATATGTTTTGAAACCTCTGAATGAAAAAAAAAAAGCTTTTTAGAAAAATTGCCCGTCGGTGTGTGTGTCTGTCTGTGGACAGCATAACTCAAAAACGAAATGTCCGTTAATACCAAACTTGGTGTTTAACGATGCGACAAAGATTTCAAGAAAATCCCTCCACCTTCAACTACGGTTTACATTGAACATTTTTCGAACATTTTGGTTTTGTCAAAAATGGCCCTAACAGTTTTGATCAAAATATCGCATATTAAAGATATTTACATGTCAAATAAAATATCTTTAATTTTCTGGGAATAGCATCTGCAGACGTTTTTATTCTGGATTAATTTTGCAAACTGGTAAACCTTAAAAGATAGACAACAACTTTAACACAAAATATGTAGATCTCCTTAAAACAAGAGGTGGCCGTTTCTGAGATATTCCTTGTTATTGGCTTCAGCTTTAAAATACCGGAATTTGTCAAGAACGACTATACGAAGAAACGAATTTCAGTCACATAGCAACCAGCTTTTAAAAAGATTTCACTATCGCCTTAGTGCATTTCCTTATTTCCCTTCTTAAAAGGAAGCAAGTAATAAAACCATTTTGGTAATGTTTTTATCCATTGGCATGAAGTAGGAGCTTTTTAGCAGTAACTTGTTACAGAGTTGTAGAAAAAGTCCTGTGAATGGAACACATCAGATTTTTTTTTCGGGGAACCTCATAACGTATATTTCAGGTGAAAACGCAACATTGAATTTTGAGTGGAATACCATACTTCTCTACCTGCTATGTGCCTAGTACGTGTAGAGAAAGTACAAATCTGATATGTTCCCTTCACATGACATCCCCCACATTGCGGAAATAAATTATTGTTATTTATTTACTTAAAGGCAATCGAGATAAATATTAGCAGAAATTGTCTTCATTACTTGCTTCCTTGTGAGCAGAAGATAAATAAGGGAATACAGAGGCTAAAACGATTTTAAAAACTGGTTGCCATGTGGTTGAAATCCATTTCTATGCATGACCAGGTGTTTACTGTTACCGTGTGAGAAAAGTTAAGTATTTCCAATCTGAAACAAATAAGGAATAGCTCAGAAATGGTCAACTCCACGAAAAAAAAAAACGCGTATGACGTAAATTGTGTGTATTAACGAGATCTACTTTTTTTTTATAATAAGATTTTGTCTATCTCTTATGGTTTACTAGTTACACAAAATTGAGCAAAGATCATCCAGAATAAAGAGGTCTTTAAAGATTTTCCCCAGAAAATTCAATACATTTTATTTGCCATGTAAATATCTTAAACATGAGCGATATTAATCAACATCGTTAGAGCCATTTTTGAGAAAATAAGTTTTCACAATTTTTTCCATGTAAAGGGTAGTTTGGATTGGGGGGATATTTCTCAAAATGTTTGTGTCTTATCCCAGGTAGATACTAAATAGTTTGGTATTTTTGCGACTTTTCGGACCTTTTTCTAAAAATTCCTTTTTTTGATACGGGGGATCCTAAAACCGGCATTTTCGGTGAAATCTCGGTATCGATTTTTTGGATGAAATACAATAAATACCTTCTCTACACACTATATACATAAAGTACAAACTTGATAGCCTTGGCTTAATGTTTTGTCAATTTTTCATTTGGACAGGGTTACTATCTCTGTGCCGGCGATGAAGAATTATTCTTCGTGTTGTATATTTTTGGAAGTTACTTCACCCATCTCGGGAGTAATGGCTTTCTACCCACCTGTGTTACCAGATTTCTTGCCAGATAAGTAGCTAGGTATGCAAATTATAAATTGTACGTTTGGCAACGCTGGTGCAGTGACCACAAGAAGTCAAATACTGGGCGGAGTAGCTTGGCACATGCCCCATCGTGCTGAGGTCAAGATCAGTACGTGATTGCTCCCCTAGGTGGCCTGGCAGCTTGATGCATAGGGTGATTTTTATTTTACCTTTCTTGTTCGCTCAAATCTGTTCCTCTGAGTGCCGCAATTAACCTTAATATCCATTCAAACAACCTGGGGTCACAAAGTAATCAACGTTTATAGTATTTATTCAAAGTAACATAGTGGAGTTACCTCTTTGACCACTGTTATATATTAAGGGTGATCGAGTAATGAGGTAATTACATTTTACATGAATTCCATGGAAAATAACCTTTTATTTCTTTACTTTTTCTACACGTAATATGTACATAGTGTACCGAGATCTCACCAGAAATACATTTTAAGATCCCCTGAATAAATAAAAAAAAAAATTAGAAAAAGTTCAGTGTGTGTCCGCGAACACGATAACTCAAAAAAAAAAGTCGGTAAAATACCAAAGTATTTAAGTCAAGTACGAGGTACGTCCAGAAAGTAAGTTCCGTTTGGTAATAAAATTAAATTGTGTACAGATACAGAATAATTATTTTTGCACAACATTCTACAACTCTTAAATTACTTTTCCACATAACTGCCGAAATTTTGCAGGCCTTTGTCATAGCGTGACACAAGTTTTTGTATACCTTTTTCATAGAAGCTTGCCGCCTGTGTCTTCAAAAAGTTGGAAACATTTTCTTTCAGCTCTTCGTCATTGTTGAAGTGTTGACCGCCAAGGAAAGACTTGAGATGTAAGAACAGATGAAAGTCGCTAGGAGCGAGGTCAGGGCTGTATGGAGGATGGTCAAATAAGTCCCAGCCAAATCCCTGTAGGAGGTTTTTCGTCACATTTGCATGTGTGATCGTGCGTTGTCGTGAAGAAAAACAACACCTTTTGACAGCAATCCTCGGCGCTTATTCTGTATTGTGCGGCGCAATTTCCTAAGTGTCTTGCAATAAACATCTGCTTTGATTGTTTGACCACGCGGTAAGAAATCAATGAGTAAGTTGCCTTTCCAGTCCCAGAACACTGGGCACATCATTTTTTGAGGTGTCATGATTTGTTTCGGCTTAACCTTTGCTGCGGATGAAGTGTGCCTACATTCCATTGATTGCTGCTTACTTTCAGGGGTGTCGTAAGAAACCCAAGTCTCATCTCCTGTGACTATCTGTGTCGGAAATTCTTCTCCGTCTTCATCATAACGGGTTAAAAACTGAAGTGCACTACGCATCCGTTTTGTTTTGTGTTGCTCAGTAAGAATCTTTGCTACCCAACGTGAGCAAAGTTTACGAAATTTCAGTTTTTCGGTAACAATTTCATGAATTAGTGATCGTGAGATTTGGGGAAATTCCATAGCGAGAGCACTAATTGTAAACTTGCGGTTTTCCTGGATCTTGTCATCAATCGCGTGAACCAGTTCTTCTGTAACCAAAGATGGACGCCCACTTCGTTCTTCATCGTGCACCTCACTACGTCTTTCATTGAACTGTCGGACCTATCTTCTCACCATTGAATCACTCATCGCATTTTGTCCGTAAACTTCGCAAATTTGCCGATAGATTTCAATTGGTTTCACTTTCCTAGCATTCAGAAAACGAATCACAGATCTGATTTCACAAACGGCGGGATTTTCAATAAACACCGACATTGTAAACAAGCACAACAAAGCGTACGTGGCTGACAGCGATCTCAAAATGGCGCACGTATCTTCTCCTTGATACAGAGCGTCTACCGCGCATGTGCGGAACTGCGATCGCAGCGCTGCAACAGAGATAAATTGAAGCGGAACTTACTTTCTGGACGTACCTCGTATCTTCTATGGATGCGACATTTACTCTTTACATGGAAAAATGTTCGAAAAGTTTTATTTCGAAAATGGGTCTAACGATTTTGATTAAAGTAAGGTAATATTATAGATATCTAAATGGCAAATAAAATGAGTATCTTGAACTTTCTGGGAATAGCCTCTGTATTCTGGATGAATTTTGCTAAATTTTGCACAGCTGATAAACCGTAAAAGATGCACAAAAATAGTAATCTCGTTAAAATACAGAATTTATGTTATATATGTGGTGTTTTTAATATATTTTATTTATTGTAGAGCTGGTCCTTTCTGATATATTGTTTGTTATTGGTTTCTGTGTTAAAATACTTACTAATACTTTTCTCATATGGGAATTTGTCAACTTATGAACCATACAAATAAAGGAACTTCAGTCATATAGCAACCAGCTTTTAAAAGATTTGACTATCGCTTTAGCCTATGGTAGTTCCTTATTTTTTTCTGCTTACAAGTTAACAAGTAATAAGGCAATTTCTGTTATTTTTTTCTTGATTAGCATGAAGTAGTAGAATAAGCTTTTTAACGATTTGTTGCAGAGATGTAGAGAAAGTCATATGAATGGAACACATGAGGTTTTTATTTTACCTTTCGCTCAAATCTGCTTTTCAGTGCCGCAATTAACCTTATTATACATTCAAACAGCCTGGGGTCATAAAACAATCAACTTGTATTCAAAGTAAGATCGGAGTAAGATACTGGCGTTACAACCGGACATTTACATACCTCTTTGATTACTGTTATATTATGGTTGATCATGTAATGAGGTAAATTACATTTTACATGAATTCCATAGGGAAAACGTACCTTTTAATTCTTTACCTTCTCTACACATATTAGATACATAGTGTATAGAGAAAGTATTGATTTCACCCAAAATTCAATACCGAAATTTCACCGGGAATACACATTTTGAGACCACCTGAATCGAAAAAAAACATGTTTAGAAAAAGATGAATACATGTGTGCGTGTGTGTCTCTGGACAGCATAGCTCAAAAACGAAAAATCCGTTGAATACCAAACTTGGTATTGAAATTTAGTATCTCCAAGGATGCGATACGAAGATTTTCAAGAAAATGCCCCACCCCAAACTACCCTTTATATGGAAAAATGTTCGAAATTTTAATTTTTCAAAAATGTCTCTATTTTGATTAAAATATTGTATATTATGGATATTTACCTTACAAATAAAATGAGTATCTTGAATTTTCAGGGAATAGCCTCTGTATGAATTTTGTAAACCTAGTAAGCCATAAGAGATAGACAAAAACTTGCTGCACAAAAACTGTAGATCTTGTTAAAACACGCAATTTATCATACAACTTTTTTATTATAATTTCTATTTTTCTAAGAGCTGACTGTTTCTGAGGTATTCCTTGTTATTGGTTTCAGTTTTAAAACTCTTATACTTTTTCTTGCGTCAACCCCTGGTCATACAAACAAAGGAATTTCAATATCACCTAGCAACCAGCTTTTAAATGATTTGATTGTCGCTTTAGCCTAGTATATTCCTTTATTTCTCTTCTACTTACAAGGAAGCAAGCAATAAGACTATTTCTGCTAATTTGCATACAGTAGATACAGGAATAAGCTTTTTAACAATAGTTTGTTATAGAGAGTCATTTGAATGGAACACATCAGATTTGTTTACCTTTCTTATCGCTCAAATCTGTTCCTCAGAGTGCCACAATTAACCTTATTATCCATTCAAACAACCTGGGGTCACAAAATAATCATTCAAAGTAACATCGGAGTACATGTTGAAATTACAGCTGAACATTTATATAGATACTCTTTGAATATATTACGGATGACCGAGTAATGAGGTAATTACATTTTACATGAATTCCACAGAAATAAGTACCTTTAATTTTTTTAATTTCTGTACACGTACTATGTAAATGGTGTATAGAGAAGGTAATGTATTCCACTCAAAAATTCGTAACGAGATTTCACGGGGAAAACATATTTTGAGACCCCTTGTGTGTAAAAAAAAAAGCATTTTTAGAAATGTGTGTGTGAACAAGAAAATCCCCCAACCCCAAAATATTCTTTACATAGAAAAATGTTCGAAAATTTTGATTTTCTCAAAAATGACTAGCGATTTTGATTAAAATATCGTATATTGTAGACGTTTACCTGAAAAATAAAATGAGTACCTCGAATTTTCTGGCAATAGCCTCTGAAGACCTCTGTATTCTGGATGAATTTTGCATAAACCGTAAGAGATAGACAAAAACTTACTGCATAAAAAATATAGATCTTGCTCAAACACACAATTTATGTCATTTCCGTTGGTTTTTTTTTTTTTTTTTTATGCTGATCGTTTCTGAGTTATTCCTTGTTACCGGTTTCAGCTTTAAAATACTTATATTTTTTCATACGGAATTAGTCAAGTCCTGACTATACAAATGAATTTCAATATCACATAGCAACCAGTTTGACTATCGCTTTAGCCTACTATACTCCCTTATTTCCCTTTTACTTAAGTAATAAGACCACGTCTGCTAATATTACCCCGATTAGCATGAAGTAGATAGATGAATAAGCTATTTAAAATCAATAATTTGTTACAGGCATGTAGAGAAAGTCATGTGAATGGAGTACAAAAGATTTTTATTATATTCGTAATATTGTATTAACACCTTACCAGAGTATGTATTTCACTGTTAGAAAAAGCTTAAAATTTCAGTGCCACAGCCGGGATTTAAACAAGGTTCTCCCGCTATCTATGCGGATGCTCGGAGCTAAATCCGGACCGTGGCAATGCATTTATCAGCTGGTTGTAACAGTAAAAAGCATACCTTTGGTAGAGGTATATAACAATATTACCAATATAAAGTAGAAAAACTGCATTTATTACACCAACAAATAACACTTTATTTCTTCTGCCGATTACAAATGAAAATATGTTAACCAGCAAATGGCTTTATTCGATGCTTTCGCAACAATTCTGCCGTATAGTTAGTTTCCTTTCGACGCCCGCTGTGGCTACGAATATCCCGTCGAAACTCACTCAATTGCTGCACACTAAACATTCCCAGTTGAAACTGAACCCTGAATTCTCTATGGGGCTCGATCCTCATTTTTATACCTGTCGATCACGTGGCAAGAAACTTCCAGAAGCAGTCGTTCGTGCAAACCACTGCAGGGTCACAAACTGTGTCAGATGCAGCTTCGATGCCAAAGAACTCGTCGACGGCACACGTATCCACTCACGCAGTGAGTGCAACGGTAATGGCAATGCACGGCAACAGTCAACTATGACTTCCGAAGCAAGCCGCGCACCCACGAGCTGCAATTTCATAAAGATGGTAAGTAAAGCCTTTAAAAGTATTTTTGAATATGTTATGTGGCTTCATCCGCGCCTTTCTTTGATAGCGAACAACGCGCAGGTAGTTCGTATTTTTTTACTTACTCGTTAGATCTTCAGATCTTACTCCACTGCTTAGAAAACGTATGACAGAACGTTGTTCTTCGTTGGTGCATGTAGGAAGCGGAGCAGCCATTTTCAACGGTATTGTGGCAGCGAGTGGCGCCGTGGCCTGGTGATAGTGTCGCACGCCCTTACTAAGGCGCTTGTGGGCTTTGTGGCGGATAAAGCGGCGTCTGGGCGGGTTCTCTCTGGTTTCTCAAGCCATTCATTACAACAATCACTCCATCATCACCTTTCCTTTCATCCATTCCGCTTTCATTTTATATATTCCTCTTCCTTACTGTCACTCTTGGTCAAGGGCGGAGCCTCCGTTCTGATTCAACGTCCGTCTGCTCCTCGACAGCCTTCTGGTCTTATCATTCGCATATAAGTGCTACAAACGAGGAGGTGTAAACGAAGTATTGTGGTAGCGTTTCGCTTTTTTTCAGTACCTATATTGCCACCTGTTGAGCACTCTTTAAAGTATTGGCAACCGTATTACATAACAATGGCGCGAATATTCGAATTCTTATTACATGTTTAAGGTTTTTATTTGATTGTCCCCATAAATTTATTGAATTTTATATAACTTTTACTTTCAGGTATTGCATTCCACCCAAAATTCGATATTTCAGCGGAAATAGACGTTTTAGGGTCCCCTGTATCCAAAAAAAAAAAAAAAGTATTTTCACAAAAAGGTCCGTGTTTGTGTGTCTGTGAGCACGATAACTCAAAAATGAAAAGTCGGTAAAATACCAAACTTGGTATTTAAGTATCTTCCAGGGATGCGATACTAAGATTTTGAGGAAAATCCCCCACCCCAAACTACCCTTCACATGGAAAAAGTTTCGAAAATTTTGGATTTTTTTAAAAATGGCTCTAACGATTTTGATTAAAATCTATTATATTTAAGATATTTACATGCCAAATAAAAAGTAATAGCCTCTAAAGACCTTTATTCTAATAATTTTTATTGAATTTTGCATAACTGGTAAACCGTAAGAGATAGACAAAAACTTACTCACAAAACATTTAATCACAATAAAACACACAATTTATGTCAAATACATTTTTTTCGTGTAGTTGATCGTTTTTGAGATATTTCTTGTTATTGGTTTCAGCTTTAAAAACGTATACTCTTCTCATACAGGAATTTGTCAACTCCTGTCCATACAAAGGAACTTCGGTCACATAACAACCAGCTTTTGATTATCACTTTAACCTATGGTACTCCCTTATTTCACTTCTACTTACAAGGAAGCAAGTAATAAGACTATTTCTGCTAATTTTTCTCAATTAGCATGAAGTAAATAGAAGCATAAGCTTTTTAACAATAATTTGTTGCAGAGATGTAGAGAAAGTCATCAGATGTTTATATGTTGGGCAGCCATCGGAGACGAACAGACATTTTTTACAGGAAAAATATGAAGTACATTAAAATCCACAATTACACAATTTCACAGCGTTATCAGTTTCAGAAATATTTCTACTGTTTGTTTATATGTTCCTAAGCACGAGTACGTCATGCGGCGGAACAGTTTTTGTAAGTTTGCAGTTTACTTTTTTATTTCTTTATCATTAGTTCGTAACTATGCTCATCATACACGTTTCTTTGCATGTTTGGCATGACCATACTTTTAAAACTTCAAAGGAAAGAAAACCTATTAATGATATACGAGGTACGTCCGGTATGTAAGTTCCGTTTGGTAATAAAATTAAATTGTGTATAGATACAGAATAATTATTTATTGCACAAAATTCTACAACTCTTAAACTATTTTTCCACATAACTGCCGAAATTTTGCAGGCATTGGTCATAGCGTGGCACAAGTTTTTGTATACCTTCTTCATAGAAGTTTGCCGCCTGTGTCTTCAAAAAGTTGGAAACATTTTCTTTCAGCTCTTCGTCGTTGTTGAAGTGTTGACAGCCAAGGAAAGACTTGAGATGTAAGGACAGATGAAAGTCGCTAGGAGCGAGGTAAGGGCTGTACGGAGGATGGTCAAACACGTCCCAGCCAAATCCCTGTAGGAGGTTTTTCGTCACATTTGCAGTGTGTGGTCGTGCGTTCACTGCATCCTTCATTGAACTGTCGGACCCATCTTCTCACCATTGAATCACTCATCGCATTTTGTCCGTAAACTTCGCAAATTTGCCGATAAATTTCAATTGGTTTCACTTTCCTAGCATTCAGAAAACGAATCACAGATCTGATTTCACAAGCGGCGGGATTTTCAATCAACACCGACATTGTAAACAAGCACAACAAAGCGTATGTGGCTGACAGCGATCTCAAAATGGCGCACGTTTCTTCTCCTTGATACAGAGCGTCTACCGCGCATGTGCGGAACTGCGATCGCAGCGCTGCAGCGGAGATACATTGAAACGGAACTTACTTTCTGGACGTACCTCGTACAAAACTAAATATTTAATGAATCCTTTCGTATTTTATATTTAGAGAAAGTAAAACGAATGCTTAATTTGAAATAATTTCTATTTATGAATCATCGTGAATGACGTAATAACATGGATAGAAGATTCATTTTTATATGCATAACAAATGCGTGCGTGTGTCTGTCTGTCTGTCTGTCTGTCTGTCTGTCTGTGTGTGTGCGCGTGCGTGTGGAGAAAGCTGAGTGTCACTTCAGAGTCGTAATGTTAGAATCGTGAATCATAAACGCTATCACATCACATACAGATAATATTTTGGACAAGAAATTTTCATTAGCAAAATAATAAACAAACTGTTGTTGGTTAGTAACTATGACACGACTCTTTTCCTGTTATTTATTTTTAACCTCTTTTAAACATATCAATATAACATGTTTTTGCTATCAGTATTGTTTTAACACGATATTCATCAGAAATAGCAATACCATGATATATCAGTGAGCTAATACTAGTTGGAAAGTTAATGTAGAGAATCATTCAAACAGAATAAAGCACGAAGATATAATACCACTAATCATTTCAAAGTATAGTGCTTATACTCTGGGGCATTCAAACAAAAATATTGAATCTACATTGTTATTTTTGTCCTTATCTTAAGCTTACGTAGTATTATAACATTCAATAAGAGTGGAAATGACCTCAGAACTCGCTATAGACGATTCAAAATGTACAGTTTATTCATCACACCAATCGATATCTAAATTTAAGTACATTTTGAGAAAAAAATAAAAATTAATACGAAATGGCTTGACGCGTAAAGGTGATGGAAAATAGCAGAATTCCAAAAGTGTTAATTGAGTGGAAAGTCGAGAGAAGAAAGGAAAGGAAATCCTAGCGAACAATGGATGTAGAAGAAATATTTCTTTCGGGTGAAGGCCAACAATAGTATTGTTAAAAATCCTAATAAAAATTTACGAGAGTTTGTCGATGTAAACTTGCCCTTTAAACTGGTAGGTAATGGCAGACACGTTACCCTCATAGACAGAAAGTAAACCATTGTTCACAAAAGAGGGAAAATGTTCATCTCTAACTAAATTTGATATTAATCCCACATATGCGCACACATACAGTTTTTCTAAAATGTGTGCATTTAGGGGCTTCAAAATGTTTGTCATCAGATACATATCCAAATATAACATTTGGATCGATTGTAAGCTCTCTACTTTGGCTGAGCTGCAGACAAGATAATAGAAGGCAGATGTTAAATGCGTATTATATAGTTGAGCTCTTTTATCTTTATAGCAGGGCAGATTATTCTTATATGTGCCATACATGAAAACAAGCTTATCGGTTGAAATAGTCCTCTGAATGAAGCTGTGGCGCCATCTCCTTTGAGCGCAGAGTTCGTATGCATGTGACGAAATTTACTAAGTTCTCAAATTGTAACAGAAACATTAGACTTGATTGTTTTAATGTTCATAGTATTTCAGATCACTCAAAGTCTGGAAAAATGCCCTTTTAGCGTTTTGAAAGTTCACAGACTCCAATATAAATAGCTTGGCAAGTACGCATATAACGATCCCTTTGAGTCATATTTTACATGGGATTATTCTGGCTTCCAGATTTAACATGACTCTTTTAAAGCGTCGTTCTTCTTCATTTACGATGCAGATTTCCGCCATTTCTCCGGGCGCACTTCAGCCTGGGACGTATTGTGCTATCTGTATCGTTTAGAGCCATTCCATTATACCTGCATCCCTTAAAAAGGAGTGCAGCCTTGCAATGGATATGGATGATGCTTCTTTTGGTTCTATGAACATTTTCCCAAAAGCTTTGTATCTCTTGCAAGCCGAAGCTTCGCAGGAGCATAAAATGTGCTGGGCTGTTTGTCTCCTTCCTGCAAAATAAAATGTGGTTAAAGCTACCATTAACTTTATTTTCAACGCGTATAGGAAAAACTACACATATTGACCTCGTGTCACAAATTGGTGCACTTGAGTTATAGGACTCTAAGCTATCTTAAGGTCCATTCACATTGAAAATTAACTGTAGACGCTCCGGCTTAGATTATAGATGCAGAATTAAATGCACCACGACTATTCTCAATGACAAACATAAGCGTAGACAATAACCAATCAGAAATTAAAACATGTGAACTGCGCCATGCGAATGAATAGCAAACTAAAATGACTCACAGAGACGGGAGTGTGGCAGCATTCGTGTACATGCAAACTGAGCAGCCAATTTACTTGGTGTTCAATATTTTAAAGAGCAGTTGTCCCGTCATAGACCTTAGTGAATTCATCCCCTTATTCAAAGACGAAATAACAGAGATTTTAATAATCTACTAAGTGAAGCCATTTTAATATCACATCGATCAGTGTTCTCATTGGTTGATTCCTACGTTGAATGTTAACTTTGACGCAAAAGCTTGGCGTTTGCAAGCTTTTACGTTAACGTACTACGGTTATGTCTACGTCAGTGTCAATGTAAGCATCGTGAATGAGCCTATACATATATTGGCTGCAAACCTCTGTGTCTACTTTACGTCTGCGGCTAATTTTCGATGTGAATGGCCCTTTACACTTTCAAAAACGCTTCTAATCATGTTTTCAATCTGGACAAAAGTTGCGCACTTACGCTTAGATCCCAACGAAAATCGCAGTTGACTCCGAGTTTCAAAAATATCTTAAACGGTTTTCACTGTTGTAACCTACAGAAATCACAAATTGGACATGATCCTTATGTTTTTGCATCACTACGATGGATGCGGTTGATTGATTTATTCATATGGAGACGTTTAATGGTTCAAAACATCGGTATGAATAGCTTCATTTCCATATTACATCTAAACTCTGAGCAATGTCCTGGAGATGTTCTTCGTTGGAGGCATCTCTGTACCCTCATGCTGATTGCCGTATTGCCCCTGAGAGCATTCTTAGGTTCTGTGAGGTTGGAACTTCGTGGAAGTCAAACAAAAGAAGCTTGATCACGTTTAGGTCCTTCTCCAATCCACCGGTTGGGTGTTTGTGGAACATCATTTCTGCATTTTGTGGAACATCAACAATGTAAATGTTTGATGAAAATTAAGATTGAAAGTTTCTAAGAAGCAGACGATATAGTATGGCACAATAACTAAAATATGAATTCTGATTATAAATATAACTCCATGGCATGACAGCTCACAAGGAACCTTGGCCTACCGTCCCCCATCTCGGTCCATGACAGACGTCATGGATGGGGTGCAGTATTGGAGGATGAGACGTGGTCAGCGCCTCGAATCCCTCCCGGCCGGTTAATGCGGTCCTCATGACCTGGAGCCGCTATTTCTCCATCAAGTAGCTCCTCGATCGGCCCCCCAGAGACCTCACGAGGCTGAGTGCACCCCGGTCCAGGTCTCACAGCGGGGGGAAAATCCCCACGCCGGTACTGGGAATCGAACCCAGGTCTCCCGCTTGGTAAGCAGCTGCGCTATCACCGCGCTAAGGAGACGACCATGAATTCTGATTGCTTCATAAAAACAAAAGAAAGTTATAATAATGAAAAATAATATATTCAGACAAAACTTAGATTATCAAATATAGGTATGGAGTTTTAATAATCTAAACGAGAAGAACAAACAAAAGCAATGTTGTAGGGCGTGGCGAAAAATATACGGCCCTACAATTTCCAAATTTTAGTTTCTTCCTACTGTTCGATTCCTAGTGTAGAAATAATGCGCCGATATTGGAACGAAATATTGTTCAAATTTATAACGTAGGACATGACAAAAATATTACGTTACGTTTATCATCGAAAACTTACCTCACGAGCCCAAGTGTTGCTCACAGTGAGTTACCCGGTTAACGTTTTTTCCCTTTTCCTGGGAAGACGAATGTCTTGTAACTTTTACCTCCATGGACCCCGAGGTCCAGTTCATTCATTGTCCGATGTGACCAACCAGGACAAAGCGCTAAGCTAAAAAAGGCTAAAAGTTAAGCTAAACAAAAATCTTTTCTCAACTATAATATTAATCACATTGCACTCGGTTAAAAAAAAAAATCTGATGTGTTCCATTCACATGACTTTGTCTATCTATTCTCAAACTGCTCTTACAAAAGGAGATTATTCTTTTATCTACATAATGTTAATAAAGATAAACAAATGTAAGCAATGCCATATATATTATTATTTAGTTTCTTATAAGTAAAAAGCAAACAAGAGAATACACTAAGCTAAAGCGACAGTAAAACCTTTTAAAGGTTGTCGCTATGCGATTGTCATGAAATTCGGTTCTCTTCCCATGGCCATGAGTAAAACAAAAGAGAGATGAAACGTATTAGATCTTTCCCTTTGAGAAAAGTGTTAAGTATTTTAAAATTTAAATTAATAACAAAGGATATCTCTGAAATAGTTAATTATAAGGGGGCAAAAAAAAAAACAAAAAAAAACTGCATATGTTATAAATTGTGTGTTCTTTACGAGATCTCCATTTTTTGTGTAGTAAGTTTACTAGTTATGCAAAGCTATCCAGAATGTAGAGGTATTCAGAGGCTATTCCCAGAAAATTCAAAATATTCATTTTATTTACCATTTAAACATCTTTAATATATGTAGAACATTTCAATCAAAGTCATTAAGAAGCATTTTTTTTTAAAGAAAATTTAACATTCCGGAAAATGTTCGATGTAAAGGGTAGTTGGGTGGGAGGATTTTCTTGAAAATTTTTGTGTCGCATTCTTGAAAGATACAGTATTTTCGTTTTGAATTGCCTTCTTTCTCTCTCTCTCTCTCTCTCTCTCTCTCTCACACACACACACACACACACACACACACACACACACACGGGGCCGCGTCGTGGCCCAGGTTCGATCTCAAGTGACCCAGTAATATACAGAAAAACAAGGTAAAACAAGAAAAAGGTAAATTAAAGTAGGGTATACAGTGCCGGAGTCCTGATCAGACTCCGGTACCATATTTTATAAAAAAAAAAAAAAAAAAAGTGACCGCATGTGGGATATGTGGTGGACAAAGCGACGCAGGAGCGGATTTTCTCCGGATTCCCCCGTCATCGCATTCCACCGGTGCTCCATCGTCATTCCATGTATCATCAGTGTCATCGCCATTTGTAGTAAAAGCGGGTGTTAAACACTATAAAAAAAACACTCGCACCACTGTTTTTTTTATAAAATGTCTCAAAAGTGTATATTTGATGAAATCTTGCTATAGATTTTTTTGGAATACAATACCTTCTCTTCCTACTATGCTCATTGTACATGCGTGATAGTGAAAGTAAAATATCCTTAACTCATTTAATTGTTTTCCAGACCGGCCGTGTGCAGGACAAAAGTTGGATGTGTGGTCACAGAAAGATTCAACCCCGGCCATGGTATTAAACTTTTCTGTGCGACTCTGCCTTATTAACTTATTTTGAACCCCTTAAATATAAAACTGCACCGTCACTATAGTAAATCGGGGAAAATTATAGACTATTTTCGAGATGGAATCCATATTCCAATTTTCAACCCATTACGTAGAAATCTGCATCATTTGATCGATCCGGGAACCAATGCATTTCATTTCGTCGAAAATAAAAGTCTTCTCACGACTATCAGGAATTATGCCGTCATCATTTTAAACCTTTTACTCGCTGCATCCATTAAACCCTTGGTATGAAAGCTGTGTACCTAAAATTCATTCACAATTTAAAGTAATTTGGTTTATGAGTTGTTAGGATCGATCTTAAGCCTCCTTGCTATCATCAGTGTTGCTCATAGCTTCCACATCATCGATGACCTCAAAAAGTTGAAAATTAATGTTATGATAAACTACCCTACAAATTTCAAAAACTTCTACTAACCGTACCGGGTGGTCCAACAGCGCCGTATCTCACGTTGGCAGATAACCCTTCGTGCGTTGTAAAATTGCAGAACTCAAGGGAGTAAATCCAAGTGGCTTCGCTCAGTGGCGTTGTAAAAGAGAAAGCGGCCTTCGTTCTTTTTCTCTTGCAAAAGGAGGTGAAAGTGGTGGTAGATCTCCTAATGCATTGTTGGAAATTTTAATCCAATGATTAATTATGTTAGTTAATGTGTTTGTCGTAAAGGTTCTTTATAAATATTAATGATTTTATCTACTAACACAAGAAACAAATCAAATATTACATAAAGGTAAGCATAAAAACAAACATCAAATTCATATCAGTGTAAATGGTGAAAGAATCGCGCTCATTCAGAGACTTGTACTAGAGTCCATGATACACAAAACCAGTGTAAACATGTGTAGAAAGTTAGTATGATTTCCACTTCAATTACAGAGCCAGTATTTTTTTTAGAAATAGTCACCTTATAGATTCACAAGTAATTAAAAACTTATTTCACCTATCAGTATCCGTCAAAACTTGTTTTGAAATTTTGTAATACACTGTTCTTATTTAACCCCATGTAGGGTTAAATCAAAACATAAGGTGCCGCAACAAAAACCCATGCATGAGACCACATAGTATACAACTATCAAAATATTCTGGACCTTATTTTCAGGCATATGGTTCCTAGACTTTTTGCCGAGCTAGATGGTTTGATGGTAACGTATGATACTCGAATTTGGGAGGTCCCGTTTTGATTCCCGTTGAACCGCTCACTCTGATCCTTTTTTTCGCAGTTTTTTCCTGGTTTTCTGTCTCCTCCTGACATTTCATTTCCTTGTCGTGTTTCAGGGTCTGAGGATCATGCAAGTGGCGGCATGGCGAGGTTGCTTTGATAACTCTTTAAATAGCAACAGGTTCTACCAAAACTTGAACAACCATTGATATTTAAAACTATATTCCTGGAACCTGTACCGTTATATATTGTTATACAGTTAGAACCTGTTGCTTCAAACTTACCTATAGATTATTTTAATACTTGTTTAGACCTTCTTTGGCTTTGAAATACATATTTTACTTTGGACATATTATTCATAAAATTACTACACTCTTACACAGTAGGTAATATTGTTCCAAGGTGCAAGGTGCCTCTCGAGTTTTTGTCTGTGCGACACGTTTTACTTCTCTCCAGTTGAGATTCAATATCTCTGTATGCCTTAGAGCTCACCATTACAATATTGTGTTCATAAACCTTTCTTGTGCATGTGCGTTTCTCCTCAGGAAAAAAAAAAAACTATTAATATTCAGTGTATTTACATGCCCACACCTCAATAAAAGATTAAAAAATGATAATACTTCTCAATTATTTAAAAAGTGCAAGAATTTCACAACCTATGCATAAATGACAACTTTTACACAATCCTTTTATAAAAATGTAAAAACCAAATCCTATCTTTTCATTAGTAAAACTAAAAATTAAATCATCCTTCAGAATTGAAAGAACTGAAAGAACTTAGTCATCACCAGACTAAGCAGTGAAAAGAAACGAGCCAGCATCCTCAGCAATAAAAACTCTATACCAGAATTACCTCAAAGTGAAACTGTTGCAACATTCCGAAAAATAACACAACATGATTGTCTAGCACACCATCTAGAGAGGATGAAAATTCTTAACTCACCAAACAGTATGCTGTGTCGAGAAAATGCCATTCAAAACTGGGAACATCTTAGTACATGCTCTGCTCTTCAGCAATTTTGGGACAAATCAAATGGACAACTGTATTGGGAAGCCAGAAGGCCAATGACAGTTCTTCAACATCCTGATTATTAGATTAAATAAATATATTTATTAAAATGTACTTCTCTGTAAACGAATTCGTCAGCCGCTACGAGGGCCGTTTTTTTTCAACCTCGTATAGGCTTTAAATAAAAGACAAGTTCATAGAAAACAATTATTTTATTAGTAAAAGTTTTGTACTCTTATGGTTACTTTTCAACATAATTACCGAAAAGATTGAGGCATTTATCGTACCTGTGCACAAGATTTGCAATACCCGCTTCAAAAAATGTTGCCGCTAATGATTTCAAATGAGCATTGACGTTGTTTTGAAGATCTTCGTTGGTTTGAAAGTGCTGCCCTCCTAGCCACGTCTCCAGTTCAGGGAAAAGGTGAAAGTCGCTGGGTGCCAGGTCTGGACTGTACGGCGCATGATCGAAAATGTCCAATTGAAATTGCTCAAGGAGCCAATGGGTTGTGCCAGCAGTGTGTGGACGAGCGTTGTCATGGATCAACACAATTCCTGAAGTCAGCATTCCTCTTCGTTTGTTTTGAATGGCTCTCCGTAAACGTCGTAAAGTACGAAGGTCTTCAAAACTACGTCAATGCTATTTGAAATCATTGGCGGCAACAGGTTTTGAAGCGGGTATTGCAAAGCTTGCGTACAGGTACGATAAATGTCTCAATCTTTTCGGTGATTATGTTGAAAAGTAACCGTAAGTGTACAAAACGTTTAGTAATAAAATAATTGTTTTCTATGAACTTATCTTTTATTTATAGCCTATCGGAGGTTGAAAAAAAAGGCCCCCGTAGTTTATGGACAAAATGCACTTCGTTGAAATACGTAGGTGTTCTTAAACTTTTTTTTTTTTTTTCATTTATATAGCCCCCTTTAACATCTAAGGTCATATCGGGGGCTTTGCACTTGAAACAACTCGTAAGTAGGTTTAAATCATTTTTTTTACTTAAAGCACACACACATTCACTCTCACTTACATACTTCCAGACTCTGTGGGGGATAAGGAGTAATTCTGGCTATAGAAAAATTCCCCGCCGTAGCCGGGAATCGAACCCAGGACCTCCGGGTGAGAAGTCAACTCACTGACCACGGAGGCAGTCTCTTAAACTTTTGTTAGGCACTGTATAAATTAGTATGGCACTATCTCTTGTACAAGAAATATCTGTGTCTGCACAGGGCTCTATAGAATCCTTCTGTGAAGCAATGAATAACAGCTTTAGCAGGAACAGAATTTCACCCATCGTGTGAAACACCCCAATCTCGACATCGCCGAATTAAGCTCTTAAACATGGAAAGCCAGTTAAGGAAGCTGAATTACACCCTTGTGAGACAAAGTAGCAACAGTAACCACAAAGACCTTAATGAGCAACAATCGTTGAGCGTTTGAATAAAGGAAGTGCGTATTTACCGTTGCCGTTGTTTATGTTTATCTCAGTTACTACAGGCAGCGCCCAAAATCACCGAACACACAGGCAGCCCAACTCACAATCAACGGTATGTAGCTGTTTCTAAATGACCACTTTCCTCTTCGTCCCCGCATATATCCATTAACTCAATCCCTTAATGCCTTTTAAAAGGTATGGCACTTTCGAATCTTGGCGACCACTTACAGGCATTTTGCACAAGCAAGATGGCATTTAAATCCTGAGTTGCAGAAGTTTGCAAATTGAAAATAAATCCACTGCCCACTTAATCTGTATTTCTTGTGAATCAAAATAAAAATATTATTTATAATCGTAAAAGTAGATATCGTTAAAACATACAATTTATGCCATACATTTTTTCGTAGAGTTGACCTTTTATGAGATATTTCTGGATATTTGTTTAAATTTTAAAATACTTAAATATTTCTCAAATGAAAATTTGGCATTCCTGTTTCTTTTGTTTTACTCCTGGTCATGCAAAAGAGAACCGAATTTTCATCACCCAGCAACCAGCTTTTACTCATAGATTCCATTTTTTTTAACCTTCATAAAAATGGAATCTATGAGTATAAAAATAGTAAAGTATGTAATAAGTGTTTAATATATATACCTTATTAGAATTAATAAAGAATATTGGAATACATATGTATTTATTCTGACCCTTTTCTATTTCTCGTGTAAGCTATTATACTTTGTATAAATAAAGATGTTAATTTATACGAAGAATGTTAAATAAATCTTATTTAATAAGATCTTAATATAAACAAAATAAAGATACATTATTAAGTTGTTATTATATTATGAGTGCAATTTTTACCTAAAGCTACCAAATTAAAAAAAAATCATAAAAAGTATGATTCATTCCAATGAATAAAAAAGATTTGACTATCGCTTTAGCCTAGTTTATTCCCCTTTTCCCCTCTACTCTCAAGAAACTAAGTAATAACACCAATCTGCTAATGTTTAACTTGATTAGCATCAAGTGCGTAGAAGAATAAACCTTAGTAAAATAGTTGGTTGCAGAATAGGTAGAAAAATCCATGTGAATGGAGCATATCAGAATGGCTATTTGGAATGGCATGTGTATATTTTTCCCCTCAAATGAAGGAACATTCACAATAAATTGTTTTCCTGAAAACATATTGCTTTCAGAATAATCAGCTGGCAAATTTTTCAAACATCGACTATACATATATGGTTATACGAGCATTGTAGTACCGTATATCTATTCACCTTGTGTTAATGTATAGGTGCATATTTTTGCTTAGCAAATTTTCAAATAATGTTTTTTTCCTTTTGCTTCGCGGTAAAAGCTCTCAGAATGAAAGAGAGAATCACTTGCTTTCAGGTTTGTTAAAATGACATACAAGGGAAAACTGTAAACTTGATATTAATAATTTTAACAACTGCAATTAAAGTTAAGAATACATATGCTGCAATTATAATTATATTTATCTTTAAAATTTTTATTTGGTTTTAAAATTTTTCTTTTAAAGATTTAGTTAAGTAAATGCAAAATGGAATATATTGAAAATGCATAAGCCACGAAAAATTGCACAGAGAGTATGTAAATAAGCTCTAATTTTTACCTGTAGTAAGTAATTTTAGGTTTCTTAGTTATATAAAATTCGGTTAGTATCAAAAAGTATTCGTAGAGAATGCAACATATATGTAATTTGTTAATCAAATACCTTAAACATTAGACATTTTATCATATTTCGTAGTCATTTTTAGTAAATGAAGATGAAACATTTCCATATAAAGATGTGTTTAGTTTGGAAGATTTTTCTTGAACATCTAGTGGAAAATAAGAAACTAATGTGTATTTAACTACGCTATCAATGGCCAGGATAATATCAGTGCCTCCAGTATGCCGAAATTTCATCCCAAAGGAGTTCTTTTATGTGCCAGAAGTCTACTGACATGGCCCTGTCGCTTTTAAGCGCAATTAAGCCAACGGTCTGGGCCGGATTTGGACCCGCGAGCTTGAGATCACTTTGGAGAATGCTGAAGTGTATACAAGATGATATTTCATGGACACACACACACACACACACACACACACACAAAATCTGTGTTCCATTCACATGACTTTCTCTACATTTCTGTAAAAATTATTGTTAATAAGCTTCTAATTCATACTAATCGAAATAAGCATTAGCAGAAACGGTCTTATTACTTGCTTTCTTGTAAGTAAAAGGGGAATGAGGGAATACACTAGGCTAAATCGACAGTCAAATGTTTTAAAATGTGGTTGCTTTGGGATTAAAATCCGTTTCTTTGTTTGACCAGGAGTTAACAAATTCCTGTATGAGAAAAGTATTTTAAAACTTATACCAATAACAAGAAATATCTCGTTAACGGTCAACTCAAGAAAAAATGTATATGACAAATTGTCTGTTTTGAGACCATCTACGTTTTTTGTGTAGTAATTTTTTGTTCATATCTTACTGTTTACTTGTTACGCAAAATTCAGAAAAAATCATCCAGAATAAAGAGGTCTTCAGAGGCTATTCCCAGAAAATTCAAAATATACATTTTATTTGTCATGTAAATAGCTTATACACAAGAGATTTTAATCAAAATCGTTAGAGCCATTTTTAAGAAAACCAACATTTTCGAACTTTTTTCCATGTAAAGGACAATTGGGGGTGGAGATTTCCTTGAAAACATTCGTGTCGCATCCTCGGAAAATACTGAACTTAAACATCAAGTTTGGTATTTATCGGACTTTTCGTTTTCGAGCTATGCTGTACACACACATGCGGACATTTTTATTCTTTTATTGATTCAGGGGTCTCAAAACGTGTATTTCTGGTGACATCTCTTAATCGATTTTTTGGGTGTAATACAATACCTTCTCTATGCTATGTGCATAGTACATGTAGAGAAAGTAAAATTGAATCTCTAAATCTGGCCTCACGAATTTGTGCCTCACAAATGTTTGTTTTTGGAAGTTCAGCTTTAGGATTGCTGTCAATGTTTGTGTGTCGTGTAATCGAAGAGTCCATTTGCACTGAAGAGGTGAAGTGCAGACCATTATGTTGTATCATTAACCCTGAATAACAACTGATAAGAGGTGTAAACACCCTTGAGTCACGTTCGAGATCAGCTGATGGCGCAGTGTTCTTTCTGCCCCTCCACGCTGTGACCCAGTATGAAGAGAAGCCTGTTGGCTGATGGTAGCTATCGATTTTCCAACAACTCCCCCCCCCCCCCCCCCCCCCCGTATATATACACCACACCGTTCAACTCGCTTTGGATTTTGTGGCGAGAACACCAGCTGGACTTCAGCTGCTCAACGGGCCATTGTTATCTCAAGATAGAAGTAACTGTTTGGGACAAGAAAGAAGACAACGCCCACCCACCAGCTGCAACGGGCCAAGTGCACTTTTCTTTTGTCAGGCAGGCATTTGACAGCGAGCGGTCTTTGTTTTGACTAACACCAAGATATTGATTTTGCCACGCATGATGGGTCTTTAACGCGGTTTTGATTAGTGTTTGTTGATTTCCTAGTGGATGCCAAACTGTTGACTGAAGGCAAATTGTTGTTTTCAGACTGGTGGTGAAGTGTCAAACGGTAACTGCCATTGTTTGTGACTGTGATGACAAGGGATTGGAAGTGATCAAGGACCCTAAAGGGCTCTCTTTCTGTTCCAGCACTCTAAATGATCTGCTGCTCTTATTTGTAAGTACCAACACATTAATTAATATTTGTGTAGTGTTATAATACTTGTTGAATTATCACTCAAGAGGCAAACGCAGGTCCGCTACGACAGATTACATTTTAAAGTATAGATTTGGTGAACTTTAAATATATTTAGGGATTTATTAAATTAACAGGAACCAAAATATTTCATCAGCTGAATACAGTTGCCGATTTTTACCGGAAGTGACACAAAATCTTAAATGGAAAATACCAATCCTTTGTTTACGTAACTGAGTAGTGTTGAGACATTCCTTTGTGAATAACATAGCATTCATAGAAGAAAACTATTTTAATGACAAAATGGAAACAAAATAACGTACTTACGTGTCATTTTATTTTTAAACTTAAAACTAGACAGACACTCAAATTCCAGTTCATATCTATGTGACCGGCAAAACACTGGTACAACCCAGAAAGATTGGCCGTTGTTTTGGCAGCATCATTCTTTGAAAATGAAAAGTAAAGTATGTTTCAAAGGTCTATGTATTCCATTAATGAAAACTCTTTTTATGCATATGCCACATTGAAGCAGAGAGATATTTGGAAAGGTAGAGTCAGACTGAAAAATGCAATGTCATGTGAACCTCGGATCTCGTCCGGTTGATCTAACCACTGAAGTACCATGGAATCATACCGACAGGACATTACATTCCACAACTAACTTGCGTTTTCCCTGTTAAGCCATACAATGAGTTCTCAAATGGCGACTTGCAATGTCATAAAGTCCCGCCTTCATAGTTTAATCAACTATTAGGTCAATCATTGGGGTATGTCATCTCAAAATAATTTGATATATCCTTGTGTTTTGCCGGGTAAAACGTAGTCAGTTGGGAAATTCAATGGCGCTTTGTTATGGTAGCTTAGTAGATAGATCAATTGGACGGAGACCAGGAAATGAGTGGTTCAAATGCGTTCAGTTTTTCAATCTGACGCTACCTGTCCTACACAGGCTAGTGTGGAAGAAACAATGATAAAGAGAGAGATTTATTTAAGAAGTGGATGACCAAATAGCGAGTGAAGTAATGTTTCTGTGTGGTGGTTTTTCCATTTCAGCTTCTTTCAATAAACAATAACATTTTTTTGGAGATTTATGTTGTCCACGTAATTCACTCTTGACTGTGCCATTTTACTTTCTCTAGCACATAGATACATACAATCTACAAGTAGCCACCCAAAAATTCGATGTCGAGATTTCACCGGAAATATAGGTTTACAGGTCCCTTGAGTTCGAAAAAAATAGTAAAAGGTCGTGTATGTGTGTCCGTGGGCAGCATAGCTCTAAAACGAAAATACCGTTAAATACCAAACTTGGTATTTATGTTTAGTATCTTCCAAGGATACGAAACGAAGAGTTTCAAGAAAATCCGCTATCACAAACTAACCTTTACATGAAACATTTTACTTTTTTTTTTCTAAAAAATGGCTCTAACGATTTTGATTAAAATACAGTATATTAAAGACGTTTACATCACAAATAAAATGTATATTTTGAATAGGAATAACCTCTGGAGGCCTCTTTATTCTGGATGAGTTTTGCAGAATTTTGCTTAACAGTTAAGCCGTAAAAGATAGACAAAAACTTACTACATTAGAACTTGTTAAAACACACAATATATGTTTTTCTTATAGAGTTGGCTGTTTTCGATTGGCTTCAATAACAACTTTTCTCAAATAGGGCTATGCAAATTGAATCGAACGGAACCGAACTTCAATTGTTTCACATAGCAATGAAGTTTTAAAAGGTTTCACTATCGCTTTAGCCTAATGCATTCCCTTATATCCACTCTTTTTACCAGGAAGAAATTAATAAGACCGTCTCTGCCACGCTTATCTCGATTAGCATGCAGTAGATAAAAATAATCTTTTATAAGAATAGTTTGTATATGGAGCAACTAGAGAAAGCTATGTGAATGGAACACATCAGATTTTTTACTTTCTCTATACGCACTATGTACATAGTGTATAGAGAAGGTATTGCACTCCACCAAAAAATTCGATACCGAGATTTCACTGGAAATATATGTTTTAGGGTCCCCTGGATCCAAAAAAAGTATTTTCAGAAAAAGGTCCATGTGTGTGTCCGTGTGTCAGTGTGTCTGTGAACACGGTAACTCAAAAACGAAAAGTCGGTAAAATTCCAAACTTGGTATTTAGATTTAGTATCTTCCAGGGTTGCGACACGAAGATTTTGAGAAAAATCCCCCCACCCCAAACTACCCTTTACATGGAACTTTTTTCGAAAATTTGGATTTTCTAAAAAATGGCTCTAACGTTTTTTATTAAAATATCGTATATTAAAGATATTTACCTGACAAACAAAATGTATATTTTGACTTTTTTGGGGATAGCCTCTGAAGACTACTTTATTCTGAGTGAAATTTTACTGAATTTTGCATAACTGCTAAACCGTAAGAGATAGACCAAAACTTACCACACAAAAAATGTAGAGCTTAAAACACACAATCTATGTTGTATACATTTTTTGCGTGGAGTTGATCGTTTTTGAGATATTCCTTGTTTTTGTTTTCAGGTTCGAAAAACTAAGCTTTTCTCATACAGGAATTTGTCAACTCCTGTCCATACAAACAAAGGAACTTCAGTCACATAGCAACCAGCTTTTGACTATCGCTTTAACCTATGGTACTCCCTTATTTAGCTTCTTCTTACAAGGAAGCAAATAATAAGACTATTTCTGCTAATTGTTTCTCGATTAGCATGAAGTAAATAGAAGCATGAGCTTTTTAAACTAATTTGTGCAGAGATGTAGAGAAAGTCTTGTGAATGGAACACATTTAATTATTTTTCGTAATTGGGCTTCTTGAAATCCATAACTTACCTTCTTTTAAGGTACGTTATCCACCTTATCTTTAAGGTAAGTTAGTGTTTGTCCAAGACTTTCGGATTTCGTCTCGTTTTCAGAAGTACTTACCTTAAAATCACTGACATATTTAGCAGACCGTTATCTTTTGTGGGTTTGGTGTTGATAACGAGGAGGCTAGTTAGTTCTTACCTATTTGTTTTCACCCATTTAGGTTGACAGTTGCATTAAATTATCCTTATCTTAAAGAGTTTCAAAAGGCATGTTTGTGTTGAAAAACATATTAGCGTTTGCCAACATAGACTAAGAAGTGCCGTCTGCAGGCTATTTTGCTCTTATTCAAAACAAAAAAATGACTTTCTCTACCTCTCTCCAACAAATTATTGTTAAAAAGCTTATGCTTCTATTTACTTCATGCTAAATCGAGGAAAAATTGGCACAAATAGTCTTATTATTTGCTTCCTTGTAAGCAGAAGCGAAATAAGGGAGTAGCAGGTTAAAGTAATAGTCAAAAGCTGGTTGCTATGTGACTGAAGTTCCTTTGTTTGTGTGGACTGGAGTTAACCAATTTCTGTATGAGAAAAGTATGTTTTTCAAAGCTAAAACCAAAAACAAGGAATACTTAAAAAATATCGACTCCACAAAAAAATATTTAATATAACATAAATTGTGTGTTTTAATGTGCTCTACATTTTTTGTGTGCTAAGTTTTTGTCTATCTCTTACTGTTACCAGTTAGGCAAAATTCCGTAAAATTCATTAAGTATAAAGTAGTCTTCAGAGGCTATTCCCAGAAAAATCAAGATATACATTTTATTTGTCAGGTAAATACCTTTAATATACGATATTTTAATCAGAATCGTTAGAGCCATTTTTTAGAAAATCAAAATTTTTGAAAAAAGTTCCATGTAAAGGGTAGTTTGAGGTGGTGGGGGGATTTTCTTGAAAATCTTCGTGTCGCATCCTTGGAAGATACCAAACTTAAAAATAGCAAGTTTGGTATTCAAGGGTCTTTTCGTTTTTGAGCTATGCTGACACACACACGAACCTTTTTCTGAAAATGCTTTTTTTGGATTCAGGGAGACCCAAAACATGTATTCACGTTGAAATGTCGGTATCGAATTTTTGGGTGCATTACAATACCTTCTCTATACACTATGTACATAGTGCACATAGAGAAAGTAAATAATCGTGGACCAACCCGTAGTTGACACACAGACATTGTAGGCAAAATTTGTTCTGCTAATGAACATTTTGAGATGTAGGTGGTGTAAACGTCCATAACTGAAGCAACAACACCACAATTTGAAAGTGTTTGTATAACATTCTTACTTTGATTCCCTTCACTGTTTTATCCATAACATTGATTCAAATGCAACTCAATAATGTATCATGTCCAATAATAATGTATTTTCTTTTAAAACAATACTTAAAGAATGATGATATGTGACATATTGCATAGACGCAATCGGTTAAGCCAGAATCTAGAGATCCATTAATGCTGTTTACCAGAGATGCCATTACAGAAGACAAGAGGTTTAACCCATCCGCTGTTTTGTTCTTCGTTGTGCCTATCGTGTAAGGAACTGATATCTATATTCAGTGATCATTGTAAAGTTCGACCACTCCCACATTCGTAGTTTGATGGAGAAAGGAATCACAAAATGGCAGGTCTGACGAAATGTCCATTTTGTGGCTGCGAAATGTTTCTTGAACGACGTCGCCTTTGTCTTGACGTCCCATAAAAGTTGTTTTTAATAATACGACAGGACCGAGGCAAGTTGAGGAGTGTTACCATGGAGGCAGGGTGAAGGACTTAGTAGAACAAAGCGGACCGCATTGTTGTGTAGCATTCGCTCCCATACATATCTTCATGGGAAGATAATTGTAGACTGGGAAATTCAAAGGGTTAAATTTCCAATATCAGTTCCAATAACATATTTGACACCAAAAAATCTGATGTGTTCCATTCACATGACTCTTTCTACATCTCTGCAACAAATTGTTCTATTTACTTCATCTACTCAAGAAGAAAATAGCAGAAATAGTCTTATTACTTGTTTCCTTGTTAGTAGAAGCGAAATAAGGGGGTACCATAAGTTAAAGTGTTAGTCAAAAGCTGTTTGCTATGTGACTAAAGTTCCTTTGTTTGTATGGACACGAGTTCACAAAGTCCTGTATGAGAAAAGCAAGTTTTTCATAGCTGAAACCAAAAACAAGGAATATCTAAAAAAAACAATCAACTCCACGAAAAAAATGTATATAACATAAATTGTGTGTTTTAAAGTGCTCTACATTTGTTGTGTGGTAAGTTTTTGTCCATCTCTTACGGTATAGCAGTTATGCTAAATTCCGTAAAGTAGTCTTCAGAGGCTATGCCCAGAAAATTCAGAATATACATTTTATTTGTCAGGTAAATATCTTTAATATACGTTATTTTAATCAAAATCGTTAGAGCCATTTTTTTTAGAAAATCAAAATTGTCGAAAACAGTTCCATGTAAAGGGTAGTTTGGGGTGGGGGGATTTTTCTCAAAATCTTCTTTTCGCATCTCTGGAAGATACTAAACTTAAATACCAAGTTTGGTATTTATCGACTTTTCGTTTTTGAGTTATGGTGTTCACGGACACACACACACACGCGCGCGCGGACCTTTTTCTGAAAATACTTTTTTTGGATACAGGGGACCCTAAAACATATATTTCCGGTGAAATCTCGGTATCAAATTTTTTCTTGGAGTGCAATGCCTTCTCTATCCCTATGTACATTGCACATACGGGGCTAGAGAAAGTAAAACGAATAAAACTATATGCTAGGTACTTTTGAACCGATCTGTGACACGTCGTCTCCTTGATTCTGCATCTGTATGCAACACGATATACTTTCCGAACACCGCTCTTAAATATCCTCCATTTGGGCCACTCGTGTACTTAAATGGTTTAATGTACTACGCATTTTAAATAGAGGAAATTCGGTGTCGAGATTTCACCGGAAACATGTTTCGAGGCTCCATGAACCCCTCCCCCTCCCAAATGTAAAAATTAGAAAAATGTGTGTGTATGTACGTGTACCTGTACCTGTACGTGTGTGAGTGAACAGCACAACTCAAAAACGAAAAGTCGAATAAATACCGAACTTCGTATTTAAGTTCAGTGTTTTCCATGGATTTGACTGTATATATATATAAAACATTCATTTTATTCTAAATCATTTTTTGTCATAAGTCATTTGCTAATAGTTCAAATTGTTTAGTACTGTCATTCTTTTAAATTCCTTTCAATATTCAGTTGTAAATTGCGATTGCATTGAAGCGCTATGTATTTTTAAGATTATTTGAATGTCGCTATTCCGTTGTGTGTATCACTAAGTGTGCAATGTGCCTACTGCTGGAAGAAAATTTCTCAACATAAAGCAATAGTTAACAAAATAAAGTCCTAAGAATAGTTTGTATACACGCAAATAAATGATATAGGGCGGAGAAAAAGCATATGAATGTAACACGTCAGAAATTTGTCCTCCATTCTATATCCAAAAATAATTCGCGGGGATTAAACATTTTCTAGAGTGGTTATCTATGCAAGCAACATGTGACCGAAAATTTTCCCATCATTTTCGATTTCGTTTGAATTTTAAGTTTTAGACTACCGAAAGTAATATCTTGAAATTTATTTATTTTTTATTTGCAGCATGTGTCGGTGTTTATGTAACTTTTTCAAGCAAGCACGTCGAGCTATTGTTGAAAACTTAGTATTTGACATGTCGTAGGTTTCACTTAGAAAATAGGCTATATGATATACTAAATACTTTGTCCAAAGAGCAGGAGCCTCTAATGGAGGTGGCAACTCAGAAAATCCAAATATTTTGCTTATTGACTTTAAAGAAAAAATTTAAGAGGTCCCGAGTTGAATCTCGATTACGACGAATTAGATTAGACGCTTGAATGCTCAAATATTCTTGCACCTAGATCCTCCCCATTTCGTATTTTAGGAAGTCGAGTCATTTGGTGCTACTTAGCGCCAAGACTCCTTTTCCCTAAAATAAACTCGGTCTTAAAAGTGAGGCTTCGAAGATATGAATCTTCTTCTCTCCAATGCCTTGAAGTTAAGTAGTTGGGCAGTTTCCTCCTGCCCACTACAAAGTCTCTGGCTAGTATCTCCTTGAAGAATGTCGTTAGGTGCTTCTTGAAGAATCCATGCCCAGTATATAACCTTATTACCTTCCTGACTCTTTTTCTATCAAGTTTGAGTAGCGCCTAATGAAGGTTCATTGGGTACTCTATGTAAACTTCAAATAAGGGTTTCCTGAAGTTTCCTCTTATGTTGAAAATATAAATGTCAGTAACTTTAAGCTCTGTGGATCTCGGGCTTTATTGAGCACCGTTTTATTCTGGACATTAAAAAAGAAGAAAGAGAAATAAAGTATGATGAATCTGACGATTTGCGTTAGTCAAAAATGTTCAATACGATTAATATATAAGAAATTGGGAGATATGGAAAAATGGGAATAAACTAGAGATAGAGGATTTAGCAAATAGGTTCCTTAACAACAATAGAAGAGAAGTTATAATTTGCGGAAAATATTTATGAGAAATGATATTGCATATGAGGTAGTGTAAGGAAGAGGAAATGAATAGAGAAGAGAATGGGATTAGCTAGTATTGGTTAAACAGGATTGTTATACGTCAATAACTAGGGTGTTAAGAGTGTATAAGGTCCAAAGGAGCAAGCAGCCCCTGAGGATAGCTGAATGGGTTTAGGGGAAAATTGTATGAAATATAAAAAATGTTTGTATTGTGATTTTTGATAATAAATAAATGCATTCATATAAGAAGTTAAATATGTTTTTGGCTATCAGTGGAATTACGAATTTATTTATTTATTTTTATTAACAGCCTAGAAAAAGCGGTTCAATTAGACTTTTGAAAATACTGCAAGAAGCATGCTACTCAGAGGGGAAGAGGATTAAAGAGAGAGAGAGAGAGTAGCATGATAAATGAAAGCGGAAGGGATGGGGGAGATTACAGAAAGGGGAGAAAGAGTCTGAGAGAATGAGGGAGGAGGAACAGGTTTAAGGGGTGGGAGTGACCCCATTATAAGATGAAAAGATCAGTAATTCATGAAATCAAAAGATACGATCACCAAATCCATGAACTGATAATATATAATTTTATGAACTTTAGTGAATGAATGTTGAATTTCAGCCATTTACAGCTGTTTTCTCTATAATGTTACAGGGTCATTCCTCTGTTTTAAAATTGTCTCAACTTCCTTGTTTTGTTTTCTCAGTGTCGCTAATGAACATCGTACGGAAGTGCCAATTACGAAATTATGTTTCCACATCTTCCACTTTTTAAATACGATATTGCCGGTGTTCCAAAAGAAACCGAGGGCCCTTCATTAAATGTAGTTGTACTTTTAAAAATCGTAAATTTAATGTTTATTCCAGCTAAAAACAAACTTTAATGTCCGCCTCTGTTGGTAACGTGTCTGCCTCACATTCAAGAGGTCCCGAATTCGAATCTTGGTTAGGATGATTACTCGGATAGTTTTATTTCCCGCGGGGTTTCCCTTCTCTTGAGAGACGAATGTCGAGTAATTTAGCTCCATGGACTCCAGGTTCATTGAAGCATCATTTCTTTCATCGTTCGATGACATATCAGGTTCAAGGGCGTAAAAACTGAACTTCTGTATACCTGCACAATACAGTGAGAAAAGTGCAATTACATGTTAACATTTGGACGGGGTCCTCAGGACTCCTGAGACAGAATACCGAACTTAGGTCCTTTGCCACTTATGTGACCCCAGGAGGGATAGAGACATGAAGGCCGACCAGATCCGGATGGCGACGAGCGCAAGCATGGATCTAGTCCCTATCGATTATTGCTGGAACGCTTCCGACGCCGCCCTAAGCCCTGCTCAAGAGCCCTAAACCGGAAGACAGGTGTCAACCAAGTGTTCCCGACGACGACGCCTGTTAAACTTTTACAATGTGCAAATCACCATCCAGACGCAACCCGCCGAACACCGTTTCCTCAACCATGAAAGAGATTATTAGGAAAGATGGGAACAGGAAATGGGCCGTAAAATTTGGGGATGTAATAAACCTACTAACATTCGTGTGGCGACCCGGGAAAACCCAGAAGAATCTAAGGGTCAGGTAGGCTCCCAAATGCGGGCCACAGACGAAACCGCTTGAGCCATCCCATTCAGTTTTCTACCCAATGTCCGCTTACTCTATCGGCATTATTGAAGATATAGATTTCTCTATTGCAACTTCAAGGTGACAAAGAGAGTTTATAAATGTACAAGTGAGGGGGTCAGTGCAACAGTGGTCTAACCCATCTTTTTAGAACATGGAGAAAAACCTCAGTTAAAGTTAAATACACCTGGTTTTTTAAAGAATAAGGAAAACCTTATTTTAATCTTATTGATTGTTCACTGACACCTTTCCAGATTATTGCACAACAACACATTGAGTACTGTTAACATAATGTTGGGATATAACAGTTTTTATTAGTGTGGTGCAAATCTTTTTCTGGGTTGGACCACTGTTGCACTGAGACTTTTTCTTCTGTTGTACTACACAAAAAGACATATTGCAATAAATGTGTTTTTCGCAACCTTTATTATTCAAACCATTTTCTAAAAGTGTGTATGATGTTGACACAATTACCTTGTTGGCCATTTATACATATTCAAGAATGTCAAAAACTTCATTGTCCACCTCACTGTCACAGTTCCGAGTCATTATATTTTGAGCAATCAAACCATTATAAAATGAATGATAGACTGGTGGAACGTATTTCAAAAGGTCATTAATATCTTTAATTTTATTAGGATTTATTGGTCTTGCTTTGGAATATTTAGGTTTTAGTTTAACATTTTTAAGATCCAGAGTATGCTTGTCTTTTTTCTTTTGACCTTTTACAACATTTACATAATTACCCTCTTCTAGATCTGAATATGTAAACTTTACATTATACTTCCAGGGCTGGGTAATGGAGAACCTAAAGATTGTAACGCGACTGAAAGCAATAGGCCTTTTGTCTTCTGTGAACTTTCTAATCGTTATTTTATCAGTTAGAGGCTTTGAACTGACAAAGTCAGCCTGCTGCATTTCAGTCACATTAAATCTCTTTTTACCTGTCTTAGTGTTTTTTATGAGTTCTGCCCAATCACTAGGTGTATAAACATACTTTTGAGCTCTCTTTTTCTTTTCTATCAGACCAAAGTCCCTATCACATGGTAGGTAACTGTGGCCTGACACAAGATATTTGTGTTCAATTTCCTTGACAAACTGCTTATATATAAGTAGTAACCAAAAAGATACAAGGATTACATTTTTGTTTTGGGCAAAACAGTTGTCAGAGTAAACTATTAATTTGTCACAGTTTTGAAGATTACTGGAGGTGTATTTACTTAAACATCATATAACCTCATGTGCACCACGCCCTGCAACACTTTCTGGCCATAAACACATATTAACATCATCAGAAGTGCAATTATGAATACAAAAGTTATAGGTCCAGAGTTGTCTCTTGTAAAAGACTTCACTTGTATACAGATGAGGAGTAGGTAATGCCTGCTGTAAATCGAAGGTTATCTATCACCTTCACTGAGTTGTTAGCTTTAGAATTGGCTACATCATTTTTTAGGTTAGTGTATGCCCTCTGTGCCTTTAACTGATGCAAATCTAATTCCTGTTTCAGTTTTGCTTTTTCAACCCCATCCTGAACTGCTGCATGTTTTATGCGGAGTGCATTACAAACCTTACAGGTATCAGTAGATGGTGTGGAAAAACCAAGATTGAACTTAATATTGAATATTTCTCTATACACATATTCACTCACAATACCACTAGAGTAATGTTCTTGTTTCATCCAATCTGCATAGAGTTTGTACATCTTTGTAATATTGAGACCTTCCGGCAAATATTTTTTATTTGGAGCCAAGCATCTAGAATAGTGGCATTCACGCAATGGAAAGATGTTAATATGATGTATAACCAAATTACATTGCTGTTCGCTGGTTTTATTTGGTCTGTTTCCGTGTTTTCCACGATCATCTGATTTTGGTGTCCCTTCGGTCTGTTTTTTTTTTTAACTGCCCTTGAAAGTCTGCCATTACTAATCCCATGGAACGATATAAAGGCAAACTCTCTTGTCACAACCCTGTACGGAAATATAATACTCACGAGTATGCTGCCTCCTGCTTTCCTCACCATTAGCTCTGTATCTTTTCTTCACTTCATTCACTTTCACACATCCACTAATATATGCATTTTGCAAACTGGAATCACAGAGTTGCCAAAATTGTTTAAATATGGCTTTACGTTGTTCTTCTGTAAACATCTCATAGCACTTATGTTTGCAAGCACATGGTGAGCCCTGTTTGCGTAGCTCGACTTTCTTTGCTGTTCTGCAGAAATATTCCTCTGTTGAATTCCTTTTCTTCTTTCTCATATTTCTACACCATGATTCCTCATGTCTTACACGGTTTGCCACAGCATGATTTTCATCATTTTCGCCACCAGAAACATTATTACAAACATTAGCATTAGCCATATTTGCTGCTATTGTTGTTACACGTCACCAAGAGGTTGACCTCTCATTGTTCATTTATGGTTAGACCACAGTTGCACTAAAACAAGATGGATTTTCTTCTGAGGGAATTATAATATAACAAGAAGGTTTTGGTCCAAGCCATATGGTGGGAAGTTAGTTCACACGAAAATCTCACAAATTGTATCAATATCGCAAATTGGGTGTTGGGGAGGGTTAGACCACTGTTGCGCTGACCCCCTCAAGTAACTTTTTGAGCAAATTTTAGGCGAGTTAAATTACTTCTTGTTTCAATCATGAAATAATCCTAATATGTACAGAATTTAGCTTTCCAGAATTCGACAGTCACAGACCATCGCGTGACATTCGTTGTGAAAATCTCAGAAGGTTCAAGCCAAGGGTCTCCTAGAATAACTGGTATAGTATAATTCATTGGTCTGTCCGAGGTATAAGGTTGTTCAAAGTGCAATTTCAACTTTTAATACAGAAACTATGAAAGACAAGAAAAAATCTGCATATCACTGTATAGAGGAACGCTTAAAGTTGAATCTACTACAGAATTGACTAGTTGCACTTAAGCATTGGATACAGAGCAAACTACTCTTTCTACTTTCTCTACACGTACTATGTACATAGTGTATAGAGAAGTATTGTATTCGATACCGAGATTTCACCGGAAATACATATTTTAGGGTTCCTTAGTCCAAAAAAATTAGAAAAAGGTCCGTGTGTGTCTGATGTCAGCATAACTCAAAAAACAAAATGCCAAACTTGGTATTTAAGCTTGGTATCTTCCAAGAAAATCCTCCCACCCCAAACTACACGGAACATTTTTCGAAAATTTTGATTTTCTTAAAAGAGGCTATAACGATTTTGATAAAAATATCCTATGTATAAGATATTTTTATGACAAACGAAATGCATGTCTTGAATTTTCTGGGAATAGCCTCTGAAGAACTCTTCATTCTGGATGACTTTTATACAACTGTCAAACATTAAAAGTTATACAAAACTCTCATGTGTTACACTCACATGACTTTCTCTACATCTCTGCTACAAATTATTGTTAAAAAGCTTATGCTTCTATTTACTTCATGCTAATCGGAAAAAAAAAAATAGCAGAAATAGTCTTATTACTTGCTTCCTTGTAAGTAGAAGTTAAATAAGGGAATACCATAGGTTAAAGTGATAGTCAAAAGCTGGTTGCTATGTGACTGAAGTTCCTTTGTATGGACAGGAGTTGAAAAATTCCGTATGAGAAAAGTATTACGTTTTTCAAAGCTGAAACCAAAAACAAGGAATATCTAAAAAACGAACAACCCCAGGAAATAAATGTATATGACATAAATTGTATGTTTTAATGTGCTCTACATTTTTTGTGTGTTCAGTTTTTGTCCATCTCTTACGGTTTAGCAGTTATGCAAAATTCATTAAAATTGGTCCAGAATAAAGTAGTCTTCAAAGGCTATTCCCAGAAAATTCCAGATATACATTTTATTTGTCAGGTAAATATCTAGAATATACGATATTTTAATCAAAATCGTTGGAGCCATTTTTAAGAAAATAAAAATTTTCGAAAAAACTTCCATGTAAAGGGTAGTTTGGGGTGGGAATATTTTCTTGAAAATCTTCGTGTCACATCCTTGGAAGATACCAATCTTAAATACCAAGTTTGGTTTTTAACGGAGTTTTCGTTTTTGAGCTATGCTACCCACATACACACACATGGACATTTTTCTAAAAAGATTTTTTTTGGATTCAGGGATTCTCAAAACATGTATTTCCGGTGAAATCTCGGTATCGAATTTTTGGGTGCATTACAATACCTTCTCTACACACTATGTACATAGTACGTGTAGAGAAAGTAAAAATGTACAACACAAAAAATGTAGATCTCATTAAAACACACCATTTTCGAGATATTCCGGACTATTGGTTTCAATTTTAAGCACTGAAACTTTTCTCAAACGGGATGACATCATTTTTCCCGTTTCTCGTTTGTTTATTCCTGACAAGCAAAGAGATTGGAATTTCAATTGTTTCACATAGCGACTGTCTTTAGCCTGTGCATTTTCTTATTTCCCTTCTATTTACAAGGAAGCCAGTAGTAAGACTAATATTTGCTTATGTTTATCTTGATTAGCATAATGTTTTGAATAAATGGTTTGTTTACCGAACAGCTAGAGGACATCATGTGAATGGAACACATCAGATGTTTGCCCTTCTACTTACAAGGAATCATGTAATAAGGATAATTTCTGCTAATGTTTATCTCGATTATCATGAAGTAGATAGAAGAAAAAGCTTTTTAACATCAATTTTTTACAGAGATGAATAGAATGTCATTGAATAGAACACATGAAGACATTTTTGTTCAATAACGCTCCCCATATGATCTCTGATCTTCGGAATTTATCTCATTCCACCAAGCGATGACGGACCGATTTCTGAGGTGGAGGCGCCAGTGGCGGTGTCCATTACGCCTAATGGTTGGGCGATGATGATGATGATGATGACGTGGAATGAGGCAACCTTCAGCTTTTAACTTGGGCTCCGAATCACATTAGGCCTTGGTGATATTCCACGTCAGCTATCCAAAGGTGAAGATTTAGATTGAACCGACTTGGAATCGCCACCCCAGAGATGGAATCGAACCATGGACCCTTATTACGAGAGCCGTGAACAAAACCATTGAGCTATTCCTGCGACAGAGATCCAAATTATTTATCTTGTGTTTACCTTCTCTCGAATGCATTCCAAACATATTTCAAGTTGTTATCCAAAATAATATTTTCAAGGTCCAGAATTTATATATATATATAAGTATTTTTTTGGAGAAAAAAACAAAACAAAGGCTGATGTTTTCCATTTACATGACTTTCTACGCCTATTCTGCAGCAAACTAGTTTTTCAAAAGATTATTGGCCGCGCCGTGGCCGAGTGGTTAGACCACTCGCCTCTCACCCGAGCGACCGCATGGGAGATTTGTGGTGGACAAAGCGGCGCTGAGGCGGGTTTTCTCCGGGTTCTCCGGTTTTCCCCGCCATTGCAGTCCACCGGTGCTCCATCTTCATGCATGTATCATCTGTGTCACCGCCTGCGGTGCCATAAGTAGTTAAAGCGGGCGTTAAACACTACCAAAAAAAAATATTATTCTTATATCTACTTAACGCTAATCAAGATAAAAATTAGCAGAAATGGGGATATTACTTCTAAGTAGAGGGACATAAAGAAAAACACTAAGCTAAAGCATAGTCAAATCTCTATAAAGCAGTAGCTATGTAATGCAATTGAAATGCCCTTCTCTTTGCATGACCTGGAAGAAAAAAGTGAATAATGGCTTCCCATCTGAGAACATTTTAATTATTGGTAATTTTAAAACAAATAAGGAATGTTTCGGAAATGGTTAGCTTAATGAAACATGTATAGGATATAGCTTGAGTATTTTAACGTATTCTACATTTTTTGAATAGGAAGTTTTTACCTATCTCTTACGGTTTACCAGTTATCCTTAAGCCATTCTGAATGAAGAGACTATTCCCAACAAATTCAGCATGTAAATATTTCATGTACCTAAATATCTTTAATATGCGTTATTTTAATCAAAATCGTTGATATTTTGAAACAATAAACAAATTTCGAAAAATCTTATATGTAAGGGGTTGGGGGAATTTTCTTCAAAATCTTTGTATCGCATCCATGGAAGATGCTGAACTTAAATACCAAGTTGGTATTTAACTGACTCTTCGTTGTTGAGTTATGCTGCCCCCCCCCCACACACACACACACACGGACCTTTTTTATTCAGGAGCCCTCAAAACATAATTCCGGTGAAATTTCTGTATGGAACTTTTGGGGTGGGTTGCAATCAATACATTATCTACTATATACATACATAGTACTTGATAAAGAAAGTAATAAAAAGTCCCTTGTGTGCGTGTGTGTGCGTATGTGTCTGTAGCTGGCATGCCTATGAACAACATAACTAAAAAGCTGACGTGTTACAATCACATGACTTTCTCTAGCCGTTCTCAAACTTCTTACATAAGATTATTCTTCTTTCTGCACCTTGCTAATCGAGGTATTCAGCACAATGTTCTTATTACTTAGTCCCTTATAAGTAGGAAGAAAATAAGGGAATACACTAGGCTAAATCGATAGTCAAATGTTTTAAAAGCTGTCCTTATGCGATTGTCATTACAAATCGCTTCTTTTCTTGGCCAGGAGTAGAACAAAAGAAAAAACGGGCACTCCCATCTGAGAAAAGTGTAAGTACTTCACAACTGAAACTAATAACAATGAATACCTCAAAAACGGTAAGATCCACGAAAAAAATGTATATGATGTAAGTTGTGTATTTTAACAAGGCCTACATTTTTTGTTTAGTAAGTTTTTGTCTATCTCTTACGGTTTATTAGTCATGCCAAATTAAGCAAAATTCATCCAGAATAAACAGGTCTTTAGAAGCTATTCCCAGAAAATTCAAGATATACATTTTATTTGTCAGGTAAATATGTTTAATATACGATATTTTAATCAAAATCGTTAGATCCATTTTTAAGAAAATCAAAATTTTCGAAAAAAGTTCCATGTAAAGGGTAGTTTGGGGTGGGGGAGATTTTTCTCAAAATCTTCGTGTCGCATCCATGGAAGATACTGAACTTAAATACCAAATTTGATATTTTAGCTACTTTTCGTTTTTGAGTTATCGTGTTCACAGACACACGGGCCTTTTTCTGGAAATGCTTTTTTTTTTGGATTCACGGGGTCCTAAAACATTATTTCCGGTGAAATCTCCACATCGAATTTTTGGGTGGAATACAATACTTGTATATCCTTATGTACATTGTACATACGGGGCTAGAGAAAGTAAAAATGACCTCGCATAAACCAAACTTGGCTGTTTTAGTTTGATATCTTCTAAAGATGCATCAAGAAATTGCTATCCTTTAGGTGAAACATTTTGACTCTTTAGTTCATCAAAAACTGCTCTAGCAATTTCGAATAAAATGTCATATTGTATTTAAGATATTTGTATAAAAATAAAGTGTCTATCTTGAACTCTTTAACAATAGCCTGTGAAGTTCTCCTCATTCGAGATTTTTATTTTGAGTTTTGCTGCACATATTGCATAACTGGCAAAGCATAAGATAGAGACTAAACGTACTACAAAAATTAGAACTCTTTTATAACACAATTTATTTTAAATAACTTTTTTTGTAACATAAGCCGTTCTCGATACATCAGTTGTTTTCCGTTTGAATATTGAATACTTTAACTTTTATTCTTTTAAGCATTGGAAACCAATAATTGCTTCCAAACAGATCTATAATTAGCTTTCATTAAGAGACTGGTACCTAATTTCAAATGTCTGCATTTCTGTATAGGCATGTCTGCATTCAAAATGCATAAAATATACTTTGTAAGCTATAAATATTTTCATACATTTTATTATGCAAATATATTGCACACACAAAGTGTCCCATGGGACTCAAAATTAGAGAAATTTTATTTGCATTTTCTGAATTTAAGCTTTGAACCTCACACACAAAATCCTCTGGATGACTTTTCACTTTCTCTATACGCACTATGTACGTAGTGTATAGAGATTGTATTGCACTCCACCAAAAAATTCGATACGGAGATTTCACCGGAAATATATGTTTTAGGGTCCCCTGAATCCAAAAAAAGTATTTTCAGAAAAAGGTCCGTGTGTGTGTCCGTGTGTTTGTGAACACGATAACTCAAATACGAAAAGTCGGTAAAATACCAAACTTGGTATTTAAGTTTAGTATCTTCCAGGGATGTGACACGAAGATTTTGAGGAAAATTCCCCCACCCCAAACTACCCTTTACATGGAACTTTTTTCGAAACTTTTGATTTTCTAAAAAACGGCTCTAACGATTTGGATTAAAATATCGTATATTAAAGATATTTACCTGACAAATAAAATGTATATTTTGAATTTTCTGGGAATAGCCTCTAAAGACTACTTTATTCTCGTACAATAAAGCAAAAAATAAGACTATTTCTGCTAATTTTTCGCGATTAACATGAAATAAATAAAAGATAAGCTTATTAACAATAATAATTTACCGAGATATCGAGAAAGTCATGTGAATGGTACACATCAGATTTTTTATAACTCGAAAACCGTAAGAGATATAGAAAAGCTTCCTATACAAAAAATGTAAATCTCATTGAAACACACAATGTATGTCATATACATTTTTCCACATTAAACCGTTTTCTGAGATATTCCTTGTTATTGGTTTCAATTTTAAACTACTTAATTTTTCTCAAGCGGGAAATCAGCTCAGCTCACGTTTCATATCTTTTGTTTTACTCCTGGGAATGCAAAAGAGATGCGAATTTCAATTGTTTCACATAGCGATAGCTTTTAAAAGATTTGATAATTCCTTTAGCCTCTGGTGTACTCCCAGATTTGCCTTTTACTTAAAAGGAACAGACAATTTCTGCTAATGTTTATCTCGATTAGCGTAGTGTAGATAAAAGAATCGTCTTTTTAAGTAAATTTTGTTTGACTGCCTCCGTGGTCGGAGGTCCCGGGTTCGATTCCCGACTAGGGCGGGGATTTTATCTTTAACCACAATTATTCCCTATCACCACGATTTTGGAAGTATATGAGAGTGAATATGTGTGTATGTGTTTGAGGAAAATAAAACGATTTAAAGCCAACGTAAAGAACCTATGTGTGAAGCGAACATATCAGATTTTTAAGTAAATGGTTATTTGGAGGGTGTTACACTTACGTAATCTTAACTTAACTCCATGGCACGACAGCTCACGGGGAGCCTTGGCCTACCGCCCGGCCGCTGCGTCCCCCATCTCGGTCCACTACAGACGTCATGGATGGGGTGACGTGGTCAGCGCCTCGAGCGCCTCCCGGCCGGTTAATGCGGTCCTCACGACCTGGAGCCGCTACTTCTCCATCAAGTAGCTCCTCAATTGGCCCCCCAGGGACCTCACGAGGCTGAGTGCACCCCGGTCCAGGTCTCCCAGCGGGGGAAAAATCCCCACGCCGGTACTGGGGATCGAACCCAGGTCTCCCGCTTGGTAAGCAGCTGCGCTACCACCGCGCTAAGGAGACGACGTAATCTGTAGAACTGTATAGTATGGTGGCTAGCACGAGAAAGCGTTAAATGCTATCATGTGCATGAGGAAACACTAATTCTTATCTATGGCAGGCAATCATTGAAACAACGTGCACTTCCCATCAAGCAGAAACCCACTGTTTCCTGGGCAATACATGTGTCATAGTATTAGTCATACTACTGTTAGGATTCTACACTCGGTGAAATCGCTTCCTCTCTTTACTGAGAGACAACAAATTACCAATTGTCTGCCTCTTATTATAAATATCACATAGAAGCCATTAATTGTGTTGTGAATCTAGACCAGGCGCCTTCAAGTGACTGCCTTCTGGTGCCCTGAAGTCCTGACGTTCCATTTCGGGGAAACGGAAGCAAGAACTTACATTTCGATATGGATATAACTAGAGCTCAGTCCGGGGTCACGAAATTGCTGGATTGAGGTTCAGTGCAGATCAAGTATAACTATGACGTGATGGAGTAGGCGTGGTCTCGAAACGAGTGATTACTCACTGCCTGACCCCGTTCAGTTCCTTCTAGTAGATGAACCAGTGAGCACTGAAAGAGAGTGCAAAGAGAAAAAATTCGAAAATACGATCGGGTAGGTGTTCGATACTGAATACATTTGTGAATGATTCAAGCATATTTTGAGCGACAGGAAGAGAGCCTTTTCTTTCGAAACAGCGGCTGCACATGATGCCTTACAGATTACAGATGTTGCAGTTTCTGAGTGAAGAAGATAAGGTCATACGGCGTGACTTTTGCATCGACATGTTGCGACATGATGACGATGCTGGTTTTTGTGAGCGCATCATTTCATTTTTGTGGTAACGTGTTCTAAAATGTCGTTGGACAACAGTTGCTGATTGCGTTGTAGCAAATTCCAACACGCAATATGCCTTTTCCACAGGATTTTCCGCCATTTCAGCTTCTGCAACAACAAACAAAACACTACAGCGTTACCAATAGTAACAAACGAAACTTTGAGAGTTTCTCAACATACCTCCAAAATAATTAGGTTGCTATCTTTAATAGTTTTTGTTTTACAGGCAGTTGAAGTTGTCTATTTCTTTTGTAGTAACCCTGTATATAAAAAAAACAACTTAGTACACGAAAAAATGTAGATCTCGCAAAACACACAATGTTAAATACTCTTTCGTTCTTTCTTTCTTATTTTATTTATTTATTTTTTTGTGGAGTTAACCATTTCGAGATCTTCCTCATTATTGGTTTTAATTTTTCCAATATACTTTTCTAAAATGGAAAGTCATTATTCGTTTTTCTTTCTTCTGGGAAAGCAAGGAGAACGCAATATCAAAGCCATCAAATAGCTGTTTAAAACATTTCCCTACCGTTAAAGACTATAGTATTCCTTAATCCCATTGGAAGTATGTAATAAAAGGATTTCTGGAGATGTTGATTTCGATTAACGTGAAGTATATAGAAGAATAAGAATAGTTGCTGAAGAATGAGTAGAAAAATTTATGCGAAATTACATCAAATATTTGTTTGTTTATGTTGTTCACATACACTCACGGATCTCTTTTTACCCTTAAAATGCCTTTTTGGTTCAGAAGACTACAAAACATAGTTTCGGTGGAATTTTGACATCAGGTTTTTGGCCTTAAATACTCCCTCCTTACTGTAGATACAGTATATAAAGTAAAAACTTTCTCTCCTGAAAACGTAAACAGATGTGGCCATGTTATTGTTGATGTGCAATGTGCAGCTTCACACCATTCAGGAATGTATTATTGAAGAGTTAACGCAGCTCTGTATCGCTGTTCTGGCCGACTGTACAATAAGCCCATTTAATAACGCATAATGTAAACATAAAGACGAGTTTTGACCAGCTGACTGGCATCAAGCTGACAGTTGTTACATGTCTGGTATGTAAATAAAGGCGAATGCCAGACTGGCTTGTTTTTTCATACCTCTTCTGAAAGGATGCAGAGGTCAATATCGGACTGCCCAGGAAATTTAGTACATCTGACAAGCCTGTATGGATGAATTGGTCTGATTTGGGATGAACGCTTCAAAGTTTGGCTATTTGAAGCTTAAGGGTCCATGCGGACTCTTTAATTTGTATGAATGAACCCACAGTTTTCAGGTATTATTTGCCGTGTGTAGTTACACATTACCAGCATTCATTTTGTAGCACTGTTTCTCCTTTTTATGTTAATCCTTAAAAGTAAAAGTGAATTTCGTATGGATCTTAATATGGTTGTTTCACATCGGCAGAACGTCTAACTTCTTAAAGGCTGGTTTTAGACACGCCTCTGTAGTGTGGTCGGCAATCGGGAGGTCGCTGGTTCGCTTCCCGCTGCCGGAACAGCTGACCTATGCCCCCGCCGCTGAATCCTTGCACTTGACATTTAGGAGTTAAGTTGGTACCCCAGCAAAAAAAAAAAAAAAAAAAAAAAAAAAATTGAAAAGCTTTACCCGTTTGACTTTCTGAACCAATTACAACGCAGCATTCCGGTCGGTCGGTCGGTCTGACAACGGAATCTAGATGCCGCACTGTTGCAATATATGACTATTTCCAACCACGTGCTCAGTTTGTGAAGTCCTAACATGTACGTTAAGCTGTTCTATACAAGCTACGTATTATTTGTTATTGTTGATAGTGTTGCTGGTGTTTGTACGTGAGGGAATATAACGAAACTTTCACAATTATAGAAGTGGATAGACTTTTGCGGGAAGATGTGGCGAGAGTGGACGCGGCTTCATGAAGAAGAAAGTGAATCATGCACACAAAATAATACGAAAAGCACAGGAATTAGACGGAATCATCAGTGAATGTGAACCACTAATGATATGTCTTGGTGACTGCGATGTTGATGATAATGACGATAATGCTTCCGAGAATGATGACGGAGACTTGGATAAAATTTGAAGCATAAAAATTCTAAACCGGTGAAAATCACTTTACTATATCTTTCTCTTATTGTAATAAGCTATTTTTCATTAATTTGTTCTATGTTGCCATAAATACCCAATGTATGCTACATACGTTATAATATCACTGTTATTTTCAATTAACATCAACAATAACGAATTAGTTTCATTATTCATCGGCATTCATTTACTATGTATACTGTTTACACACGATAGAGAAATTTGTAAACAGCTGGGTTGTTTACTACTTATTCTGGCAACGCCGCAAAGGAAGCATAGCCAACGTAACGCGAAACCACCCGAACTGTCAAGTGCAAGGATTCAGCGGCGGGGGTATATGCGTCCAGGTGGCGAATGCTGGATAGGTTTCTTTCATCCCCAGAATGTCCTGTCCTTCCGTCTCGTTTCCATTATCATTCCATTGGTTTCTTTCAAGTTGGAAGTATGCTCGGAGCAAGTGACAATCTCCATTCCCCGACTTTGGCTGGTGATGGAATGAGGATAGCTCCTAGCAGGGTCATTGGGCTTCGGTCAGCCTTCCGACAGTCGGGGTGCTTCAATCTGAAAACTTAGAGACAATGTTATTGCTCTACAATCCCCTGGTTCCGGCCGCCCGGTGTATCCTCTCACCTCCTTCCCAGCGGCGACCACTCGAGTGGCGTAGGCACGGTAACCTCAGGTGGCGAGTCCCACCAACCGTAGACTATCCAGTCCTAAGACGTGTGGAAAATTTTGAAAGTGTAGTAGTTTTGAGAAAAACACTTAAATGAAATAGTATGCTGGGAAAGAATGTGTTGTATGATTCTAAATGTATACTCTTTATATACCTACGCCTAAAGGCTCCAAAACTTTTCCGTATTTGTAATTTAATTTTTATTTTATTTTATTTATTTATTTATTTATACTAAGCACCCATACATCAGCCTGGGCTGTTATCTTGCCATATTCCTAACCAAATTTTCCTTATAATCTAGCACATTTCTTTTTATCATAAGGATGAAGGTGATGATGATGATAATAATAATAATAATAATAATAAAGTGTACAACAATCATGCTCAACATTTCTTAAAACAATCTATAAACTTATGTTTCATCCACTTCTCTTTTTGCTGACCACATCCATTTCTGTTTTACTTTAACCAAATACTCACCTAACTTTTTGCTATCCTTACTAAAAAGTTTGATTGAGGCTATCTTTGTGTTCATTTTCAGCCATTTACCATTTATACACTGTTTCCTCCAAAGCTCTGCCCCTTTATAGTCATAAACTGTATGTTGCACATCTTCCTTCTCACCACTTATTGGGCATTGATTGTATTGGAGTCCTTTTCTCTTACCCCTTAGTCTCCTTACACCCGCTTCTACCCAAGGAATATTCTCCCTTTGTTCTTTATTTAATTTAATTTGTAATTTAAAAAAAAAGTGAGAAAAGAACTCTTAAATTTGTGATGTTAAATATACATGATGTTGAAGGCTCAGAGACAGAGTAATACGGAAGAAGTTTCAAAAGACTAATATAAACATCTGATGTGTTCCATTCACATGACTTTCTCTACCTCTCTGTAACAAATTATTATTAAAATGCTTATGTTTCTATTTACTTCATGCTAATCGAGAAAAAAATTACCACAAATAGTCTTATTACTTGCTTCCTTGTAAGCAGAAGGGAAATAAGGGAGTACTATAGGTAAACTAATATTCAAAAGCTGGTTGCTATGTGACTGAAGTTCCTTTGTTTGTATGGACAGCAGTTCACAAATTCCTGTATGAGAAAAGTATGTTATTCATAGCTGAAACAAAAAAACTAGGAATATATCAAAAACGAAAAATTCCACGAAAAAAAATGTATATAACGTAAATTGTGTGTTTTGATGTGCTCTACATTTTTTGTGTGTTAAGTTTTGCCCATCTGTTGCGGTTTAGCAATTATGCTAAATTCCGTAAAATTCACTCAGAATAAAGTAGTCTTCAGAGGCTATTCCCAGAAAATTCAAGATATACATTTTATTTGTCAGGTAAATATCTTTAATATACATTATTTTAATCAAAATCGTTAGAGCCATTTTTAAGAAAATCAAAATTTTCGAAAAAAGTTCCATGTAAAGGGTAGTTGGGGTGGGGGATTTTCTTGAAAATCTTCGTGTCGCATCTTTGGAAGATACCAAACTTAAATACCAAGTTTGGTATTCAACGGTCTTTTCGTTTTTGAGCTATGCTGTCCACAGACACACACACACGGACCTTTTTCCAAAAATCCTTTTTTTTGGGGGATTCAGGGGGACCCAAAACATGTATTTCCGTTGAAATCTCGGTATCGAATTTTTGGGTGCATTACAAATCCTTCTCTATACACTATCTACATAGTACGTGTAGAGAAAGTAAAAATCTGACTGTTCCATTCGCATGGTTTTCTGTGCGTATTTCACTAACCAACTTTTCTTACACAAGATATTTCTTTTATCTTCGCCATGCTATTCGAGATGATCATTTGTAGAATATGGTCTTACTGTTCGCTTCCTTATAAGTAGGAGAGAAATGAGGGAATACACTAGGCTAAAGCGATAGTGAAATCTTTTCAAAACTGTCACTATGTTAAACAATTGAAATTCGGTTCTCTTTTGCATTACCGGAAGTAAAACAAAAGAGATGAGCGAAAGTTGGCTTAATGCTTAAGTAAAAGTTTTAAGTATCTAGGTTAAAATTGAAACCAATCATAACGAATATCTCGGATACGGTTAACTCTAAAGTAGGTATTTGATATAAAATGTGTGTTTTAATGAGATTTACATATTTGTGCAGCAAGTTTTTGTCTTATTTCCTACGGTTTTCGAGTTATGCTAAAGTATTCCTGAACGGAGAGGTCTTCAGCGGCTATTCTCATAAAATTCTAGGTATACGTTTCGTTTATCATGAAAATATCTTAACATGTGGCATTTTAATAAAAATCGTTAGAGGCACTTTTGAGATCATCAAACATTTCGAAGTTTCTTCCATGTAAAGGTTAGTTTGGGATGGAGAAATTTTCCTTAGGAGATACGTAACTAAAATACCAAGTTTCGTTTTTAACTCATTTTTCTAAAATTGTTTTTATTATTCAGGAGGTCCCAAAACGTGTGTTTCCGGTGAAATCTCGGTATCGAATTTTGGGTGGAGTACAATACCTTCTCTATCTACCAGCACATTGTATATACGTGTTAGGGAAAGCAAAAATATTGTTAATGTACGATTTTGTACTGTGTAGGGCAAGAGTGAAGTGCACTAATGGGATTAACGGTCTTAGTCCTTAAGGCATAAAACAGGCTAATACAATACAAATTTCAGCTATAGGCACTCTATAGGCTATCTAGTAACAAACAAGCCCCAATCACATGAAATGCCAATACCTATTGAAGATAGGAAAATCCAGCCTGCAACTCGAGTTTGGTTGTTTTTGTTTAGTAGATCCGTTATACGTGTTCCCAATGTCCAAGGAGAAGTTCTTTCAGAAAAAGTATTTTGTGGAGATGAAAAAAGCCGTAATTTGCCACGCCAGTGGCGAAGTTAAAGAAAGCTATTAGCTAATTAAAGCACAACTTCATGCATTTAGCCAACAAATGCGAAGAGTTCAGCGACCCCAACACGCCATCTCCGGTTTCTAACAAATACTTGGTTCGCCAATGTTTCACAATTTGTGATTTTGTAACAGTTATAACACCGTCAGTTTAGGAACAGTGACAGATGACAAATTATACCTGTAACTGTTGTATCAATATTTGCATTTTTGGTCACGCATTTGCCAATAGTGTCATCTGAGACTGTAATTTGTGTTTTCAGTGGAATCTTCGAGACGAACTGCAGAGCTATACGTTTCTAACAAGGACAACGAGAAAATAGAGTTTCGGAGAAAATCTCTATTGAATCGTTGATAAAATAATCTGATGTGTTCCATTCACATGACTTTCTCTACTTCTGTGTAACAACTTATTGTTAATAAGCTTATTATTTTATTTACTTCATGCTAATCGAGAAAAAAAAAATTAGCAGAAATAGTCCTATTACTTCCTTGTAAGTAGAAGCGAAATATGGGAGTATCATAGGTTAAAGTGAAGTCAAAACCTGGTTACTAGGTGACTGAAGTTGCTTTGTTTGTATGGCCACGAGTTGACAAATTCCTGTATGAGAAAAGTTTTTCAAAGCTGAAACCAAAAACAAGGAATATCTCAAAAACGATCAACTCCTCGAAAAAAAATGTATATAACATAAATTCTGTGTTTTAATGTGCTCTACATTTTTTGTGCGGTAAGTTTTTGTCCATTTCTTACGGTTTAGCAGTTATGCAAAATTTCGTAAAATTCATCCAGAATAAAGTAGTCTTCAGAGGCTATTCCCAGAAAATTCAAGATATACATATTATTTCTCAGGCAAATATATTTAATATACAATATTTTAATCAAAATCGTTAGAGCCATTTTTGAGAAAATAACATTTTCGAAAAAGGTGCCATGTAAAGTGTAGTTGGGAGTGGGGGGATTTTCTTGAAAATCTTCGTGTCGCATCCTTGGAAGATATAAAAACTTAAATACCAACTTTGGTATTTAAAAGTCTTTTCGTTTTTGAGCTATGCTGTCCACACACATATGGACCTTTTTCTAAAAATGCTATTTTTGGATTCAGGGGGGACCCAAAAATGTATTTTCGGTGAAATCTCAGTATCGAATTTTTGGGTGCATTACAATACCTTCTCTATACACTATGTACATAGTACGTGTAGAGAAAGTAAAAATAATCACCTGCAAGAAAATTTTGTTTTTTATATAGGAAGAGAAAGTCGTGTGAATGAAACACTCAGGGTTTTACATTAGTGTTTTGAAATTCTTTCAAATTTCTGTCTCTCTGACCCTCCTGCGTCATACATCGTAGTTTTTACTTTTAGTATGTAACGTGCTTATAAAGTTGACATGTGATATATGTCTTACTTTCTGATTGGTTATGGTTTAACACTCGGGTCAATTGGTTAATTTTCTTACGATGAAATTCTTCTCGTGGTCAATGGCTGTAAAAGCCTTCCAATTGTCCTGTCACTCCATATGCGCAAAATAGGAGAAATGGGAAAGGGGAGAGTAGCGGGAAGCAAAGGACCACTCGTATTCACAGCTGAAACACTGGCCCCCACCTCTCTTATTATACAAATAGGTTGTCAAAGTTACTGCGCATCTATACTTCAGGAGTGGGGGATGTCACAACGATTTAGACGGGTTTTACCTCTTTAAGATTTGACGTATGAAAGAACCTTAAGATACGTAAGCTCCAATTAAGCGTATACAAATTACTTGTAGGAATAACATAAATTCATGTGACCGTTAAACGATACCAAACAAACGTATGTGAAACAGAAGCACACTTGAAATATGAGAAGGAAACAGAATTGAGGGGAAATATTGAAAGGATACCGTGTAAATGATAAATCTTCCTTGTATTCGCGTAATCGTTCCGCATGGGTCAGAATGGTTGGTCGCCGGGCATCGAATCTATTACCTCCCGAATATGAATCGTACACGCTGTCTGGGCGCCAGCTCGCTCGGTCAAGTTAGTATGACAGAACTAAAAGTGTTGGTTATGTTTTTTTAAAAAGAAAATAAAACAATAACCTTAGGTATAATAAATGTCATTTCTTTAATTTATGACCTCTGTCAGCCAGACTGTGGCGGTTAATGGTTTTAAAGGCGTCAATACCACAAAAGGCGTAGGTATTTGAAAGTGAGCGTTGCAGCTGTCAAGAGATATTGGAAAATGTTTAATGCCAACTGTAGTATTGAATGCGCCGGTGCAATTCAGTTTTTACGGCGTTGCTAGTGCATTTTCATCCGTGAGGTTACCAAACTGCGGCGGGCTGAGCCGGTTTTGTCTCGGTCAGCTGTTGGCAAGGAGACGGCTGGCAGGCAAGCAGTCTGGTTGGTTAGTTTCCGTTGGGCCTCCTTGGCGAACTAGTGGAAACAAAGGCACAGCGCATTGCTCCTGAGTGCATGCGCGGTTACGACAGAGATGGGAAGCAAGTCTTTTGTGTACATCTAGTGTGGGCAATTAATGACGTGAACATGTGCTCTAATTATATGCAACACAACTAAATATACAAGATATTGTGTACTCTTATATTCTTACTTCCGCATCGTGTTGTTGCCGCGTGTGGGATGTGAATTTGGTCTTTGAAAGAAGACTGCTGGATTCTTCATTTGCACAAAGGAATGGAAGGTCTTCGTCTAGCAATTCAGTAAGTACTCTTTATTTTTTTTGCATAGCTGTGCTATTATAACTGTTTTAGTTCTTTTATGAGATTTAAATTTCATAGTGACATTTTATGTTTACTAATCAACTGTTGACATAATACTTATCAGCTGTGAACAATGTAATGGCATGCTTTAATTGCTGTTTTCAATGAATTCATGACTTAAAATGATAAAGCGAATGTGTTCTAGCCAATGAGCAAGCTCAGTAATACTTCGCTGAGCATTGAGAAGTGAATTACGGTAGTTTAAATAGTAAAATAATTGAAAACAAAAATGTAACCCGTTCCCTACATTCATTTCCTGCCATCAATGTTGATTTGTTAGTAATAGTTCAAAAGTGAAAGTTATATTCATTAAAATCATTCATTTTAGTGTCCAATTTAAGTATGAAACAACTCGCGAAATGCTGTATGCATTTAACTGAAATGTTATTTATAAGAATAACAAAAAATATACTCTCATGTTTCATCAGTCGATTTCAGAATGAATCGTAATCTTCTAAAAGAAAATACGATTTTTAAGCGAACAGTCGCCGTATTGGAGTTGAAACGTTATGTACAAAAATATAAAAGTTTGTCAGCGCGTTTCAGTTAATTGTAATTTATACGAAAATCCTTTAGGATGAATTCCTTTTGCTGATAGTAAGTTTTTCCAACGTAATCATACGAATGCGGGTTTAATTGCTTAATTTTCGTAGCCGCAAAACAACTTTTGTGTTATTGAGATTTGACTATTTTTCTTCATTATTGATGTAACTCGATGTTAAATAATATAAATTCGCCTCGTCATGTAATGTGTTCCAAATGTATAGTAGCCAAGAATGCCTTAAGAAAAAACCCACACTTCCACATGTGAAAATTTAATCAATTTTCTGTGATAATAACTAGTACGTTGATCATGCCAAAGGCTATTAATATATTATAATATGATTATTTTTAAGTTTAACGTCCTCTAGCCTAGTAGGTCATGTAGGATAATGACTGACATCGGTAAAATTATGTTCAAATGAACCCTGGGTCCCTGTAGCTGAAGGTTACTCATATTCGTCTTCTCGGGATAGGAAAACTCCGGACGGAGGGAGAGATCGAGATTTGAGCTCGAGATTCTTGAATGCCAAGATATTTATTTTTCGCATACAATTGGAAAATACCGATAGCTCTGCTTCATGGAATTATACATCGAAAAATAATTATTGAATGGAATGACGTACTTGCTCAACAGGGAGAAAAGAATCGGTAGCTCTGCTTACTAGAAAGAAAGAAAGAAAGAATAAATGACCTTGGCACTGTGTTATGATCATAAAACAGTCTAAGGTTCAAGCGCCAACAGGATTAAACCAAAATGCATAAACAAAGCAAAATAAAGCAATATCTCTGCATGTGAACAACCTACCTTAGAGATTCCTTGGTTCGAACCTGCGATGATATCAAAGGTCTTCGTAATTCTTTTTGTACCAATGTACTGTGGATAAAATGTTTTAATGTTTTTTTTTGTATTGCATAGGTAACGATTTTTAAATGAATAAGACTTTGTGCAAAGCTTCTGAAGGTTACATGCGGTGATTCAGAGCATTGCTTGCCCGCCTCGGTAGTGGGGTGGTAGCGTGTCTACCTCACATTCAAGAGGTCGCGAGATCGAATTTCGTTTCGGGTGAGTTACCCGGTTAAGGTTTTTATTCGGAGTTTTACCTTATCCTGAGAGTGTCGAGTATCCATGGACCCCAAAATCATTTGAGTATAATTTCACCCGTTTCATTCATTGACCGATATGACCAACCAGGTGGAACGAAGCTAAACTTAAAAATAAAAAAGACTACCAAAAACACCTGCTTGTTTAAAACTTTTGAGATTTGCGAATTTTAAATAAATGAAAAGTGAATTACACTTCAGTAAGCTCCCCAAACACCAGCATAAACAAATAAACAACTGATAACTTTTGGAGTCTAGAAAGTGTTGGTAATTCTAACGTGCCAAAATTCCGCATTCTGAAACACGTCACTTGGTTTGTGCAGTGGGTAGTCAAAAGAGAGAGATTGCAAATACGCACGGAGCTAATAAAATAGGAATCTGCAGTCAAATCAAATAAAAATCTGATGTGTTCCATTCACATGACTTTCTCCACATCTCTGCAAAAATTATTGTTAAAAGGCTTATGCTTCTATTTACTTCATGCTAATCGAGAAAAAAAGAAAGAAAACCTAGCAGAAATAGTCTTATTACTTGCTTCCTTGAAAGTAGAAGCAAAATAAGAGAGCACTATAGGTTAAAATGATAGTCAAAAGCTGGTTGCTATGTGACTGAAGTTTCTTTGTATGGACATGAGTTGACAAATTCCAGTATGAGAAAAGTATAAGTTTTTCGTAGCTGAAACCAAAAACAAGGAATATCTCAAAAACAATCAACTCCATGAAATATATATAACATAATATATATATATATATATATAAAACATAAATTGTGTGTTTTAAAGTGCTCTACATTTGTTGTGTGGTAAGTTTTTGTCCATCTCTTACGGTTTAGCAGTTATGCAAAATTCCGTAAAATTGACCCAGAATAAAGTAGTCTTCAGAGGCTATTTCCAGAAAATTCAAAATATACATTTTATTTGTCAGGTAAATATCTTTAATAGACGATGTTTTAATCAAAATCGTTAAAGCCATTTTTGAGAAAATCAAAATTTTCGAAAAAAGTTCCATGTAAAAGGTAGTTTGAGGTGGAGGGATTTTTCTCAAAATCTTCGTGTCGCATCCCTGGAAGATGCTAAACTTAAATGCCAAGTTTCTTATATATTGTTTACCTTATATGAACATGTTCGAATCGTAACTCGAGAATACTCGATCACTTCTTGTGCTCCAGAAAGTATTCATTTGCACTAAATAGCCAAATTAACAGATAGAGAAAGTTCATTTTTATATCATATAGCTCTTAACTCCCAATCATTTAATGACCAGAAAGAACAAACTTTAATGCAATTTATTCACGTTGGTGTGTTTCAGGATTTTTTTAAAAAATTTTTTATGCATTTTTAAATTGTATGGATTTAAACTCATGTTATTGTTTTACATCGGTTGGTAATTACAATGATCCCGAAGTATTTTTTTTCTACTCCACTTAAAGCTGATAGCCAAAATAATAGTAGATACTTTAATTTTAATGTAAGAAAAGAGTAAACGACATAGTTCAGGTGTTAAGACGAATTCCCAGATTTTTTATTTTGCTACTTTTATAATTTTTATTGCCCGATTTTAAGTTTTTTCGTGTAGCGAATTTTTAGTGGAGAATTTTTTTTTACATATCTGACGGATGTTGGCAACAGCATGATTATAAAAATTGTTCTACTAAAGCATATTAGTATTTTTAGCAATACATTTTATCTATGTAGTTTTCATGGAATTATAAAGCTATTAAATTGAAGCAGTCAAAGAAATAAATAAAAAAAATCTGATGTGTTCTATTCACATGACTTTCTATATATCTCTGTAACAAATTAATGTTAATAAGCCTATCTTTTATTTATTTCAAAGCTAATCGAGAAAAATTAGCAGAAATAGTCTTATTTCTTGCTTTATTGTAAGTAGAAGCGAAGTAAGGGAGTACCATAAGTTAAAGTGAAATCCAAAAGCTGGTTGCTATGTGACTGATGTTCCTTTGTTTGTATGGACAGGAGTTGACAAATTCCTGTATGAGAAAAGTATAAGTTATTCCAAGCTGAAACCAAGAAAAAGGAATATCTCAAAAACGATCAACTCCACGAAAAAAAAACATATAAATTGTGTGTTTTAACGTGCTCTACATTTTTTGTGTGTTAAGTTTTTGTCCATCTCTTACGGTTTAGTAGTTATGCAAAATTAATCCACAATAAAGTAGTCTTCAGAGGCTATTCCCAGAAAATTCAAAATGTGAATTTTATTTGTCAGGTAAATATCTTTAATATATAATATTTTAATCAAAATCGTTAGCCATTTTGTAGAAAAAAAAATGTTCGAAAAAAGTTCCATGTAAAGGGTAGTTTGGGGTGGGGGGATTTTTCTCAAAATCTTCGTGTCGCATCCCTGGAAGATACTAAACTTAAATAATAAGTTTGGTATTTTACCAACTTTTCGTTTTTGAGTTATCGTGTTCACGGACACACACGGACCTTTTTCTGAAAATACTTTTTTTTTTATACAGGGGACCCTAAAACATATATTTCCGGTAAAATCTCAGTATCGACTTTTTTGGTGGAGTGCAATACCTTCTCTATACTCTATGTACATAGTAAGTATAGAGAAAGCAATAAAAAACAAACAAAACAAAAACATTAGATAATTTGATTGCTGTTTGTATTTTTTAAAGTTGATACATGGATTTAGGGTGTGTTTGCCCTTTCCAGACTCTTCGCCTTGCAATAAAGGAATCGATGCATTATTGACGGACGAATGGTGCACTAATGTAACGCATTTGGCAGTCTAGTGTAATGCTAGACGAGACGAGGCGCAACGAATGAATGTGAACGAAACTAATTATTTTGGCTCATAGTATTAGCCTTGCATGCCTTGGCACATTAAATTATCTGGCATTCGAGTTGAAATTCGGGAAAACTGCCAGCAAACCAAAAATCCCCACCAGCCATTTCCATTTGGGATTCCGATTAATTTACAAACATCGGAATGTTATGTTAGTGCAATTCAAAACAGGCGACTAAAACAGAAAACTGTAGTAAGTCTTACGTCACAATGGCTAGACACGTGTATGCGAAGCATTAGAATTAATAATGTAAACAAAGCGACAGCCAGCGTTCCCCTTTCCAAGGACATCTGTACGACGCGACAGTTGGACTGAAGGTTTTGGCTGGTTGTGTTTACTTTGGGGGGGGGATGCCGCATATCATGATAATTATATTCCCATAATCTTCAGCACTGCCTTTATTGTTATTTGTACTTTATTCATTGTATGCAAACGTGATGCCATTAGGCTTGAGAAGCGAATATCGATAGATTATCCAGGGTTGTGTGATTTTTACATTACCTTTCACCGAAAATTATGAGATTTCAGCACATGTTTTGAGGCCCCCTAAATTAATCATTTTTCGAAAAGTATGGGAGACTGCCTGTGAAAACGTAATTCAAAATTAACTTTTGATTAGCACCAAATTATGACTCGCTCGGATAACGTTTAAAGGAAGCTGAGAATATTTTCAACAATAAAATTACATCTCCTTTTTTTTTTTTTTTTTCAAATTAATGAAGAAATTGTAAGTTTTAACATGCAAAAAGAACTAATGATATAATTTTTTTTTTTATTGTAAGAAAACTCTTTTGTACAATTAGGTACAATGCAGTTGAGCTAATTAGATACACAGAACAGCATGTAATATGTGGTTGGGGTACCACCCAGCGATGGGCCCAAAGAAATAGTACAAAGATACAAAGAAAGCAGCACAGAAAATAAAAGAGCTAAATGTTCAGTCGCAGATCGGAGTGCCAGCGGCGCTTCAGTCTTCGTCGTTGAGGTTCAGGAGGAAGATAAATATGGCGGAGAAGAGGATTGCTGTGGCGCAAACAGGATCGATGGAGCCTCTTGTAGCTGATGCGGAGGATACACGTTACCTCCGGTAGGCCTATGTCAGCGTGCAGAGTTGAGTTGCGCACGTACCATGGAGCGCCAGTCATGAGGCGGAGAAAACGGTTCTGTGTGCGCTGGAGTTTGATGGAGCGGCAGAACCCCATATCGCACAGCTATATTGCCACATGGGTCGAATTAAGGAAGTGTAGACAAGACGCTTGTACCGCAAAGGCAATGATGAGGAACCGGACACAGATGATGGACGTCGCGGATGCGATGACGAATCTTCTGCACTAGACTGGAGAGATGGGGACCCCAAGTAAGACGGCTGTCCAAGATAAGGCCAAGGTAACTTATAGAAGTCGCGGTGGGTATCTCCGTCCCATTGAGAGAAATGAGATGATGGGTCATGTTCGTTTTGTAGGTGAAATTCACAACACGGGATTTATGAGCGTTCATAGTCACTCTCCAACGTTGGCACCAGGAGTGAATTTGGTTGCGACGTCCTGAAGGCGGCTTGCCGCCGTAGCACAAGTACCCACACTTAGCGCCGCCACATCGTCGGCATAGTGAGCAATGGTGAGTTGCGGATGACTAGGAAAATCCGAGGTATAAGCCAGGTATAATAAGGGGCCCAGTACGCTCCCTTGCGGCACATCAGAGGAGATAGGAAGGGCCTTGGAAAATGTACGATCATGTTTAACAGAGAAGGTGCGATTGCGCAAATAGGACTGTACGAGGCGGAAATAAGTGTCCGAGAGATGCGGTTTGAGTTTGAATAACAATCCATCGTGCCAAACTTTATCAAAGGCCTTCTCCGTATCCAAAAACAGTCCTATGCATACAGATTGACGCTCATAGGAATCAAGAATAGCGTCAACGACACGATGGAGCTGCTGAGAGCAGGAGTGAAGAGAGCGAAATCCAAACTGGGTGTCAGGGATAATCGGTGTGAGCTGAGGCAGAAGGAGACGTTCGAAGATTTTGGAGAGTAGGGGGAGTAAACTAATAGGACGATAACTGAGGGGACCACTCTTGACTTTATCAGGTTTGGGAAGAAGGATAACTGTAGCGTCTTTCCATTGATGAGGAATATGAGCTGTGCGGAGGATAGCGTTGTAGATTTGCGTCAACAAAACCAGCCCATTCCGGGGTAAATGAATGAGTAAGGGTTGCACAATAAGATCAGGACCGGGAGCTTTGTGAGCTGAAGAGCGAGCGATGATGTTTTTAACTTCAGCAGGGGTAAAGAAGTGGTGGAAAGGAGTGAGCAACAAAGGTTGCGTGAGTTCTTCCTCCACACGATGAGCAAAGTCCGCGTCCAGCACAGGATTCGGGGAAAACTGACGTTCCAGGAGTTCTGAGCACAAATTTACCTTTTCAAGTGGCGTAGAAAACCAGGTGTTCCCAACCTTAAGAGGCGGCATGGCAGCAGAAGGACGTGTCAAAGTTTTAGTCTTCTGCCATAGTGACCCATCACTGGCGTTTAAGTCTTGTAGTAGTCGGTGTTCAGCAGCAGTGCAGCGTGCAGCACGTAAGGCAGCCTTCAGCTCCCGAGTAGCGCGATTAAAATTGGTTTTGTGAAGCGGGTAGCGCGTGCGTACCCAGAGTTTCCCTACAGTCTCTCTTGATGGAGAGCAGTAGACGGATCTCGGGAGAATAGAATGGCACAAGACGAGGAGGACGAAGATCCTGGAGAGTGCTGCTGGCAAGGTTAGCCGCACACTGGATATTGCGAGTTAAGGTAGAAACAGCCACATCGACATCACGGGGTGACTTAAGCGGCACGGTCGTAATAGTGAGATCGGCAAGCAAAGAGGTGTACAAAGGCCAGTCAAAAGGATGGCGTATCAGGGATGGGGGTAAGTCTTTGTACTTCGCACCATCGGAAAGAGTGAGAAGGACTGGTAAACGATCGGAGCTCAGATCATGAACAACGGAGAGACGGGAACAATGACGGGAAACATTACGTCCAATGAAGATATCCAGCACATCCGGAGTCCGACCATCGTGTGGGTAAAAGTAGGTTCAACAGGAGAGAGTACGTCTAGGTGTAACTGATGGATTGCAGCGTGTAAAAGTTTACCCCTAGGATTAGATAAGTTCGAACCCCATAGAGGATGTTTGGAGTTAAAATCGCCGCCGACCAAGAAGGGGCCCTGGAAAGCATGAACAATACCCCAGAAGTCGGTGAGACTGACATGATTCTGAGGAGCAGAATAGAAAGAACCAACTTGAATGCTTGCGGAAGTAGTAGACAGCTGAATCCGAGCAACCTGGAATGAGTCCTCTAGAAGAGGCGGAAGGGCATGGTGAGCCAGACAAGTTTTGATAAACAGCGCAGAACCACCCATTCCAGTAGAGTTAGGGTGATCAGCACGATACACGGTATACCCACGAAGATGGAAAGATATGTGAGGAGCCAATTTGGTTTCAGTGGAGATCTACGTCATAAGCTGTAAGGAAATGTAATAATTCATAAAACTTATTAGTGATACTCTGACAATTCCAAGTGCAGATTCGAAGGCAGGAAGGAATTGAATTAGCCATGAACACGGAGCAGAACAGGAATCAATTGCTGCAGGGTAGTAAGAAGGGGCTGTAGAAGAGCGAAGATAGAGTCCAGTCGAGCCATCAAGCAGTCCAATTGAGAACGGTCCTGTTCACACTGACTGGTTGCGGCTGCAAAGGGCTGCGTAGCACCGGGAGGGGAACCTCGAGAAACTAGAGACGACAGCAAAGGTCGAGCATGAAATGCAGGAGGACGAGGAGAGGCAGCTTCAGTGGAAGTAGGCAAGGTAGACTCCATAGGTGGGAAAGCATGAAGTGGAGGAACGCCAGCAGGAGAGGCACCAGAAACGGTACGTCGGGGAGAAGAGCGAGACTGAATGACTTGGAGGCGTCCAGGAGCCAGGAGCAGGAACTAGTCGCCCGAGTGTACTCGGACGGGGGCAAATCACCACGGTACCTATCCGCTTTTCTCGCGGATTTACCCGTGTGATATAAAATATGTAGTCTTATGCAAGCGTTTTTGTCTGTGTCAAAGTAATGTGGGCAGGGTGTTTCCCTCTGTGCAGCCGGCGTGGGCTGGCTTACCTACCTGAGTGGTCACCCACCCAGAGAGGGACCAGGCCCGATGCTGCTTACCTTGGCCAGCCGCTTGCGGGCTGTCAAGGAAAGCAGTGCCGGCTAGCGGGGAGAACTGAAGGGATATAGGTATGGGGTGGGGGAAGCCAGTGTTGCAGATCTGGTCGGAGTACAACTGGACGGTCACCCGTCCGAGTCGGGACCGGGCCCGATGCTGCTTAACTTGGCGGGTAGAACTGTAAAGGGAGAGGCGGCCGGTAAACTACCATCCCAAGGCGTCCTTGGGAAGGCGGTAGCTTACGCGTCTCCTAGGCAGCGTGTGGTCGTAAAGACCGAGAGTGTTCACCTGGGGATTTGGGTGGGGAGCAAGTTTAGTGTATATTGTGCGAGCTCTTTCTCGCACAACGTCCACTATGTAAGGGATTCCGGAGTGGGAATGGAGAATGTGGGACGGGAATCTGCGGTCTGTGCCATATATCATCCTCAATGCCCTGTTCTGCACGGTCTGCAGCCTGCGGATGGTGGAACGAGCCACCGAACCCCAGACCTCGCAGCCGTACAGCATCAGGGGCGGGATGACTGCGCGGTACAGCCGTAGTTTTAGGTGTGTAGGCATGTTGGAGCGGAAGATGGGAAACAACTGCCGTAGGGCAGCGTGTCCCATACCGACCTTCTCCCTGACAGGAGTGAAAGTAAGGCCGCGGTCGAGGAGGACTCCAAGGTATTTGGCGGTGCGGACCCAGGGGATCCGCCGCCGCCGCAACCTCCGATGAACAGGGCAGCCTTTATAATTCGCCGTATGTTGACCTTGACAGTTCACACACTGCGGCGGCGCGTGAGGAATCTTAGAGCACTGCGCACTGGGATGATGGCCATCACATTTGACACAACGGGGTTGTTTGTGGCAATAATTACGACTGTGCCCAAATTCCTGACAATTCATGCACTGAATAACACCCCTTTTGGGTTTCGGGGGCTCCACCCTCACCATCGTGCAGTGCAAACGATCGAGCTTATAGATGTCGTCGTTGAGCGGACTGGGCTTGAGATCCACGAAAAAGAGAGGTAGCTTCGCCTTGGTGACGGGATGGTAAACTGGAGTCATCTGTGCGGGTGAATATTCAAGGGAGGTCAATTCTTGCAGCACTAGAGCAGTGTCTATAGTGGGATGAAGCCCACGAATAACCACCCGGAGGTTGCGATCATGACGCATTTGGTACGTGTGAAACTCGGCCTTTTGGTCCTCAAAATACTGTATGGCTGCACGATAACCGTCCGCAGTCCGAAAGTGAATTTGACCTTGTTGCTGTCCAGTGTAACAAGCTTGTAAGCGCCAACATTGGATGTTTGTAAGTGTTTGAGGACAGTATTCACGTTGAGTATATTAGAAACATAGATAGGAGGTGGCTTTGGGGGTGGGGAGACAGAAGGAGTAGGCGTACTTTCGCCATGATCACCATCCTCTAGATCCATGTCAGCCAAGGGTGCAAAACGGTTAGTTGAAGCGAAAGGAGAATCAGGTACAGCAGAATCCAGTTTCTTCCTCTTGGAGTCACGTGGGCAAGAACTATCCCGGCTGGGTGGTGCAAAACCGGCGGAAGACAGGCCGCATTTGACCAGAGCAAAGCGTAGTAGCGGGCACGGGCTGGCGTTTCTGATGAGTTGACAAAGAGGTTTATCCCTGGGAGCTGCTTGACGCGGTTGGAAGAGCTGAGTTTGGCGCCGGTAGAGAACATGGCTGGTCCTCAGATTGGTAGCACGTCTGCATCGCAGAATAAATAAGCTGCCCCGTATCAACGGGGGCAGCCATGGTGTAGAAATGTTCCAATAATGTAATGGATGGAAAGAAAGCACGAACACACAAAGAAAGTACGGATAGAAGAGGCTGTCAAAGTAGCCCCGTTTAACTGCACGCGAAAAGAAAAACACAAGTCGCACCATTGAGAGCAAGAGGCAGGCACCACAGCACGATGTGAGCTGCCCGGCTGTCAGACAGCGACTAATGATATAATGTGCGATGTTTCTTAGTTTTATCTATATTTAGTAACGTAGGTTTTTTATACATGCTTGTTAATTTTACATACGTAGGTATGCTTTAAATGATAAAGAGTTCAAATTTATAATTTCTGACGTTTGACATCTTTTCCCCATCAAGTCGTATAATCGCAAATTTAGATATTATACAAAAATATTAGCTCTTCCAAATACATATAAAATATTTTAAACACCACACACGAGAAAATCGAAAAAAAAATGGAACCTGTTTCAAAATAATAACATAAGATGGAAAATCTTGAAACTTGTCATTGCACAAGTTATAATATTTGTACTTTCTGTTTATTAAAGTGAGAACTCTCCATTAATTTGGGCAGATACAAATGTTGGCTAGAGTTTTCAACCCATAGCATGTGCATTTCTCATTTTACTTTCTCTAGACCCTATGTGCAATGTACACAGGAATAAAGAAGGTACTGTATTCCACCCAAAAATTAGATGTCGAGAGTTTTCCGGAAATATGTTTTGGAGTCCGTGTTTGTGTCTGTGGACACCATAGCTCAAAAACGAAAAGACTTAAATACGAAACTTCAAGAAAATTTCCCCACCACAAACTACCTTTTATATGGAAAAATTTTCGAAAATTTTGATTTTGTCAAAAATGGCTCAAACGATTGTGATTAAAATACCATATATTAAAGATATTTACATCCCAAATAAGATGGATATCTTGAATTTTCTGGGAATAGCTTCTGAAGACCTCGTTGTTCTGAATGAATTTTGTTTAACTGCGAAGCCGTAAGAGATAGACAAAATCTTACGTCACAAAATATAGATCTCGTCAAAACACACAATTTTTGTCCTTTACGTTTTTGTTGTGGTGGTAACCGTTTCCGAAATATTCCTCGTTATTGGTTTCAACTGTAAAGTACCATTCTCAGACAGGAAGTGTCCGTTTTTCTTTTGTGCTACTCCTGGCCAAGCAAAGAAGCGATTTGCGATTACAATCGCAGAACGACAGCTTTTAAAACAATTGACTAATGTGAAATGCTGCACCATTATTGACGAATGTGCATATCTAATGCTTTCGATAGCATACTTGATTGATTGATAGATAGTACACGGTTTTTTTTAATTTTGCCTAACTACAGCAACAAACTACGTAATGTGATGGCAGCGTGTCGAACAATCTGGAGCCCCCACCCCCTCTGTTGCCAAGGTTAATACCAGATTGGATATTTAATACCCGACCCAAAGTTCCACCCTCAGTCTAAAACAATAGCAGAAGTGAAAATATATAGTAACTGCGATGATTTTCATCTATTTACAGATAGCCCTAACACATCAGCTTGTCGCTGAGCTGGATGATAGGTATGGTGTGAGATGATACCTCAAATGGCTAGTTGCACTTTGCGCTCTGACTACGGATGATAGAACAGCTAGACTTGACGCGAAGCGAAGGTAGTACGGTTCTGGGATAAGACTACACGCCGTCAACGAGTTATCTTAACGAACAGTTCCGTAGCCATAAGACTAAGTTGTTGAAGCAACGTAATGTAGAATAGACCAAAAAACAATACGATTGTCATTTAGGATACTGACCTTTTTGTTTACACAGCATTAATTTGTCAGTGGGTTGCAATCCTTGGTAAATGAGCTGACTCAGCGTATGTTGTCAGGATCCATGACCTTGCCTGCGGGTTGAGTCGCCCTACGTTGCCGGTAAGAACATCCTCTCTTCAGAAAACTGTCATCTCAACAACGTGCTTGTGGTTGCTTATTGAAGAACAATGCAACTGCGCATACCGCAGACAGGTCTTCGCGTCCTTACTAACTTTTTTATTACAGAATCATGATTGGCATGTTCTACACCAAGACCGCATTCCATATTGCAAAAATGTCCCCATGTTAGAAAATGATATTTTGCAACTTAAACTTTCGATTACTTTCTCGTTATTCTCTGATCTACGTTAATGCAAATGTACTCAACAATAATTTTCTTCATAATATACATAAAGATCTGGTGTTGCATTCAAATGACTTTCTCTCCATTCTGCAACAAACTATTATTTCAAAAGATTATTCTTACAGCATGCTAATCAAGTTGAATATTAACAGAAATGGTATTGCTTGATTCCTTGTAGGTGTAGGAGGGAAATAAAGGAGTGCACTAACTAAAGTCTTAGTCAAATCTAAGTTCCGTTCGCAATGTGATGGTATTGAAATCCCCTTCTCTTTGCGTGACCAAGATGAAAAAAATAACGATTTCCCATTTGAGAAAACTATATGTTTTGGAAGATTTAAACATGTAACAAGGAATATTTCGGTAATGGTTAACTGCGGGGGGAAAAAAAAAATCACACAAATTGTTTGTTTTAACGACATCTACATTTTTCTGTAGTGTATTTTTGTATTCAAGATATACATTTCATTTATCAGAGTATCTTAAACATATGCAGATAATTTAATCAAAATCGGTGGAACGATTTTTGAGAAAATAAAAGATTTCGAAAAAGATTCCGTGTAAAAGCTAATTGGGGTGGGAGTTTTTTTTTTTTTTTTTTTTTTTTTTTTTTAATCGTGTTGCATCCTTGGATTTTAATGTGGTTGATCCCATGAAAAACCCTCTCTGGACGGCTGTCGCTTAGATTTAGATGCAGTAGTGAGATTGGCTGTGCGAAAATGGTTATACTCCAGAAAAAAGGGACTTCTAAGAACAGGGAATATAATGAAGATGGTGCTACGATATGTGCTGAGACTAATCACCTGTTTAGAAAAATCTGTGTTTTCCATTCATATGGCTTTCTCTAAATCTCTGTAACAAATTATTGTTAGTCAGTTTATTCTTCTATCTACTTCATGCTAATCGATAACATTAGCAGAAACGACCTTATTACTTAGTTCCTTTAAGTAGAAGGGAAATAAGAGAATACACTAGGCTAAGCCTACAGTCAGATGTTCTAAAATGTGGTTGGTATGGGAATGCGTGGCCAGGTATTGACAAGTTCCCGAATGAGAAAAATTTAAGTATTTTAAAACTGAAACCAATAACAAGGAATATCTCGAAAACGGTAAACTCCACGAAAAAAAAGTATACGAGATAAATTGTGAGTTTTAACGAGATCCACATCTTTTGTGTAGTAGGTTTTTGTCTGTCTTTTACGGTTTACCAGTAATGCAAAATTCATCCAGAATGAACAAGTCTTCAGAAGCTATTCCCAGACAGTTTAAGACCTATATATTTTATTTGTGATGTGAGTAGTTTTATTATACGGCATTTTAATCAAAATCGTTAGAACCATTCTTGAGAAAAATAACCTTTTCAAAAATGGTTCCATGTAAAGGGTTGTTTGAGGTGCGGTATTTTCTTGCAAATCTTCGTGTCGCATCCTTGGAAGATACCAAACTTAAATATCAAGGCCGGCATTTAAAGGTCGTTTCGATTTTGAGCTATGCTGGTCACAGACACACACGCACCTTTTTCTAAAATGCCCTTTTTTTATTCAGGGTGTCTCAAAACATATATTTCTGTTGAAATCTCAGTATTGAATTTTTGGGTGTAATACAATACCTTCTCTATACATAGTACGTGAAGAGAAAGTACAAATAGTTAAAGGATGGGAGTTCACTGTTTATTATGCATTACGTATTAACAATTACTGTGCGTTACTTGCTAATAAATGTATTTGCATGCTATATACAGATTTTAAGCAGATAGTGTAGATGTTCGTGCAACGCCAATTCGATCATGTGCCTGATTTCTGAGAAGTCCGGATGTAATGACAGCCCACGAATATCATTTCCGAATTGGTGGAAACATTACTAGTGTGGGAAAGCATGTTGTGTAACAATTTCTTTAGACTAATAGATCTTTTAAAAGGGCAACTTAGTCATACTAGAACTTCAAGGTTGTAACTGTGAAAGGATTTTATGGTCAGAAAAGGTGGGGAATGCTTCGATAAATGCGTACAAAAAGCTGCAAAGAAGGTCTTGAATAACTTAGATTATTAAGCTTTAAACCAGTTACACAGACTTTCTATATCTCATTTAACTTGTTTATATTGGATTTCATACAGCGTTTCAATATTTTTGACAGTAAGCCGCTGAATCCGCTCTCTCTTAGATCTGAAAGAGAGAAATCCGCTCTACATCCTAGAAACCAGTGAAGCATCTCTTTATTTATTTATTGCTGGTGTTTTTCCCATGAACTGTAGGGTGTCTTGATGTTGGTTTTATTTTCTCAATATTATATTAAACGCACCTTCACTCCCATATTCATACATCCAGACTGTCTGGGGGAGGGAGAATAAGGATGATCTTGTTAAAAAGAAATCCTCTCCCCAGCTGGAAATTGAACCCAAGACCTTTGGGTGAGAAGCCAGAAACTGACCACTCGACCAAGAGACAGTGTATATCTTGCCAGCACTCGTAAAGAGACCAGTCAAAGTTGTTAAAGTTGTTAAAGTTTTCATAACTGGATTGCTTTTCATTCGAATTCTTCTCTAGCAAATCCATCAAGGTTATCCCGAACGTTCAACAACTTCTTCCACTGTTCTTCCTTCTCACTACTCTCTTCTAAAAACATAACCACATAAAATTCTTGTAGCCATGCCCTGCAAACAGTTCCAGATCTTTGTTGTTGATTAGTTGTTAAGCCTGCTTGATGGCTGTTGCATCCGTTGAGTCTAGGACAACTTTAATCAAAGTTTTCACACAAGTAAACTGCATTTGACATTGTGGGAGCAGTCATTTCTTGGTACAAAACTTGACGACTGAGGCGCAACAATGTAGTTATTTACTCTGCTGTAATTCTCCCTGATAGTTGCACAAATGCAGAGTAGTCCATATGCAAAACACAGTTGTTGGAAAGCCAAAGAATGTAGCGTGCTTTATCAGTCACCACAAAACCTGATTTTTCGTATTGTGTGCCTCCTGGGGGTACAGGTTCATACAGGAGTCATTGAGTGATTGCTTTATTGTGTAGGCAAGTCTTCTCGAGCTGGTGGTAAGTTTTAAAAGCAGTCACCCATTCACCAGATAATGGAAACACATTCAAAGTGTATCTTTGCAGCTTATCATTAGTTCCACCTAAAACGAACCCCACTTCATATTTGCCTTTGTTTTCTATAAGGCATTTTCATAAATTGGCTGCATGTAATTTTTCTCTCGGCTTGTTTTCATCCAGTGTTGACCTTTTGTGTGTGCTTCTCAAGGAATGATTTGAATGCACGGTTGTTTACCTTGTGGATTGGAATTTCTGATTGGACTAATGCTATAGCAAGATCAACACTGAACTCATTCAATAACAACTGCTTTTCAGAACCCGAAGTGAAGACTTGATTCAGAGTAATTTGTTTACATTTTTACTTGCGAATTTCAGTGTTTTTTAGGTGTTTGCTGTACTGGATTCTATTTCTTTGATCCTTTGTTATCGATTGCAGTATTTACTTGGCATACGTCACATCGAAGAATACTGTCATTCGGTTTCGATTATATGCATCTTGAATTCTTCTGAAATTATAACCAGTTTCTTCTTAACATTCACCGAAATTTTATTGGAAAAATACATCCTGGTCCGAACCGATAAAACGCTTTACACAGCCAACGAGAGAGAGAGAGAGACCATTAAGTCCGTGCCAGGGCTAACTGAACTTATACTGCTGTAGTATTGCTCAAATTTGATTTGATTTGATAACAGAAGGTTAACCATTGTTGTTGGGAATTAAATTTGGTTTCCTTGAATTATATTTGAATATTCGCTATTGTTGGCTTATGATTAAACACAATTTTAAAAATATGTTGAAGAAGTGGAAAAAAGAATCTAATCTTTTAAGAATGCAATGGGAAGAAAAGTTACTGAAATGTGAAATAATGGGAAAAGCTGTCATAATTATCTGGAATAATATGGGCTAGAGAAACGTCCCCACCTCTTCAGACGGAAATCGAACACGGGACCCCTCACACAACAGGTAGGAGCTCTGCCGACTGAGTTACGGAACCAGCCTATGATGTTTTCATTACCAATGCTATTAATGTTCAGGGATATCCAACAAAGTTAGTTGTATAGCACATGTTAATTTATTTTATTTGCTCGCGAGATAAAATTGCTGGTTCCGTAGCCTGTTGGATGAGGGGCCCGGAGCTCCATTCACGGCTGCAGGTGGGAAGTTTTTCTCTAGCTAAGATACTTCCTTACCTTCTCCAATCTGGAAGTATGGATGAAAGTGTGATCCGTATAAAACACAAACAAAAACGGAAATCCAATGACAACTGTATACAAGTTAACACCATTGTTGATGGGCACTATGATTCCAAAGGTAAAAAAGGCCATCGATAATACCTTTACAGTTAAAGGCAATAAACATAATAAGCAAATTCCACTTTTAAACCTTTTACTTTTTCTACACGTACATTGTACATAATGTATAAAGGAGGTATTGTATTCCACCCAAAAATTCGATACCGAAATTTCACCGGAGCTCCGTTTGTGTCTGTGGACATCATAGCTCAAAATCTAAAAGACCATTAAATACTAAATATGGTATTTAAATGTCGCATCTTGTAAGGATGGGACACGGAAGATTTTCAAGAAAATCCCTCCACCTCAAGCTATCCTTTACATGGAATAAAATTGAAAACGTTTTTCTCAAAATTAGCTGTAATGATTTTCACTAAAATACCATATATTTAAGATATTTTCATTGCAAACTAAAGTATATCTTGACTTTTCCAGGAATAGCCTGTGAAGGCCCCTTCATCCTGGAAGACTTTTCTATTACTGGCAACCGCAAGAAATAGGCTAAAGCTTATTGTGCAAAAAATGTAGATCTCGTTAAAACTCACAATTTGTTACATACATTTTTTTTCTTTGTATGATTAACCGTTTTCGAGATATTCCGGATTATTGGTTTCAATTTTAAGCACAAACGTTTCTCAAACGGGAAGACATCTTTCTTCTCGTGTCCCGTTTTGTTTACTCCTGGCAAGCAAAAGAGGCTGGAATTTCAGTTGTTTCACATAGCGACCGGTTTTTAAAGGTCTTGACTATCGCTTTAGCCTGTACATCGCCTTATTTCCCTTCTACTTATTAAGGACGCAAGTATCAAGACTATTTCTGCTTATGTTTATCTTGATTAGCATGATGTAGACTAAAGATTAATCTTTTGAATAAAAGGTTTGTTTGGAACAGCTAGAGAAAGTCGTGTGAACGGAACACGTCAGATTTTTTGCTGTTCTTGTGCAGTGTTCTCTTCATTGCTCTACGAATTTACAACCTGCTGTCATGCCCAAGAGAATGTAGAATGAGATAGATTGATAAATATGCGATGGGAGAGGAAGCAAGAACGTGCGTAAGGTGCAGTGACCTTTCTCAATGTGCTTGTACCTCGGTGTTGAGAGCAGAAGCCTTTGTAACAAGATTCCTAGAGGCATTTTGGTTGCGTGGTCAATGCTAACGGATCAAATCATTATCACGAACAGAAGCTGTTAGGTTGCACTTGAAAATCAAACACCATGGAAACCACCCAGAGGCGGTTCAGTAATGACAGTTTACCTACCAGAGCGGAAACTGCACTAAGTGCAGCCTTCCTTTCCACCGATTTCTCGTATGGTTGTACAGTTCAGGTTACTAACTCCTCCTAATCATGTATTCGACACAATTATAATTCACGTTTAAACAAAATTTTAGCAATTTTAACTGCGTAACATTTAGGAAAATGTAGTTTAATTTATAATTAATACTTTTCCTGAACAAAAAACATTTCAACAATTTTTCATGTACGAAAAATCATTAGTGTGATAAATTTTAAAACAATTTTTCCAAAACATGTTTGATACAAGCAAAGGCTCTTTAGACCTCTACATCCACGTTCAAAGACTATACATTAAGCATTTGAACCAAATTGAACAAAAGCTGCATTAGGAACGTTAAGTGGCAAAAATGTAAGAGAACAAGATTGCAAGAAAATAAGATTTTAAATTTTCACATGCTGTTTGCACACAGGTCAGTGCAAATGTCGCATTTGGAAATTTAAATCGCCAAAATGGTAAAATTGTAATATAAACTCTCTTGGTTGCTTTTGCTATGAAAATGTTTAGCAAAAAGTTAATTTTTAACCTTGAATTTGTAAAAAATTAAACATCGAACTCCTTAATGCATTTCCGAACTTAGGCTTACTGAAAGTTTCCCTGTCAAATGAAATGGAAATGGAGTTTTATTTATGGACGCTCTTAACTACTGTGGTTCTCAGCGTTCTCTCCCATTCTATATTGGGCGTAAAGACCCCGTAATTTTGCTCAGAGGCCTCTCTATCAGACTTTAGGTTCTTTTACATGTAAATCTACGACGCGGGACCAATGGCTTTACTTCCCTTCCGAAGGAAGCCATGCTAAGGTTGTTACGCCCGAAAAAATCCATTGTCCTCCGCCGGGTTTGAATCCGCGACCTTGGGTATATGAGTATAGCATGGTAACCCCTATACCACGGATTTACGGATGGCTTTACGACACACTCAATTGGCTAATGGTGAGTTCATTTTTATGAATATTTTATTCGTGTAAAAGGAAACCAATCCAGAATAAAAGCATTTTATCGTTTTTATTTTATCACTTGAATTACAATTTTTTTTCTTAGTGTCGCCAACTGCTATATACCGTGGCCCATGACTCGCTATAAGTTTGTATAAATGAGGAGCTGATGGGTATGAAAAGCAAGATTATGGCAGATTAAATTATTCTCATATTTGTTATAGAAACCAATTAAAGCTGTTAACGTTCTACTAGATGTTGGTGATAGGATTAGCAAATAAAATATTTTTAATCTTGTATTCTGATTCACCTTTTGACTCTCATGACTATAGAATTTAAGGGATTTTTCTTCGAAATTAACAGGAAGAGAGTATTGGAGAAAAACTTATTTCCTATGTAAATTCCCATGTCATGTTTTGATTTCTATTATGTTATACGTGCCCAGTGCAAGTAATATCGTTTGTTCTTTCTGTATATTAAAATTACAATTATGTACCCTAAATCCTCGCTCTGGTAATGACAGGCAAACCCTGACGAAAAACAATCCGAAATACCTACATAAAGACACTTTATACATAAAGCGTGGGCAGTTACTGGTTCGGGACTTTCATGCTTACATACGAAAGTTTTTGGCGGGATAGTATGGCAAGCAGTGTCGGGCCACGACGTGTTCCAATTGGAAGATCGTTATTGCAGATTCTAAGGCTGTATATAAAAGACTCGGCCTTCCTTATTAACAATTAGGTACTTTCTGTAGTTGGGGCGTAGGTTCAGTTGAAATGGAGTATAAACACTTAAGTGGCCTTAACCAAAATGGAAGATGGCAAAATATAGTAAATTTGTACGATGGAATATAAAACATTGCCGTGCAGTTGGAGCCATGGAAGGGGCAGTAACACGAGAATGAGTTGCCGCGAAACGGTTTTTACTTTTGTTGTTGTAAATGTTATGCATGTCCAGGAAGGGATGCTGGATAGGCACCTATAAGTAATGTCCATGAAAAATAATAAATTTTTGAAATTTTTGTGTCACGATAAGCATTGTGTTAATATATCAGTTGCAAATATTTGCAATTAAGATCTTTGTAGTTAAAGCAACTGTTTTCAAAAATGAATTGTACCAAATCAAAATACAGTTTTTGTTTGATTCATGAATATTTGTTGGCGCAACTGAAAATAGCTCTATCGGGTAACCTAGATTATAAGGAAATAATTGCAAATATAGGAGAATGTAGTTAAAATACAAAGTAGTTTGTATTATTTTACCACATTTGCTTATCTAGTGCATTTACCGGTTTGTTTCAAATTATATGGTGTTGGCCTACTTTTCGGGTTGGGTATCAAGTGGTTTGCCCATACCTGCTGTAAGTAATTAATACGGTCCGTTTCATTAGTCTAAAAATAAGATTTATAGGTTTTTATCCGTATTCAATAATAAATTATTAATTATATACACCAATTGCATGGAGTTGTGGGTTTTAATCATTATGAAGCCCCTCAACTTGGGAGAAGAAGTTTGATTAGTCTTTAGTATCAATTACAATAAGCCACTAGTCCTAAAGACATTGGTACGCGAAGGCTCTTCAAGAATAGGGACGTTTAATCTCGCAAGTGACCTCACATAGAGTAACTGCTGCATTGCCTCTACTTATCTGAGAGTTTTTCAGATGCTTTTCCTGGAAAGTTTGACGTGGTTTTCTAATTGTGTTTTACAGAAAGCTGCCCAAATAGAATATTTGATTAACCGATAATGTATATTGTTTTAAAAGCTAAATATTACATATCTTAAAAACCACGAAGATATGACAATTTTATTAAAATACGAAGTTTTTACCAACAAATTATGAAATAAAAACTGTTTTGTCACATGCATTGGATTCTATATAGTGTAAAACTTAGAAATCTGATGTCGTACACTCACATAACTTTATGCTGCAACAAACTATTGCAAAAGCGTATTCTTCGGTCTAATACCTCACGCTTTTCAAGATAAAAACAGAAATGTTTTATTACACATAGTTTCCGTGAAAGAGGGGATTAAAGGAATATAATGAGGTAAAGTGATAATCAGGCCTTTTCAAGGCCGATCGCAATACGATGGTAATGAAATCTCGTTCTCTTTGCTTGACCAGGATGCAAGTACATGAACAACGACTTCCCGTTTGGGGGGGAAAAAAAAAAACAAAACAAAAAACAAAAAAACTGTAATGTTAGAATATAAACCTTGAAGCCAATAACAAGGAATACATCGGAAGGCTCCACAAGAATATGTATTTAACAGAAATTGTGTGTTTTTATTGTATCTAAATGTTTTGTGTAGAAAATCTTACCTATTACGGCTTACCAGTTGTATAAAAGTTTACAGTATCAACAGGATTTCAGAGTATATTCTCAGGAAATTTAAGATATATAATATGTCATATAAATATCATTAATATGCAGCAGTTTAATCAAAATCGTTTAGCCATTTTTGAAAAAAATCTGATAGATACTAAACTGAACAACAAGTTTGGTATTTAACTAACTTTTCCAGTTTTGAGTAATGCTGTCCAAATATCTATATATATTATTTTTGGTGTAGCCTCGATATCAAAATTTTGGATGAAATGCAGTACCTTCTCTACCTACTGCGTACGTTACACATTGTAGTGGAAATTGTTTTATATTTATATTATGGGAATTTACTTTACTTTTAGTTTATGCTATTCCATTTATATTTTATCTCTTATTCTTTTTTATTATTTTTATTTTATTTCAGTTTAGTTCCTTATAAGTAAAAGAGAAATAATTGAATACGCTTGGCTAAACCAACAGTCAAATGTTTTAAAATGTGGTTGCCATGGGATTGAAATCCATTTCTTTGCGTGGACAAGAGTTGACAGGTCTCCATGAGAAAAGTTTATTTTAAAACTGAAACCAATAACAAGCAATATCTCGAAAACGGCCAACTTCACGAAACAAATGTGTATGACATAAATTGTGTGTTTCAAACAGATCTACTTTTGTTTGTAGTAAGTTTTTGTGTATCTCTTATGGTTTACCAGTTACCTTTACAATATTCAGAAAAAAATCATCCGGAATAAAGAGGTCTTCAGAGGATGTTCTCAGAAAATTCAAGATAAATTTTGTATCATGTAATCTTAAATATGAGATTTTAATCAAAATCGTAAGAGGCACTTTTGAAAGAACCAAACATTTCGATTTTTTTTCTATCTAAAGTGTAGTTTTGGATGGGGGATTTTCTTGAAAATCGTGTTGCATCCTTGGACGACTTAAATATCAAGTTTGGTATTTAACGAACCTTCGATTTTGAGCTATGCTGCCCCCCCCTACACATACACACAGGCAGACCAACACAGATAAGCACACGAGAAACTTCTAAAATGCTATTTTGGATTAAGGAGATTCCAAAAACATGTATTTCCGGTGAAATCTCAGTATCGAATTTGGGTACAACACAGTACCTTCTCTATACACTTTGTACATAGGACGTGCAGAGAAAGTAAAAATTAAATGTGGTAAAAGGTGGCAATATATGTCCTGGTAGATGGAACTAGATGCCATTGTATTGTAGATTCAATTCCATTTTATTGTACACACATGGTAGAAAAAGCAAAAATACTTGTTCCCATAATGATAGCAAACGTCGTTTAGAATGCGAAATTTCATATTTTACCTGTCTCTAGCAATAAACTTCGCCGGAGCATGATAATTTTTATTTTTTTCTGCGCGTACTTGCACATAGTAGGTAGAGAAGATATTGTATTCCACCTAAAAATTCGATGTCGATATTTCACCGGAAATATTTTTAGAAGTCCCCTAAATCCAAAAGAAGGATTTTTAGAAAAAAGATTTAAGTGTTCGTGAGGAGCATAGCAGTATCTTTCAATTTTTCTTTCTCTATACGTACTATGTACATAGTGTATAGTGAAGGTATTGCACTCCATCCAAAAATTCGATACCGAGATTTCACCGGAAATTTTAGGGTCCGCTGTATAAAAAAAAAATCAGAAAAAATGTGTGTGTGTGTCCGTGTGTCTGTGAATACGACAACTCAAAAGCGAAAAGTCTGTATTTTCCAGAGATGTGACACAAAGATTTTGAGAAAAATCCGCCTACCTCAAACTACCCTTTACATGGATTTTTTTTTCTCTAAAATTTTGATTTGCTCAAAAGTGGCTAACGATTTTGATTAAAATATCGTATATTTAAGATATTTACCTGACAAATAAAATGCTTATTTTGAATTTTCTGGGAATAATCTCTGAAGATTACTTTATTCTGGATGAATTTTACGGAATTTTACATAACTGCTAAACTGTAAGAGATGGACAAAAACTTACCGCATAAGAAATGTAGACCACGTTAAAACACACAATTTGTGTTATATACATTTTTTTTTCGTGGAGTTTTTCGTTTTTTAGATACTCTTGTTTTTGGTTTCAGCTTTAAAAAACATACTTTTCTCATACAGGAATTTTTCAACTCCTGTCCATACAAAGAAAGGAACTTCAGTCACTTAGCAACCAGCTTTTGACTATCACTTTAACCTATGGCACTCCTTATTTGCGCTTCTACTTATAAAGAAGCAAGTAATAAGACTATTTCTGCTAATTTTTTCTGGAAAAGATGAAGTAAATAGAAACATAAGTTTTTTAACAATAGTTTGTTGCAGAGATGTAGAGAAAGTCATGGAATGGAACACATCAGATTTTTTTAAAATGTATTTCAATTCGTTCAACAATAATGCTATAAAAGCTACTAAAGTATCAATGAACATTAAATTTGTGAGGTCAGTCACATGAGGCCCCTCTGGTACTAAACAGAGATGATTTTACACATTTGTTCACTGAGAGTCTAGCACTCGGAATCACTTCCTGAAGAAAACAGCCAATCCTGTAGGAGACGATTCTTTATCCGAGGAACTTCATCAGATCGAATATGTACAGAGATGGTAATGAGGCCAAGTTCATGATGCAGTTGAGTGCTATTCTGGCATATCAACATGCATTCACCATAAGTCTTAAAACTTTATTTTGAAAGACCTGCAGACGATTAATTTTGTTTGCGGCTGCACCTTCCCAAATCGGACGTGCATAGCTGAGTAAAAGACGAAGTAAAGATTTGTATAAAAGAGAATCATTTTGAATTTGCAAAGACGACTTCGCCTGCGAATGGGATATAATTTGCATAATCTGAAGCAAGAGACATTTTCAATTTTAATTGAGAGCTTAAAAAGTGGGTGAGCGCTAATGGGGAAATTTTGGGAGGAGTATCTACGTAGCTGTAGATGCGTCCAATTTAAACTGCTGTTTTCCGACTGTATTCAGAGTTAATAAGATATATAATTAGTTTAACTGTATGGAAAAGCACGTTTGGTTCGTAGCGGAAAGCTTTCTTCCTCTGTAACGACGTGCGTGATAACCTGTGTATTAGTATGTATTGAATGTACCCATGCGTAACAAAGGGGTCATTGCCTCATAATAACTGACTATACCTCCCTTATTAGGCAGCCGTGTAATATCGTCAAGCCCACTGACGTGATTTCAAAACTTTATTTTTATTTTTAAGACTTGCAGGTGATTAGAAAGGAAACCAGCAGTTTATAAATATCATACCAATTTTGACAGTATTGAGGATGTATCTGGGTCAAAAAGAGCCCCGTTCACCACCAATTTGGAAGAAAAACCCCGTTACACCTGGATCCAAACAAGTTTCTAACCCCGTTTCTAATCCTAATCAGCTGCTTGGAAGTACGTGAATTAACTATAAAACTTTCAATTAATCTATCCATCTCCCTTTCCTTTTTAAGCTGAGATAGTGACTGAAATAAGGACATGTGTAACATTTTAGTAAAACACAGACTTCTCTTAAACTGTTGCATATAAATTTCATATTTATCTACACTAATTTTTTATGCATGTATACTGGTGCATGCTAAATGCACAATATGTATTATCTATATGTGATACATATTTTTCATGAATCAGCTGTTTTTGTCCTGAAGTTATTATTATTGTCATTATTGTTATTAGAACTGTGTTCCTTTTTACAGAAATTTAGTCTAACGGAAGAAAAGCTAGACTAAAGTTGGTGCTACACTCGAACGCTCACTTAAGAATCAGACTGAAAATCAACGCCATAGTCGGGGTTTGAACCACGGATCTGTCGGTCACTATCAGGTTGCTCTACCTACTACCTCCTGTCCTACATACGGTTTGTGTGAAAACAAAATGATTAGCCCACCTAAGAAGTCTCTCAGCCGTGTTGCACAGCAAGTGAGTGTTTCACAAACTTCTGTCAATACAACTACTAAATTTTTCAAACTGAAATACTACTAATATGTGACTATAGTGTAACGCAAGAAGAATTTATACGTGTGAATGGTAATTTCATCCGACGATGTCAAGATCCGCTGCCTAGCCTTAAAACGAAGGCACTGTATTATTATAACAAGGAACACCGATTACCTCGTAAGAAACTTTTTACTACACGATATTCAGCAACAAGCCTCGGTTTTCAGCTCTTCACTCACGACTCGCTCGTATCTCCTAACTGAAGCACGTTTATTTTCCTGCTGCTCGGGAGACACATTAATGTAATGTTCCACATTGCAAACTTTCTCGAAGCATGGCCACTCAAAGTTTCTTCCAATCTTTTGGCCATCTGTACTTATCGTTCCTTGTTCGCAACCTTCAACGATAGCTTGGCCGACTGCATCACGCGGATTTGGCCGCGCTATTTTCAAACAGTTTTGATAAATACCTTACGCTGCAAGGTCAGTTCTCGCCAAAATTAATTGTGTTTATAGATACAGGAGGCTTCTCTTAGTTTCAGTTAGGAAAAAAGCCAAACACCTTCTTTATAGTTGTTCAAAAATTATGCTTACCCGAATGTGCAATTTATTAGTTTCTGCATTTCATTGAAACCCGAACAACGTCTCTAACTATTGCTGAGAAGCTGATTGTGTTAGAAATCTGACACAGTTTACTTCGTTCGAGTCCAAGATAACGAAATAGGACGAATAAGAAAGTTCGTGAGGGTAATACCTGTCATTGGCAAACTCAAGTGATATACCGTAACCGATTGGGTAATGCCTGATTTATCATGGTGCAGTCTTTATTCAAGCTTACTTCTTTCCTTTTGCATCATCACAGTAATTCTTATAACGTGGATAAGAAAGCAATTAGCAATAATTTTAGGAATGAACAGAAGTTTCTGAATCACAGTGATTACAGGAATTTGAAAAGTAAATGTTTTTTTTTTTTTTTTTTCTCAAAGTTGTTTTTACAGTGCAAGTAGAAATCTGTATAGGTTTTTATGTGAATAAATACATGTGAAGTTAATCTCTGGTCCGTATATAGTTTAAATTCATTTAAATAGACTTAAAGCCACTTACCTTAGTTCTGAACCTTTCCTCGTCACTGAGATGGCTTCTGGAGTTGTCGACGAGCGAATCTTGCGGCGTAGAAACATGGGTCCAGTCAGTTTTCCTTAATCGGTGGCGGAAGCTGGGAAGTGAAGCATCTGTCTATATAGGATATATTAGTCATGATTGTATCATGAAAAGACTGCGGAGTGTTACTTATGAGTGTGAGTAACATCTAAGTAATGAATACTGCCTCATTATAAGTGTTGTTGAAAGTGATGTCCATCTGCGCGAAGACATTCTTAAACGTCGGATGAAATTACCATTCACACTCATAATTTCTGCACTCTAAGCGTATAGTAAGGTTTTCAGCTTTAAAATTTTAATAGCTGTATGAACAGAGGTTTGTGAAGCACCTACTTGCTATGCATCACGGCTGAGAGACTTCTTAGGTGAGCGTTCGATTGCAGCACCAATTTCGTGTAGCTTTTCCTCCGTTAGAACGTGTCGTTTTCTCTTCTTTGGCTTGGCGTTTAATGATCCTTGTTCTAAATTTATTGACCAAACTCTCACAGTGTCTATGCCAGAAAATTGCTGCGGGAATTGTCTATACACCTGTCTAAATGACAATTTTCGCGTATGTATCGTACATAAAAATATGCTGATCAGCATGAATTTGTTGTCAGTTATTTCAGTGGACTAATGTACCTAAGAAAATCACACCCCCAACACATGCATTGTCGAAATATTTGACAACACGAAGTCGCTAATAAAACGTACTCTTGATACGTTCTGCGTCACTTCTGCGCAATGGTATAGTACGAGGCCACTGCCGTCTCGGCGGTTACTGACATAAGGCTTTTGTGATGTGCCATAAAACGAAGGCACAGAATTTATGAAAAAAAGAAAGGGGGGGGGGTTAGAGAGAGCCAAACGTTTAAGAACTGGAAGCTATATTGTACTAGCCTTAAAACTACATATCTTTACCTGCAACCACGGGAAATAATAGAAAGGCTGCCGGGCTTTAAAAGAATGACAAAATTATTGAAAAATTCAAACGATTAATTACGGATTTGCCTGTCGCTTACGTATTTGTACCAGTTACACAAGGTTTTGAAAAATTCTTTCCGAATAACTATTCCCAGAAAATTAATTTGTCATGTAAATATCTTTAATATTGATATTTTAATCCAAGTCGTTAGCCATTTTTAAGAAAATCGGATATTTCGACAAATGTCTCTTTTAATGGAAGGAATCTTCTTGAAAATCTTCGTGCGCATATTTGGAAGATATAGCAAGTTTTCTTTTATTCTGCGTTTTGTTTTTGGTTGAAGTTGTTTACACACAGATCGTTTTCTAAAATTTCGAGTTCAGGAACCTACCTATACTTCCAGCAAAATCTCGATATGAATATGAGGGTGACATATTTTCTGTACGTAGTAGTAAAGTAAAAATCGTTTGGAATCTTAGGTAAAATTACTGGATTATAAAACACTTGATTGAAACTGAGGAGATTAGGAATTACACTTACGGATTTTTACTTTCTCTACACACACTATGTACATTGTAGGCGAAGGCATCATAAGTCCAAAAAACCTTTTTGGAAATTGGTCCGTATCAGTGTATGTGTGTGCGCGTTTGTGTCTGTGAACTCAAAAACGAAAAGTCTGTTAAATTTCAAACGTGATATTTAAGTTCAGTATATTCCAAGAATGCGATACGAAGAATTTCAGGAAAATCTCCCACGTCCACTATCCCTTACATGGAAGATTTTTCAATTTTTTTATTTTCTCAAAATGAGCTCTTAATGATATTTATTAAAATGCCTAATGCTTAAAATAATTTCATGACAAACTAAATGTATACCTTGAAATACCTGGGATTAGCTTCTGAAGGCACCTTCATTTTGCTTGACTTTTGCATAAATGTTAAACTACAAGAGATAGGCAAACACTCACTACATAAGCAATGCAGATCTCGTTAAAACAAATAATTTATACCATTTTATTCTATTTTTTATTTAAAAGATTTGACTATCGCCTTAGCTTAGAATATTCCCTTTTTATTCTACTTCCAAGGAAGCCAGTGATAAAACAATTTCTGCCAATGTTTATCTTGATTAGCATGATATAGATAAAAGAATAATCTTTTGTAAGAATAGTTTGTAGAAAAGTAGAGAAAGTTATGTGATTGGAACACATCAAATTGTTTACGCTATCTTTTTCTTTCATTTGCTTTAGTTCAAAATAATCTGGACTACATTTTGGAATCTAAATATCACTTACAACATTAGATTATTATTATTATTATTATTATTATTATTATTGATCTACATCAGCCCTGGGGAGTTGGTGAACGGAGACGAAGTGTGGTGTCTGCACATCACCTAGAGTTCTTATTAAGACTGTTCCTCACCATACAAGATACAACACTGCGAGTGGCCGAATACCAAAATATATCTTGTTGTCTGTCTTTCTCAAATGTGGCTTTACAAACCTTTTTTCGGGCGTAAGTAAAACGCTACCTTTTTCTCGATACGAATTTAGGCACAGATAGCGAGTATGGATAGAATGCCAGTTTTTAAACTGTAACGTGTATCCCTCTTACTATATTTCAATTTAAAAAAGAATTGCTCACATGTATGTATGGAACCAAACATTGAAACAACACGGTCTGCGAAATCACTGAATCTGGGGTATGTATTGGCTGGCAACATTTGGTAAAGTTGCAAGCCGTGTTCCCTGTTTTAGAGGAGTAGTGCTTTGTAATGTAATTAGTTCTAAGTGTAACTGCAATGGGGCGTCTATTATATTGAAAACATGAGTTGCAAAATAGTTGCATTTGTTTTTCTATATTGATAATATGTCAATGAAACGTCACTGTCTATTGTTATTCGTCATGTACGCAGCTAAGTAAGGAGTTGATAAGGAAGGAGTTTGCGCACACATGTGTGCAAGCCCTACAGCAAGGTTATCATTATCAAGAGCAAGCCTTCCTTTGGGCAACTTGTTGAAGCAGAAACTTAAATACCTTAATGGCAGTTTTCCAGCCTTCATCTTCATTGCCACGGGTACATCAACACCTGCTGGATCCACAACAAAGCGGTCAGTTGTTGAAAGCGAGGTGCTGCCGAGCTATATCCGTGCCGGAAATGAATATAAAAGTCGTGGTCCTGGATTCAAGGCAAAACTCTGGATCGGCAGCTCGGTTCATGGGCACGCAGAAATAGAAATGGACAAAAGTAAAAATAGAGCAGCGACTTTCTTCGGAGGAGGAAATTGTTTGGATATATTGTGTGTGAAGTGTTCGTCGGTGTAGCATTGCAAGGCTGAAGGAGCCATAAAGTAACGTTATCAAGTCAGCCACGTGAGTATATTGGTAATAGAAACGCTGATATAATGACTCGTTGAGTAACCAGAAAGTAGCCTGGAGTGCTTACTCTAAATGCTAGTGTTGTGTAAACATTTTCGCAAGGTGGTCGGTCACGCATCGCTAACGAGTAAGTTTGCATAGCAAAATTCAATAGGTTACATTTTAATTTTTTACTTTCTATACCGTGATACTACATAGTAGATGGAGAAGGTGAAAAAACTCGGAAATGAAAAGTCCTGTAAATACCAAACTTGGTGTTCAAATTTAGTATCTTCCAGGAATGCGACACAAAGATTTTCAGGAAGATTCTCCCACCCTAAACTGACCTTTACATGGAAAATTTTTCGAAAATGTTGATCTTCTGAAGATTTTTATTAAAATATCGTGTATTAAAGAAAAGTGTATTTAAAATAAAATGTGTTTTGGGATTAGCCTCTGATGACTTCGTCATTCGGAGGACTCTGCATAACACAAACCGTAAGAGATAGACAAAAACTTGCAACAACAAAATGTAGTTCTCATTAAAGCATAATGTGTTATATACGTTTTTTTTTTTTTTTTTTGAGTTAGCCGTTTTCGAGATAGCCCTTTTAATTGATTTCAATTTTAAAATACTCAAAATTTTCTCAAACGGAAATTTGCATTTCCTGTTTGTTTTGTTTTACTTCTGGCTATGCAAAGGAAGTCGAACTAAATCAGAATTTCACGGAAATCCCCACCCCAAACTAATGGAAAATTTTTGATTTGCTCAAAAATGGCCCTAACGACTTTGATAAAACGCCATACATTTAAGCTAATTAAATGCCAAATAGTGTATGCTTTGAATGTTCTTAGAATGTTGTCTGAAGCTCTTTTTATTCTGGATAATTTTTGCATAACTAGGAAACCGTAAGAGATGGCTACAACTTGCTTCTCAAAAATGTAGATCACGTTAAAACACGCAAATTATGTAATATGCTTTTTTATTGGTATAGTAAAATCTTGCCGAAATATTAGTTATTAAAATATTAGTATTAAAATACATGAAATTTTCTCAGATCCAAGTATTGTGTAGGTACAGCAGGTAGAGAAGATGTATTCCATAAAAAATGCGATACCGCGATTTCATCAGGCAACATATTTTGAGGATCCCTGAACCCCCCCCCCCCCAAATGAAAAAGGTAAGCGCGCGTAGTTTGTGCGTGCGTGTGTGCCTGAGTAGTCCGTAAACACCTAACTTGGTATTTGAGTTCAATGTCTTCCAAGGATTGCTACAAAGATTTTTAGGGCTACCCTCCCCAAGCCTAAATTACCCTTTAAATAGAAAAGTTTTCGAAAAATGTGTTGCTCTCAAAAATGCCTCTAGCGATTTTGATTAAAATATTGTATATTAAATATATTTTCATGAAAAATAAAATGTACATCTTGATTTTGTTGGGAGCAGCATTGAAAACCTCATTATTTTGAATGACTTTTACATAACTTATTACAACAGTTTTTTTTTTTATATATGCAGATCTCGTTGAAACACAGAGTTTGTCATATACGTGTCTCTAAATATTTTTTGTTAATTGTATGTCTAATACTTAGAAGCCCAATTTTGGAAACTTGTTATTAATTTTTTTTCATTAATTGCATCACATAGTGACCGGCATTTCAAAGATTCGGCTATCGCTTTAGCCTAGTGTATTTCCATATTTCCCTTCTACGTGGAAGGAGCTACAACTATTTCTGCGCTTATCACTATTAGCACTAAGTGGAGAAAAGAATAAGCTTTTGTAAAAATAATTGTCTGCACAATTGGTAGAAAAAGTCACGTGTATGGATCTCGTAAGATTTTTACTTTTTCTACACATACTATGTACATAGTGTATAGAGAAGGTATTGTAATGCACCCAAAAATTCGATACCGAGATTTCACCGGAAATACATGTTTGGATCCCCCTGAATCCAAAAATTCATTTTTGAAAAAAGGTCCGTGTGTGTGTCTGTGGACAGCATAGTTCAAAAACGAAAAGACCGTTAAATACCAAACTTGGTATTTAAGTTTGGTATCTTCCAAGGATGCGACATGAAGATGTTCAAGAAAATCCCCCCACCCCCAACTACCCTTTACATGGAACTTTTTTCGAGAATTTTGATTTTCTCAAAAATGGCTGGCGATTTTGATTAAAATATCGTATATTAAAGATATTTACCTGACGAAGAATGTGTATATCTTGAATTTTCTGGGAATAACCTCTGAAGACTAGTTTGTGGATGAATTTTACGAAATTTTGTATAACTGTTAAACTGTAAGAGATGGACAAAAACTTCCCACACAAAAAATGTAGAGCACGTTAAAACACACAATTTATGTTATATACATTTTTCGATGAGTAGATCATTTTTGAGATATTCCTTGTTTTTGGTCTTGGCTTTGAAAAACTTGTACTTTTCTCATACAGGAATTTGTCAACTCGTGTCCATACAAACAATGGAACTTCGGTCACCTAGTAACCAGCTTTTGACTTCACTTTAACCTATGAAACTCCCATTTTTCGCTTCTATTTACATGGAAGCAAGTGATAAGACTATTTCTGCTAATTTTTTTTTTCTCGATTAGCTTGAAATAAATAGAAGAATAAGCTTATTAACAATAATTTGTTACACAGAAGTAGAGAAAGTAATGTGAGTGGAACATACCAGATTTTTTCTCTATAATATTAATGTAGATTTTACCAATAATAAATGTTGTGTATAATTTTGGTGTTTGGTATTATGCCAATACAAAGGAAGTAGCATATCCATCTTCTAAAATAAATTGTAGAAATATATCTTGTAAGGAAATGCGTCGTTTTCTTCAGCAGTTGCGTAAACAAAGACCAATAGACCATACTTGGCACCATGCAGACGATACTGATACTGTAGCCGACAACAGTATACCCTTGTTCGGCAAGGATGCTCGGAAACTAATATTACAACCTGCTCTAGATATGCTCTGCTGGATTCAGGTCAGGGGATTATCTTGTCTTGGGGTCCCAATGATGTGTGCCGCGAAACAATGGCTATAATCTCTGCTCAACACCAGCGTATTATCTTTGCATCCTGCGTCTTTTCTCTCAGTAGAAAACCGAATGACAACGTGAATATCGATTCACCAAACAACTTACGAATGGTTACATAGAAACACATGCTTCATTGTATATTGAAGAAACTTTTTTCAAATAAAGAACCTCGAGAATGAATCATTCTGTGTTAAAGATCGTGATTTCTGCACGGCTTTGAGGAAAGTGAAACCAATAGATCAACAAAACGGCTCAAGGCGGGTCCGCACTGTATAACATTATGTTAGTCAATATGGAAACCGATTGATTTGGTATTTTGAATTAATATCTTGTGATTACGCGCTCATATGCACGCGCCGTGAATTGTTGCAGGTGCGCTGGCGGCTTACTTTCTATATCTCCCCTGAATTGTTGCAGATGTGCGTGCGCACACTTGACATAAAACCCCTACATTATCTTTGTGAAAGAACACGTGCAGTAATAACCCCCAGTTCTGGAATTTCTTGCTGCGTAATCGGGACTAAACAGCCAGGGCAGTTGGGACCGGAAGACCCTCCTCTGGTCTCCCCTCTACCTGGTCACGTAAAGCTACGTCTTTACAAGGTGCTATTACTTCTTCTGATGCCCTATGCTTGTGAGGCATGGCAGCAGACATCTGGCTTCCCTATTTATGTCGGATACAAAATAGAGGACTCAGGTCAATCCACTCTGTCGTCGTGAGGCTACAACACGAAGCCTCGGAACTTCCATGTGTGGAGGAATTTGATTGGGCGCCGGGCTCAAAATTTATACGCCAGATTGGTCCAACTTGAAAACACCCTTGTCGGATCTCTGGGGGATACTTACCCACAGAACGTGCTTCAGGCTTGTCAGCGCTCCTGGTAACGAAGGCATATGCTGAAAGTAAGCACTTCTCCACCCTATGGGAATAGTCATCAAAGTTTAGCATTGATATATATTACAATAAGACTCCAACGGAGCAGCGGCAAGGGTGCTGCTCCTGATAAGACAACTGTTGAAGAGCCTTAGTAAAATAGCTGTCTCCTAAACACCCTAAATATCAAATCTACCACCATTCTACAAACATCCCAAATCTTTATTAATATGATAAACACATCACTACTATTGTTATTAATATTTTATGTGCTGGCAAGTAGTATGCATTTCAATTTTAAATATCACTAATATTTCATTTAAAATAATTTTGTTTACAGTTTTTTTTTTCTTTCTTTTCATTTCAGTATACTTGTTGCACCTTTTTATGCATGTTTTTATTAAGTTGTATAGAATTGTATTTTTGTTCTTTATTCTTTTATGCATTGTATCATTACTATGTTAGATTTAATGTATTGCCTGGTAGAGTGAAAGAGAACGCCTTATGGCCTTAACTCCAACCAGGATAAATAAATAAATAAACCCTAACAGAAGACGTAACCATTCAGTAATTACACATAGGCTCACCATGAACGTTTATGATAACGACTCATAAGATATTATTACTGAATTGAATTTTCAAAAAATGTATACTTTTTCAGCTGCTGAGTTGCTGTTTATTAATTTTTTCTCCTTCTCGCGGTGGTACTGAGAGTGGGATTTCAAAGCCGTCAAACAGAGCAGCCCACTTTTTAAGGGGTTGACAGTTGTTTCCAATTCGCCTCGTGTACCTTTAAGGAAATATCCACTGAAACCGAATCTTCAAACATAAAATAGATAAAATATTTTCTGATGTTCTATTAACGTGACTTTCTCTGCCTATTCTGTAACAAGCTAGGCTAAAGCGATAGTGAAGTCTTGTAAAAGCTGATAGCTATGAGATTGAAATGCATGTTCTTTTAACATCACCAGAAGTAAACAAAAGAAAAGGAATGATACATTCTCATTTGAGAGAAGTTTATGTATTTTAAAGTTAAACAAGGAATTGTCAGAGATGGTTAAATCTAGAACAAAATGTATATGATGTAAATTGTGCGTTTTAATGAGATTGCATTTTTTGTATCGTGCGTTTTTGTTTGTCTCTTAGGGTTTGCCAGTTATGAAGTCTTCAGAGTCTATTCCCATAAAATTCAAAACGCACTTTTTATATGTAAATATCTTTAATGTACGCATTTTAATCAAAATCATCTTTGAGAAAAACCTTTTCGAAAATATTTCCATAGATTGTTTAGGGTGAGGGATTTTCTTGGAAGATATTACTAAACTCTAATAACATGTTTGGTATTTAACGGACTTTTCAGTTTTGAGCTATGCTGTGTACGGAGATATGAACCTTTTTCTAAAAATGCTTCTTTGGGATTTTGGTAGTGTTTAACACCCGCTTTAACTACTTTTGGCACCGCAGGCGGTGACACTGATGATACATGAATGAAGATGGAGCACCAGTGGAATGCGATGGCGGGGGAAACCGGAGAATCCGGAGAAAACCCGCCCCAGCGCCGCTTTGTCCACCACAAATTCACATGCGGTCGCTTGGGATCGAACCCGGGCCGTCTAGGTGCTTCTTTGGGATTCCGGTGAAATCTCGGTATCTAACTTTTGAGCGGAATACAATACCTTCTCTACTTAGTATGTATACGTATACAATAGTACTCTACAGTGCAAGTAATAGGCTTTTGTAGCGACAGTTTGTAGTAGTTGTTGAACAGTCATGTGAATGTAACACATTTAGGTTTAGTGTTTATTTTACTTAATTTTTACTTTCTCTAGCCCGCATGTACAATGTATATAGTGGATAGAGAAGGTACTGTATTCCATCCAAAAGTTGTTATGGAGATTTCACCGAGTCGTCTGTATCCAAAAAGGAATCATTTTTTGAAAAATGTCCGCGCGCGTGAGTGTGTGTGATCACGATAACCCAAAAACGAAATGCACACGAAGATTTTGAGGGAAAACTCCCCACCCCAAACTTCCCTTTACTTGGAAATCATTTCCATTTTTTTTTTTTTTTTTTTTATTTTCTCAAAAATAGCTAACGATTTTAATTAAGATACCGTATAAAAAGATATTTATATGACAAATAAAAATGTCTTGAATTTTGTTGGAATAGCCTCTGAAGACCTCTTCATTCTAGGTGAATTTTGCATAATCGGTAAACCGTAAGAGATGGACAATACCTACTACACATCAAATTGTCGCCCTCCGTGGTGTAATGCTGACTATACCCAAGATTGCGGGTTCAAACCCAGCGGAGGGCGTAACAATTCTTAGCATGGCTTCCTTCGGAAGAGAAGTAAAGCCGTTGGTCCCGTGTCATAGATTTACGGCACGTAAAAGAACCTCAAGCCTGATTGAGAGGCTTCTGAGCAAAATTAAACGGTCTTTCACGCCCAATTTAGAATGGGACGCTGAGAACCACAGCAGTTAAAGAGCGTCCATAAATAACACGACATTTACATTTACACATCAAATTAGAAAATGCTACACTCTTTGTCATATACATTTTGTTTCGTGCAGTTGACCATTTTTTAGAAATTTCTTGTATTGGTTTCATTTTGAAATACTTACTTTTCTCGTACAAATATTTGTCAACTGTTCATGCAAAGAAACGGTTTTCAACCACATGACAGCCAGCTTTTAAAACATATGACTGTCACTTCAGCCTAGTGTATTCCCTTATTTCCCTTTTACTTGAAAGAAAGCAAGTAACACGACAATTTCTGCTAATGTTTATCTCGATTAGCATGAAGTAGGTAGAAGAATGTGCTTTTTAATAACAATTTGATACGGTCATGATGGAGAGAAGGTGCTCTTAAATGTTTTTTGTATTTGTACTTTTTATTTTTATTCTTTTTTTTTTATGGTTTCTGGTTCAGCTGCTTTGAAGTTTGAACTCTGTGAAGTTAAATTATCGGTGTTAAATCTAGAGAATTGATACGCCAGGAGCGCTGCAGTATTGCTGGCGCATTCAAGAGTTTATCGGAATGCAGAATGTAGTTTTGCCGTGAGAAGTGAAGGTAAAGCTGCACGCAATCTGACAGCAAATGGAGAGCACAGGTCGCAGGGTCAGTGCTTTTTATAGAAAATGTGTGGGTAACCGCAACTGGAAGCAATTTTCTAAATAAAACCCTTCGGATCCCTTGCATATTGCAGAGTATTGCTTTCCATGCGCATTGCGCAGCGTACAGACTCCTCTGTTGCTCTAGTTATTGGAATTCCAGAGTCTTCTGCTTTTTTGTAAGCAGTGGCGTTACGTTCATAAAGGTCGCCATCTTTCGTAAACAAAGGTAATGAAATGCTTTATCATTTTGCATGTTTTTTAAAATTAAAAGAATTATTAATATACATATACTTCAGCATTTTCAAGTAGATAAAATAAAAGCTTTCTTATCGACTGTGTAGTGCTTTATTGCAGTAGCGTGTTTTCACGAAAGAGAAACTTCATCATTTCATCTTCATTTTTAGGAATCTAAATCCACAGTTACTTACTCATTTTTATACAAGTACACATCCTTGATTCATTTTTTCTGTAACTAAGAAATGTTTCCGGGCTTTTTGCCGTGGTCTGCTGGTGTTAGGAGTACAGACGCAGCGAAACCTTCTCCTAGAAAACTTCGACCGCGCCACTGAAGATGTCCACCGTAGTTGTGGACGAAACGTCTGGTACTCCTAACACCAGCAGACCACGGCAAAACAGCCCGGAAACATTTCTTAGTTACACTGACTCCGGCCGTGAAAGCCTACGTTCTCTCATTTTTTCTGATTTCTCCTATTCAGAAATCTTTATTAAGGTGGAGGAAATTATTACGAAATGTTTTAGGGCGCAAAACGCCACTGCAATTATGTTCCCCATAACCCTCCTATCACTTGTAAATAATATTTCTGTGTTCAACTCCTGCTTTTCTCTACCTATTTAGCATCAAACTATTCTTAACAAAGCTCATTTTTCTAATAAATTCAGGTGCATGCATATAAACATTTACAGAAATATGTTTATTACATACTACTACTAGATACGCGGGAATAAGAGAATATATTATGCTAAAACAATAGTGAAATCTTTCAAGAGCTGATCGCTAACTGATGCATTGATATTCCATTCTCTTTACCTGATCAGGAGAAAGAAAAATGAACAAATATTCTCTATTTCTGAAATGTGTAAATATTTTGAAATTGAAACCAACAACTCGAAATATCTCAGTTAATCAAGAAAATCTATTTGACAAATTGTATGTTTTCTAGTAATGAAATCTACATTTTTTGCGTAATAAGTTTCTCTCTATATCTTAGAGTTTACCAGTTGTGCAAAAGTAAACCAGAATGAAGACTATTCCCAGAAAATTAAATACATACATCTTACCTGTCATGAAACTGTTTAAAACAAATGATAGTTTAATCGTAATCTTTAGAAGGTGTTAGTTAAAAACAAAACGTTCGAAAAGTGTTACCTACATGACAAGGGTAGAATGTAGTGGAAGGATTTTCTTGTCACATGCTTGGAAGATGCTGAACTGAAATACAAGTTTGGTATTTAACCAACTTTTCGTATGTCTGAATGAAATCTGGACATCGAAGTTTTGGGTGGAATACTATACTTCTTACAGATAATTTCAGGTTAGTTTGATCGGAGAAATCCAATTTAACTCGGTTGCTATCCCGTGAAGTCATCTGTGATAACCAACACCGAGAATGCTTCAAATCTTTAATTACAATACTTCTTGCCCGCCTGGGTATTGTAGTGATAGTGCGTCTGTCTCACATTAAACAGGTTGCGAGTTCGAATCTCGCTTAGGGTGAGTTACCCAGACAAGGCTTTCTTGGGGGTTTTCCCTTGTCTTGAAAAGACAAATGTCGAATAACTTTAAGCTCATGGACCCCGAAATCATTTGAGCATCATTTCGCCAATTTCATTCATCGACCGATCTGACCAACCGGGTTAAAGGATGTTAAGCTATTCCAAAAAAAAAAAAAAAAAAAAAAGAAATTCTTCCCTTAATATACGTTAGAGAAAGTAGTAATGAATTATGTGAAATATCAGGATCTTAGGCTACTTTACGGCCGGCGGCGCTATATTTAAAAACTGTATTTTCCGTGCTGTGACTGCCACTGAAGATGTGACAGTAGAAGTCAGCGAAACGTATGGTTCGCATTTTAACCTTCGACCATGACACAACAGCCCGGAGAATACAGTTTTAAGTATACATCAGATTTTTATCCATTATTGAAAGAAACAAAATGGTGTGGCTGGCATGCTTTCCAGAGCCGCGTTTCATTAAGTCGAATAGTGGAGCTCTAAGAAGGGCTTTGTAGCCTTTTAATTAACAAGCACAGCTCTCGGCTGACTTCGGCGATGGACAAGGAGCTAGTTGAGTTGTCATGGTAAATAAGTGCGCGAAATTGAGCATGCCCCAGAAACGCTACTGCACAGCTGTATCGATTACTGATTATACCGAGTGAAAAAGTGAAGTACACAGCTAAAGGTCGCACGTGTAGAAGCTGGCAACAAATATGTATTTCCGTCTGCTCTCGTATTTTACGTTTCAAAACACGTTGTTGTGACTGGCCAGAGCCTTATTGGTACGGGCCATTCCTCCAAAAATAGCCCGGTCAACTAACACACAAAATGTGTTTTCCGAAACTGTTTCAGTCACGCACGTCTTGCCCAAATATTGCTTTGCTAAACGTTTCGAGTTCTGAAATAGCACCTAGGGGAGAATAAATTGTTTTTAAATATGTCCTTTCATAGTTTCGTATGCAGTCTTATAAATGTCTATTTAGCGTGTTATATAATTTTCATTTTAATTACAATACTTACATTTTAAATATATTTTTAAAACTGGTGCTGCATATGCCATTTTGAACTGTGAATTTGCCACTGTTTCATAGAACAAGTATAACTCCTACAGGCTTTAAAGTAGAGGAATAGATTTAAGTTGTCTTGTAGGGTAGACTATTCAGCTTGGGCGCGCACCAAAACAGCCGTATTATTCACGACTATTGTGCCCTGACCTTCGCCCAATGAGTATTCAATATCACGCTCCCCTTTCAGCTGGACGCCGAGGTCTGTGGAGTTCTCACGAGTACTCTGACTCAGGGGAGTTGAGTTGTATCCTGTGTAACAGAAGTTTCTCTGTACAAATTGGTATTAATGTTAAATATGGCAGATTCTTTGTGCTCAATATATGTGGTTTCTTTTTGCATTTACCTCTGTGCGTTTACTTTGTTAGATATTTGTTTATTATCATTATTATTATTATTATTATTATTATTATTTGTGGATCCAAGTTTAGTTTAACTAAGCCTCGGTAGCGCAGCTAATTAGAGCACCCGTACTGAAATCGGAAGATCCGCAGTACAATTCTCAACCATGGCATTGAATTTTAAAATCGGATATTACCTCTTCAACCTCATCCTACCCATGGCTTGTGTGAACGAACAATTGCTAAATTTAACATTAAGATAGGGCTTTTAATCGTGTCCTTAAGGGTACACAAACTAACAATTTTATTAATTCAGGTTTTTAAATTAGTATCACCTGCTATGTCACGGTTTAAATTTCGTGCAGTGAAATAAAACATTTATGGCTATTTATGCTATACAATCCAGCATTCCATATGATGCAGAAGTCGTTAATTTAAAAATCTGATGTGTACCATTCAACATGACTTTCTCCATATCCCTGCAACAAATAATTCTTAAAAAGCTTATACTTATATTTACTTTCTGCTAATCAGAAAAAAATAACAGAAATAGTCTAATTACTCGCTTTCTTGTAAGTAGAAGCGAAATAAAGGACAACCGTAGGTTAAAGTGATAGTCAAAAGCTGGTTGCTATGTCAATGAAGTTCCTTTGTCTATATGGATAGGAGTTGACAAGTTCCTGTATGAGAAAAGTATACGTTTTTCATAGCAGATACCAAAAATAAGGAATGTTACAAAAATGACGAACTCCACGAAAAAAATGTATATAACATAAATGGTGTGTTTTAATGTGCTCCACACTTTTTGTGCAGTAAGTTTTTGTCCATCTCTTACGGCTTAGCAGTTATTCAAAATTTAGTAAAATTCATTCAGAATAAACTACTCTTCAGAGGCTATTATCAGAAAATTCAAGATATACATTTTATTAGTCAGGTACATATGTTTAATATACGAAATTTTAATTAAAATCGTTAGAGCCATTTTTGAGAAAATCAGAATTTTCGAAAAAAGTTCCATGTAAAGGGTAGTTGGGGGTGGGGGGATTTTTCTCAAAATCTTCGTGTCGCATCCCTGGAAGATACTAAACTTAAATACCAAGTGTGGTATTTTACCGACTTTTCGTTTTTGAGTTATCGTGTTCACAGACACACGGACCTTTTTGTGAAAATGCTTTTTTTGGATATTGGGGACCCTAAAACATATTTTCGGTGAAATCTCGGTATCGAATTTTTGGTGGAGTGCAATACTTTCTCTATACACTATGTACATAGTGCGTATGGAGAAAGTAAAAAGTACCACATTGTTGAACTATTAAGGTAATACATTTGTGAAATTTCACAAATTTTTGAAAAATTGTAAATTAATTCTTTGTGAATACATTGTTTTTTCCACTAGGCACCTTTAAAGTACCAATCACCTAAAGCTGTAGATGGGCAGAGGCATGCTCACTAATAGGTACGCACAAATTGTAAATCTTGGTTTTCAAACTTTTTTTTTCAGCGTTTTATCATACTCAAAATGCACCATAGGGTGCATTTTTTAAACTAATTTTGTTTTATACAACTTTACTGTTTCTTAAAAGTACAAGAAAATTACCATGTACCTTTTCGAAATAGTATTTTAATTTTGGGAAATAATTTAATAAATGTTTAAAATAAAACTGTTTTGGAGAGTTCGAAAAATAACTATTGCGTGATCCTGTTTTAGAACAGGCAGTTTGAAACTGAAACCACTAACAAGAAATATCTCAAAAACGGTCAACTGTACAAGAAAAACGTATGTGACATAAATTCTTGTTTTAACGAAATCTACAATTGTGCGCATTAAGTTTTTGTATATGAGTTTATCCGTTATGCAAAACTGTGCAAAACTCGTTCAGAATAAAGAGGTATTCAGATACTATTCCCAGAAAATTCAAAGTATACATTTTATTTGGGAATATCTTTAATATACGGCATTTTAATCAAAATCGTCAGAGCTATTTCGGAGAAAAACAAAATGTCAAACATTTTTTCATGTAGAGAGTAGTTTGTGGTGGGGTGATTTTTTTTTTTTTTAAAACCTTCGTGACGCATTTTGAGCTATTATGTCCACACACTCACACATACACGCAAACTTTTTTCTAAATATATACCTTTATTTGTGATGCAAATACCTTTAATATACGGTATTTTAATAAAAATAAAGTTAGAGCCATTTTTGAGAAAGACAAAAGTTTAGACATTTTTTCCATATAAAGATTAGTTCGGAGAAGGGTGATTTTCTCGAAAATCTTCGCGTCGCATCCTTCGAAAATCCTTAACTTGCCAAGTTTGGTATTCGTTAGGTTTCAAATACCAAGTTTGGTATTTAACGCTCTTTTGGTTTTTGAGCTAAGCTGTCTTTAGTACCGTACGCGCACACATACCCACGCGCGCGCGGGGATTTTTTTTCCTAAAAAAGCCTCTCTTTTTTGGACTCAAGGGACACCAAAACATATTTCTGCTGAAATCTCGGTATGGAATTTTTTTAATACAAAACCTTCTCTATACACTACGTAGTAGGTGTAAAGTCGTATGGAACTTAAGCTAAAAGTTCAAAATATTTTTTTCATAAATACGAATTTTTTAATGTTTTGAGAATGTTAGCAACATTTTAGGTTTGGTTATCCTGAAATCCGTTACTGTTAAAAGTTATGCTGAAAGAAATAATTTTTTGTGCGAAAATAAGACTTTCACTGCAGCTATAAAGACCTATACATGTATACATTAATCGGCAAAGACATCGAAATTATGCTTCCATAGTGGAACAGGAGGTGTAGAAAATGGAGTAGCAAATCAGAATCGTCGTATATACTGGGAAGATTTGAGCAAGGCTGGGAGTGGGTCAGGCACGTGCATCAATAAAATGTGAACTATTTCTGAGTGCGGGAAGGTGGTCTCGATAACTTCGATAAGCATTTTAAATATACGAAGTCCAAGAAGACAGCTGCCTCGCATCACAAGTGTGTTTTGGCTTGCTCTCCAGATTTAATTCCGTTAGATTATCTGTGATTGATAACGCACCAATCCCCATACAGACTGGCCCTGTGGTCTGGTGGTCAGCATGCCAGCTTCCAAATTCAGAGGTTATGGATTCGATTCCCTGCTGAGGGACGGGGATTATTTTCGTCAGGATTCTTCCCCATCCTCCCAAGAGACTGTAAACTAAGTGTTGAGTGTATGAAATACGCTAGAGACGAATTAGAGGATATCCGGTGTGTCTTTTCCAATACTTCGGCAACAGAAGTGTTCTATAATGCGTTCATTAAATGCTAGGCTTGTATAGACAGAGAATCATCTCGATCACCTTTTACAATGAGATGTAAGTCTTAACATAAATCGTTTCGTATTGTTAGCATTATTTAGGGGAGAAACTGCGGGGTGGTCCGCCGCAATGCACCAGTGTGTTGGTATAACAGTGTCGTCGAAGCAGTCGCGTCATTCAAGAGAAGCCTGGTATTTCAAGGATACCCCGCTTAATATTAATTGCACACCACTGTGGAATGTACATTTAGTAAAAATATGATGGGTTGTATTCATATGACTTTTCCTACCTATTCTGCAAACAAACTATTCTTACAAAGGATCTTCCATCTACATCATGCTATACGAGATAAATGTTTACGTAATTGGTCTTGGTTCTTTATAAGCAGAAGGAAAATAAGGGGTTATACCAGGCTAAAGGCGATAGTCAAATCTTTTAAAAGTTGATCGATATGTGAACAGTTGAAGTTCGGTTCCCATTGTATTTCCAGAAAAACAAAAGAGGGATGAAACGATAGGAACTCCGTTTGAGAATATACATAGTTTAAAATTGAAACCAATAACCAGGAATATCTCGGAAACATCAACTCTATAATAAAAATGTATATGACATAAATTGTAAGTTTTAACGATATCGGAATTTTTATGTTGTAAGTTTTTATGTATCTCTTACGGTTTACCAGTTATGCAAAATTTAACAAAATTAATTACGAATGAACAGGTCTTCAGAAGCTATTCTCAGAAAATTCAAGATATACATTTTATTTGTGATGTAAATAACTTTAATATGGAATATGTTAATCAAAATCTCTAGAGCCATTTTTGAGAAAAACAACTTTTCAAAAATTGTTCCAATTAAAGGGTAGTTTGGGGTGGGGATTTTCTTGAAAACCTTTGTGTCGCATCGTTGGAAGATACCAACTCAAGTATGGTATTTAACGGTCTTTTAGTTTTTGAGCTATGCTGTCCACAGACACACAGACCTTTTTCTAATTTTTTTTTTTTTTTTTTTTTTTTTTTTTTTTTTTTTTGTTGATGAAATACAATAATCCCGGACTCACTTGAGCATTAGTTTACCCTCTTATGAAGTACTCAGAACTCACATGCGAGTGTATGGTAGAAGTCTGTTGAACAGACAAAGTGAAGAAGACTTCATTGTGAAGAATCTGAGACGGGGGTTCGGCCGGTTGCCAGGTATGAGAATTAGGAAGAATGGACGCAAGGAAAGATTATGATGGAGGACTGGGTGTAATTGATGGCGGAGAAAACCGGAAAACGCTCCCAGACCCGGATTGTCCACCACGATTGCCACATGCAGTCCTCTGGGAACGTGCCCGGGTATAATCCAAAATATAACTTAATCACATTTACCGCCGGAACTTAATTAAATTTGTATATCAGACTGCAGGTTTTAGCCAGGTGCTTCATACTTAATTGCAAAAGATGAAACACTTGATATTTGTAGTAGTGAATTAATTGACCTATAAAACTGCTATGTGAACGATACTTTGCATTCAAATATCTACGGTTTGAAGCCGCGATAAAAACTAGGTAAATAGTATATAGCGATACAAGGACGATAAATACATCGTTGGAAAACGAGAAACGTACAGTATTTTCCACTGCCTAGATTTCTAAAACACTTTCCGCATGTGCATAGCATACTACTTTTTGGACTGTAGTTACTCGAAAAATAAAACGGAAGTTTTATAGATGTTTGAGCATTGGTTCGAATAGCTAGATCAACAGTAACATTGGTAGTAAACTGACGATTAAACATTGTGACCTAAAAATTCCATAATATGAGCTCATATTTAACTGCTATGAATTAAATCCTAAGTAAATATTAACCAACAAAAGGGAAGCAGAAGACCCAAGTAGAGTTTATATGGCAAAATTAAACATCAAATATGATTGATTATATTCTATTTCACTAGAATACAAGTTCGGGCATAAACACCTGACGATTTTTAAAGCAATCCAAACATGTGCGCTTCATCAAAGATATATTTTAGTCGTGTTGCAGTGCACACAATAACATGGAAAGTTAAATGACATGGTTAATTGGTGATTTTTTAAGTTGGTAATAAGCTGATCGTTTTTGGTTATGGTCTGACGGTGCACTGCTTAAAGTTCAGTTGCGATGGAGTGTTGGCCGTACCGGAGTATTCATTCAGCAGAAACGTTTATGAGAACAGACTCTGTTACAGTTGGAGTTCCGGAGACATTTTAAAAGAGCAGCGCACCCTGAAATACTGTGTTAATTTGGGTTAAATGGCGTGAAGAAGGTTCCATACAAATGGAGCTTGTTCTGATAAACGTTTCTATTGAATGAATACGCTCTGGTACAGGCCATCATCCTTACAACTGAACTGGAAGCAATGTAAAATCAGATCTACCAATTTAAACCGTGTTATCAACCTAAAACAAACAAAAAGTGAAATCGAATAATCAGGAACTAATCTGAAACTCCACACTATTATGCACATTGCAACATGACTAAATATACTAAATACACAGTATTCCGATTGGTTTAAAATGTTTAAGCTGTTTATGTCCCATTGCAAAATAAAGAATAAGAGGATTTAATATAGTAGATGTACACGTGCAGTGAAAAGATAGGTGAAATTACCAACACTGAATGAAGAAAATTCAACTTTCCCCAAGGCTGCATGAACGAGAAGTGGATAAAAAATAACCTCGAAAAAAGCTGCGAAACTTCAGAATGATGCCAGTATGTTTAATATAAACAAACTAGTCCCTCGGAATGGCATCGTGTTCAAGAAACGTAAACTATGCAGTTATTTACAGTAGTTGTCTTAATTCTGGACACATTTCTTTCAAATTTGAATATTGCATTCAACTCTCATTCAGGACCACTATCTGATAAATTATAGCCAGGAAGTTTACATAATGCAGTATTGGACATTTTACCATAAAGTGGAGCTAATTTGCCCCTTGGGTTATTTTGACCCAACTTTGGAAAATATATTATTTTATGAATATACACATATGTTTTATTCTATATTGTATTCAGTGTGAAAATTGGAATTATTCCTCTCATATTGCATAGAGGAGCTCAAATCTGTGAATTTAGTAATTTTAGGATTATGACACTTCAATACCATGAACACCTGGAAAACCATGTTTAAAATGACGCGTTTCCTCAATTTTGAGCCCTGCATATTATTAAGTGCCAAACTAGCTCCAGTTTGTGATAAAATACTGTATAGTAGTAACACTTCCTGACAATAATTTATCAGATAGGAATGATCCTGAGTGAGAGTTGAATGCAAATTTGAGATCTAATTTAACAAAGAATCGTCACAACTTTTTATCCGTTTTCTTCCTGAAGGAACAATGTAAAGGTTTTGTTTAAAATCAGAAATCTGTTCATTGGAACAAGGTTGACGTTATCAACACAGGTTATGTGGCAGTAAAGAAGAAAAGAATTGGTCTTTGTACCTTCACTTCCCGGAAAAGGAAACAACGTGTTTGAGGTTAACACAGCGGAGTATGAACTCGCATGAACCCGGATAGCAAGATCTATTGCTACTGGAGCCAAGATCTCAGGCGAAGACAAGGAGAACGACGTCGCCGTCGAGTTCCTAACAGAAACAGCTTTCAGCAGCGAACGCCAACAGACGACACATGTGTAATTATAAATTTAGAACTCTCGACCAAATTGCTAGACCAAACACGATGACGCCAAGAGGGTAGACGATGATTTCACACATCCATAAGTCCTTTACTGGGATTCCAGACAAACTCCGCGCTCTTACCCTTTACAGCGATTTTCTGCGACTTCTCTAGCAACAAGAGTTCCCAGTTAAACATAAAATGTCGTGGTTTAAGTAAAACTGCAAGAAAACCACTGGTTCCCACATTTTGTCAACTAGTGTTCCTACTTATTACAAATAGTTTTGCTTTTATTTTGTATAGTACGTATGCCTAATAAGTAGGGGAATTATTGTATTCCACTAAAAAATTCGATACCAGGATTTCACCGGAAATACAATTTTCAGAGTCTAAATAAAACAATATTTTTAAGAAAAAACATACTACGTGTGTGTTATATATCAACGCAATTAAACGAAAAGTTGGTATTTAAGTTCAGTTTATCTCAAGGATGTGACACGAAGATTTTGAAGAAAATATCTCCAGTCTGGTGTTTTTTTTTTTTGTTTTTTTTTATTTATTTATTTTCTTTAATGGCTCTTTACGATTTTGATTAAAATGCATATGCTTCTTGAAGTAAACAAAGAAAGACGAAACGAGAGATAACTTCGCGTGTGAGAAATGTTTGTTTATTATGTATTTTTAGCTTAACGTTCTTTAACCTGATTGATTATATCGGACGATGAATGAAATTGGTGAAATGATGTTCAAATGATTTCGGAGTCCATGGAGCTTAAAGTTACTTGACATTCGTCTTCTCAGAATAAGGGAAAACGCCGAAAAACCCCTTATCCAGGTAACTCATCCTAAGCGAGGTTCGAACTTGCGACCTTTCGAATGTAAGGCAACACGCAACCACCACACTACCCAGACGAGCTTGAGAAAAATTTAACTTAAAACTGAAACCAAAAACTCTGAATATCTCGACAACGGTTAACTCTACAATAAATAAATAGAAGATTTTTAAGTAAATACGTGTTTTAACGAGATCTACATTTTCTGTGTAGTAAGTTTTTGTGTATCTTCTTCGGTTACCAGTTATATAAAAATCGGGGGCCGCGCCGTGGCCGAGTGGTTAGATCACTTGCCTCTCACCTAGACGGCCGGGGTTCGATCCCAAGCGACCGCATGTGAGATTTGTGGTGGACAAAGCGGCGCTGGGGCGGGTTTTCTCCGGGTACTCCGGTTTCCCCCGCCATCGCATTCCACCGGTGCTCCATCATTCATGTATCATCAGTATCACCGCCTGCGGTGCCATAAGTAGTTAAAGCGGGCGTTAAACACTACCAAAAAAAAATTTAAAAATCGTCTAGAATGAGGTGGTCTTCAGAGACTATTCCTAGAAATTCCAAGATATGCATTTCGTTTATCGTGGAAATATCTTAAATGTATGGCATTTTAATGAAAGCTTTTAGAACCGTTTTTGAGATAATCAAAATTTTCTAAAAGTTGTGATGTAAAGGATAGTTGGAGTGGAGGATTTTCTTGAAGATCTTGAATGTCGCATCCCTGTAAGATACTGAACTTAAATACCTCGTTTTTAGTTATTCTGCCCCCCCCCCCCCCCTCATACGGACACACATACAAAGACATGTTCCTAAAAATGCTTTCTTTTGGATTCGGAGGTCACAAAACATGTATTTCCTGTGAAATCTTGGTATCGAATTTTTCTGTGGAATACAATGCGTTCTCTGTCCTCTATGTATATTGTATATACGTGCTAAAGAAAGTAAAAATGAGCAAAAAAGGATGTGTATTTCTCTCTCTCTCTCTCTCTCTCGCTGCAATGTATCCTTCTTGCGTCATTTCCAAAACATTTTTTTTTTCTTGATGATACAAAACAATACTAGTCTACTGTATGCATGAACAGTTTGAACGGCATGAACAGTTTTCTAAGCCTATAGAATTCAGAAGGAAAATACCGCTTGTGACAATTCTTGTTTAATTTTGTTCTTTGGCAGCCCATTCCTATGCAACAAATTTTCATAAATCTTACTTCACCCTCCTCTTGATTTCATAATATTTTGACGTTTTTGAATTGAGACTGATATACGAGAAACAGGTTCCCTAACTTTGGCGAACGGTCACTTTGTTTCGTAACGTTGTGCTCATTAGACCGTGAAAATCTTCGCTTCCGGCATGACAACATTTTGTATGGAGAAATGGATAATTCATGATAAGGAAAAGCAGAGGCATGACATTCTTGTTTGAAGAGGATTCCAGTGCTACTAGCAATGAAAGTCTGAAAACTCCTTGTCTGCTTTTTTGTAGCTACGTTGTAATTGATCCGGAAAACCCATTCTGTGGCTTTTGACTCAGGCTGGTTAGCAGAACCATGTAACTTACGTAAACTACAGCTGACGTGACTAAGTTGCCCTGTCACAATTCTTGTAGGTACTGCGTAGAATCTGTTCAAGCGATTATTGATCAGATAATAACTGTACTTAACCTGCTTGCTAACCTTTTCACGAGGGTCATTCAGAAAGTCGTGATCAACATTTATAAGAAATCTTCATCTTTACTTTTTAGACAAATCAATTACATCTTCTTAATCTACAGACATTTGTCACCTTTGAACATAGTCTCAATTTCTTTGCACACGTTGCTACCATCTTTTTGCAAGTTTGTAAATACCATTACGATACAACTCCGTTCCAGCTACCGAAAATGCTTTCCGAATATGCTCCAAGTGGTGCCACTCCCACACTCAGGCGTTTTGTTTCAGCCTCTTAATGATGGCGTCAGCTTTCTTCGCCTGGCACAATACTCATCAAAAAATCACCACCTGCATTTTGAAATTTCTGAGTATGGTTTTGGGTGATTTTATATATAAGTTTGTGGACTTTGCTCAATAAACGTGGGACTCAACGGACACACACTTTTACGTAACAAAATATTTCAATCATTTCTTGCACTGCATTATGTCCTGCAAGATTAGCAGCGATTTCATCCATCTTTCCTTGTTGCGTTCCGTGGAAACAATTCAAGGGCTACCACTTGGTGTTCATCGTGAATTCTTATGTTCCCATCTTTGAAATGTTTCACTCATCTCTTTAGCACTGCAGACATATCCATAGGCATGCTGAAATCTGGGGTGAATTCAACAGCAGTTTTTCTCTTTGACAAGGAAATAAATCATAGCATGCTGTCAAAACTAAATATTGATGCTCGCCATTTAGGAAATACTGCCTTTGGTAACGTGATAGAAAGTAATGATGTCAGCATGTGATGTAAGATTACGATCCTGCGGTCATTTCTGTTACATTATTGGAATCCGAATTTTAACAGTGGTTTGCTCACGACTTTCAGTATGACCCTCGTAGTGTGCCTGTAAAGTGTGTGGGATTAGATTAGATATTTGGCAGGGAATTGAACGTTATGGACAAAAATCCGTATCTGCCTGTCCCGAAACCTAGGTTTATTGTACGGTTTCCTCCCTGTTTTTCCACCACCATCTCTGTAAAGTAAGTCTCAAGAGACCATCGATTAGGTTTTTATTAGATAATATCTCGTTTGGGTCAACAGTTCTAAACTGATTGCATCTATTCACATCGGAGTGCGAGGCCGTTTCCTCCTCTACACCATGCATCTTGGATCTTCTGAAGGTCCAACTATCTGCAGGTGTTTTTTAAAATCCCCATGACCAGTCATCAACCCACCATGAGAATCATCTGTTTTCTACGTAATTTAATGACTGCAGTACTCTTAAGACATGGCTGTTGCATCATTAGCTTTCCATGTCTTTGTCCCTGGATATGTTTAAATGTCGGAAACGTAAGCCGTTTTATGTCTTTACGACGTAGAGGCGTTTTTACGGCTTTCTAGACAAGTCCAAAGTGTTACAGACTTTCACCACGGACATAACAAAGCATTAAATTCGATTGTATTATATTCTAAGTTAAAATAACCATACTAATTGGTATACAGTGTCATGATAGGCTAAGGCGTATCCGTGTGCCTGTCCATCCCGATCATTGTCCCTCTTGATCGGGCTGCAGCAAAATGCACAACGTCCACCACTAGTAAGTAGCAGTTGCGCGTGAACATTCATAGTGGACGACAGTATTTGTAAAGCCAACCCTCCTGTAAATTTATTTTATTCGCGGTCTATGGTTGCGGGGTGTAAGTTCCCAAATTGTGTACCTATTTGCTTTGTATAGACAAGGAAGTGATGTTTTTTGCTTTAAAACAGAGTTGTAATACCAGGAAGAGCTTCAGTATGTGAATAAAAAGTAGCAGTACTACCAGTTCAAGGATTCTTATACATAGTAGTTTCCATTTATTTTACATGTACATAATATTTTACTGCACTGAAATTTAATGCATTATTATTACGCTTTGCTGGACGAGGGAAAGTTGTACCGGTTTCAACTTCAGGAAGCTGTCAAGAACACATTAACATAGCTTTAAGCATTTCTATTGAGCATTTCTATTGAAATCCACCAAATTTCTGTAATGTTTAGAAGTAGTTTATTGTTATTATTATTATTATTATTATTATTATTATTATTATTATTATTATTATTATTATTATTATTTGTGAATAGGAAGAGAGAAGCTGATGTACAAACCATCAGGCTAATGCATATTTTGAAAGAAACTTTTGATAGTTGATTCAGATGTAAACATTATATGCTATATCTGGTTATATACTAGGATACTTGAACATGATGGGTAGGTTTAATGCATGTATGGATGGGCTTACCGTGGCAGCTCAAGAGTAAGAGCATCGGCCCGCTGAGCCGAAGATAGCCGGTCCCCATGGCCACGTTCGCTAAAGCGTCTCGCTTTGGTGCTTCGTGGGCAGGGGATCGTGGGTTCGAGTCCCGCCTTGGGCATGGATGTTATATGTTTGTGCAATGTGTATATGTTTGTAACAAAACCAGTAAACCAGTAATCAGTAAAACCTACGGGGGGAAATGTAAATAGGGATACAGTACCGGAGTCCTGATCAGACTCCGTTACTGTTTAAAAAAAAAAAAGAAAAAAGATCCATAGTTTTGAGTCCCGACCCCCTAGCGTTGAATTGTTCAACGTTTGTCCTCACTCGGCTAGTAGTGTGCTGGCTTATAATATAGCCGTTGGAGAGCTCCAGAATGTTTCCGAAGGCTGAGGTGGGGAAGAAGCGTCTAAAATGTCTTGTTGCATCTCGAAGCCACTTTCCTAATCGCTGATCTAGGGCTGAAGAATACAACGCAACCTGGCAACTGAGTACGTAGCAGTATGTATAATTCAGGAAACAGATGAATATGTGCTCGCAAAGTTGACTTTAGCAAATGCCAATAAAACAAATCGCCGATAGATTCTAGCATACACAAGATGCAATCTATGCAGTTTCCTGTGTAAAGTGAGCGAAAGTTTGATACAATAAATCTATATATGTTCTTTGCAACTGTCATTTATAAACTTTGTATCACATCAGTTACACACATTGTCTCCTTAAAATTAATCGAACTCTGGATGCATTGGATGCAGTGGGTCGATACTTTTTTTCTTATTTTTTTTTCCAAAATCCCCATTTCCTGAAAATATTCTCACAAATGATGTTCATGTCTGCGCGATAGAGCTACCAACCTGGGAAAAATATCACACTTCAACTAAAATAGCGTTAATTTCTCTATGAATATTGTTGTGAAATTTTACTAGTGCGTAGTCGAAATAGTTAAAACAAGATGGTCCCACGCCACATACTGCTTGAATTCCGAAGGCAACTGTGCTTAGGCTCTTAGGAAGAAGGGAGACATTGTATGGCCTCGAGGATCCCTTGATTTCTCTGGCTGTAATTGATTCCTCTGAGGATGTTTAAAGAAGAAGCTACATTCAAATTGCCCGAAACTCCTTGTAGATCAACACAATATTAAAGAGAAATCAGTGCTATTCCAGTTGAAATAGTTAAATGCATCGCAGACTGGTAAACTGTCCTTGATATATTTCCAGTGCTGCACAAATTAGCACAAGATTGACATTAAATATATACGTTAATTTGCATAAATAATTTGTTTGCTACCAATTTTATAATTTCATTGAATCATCCTGTTTCTCAGAGTTCAAGAGAAGCTACGGAATAATCTTTGTAAATCTCATACGGTCGGGAATTGAAACCAGAATCTCAGGATTTAGAGCCCAACTGGACAGGCATTATTGCTTTTTTATTAGCCACGGTCGTTACCTCTTGTACTGCGATAAATTAGAGCAGAGAAATCTGATGTCTTCCATTCACATTACTTTCTGTACATTTCGTAACAAATTATTGTTAAAAAGTTTATTCTTCTATCTACTTCATGCTAATCGAGATAAACATTAGCAGAAATGGTCTTATCACTTGCTTCCTTGTAAATAGAAGGGAAATACGGGAATTTACTAGGCTAAAGCGAGTCAAGTCTTTTAAAAACTGGCTGCTATGACATTGAAATTCTTTTCTTTGCATGGCCAAAGCGAGGAAACTCCCGCATGAGATAGGTTTAAGTATTTTAAAACTTAACCAATAACAAGGAATATCTCGGAAATGGTGAACTCCACGAAAAAAATTGTATGAGACATAAATTGCGTGTTTTAACGAGATCTGCATGTTTTGTGTAGTTTTTGTCTATCTCTTATGGTTTACCAGTTATGCAAAAGTCATCCAGAAAGTAGTGGTCTTAAAAGCTATTCCCAAAAAAATCTGATGTCTTCCATTCACACGACTTTCTCTACATCGCTGTAACAAATTATTGTTAAAAATCACATTCTTCTATCTACTTTATATAATCGAGATAAACATTAGCATAAATGTTCATAATTACTTGCTTCCTTGTAAGTAGAAGGAAAATAAGGGAATGCACTATGCTAAAACGAATGTCAAATTTCTTAAAAGCTGGTTCCCATGTGGTTGAAACCCGTTTCTATACAGGGCCAAGAGTTTACAACGTTCCGTGTGAGTATTTTCAATCTGAAATAAATAACAAGCAATATCTCGGAAATGGTCAATTCCACGAAAAAAAACGTATATGACATAAATTGTGTGTTTTATCGTGATCTGCATTTTTGTGCAGTAAGTTTCTGCATAAATCTTACGGTTTACCAATTACGCAAAATTCAGGAAAAGTATTCAGAATAAAGAGGTCTTTAGAGGCTATTCCCAGAAAATTCAAGATATACATTTTATTTGCTATATAAATATCTTTAATATAGGGTATTTTAATCAAAATCGTTAGAGCCATTTTTGAGAAAATAAAAATTTTCGTTTTTGTTTTCCCCTTATAAAGGTTGGCTTGGGATGGTGGATTTTTCTCAAAATGTTGGATCCCAGGAAGATACCTCAATACTAAATGCTTTAAATAAAACATTACATTGTCACTGTAAACATAAAAATTATCGCAATAACAGCCTCAGTGTTATGCTCTATGTAAAATGATATTTGAATTAATTGTAAATATTATCTATCTACTAAAACTGACATAACTAGACAAAACAAATTTGTTATTTTATCGACTTTTCTTTTTTGAGTTTTGTTCCAGACAGATCTTTTTCTAAAAATGATACATGCGATCCCAAAACAAGTATTTTCGGTGCAATATTGGTATCGAATTTTGGGTGGAGCGCAATACCTTCTCTACCTATGCACTAAGTAGAGAAAGTAAAAATTGGAAACAAAGATCTTAGGGTTGCAGTTGTTTTCTGGCCTTGCGTATCTATCAGCGCATATCTTTTTATGAAGCCGGCTATATAGGAAAATTCCACATGCGTTCTGTATCACACGTTTGTTTGTGGTCATAGTCCGCGCTCCTCTTGACTTCCTAGTTCTCTCTTTTTGTCACTAAGTGTATAAAATACTCTGGAGTATTGAGAAATGGGTTTTCGTTTTTATCAATCCATAGCATTGCGTTATCGATTGGGGGAGCATTGGCAGAATCGACTCATGTTTTGCAAGTAGAGGAGTTGCAGCACCATACTTCAAACGGTTGTTCTTATGCATCCTTTATGGAATTTATGTCCGTCTGGAGGTGATTTACTGCGTCTAGACTGATGCATGCGTAAGCAAATATTATGTGGCCATCTTGGAGAGTTTTAATAGCCACTTTGAGGGTAGCCAAATACAAGGAACTTCAGGTTGAGCTGTCTTCAATTTCGTCTGTTGTACAGTTAATAAAAACATTATTATTCTCCAATTAAAAATAAAAACGTCATGTGTTATAATCGTATAGTATTCTCTACCATGTTCCAACAAATTATCTTTAAAAACTTATTTTTCAATCTACTTCACATATATCGAAATAAATATTTTCAGAAATACTTTTACGTCTTTGTAGATAGGTAATATAGGTAATGACTAACATTTTTATTAAATTATCATATATTTAAGATATTTTCATGAAATATATATCTTGAATTTTCTGGGAATAGCCTCTAAAAGTTCTTCTTCTTGATGAATTTTGTATGAGTCGTAAATGTAACAGATAGACTTACTACATTTTTTTATAGAGTTATTCGTTTTCGAGATATTTTTTGTTATTGGTTTCAATTTTAAACCACTTAGACTTTTAACTTTTCTCAAGCGGGAAGTGAACTTTTGTTTCATGTCTTGTTTTACTCCCAATAATGCAAAAGAGAACAGAATTGCAATTATTTCTTATAGTCATAGCTTTTAAAAGATTTGACTATCGATTTAGCCTAGTGTATTCCATTTTCGTTCTACTTTCAAGGAAGAAAGTAATAAGACAATTTCTGCTAATGTTTATCTCGATTAGCATGGCGTAGATAAAAAAATAATCTTTTATAAAGAAAGTTTTGTGGAACAGCTAGAGAAAGTTATGTGAATTTTAAATCTATATATGCCCTTGTTCACGCTATCTTTATATTGCTTTTTAACGACAGTGTTGATTTTTTTTCTACCTATTTTCCATATTTTAAATATGGAAATTATATACTGTTTGTATACTTTGTCATTTAGGCAGCTCTACATTTAGGGAAACGAATAAATACAAGAAAGCGTATTGCGTGTTTTACAAGGCTGGTATTTGTGCCATAAGAAAGAATGAAAAAGAAATTGAATGACGTAAAATGTTTGGAATCAGCTGTTCAAGATAAGTGGTTACTTCGGAAGATTAACAGAGTCCTTCACCGAGCAGGCTACAAGGTTATGTGCACTTAATGCCAATTAAACCAAAGCGGTGCCGTTTGTATCATAAAAAAGCAATATCACTGACCTTCTTACATTTGACGACACTGTTCATCAATGTTGGGAGCTTTCGCATGTCCACTTCCTTTAAAGTCGCTGAGGTAGATGCCGTACTCGAAAAACATCTAGCTGTTAATTTTTATTACGCTGATTTAATCAACCGCTTGAGAAGCTGAAGGTTAGAAGCTCAGATGAACTGCACCAGGGCATCTGTATGTACTTTTTTAGGACTTGGTTGTTATATGTACGAAATTAGACCAATTTATTTCCTTCAAAATGAAGAATAATTAGAGTAACTTCGGCATTTACGGAGTTGACAATTGATATACAGTTTAAAGTAATTGATGTATTCTAATTTAGATGAAATCTGTGCAAAATATAGGAACCTCTTTAAAAGTCGATGTAAATTAATTTAGCAAATATATATTATAATATATTTTTTACTTATGCTACCTACTCTGTTAATTCTATGCTTATATATAATAGCATATATATGTGTGTATATGTTATTGTCCCGAATCAAATCCTCCACACGAGCTATGGATCTGTGATTCTCGTCGGTGACGTTTTCTCTACCAGTCACAAACTTTCGACACCATTTTGCGACATGCTGGTAAGACATTAGTGTCTCTATAAATCTCTACCAGCTATTGGTGAATGTCAGCCGCGGTTTCATGTTTCGCCACAGAAATCGAATAACTGAGCGGATTTCTTTGAGACTCGCTTTCCAATCGAATCTCCGTTTGTGTTTACCTTGCAGTAGCGCTGTAGGTGGCAGTTGACGGAAACTCTGCAGTTGCCAATTCATGTATTAGAGTTGCCGCACACTACTAAGTTCGCTGTGTAAGACGAAGAATATGGACCTTGTAACCTTTATTGCTGATCATCCCGCCTTCGTTTTTGAGCTATGCTGTGCACACACATACATAGTTTCCATAAAATGTTATTTTTTGATTCAGGGGCCCCAAAATATGCATTTCCGGTGAAATCTCGGATTCGATTTCTTGGGTGGAATATAATACCTACCTTCTCTACTTACTATCTACATTGTACATTCGTGCTAGAGAAAGTGAAGATGCTGTAATAGGGAATTCTTAACGTTTTCATGTTCTATTACCTACTTTCTTTACATGTACAATGGACATAGTGTATAAAGAAAGTATTGTATTCCACTAAAATTCGATACCGATATTTCACCGAAAATACATGTTTTGAGGACCCCGAATAAAAAGCGTTTTAGAATAAGTTGAATGACTTAGTACACAAAAAACTGTAGATCACATTAAACACACACAATTTTCTAAAGTTAGCCGTTTCCGTGATACTTCTTGTTATAGGTTTCAGTTTTAAACTAGTGTAACTTTTCTCAAAGGGGAAGTCTTCTTTATTTTCACCTGGCAAGAAGGAGAACCGAATTGCAACCGTTTCACACAATGACCGGCTTTTAAAATGTTTGACTATCGCTTTAGTATAGTGCATTCCCTTATTTCCCTTCTAATTACAAAGAAATGAGTAATAAGGCCGATTCTGCAAATGTTAATCTGCAGAATAGATAAAAGAATAATCTTTTGTAAGAAAAGTTTGGTTGCGGAGCAGCTACAGAAAGTTATATGAATGGAAAACACAACATTTTTTTAAAGATGTTAGGTACTCTTTTTATCATAGTTGTGGTTTCTTTTAGCATTATGATCTGCATCCATATGGCTAATATGAAAATTCATTTGTATTCTAACAATAATGGTAATATTCCTTTAGGTATTGTATAGTCAATAAAATACAATAAATATATAGTTCTTTTGATAGCTCCGTGAGTGGCTACTGCATGCTAAAAGAAGGCCAGTTTTTTATGTTTTCGAAAGCTAAAACGCTGGCAGGTCGTTAGAAGTTCTCTGTTGTGATGGAAATATGAAGGCATTATAGCTGTCTAAAAGCTGGATTTATGGCTGTTAATAACTGATATGATACAGCGGCCAGATAGCATACATCACTCTTCCCATCACTGTAAGCGTTAACTTTACGATATAATGCATGTTTTGAGATAGCGTTATGTAATATCTACGAAATATAACTCCATAATGGAGTCGTGTGAAACGAGACAAAACGGAAGACATTGTGTAACGCCTTGGCGTCTAAAAGTTATGTGGGTTGAGGAAGTTTGGTTTCATAAGAACGGAAGAAGTAAGCTTTTAGCCTATTGACTGTAGATGGACAAACCATACAGTTCTACGTGACAATTATGAGCAGAACAACTGAATATGTGATGTTTCATATTGAATGCAAGGCCTTTGCTTGCAAGTTTGTAATTATACATATATAACTACTTAAAAGTCATGCAAGATTTTGCAACATTGGCCATGTTACGGAAAGGACGAGCATTTAGCATGGAAGAAAACTCTTGTTTCACAATAAAGTTTAAGCTCTTATAGACGTTTAACACTAATAAATCCAGACTATTAACAAATGTTTACTTTGTTATTAAAATATCTTGTGTTCCATTCACATTATTTATTGTACCTGTTCTACAAACTTCCTGCAAAATATTGTTCATTTTTCTGCTCCATACTAATAGAGATCAGCGTTATCAGTATGGTTTTATTACTTGCTTTTAAGTCGAAGGGACCTAAGGGAAGTACAACTCCCTGTTTGAGAAGTATAACTGTTTTAAAATTGAACCTATAACAAGGAAACGAGGGGAAAAAAATATGCTAAAAGTTATGTGTTTTAACGAGATCTATATATTTTGTGCAGAAAGTTTTTGTCTATCTTTTACGATTTACCTGTTACACAAAACTCATCCTGGATGACGCTATTCCAGAAAATTAAGATATACCTACATTTCGTTTGACATTAAAATATCTTAAATATATGGTATTTTAAACAAAAGTAAGCCATATTTGAGAAAATAAAAATTTTTGAAAGATGTTATAGATAGTTGGGTGTTGAATTTTCTTGAAAATGTGGTGTCTCATCTTTGGAAAACACTGAACTTAGAAGTTTGTTACTTAACCGACTTTCCGTTTTGAGCTATGATGTACACATACACGCGGTCGTTTTTCTGATTGTTTTATATAGGGAGTCTGAAAACATGTATTCTCAGTGAAATCTCGGTTTGGAATTTTTGGGTGGAGCACAATATTTTCTCTACCTACACAAGGGAGAGAAAGTAAAAACAATTGACATTAAGAAGTATTATTGACCCGCCCGTCTGCCTCACATTAAAGAGGTAGCGAGCTCGTATCTCGCTTAGCGTGAGTTACGCGGATAAAGGCTTTTTTCGGGGTTTTCCCTTATCCAGAGAAAAGACGAATGTCGAGTAACTTTAAGCCCCATGGATCCCGAGATTATTTGAGCATCATTCCACCAATTTTAATCGATCTTCCGAAATGACCAACCAGGTTAAAGGACGTTAATCTTAAAAAAGAATGAAAGAAACAAAATGAGCTTACAAATTAGCCCCAGCATCCTTCGAGAACGAAATCTGAAGTCTGGAATCCGCAAGAAAATGCGTCCAGTGGTTGGAGGATAAACGCGTTTACTTAGATTCCCAGTTCGACCAGTATATGTAGAATACTTTATCTCTACACATACTATGTACATACTGTAAGAGGAAGTTTTGTATTCCACCCAAAAATCGATTTCGATATTTCACCGAAAACTAATGTTTTGTGGTCCCCTGATTAAAACAGTTTTAGAAAAAAGGTCCGTGTGTGTATGGATAGCGTAAATGAAAAAACTCAAAACCCTGAAATACAAACTTGGTATTCAAGTTCGATTTCTTCCAAGGATGCGACACGAAGATCTTCAAGAATATACCCCCACCCCAGAATACCCTTTACATGGAAAACTTTTTGAAAATTTTGTTTTTGTCTTAAATGGCCCTAACGACTTTGATTAAAAATCTGTATAATAAAGCTATTTTCATCACAAAATGTATATCTTGATTTTTCTGGGAATCGCTTCTGAAGACCTGTTAAAGATTTTGTTAAATTTTGCATAGCTTTAAACCGTAAGAGATACACAAAATCTTATTACACAAAAACTATATCTTGTTAAAACACACAATTTGTCATATACATTTTTGATGTAGAGTTGGTAGTTTTCGAGATATTCTTTGTTATTGGTTTCGAATTTAAACTACATTTTTTTCAAACAGGATCACCTTTCGTTTCATCTCTCTTGTTTTTCTGAAAATTCAGTTCACATATCGATCGGTTGTTAAAAGATTTGACTATCGCTTTAGCCTGATACATTCTCTTATTTCCCTTCTGCTTATAAGGAACTAAATAGCAAGACGAATTGGTGTTAATGTTTATCTCTTAACGTGATGTAGATAGAAGAGTATATCTTTTGTAAGAATAGTTGTTTGCAAAATAGGTAGAGAAATTCATGTGAATGCACCATATCAGACTTTTCTTGTGTATATGGATGATTATAGAAAGTCTGTCAGCTTAAAAAAGCAGAAATCTGAGAATATGACGTCAAACACTGATCAAATGAAGAGATACAAACAACAAATCCAAACTCACGATTGGAAGATTGCGTTACTGGAAGAAATGTGTAATAGCAAGGCGGTACAGAGGGAAAAGAGAAGCCATCATTATTGTGGAGGTCAAAAACCTGGATCGTGGAACTAGGGAATAAGACCTAAAAGGGTATAAATATGCCTCGGCACGCAACACTACCCAGTAGCTGCCAAATATTCCAAACCAAACATGAAATACGAGATATCTATTCAAAGATCGATTGTTCAAACCCAGTGGATAGTATTTCCCTTTGTGTTTGAGTCGAAGAGGTTAACCCTAATAATCATTTCTTTTATTATGTCCGGTGCTATAATAGTTATTTATGATGTAAGAGCGTAAAGTTATGGTTTTTTATTCGAGCAGGAATATTTTGAAACGAGACGCAGTCTCCTTTCATAACCATCCTAGAATCATAAAAAAACTTTATGCTCGCGTATACCAAACAATGTTTTTCTCTACGAGAATTTTCTAATATTAAAAGAAGAGCAACGAAAGATGAAATAAGTTTGAGGTTAAGTTTGAGCCATTCACCAAGGGTTGTGGTTTATTTATTTTGCAGCGTTAGGATGGGTGCGTTCAGCGGGTATAGTTTCACGTTATAGCTGCTGGGCGCGATGACGGTACGGTTACGGCAGGCCGTGACAAACCTGAACTCTGTGATTATTTTGAGAAAATGGCAGATTTCCTTAAGAGTTGCGGAAGAATATTTCTCACTTATTGACGTTGAACATGACATACCATGCACGACTAATTTTAATTGTTTGTGTCGATCAGTGATGTATACACATTAATATGGTGAATTATTTTGGCAAGCGTAAATTTGGAACAAAATTAATTTACGCTTGCATTTTATTGCACTTGCACATTGCTGCACGTCTTTGCGCGTGGATTTCGTAAAAATCAACTTTGCGATCTGAAACGAGCTCGTAAACGATTCATTTACAAATCAATTATTTTGGAACTTTCTCCTGTATGCTATGGAGCACATCACGAGTATTATTTACTATAGTTCTTTAAAAGCTACACTTTTATGCTGTTTTTTATATTGTTTCACTTATATAGGCCCCATTAATATCTAAGGTCATATCTCAGGTTAAAAACAACTGATTGTCAGTTGGTTCTTTACGCTGGGTTTTTAAATAGTTTTATTTTCCTCAACCACATACACATTCAATCTCACATACATACTTCCAGACTCTGTGGGGGATAGGGTATAATTCTGGTTAAAGAAAAAAAAATCCCCGCCCCCATTCGGGAATCTAATCCGGGAGTGAGAAGTCAGCTCGCTGGCCACTCGACCACGGAGGCAGTCACTTACGTTTTATTAGAGAGAAGGTACTCTGTACCTAAAATTCTATGTAGATATTTTAGTGGAAATTAAATATTTTAGGGTCCTCTGTATAAAAAGAGCATTTTAGAAGAAGGTATGTGTGTGAACACAACTCAAAAATGAAAATTCTGTAAAATATCATTCTTAATATTTAAATTTAGTATCTTTCAGGGATGACGAAGATTTTTAGGAAAATCTGCCCACTCCAAATTACTCTTCACATGGAAAATATTTCGAAAATGTTGATTGTTTACTTAACGATTTTGGTTAAAATACCGTATATTAAAGATTTTTACATGACAAATAAAATGTATATTTTTAATTTTCTGGGAAAAGCCTTTGAAGACCTCTTTATTCCGGATGAATTTTGCTGAACTTTGCATAACTGGTAAACCGTAAGAGTTAGAAAAAAGCTTACTACACAAAAAATGTAGATCTCGTTAAAAACACACAGTTTGTTATATATCTACTTGTTTTTCGTGGAATTGACAATTTTGGAATAATGCTTGTTGGTTTCAGTTTTAAACTTTTCTCATGTGGAAAGTTGTCAACTTCTGGCAATACAAAGAAACGGTTTTCACCCACATGGCAACCAGCTTTTAAATATTTGACTATCGCTTTAGTCTAGTGCATTCTCTTATTTCCCTTCTACTTAGAAGGAAGCAAGTACATAAGACAATATCTGCTAAGGTTTATCTCGATTACTAGGAAGTAGATAAGGAATAAGCTTTCTATTAATTTGTTACAGATATGTTGAGAAAGCCATGTGAATGGAACACATCCAATTTTATTTTTAGCTTTCTTACATGAAATTTTTATTCAGAATAATAATCAAATTTAGAGCATAAAGAGGCATAAAGGTGAACTAAAGAAAAGAAGAACATGAAAACGTGTCCCATTCACATGACTTTCCCCACCTGCTCTGCAAACAAAATATTTTTTATAATTTAATGCTAATCAAGGTAAACCTCAGCGAAATGGTTTTATTACTTGCTACGTCGCAAGTAGAAGGGAAATACGGAATATGCTAGGCTAAGGCGATAGTCCTTTCACAAACTGTCGATATATGATTGACATTGAAATTCGTTCTCTTTCCTTGGCAAGAATAAAACGAAGAGACATGAAACGGATGAGAAAGTCCTTTGTGAGAATGTTTAAATATTTACAAATTGAAACCGATACCAGGGAATATCTTGGAAATCCTGAACTATACAAAAAAAAAAAAAAATAAAAAAATAAATAAATAAAACAAACGAATAAATTTTGTTTTAACGAAATCAACATTTTTGTTTAGTAACATACCCCAATTGCGACTTAAAATGATGGAATTTTTCATTTACTTGTCTTACTCCTGTCCTACACACGGCCTGTCCGGGACTTCAAAGTACTTATGACATTGTAAGTCACCATCTCATAATAATTTGAGATCACCTTGTGATATACCGGCAAGCATGCGAGTCAGATGAGGAATTTAGTGCTGTGGAGGCATGTTGCCATGGTAGCCTAGAGGTTAGAGCGATCGGCAGATCCGTGGTTCAAATCCCGGCTATGGTATTGGATTTTTCAGTCTGACTCCACCCACACAAATCCTGTCCTCCTCACGGCTTGTGTAAAAAAACATTAAATTAACACTTACATTTATTGTATTTTTACTGTCTACACGTACTATGTACATAGTGTATAGAGAAGGTGTTGTATCCCACCCAAAATTCGATACCCATATTTCACTGGAAATAGACGTTTTAGGATCCCCTGTATCTAAAAAAGATAATTTTGTGTGTCTCTGTGTCTGTGAACATGATAATTCAAAAACAAAAAGTATGTAAAATACCAAACTTGGTATATAAGTTTAGTATCTTCCAAGGATGCAACACGAAGGTTTTAAGAAAAATCCCCCCCACCTGAAACTAACTTTTACGTCAAAAATGTTTCGACAGATTTGACTGTCTCAAAAATGGCTAACGATTTTGATTAAAATACCGTATATTAAAGATATTTACACGGCAATTAAAATGCATATCTTTAATTTTCTGCGGGAATAGCCTCTCGACACCTCTTTATTATGGATGAAGTTTCTTGATTTTGCATAGTAAACCGTAAGAGATAGACAAAAGTTTACTATACAAAATATGTAGATCTCGTTGAAACAATTTTATTTTATATACATTGTTTTTGTGAAGTTTGCCATTTTTTAGATATTTCTTGTTATTGGTTTTAAAATACTACAATCCTTTCACATATGGGAATTTGTCAACTCCTTGCAATGCAAAGAAACTGAATTTCATCCACATGGCAACCAGGTTTTAAAAGATTTGACTGTCGTTTTAGCCTAGTGTATTCTATTATTTCCCTTCTACTTAAAAGGAAATATTTCTGCTAATGTTTATCTCGATTAGCATGAAGCAGACAGAAGAATAACCTTTTTAACAATACTATGTTACTGACTTAGAGCAAGTCGGGTGAATGGAACACATCAGATTTGTGTGTTAGGTCTAGATTTTCAGGTCTGCGGCATTTTAATTAAACATAATGATCGAAAAAGAATTTTCATAGGGTAGTTATTGTATCAATGTTTTTTATTTATTTATTGTCGTTTAACTGCAATTTTTTGTGGCATAAAAAAACAGAACTGTAAAATAGTTAATTACAATACAAGTCATTAGAGCATATCATATAAATAGTCATAACAATGTATGTAAAGCGTTGCAATGAATTGCAATAAAATCGTTAAGAAACAATACATAAACAGCGATTAACAAAGGAAATTCAGTATGGATGTTTACAGTTACAGTTTGTTGTATAGTGATGTTGAATGAAGACATTTTAAGACACTCTGAATCGTTTTTTGGTCATTGAATATTGTTGAAAGGTGAGTGGCCATATTGTACTAGTTCCTTTTTTCCTCATAAACTGGGCATTCTGTGAAGATGTGCTTGATGGTTAAGGTCTTTTGTCAGTGTTGGCATTCAGGCGGTGCCTCCTTCAGGAAAATGGCGGTGTGGGTGAGTTTTGTGTGTCCAATGCGAAGTCTTGACATCAGCACTTGGTCTTGTCGATTTAAATTTGATAATATAGTGGGTGATGACAATTTATTAGATATAATGTCATGCAACTTGGTTTGGGAAGTAGTAAGCCATGTATTGGTCCAATAAACTTTTATTTTATTTTTCATATGCGTGTTAACATCTGTAAGGTAAAGCAAGGTCGTTTCAGGGGTGTTAAGTAGCTACTCGTGCTGCATGTTATACATATTACTTTAGCATAGTTATTTCTGGGTATGCAATGAAGCTCACAGGTGTATAACGGAAACCATAAGCCAGTCATATTCCGTCATTATTCTAAAAAGAAACACTGATCATAAAGAACTTTTGCTTTTGTAAGATAATGTTTTTCTCTTGTACACATGAGGTCATATAATACATAATTTGTGTAATGAAGTAAGCTTTTATAATTGAAAAGTAACGGCTATTTTGTTTCTTTTATATTCGAAAAGACTCTTCGTCCATGACTCAGTATTGTACGCAGCAACGTTGAAGACCTAAATGCAGTAATAGCGGCGTACATACTGGTGCTTTGCTTCTTAGTTTGATTTATTTTCTTCGTGCACCTGCAGCTTACTCTTAGCTTAGGCCTGTTTAAGGTGTAATTTCCAGCTGCAGCTGGAGGTAAAATCATTATCTTATAAAACCAACAGGTTCTCTATGATCAGGGTTTCGCCACGGCTTCCTTTTAGGATAACGACGGAACATGACTGGCTTAGTAATGGTTTCCGTTATACACCTGTGAGCTTTACTGCATATCCATACAGGCAACAATAGTGTTATACTTCTGTGTTACGAAATTTGTTGTCAACATCTAAATTAATGCGGTATCAGCCACGCTGCTGAACTTGTAAAGAACTGCATTTCCGAAATGTCTTCTTCTTTCGCTATTTACCCTCCTCGTATGGAGGATTTAAAGCCAACCCCTGGGCTCAGAAGTCTGTAGAGGATTAGACGGGCTCTAGATCAAGGAGAGTAAGGGTAGGTGATCATCAAGATGCCTGGTAGAGAATGAGGAAGAAAATAAGAAATGACGGTGAAATGGATGAGAGGAAACGTTATTATGGAGTAGGTGTGGTATGAATGGCGGGGGAAATTGGAGAGCCCAGAGAAAACCCACTCACTTGCCATCAGAAATCCCACATAGGGTCTCCTGGGTTACAACCCCGACCGTTGTGATCTGAGTGGGAACTCGGCTATGGCACCACCTTGAAAGAATAAAAATAAATAAATATAAAAGAAAATGGACTTTGGGACTGCGCGTTTGAAATATTCCATATTATCATTTCAACGCTATTATGTTCTCTACTACATATTTAAGTAGGGTAAGTATCTACCCAAAAATCCGATGCCGTGTGTGACTATCAGTATTCGGTGTTTTTACTTTCTCTATACGTACTATGTACATAGTGTATAGAGAAGGTATTGCACGCCACCCAAAAATTCGATACCGAGATTTCACCGGAAATATTTGTTTTAGGGTCCCCTGTATAAAAAAAAACATTTTCACAAAAAGGTCCGTGTGTGTGTGTGTGTGTATGTGTGTGTGTATGAACACGATAACTCAAAAACGAAAAGTCGGTAAAATACCAAATTTGGCATTTAGGTTTAGTATCTTCCAGGGATGCGACACGAAGTTTTTGAGAAAAATTCCCCCACCCGTAACTACCCTTTACATAGAACTTTTTCGAAAATTTTGATTTTCACAAAAATGGCTCTAACGATTTTGATTAAAATATTGTATAATAAAGATATTTACCTGAGAAACAAACTGTATATCTTGAATTTTCTGGGAATAGCCTCTGAAGACTACTTTATTCTGGACAAATTTTACGGAATTTTGCATAACTGCTAAACCGTAAGAGATGGACAAAAACGTACTACACAAGAAATGTAGAGCACGTTAAAACACACAATTTAGGTTATATAAATTTTGTTCGTGGAGTTGGTCGTTTTTGACATATTCCTTGTTTTGGGTTTCAGCTATGTACTTTTCTCATACAGGAATTTGTCTACTCCTGTCCATACAAACAAAGGAACTTCAGTCACATAGCAGCCAGCTTTTGACTATTACGTTAACCTATGGTACACCCTTATTTCGCTTCTACTTACAAGGAAGCAAGTAATAAGACTATTTCTGCTAATTTTTTTCTCGATTAGCCTAAAGTAAATGGAGGCATAAGCTCTTTTAACAATAATTTGCAGCAGAGATATAGAGAAAGTCATGTGAATGGAACACATCAGATTTTTTATCTTTCTTCCTTTATTTTTCTGCTGTAATTTAACTCCTATAACCTGGTAGCACATATCGTACGATGAATCAAATGGTTGAAATGATGCTCAAAATGAACCCGGAGTTTATTAAGAAGAGTATATCTCGACATTCATTCTTCTCAGGATAAGGCAAAACCCTGGGATAAAAACCTATCCGGGTAACTCCTCTAACCGAGATTAGAACTCAGGATCTCTTAATGTGAGGCAGACATGTTAGCACCACAGCACAGAGGTGGGCAGTAATTAGCTTTCTATCCACAGTAAAATGAATAATATAGGTTTAGTACATTAGTACGAAGTAACTAGAAAAAATCGTATTCACATGACTTTTTCTACCTGTTCTATAAACAAACTTCTTACAAAAGATATTTTTCTACTCCGTTCAAATGAAGAAAAGCATTAGAAGAATTGTCTACTTACTCAGTTCCTTGTAAGTAGAAGAGTAAATAAGGGAATACGCTAAACTAAAGCAATAGTATTTTTTTAAAGCTGTCGCTATGTGATTGTCATTGCAATTTGCTTCTTTGAATGATCAGGAGTAAAACAAAAGAAACACGGACGACTTCCTGTTCGAGAGAGATACCAATCTTTAAAATTAAAACCAATAGAAAGGAATATTTCGGAAACGGTTAGCTCCATAGCAAAACTGTATGTAGTTTTGACTAGATCTACAGTTTTTGTGCAGTAAGTTTTTCTCTCTTACGGTTTACCGCTTATGCAAAAGTTTTTACGAGGACTTAATGCTATTCACAGGTAATTCAAGACAGGTATTTTATTTATGTAAATATCTGTAACATACATATGTTAATTAAAATCGTTTGTCATTTTTGAAAAAATTAACATTTTTGAAAATTTGTCTATGTAAAGGTTAGTTTGTGATTGGGGGTTTTATTGAAAATCTTTGTGTCGCATCCTTGGGAGACATTAAACATAAATACCAAGTTTGGTATTTAATAGACTTCTGTTTTTGAGTTATGCGGTTCACATTCATGCGCACACACTGACCTTTTTCTATTTTTTTCGATTCGGGAGTCTCAAAACATGCATTTCCTTTGTATATATATGTGCTAGACAAAGTAATAAACTTATGTAGAAATAGTCTGATAACCACTATACCCACTAATAAGCAATAGAGGGTTGAGAAAACCATGTAAATGTTCAGACATGTTTTTGAAAGCCGGATATGTGCTAAGGGATTTACGTCAGAACAGGAAGTGTGTACCTCTCCAACTTTTGTTTTTTATCTTATACGCAGCGACCGTCTACATACTGTCGCCATTTTGTGAATATTAATGCGGCTGTCTTGAAAAGTGACAACAGGTAACCTCTTGAACTAATGTTCAGTTGTCTTTTGTCCCATTTCCTTTCTCTGACTCACTGACCTCTTGCAGGTACGGCGTTGCGTAGCTTTGTGTTTACATAATCAGCTTTTTAGCATAACTGTTTCATTAGCATTATGTAGAGGGAATGCGCTGCATTATTTCGAATGTTTTTGTGCTCGCAAACAGCTCCATCAACAACCGCATGTATTATCCACAACGTAATCAACAGTAATGCAACGGTTATAACTAGGCGAATATATATGCAAATGCATGGTTAGTTTTTGCTTGTGATATGCAATTACGTTTTGCAATATGTTTTACATTCTTTTGTGTTTATATGCAAGGGTTTATAGAGTATATAATTCAATTTTACGTTCTCTACACTACTATATATATATATAGTGTATAGAGAAGGTATTGCATTCCATCCAAAAATTCGATACCGAGATTTCACCGGATATGCATCATCAGAGCCTCGAAATTTAGTGTATGCTAGTATTAGTTCAGTATTGTATCAACTTTGTAATAAAAGTTTAGGACTTTCAGTTGTATCTGCTTTATACAAACGATATTAGAGGCAACTCCAGCAAGTGCATCCAAAAAGTTCCATAAAACCAGAAATGGCATTTTACTGTCTTTCTCTGTGGCTGGAACAACCGAGAAACTTTTGGGAGAGATTAAAAGCTCCATTTTGCAGATGTTTGTAACCTAGTTTCAGACAAACTGGTTTATATATCTGGAAAGTTAGAAGTTTTATTGAGGGTAGACTCACAACTTTACTGAGCCCTTCTGTATTGCGTCTGAAATGATAAATGTTAATTATTTACATTTTTGGTGATTTCTTATTGGATCGGGGAAAAAAATGCACCTCTTATTTCTTTTATACATTATATCGTACTCGGGGAATAATATTTACTTTCTCTACACGTACTATGTATATGGTGTATATGTAGAGGAGGTATTATATTGCACCCAACAATTCTTTACCGAGATTTCACCGGAAATACATGTTTTGGGTCCCCCCCGAAAAAAGCTTCTTTAGGAAAAGGTCCGTGTGTGTGTGTTTGTGTGTGTGTGCAGCATAGCTCAAAAACGAAAAGACCGTTAAATACCAAACTTGGTATTTAAGTTTGGTATCTTCCAAGAATGCGACTTGAAGATTTTCAAGAAAATCCCCCGCCCCAACTACCCTTTGCATGGAAAAATTTTAGAAAATTATTTTCTCAAAAATGGCTCTATGATTTTTTATTAAAATGTCGTATATTAAAGATATTTACATGACAAACAAGGTCTATATCTTGCGTTCCTTGGAAATAGCTTCTGAATATATCTTTATTCTAGAAGAATTTTGCGGAATTTTACATAACTGGTAAACCATAATAGACAAAAATTTACTATACAAAACTTGTAGGGCTGGTTAAAACACACAATTTTGTTATAACATTTTTTTTTTCGTGGAGCTAGCTGTTTTTGAGATACTTCTTGTTAATGGTTTCAGCTGTAGAGTACTTATAGTTTTCTCATGCGGGATTTTGTCAACTCCTGGCCATATAAACAAAGACACTTCAATCACTTGGCAACCAGCTTTTAAATGATTTGACTATCACTTTAGCCTAGTATATTCCCTTATTTCACTTCTAATTATAAGGGAACAAGTAAAATTACCGGTTCTGCTAATTTTTTTCTCAATGAGCATGAAAGAAGCGGCAGGATTAGTTTTTTAACTGTAGTTTGTTGTAGAGATGTAGAGGAAGTCGTGTGAATGGAACACATCAGATTTTTTTATTTCACCACAAAGCTGTGCGTTTTTACTGTGTTCAACTTAACGACGAAAGCGATACTTGACAAAATATATGGTAGTGTTTAGAGCAATAATTCGTTTTAAATTGAACGCTAATACAGCCTGTGATCAATATATACGGTGAATACATTAATGACATACGATGTAATTTGGATCTATTAGTTGAAGTATAGTTCAGCGAAACCAGACATCATCAGCTATCGTTCACCAAACCGTATGCTTCTTTGAACATGTAGTTCTTGTGTACGCGTTGTGGAAGTTAGTGACGCTGTTAAGGGGGAACTAGAACGTCTTACGAATGAAATTTTACTTCAAACTTGGGAGAATCGAGATATACTGCGCCAGTAAATGGAAACAGTGTATTATCGAAAAGGTGTGTATACTAGTGATACATCGAGATAAACATTAGCAGAATGTGCTTATTTCGTAGTTCCTAATAAGTAGGAGGGAACTAAAGGAATGCGCTATGCTAAAGTGATAGTCAAATGTTTTAAAAGCTGCCGTTTGGCAATTGTCACTGCAAATCGTCTTTTTGCTTGTCCAGGAGTAGAACAAAAGAAAAACGGACACTTCCTGTCTGAGAAAAGTATAAGTACTTTAAACCGAAACTAATAACAAGGAATATCTCGAAAACGATAAACTCCACAAAAAAAAAAAAAATGTATATTATGTACATTGTGTATTTTAAAGAGATCTACAGTTTTGTGTAGCAAGTTTTTGTCTATCTGTTAAGGTTTACTAGTTATGCAAAATTCAGCATAATTCATCCAGAATAAACAGCTCTTCAGAAGCTATTCCCAGAAAATTTAAGATATGCATTTTATTTGTGATGGAAATTGCTCTAATATGTGGTATTTTGATCAAAATCGTTAGCCATTTTTAAGAAAAACAAAATTTTCAAAATATTTTTTATGTAATGGGTAGTTATGAGTGGAGGGGAGTATTTTCTTGAAAATTTTCGTGTCGCATCCTTGGAAGATACCAAATTTAAATACCAAGTTTGGTATTTAATGGTCCATTCGTTTTTGAGCTATGCTGTCCACAGACACACATGAACCTTTTTCTGAAAATGCTTTTTTGGATTCAGGCGGCAATAAAAGATGTATTTCCGGTGAAATCTCGGGATCGAATTTTTGGGTGGAATACAGTACCTTCTCTATCCACTATGTACATTGTGCATACGGGGCTAGAGAAAGTAAAAATATTAGTCTTTATAAACAGCTGAGTTGGTACGGATGTATCAGAAGATGAATGAAGGTAGATTACGGAGAAAGGTGTTGGAGTCCACCTGGAAGTACAGAAAAAAGGAAGACCTCGAAACTCGTGGATGCGGAAATAAGAACTGGAATGAGAGCAACTACAAGAAGATAAGGAATGGATGGATTGTGACGAGTTGAAGAAAAAGAATTATTTAGGCCCAGTTAAGTGTGAAAACATTGAAATATTTTTTATATTGTTAAACGCCCGCTTTTATGGCAGGTACCGCAGGCGATAGCATTGATGATACATGGAATGAAGGAGCACCGTTGGAATGCAATGGCTGGCGAAACCGGAGAACCCGGAGAATAACAGCTTTGTCCCTGCGCCGCCATAAATCGCACATACCTGGGATCGAACCCGGACCACCTTGGTGAGAGGCAAGTGGTCTAACCACTCGGCCTCGGCGCGGCCACATTGAAACTTATTCTACACTAAAATTACACTTTATAAAGTTTTAAGATACATTTTCCTTGTGCTTCAGTTGAAATATTGCATATAATATTCGTTTTTCAATAGTTTTCCCCTACAAAGCATTCTTCTAAAACCAATTGGTTACGACACCATCTAGATCAGTTACGATATTATTTAGCTATTGTCAGTGCAAAGAAATACCCCAAAAGCGTTTCCAACCCTTCATTCTACTTAGTGCTTAAAATTAAAATGTAATTTTAATTATGTACGCTCTTTACAGTGGTTCATTCTACATTGGACTTAAAAGACCAGATAATTTTGCTGAGAGGTCTCTAATCAGGCTTGACACGGGACCAACGGCTTTACTTCACTTCCAAAGGAAGCAATACTAAAGATTTTTACTCCTGAAAAAAATCCATCACCCTCCGTGGGATTTGAACCCGCGACCTTGGGCATCAGAGGTTAGCATGTTGCCTTAAGATCACGGAGGACGACTGCTTAGTGCTTAGAGACGCTAAAGGGACAGATGGTCATTCCCCATAAGCAGGAAGCTGACGTCTTAGTTGACAATAAAACGACCGTAAAGCGATAAAATGGTTAGGTATTATTCAGCACATTACAAGTCCGGCAGAGAAATGATCTGACTGTGAGCCAATTGCATATCTGGTTTGCCAGTTTTATGGTTTTCATTTTATGACTTCGCGCCAAGTCTTTTACCCCGTAAATCTATTTAATGACGACATTAACTCTTCTACTGTTACCGGAAATTAAACTTCCTGACTGGTCATTCATATCTGTCTGGTTGTTATTTATATGTAGATTTTATGGACATATTTATATTGTTTTATTCGTGATTAGTCAGACAATTCGAACCGAAGATTCGTTAGATAAATCATGTAACTTTAGAGTATTTCTCTTTCTCTCTCTCTCTCTCTCTCTCTCTCCCCTTCCCTCCCTCTCCCCAGGATTCGAACCTTCACGGAGAAGCCGCGTTTTTGGTTTGTATTGTCGAAGAAATGATTTTCTCTGCCTGTTCTGCAAACATAATATTTTTATAACATATAATTCTTTTATCTACAATTCTACATAATACTGAACGAGATAAACGTTAGGAGAAATACTCTTATTAATTCTTTAGTACGTATAACGGGAATATGATAACTCACTAAAGTGGTAGTGAAATCCTTCAAAAGAAATCGGAATGGCAAATTCCCGTTTGATAAAAATTTAATGATTTTAAAATTGCAACCACTGACAAGGATGCATCGAAAATATTTAACTCCACAAAAAATGTATACGATATAAATTGTGCTTTTAACAAGATCTTATTCTTATATAATACGTAAGTGTTTGCTATCTCTTACGGTTTACCAGTTATGCCAAAGTCATCTAGAACGAAGAGGTCTTCTGTGGCTATTCCAAAGAAATTCAAGATATACTACGATATATATTTTGTCATGTAAATGTCTTAAATTTAATCAAAATCGTTAGAGCCATCTTCTTTTTATCCATATAAAGGGTAGTTGGAGTGGTGGCTTTTTCTGATAATCTTCGTGTCGCATCCTTCAAAGATGCTGAACTTAAATATGAAGTTTGGTATTTAAGCCACTTTTCGTTTTTGAGTTATCGTGTTCACACACGCATATACATACGGACCTTTTTCTAAAAAATTGATGTGCATTCATATGACCTCTATTTTGTAATACACTCTTCTTACGGAGGCTTATTCCTCTATTTACTTCATGCTAATCAAGATAAATATTAAGAGAAAGTATCCGAGTCCTTAGTTCCTTATAAGTAGGAAGGAAATAAGTGAATACACCAGGCTAATATTTCAAAACCTGGTTGATTTATGGTTGAAGTTCGGTTCTGTTTGTGTTGCCAGGAATATAATAAAATAAAAAAAATGATAAATTCCCATTTTAAAAAAGTTTAAGTAGTTCAAAATTGAAACCAAAAAGAAATATCATGGAAATGCTTAATATCTCTCTCTCTCTCTCTCTCTCTCTCTCTCTTTCTCTCTTTCTCACACACACACACACACACACACACACACACACACACAAAGTATAAGACTTAAATTGTAAGTTTTAGCGAGAACTACATTTCTTGTAAGTTTTTCTCTCTTACGGTTTACCTGTTGTGTAAAGTCAGAGATTTTCATATGCTATTCCCAGAAAATTTCACCATTTACTATAAATATCTTCAATACTTTAGTTTAAACAAAATCATAAGTTCATTTTTGACAAAATCAAACATTTTGAAACCTTTGCCATGTAAAGGGTAGTTTGTGGTGGGGAGATTTCTTGAAAATCGTGTTGCATATTTGGAAGATGAACTTAATTTAAAGTTTAGATTTAACAGGCATTTTGTATTTTAATTAATATTGTTCACACCCATTCACACAAGGACGTTTTTCTTGGATATAGAGTATCCTAATACTCCATGAAATCTCAGTGTCTAACTTTCAGGTGGAATGCACAGTAACTTCCTTACCTATGTACAATGTAAGAAGTAGCGAAAGTAAAAAGGAGGTTATGTGAACCTGGACCAGCTTGGAAGTGCCAAAAGCAAGCTTTAGAATTTATGCAGGTTGTGGTTTAATACCAGCTGTATCTGGTTTGTTAAGAGCAGGTATTAAGGTTAATAATGAGGACAATATTGGTGGCGTCGATGGCCCGCTTTGGTAAAATCTATCTCACTCAGCGTTTGTAGAGCAGTCTTGCAAATATCCTGCGTGAGGTGTTTCTTTTTTCTTAAAGCTTCTGCTGCGTCAGAGAAATTCGTGAAGAATCGACTTGGTAAACATTTTAACAAGGATGCCCTACTTAGGATATCTACGTTTTGATCTGCACGGGCTAAAGATGTTATCCTATTCTTACATTATATATTTATTCCACATAAATAAATAAAACAATTTTTGTAACATATCGATACGACATTAAATTCACCAACTGGCTCGTTTTTCCCGGTAAACAACAAGGGGATCTCAAAGTATTTTAAGATGTCAACCCAATGGTGACTTGCAATGTAAGAATTTTTAAATTCTGGACTTCATAGTTTAACCAACTATTAGGTCAATCAGGTTGTTGTTAATTTTTTGTCCACGCTGACCGTGTGTATAGTAGTATTTGGAAATGTGAAATGAGGTGGTTCAAATCCCAGCTATGGTAGTGCATTTTTCAGTGAGACTCCATTTTTGATATACTGTTCCATGCACAGTTTATGTGGGGGGGGGCAAGTAATTAACAAACATATAGTTTAGTCACCCATGGTATTACCCAAGGGAGCGGGTTCAAACCCGGCGGAGAGTGATGAATTTTTTCGGACTTAAATATGTTTGCATGTCTCCCTTCGGAAGGAAAGTAAAGCTGATTGTTCAGTGTAAATTCATTTCCATGTAAAAGAACCCCATGCATTGAGGTGCTTGGATAAATTCGCCATTTTCACGTCCGCAAGTCTACTGTGCCATCCATGGGCGATGAGTTGATCGCTCGTCACCATGTACACATAGTGGCGAACTAGAAATCCCTGATAAAGAAACTATTGTAAAGGTGGTCCAATATACGCCAGTATTGGAACTTAATGTGAAATTGATTGAATAACATTAGTGTGTCCATGCTAACCACGTATATTCCGGGCTGCTTATGAACGGAGTGGGGACTAGAAGATATGCAGATGGTCCAGCACATGCTTCCAAATGCAACATCAATAATAATAATAATAATAATAATAATAATCTAAATAATAATTTATTCTACTCAATATATTAAAGAACAGAAAAAAGAATAACGACCTGTTAAAATTATACAAAATTCCTCTCAAATGAGGATGATTTCAGGGGCTGTTGAAGATATTTTATCATGCAGTTTTCTTAAGCGTATGCATTTTAACCAAAATCGGTAGTCATTTTAAGGAAATCCAAAATATCCAAATGTTCTGTATATAAAGGGCAATTCTAGGATGGGGATTCACCTAGAAGTATTCGTATGGTGTATATATGCGGCCCTTCAAGTGTAAACTATTTGACCATCAGGAGACAGAAAGGATATGAATGCAATGAAGGCTAGGTATGTGTTTTTCCCTAAGATATGTGTAAGGGCGGCTTGTAGCTCAAGTGGTGCTGCGAAATGCAGGTATGCTATGGTATGAATGTGTGTGTGTGTGTGAGAGAGAGAGAGAGAGAGAGAGAGAGAGGGAGGGAGGGGGGGGGAGATTTTGAAATATCTAGCTGCTGCAATGGGTAACTACGCATTTCCAGGTTCTCGTTGCTAGCTCAAATGCTATCCCACAACGATGTTTGTTTATCGATGCGAGGTTTCAAGAACTCTATCGTCAGTGCAGAAGTGCAGCAAATGTTTGTACAGCAAATTTCCCTTGCGCGCCTTCTTCTCGTGGTTAGATTGTAACTATATGTCTATTTGTTACTTTCTCTACACGTACAATGTACATAGTGTATAGAGAAGCTATTGTAATGCACCCAAAAATTCTATACTGAGATTTCACCGGAAATACATATTTTGGGTCCCTCTGAATCCAAAATAAACATTTTTGGAAAAAGGTGTGCGTGTGTGTGCCTGTGGACAGCATAGCTCAAAAGCGAAAAGTCCGTTAAATACCAAACTTCTTTTAAGGATGCGACACGAACATTTTCAAGAAAATGTCCCCCCCCCCAACTATCCTTTACATGGAAACATTTTCAAAAATTTTGATTTTCTCAAAAATGGCTAACAATTTTGATTAAAATATCGTACATTAAAGATATTTAACTGACAAATAAAATGTACAACTTGAATTTTCTGGCAATAGTCTCTGAAACACACAAAAATGTACAGCACGCTAAAACACACATTTTTGTTATACATTTTTTTTCTATAGTTGACAGTTTTTGAGAGATTTCTTGTTATTGGTTTCAGGTTTATTAAACATACTTTTCTCATAAGGGAATTTGTCAACTCCTGTCCATACATACAAACAAAACATCAGTCACATTGCAACCAGTTTTTGACAAGTACTTTAGCCTATGCTACTCCCTTATTTCCCTTCTACTTGCATGGAAGCAAGTAATAAGACTATTTCTGCTATTTTTTTTTTTTTTGTATTAGCATGAAATAAAAAGAGGCATGCTCTTTTTAACAATAATTTGATGTAGAGCAAGTCATGTGAATGGAACACATCAGATTTTGTTTTAATTCGGGGTACTTCAAAAGATGTTTTCCGGCGAAATCTCGACATAAATTTGAGAGTAATATATACTTCCTCTTGGAGTAGGTAGTGTAGCAGAACAAGGATCAATTAAGACCATAAGAAAATGCATTAATGAGGTGTCCTACAAGTGACACGCTTGTCATAGATGTATTATCCCTGTGCCATGCCTCTTCAGTATTGCTCTTAAGGCGCCCTAAATTCCCTGACCCAGACACACGTCCTCTTGCTCTCCAATTTCCTCTTACGTGCATGGCAAAACATTGATTTGTTGGTATACACTTCTCAGAATAAACAGCTTCCTGGATCTTCTCTCTTCTCTTATGACCTTGCTTCATTCTCAGAAGTAACAGAGTTACTTTCACTACATTGATATTCACTTTAAGGTTCGCATAAATTAAAAACTAGTGCGTCTAGAATTTATTTATTGGAATTTACTGGGAAAGTATAAATAAATTGACAATTTATTATGGTTTGAGCGGTAGAAAGACAATCTAGTTTACTGTTTCACCACAGATAGCATTTAAAAGAATGTTTGTCTTCGCACAAAGAATGACTCAAAACAGGTGAAGAATATTTTCACAAACAATGTCGTAAGATGTCCGACCTAACCAATATCTGGGAAGCTCAGACCGTCGAAAGATTTTATTGGACTATTTCATAAACGAAACATGAATTTAAATACTATATCGCAAAGAATTGACTAGAATATGTTAAATTCTATTTAAAAAATCTGATGTGCTCCATTCACACGACTTTCTCTACATCACTGTAACAAATTATTGTTAAAAAGCTTATTCTTCTATCTACATCATGCTAATCGTGATAAACAGCAGAAATTGTCTTTATTACTTGGTCCCTTGTAAATAGAAGGGAAAAAATCTAATGTGTTCCATTCACATGTCTTCTAGCTGTTGCGCAAACAAACCTTTTATTCAAAAGATTAATAGTTTATCTACATCGTGCTAATCAAGATAAACATTAGAAGAATTAATCTTATTACTGGTTTCCTTGTAAGTAGAAGGGAAATAAGAAAATGAACAGGCTAAAGCGATAATCTCGTCCTTTTAAAGCCTATCGCTATATGAATCAATTGAGGTTCGGTAAACAAATGAGAAACGAGAAGAAAGATGTCTTCCCGTTTGGGAAAAGTTTAAGTGGCTAAAATTGAAACCAATAATCCGGAATATCACGAAAACGGTAAACTCTACAAAATAAATGTATATGGCATAAATTGTGTGCTTTTGTGTAGTAGTTTTTTTTTTTTTTTTTTTTTTTTTTATCTCTCATACGGTTTGCCAGTTATATAAAAGTCATCCAGAATGAAGAGGGCTTCAGAGGCTATTCACAGAACATTCAAGATATACATTTCGTTTGTCATAAAAATATCTTAAACATATGGTATTTTAATCAAAATTGTTGGAACCATTTTTGAGAAAATGTTCGAAAAATATGCCATGTAAAGGGCAGTTTGAGGTGGAGATTTTTCTTCAAAATCTTCGTGTCGCATCCTTGGATGATAGCAAAGTTAAATACCAAGTTTGGTATTTAACGATCTTTTAGTTTTTGAGCTATGCTACACACAAACGCGGAGGTTTTTCTAAAAATATTTTTATTCAGGGGATCTCAAAACACGTATTTCCGTTGAAATCTCGGTATCGAATTCTTGGGTGCAATACAATACCTTCTCTATAAACTATGCACATAGTACTTGTAGAGAAAGTAAAAATACCTGGCGTTACTAGATAAAACAATGACGAAGCGATAAACTGTACAAAACAAAAGAATGAGCAGGTAAGAGATCGTACTCTATATGAAATTGTTCTTAAAGGAAGTATAAATCTTCCACATATCGCAGCTGCTGAAAGGGAATATTCTACCAAGTAAGGCAGTTTTATGATAAATAGATACTTCACTCAAACCCGGAAGGAGAATTATGAGCTGTAAAAACGTTAATCAAACGTAATATTCTGACTGGCATTGGTGAAACATTTATAACGGCTACTGATAATATTTATCAAACCTGTTGCAGCGTTAAGGTCAGTGACTGCTAGAATAATTACTGTCGAAATTAAAGCGAAACATAAATTAAAGAAGGTATCATAAAAATCTGATGTGTTCCTTTCACATGACTTTCTCTACATCTCTGCAACAAATTATTGTTAAAAAGCTTATGATTCTATTTACTTCATGCTAATCGAGCAAAAATAAGCAGGAATAGTCTTATTACTCGCTTCCTTGTAAGTTGAAGCGAAAGAAGGGACAACCGTTGGTTAAAGTGATAGTCAAAAGCTGGTTGCTATGTCAATGAATTTCCTTTGTTTACATGGATAGGAGTTGACAAGTTCCTGCATCAGAAAAGTATACATTTTTCATAGCAGAAACCAAAAATAAGGAATGTCACAAAAACGACGAACTCCACAAAAAAAATGTATATAACATAAATTGTGTGTTTTAATGTGCTCTACATTTTTTGTGTAGTAAGTTTTTTTCCATCTCTTACGGTTCAGCAGTTATTCAAAATTTAGTGAAATTCATCCAGGATAAACTACTCTTCAGAGGCTATTCCCAGAAAATTCAAGATATACATTTTATTTGCCAGGTAAATATGTTTAATATCCGAAATTTTAATCAAAATCGTTAGAGCCATTTTTGAGAAAATAAAAATTTTCGAAAAAAGTTCCACGTAAAGGGTAGTTGGGGGTGGGGGGATTTTTCTCAAAATCTTCGTGTCGCATCCCTGGAAGATACTAAACTTAAATACCAAGTTTGGTATGTTACCGACTTTTCGTTTTTGAGTTATCGTGTTCACAGACACACGGACACACACACACACACACACACACACACACACACACACACACACACACACACACACAGACCTTTTTGTGAAAATGCTTTTTTTGGATATTGGGGACTCTAAAGCATATATTTCCGGTGAAGTATCGAATTTTTGGTGGAGTGCAATACTTTTTCTATACACTATGTGCATACACTATGTGCATACATATGGAGAAAGTAAAAACGGCCAACTTACGAAAAAAAATGTTTATAACAAATTGTATTGTAACGACCTCTAGAAGTTTTGTAGGGTAAGTTTTTATCTCTTACAGTTTACCAGTTATGTAAAATTCCGCAAAATTCATCTAGTATACAGACGTCTTCAGAAGCTATAGCAGAAAACTAAAGATATACCTTTTGTTTGTCATGTAAATATCTTTAATATATGATATTTTAATCAAAATCGTTATAGCCATTATTGAGAAAATAAAAAGTTTCGAATTTTTTTTCCATGTAAAGGGTACTTGGGGGTGGGGTTTTTTTCTCGAAATCTCGTGTCGCATCCCTGGAAGATACTAAACTTAAATACCAAGTTTGGTACTCTACCGACTTTTCGTTTTTGAGTAATCTGTTCAGACACATGGACACACGGATCTTTTACTAAAAATACTTTTTATATATATATATATATATATACAGGAGACCCTAAAACCTCTATTTCCTGTGAAATCTCGGTATCAAATTTTGGGTGGAATGCAATACCTTCTCTGTACATTATGTAAATAGTACGTGTGGTGAAAGTAAAAATGATAACTTTGCGTTGAAAGGGTGCCTTAGAAATGTCATTTTCTTGGCAAGCGTGTTCTATGACCCTGCAAGATAAAAAATGTAGACAATAGGAAAATTGGGGACCAAACGAAACATCTTTGACATACCCTCAACACTTAAATGTCCAGAAATAGATGCAGAAAATCGCTCGTCGCTTGAACACCCATAGGGTTTACACTTCTAGAGAAATATTTGTCCCAGCAGGTGCTGCTTGCTTTTGGCTCAGTACACTCGCACCTGTGTAAACATTGTCGCCGATAACAAATTTATATCCTCCCATAATTTGGGTCCATGCCGGATCCTTATTCGTGAGAACGCGTTTTCTTATTCTGACCACATCACTGAATTTGCTACTCTGTTCGGCAATGTCGCCAAAATTGTGTTTGAGTGCAAAGAAACTAAGAATACAGAGTGATTCAGTAAAACCAAATTTTTGCAGTTGTACATAAACATTAAAGTTGCAAAAGAATGCGATTAGTGTCACTACTATTCCATTATGTGCAGTAATGGCATTAATTCGGATACTTTTTGTTAAATTATAAAGTGTTGCCATAATACAATATTGGATCTATCATAAACTGGATCTACTTTAAGCCAACTTTGGTAAATATATTATTTTATAAATGTACACTCATTATTTTATGTAATTTGTAGCCAATGTAAAAATTAGATTTTAGGCTCTCATATTACACAGAGGAGCTCAACATTTGAAGAAATCTATTAATTTTGGGATTATAACAATTCAATGCCATGAATACCATAGTCTTAAAAATACCAGATTTCTCCAATTTTAGATCCCTCTATTTTGAGATTAACAATCCATTATATTTCAAATTGATTATAGTATAAAACAAAAAGTATAATTCCTCAATATGCTTTACGTTTTATTGTGCGTCCAATATAAAATATAATACATTATTACTCTCAAAGGTTAGGGTTAGGCTAGTTTAATTTCCTGTAATTCCTCAGTGGAGTATATGGCATAGTTACGATGTTTCCTTGATCGGATTCAAGTTCCTAGTTCTTGAGTTAGTCGCTATGCGCCATGGTGACGAGGAATTAGCTCGTCGCCCACAGATGACACTGCAGGACGAAATCACCACATGCGGAAGCGAAATGGCGGAATTTTGCCAAAAACCTTCTTTCACGGTATGGAATTCTTTTACGTGCAACTAAACATTAAACGGGACCACCGGCTTTACTTTCCTTCCGAAAGAAGCCAGCTAAAGATTTTTCCCCCGAAAAATATCCAACCTCCGCTAGGTTTGAACCTGCGATTTTAGATTTTAGAGGCTATCTCTACACCATGGAGGGCGACACACTCATAAAAGGGGGTCTCAAAATTTGGGAAATGCGGTATTTTTAAAAATGTTGTGTTTTTGGTATTGAAATATAATCATAAAATTATTAGATTTAAGAACATTTTGAGCCGCTCTATGTAATATGAGAGCAATAATTCAGATTTTCTCATTAGATACATATGAAATAAAATATGTATATTTATAAAATAAACAGATACATTTTCCAAAGTTGGATTAGCTCCAGTTTATGGTAATACTTCCTGGCTATAAGTTGGCAGATAAGAATGATGCTGAATGAGAAAAGCAATATTCAAATTTGTAAGTTGATTTAATAAAAAACAAAACAAGCTATCCAGAATTGTCACTGCTGTTCAACACAAGATAGTTTTCATTTCTTAAATACTGCATCCTGCAAATTAAGTTTGTTTCTGCGATGACCATCTGCCAGCCTACGATTTACAAACACGTTTTGTGAAGTTTCAATTGCATTGTATTAGTTTAGTGAGAATACTGTGTTTAATACAGAAGCCAAAATGGTTCCGGTAAGGTAGTGCCATAGCTCATATAATTACCATAACAGCTGTGCTTCAGCTCTTCGAAATTTGTCATCGAATAAGAGTGTGTTCTGTAAAGTTCCGAGATTTCTGTGGGCGTGTTCAGTTTATAAACCCTTATAGCACTATAAAGCTATGTACAGTATTTATCAACAAAATTTAGAATTCGTTGCAATCCCTACAGATTTGAGAGTAATGCAGTTTGTAAATTTCATTCAGGGTTATAGTGAAAGTAAAGAAATACATTTTGTTTTTCGTCCCAAGTGAAAGGTAAAAGTTTTCCATGGAGTTGCACAATACGCAAATTTATTCAACATAGCGAGTTATAAAAGTAGAAGAGTCCGAAGTCTGTGTTTCAGTGGAATGTGGGATGCCGTTACATTGGTTTTTCCCAAACGCCTTATCGTTGAAGCAATAGCGGCATTTTTATAGCAGGGGTTAGCAAACGTCATATTAAGTCCATTTTAATGATAAGCATCTCAAAATTAGAATTAAAGATGCTTCTACTGTGTATATATGTACAGAAAAGTGCGATCCATACTTCTCACTGAATATAAACTGCGTTTGACGTAAAATACTGCATGTAATAGTTGTGTGTATGTAAAACATATACTTTGTGTAATGTGTATTTATTGCGATGAGGTAAGAATATATCTATTGAGTTTATGATTCCTATCTTAAATTTACGTGACTTCGCCTGCTGTATATCAACTAAAATCTATAAGGTTAACTTTTCCTTTAGCTACTATGTTTAGTCGATGTCCAGATGTCGCCGGAAATATATATTCAAATCTCAGGAATACAAAGAAAGGGGTGAGCGGAAGAGTGGGTGTTTGTGAAGAGCATAACTCGTTAACTAAAATTATTGAATTTGATATTTAGGCTTGCTTCTTTAAGGATGTGACACGATGATTTTGAAGAAAATCCCCCATCCATGCTATCCTTTACATGGAACATTTTTCGACAGTTTTTGTGTTGTCAATTTGCTTTCGATTTTGATTAAACTGCCGCATGTTTAAGATATTCCGATATATTCCTTTGTGTTGGTTTCAATGTTAAAATACATAAAACTTATCTCAAACGAGATTTTATGATTCCTGTTTCTTCGGGCGTAAAAACCCTTAACATGGAACCTTCAGAAGGGAAGTAAAGCCGGTGGTCCCGTAGATTTACGGTACGTAAAAGAACTTCAAGTCCGATAAAGAGACATCTGAGCAAAATTAAGCGATCTTTCACGCCCAGCATAGAATGGGACGCTCGGAGCTAGAGCAGTGAAAGACCGTCAATAAATAAAACTCCATTTTCAGTTTTTTCTTGTTTTACTCCTGGCCATGCAAAGAGAACCGAATTTAAATATCACATTGCGACCAGCTCTTAAAAGATTTCACTATCGCTTTCGCTTATTTCCCTTTAATTTAGAATGAAATATTTCTGCTAGTGTTCATCTCGATTAGCATGAAGTAGATAGAATAATATAGTTCGTTGAAATTCTTAACATCGTTTTCCCATCCCACAGTCTGCCGACACTTGAAATTAGGTTAGTCACCGATCCCAGAAAGCTGCAAAACAGGTGATTATTGAACTCACTAATGGATTTACACCGAAGGAGATGCGTAGAATGGGAACTTAAACAAAACTTTAACATTCTGGACAGACAGTAGGTAAGCTTTTTTTATTTTCTCTAAACGTACTGTGTACATACTGCATAGAGAAGGTATAGTATTGCACACAAAATTTGTGATTTTACCGGAAATTATGTTATGAGACCCCTGAATCAAAAAAAAAAAAAAAAGTGTGTGTGTGTGTGTGTGTTCCCTTTACATGGGAAAAGTTTCCAAAACTTTGATTTTCCCAAAATGGCTCTAACGATTTTGATTAAAATATCGTATATTAAAGTTATTTACATGACAAATAAAGTGTATATCTTGAATTATTTGGGAATAGCCTTGAAGACATTTATTCTGGATGAATTTTGCGGAATTCATAACTGGTAAGATATAGACAAAAACTAACTTAACAAAAAACGTATAGCACGCTGAAACACAATTTATTTTATATACATTTTTTCGTAGAGTTGCCAGTTTTTGAGATACTTTTTGTTATTGGTTCCGGTTTTAAAATACTTTTGCTTTTCTCCTACGGGAATTTGTCAACTCCTGACCATACAAACAAAGGAACTTCAGTCACATAGCAACCAGCTTTTAAAAGATTTGACTTCGGTTTAATGTATTCCCTTACTTCCCTTCTACTTACAAGGAAGCAAGTAATAAGACTATTTCTGCTAATGTTTTCTCTATTAGCATGAAGTAAATAGAAGAATAAGCTTTTTAACAATACTTTGTTGAGGTGTAGAAAAAGTCATGTGAATGGAACACGTGAGATGTTTATGTTTTGAAGTTTGTTGGTGGACCTTATAAAGGTAGTTTGGTGTACCCATGTTTGGAGAAAGCAGCGTGTGCCTTGTGACCGCAACTAAATGATAGGGCATGACCATCACGCGTATTAATGCCCAAAGTGAGGCAATGATGAGCAGGGAGTCCACTACTGTAATGTCATTAGCGTGACGCGGGACAAATCATTAGGCCACACAGCTGGCGCGTGACTGTCATTAGAGAGATTGACAACCACCTTAGTCTTGAAACTGTCCTCCCCACTTCCTTGAGCGCCGCGCCGGTACTAGAGTAGTTTACCCGTGTCACTCTCCACCAAAAAGTTATCTAAATCAAATGCGGCGCTCATTTTCTTGATGTGAAGTGCTAGCGGAGGACTGCGGACGCCAAGTAAGTGTACTGCAACTATATTGGATATTTAAAGTAAACCTTTAGGTACGCAGTTTTCTTGTAAGTGCTTTGTCGTTTTACTGTATACTTAGAACATAAAATTTAACCAGCTATGTTCAACAGTTCCGTTTACTTGCTCCAACACGTATATAGTAGATAGAGAAGGCATAACATTTCTCACACAACAAATAAATTAAATCATTTATAATACAAATAATGTAAATAAAAAAAAAAAGACAAATACTAAAATTATTTATTACTTAATTATTAAAATATTTAATGTTCCTAATTTTAAAAAGTAAAATCCTCTCGTTCTCGTCAATTAATCGTATGTGTGATATTAGTAAGCATAAGTATAGGATCAAATTACATTTCATACAAAAATGATTGATACCGAGAGAGAGAGAGAGAGAGAGAGAGAGAGAGAGAGAGAGAGAGAAGCATAATTAAAAAACGAAACGTCGATTAAATAGCCAACTTGATATTTAAAGCTTAACGACTTCCACGAATACGACATAATTTTCCGGAAGTTCATCCCCCGCCCCATCCCAAACTATCGTTTACGTGTAACATTTTTCGAAAATGTTTGTTTTCTCAAAATACCTCTCACGATTTTGTTTAAAATACGTGTTTAAGATATTTTCATGACAAAACCATATCTTGAATTCTCTGGGAACAACTCTGAAGTTCTCTAATGGGTTGTTCTTGCATAACTAGTAAACCATAAGAGATGGACGAAATAAACTGTAGATCTCGTTAGCACTCAATCTGTCTCATTATACATTTTTTCGCAGTTAGCCGTTTCTGAGATATGTCTGGTACAACGTGGTTTCAATTTTAAAACACACGTACTATTCTCATTTTGGAAGTCATTATTCCTTTTTCTTTCTCCTTGTTAAGCAAAGGGAACTGAATTTCACTTAACGACATCAGCTCTTAAAGCTTTAATTATCGATTAAACGTAGTGTATTCGCGTATTGTGGATGACTTCATGTACTCCATGCCATTGGCGGAAACTGATTACAATAAATTTGCTTCTTACTTGATTTTATAATAAATAATCTTATTATGTAAGGAAATATATAATAGCATTTCTGCAAACGTTTATCTTGATTAGTTTGAAGTAGATAAGAAGAATAAGCTTTGTTTAAAGAATAGCTCGTTAAATGGGCAGAAAGTCGTGAGAATGTAACACAGTTAATTATAGGCTTAAAAAAAATTCTGATATGTTACATTCATATGACTGTCTACATATTCTGCAACAAACTATTGTTGAAAAAAATTTTACCCGCTCTGTTTCATGGTAATCAAAATAAACAGAAATAAAATTAATATTTCCTGTAACTACAAGGGGAGTAAGGGAGTATACTGTGTTAAATCCTAGTTCAAATTTTAAATACTTCAAAGGTTGTTCCCAGGAACTCAAAAATCTGAGAAAATTAAAATGTTCGAATTTTTTTTTTTTTTTTTTTTTTCATGTGAAGGGAGTTTGGGGTCGGCAGATTTTCTTGCAAATCTTCGTGTCATATCCTTGAAGATATTGAACTTAAGTTTGGTAATCAACCGAATTCTCGTTTACGAGTTACGCAGTTCACACACACACACACACACACACACACACACACACACACCCATACACCTTCTAAAATCAGAAGTGCTACATTCACATAACTTTCTCTACCTAAGCTGCAGCAAACTATTCTTACGAAACCTTATTCTTCTAACCACTTCATGCTTATCAAGATAAACATCAGCAGAAATGGTTCTATTACGATATTATTTCCTTGTACAAGGTTAATAGGGAAATACAATAGCTAAAGTGATAGTATTTTTTTTTTTTACATAATATTGGCCTTCAGGCTTGACTTAATCAGGGGAGAGAGAATGTCATATATTACTAACACAAAAACACACCACAAACACCCATGCCCAAGGCGGTACTGGAACCTGCCATCCCATTCTGTTTGCTCGACCCGGATGATCCCATTTAAGAAAAGTATAAGTGTTGGAAAATTCGAACCTATAACAAGCAATATCTCTGAAATGGTTAGCTCCCCAGCAAAAATGTATATAACATAAATTGTGTGTTTGTGTTGTAAGTTTTTGTTTATGTCTTAGAGTTTACCAGTTATACAAAAGTCATCCAGAATGTAGACCACTTCAGAGGCCATTCCCAAGAATTTCAGGATATGCTTCTTATTTATCATGTAAATTTCTTTAATATATGGTATTTTAATCAAATCTAAACATTTCAAAAAGTTTCCCATGTTTAAGGTAGTTTGGGTTCAAGGCATTTTTCAGAAAATGTCGCACAGTCTTGGAAGATACATTTAAATACCAAGTTAGGCATTTACAGACTTTTCGTTTTTGATTTACGCTGTACACACACAGTCCTTTTTTTTTTTTTCTTTTTCTAAAAATGCTCCTTTTGGATTCAGGAGTTCTCAAAACACGTATTTCCGATGAAATCTCAGTATTCAATTGTTGGTTAGAATACGAATGTACCTGCTATGTACGTTCGTAGTTATTGGTAGAGAAAGTAAACCGTTACATAATGTACTAGGAAATACAAATTAATTATCTAGTACTCCTAGTCTAGTTGAAGCGTATCTTAATTGGTGTTCAGCTGGTGTTTAACAAAGAACATCAGCCAAAAAGGAGTGTGGAATGTCTTTTATGGGCTCTTTTGCACACTTCCGCCAATTAAAACTGTTCGTTAGCGCTGACAGCGTCAAACGTTATCACGTTAATACAAAACGGTAGCGGAACTGGAGAACAAGCCGTGATATCCAGTGAAAAAAGTTACTAGCCAAGTCCTCAAAGGAAAAGTGTAGGTAGGTACATAGTAAAACCAGAAGTCATGGTAAGTCACCTCAATTGCTACATGATAACGATCACTACAACATTGGGTGAGATATCTATAGTTAGTTTCAATCCAGTAAGATGTATCGTATACTTATTTCAAGTAAATACATATAGCTTATGCCGCGCTTAGTAGATATGTCAATATCTTTCGGGATCTTAATCCAGAAGAAAAAAAATAGTATGTATGCATTCTATGCAATTTTACGAAAATGAAACAAAAATCTTATGTATTCCACTCACCATACTAGCTTCATATACTCAAGATCTTGGGTTCAGAGTTGCAGAGGACAATAAATTTTTTCGGGTGTAAAAATCCTTAGCATGGCTTCCTTCGGAAGAGAAGTAAAGCCGTTGGTCCCGTGTCGTAGATTTACGGCACGATAGAGCGGCCTCTGAGCAAAATTAAGCGGTCTTTCACGCCCAATTTAGAATGGGACGCTGAGGACCACAATAGTTAAAGAGCGTCCATAAATAACACGCCATTTACTTTTTTTTTTTTTTTTTTTTTGCTAATCAAAATAAGCATAGGCAAAAATTGTCTAATTCTTCTTAGTAAGTATAAAGGGAAATAAAGGAATACGCAAGTCTAAAGCGATAGTCAAGTCTTTACCTAGGTTATTTGACAAGTTTGGTATTTAACAGGCTTTTCGTTTTTGAGCTATGCTGTCCCTGCGCGCGCGCGCACACACTCGCAAACTTCTTTTTTCTAAAAAAATTAAAATAATGTGACCGACGTGTGTGACCGTCGCAAAGGGCAAAAATGAGCTTTTGGTAAAAAGTAAAAAAAAATTGTCGGTTTTTTAAAATTCTATCATATAAATGGTCTCTGGACACCTATGAATCATTTCGGCCGAAAAATGTTCACGATCCGCAACATGCCTACTTTCTACATGCAACTTTTCTTAGTTTTACATTTTTGCACATTAAATGTATACCTAGTGTTTCAATTTTGCTCTGAGTTGTACGCAAATATACATATAGGAATAATTTCTAGTGTCCTATCTAAAATTATTGGTTTCAATTTTAAAATACTTAAAACTTCCCTCATACTTGAACTTTTCAATTCCTGACCACGCAAAGAAACGGAATTCAATCGCTAAGCACATTTTAGAATATTGACTTTTGGTTTAGCATAGTTCATTCCCATGTTTCTCTTCTACTTATAAGGAACTAAGTATTAAGACCGTTTCTGCTAACGTTTATCTCGATTAGCATGAAGTAGATAAAAGAATGCTTATTAGCAATAATTTGTCAGAGTTGTAGAGAAAGTAAAAAGAATGGAGCACATCAAATTTGTATTTTTGTTGTTGCCACAATATATGTGTTTTCAGTTATTTCTGTATTGTTGAATGTACGTATTATCATTTCTTTATAAGAATTTTTGTATAAAGACATAGTATATGAAAAAAATAATTATTATCTCAGGAACCATTTGAGCTGAAGGTTTGAGCTTTTTCACATTACCTTGTTTCCTCTAATTAAGTGTGCCAAATAGCCTTAAAATTAACACGTTTAATAATGCATTTAGTGTCCTTTAAGATACTCTTATTTGTCCCGTGTTCCAACTCAGGTTTGATCTCGATTGGCCAAGCGGTACAGTTTTAAATAGAAGCGGTTGAAAATCCCAGTAAAAATAGGAATTAAAAAGTTAAGATACTATAATAATGAAAATTAGTGTTAAGATATGGGGAAAATAATTTACGCTCGATGAAATACTATAGGTATGCAAGGTTTTGTCAAGATAGAACAGGGCATATTTATTTGTACACAAGGGAGTTGAAAATTATTCTGGAGTAAGTGTTAGATAATTACAAAGTAAGTTATTATTGCAAAATTCTAAAACCCAAACTGACCAACTTTTGTCAAACCACATCAAGAATATTTATTGATAATGTACAACAAAATGGGAGGGAAATTTGATATCAGCAGAAAATGCAAGTGCTCCCGTTTTACCCCTTTGAGCTGGAAGTGATTAAAAATCTGCACTGCTGGCAATAAAGGGGGGGGCGGAACAATCTCTGATATCAATATTCAATGAACCGGGATTGAAATTAAATCTTCCCTGTTCGCAATAAAGGGTAAAACAATTTCTGAAATTGGATAACTTCCATGTGAAAATCCTCTCCGATGGCCGCCCCATGGCCACGACCATGACCATTCGCCTCTCACTTAAGCGGCGCGGGTTCGTTCCCAAGTGACCATATGTGGGATTTGTGGTGGACAAAGCGGAGCTGGGACGGGTTTTCTCCGGTTTGCCTCGCAATCACATTCCACCGGTGCTTCATCATCAGTCCATGCACAGTGTTGTCATCCCCTGCGGTGCCGTAGTAGTAAAAGCGGGCGTTAAACACTACTCCAGAAAAATTCTCTCCCCCTCCCCTTCCTTCGAAATGTTTTACAGTCTATATTTTTGTGAAAGAATAGTGATTATAATCACTGATTATTATTGATCCAATCGATTGAATGGTTTTAGAGATAAAAAAAGCATTGACTCCCACACACGCACACACACACTTTTCTCTCCGTAATGTTGGTATAGTATAGGGCTACCAACGAATAATACCGGATTTAAGCTCAGAAGTTGAAAGAATAAAGAAAGAAAAAAACACTGGCGAGTTAATTTCACACGATTTATTTTCACAACTATTCTTACGAAAACGTATTTTTCTCTCATGCTAGTGTTAATAGACGTTCTTATACTCTACAGAAATGGTTTCATTAAAAATTTGGGGGTACAAGGAGGATACAGGAAATGGAACCAGTACTCAATGTACATAGGGATAGAGAAGTATTGCATTCCATCGAGCTTTCACCGGAAATACATGTTTTAGGACCCCCTCAATCCAAAAAAAAAACATTTCCAGAAAAAGGTCCGTGTGTGTGTGTGTGTCTGTGAACACGATAACTCAAAAACGAAAATTAGCTAAAATATCAGACTTGGTATTTAAGTTTAGTATCTTCCAGGGATGCGACACGAAGATTTTGAGAAAAATCCCCCCACCCCAAACTACCCTTTACATGCAATTTTTTTTCAAAAATTTTGATTTTCTTAAAAATGGCTCTGACTATTTTGATTAAAATATCGTATATTAAAGATATTTACCTGAAAAATAAAATGTATATATTGAATTTTCTGGGAATAGCTTCTAAAGACCTGTTTATTCTGGACGAATTTTACTTAATTTGGCATAACTAATAAACCGTAAGAGATTGACAAAAACTTAAGAGGAGAAACGGCGAATATGGAACAGTCGGGCAATATGGAACACCGTATTTCCCGCCAAATCTGTTACGCTATTTGACGGTAAGAAGCACGATACGGTAGCTTTAGATCAGGCCTTTGTTTTAGCCTCATTGTTGGTAGCGTGCTTGAAAAGAAATGCCGCATAAATTTGTCTTCCTATACTGAAGCCTTTGGAAACATTTTACAGGTAAGACTGACATATTTTTTAACGTCCATTTGTGACTCTATTACAATGTTCAATATAATGAATGTATCTGTGGCTCGACATGTTAGGCTACACTTTCCATCATTGTAATCATCTGCATAAATATACTGATACGGTTAAAATGAATGTGAATTGCAAGATGGCGAGGCGGGTAATATGGAACAGTTCAAGGTGGGTAATACGGAACAGTGTTCCACATTAAAAAAAATGTTTCAGAAAGTGATTTAAAGAGAAAAAAGGTCGCAAACGCTATTGTTTCCAATGCATTTTGTTCTTAGTATATTCATGAGAGCTGATAATAAATTAATACTACAAATTAGTGCTCCACACGTTAACAAATTCAAGAAAAGGAATGACTCTTAATATGACTGTGGAAATCGGTGCTCATGCCTCCACATCTAAGACCCTTGTGATGACGCTATTTGCAGTTTCTGATGATGCCGGAGGAGAAGAAGAATGGATACAGTGCTCAGTATGTGAATCTTGGTCCCACAGTGCTTGTTCCGATGTAGAACAGCTAGACTTTGTGATTACTGTAAATTATTTAAACGTAATGTTATCATATTGGACCTATTTTGAATAATTGAAGTGAATATTGCACAAGTTTTGTTTTATTCATAATCTGTTTTGACTACTTTTTTATTGGTATCATTCAGTATTACGGGAAGTGTTCCATATTACCCCCAGGGCTGATAATGCTGGAGAAATGCAGTGTCTTCAAAATATGGGTTTCCTTCCTTTTTGGTAAATATTAGCAACTTATGACCAATACTGTATGCTTTCTATACCTTATTCTTTGTGTTATAAACATTATATAACCTTTATTGCAATAAAACTGTATTTTTCAAAATGGTGTTCCTTCCATATTCACCGCCTCTCCTCTACTATACAAAAAATGTAGGCCTTGTTAAGATACACAATTTACGTCATATACATTTTTTCGTGGAGTTTACCGTTTTCGAGGTATTCATTGTTATTAGTTTCAGTTGTGAAGTACTTATGCTTTTCTCAGACGGGAGTGTCCGTTTTTCTTTTTTTCTACTCCTGGCCAAGAAAAGAAGCGATTTGTAATGACAATCGCATAACGACAGCTTTTAAAACATTTGACTATCGATTTAGCCTAGTGTATTCCCTTATTTTCTTCCTACTTATAAGGAACTAAGTAATAAGAACATTGTGCTGAATACCTCGATTAACAAGGTGCAGAAAGAAGAATAATCTTATGTAAGAAGTTTGTAGAACGGCTAGAGAAAGTCATGCGAGTGTAACACATCAGATTTTTTTTTTTTAAAACGTAATTGTTGTACGCTGCCTAGAACATCCACATTCATTCTATTACGTCGCGAGACAATTGAATAACGACATTTATTCGAAAAATTAAAACTATGTCAATGTAGGACACCTACCTGAATACTAAAAAAAATTAATGTATTTTAAAGTATTTATATTTTTTGTTCAGTAGGTTGTTTATGTCTTATAGTTTACCAGTTATATAAAGTTCCTTGTTAATGAAGACGAGAGGCTATTCCCAGAAGTTTGGCGTGTAAACACAGTACCTACCTTAATTAAATAGGTTGGGACCATTTTCAGAAAATCAGCATTTCAAAAGGTGTAGCTTGGGTTGGCGGATTTTCTTGGAAAACTTCATGTCGCATCTTCGGAAGCTACTGAACCTAAATTCCAAGTTTGCTATTAATTGAACATTTAATTTATGGGTTACACTGTTCATAAACATGCGCACGGATCTTTTTCAATGTTTTCGTCTATTTATTTAGATATCCTCAAAACTGTATTTCTGGTAAAATCTCGACATTGCATTTTTCGGTGAAATAAATTACTCTAAATTTTGTGATAGAGAACGCAATAGACCATATCAAACTATATTGTGGCAATAATACGAGTGCAAGTTTAGAGCAGCATTAGAGAACGAGGAAGAATTTGATAATGAAAGTCGAAGTAGAGTATCCTCATCCGAGTTTCTGCAATTATGCATTGAACGCATGTATATTGTATACTATTTTTCGATGATATAAATCATGGTAACAATACTTAAGCAAATAATAATAATAATAATAATAATAATAATCCATGCCTGGTGGTCAATCTTAATAAAAATCAATAACTACTGCTTGTAGAAGTTAATAAATAAAAAGTAACACAAGTAAAATATAATTGATAAAATTCAGCCTCTAAATATTATATTCTATATGTGTAATAATAAATATATTAGAGGATTTAATATATTTTTTGCACATACGTACAGTAAAATGCACATGCAGGTAGGGTTGGTTTACCAGCACTGAATGGAAAACATTCAATTTTCCATCTATCGAATAAAAAACGTTAGCGATAAAGTGTAGCGAAGCCCAATCTCTTCGCTTACGAGCCAATTGCGTCACATTGTCGTTTTACCCTACTTCCTTCATTTTGTTTAGGTATCCATGACTAGATGATGGCATGACATGTTCCAAGGTAAGCAAACGTAAGAGAGGTTTGTTTGTGACTGCCATGAGTTCATGAATGCAACAAAGCTCTGCAAAGTATATTCGCCATCCTCTCTTTCGGATAAGGATGGGCATCACTCGCCTACAGCGTTACCTAGACCTCATAAAACAGCTTGGTCTAGGGACAAAAGAAACTAAAATAATAACTAGGCGGGGAGGGGGAGAGAACACTCGAGTCTTATGAATTTTATTGGTATTTCAGTATTTTCAGAGAAAGAAATTGATAAATATAATATTGAATTCGCAACATTGCAGACGTGGGCATTGTAACGTTTTTCAAGCTGTGTGCATAAGAACATAAACCATAACTGGGACCACCAACGGATGTTTGCGGACGTGTCGGTGAAGAATAAACAAATATCAACTTTGCTTTCATGGCGCGTTGCCTTGATTCAATGTGTTTGTTGCCTTTAATAGCAAACTTACCGATACAAGTTGTGCTTTGTTCTAACAGTCACCGCCCATTCTCTGAAACGGCGATCATTATTGTCCATGTACCGATGTTATAGCCATCGAGCCGGAAATATTAAACGCGGTCTGCGCTAACACTCCCTTATCCGGTAGGTATCTCTTTTTCGATACGCTGTGCTTATTTGCTTTCTCGACAGCTTTCTTACTTTTTGTAGTTCCAGGTAGAAAGGGATTTGCGGAAAATGCACTTTTAGGCATGATCACTGTCACTACTACTTATTAAGTAGTTTCCTCTTCTATTCAAGTTCCATCATGACATGATGGGATGTATTGGACCAATTTTACAGTAATAGTTTTTTTATCAGGGGACTTCTGTATCGTGTCACATTATGACCAGGAATCAACTCAATTCCTTACATCTTAACAGGACAAATCTTAACAATTTTATATTTCATTTATTATATTTTAAATCATTTAATTATTAAACTTTAAGAAAACATCCCTTATCAAATATAAATTTATTGAATAATAATTGTTATAACCAAATTTATTAAAATCTCTGGTGCATTTAATGCACTATAGGAGAAATCCGACTTGCGGACGTAAAAAAGGGCAAATTTAATCCAGAAACTTTTCCAAACTATGGAGTCCTTTTACGTGCAAATAAACATTGCACGAGGCCAATGATTTACTTCCCTTCTGAAGGAAGCCATGTTAGGGATTTTAAATCCTCCGTCGGGTTTATTGAATAGGGGAAGTATTGTATTTCATCCAAAAATTCGATACCGAAATTTCACCTGAAATACATTTACCTGTTTTTTAAACTTTATTTGCGCATGTTCTGGTGTGCGTGCGCGTGCGCGCGTGCATGTATGCCAGAGAGAGAGAGAGAGAGAGAGAGAGAGAGAAATGGAAATGGCGTTTTATTTATGGACGCTCTTTAACTGCTGTGATTCTCAGCGCCCCATTCTATACTGGGCGTGAAAGACTGATTAATTTTGCTCAGAGGCCTCTCTATCGGGCTTGAGGTTCTTTTACGTGCAGTAAATCTACTACACGGGACCAACGGCTTTACTTCCCTTCCGAAGGAAGCCATGCTAAGGATTTTTACGCCCGAAAAAAATCCATCGTCCTCCGCCGGGTTTGAACCCGCGACCTTGAGTATATGAAGTTAGCATGGTGAGAGTTCAGCATCTCCCAAGGATGGGGCACACAAAGATTTACATCATCTCTCCACTTCAAACTACCTTTTAGATAGCAAAGTCGAAAATTTTGACTTTCTCGAAGATGACAAGGATTTTTATTAAAATACGGCTGTTAAAGATGTTTACATGACAAAATGTTTATCTTGAATTTCTGGAAATAGCCTCTTGAAGTCTTTTATGCTGAATGACCTTTGCGTAACCAGGAAACCGCAACAGATAAACAAACTCTTGCTAAATAAAACATGTATATATCATTAAAACACATAATTTATGTCTTACATTTTCTGTGGAATTAACCGCTTACGAGATGTTCCTTGTTATTGGTTTCAGTTTTAAAATGTTTACCCAAACGGGAAGTCGACCTTCGTTTTCCTTTCGTTTTACTCCTGGCCATGCAAACAAAATTTTATTCACATGGCGACCAGATTTTAAAATATTTGACCATCGATTTAGCTTAATGTATTATCTTATTCCCCTTCTACTTTCAAGGAACTAAGTAGTACGACCAATATTTATCTTGGTTAGCATGAAGTAGATAAAAGAATAAGCGTTTTAAGAATAGTCCGTTCATTATTTTTATTTATTTTTTTTTTTTTTGTTTGTACTAGCGCCTTGTACGCTTAAATATAAGTTCAAAAGGAGTACGGATACGTGTGGCCAAGCTCATTAAAGCGGAGTTTCGTGGTTCAGTCCGGCCAGGAGTAACCGTCCTGAGGGTTGTACATGTTTCTAATTCTTTTTATTCAGGTGGTCTCAAAACATGTATTTCCAGTGAAATCTAGGTATCGAATTTTTTGGATGAATGCAATACCATCTATGTACATTGTACATACGTGCTAGAGAGAGTGTGAAAGGTATGCGTTTTAATGAGATCTACATTTTTAAGTTGTAATTATTACTATTATTACCATTATTACAAGGTCGTGAGAATTTCCAGGAAATTCAATATATACATTTTATTTGCCATGTGAATATGTTTAATATACGGTATTTTAATTAAAATGGTTTCTGATAAAATAAAAAAAAAATCGGAGTTTTTCCATGTAAGGGGTAGTTTGGTGTGAGGGATTTTTTTTTAAAAAAAACTTGTGCCGTATCTTTGGAAGATACCGAACTTGATCGGACCTTTTTCTAAAACTATTTTTTTGGGAATCAGTTGCCTTAAACCGTGTATATCGAGTGATGTCCCAGTATCGAAGTTTTGGGTGTAATGCAATATTTCTGCACACTATAGATAGACAGCAGATAAAGTGAAAGAGGGAGATACAGTTCCTAGGAGATAACTGAATAAATCAATACACTGAAAGTAGCAAAAGTTACAGTAGTAACCAGCTCGCTGGCGGCAAACCTAAGTTGTGAGGCTGGAAGAGTGAAACATAGATACATTACTGATGAGACCAGCATCATAAATAACAATTTATGGTGTAGTGGAGACACATGCGAACACGTTCCTGTGTGTGCTTGGGACGTGATCAATAGGGATAAAGGGCGCCTTATTGGCGCCAGGCTCCCTATAAGGTCCAACACTTAAGTCTCGCTCTAGAATTTCGGTGCAGTGTGCACCAGTACAACTTGCTTCCACCTACATTACGTTATTCACATGACACTTTCCTTACAAAATATTATTCTTTTATCTACGTCATGCTAATCGAGATAAGCATTAGCAAAAATTGTCTTATTACTTGTTTCTTTCTGAGTAGAAGGGAAATAAGGGCTAAAACAATTAGTCATACCTTTTAAAAGCTCATCGTTATGTTAAACTATTGAAATTCGGTTCTCTTTTGTATTCCCGGAAATACAAAAGAATATTCAAGGAAAGTTGACTTCCCACTTGAGAAAACTTTAAGCAGTCTAAAATTGAAGCCAATAATATTAATAATAATAATAATAATAATAATAATAATAATAATAATAATAATATCATACGGTTGACTCTGACTATGACAATGTGTATAGTAAGTTTTTGTTCCATCTCTTACGGATTACGAATTATCCAAAAGTCATCAAGAATGAAGAGGTCTTCAGAAGCTATTTCCAAAAATTCAAGATGCACATTTCCTTTATTATGAAAATATCTTAAACACATGGTATAATAAACAAAATCACTAGAGCCATTTTAAGAAAACAAAATTTTCGAAAAAATGCTCATAGAAAGGGTACTTAGGTGTGGAGGGATTTTCCTGAAAATCTTCGAGGTGCATCTCAGGCAGATACTGAACCTAAAGATCAAGTTTGGTATTTACCCGACTTTTGGTTTCTGAGGTATGCTGTCTGCACACACAAGCGCGCGCGGATCTTTTATTTAAAGTCTGATGCGATCCATTCACATGACTTTTCTTATAAAACGTTATTCTTTTATCTGAAACATGCCAATTAAGATAAACCTTAGCCTTATTACTTGCTGATGTGTAAGCAGAAGAAAAATAAGGAAATACACTAGACTAAAACGAAGTCAGATCCGTTAAAAGCCTGCCTATGTGAAAATACTGAAATTTCCGTTTGAAAAAAAGTTTTAAGTAGCTTAAAATTGAAAAAATAACACGAAATATTTCGGAAACGGTTAACTGCGAAAAAAAAGTATGACATAAATTGCATGTTTTTACAAGATAAGCAGTTTGTTATAAACTTTGTCTATCTCTTACGATTTACCAGTTATGCAAATGTCATTCAAAATGAAGAGGTCTTTTGAAGCTATTTCCAGAAACTTCAGGATATACATTTTGTTTATCATAAAAATGTCTTAAACATATGGTATTTTAATCAAAATCAATGGAGCCATTTTTAAGAAAATCAAAATTTTCAAAAAATGTTCCATGTAAAGGGTAGTTGAAAATCTTTGTGTAGCATTCTTGAAAGAAGACACTGAACTTAAATAGCAAGTTGGTATTTAACCGACTTTTCGCTTTTGAGTTATGCTACATACACGCGCGCGCGCGGCGTGCCTATTTCTAAAAATGCAGCTTTTTTTTTTTTTTATTATTTATTTATTCAGAGTATCCTAAAACATATTTCCGTTGAAATTTTGCGTGGAATGTAATTTCTTGTCTATCAACTCTGTACATGCACGCTAGAAAAATAAAACTTGTTTTAAATTAAGGGCTTTGTTCCGGTATGCTTTATGTAATAATGTTCAGAATCGGAAGCGATGAGGAATAAATTCAGAAGTCATTGACCTGCTGTATCCAATTCAAGTCCCATCACAACACGCATTGGACCACCTTTACAGTGCTTTCTTCATAGAAAAATCTCTGGTTTTAGAGTTCGTCTCTATGTGCACATGGTGATGAGTGATCAACTCATCGCCCACAGATGGCACTATAGGTCGTAATCACGACTCGCAGACTTCAAAATGGCTAATTGAGCTCAGGGACCTTTTCTTTCAAGGTATGGGGTTCTTAAACGTGCAATTATCCATTAGACGGGACCAACGGCTTATTTTCCTTCCGAAGGAAGCCATGCTAAGGATGTTTACGTCCGAAAAAGTCCACCGCCCTACAACTTTGGGTTTTAGAGATCAGCATTGCAATAGAAAGGGAAAATATCCTTATTATATTCACATAACTTTCTCTGCCTACTGTCATTTAATTGTATACAGCTTCTACAAGTCTCTTATGAAAGCTTGTTTTTCTATCTAGTTATGTTAATCGAGATAACCTTTAGAGAACTAGTTTCATTATGTATTTATCCAATTTTGTATGTGTATATTTTGTCTACATCTTAAGGTTTTCTAATTAAAATTCCTTCTCGACTATTCCTTGGAAATTCAAGCTATATATTTTATTTGTATGTAAATATCTTAAATATGTGATATTTTAATAAAACGTCGAGAAAATTAAAAAAAAAATTGAATATATTTCCAAAAGAAAGGATAGTTCGGTCTTCATATCATATCTTGAAAACTTCTAAGCACGTATTCAGGATCGCGCACCCAAATGCGGCTCTTTATGCGAAATGGATTGTTGCATTATATGGTCCTCAAAACATGTATTTCCGGTGAAATATCGGTAGCGAATTTTTTGGTTAAATGCGTGACTTCACTGATTATATGAAAGAGATAATAAAGTGGAAGAGAAAGTATAAGGAAGAATCGGACATTTTCAACCATCTTCCATGAGATAGTGTTTAAATTATGTAGAAACAACAGTGTGAAATAATTGGAAAAGATTAACGCTTCGTTAAGGAGGGGAGAGAGCGAGAGAAATTGCATATTTAAATGTGCTATGTGTAAAATTTTCTGGATTAAGTTTCCGTGTGTATCCCATATTTTACCAGCTACATAAAGTTAATTTCCTAGTGAAGATGGATCCACAAGATACACACACACATACACACACAAAAAAGTAATACTAATATTGCATGCCTTTAAACTTGTTATATTTTGATCAATATCATTTAGGAAGTATATGAAAAACCCAATAAAACATTTTCCATATAAAGATTAGTTTGGAAAAAGGTGTCTAGCTCAAATGTGAAATACATTTATCAAGTCTTTCCGTTTTTACTTTTCTAGCTCGCAGTAGAGAAGATATTGCATTACACAAAAATTCAATTTAGGGATTTCCTGGAATTACACATTTTAGGGTCCCCTGAATATATATTAAAAACAAGCGTTTTTAGAAAATGGTTCGCGCGCGTGTATTTGTGAATAGCATAACACAAAAATGAAAAGTCGGGTAAATATCAAACTTAATATTTAAGTTCAGTGTTTTCTCAGGATGTGACACGACTAAATTAACCTTTACATGAAAAACGTTCCGAAAATGTTTTTTTTTTTTTTTTTTTTTAACAATTACTCTATTTTTATTAAAGTGCCGCATTTTAAAGATATTCACATGATAAATAAAATTAATATCTTTAATTTTCTGGGAATAGCCTCTGGAGTTGTCCTCATTCTGGATGTATAACTGATAAGCCGTAAGAGATCGATAAAAACTTGCTGTACAAAGATGTAGATTTAGTCAAAACACGCAATCAATGCGCTTTACGGTTCTGTTCTGGAGGTATTTCTGAGGTATTCCTTGTTATTAGTTTTAGTTTTAAAATACTAGACACTTTTCTCAAATAGGAAATTGTCTGTGTTTCTTTTGTTTTACTTCTGACCATGCAAAGAGAAGCCAATTTCAACATAGTGGTAGCTTTTAAAAGATTTTAATATTGCGTTAATCTACTGTATTTCTTAGTCCCCCTCTACTTATAAGGAACAAAGCAATAGGATCATTCTGCTAATGTTTATGTCGATTTGAATGACGTAGATGATAGAAAAATTATCTTTCATATGAAGTTTGCAGAACAGATGGTGATATGCATGTGAATGCGATTTTTTTGTTTCAATCAGATATTTTAAAAAAAAACTGTTTGTGGGGGGGATGTTTTATGGTTCTCAAAGCTTCAGATTAACTCTTTATTTTCTACTGAAAACGTCACTGTACATTGTGCCTTGGAACACAATATAAAATATTCGCATTCCAAAGACCGCATTGTACTGGTTTTAAGACATTTTCCTTTTGGCAAAGAAGCAGTTGTTTTTTTTGTTTCCGCGCTGCTCAGCGGACCTTAGACTGTTACAGAACTGGTCAGTGTGTAATTGCAACTCTCGAAGTGACCTAAGCCAAGTCTCACGGTTCTTTGTTTTTGTGCATTCCGGAAGGTTTGAAGCCAGAAGTTCACCAGACCGTCAACATTGAGACGTTAGACAAACCTTTGTTATCTACTATTCCAATCTCCGCATATCCTGTTGAGACCTATCGTATTTCCTAATGAGATTCCTTTCTCGCAAATCTTAAAACACGCTGGAGGTCAACTGTGAATGGAATAAGGCACGCCCAATTTCTGTTTTTATGATGGCTCCTTAAAAAGTAACATTTGGTAAAAGATGCCAAAATGCGAGCTAAGTTTGATATTCCATTGCTACGAGTACATGTATTGCAGCATTATTACGTATTGCAGTTGAAATTTACATGCATACCTATATATTAGGCTAAATATATATATATATATATATATATATATATATATATATATATATATATATATATACACACACGCATATATGTTTAACTTAACGTCCTTTAATCTGATTGGTCATATAAGACAGAGCATAAAATTGGTGAAATGATGCTCAAACGATCTCAGGGTCCATGGAGCTTAAAATAACTCGACATTCGTCCTCTCAAGATAAGGGAAAACCCCGAAAAATTCTTATCAGTGCAACTCAATCTAAGAGATTCGAACTCGCGACCTTTTGAATGTGAGACTGACCCGCTATCCCTACACTAGGTCTTAATTTTATAATTATTGCCACATTTCTTCAATTTTATCTTGAAAGTATAATGGGTCGAGGCCCCAGAACCCTTCAAGCAGAACAGTTTTTTTCATATTTAACTTCATAAAGGTCATTGCAGTATGGACCGTTTTTTTTTATCCGAAGTGTTAGTCCCTTCGCATATATTCAGTATCATTGAAGGAAATGATAGGAGACCATTTGTGAGGAAAAATCGTGCATATATTTCCTATGGAATGTTGATGATGTACGGAAAAAAATGTGTTCCATTCACATTACTTTCTCTACATATCTGTAGCAAATTATTCTTTAAAAGCTTATTTTTCCACCTACTTCATGCTAATCGAGATAAACAATAGCAGAAATGGCCTTATTAATTGCTTTTTTGTAAGTAGAAAGGAAATTAGGAAATACACTAGGCGAAAGCGATAGTAGAATATTTTAAAATCTGTACGCTGTGTTATTGAAATTCGCTCTCTTTGCATGCCAGTAGTTGACAAATTCTCGTATGAGAAAAGTTTAAGTATTTTAAAATTGAAACCAATAACAAGCAATATCTCAGAAATTGTATAAAAACAAAATTGTATATGATATAGATAGTGTGCTTTAACGAGCTCTATAATTTTTATCTATCTCTTACAGTTTTAGCAGTTATACAAAAGTTATTCAGAATGAAGAGGACTTCAGAGGCCTTTCACAGCAAATTCAAGATTTAAATTTTGTTTCATAAGTATCTTTAATATACGAAATTTAATCAAAATCTTAAGAGCCATTTTTAATAAAATCAACATTTTCGAAATGTTTTCCATGTAAAGGATGGTTTGGGTGGGGGGATTTCACTGAAAATGTTCATGTCGTATGCTTGGATAATGTTGAACTTAAATATCAAGTTTGGTATTTAACTGAGTTTTCGTTTTTGAGTTATTCTGTTCACAAACACACAAGGACTTTTTTTCTAAAAATGATTTTTAAATACAGGAGACCCTAAAACGTGTATTTCCAGTAAAATCTCGGTATGGAATATTTGGTGGAATACACTACCATGCATGCTAGAGAAAGCAAAAATAAAGCATAGCATTCATTACTTTCAATGCACTGAATAGGGAATGATGTTGGAGGTAGGGTAGAGAAGGCAAAGAACGCTAATGTGCTGATAGTCGTTATATATGGAGCTGATCGTGTGTTAAGTGTTCTTACCTGTTTTAAATCTCAAAGTTAAGTAGTCAGATGAAGAATGTGCACAGTTCTATGCAAATCATAATTCACCAAAATATTAGATTAGATTAGAAAGCATTCTGTAGGTTCGTTTAGGCCAGGAAGCCACTGAACATAGAACTTGTCAAGACAAATACATATATACATATGTTTATATACTATGGAAAAGAAAACAATGTATAAAGCTCGTACTTAAAGCTTGGATTTTAAAAACAGCAGAATAGACATATAATCACACCATTTTATTTGAGGCCTCTACTATACTTAATGTGCTCTATAAAAGCTCATGAACTTCCTTTTTGTCTTGTTTCTTTTTCACTTAAAAACAAAGAGTATCAAAAATAAGTGTTAAAATGTATAAATATAATTTCATTGTATGTAACACTGATGTAATAGATGATAGTTTTCTAATTATCGACATTATGTTACTACTAGTAACTATATAAAACTAAAATATGATTATTGTATTATGTACTCTTCATAAATGTCAGCAAATATCAACATTTCGAAATATATAAAAATGACTTGGAATGCAAACGATACAAACTGCTAATGAAATATGTGTGTGTGTGTGTATGTTTGTAATCTTTTACATATATATATATATGTAATCTTTTACATTCACATGACTTTCTCTCTACCTATTTTTCCACAAAATATTCTTAAAAATGCGCATTCTTCTAACTACTTCACGTTAACCCAGATAAACATTTGCGTAAACGCTTTCACGTTTCCGGAATATTAAGCAGCCTTTCAACTATTAAATATACTATAGAGAAAATAGAACTTAATGAAGTAAGCCATTTGTACTGAATTGCTAATTCACTAAGCTGAAAATAGATTCCAGAGAATAGACAGCTTCTTTTTTTTATTTTATTCCATTTGTAAAGCCTTCTTTAACTTCTATGATCATATCAGAGTGCGAAATAAATCATATCAATTGTAGGTTATTAACATTAAGTTAATCATTTTATATTATTAAACACACGCAAATGCACTCTCCCATGCATACTTGCAGACTCTGAGGATTAGAAAAAATTCTGGTTAAGAACAATTCCCAGCTGGGAATGGAACCCTGGACCTCCGGATGAGAAGTCAACTCGTCTGTTGCACTTGTAAAGCCAATGTTTTTACTTGCGTCATCAATAGTAATAATATTAATCTTTGAAAGGTTGATGTTACATTGGACTTTCCCTCGCGGATGACTGCAACAGCAAAGGTGAACATTGAACGGTACTGGAAAGTAACCCTATATTGCCAAAGATCGATATTGGTGCATGTAATAATATACATATGCAAGTCCAATATAACTGTACAATGTGAGAGTCTTCCAATAAGTACCCCCTCTCCAAACATTTTTCAATATACAATATTTCTTCTCCCACAGCATCAGCGGAATAGGAAAATATGGGCAGAGATACCATCTCTAAAAATCCCAACATGCTCAGTTCTGCTGCTTCCACAACCAGGACTTTCTCTACTTATTCTGCAAACAAACTATTCTTACACAAGGTTATTCATCTTTATACTTCATGCTAATTGAGATAAACATCAACAGAAATGGTTCCTGGAAAATAAGGGAGTATATTAGGCTAAAGCGATGGTCAAACCTTTTAAAAGCTGTCGCTATATGTTAAAAAAATACCATTTGCTTGGAAAAAAAATTGAAACTTTTCTTTTTCTCAAAAAGACTTAAGATTTTGATTGAAATAAAATATGCTTACATCACAAATAAAATGTATATATATATTTTTTTAATTTTCTGGGAATAGCCTCTGAAGACCTCTTTATTTCAGAGTTTTGCAGAATTTTGCACAACGGCTAAACCCTAAGAGATAGACAAAAACTTATTAGACACAAAAATGTAGATCCTGTTAAAACACATTTTTATGTCATATCATCTTTTCTTGTTTTTGAGATATTCCTTGTTATTGGTTACATTTTAAACTACTTAACTTTTCTCGAATGGGATCATACAAAGCGAACCGAACCTGAATTGCTTGACATAGCAACCGGCTGTTAAAGATCTGACTAGCAGCTTTAACTAGGGGGAGGGGGCACTTTGCAAATCGTAAGTCAGTTTCTGTTACCGATAAACCTATGTGACATCTGAGGAGGGGGAGCGCATAAAATGCTTTATAGATGCTACTTGTCAGTTTAACCTAAGACAGTTAAAAATGTAGCACAAATAATTTGAAAACGGCTAATTCTACATTAAAAGTCATTAGGCAATATGTGCGCTTCAATAAGCTGTGCAGTTTTTGTGCATTAAGTTCTAATCCATTTTGTTTTGCAATTTTATAGCATTGTAGGAATTTCATTCAAAATGAAGAGGACTTAATATAGTACCGACTAAAAGTAAGTTCTGTATTGCCATTAGTCTGTTGATATTTTAAACATTTTTTTTATTAAAAATCGTTTGGGTCAGCTATAATAAAGGAAGTATAGAGAAATTCCATATAAGGTGTGGTTTGTGATTGGGAGAATTCTCTTGTAAATTTGTGTCCCCCCTCCTTGGAAAATGCTGAACTTGATTGCGAAATTTGATATTCAATTTTCGCCTTTTAGTTATGCCTATGTATGTAATTTATAGAAAAGGTATTGCAATTCGATATCCCCTCCCCAACTACCCTTTATGTGGAACATTTTTCGAAATTTTTGTTTTTCTCAAAATTGGCTCTAACGATTGTGATTAAAATACTCGTTTTGAAGACATTCACATCACAAATCAAATGTATATATTTTAAATTTTCTGAGAATAGTCTCTGAAGAGACTATTCTGGTTGACTTTTGCTGAATTTTGCATAACAGAAACCGTAAGGTGGAGACAAAGACTTAGTATACAAAAAATGTAAATCTTATTAAAACTCATAATTTGTCATACCTTTTTTTGAATCAATACATTTCTGATATATTATTAGTTTCAAATACTCCTAGCCATACGAAGTAATTTCAATCACGTAGCAACCAGCTTTTAAAATAATTGACCATCTATTTTGCCTATGTTCTCCCTTATTTGCCTTCTACTTACTAGGAAGCAAGTAATAAGATCAGTTTTGCTAATTTTATCTCGATTAGCATGAAGTAGATGGACGAATAAGGTTTTTAACTATTTGTAACATATGTTCAGAAAATCATATGAATGAAACACATCAGATTTCTTTTTCAATAGTTAATATTGTGTTATTGTATTTGATACAACAGTAGTGGTAACACAGGCGATGAACACTTAATGTCATGTGTAGTGAAATAATATTTGGGAAAGAAGGTTTGCGAAGAGAACTTTCTAGGCCAGGTACCTCCTCATTTGCCAATTATGCAGATGAAAATTTCGGGAAAAAATTTGTCGGGGAGGACAGACTCTGGTTCACGAGTCAGTGTTAATATAACGTCCTTTTTCTAGAACGGTGTTTTGGGAAAGGAGGGTTCAAAAAATCGTAAAACTTGTACTTATACAATTTTGATGTTGATATTTGGGTGAAATGCCACACCTACTATGGTAATCTATTTAATTCGTAAAGTAGGTCATCAGAATAATACTTGGGCGTAAGGACCGCTATCTTGTACCGAAGTTTCTCTGCCAGGAGGTATAATCCAGGGCTGGGGAATAACTGTTGTGTTGCCATGTTTTCTATCGGCTTATTGTTGACGGGTATAGAATGTCGTAGCACTCCACCCAGTATCATCCAGGAATACAAAAGCTGAACATGTCCAAGTGGACCGTGGTTAATATCCTGTCCACGCCCAACCACTGTGCTTTCTCTGCAGTAAATTCTATTATCACACGTTGTTAGCATGAGGTAGACAAGGCTATTGTGTTTGCTGAGAGAGTAACGGCTTTGTGTTTGCATAACCCATGAAAGGAGTAAAGAAGAAGCTGGTTAAACCTCTTTGAGTTTACTCTCATGTTTCAAAGACTTTCTTGATGTAGAAATATATTATAAGAAGTTAACCTCAAAATTTTGGTTATTATTGCTCTGTTCTTTGTATGTCAACATACTGAACATGTCGCTGCATATTGCAATAAACTCTATATAAAACCTTTCCCTTTAACATCTGTTCATAACCTTTTATTTGCTCGTACCTTTCATTTGTTTTATTTCTTGCTTCGTGGCTTAGCCAAATCTTTCAGTTGGTCGTTTGAATTTATCGCTTGTTTTCACTGCATACACGTTCGTTATAGCCGTTTTTACTTCATCTACACGTACTATGCACATATATAGAGAAGGTATTGTAATGCACCCAAAAATTCTATACCAGATTTCACCGGAAATACAAGTTTTGGGACCCCCTGAATCCAATAAAAAGCATGTTTACTTTGTCTACACGTACTATGTACGCAGTGTATAGAGAAGTAATTGTATTCCACCCAAAAATTCGATGTCGAGATTTCACCGGAAATGCATGTTTTGAGGCCCTATGAGTAGTAAAAACCATTTTTAAAAAAAGGTCCGTGTGTGGACAGCATAGCTCAAACAGAAAAGACCGTTAAATACCAAACAAGGATGTGACACTCGAAACTATCCTTTACACGGAATATTTTTCGAACATAACTGGCAAACAAACTTACAAAAACTTACTATACAAAAAATGTAAATCTCATTAAAACCATTAAAATTTATGTTATATTTACTTTTTGTAGAGTTAACCGTTTTCGAGATATTCCGGATTATTGGTTTCAATTGTAAGCCATTTAAACTTTTTCTCAAATATGAATACAATCTTGTTTCACGTTTGTTTATTCCTGGCGTGCAACGAGGTTGAAATTTTAATTGTTTAAAATAGTGACCGGCTTTTAAAGGACTTGGCTATCGACTTAGTCTGTGCATTTTATTTGCAAGGAAGCTAGTAATAAGAACTAATTTTGCTTATGTTTATCTTGATCAGCATATTAATGTTTGCCGAACAGCTAGAGGACTTCATGTAAATGGAACACCTTAGATTTTCCCCTTCTACTTGCAAGAAACCAAGCAATAAGAACAATTTATACTAATGTTTATCTCGATTATCATGAAGTAGATAGAAGAATAAGATTTTAACAATAATTTGTTACAGAGATGTAGAGAAAGTAATGTGAATGGAACACATCAGACTTTATCTGCTTATAACTTTTCCTTGTTTTATTTCTTGCTTCGCAGCTGAGCCAAATCTTTTAGTTTGTCGTCTTAATTTAATGCTTGTTTTAATTGCATCAAAGTTCGTTACAGCTGTTTTTGTTTGTAGGTTAACATCCTTTAACCTGGTTGGTCATATCAGATGATCAATGAAATTGGTGGAATGATGCTTAAATGATGAATGAAGTGTAAAGTTACTCTACATTCGTCTTCTCAGGATAAGCGAAAACCCCGGGGGAAAAAAAAAACTTGAGCGAGATTCGAACTGTTTAAATATGAGGCACACATGCTACCCTCTCACTGCCCAGGCGGGCGCTATAGCTATATAGGCAAGTTTTTGTGTTTACAATTATTTTAAAAATTCCCACTAATCATTTTAAATTCCCGTTTTTATTGAGTATTTTATCATACATTCGCATTAATTTAATTAATGAGTAATAACATAAACGTTGAAATGAAAAACAAAAGTTTTTAACATCAAAGCTATTTAATTCAAAACATTTTATTTCAAATCAATATTATGATAGAATCAAACAGGCATCACCAAACTACAACACACAAGAAGTTGTGACATTCTCGTTTTTACGTTCTCTATATGCACTATGTACATAGTGAATAGAGAAGGTATTGCACCCAAAAATTCGATACCGAGATTTCACTGGAAATATATATTTTAGGGTCCCCAATATCCAAAAAAAAAAAGCATTTTCACAAAAAGGTCCGTGTGTGTGTGTGTGTGTGTGTGTGTGTGTGTGTGTGTGTGTGTGTGTGTGTCCTGAATACGATAGCTCAAAAACGAAAAGTCGGTAAAATACCAAACTTGGTATTTAAGTTTAGTATCTTCCAGGGATGCGACACGAAGATTTTGAGAAAAATCTCCCCACCCCAAACTAACTTTTACAGGGAACTTTTTTCGAAAATTTCGATTTTCTCAAAAACGGCTCTAACGATTTTGATTAAAATATCATATACTAAAGACATTTACCTGACAAATAAAATGTATATCTTGAATTTTCTGGGAATAGCTTCTGAAGAGTAGTTTATTCTGGATGAAGTTTACGAAATTTTGAGTAACTGCAAACCATTAAGAGAGAGACAAAAACTTACTACACAAAAAATGTAGAGCACGTTAAAACACACAATTTATGCTATATACATTTTTTTCGTGGAGTTAATCGTTTTTGAGACATTCCTTGCTCATATTGTGCTATTATACTTGGAGCGAGATACAATTAGGTAAATGTTAACCTAATTTTAAGACTATGTAACTGTAAATTGATAAACAATGTATTTATGATCGGTTGTGATAAGACCTTGTAGTCAAAACGACCTTAAACATTAATAAAAAAAAAGTCTCGCTGTCAGTATTGCATGTCGCTAGCCCTAGACAATGTAGAGACTTTCCACAGTGGTAAGATACTTTGCTTTCATTCTCGAGTGCTTTTATATTGCACGTTTTGTAGATTAAATATTGTTTCGCTTTATTTTTTAATGTATACATCTTATTTGTTACCGTGTCACCATGGCTAAGTTGATCAGCAATGGTTCAAAGAAGCAAATCAAAATTAATACAACTAGTTTTAAATGTATTTAGTTGGTTACGTGCTTCCATTGCAGTATTTAAATCACCGATACTTATCTAGTAAATTGCCTTGAAGGCTCAATCATATGATTTATTGTTATCAGTTTCTTTTGCCATAATGGAGTCCAATTTAGACCAATGCAGCAACAAACTTTTGAATTGTCTTGTGAAATGAAATGAAGTTGTTATTTATGGACGCTCTTTAACTACACTGGTTCTCAGCGTCCCATTCTATATCGGGCGTGAAAGACGGCTTATTTTACTCAGAGGCTTAAGGTTCTTTTATACGTGCTGTAAATCTAGGACTCGGTGCGGTGTAATTTGTAGTAAAAGCGGGCGTTAAACATATAAACACTCACGCTTATGTTAAAATGTCGCCCTCCGCGATGTAATGGTTACCATGCTAACTTCATATACCCCAGGTCGCAGGTTCAAACCCGGCGGAAGACGATGGATTTTTTCGGGCGTAAAAATCTTTAGCATGGCTTCCTTCGGAAGGGAAGTAAAACCGTTGGTTCCGCGTCGTAGATTTACGGCACGTAAAAGAACCTCAAGCCTGATTGAGAGGCCTGTGAGCAAAATTAAGCGGTCTTTAACGCCCAATTTAGAATGGGACGCTGAGAACCGAAGTAGGTAAAGATCGTCCATAAATAACACGCCATTTCCATTTTTACGTTAAAATACCAACACATTTTGCAGCAGTAACAGACTGACCGTTGTAAATATAAATGGCGTGTTATTTATGGACGCTCTTTAACTGCTGTGGTTCTAAGCGTCCCATTCTATACTGGACGTGAAAGACCGCTTAATTTTGCTCAGAGACCTCTCTATCAGGCTTGAGGTGCTTTTAAGTGCCGTAAATCTACGACACGGGACCAACGACTTTACTTCCCTTCCGAAGGATTTTTATACCTGAAAAAATCCATCGTCCTCCGCCGGGTTTGAACCCGCTACCTTGAGTATAGTTAGCATGGAAACCATCACCACCGTTGCAGATGGTATGTACCTGTACATGCTACTGAGGAGAGCCCACCATATAACACGTGTACCTTACAGTTCTTTTATTTATTTAATCATTATTGTGCTCATTGAACATATATTCATGATTTACTCATTGATTTAATGATATTTCCCTATAATCAGAGGGTTTTTTTTTGTAATTCGAGATGGCCTCAGCCCCAATTAACTCGAATCACTGTGCTCTATTGTATTCCAATTATTTTGTATAGAATGGTGTAAATTTTTACTTATCAGTTTAATAAATTAAATAGAAACCCTTAATTTATACCCCTGTGTAATTCGAAGAACAGCCTTTAGCATTATGCATGTTTACTGTTAGAGCTGGGTTCACACGTTGCCAAGGAAAAGGAAGCTGTGATACAAAGAAATGAGCAGCGCGTGTAAGCAAACAGCAGGCTTCCGCCGCCATCTACTACGTGTGTGTGTGAACGCAGATGTGACACCGCCACAGGATGTGAAGATTATTGTGAGGGGAAGTGAGGATTATTAGGAAACATACAGTAATCACCCTATTTAAGAGGGTGTTGGAAATCACCTTGTGTTGTTCATAGCGGACGTTAACAATTCTCACCAACGGTCTTGCTGCGGTGCTTTATTAGCATCTTCCTCGCGAATTTCTTTGTCCATTTACTGTCACGTAGAGAGACTGTACCCAGAGCAAAGGTCAAGTCCTGTGTTCCTGCCAAGGGGAACTTTTAGGGGGGAGAAACGTGGAAAATGTCTATCGTAGAGCAGTGTTGGAATTACACGAATCACAATTTTCAACGTTTAACGTCAGATTCTTTGTAATTAAGGGTGCTTGGTATCCTAATACCAGTTTCTAAAATTTCAACCAATTTAGATGAACGTTTTATCATATTTGACTAATTATATGGGGGAAATCGTGGTCTTAGGTGCTTCGCTTTTCAAAAAACTGTCAAAAATTGAAAAATCATTCTTTGCGATGGAAATTTGGAAATATAATGCTGTTAAATGTTTCACAATACATATTCTTTGAAAGTAGTTCTGTCAATCAAATATTAAAATTCTTGTAGACTTTAAACGTCTCATGGAATGAAACCCTTTAATTTTCTTAAGTTATTCATGTATTAAGCGATTAAAACTCTAAATTCAAACGATATTTTAATAAATCTATACGTCCTTCTGAGAGCTTATAATAAAAAACTGAACTAAAATTATATAATTGCAGTATATTAGAGTAGCAAAACCGTAAAAGAAAGAACAACTAACAAATCACGCACATTTCCAGTCTTCAGTTGGATTCTAATCCTACAATATTTTAAGAATTTTTCCGTAACATTTTAAAAGTGATTTTTTTCTTCAAAATTTCGTTGAGAATTCAGTCACTATCTAGTAACCTTAAACTAAAAGCATAAATTGCATTGCTTCAAAGATCACTCTTATTTACTAAGCAATAAAATATACTTTAGTTTAAGTAAGCTTTAGTATTATTATTATTATTATTATTGTTTGAAGTTTCATGAAAAAAGCAAGTAATAACAAAACTTCTAACTAAAATAATTAAACATGTAAAATTAATGGTTTTAGCATGAATAACAAAAGTGCTTAAACTCCTTTGTCAGCATGTTTATCAGCCGCTATATGAAATCTGTGAACCGCTTATGTTTTAATAATTGCTAAAAAACTTATGATACAAATACATAATTCTAATCTGTAGCATAATATATAGGCTTTTTAATAGGTTGCCAATTTAATGACTTTCACACCAAAGCTAAAGCACTAAGTTTATTTGCCTTGCTGTGAAAATAGTTAAGCTTGCCTAGTGGAAATTCTATCGGGTTTCAATTATAATACATTTTGTTGTGCAATAAAAGTTTTCGAAAAATGTTCTATGCAAAAGCTGGTTGGGATGGGGGATTTCCTTTAAAATCTTCGTGTCATATCCTTAGAAGATACAGTTTGGTATGTAACTGACGTTTCGTTTTTGAGTTATGCTACACACACACACGGACATTTTTCTAAAATCTTTTTTTTTTTGGACTCGGAGGACCTCAAACCATATTTCCGTTTAAATATTGACATTGGAGTTTTGAATGGAATACAATACGTGTAGAGAAACTAAAAATCGATTTTACATAAATTGTATGCTTTAACGAAATCTACATTCTTTTTCAAGCAAGATCCGCATTTTCTGTGTAGTACACTTTTGCCTATTTACGAGTTGCGGTTAAGCAGTTTTTCAAAAGTTCAGAATGAGAACTTCAGAGCTATTCCCAAAAATTCAGGATATACGTTTCATTTTTTATGAAAACGCCTTAAACAGATGGCACCTATTTTAATCAAAATGGTTAGTCGTTTTTGAGAAAATCAACCAATCAAAACAGTTGCCATGTAATTGGTAGTTTGGAGTAGGAGGATTTTCTTTAAGATATTTGTATCGCAACCTTGGAAGATGCAAAATTAAATACCTAGTTTGGTATTTAACTGCCTTTTCATTTTGAGTTATGGTGTTCATAAACATACTCACTTTTTTCTAGAAATGCGTTTTTGTGCAAGTTCACGTCTGGTGAAATCGAATTTTTGGATAGAATACTATGCTTCCTCTACTTTATGTAGCAGAGAAAGTAATTAATATACCGGGATTACACTTGCACAATGCGAATAATGTATTCAATAGCCACACTGAAAGAAATAAAGAATGCCTAATGAGTTATCAGCTGATTTGAAATGTGGAAAGTTATTAGGCAATACGCTTGGCTTCAGCAGCTCCTGGGGTGTGTTTTGCAAGATACGCTAACAAGCCATTAACTGTCAAGACTCCTTGAAATGCGGCGCCTCTTCACAGATTGTGTCAGAAAGACATATTGATGCAGCTACAATAAATCTTCGAGGGGCAAATTAATTGTCTTGACCGCCCACAGCTTAAGACCGCGATGCAGAGACTTTGAACGGATGGAGATAACACTGTATCATCTGAAAACGGAAGCTACCCGACTCTGGTACAGCTGATGTCACCTCATTTAAATCTCCAGGGGAGCCAGTCCCCCCTCGTCATTAAGGTATGAGTAAACACCCCATTACCATTTAGATTAAAAGTTATCTCAGCGTGAGCTTGCGCTCTCCTGCCGTATTCCAGGCCCTCCAGAGAGGTATCTTGTATTTCACTTCATCTTGTGGAATTAAACCAGTATAGCTACAACATTCCAACTGGGATTTAAACTCGGATAGGTTCACGTGATATGTTTTGCTTTCTCCAACTGTAGAACTCCATGTGTTACTTTCTTCAGCACGTATGTACAATGTACATCGTAGGTAGAAACGTATTGTATTCCATCCAAAAATTTGTTACCGAGAGTTAACCGGAAATACATATTTGAGGATCCTTAATTCTTCTAAACATACTTTGTACATAGTGATAGAGATACCAAGAGTTCAGACGACCGCATATGGGGTTTGTGGTGTACAAAGCGGCGCAGGGGCTGTTTTTTCCTCCGGGTTCTCCGGTTTCCCTCGCCATATTCCACCGGTGCTCCATCTTCATCCCATGTATCATCTGTGTCATCGGCTGCGGTACCATAAGCAGTTAAAGCAGGAGTTGAGCATTATCAGGGGGGAAGCAAGAGTTCACCGGAAATGTACGTTTTAAGTCCTCCTGAGTCAGAAGAAAAGAAGCATGTTTAGAAAAAAGGTCTGTGTGTGTGTGTGTGTGTGTGTGTGTGTGTGTGTGTGTGTGTGTGTGTGTGTGTGTGTGTGAGAGAGAGAGAGAGAGTGTCTGTGGACGGCATAGATAAAAGAACGCTAAATACCAAACTTGGTATTTAAGTTTAGTATCTTCCAAGGATGCGACATAAAGATTTTCAAGAAAATCCCTAAATTACCCTTTATGTGGAAACAATTTTGAAAATTTTGTTTTTCTCAAAAACGACTAACGGTTTTTATCAAAATGCCGTACATCACAAATAAATGTATATCTTGAATATTCTAGGAAAATCTTCTGAAGAGCTATTACTAACCCTAAAACCGATTTTCGTTTTTGAATTATGCTGCCCCCCCACACACACAGACCTTTTCTAAAAATCTTATGTGTTCCATTCACATGACCTTCGCTACCTATTCTACAAACTATTCATTTAAAAGGGTATTCTTTTATCTACATTATACTAATCGAGATAAGCATTAGCAGAAATGGTTTTACTACTAGGTTCTTGTAAGTAGAAGGGAAGTGAATACACCAGGATAAACCGATAGTCAAAACTTTTAAAGCCAGTCGCTATGTGAACAATAAAAGTTCGGTTCGCTCTACATTGCCAGAAATAAACAAAAGAGAGATGAAAAGTTACATAGTTTAAAATTGAAGCCAATAACAAGGGATATCTCGTTGACGGTCAACTCTACAACAAACATGTACATGACATAAATTGGTGTTTTAAGCAGATCTACATTTTTATGTAATAAGTTTATGTCCAGCTCTTACAGTTTACCGGATATGCAAAATTTATTCAGAATAACACGTTTTAGTAGCTATTTCAAGAAAATTCAAGATATACATTTTACGTGATGTAAATATATTTAATATACGGTATTTTAATAAAAAAAAAAAGTCATTAAAGCCATTTTTGAGAAAAAGTTTTTAAAACGTTTTCCAAGTAAAAGGTTGTACGGGGTGGGGTTTTCTTGCGAATCTTCGTGTCGCATCCTTGGAAGATAAATAATAGCAAGTTTGATATTTAACAGTATTTTAGTTTTTGAGCTATGCTTTTTTTCACTCAGGGGACATCAAAACATATATTTCATGTTAAATCTCGACATCTATTTTTTGGTTGGAATACAATATTTACCTTCTCTTTACACTGTACATAGTACAGATACAGAAAGTAAAAGTAGCAAAGCATACAAACCTAGGTGCAGAGGTGCTGCGCACCGTGCATTTGTCCGCCTGCGCAGCCATTTCCCTGCAAGGAAGACTAAGCGCTGACGGTGTGAAGGGGGGGTGCAGTAATTAAAGGTTTTTGTGTAACTGCTTTAATTATTGATTTTAATTCAATTAAACACATTGATTTGGGTTAGGTAGAATATTTTGGTGCTCAATATTTGTATTCAATTCTAATTAAATAAGTGGATTTAATTAAGGATGAGACAGCTCTGCTGTTCAAAATCGAAGAGTGCGGGCTTTCACTGTGGTAAACCCAGAGAAGATACATTTGCAACTTGTCCCGTGCATTACACCCTGAAAGGCTCTATTATACAATGTGGGCTTTTTTTGTTGTTGTTTTTTTTTTATATATATTAAACAGTACCGGAGTCTGATCAGGACTCCGGCGCTGTATCCCCATTTACATTTCCCCCCTTAAGTTTTACTGATTACTGGTTTTACTGTTCCTTTACAAACATAGACACATTGCACAAACATATAACACCTATGGCCAAGGCGGGACTCGAACCCACGATCCCCTGCCCACGAAGCACCAAAGCGAGACGCTTTAGCGAGCGTAGCCATGGGGACCGGCTGGTTTGGAGGGTGCTGTTATGCACCCATAAGGACCTTTTTCTAAACATTCTTCTTTTGCATGAAAGCCCCTTGTTTTTTATTATTATTATTATTATTATTATTATTATTATTATTATTATTATTATTATTATTATGATCTCTGTCGAGTGCAGAGAAAGTATAAACAGATATATTATATTTTTATTGCTTTCCCTTTAACAAAGAAATAATGTGATTGGCCGTAATCGCCGCATATGTGTGAGCACTTTGCTTCGAAAGCCATAGCTGATAGTTCCCGTTTACCCGTTAGCTTACTTTCATTTGCTGATGCATTGTTGCACCTGAATAAATGAAAGAGCGAGAACTTTTCATCGAAGATTTTATTGTTGCACCTGTGTGCGAGTTGGACACCTGCGGTGGTTTGCACGTGCGACAATAAGAACTGCATCGGGGCTGTTTCTGTTGACGTAATCGATAGATATAAAAAGGAGAGGTAGCTGCAGCGAGCGTCGGGGGGGGGGGATACGGCAGAATTGTTGCAACAGCGTCGAACAAAGACATTTACGAGTATTTGTAAACAAATTTTGATTGTAATTGGAAGAAATAGTTTTTGTAGCAGAAAAAAGATCAATAATAATAATAATAATAATAATAATAATGCCACTACTGCGATTCTGGAAGTAATTAATTTTGGCATGTTTTCCAACTTTTTTCAAATTGCCAATTTTCAAAGAATAACCCAAAAATGGTTGAGCTCAAATCTTCAAAACTGTAATATTCAGAGCGAGGTTTCTTTTACCCCTTACCTAAACATAGACACGTGCTGGATCCATTCCAAAGGTGAACAACAATGGCATGTTATATAAAGCATACTTTGATGAACGAATGTTGACCATAAGCAACCGATGTAGATTGTGATAAGGAGCAGGTTTCAACACGCATTTAAGTCCAATCATGCGAGGGAAAAGCACACACGCCTTTCAAATAAAGAGTCCAATATCTGCTTGCGCAACATGTTCTCTTTCAACAATGTGTTTGGTTCCCTTGACTAACAAGGAGAAATAGACTGAAAAAGTAGTTAGTTATTGCAACTTGCAACAATGAACATGACTTTCTCTATCGACTTTTAAATTACTTCATGCTAATCGAAATAATTATTTGCAGAAATGATTGCATTGCACAGTTCGCACACAGGAGAATGAAGTGGTAGTCAAACCTAAGATAAAAAATAATAAATAAACAAATTAAAAATTGTGATGGCTTCCATTTACATTACTTCTATTCTTATAAAAGATTATTCTTCTATCTACTTCATGCTAATCGCAATAAACATCATCAGAAATGGTTATATTACTTAACATCCCTGTAAGCAGAAGGGAAATACAGGAATAGATTAGGCTAAAGCGATAGTCGCATCTTTTATGAACTGCTCGATGTGATGCAATTGAAATTCCGTTCTCTTTGCATGCTTAGGAGTAAGCAAAACAAGAGAGATGAAACGTATGGAACTTCCGTTTGAGAAAAGTTGTCTTTTAAAATTGAATAACAAGGAATATACGGAAATCGTTAACTTTGAAAAAAAATATTGTACCTATTGTGTCCATTTCTTAAAATTTAGTACCGCTTATACGAAAGTCATTCAGAATAAACAGGACTTCAGAGCTATTCCCGAGAAATTCGGGATATACATTTTATTTGCATGTAAATATATTTAATATACGGCATTTTAATCAAAATCGTTAGAGCCTTTTGAGTAAATCGAAAGTTTCGACAAATATTCCATGTAAAGGATAATTTATGGTGGGAGGATCTTCCTGAAAGTCTTCGTGCCGCATTTTTGGAAGGTGTAGACTTAAATATCAGGATTAGTAATTTACCCACGTTTCGTATTTTGAATTATAATGTTCAGACACACGCGCACGCATGCGGGCCTTTTTCTAAAATGCTTTTTTTTTATACAGTGTCGAATTTTAGGGTGTTCTTCTCTACCAATGTATTATGTGCATACTGAAGAAAATGAAAATGTGTTGATGTGTTGGTATGTCTTTGAAATGTTAGGCATTTTAATGATATATATATTTTTGTGTGGCAATTTTTTATCTCTCGTATGCTTTACCACTTGGAGAAAATTAAAGCAAAATTAATTTTAGAATGAAGAGTCATCACAGGTTACTGGTAGAAAATTTAAAATATACAATTTATCATAAAAATATCCAAGACATGTATTTTAATAAAAATCGTTACATTTTTATATAAAAAAGAATAAAATAAATCCTTGTAAAGAATAGTTTCGGTGAGGGGCGGATCCTTCATAATCTCAAATTCTTGTAAGATTCTGAACAATGCCAATTTGGTATTTATTTAGTCTTTCGTTATTGATTTATCCTTTTTCTATAATTTACTGTTTTTATTCATGGAGCCTCTAAACGTGTATTTCCGATGAACTCCCATTTATATGAATTTTTTTGTTTTATTTTAACAAATGTCTATTAATTAATGAATAGGCTACATATGATTTTCGATTATTTAAATGATTCTTTTTTCCATGTATACCGTGGATCGTTCATTTTAAGCGTTCAAATTCGGATATAATGTGAGCTAATGTTCAAGCACACTGAAATATTATTCTTTCAGGATCGATACGTCGAGACAAAAGTGGGCAGCCGCCCACATTTAAAAATAAATGGAATCAGTGTGGGGAGATTACTTCTAAGCTTTTATGGGTTGAGTATAGCTTTTGTTCTCAATGAAACTTCATTATTTTAACCAAGGACGTTTTCTTTTCTTCTATTGTTCTAAAAGAACCTCATATCGCTTCTGAACAAATGAAAGAAGAATGCGAGTTAATGGAGAAGAATTCTTGTTTCTTATTTCTATTATTCCTAGTTTATTTCTTTTTGCCGGAAAGGTTTACGACGGTAGCAAAACGGAGAAAGACAAAGTGCATGTAAGTAATACAAATTTGATGTGTTCCATTCACATGATTTTCCCTAGCTGTTCCACAAACAACCTTTTCTCGCAGAAGAGTATTCTTTTTATCTCATCATGCTAATCGAGATAAACATTAGTAGAATTGTTATTATTACGTGTTTCTTTGTGAGTAGAAGAAAAATAAGGGAATACTCTGCTAAAGCAATAGCCAAATTTCTTAAAAGCTGTTTGCCAAGAGTAAAACAAAGGAGAGATGAAACGAAATATGTCTTCCCGTTTGAGAAACATTTAAGTAGTAATTGAAACCAATACAGTAAACATCTTGGAAACAATTAACTCTACCAGAAAAACAAAATACACAAATTGTGTGTTGTAAGGAAATCTAAATTTTTTGCGTAGTGAGTTTTTGTCTACTGCTCACGGTTTATCCGTTATACAAAGCCATCAAGAAAATTCAAGATGTAGATTTCGTTTGTCATGAAAATATCTTAACCATATGATATTTTAACCAAAATCGTTGGAACCATTTTTGAGAAAATAAACATTTTCGAAAAAAATGTTCCATATAAAGAGTATTTGGTGTGGGGGCATTTTCTTTTAAACCTTTGTGTCGCTGAACTTAAATACAAAATTTGGTGTTTAACCGACTTTTCATCTTTGATGTATGCTGCATACACATACAGCACACAGGGCTATTTTTCTAATAATGCTCCCTTTTTGGATTCAGAGTGTCTCAAAATATATATTTCTGGTGAAATCTGCATCGAATTTTTGGGCGGAATACCTTCTCTCTCTACTATGTACATCGTGCATACGCGCTAGAGAAAATTAAAAATTATATGGAATAAATATGACATAAAACAGTAAAGAAAACTGTGCCGTTTAATTTGTTGAAATATATAGGAAATTTAAGTGTATAAAGTTTCATTTCATCACTCTAAATCAGTTCGTTTTAAAAGGACCCACCTGTCCCAAAAAGTTCCTTTTTGTGAACATCTCTCGTTAAAAATTTAACTGTATTAACAAGGTCCTGGTATGTTTTCAAATTCAAGCTCGTATGGTAGGTGGTACATCAACTATTATAATTGCTCAGAACACAGAGGGAAAAGGGAGACAATTCGCATACGTAAACAAGTCAACAGTGGAGAGTAGGTGGATACATTCGAAGTATTACCGTAGAACAGAGCTCAAAAAGATCCGACTGGAGATTTTCAAGAAAATCCTGCCACTTGCGACTACGCTTTGCAATGAACATTTTCCGAAATTCTTTATTCTTTCAAAAATAGCTTTAACAATGTTGATTAAAATACCATATAAATATATTAATATGAAAAAAAAATCTGATGTGTTCCATTCACATGACTTTCTCTACATCTTTGCAACAAGTTCTTGTTAAAAAGCTTTATTTACTTTATGCTAATCGAGAAAATAATAATAGCGAAATAAGGTAGAGTGCTATAGGCTAAGCTGGTTGCTATGTGACTGAAGTCCCTTTGTTTGTATGGACAGGAATTTGTATGAGAAAAGTATAATTTTTTTAAAGCTAAAACCAAAAACAAGGAATATGTCAGAAACTATCAAATCCACGAAAAAAATGTAAATGACATAAATTGTGTGTTTTAATGTGCTCTACATTTTTGTGTGTTAAGTTTTTATCCATCTCTTGCGGTTTAGTAGTCATGCAAAATTCTGTAAAATTCATCCAGAATAAAGTAGTTTTCAGAGGCTATTCCAGAAAATTCAAGATATACATTTTATTTGTCAGGTAAATGTCTTTAATATTTGACATTTTAATCAAAATCGTTCGAGACATTTTTAAGAAAATCAAAATTTTCGAAAAAAGTTCCATGTGGTGGTTCGTGTCGCATCCTTTGAAAATACCAAACTTAAATACCAAGTTTGGTATTTAACGGTCCTTTCGTTTTTGAGCTGTGCTGTCCACAGACAGACACACACACACACACACACACACACACACATCTTTTTGTAAAAATGCTTTTTTTGGATTCAGGGACCCAAAACATGTATTTCCGATGAAATCTTGGAATCGAATTTTTGGGTGGAATACAATACCTTCTCTATACATATGTACATAGTGCGTGTAGAGGAAGTAATAAAATGTATATCTTGAGTTTTTTCCGGAAATAGCTTTGAAGTCCTCTTCATTCGGAAAGAGTAATGTGTATAAACTAAGGAGACGAAAACTTATTGCACAAATCAATCTTTAAAAACGCACAGTTTATTTCAAATACCTGTTTTGGACATGTCGTTTTTATAATATCCATTATTAATGGTTCCAATTGTTCAATGCTTTTTAAAATCCATTTTATTTTACATTGCTTTAACATTTTGCTCATATCGCTACGGAACTTGTGCAGTAAGATACCGTGATGATCTCTTTTAAGGTCTTATTCCCGAACCATACAATCTTCCCTTTTCGCCAAGCAGGTGGTGTTAGAGGGCGGTCCAGTCTCTAGCTGTTCCACTATCCGTAGTCTCATAGCCAAGTGCAGCTAACCTTTCAAGGTTTCATCTCCTTTAACATATTTATCATTTAGCTCCGCAACAAGGACAACCAGTCTATTGCTTTACTGACTATGGATATATCGCAATTACTATTTATTTTCAGTTTTTGCTATTGTTTAAACTGAATCGTGAATCGTGGTATTAAATATCCAATAGCATATTACTTGCTTCCTTGTAAGTAGAAGCGAAATAAGGTTAAAGTGATATTCCAAAAGCTGGTTGCTATGTTACTGAAGTTCCTTTTTGTATGGACAGCAGTTGACAAACTCCTGTATAAGAAAAGCACAGGTTTTTCATAGCAGAATCCAAAAATAAGGAATGTCACAAAAACGACTAACTTCACGAAAAAAAATGTATATACCATAAATTGTGTGTTTTAATGTGCTCTACATTTTTTGCGTAGTAAGTTTTTGTCCATCTCTTACGGTTTAGCAGTTACTCAAACTTCAATAAAATTCATCCAGGATAAACTACTCTTCAGAGGCTATTCCCAGAAAATTCAAGATATACATTTTGTCAGGTAAATATTTTAATATAAGAAATTTTAATCAAAATCCTCAGCCATTTCTGAGAAAATCAAAATTTTCGAAAAAAGTCCCATGTGAAGGGTAGTTTGGGGTGGGGGGATTTTTCTCAAAATCTTCGTGGAGCATCCCGATACTAAACTTAAATACCAAGTTTGGTATTTCACCTACTTTTCGTTTTTGAGTTATCGTGTTCACACACACACACACACACACACACGCACGCACGCACGCACGCGGACCTTTTTCCGAAAATGCTTTTTTTTAGATAAAGGGGACCCTAAAACATATATTTCCGGTGAAATCTCTGTCGAATTTTTGGTTGCAGTGCAATACCTTCTCTATACACTATGTACATAGTGCGTATAGAGAAAGTAATAAACAACAAAAACAGCCAGATTCGTCAAATCATGGGTTTTGAACACTTGACGTCCCGAATGAGGATTATAGACGTTACCGCATGAGCCATGTCACTCGGTTTCAATACTTTTCCATTCTTTTAAAGTCCTCTCAATTTTCATCTGTTTTTCGCGATTATCTTAAAGAGCAGAATTTTAAGGCCAGCATATAGCGTTTTACTATTGCTGTTCCCTTTGTATCTATAACGAAATGTGTGCAAATTTTACCTCTTAAAATAAACTACATGGAAGGACAAGCTTTCGTAAAAATAGTTTGTTTAAACATTAATGTACGATAAAGCTTAGAGAAAGTGACGTGAATGTAGCACATCAACCCCCCCCCCCACTTTGTTTGGACTTTGTGCTTTTCCGGTGATATCGAGAACTTTGAGTTCAGAAACACTCAACTCGAAGAAGGTTTGTAGTGATTTTCGTGAGGAAAGTCGCTCTCACACTCATACCTCCAGACTCTTGAGTGGGTAGGAAATGACACCTTACCGTTTCATTGTTACAAGTTAAGGGTACTTGTGAGGTCCGTGGCTTGAATCTATACAACACATCAGCAGTTACGGTTAATTCCACACCAAAGTGTGATGCACTCTCGTTAAGGGAGGGCGAAGACCACCCAAGATTGTCTGTGTGGTGTGGTCCTCGGTGTTATATATGCTAATGTGATGTTACCTCGTCATTTAGACTCCTCAAAATAGCGCCGACATCACACAAGGCAGGGGAGAGGTTGCTGGAAAAACAAAATGACATCACTGTGTGGGTGCGATGTTTTATACGTTTTGTTTTCTCCAGCACCGGAGGCTGTTGTATAATAACACGTAATTATAGATTGAGTACTGTTTTGACTGCAGTGCTGAAACCCAGCCGGTCACTAAAGTGCCTCGCTATGGTGATTCGTGGCGCAGGGGATCGTGGATTCGAGTCCCGCCTTGGGCATGGGTTTTTCTGTGTTTGTGGCTGTGTATATGCGTGTTAAAGAAGCAAACGGTTATCAAATAAAAAAACAACAACAAAGGAATTGTTGGGGAGATGGAAAAAAGGGAAAAAAGAAGAAAAAGAAGAAAAAAAGGAATACAGCGCCGGAATCCTGACAAGATTCCAGAACTGTATTTACAAAAAGCAAAAACAACAACAAAAAATCGGCGTTCAGTTCGTAGTGCTAGAGAAAGGAACTAAAAAGATCTAACAGCTAAATGTACATGGAGATATATTATTAATGATTTTGACTAATCGATGATATTGTAAGTACAAACTTGTTTTTTGAGTTTCTCGTGGTATGTAGATAAAATGACAAGGCATCATTGCACATTAATGCTACAGTTCAAGTTGGGATTTTTAATTCCTCTACTCGTATTATGCACATAGTGTGTAGAGAAGATATTACATTTCATCCAAAAATTCGATACCGAGATTTCACCGGAAATACACATTTTAGGGTTCCATGTATTGGAAATAAAACATGTTTAGAAAAATGTCCGCGCGTGTGTGTATGTGTGCGTGTATCGTGATCGCGACAACTACAAAAATGATAAGTCGGTAAAGTACCAAACTTGGTATTTAGAATACCACACAAAGATTTTGAGGAAATCCGCCCACCACAAACTACCCTTTACATGGAAAAAATTCGAAAATTTTGATTTTCTCTATAACGATTTTGATTAAAATAAGAGCATACACCGGTTCGATTCTCTTTGATTGCCCAGGAGCAAACAAAAAAAAAAGATATAAAACGAAAGATGACTGCTATTTCAGAAAAGTTAAAACTAGTTTAAAATTGAAATCGATAACAAGAAATAAATCGGAAATGGCTAACTTAAAAAAAATCATCTTGTGTTCCATTCACATGATTTTATCTACCCGTTCTGCAAAGAAACGATTCTTACAAAAGAGATTTTTATCTACATCATGCTAATCGAGATAAGCATTAGCAGAAATGATTTTACCTACTGGATTCCTTATTAGCAAAAGGGAAATATGGCTAAAGTGATAGTCGTATCTTTTAAAAGCTGGTAGTTATGTGAACAATTGAAGTTCGGGTCGCTTTGCAAGACCAGATGTAAACAGAAGCGAGATGAAAGGAAAGGTAAACCCGTTTGGTATGTAGTTTAAATTTGAAACCAATAACAAGGAATATCTTGGAAACGGTCAGCTATACAATAAAAATCCATATGACATAAATTGTGTGTTTTAACGAGATTTGCATTTTTGTGTAAGATTTTGTCTATTTACGGTTTATTAGTTATGCAAAATTCATCCAGAATGAGCAGGTCTTTGAAAGCTATCCTCAGAAAATTCAAGACATACATTTTTTGTAAATATCTATAATATATGGTATTTAATCAAAATCGGTAGAACCATTTCAGAGAAAAACAAAATTTTCAAAAAATTGTCCATGAAAAGGGTAGTTTGGCTCATATAAATTTTATTATACATGAATAGTTGGTGTAATAATTTTATTCTTGGCTTGGGCTTCTTGACAATCTTCGTGTCGCATCCTTGGGAAATGCTAAACTTAAATAGCAATTTTGATATTTAACGGTCTTTTAGTTTTTGAGCTATGCTGTCCACAGACCCACTCGGACCTTTTTCTAAAAATGCTAATTTTGGACTCGGAGGACCTCAAAACATATAATTCTGGTGAAATCTCGATATCGAAATTTTGAGTGGTATACAATACCTTCTGTATGCACCATGTACATACTACATGTAGAGAAAGTAAAAATTACATATGACAAATTGTGTTTACGAGACCTGTATTTTTCTGTAGTAAGTTTTTGTCCATCTTTTCGATTTACCATTTTTACAAACTTATCCACTGAAGAGGTGTTCAAGATTATTCCCAGAAAATGCAAGAAATACATTCAATGTGGCATGTAAAAATCTTTAGTAAACGGTAAGTTAACCAAAATCGAGAAAATACAAAATTTCGAAAAGCGTAGAGTAGTTTGGGATGGAGATATTTTCTTGAAACTCTTCGTGTCGCCTTATTGGAATATACTGAAGTTAAATTTCAGGTTTGGTATTTAATTGACTTTTCGTTTTGAGTTCACACTCGCGCGTGACTTTTTTCTATTTTTTTTTTTTCAGTTTTTGATCCATGGGGGCCCTAAAACGTGTATTTCCGGTAAAATCTCGGTTTCGAGTTTAGAAGTGGAATGCAATACTTTCTTTACCCATGTATTATGCACGTGCTAGAGAAAGTAAAAATTAAATTAGTGTCGAAATAAAAGGTCACTCTTTATGCTACTTTTTTTGTCATTTTTATTCATATTTAATTATCAATCTTCCTTATTAAGTAAGAAGAAGATTAATTTAATTAGTTTCGATTTGATAGCAAGATAAATAATGATCCTTATTTAATTGAAATTATATAAGAAGCAAATTAACTATTTTATTTTCTTAATTAAAAGTTATTCGTTACTTGATTTTTTTATATTGAGGTCATTATCCTGTAATAAGAGCTTTTATAGATCATTGAAAGTGATTTTAGGTCATTAACACCCGCCCACTAGTCATGAGTCACTTTCAGTGTTTATTGTGGTAAAAGTGCGTGGTGCGGTGTTCCACATTGCTCGTACTTCATGCTGTGAGTCACCAGTTTATTGCACCGTAGACCGCAGTAAATAGCAATGGTCAAAACAAGATACTGCTCTCTGTATATGTCTACGTCAGCATCGAAGGTGAAAAAAACTGAAATTTTAATAGATTCTTGTGCAGGAAATTTTATTTTGAGCAAATCCTCGCCTGAGGAGAGTTCTTGGACCTCGTTATAACTTGGGCGGTGACTGAATGCAAATGAAGATGAGGGCGATAATAATGATGATGAAACAAAGGGATCTCAGCTGCTCATGGAATCAAAAGGGCATAGAGTTCAGGGTTATTACTTCACAAAGTCTAAATTTAGAAGACTACGAGCTCTGGGCGCAAAGCATATTCAGCTTTTGGATCAATGTGGGTCAGAACCCAGCGGAATGGTTCAGCCGGTAACCTCTGGCCCAGATTCGGGGGGGGGGGGGTCTGAGTCCGAATCCCGTGCGCTGACAATCTGGCTGTGGAGATTTTTCGTGATTTCCTTCAGTCACCAAGGTACGAACCGGATTGGATACTTAATACTGCGGCCCAAATTTGAACTTCTCCAAGAGTAAAAACTGAAAATAGATAATAGCGAGTGTGCTGCCATCTATCCACTGGTTGCTAAAGTAGCTAGACTGGATGGTAAACCTAACTTCATCTGCTCGTCGCGGAAAAAAGTGGGTATTGACGGAACAAGGCATGTTTGAGAAAGAATAAATCGCAGTGAGCCAGGTCGGACGACTTTGGGGTTGCGGCAGAAATTCATAACGCAGTTTGGCTGCGACAACTCAGGTTGAATATGCTGGTGCATTTTGGCGAAACAGCACTTTTTCTTTGCCAAATGGGGCCATTTCTCCTTCAACTTCTTGCCGAAGGACCAATAGCACACTGCAATTATCCAGTAATTGTCTTTTCTTTTTTCTAAGATGTGAATGAGTGACACCTTTTACATCCCCAAAAGTCACCATCACTTTTCCAGATTCACTGGGAGCTGTTGTTTTGGTTGTTGCTTGGTTTCCGGAGTACAATGATGAATGCAGGTGCCATCGACTGTGACAACTCGTCGCAAAACGTCCTTGGTTTTGCTTAAATAGCTCCAAACACAGATTCGAAGTTTAAAGACTGTTTGTACTTTGAGCATACGCGGTACCCATCGGGCCGAGGCTTTTCCACCTCCAACTTGTCTTATAAAATATAATTTGCCGTTCAGGTCGACACACCTATGGCTTTGTCACTTCGCGAACTTTCGTTCTACAATCAATCAGAATCATATTTTGAACCTTTTGAATGATTTCCTGGTAAACATATCTGCTGCAGGTCCTGGGCGCTCCTCATTAAAAGTTGATGTTCGTCCACGTTTAAAGTATTTGAACCCATATGTAATCGTTATCATACTTGGTGAAGAATCCCCATAAACACATCCAATTTCGCTTAAATCTTCCCGCAAGCTTTCCCATTCAAAAGTAAAAGGCGAATCATTAAACGATACTGTACGCCTAAGCGACCCTGATTCTATCCAAAGCGACCGCATGTGGGATTTGTGGTGGACAAAGTGGCTTAGGGGCGGGTTTTCTCCGGTTTCCCCTGCCATCGCATCCACCGGTGCTCTATCTTCTTCCATGTACCAGCGTCAACGCCTGCGGTGCCATATGTGATAAAACCGGACGTTAAAACTTTTAAAAACGGATAAAAAAAGACACTGTACGTTTTCATTCTAGTAAAAAATGAAACGACTAATTGCCAAATCCAAACTAGCCTATGAAATAGTACCAACTTTTTGGCGATGTGTAACAAATTGCAATACACGATGGTAACACCAGCTTGTCCTATAAACAGCATCTATTTTGAAACACTGGTAGTTATTGAGCCGCCTTCGTAATTTTATTAAAATTCCCTTTCGTAATATAACCAGGCTTAAGAATTATTAAGCAGATGACTTACAATGATTTATACCCGTGCAATTTACAGTTTTACTGTAAACAATCATTGCCAAAGGTAATTGGTTAGAAAGTTTGAGGAAAATAAAAAATCAAATACATATATACTTTTGAATTTAATCGTCATGCGATACGTTCATAAGACATGTTTCAAACAAATATTTAAATTTGATTCCAACGTTTTCATGTTGATAATTAAGAAAAACACTTCAGGGTGTAATCAAAGAAATAACGTAAGAGACTCAATTTCTCATATATATATATATATGTATAATAATAAAAGTAACTATATAAAAATGTTCTAAGTATTCACAGTAAATAAGAGGTACAACATTTGAGATTACTTGCTTAATATTTTTATTATTTAAATGTTTTCACCATAAATTGTGCACTAGAACGCAGTATTGTAACACATTTTAAATTTAGCTAAAATGGTCTTAAACTTGGCACCTATTCTACTTGTGGGCAGCCGTAACTGTACCCCTTGATAGCAAATTTTCTCATCCACCTGCAACAGAAAAGTTCTATCAAATGTCTTTCCGTGAAAGTTTATCTATCAAGCAATGAAATATGAAAACAAATAGTCGTAAACCATTTTGTTATGCTTGTGGATGTCTTCTTTCTTTAAGGAATGGTGTTTATATCCCAGAAATACTTCAGTATGTTCTCCAGCTACAGTGAAAAATACAATACACCAGCAACCTCTCTCCTATTCTTCTTTGTTCCAGGTAACACCCACCTAATATACTTCTCCATATTTTAACTCTGGAAAATGTGGTTGCAAAGGCGCAGTGAAGCCACAGAGTGCATACAATTAATATCTCGCAGAATGGAAGTTCATACAAGTCTAGGGTGTGCTTACATTACGTCGTTATCCATCTTCAGTGTTAGAAAATCACTTCTTTTTCTACTACAATGCAAGTGCAGTGATGCCCTTTACATTGAAGTACATTATGAGTTAGCAGAAATAGTGTATTTAAAGTTAGTGGTGTCAGTTCAAAGGTTTTTGTTAATCTTCACGAAGATAATCCCCGAAAGTCGTATCTGCTTAAACACTAGGAATGTGATGTGCGTAATGCTTTTGTTTTGACACTTTTGTGTTCCATGCTTATTTTTCTTTGAATCTTTCTTTTTACTTTCTCTAGTATAGGTATGTGCAATGCACCCAGCAGGTAGAGAGGGTATTATACTTCACCCAAAAAATTGATACTGAGATTTCACCGAAAATGCATGTTTTGAGACCCCATGAATCCAAAAAATTGTAGACAAAGTTAGTGTCTGTGTTAAAGCATAACTCAAAAACGAAAAGTCGGTTGAATGCCAAACTGCTGAGCAACGGCTTTCATTCACGATGGAGATGTGTTTCAGAAGTGCCCAGAGGGATATCGTAAACTCCACGCTAAAGACAGTAAGTTATTAATACGAGGTCTGGAGATAGGGATGGCCAGAGAACAGGAGCTCCTTTTTCTGTCCATTCAGCAATATGACTATCCAAATGTATACATAGGGCAGCACTAAAGTGAGAGGGAGATCCATCGTACTGGAAACATATGCATTCATATAACTATTTCCTCCGAAAGCGCATTCAGTATAAAAACACGTAACTGTATACAGGACATCTCAAAAGTGTATCACACGTTTTGAGCACAGTGTATTTGCACCACAATGTTTTAATGTTCAAGAAAGCAACTGAAACTAAACTCAGCGGCGCAACATGCCAAAGTCGGGCGAAGGTTTACCGCCTGACCGCTGAATTCCCCTCCTGCACCCAACACAGGCTTCAAGAGTGTGGTGCAATACTGGAGGGTGAGAGTGATTGACGCCCCCCGGCCGGTTAATGCTGCCTTAGCAACCTGTAGCCGCTATTTTTCACTCAAGTAAGCTCATCGCGAAGGACCTCAGGTCTCCAAGTGGGAGAAAATTCCCACGCCTGGCCGCGTCGTGGCCGAGTTGTTAAAGACTTATTTCTCACCAAGCTACCAGGCGACCGCATGTGGGATTTGTGGTCTCTCCCGCCATCGCATTCCACCGGTGCTCCATCTTTTATTGTCAACGTCATGGCCTGCGGTGCCTATGTACCTATCCAAAAAAGTTCCCACGCCGGTAGCGGGTATCGAACCCCGGTCCCCCACTTGGCTTAGTGCTGCATTACTATCGAGCTAAGGAGACGGCCAATGCAAGCAAATAATATCAAAATATATATTAAAATTACCTACTCCTTTACTTTTTAAACAAAAACGATGTTTATCAGATGCAGCCATATATTTTTGGAAATTGTAAGTGCTGATAATGCCCAATTTATAAAGCAGAGTGTTGGGTTTTATTATACTTGGTGCTTGTCTAGCTGGTATTTGATTACATAAATGTGCGCGCACGGGAGATTGAATGGCTGCGCCGTGGCCGAATAGTCAGACCTAGGGTTCGATCCCAAGCGACCGCATGTGAGATTTGTGGTGGACAAAGCGGCGCAGGGGCGGGTTTTCTCCGTGTTCTCCGGTTTCTCCGGTTTCCCCCGCCATCGTATTCCACCGGGGTTCCATCTTCGTGTATCATCAGTGTCATCGCCTGCGGTGCCAGAGCAGTAAAATAGGGCGTTAAACACTACAAAAAAAAAAACGGGAGATTGAGTTCCCTTTTTAAATATCGAAATTATGGTTGTCTTACAATTTGTTGTTCAAGAAAGACATTAAAATCTCCCAAATTGCATGGTATCGGCCATTTGGGTCATCGTTAAACATTCTCGCCCGAAGTCTCCAGTTTCCTGGCGACATGGTGCCGCGTAGGCCGTGCACTCCAGGAGATGGAATTCCATAGCTGGTTCACGTCGGGATCCCAAGTCACGTTTTGTACATTTTGGAGGTCGCCGACATGTGCTGGAGGAGGAAGACAACCCGTGTCGTATGGTCCTGGCCTTGAACGTTTACAGTGTTTACCTTGCGTGTCGAACCGAGCAGGCGGTCAGTGTTATTCCTCCTGCAGTTCCTTTGTGGTCCAGACAATACTCGCTGTTCATCCACGTCGTCTTTGCTCTTCATTCGCGTAGTATAATATATCATCTCCGTTTATCTTCATGGAAAGTGAAATCATTCTCGCTCGTGCTGTGTGACTAATTCACTTTTTTTTTTTTTCTTTCTTGAAGAGGGGGCGAGGGCTCTGGGCTGGTTCAGGGAAAATAAGGAAGCGAGAATATATGCAATCTGGCAATTAGGTGCTTCTTCAGCAAGTAGTTTGATTTTTACTTTCTCCAGTACGTATGTACATAGTAGCTGGTGAAAGTATAATGTTCCACCCAAAAACTCGATATTAAGATTTCACCGGAAATATATTTTGAGATCCCGTAAGTCAAAAAAAAAAAAAAAAAAATTGAAAAAGGTGCGCGCGCGTGTGTGCGCAGAATAGCTTAACGAAAAGACTATTAAACACCAAACTTGATACCATCTTCCAAGGATACGACACGAATATTTTGAAGAAAATCCCCCAACTGCAAACTATCCTTTACATGGAAAATGTTTTGAAAATTTTATTTCTCTCAAAAATTGCTAACGATTTTCATTAAAGTATCTCATATTAAAGATATTTGTGTTTTAAAAAAAAATATATATATATATATATATATATATATATATATATTGAATTTTCTGGGAATAGCATTGAAGGCCTCTTTATTCTGAATGAATTTTACTTGGTTTTGCATAACTGATAAACCGTAAGAGAGAGAGAGAGAGAGAGAGAGAGAGAGAGAGTTAAAAACTTCCTGCACAAAAAATGTAGATCCCATTAAACTTATCATTAATATCATTCGCGTTTTTATTGCAGAATTTACCGTTTCCGAGATATTTCTTGTTGGTTTCAATGTTAAACTACGTAAACTACTACTTAAACGAGAAGTCACCTTTCGTTGCATCTGTTTTACTACTGACCATGCAAAACTAAGTGAATTGCAAGTTTTTCGTATATCAATCAGTTTTTAAAAGATTTGACTATCGCTTTAGCCTAGTGTATTCCTTTATTTCCCTTCTACTTACGAGGAAGCAAGTACACAACATCAATTCTGCTATTGTTTACCTTGATTAGCATTATGAAGATAAAAGAATAATCTTTTGTAATAATAGCTAGAGGAAGTCGTTTGAATGGAACACATCATATTTTTAAAAATCTTCCATTTACTCAGATTATATGCTTGAGTAGTTCCCAAGAAAAAAATATTTGTTCCATTTGATGACTTACTATTCTTACAAACACTTTTTATTCTATCCGTTCCATTCTAATCAAGATAAATATTAACCTTATGGAACGTCTGTGCCTAAACTCACAGTTAAACCCTTCAAAAGCTAATCGCTATGTGATAAAATTGAAATTCGTTTTCTTTAAATTACCAGGAGTAAAACAAGAAAATTCAAAATTTGCATTTTATTTGTCCTGTAACTATCTTTAATATACTGTATTTTAATCAAAGTCGTTAAGAGCCATTTTTGAGAGAAACTAAATTTTCCATGTAAAGGGTAGTTTGAGGTGAAGGGATTTTCTTGAAATCTTCATGTCACATCCTTGGAAGATAGTTAACCTAAATACCAAGATTGGTATTTAAAAGACTTCGTATTTTAGCTATGCTGCCCACACACTCACAGGGGGGGGGGAGGCAGACGCACACAGGGTCGTTTTTCTAAAAATTATTTTTATTCAGGGGTGCTCAAAACCTGTATTTGAGGTGAAATCTCAATGAATTTTTGTGTGGAGTACAATAGTCCTCTATATACTATGTACATCGTACACAATACTTGGTAGAGAAAGTAAAAAATATTTTATACATACAGGTATATTTTTAACTGTCTACAAGAAAATCTTGTGAGTGCTTGTAGTTTTCAAAATGTTTGGAACCAAATTTCAAATTTATATAATAAACTTCACACACAATTTGCATAAAACATTATTTCAGAATATATGTTTCCATTTCAATCACTTTTGTGTATATTTCAAGCGATAACTTGGTCATTTTAAGACTCCTTGGAGAAATGTTCAATGCAATTGACATACCCTCAGCGTGAAAACAAGTTTGAAAAATAAATGTATAAATTAAAAGAAATTACTTTCAAGAGAGGTAATTTTCAAAACTGCACTCTTGTGTTGACTGAAACTTTAATGCTGTAGTGCCTACAGAATTATATAATCAACCGTCTTTAACACGTTAAAATTGTATAATATCTTATTTTTCAAAAAGTTAAATCACTTAGCTTGGTCCACTGTAGCTGTAATATTAGCAGTTGCTCTCATTGTGGACTCCACAGCACAAATGCTAATGGTATTATCACCAAGAAGACTAGCTTTAGTCCTTTCAGTCAAAGCTAATTACTATGTGAAACAATTTAAATTCTGTTCTCTTTAGCATTCTCGGAAGTAAAACAAAAGAGATGAATTTCTGCCTGAGAAAATTTTAAGTAGTAAAAAATTGAAACCAATAACTAGGAATATCTCTAAAAGGTTAACTCTACACACAAAAAAGTATATAGCATAAATTTTGTCTTTTAATGAAGTATACATTTTTTGTGCAGTAAGTTTTTATGTACTTCTTGCGGTTTACGAATTATATAAAAGTTGTTCAGAAAGTAGTAGTCTTCAGAGGCTATTCCTAGAAAATTCAAGATAAACATTTCGTTTGTCATAAATAAGTTTATCTTAAACATGTAGCATTTTAATCAAAATCATTTAGAGCCATTTTTAAGAAAATCAAAAATTTCGTTAAGTGTTCCTTGTAAACTGTATTTGGAGGTGGGGAAGTTTCTTGAAAATCTTCGTTCTGCATCCTTGGAAGATACCAAACTTAAAACTGAGCTATTCTGCCCCCACCCACCCACCCACGTATGTATATGACGGGGGTGTGTTGAGTAGTAAAGAACAAAGGCCTATCCTCCCAACATAATCAAATTTGCCCAAAATTCGATTTCTAAAAATAATTTGTTTAAGAATACTTCTAGTGTAATTTCACTATGCCGATTCCATTTCTTTCTTAAAATGATTTTTTTATTCAGGGGTCTCAAAACATGTACTTACGGTAAAATCTCAGTATCGGATTTTTGGGTGGAGCACAAAACTTCTCTGTTATGTACATTGTACATATGTGCTAGAGAAAGTAAAAATGTAGCATTATTTATAACACTATCAACTTCCAGGATTATATCAGCGCCGCAATGTGCCGGAATTTCGTCCCGAAGGAGTTCTTTAACATGCCAGTAAATCTACTGACATGAGACTGTCGCTATTAAGCAATTTAAAACCATCGGTATGGGACGGGTTTGAACCCGCGACCTTGGGATAAGAAGGCCAGCGCCTAACCAACATAATATAAATAAAAGAATATATTGGTCAATAGCTTCCAAAATAACTTATTTCGTAACAATTTTTTGTATGGTGTTTTTATCAATTTACGTTCATGTTGGCACAGTGGAAAGTTGAATTCCTTGCACTCGATGCTGGTAAACTGACGTGTTTGCCGGTTTTGCCTACTTTTTGCATATTTGCGCATGGACCTTCTTACTTATTCTCTACTACTTAGTTCTTATTATTCAGAAATTATTCTTATATATGATCTTTACTTCCTATTTATTTGTAAATAGATATTCACTTAGGTTTAATTCATACAGCAATTAACTAGGAGCTAAAAGTTGAATGTTTTTAAGGTCAACAACCAGGCGTTGGTAATCGATAGCTATTTCGTTACTAAGGTTATTTGTTGGTGACCTTGTTACTGGTTCCACTATGTTAGTAACAAGAATTTTTACTTTCTCTATACGCACTATGTACATAGTGTATAGAGAAGGTATTGCACTCCACCCAAAAATTCGATACCGAGATTTCACCGGAAATATATGTTTTAGGGTCCCCAATATCCAAAAAAGCATTTTCACAAAAAGGTCCGTGTGTGTGTGTGTGTGTGTGTGTGTGTGTGCGCGCGCGCGCGCCCATGTGTCAGTGTGTCTGTGAACACGATAACTCAAACGAAAAGTCGGTAAAATACCAAACTTGGTATTTAAGTTTAGTATCTTCCAGGGTTGCGACACGAAGATTTTGAGAAAAATCCCCCACCCCCAACTACCCTTTACGTGGAACTTTTTTCGAAAATTTTGATTTTCTCAAAAATGGCTCTAACGATTTTGATTAAAATTTCGTATATTAAACATATTTACCTGACAAATAAAATGTATATCTTGAATTTTCTGGGAATAGCCTCTGAAGAGTAGTTTATTCTGAATGAATTTTACTAAATTTTAAATAACTGCTAAACCGTATGAGATGGACAAAAACTTGCTATACAAAAAATGTAGAGCACATTAAAACACACAATTTATGTTATATACATTTTTTCGTGGAGTTCGTCGTTTTTGTGACATCGTTTTTTTGTTTCTGCTATGAAAAACGTATACTTTTCTCATACAGGAACTTGTCAACTCCTATCCATATAAACAAAGGAACTTCATTGACATAGCAACCAGCTTTTGACTATCACTTTAACATACGGTTGTCCCTTATTTCGCTTCTACTTACAAGGAAGCGAGTAATACGACTATTTCTGCTAATTTTTTCCGATTAGCATAAAGCAAATAGAAGTGTAAGCTTTTTAAGAATTATTTGTTGCAGGGATATAGAGAAAGTCATGTGAATGGAACACATCAGATTTTTGTAGTAATGCTATCATTGAAAACATAGCATGCAATACACACATTATACAATGAATATGGCTGCCTCTGCAGTCGAGTGGTCATCGTTCTGGTCCCGCGCAGAGGTCCCGGGTGGAGCGCAGAATTTTTGTTTAACCAGAATCATTACCTATCCACCTCAAAGTCTGGAAGTTTGAATGTGAATGCGTTTAATAGTATAAAACTGAAAAACCAAAGTTAACCGATTGGCTGTGTAACACAAAATGAGAGCTGTTATTTAGATTATAGGTTAGAAGGACCAACCTAAGTTGGTAGAACATTCTGAAAAATAAAGATACTGTACACATTTAACGTTTCTAAGACGGTGGGCTATATAATTGTGCAAACATTGTCAATCAACACAGGAGTCCAATTTTGAAAATTGCCCCTCTGCCCTAGAAAGTAATTTCTTGTTTTTATTCTTTTTCAAACTTAAGCTGTATACTGTGGAGATAATATTACCTTGACAATTTCTCCGACAAGTCTTCAAATGACAAAGTTATCAGTTACAATATTTAGAAAAATAGGAAACTTCTCTCGTTTAGAAGTCATGGTTATAGTTACAATCGTAAAATTCAAGAAATACATTCTCAAATAATATATCAAGTTTGTAATAAAATTTGAAATTTCGTTCAAATCATTTTGAAAATTCCACCGCACGCATAAGATATTTTGTAGGCTGTAAGAGATAGACAAAAATTTACTACACAAACATTATATATATATATATATATATATATATTTATTTATTTATTTGGGGAGTCAGAGTTAATCATTTTCAAGAAATTACTTTATATTGGTTTCAATTTTAAACAACTTAAATTTTTCTCTAACGAAAAGTCATCTTTCGTTTCATACTGTTTTGTTTTACTCCTAGCTATCAAAGAGAACTGAATCTTAATTGTATCGTATCCAGCGACCAACAAAGAGAACCGAATCAATATTAGGGTTGAAATAATATTTAGGGTACATTAGGGTTATAGTTTTATAATTTAAACATACTTAAAATATTATTTTTACATTTTTACAAGTTTTGATATATGTAGTGAGCAGATTGTACAAAATACTTATAATATTCTACTAAACATTTTATTCGTGGTTTTGTAAATTTTATATTGCAATTATTTAAATGGAGTTTCAAGTAGTATCTTCCGTACATGATTCCGTATTCGTGGTTTTGTAAATTTTATATTGCAATTATTTAAATGGAGTTTCAAGTAGTATCTTCCGTACATGAACCTAGGAGTATTGAAGAGTAAGTGATCAACTGTTTCTTTCTTACCATAAAGGCAGTCGAAATACTCCTCTATGGTAATGCGAAACCGTCGGAAGTATGTACCAAATTTGCCGCGACCAAAAACAAATTGTGTAGGTATAAAATCAAGGAACAAGATTTTGCATCTTAGGAACTGTGTACATCAGGGATAAGTATGTTTCTTGTTACTGAGCAATTTTTGACATTTATTCACTGTGAATCCAATGTATGTGTCTGTATTTTGTGCTCCGGCTTTTTTCTTGCTATTGAACGTTTGTTATAGGCATTATTGTCATTATTGAAAGCTGCTCCTTTTGCTCTTTCATTTCCAACATTACCAGTCTGCCCTCGTGACCGTCAATGCAGTTGCCGATTATTTAATAGAATAAATGCAATGCTAATACTAGCAAACTTGATTAAAATGCATTGAGTGGGATATTCTAGAGCTAAATTGGTCTGTCACGAGAGATTTTTCTTCTTCAATTTTGATTAAATACGTGACGGTAAATTGATTTAGACGTTTATTCAGTTTGTGTACATTGAGATAACTATAGCGTTAAACTTGGCAAGTGGACACATAGCAACCAATACCTGGCACGCGACCAGCAGGAGGCAAAGTCCAAGACTTCTTTACACACAATAAATTCAGAAAGTATTCTTCCTTACTTCAGAAAGTTAGAGCCATCATGTTAACGGATTTTTTTTAACATTTAGAAAGAAGTAGTGACAATATTACAATGAACATACTCTGGTGAATTTTCGCTTTTTTTTTTCTTTTTTTTTTTTTTTCTTTCTTCTTTAATACTTCCGTTTTATTGCATAAATGTTTTGAAAACTGCAGATGATGGCGCATTTGTTTGATCTAAGGAAAGAGTATTTCCCTGTTTACACCAATAGGCTACCTGAGTCGTTCATCGGCCTCTCCGGGCGGCTGTGTTGATGGGCTATGTTGAGTACTCGATTCAGGGAATGTTATGCACTTCTCTGTAGCATGTCTGTCTGCGGCTTGTAACCTCCTGTGGTAGTTTCGCTTCACCCATTCCTTCTAGAGCAGGCTGGTCTAGATTTAATGCGCGCCAAAACGCACCGAGTAACTCGCGATTCACAGGGGTCTGCCTGCAACATCAGATACAGTGCAAGTATTGAGGACAAGCTATCGTCACGGCTGAAGTGAGTGTTGGAAATGAAGTGGCAGGACTCAACCATTGTGGTGTGAGCTTTGCCCAGTGACAAATTGCCGTATTGGTTACCACGCTCTACTCCAGCTCTAGAGTTGTGTGCATCCTTGGGGAGCTAATAAACAGAGGGGAAGTGTGACGTCTCCCCATTCCAGCAGGAGTTGTTATTGAGACTGTTGCTCACCATACAACTCTTGGCGGGACCAACTCGGCGAGTGGCCGAGTACCAAAATATATCCTACAGTATTTCTTCCTCATATGAGAGTTTACAACTTTTTTTTTTTTTTTTTTTTCAAGCATATAGTAGCATAATAATAGTAAGAGTAATATAATTAAATTACTTAATAGAATAGTTATTAAAATAATACAATGGCCTTTACAATAAAATATGTGTATAATAATTACTATAAAATAAATGTTATTAAATAATAATAACAATAGTAAAACTATATACTAAAATTAAATAAAATTATTAGTATATATTAAAATACGAAATTATATTAAATTAAATATTAACACACAGTTTAATCGACAATAATTATGATTTTAATTGGTATTTATAAAATTTTAGCTAAGTTAAGTTAAGTTTATATCTGTAAATTTAAATTGTATGATTAAATTTGTAATTGGTATAAATAGTAATAAATGTATAACGTTTGGGATATTTTTCCCTGGTTTAAGTAATTAGTTATCAGGGTTTAATATACAGATTTGATTTTATATAGTAGAATGCTGACACCTTTTCTCCTCATTCAAACTGTAGCGTGCAGCGCTCTTATTGTAGTAGTTCAATTTAGAAAAGAATTGCTCACACGAACAGTATACTCCAAAACATGATGCTCCCCCTTGCCACTGGACAATAACCATTAGCAAACTAAGGCTAATGTGTACGAGGGGCGAGAGGCGACGTACTAAAATCTCGGTTTGCTGGAGACTCTGAAGACTCTACTTGCAAGTTGGGTTTCGCACCTTGGTTAAGGGACCAATAAGTGGAAGACTTGGCAACTGCGATGATTGGTTTCCAGCCGCATACCTCCTAATCCCAAACTTTAAAGTGACGCCGCCTTTGGCAGAGGGTTATCATGTTCTGGTAAAATACTGTAAACGTGCTTAACATTGCGATAATACTGCCTGTATAATCCTTAAATAAGACAGGCAACATTTGGTGAAGATGCAAGCGTATTCCCTGTTGTACCGTGCTGAGTGCTGATGTAATTAGTTCTAATTGTAATTGCAATGGGACATCTATTGTATTGAAAATATTGGTTGCAAGTAGTAGCACATGTTTTCCATACTGAATAATTTATCAATGAGTCGCCCCTGACTTCCCGCCATTTACACAACTAAACATGCACATTGGAGTGGGCAAGGAAGAAGTGGCAGTGTTTGCACTGCGATGAGAGCAAGTTGCCCAGGTCTGGTTTTGTGACTGAGTACGCGCGAGTACACTGGTTCAGACGGGTCGAGTTGAAATAGCCTTTTCTAAGGGATGGTAGTCACAATAGTTCTACATAGGTTTGCGGGGTGTCCTGTTGTGTATCGTGAAAGGTCTCACAAGCTAAAGGCAATGCTTTTGTTGACGAATCCAACATAATGTTCTAATAAGTTGTTTTGTTAAAAGTTTTTGTGGTAAAAAACATAAGTCTGTTGAAATAAGGTGCTGCATGTGTGAAATTTGGAAAATCCCCATTATGTAAGATATCTTACTGAAATTTATAATGGTGACTTTTTTTTTCATTTATTAACATTCTAGAATGCATGGTTATTAAATAGTGTTTAAGTAAATTCTTTTGTAATAAACATGATCCACGTGATGCATTTTTAAATTATTAAAATAAGACTTTCTGGTTTTAAGTAAATTGTTACTTTTCGTACTCTCCAAAACTTTGATTTTTCAAAATGTAATAGTTTATTTCCTAAAATTGGAGCATTATTTCGAAAAAGTATATGACTATTTTCTTTGTGTGTTTTTGAGAGGCAGTATAACATTTTTTAATTAAATTATTGAAAAAATGCATCGCATGGAACATTTTGAGCATGGAGAATGAATGTTTAAGCTGATTGCCTATTAATAAGCATGCACCTATATATTTATAGCTTCATTTAATTGGTAGTTAAAGTGCGCCAAGTGGGGAAAACTATCTATTTTCTTAAAGCTTAAAATGCATCTGCTTTTATTATGAAAAGAAAATATTTTTAATTAAAAATGTTTGGTCAAATTTTACAGATACATTGCCTTAACGGTAACTGGCTTGGAGGGACATTTCCTGAAAATTTTTGCTCTGCATCCGTGGCACAAAGCACGTTCAGAAATTAAAAGTTCTCACATATTAGTGGTGTTCCCAGTCGACCACTAGCAAGGTCAGCTGTGGGAATATTAGCATCTCATTCTCGTGGCCTCTGTCATAGCATAACATACGTCCTGCTTATAAACATATGAGAAAAAGTATGCAGGAAAAAAGAAGTGTCAACCTTGGCTTCTACGTCATATAATTCGTTTTACATCGGAGAGTAAAACGTGCCGCTGTATATAATATGCAGTTATTCAGTACAGAGTGAAAAGATTGGGAGAGAAGTCTCTCTTTCTCTTAGTTTAGCAACTGTTGTACAAAGACAGTCTTGTGGTAAACCAAATCCTTTCTTTTGTCGAGGTTGTGACTAAGCGCTTTTAAGAATTAGGACGCACGGTGCTAATCCAGCTTGTCTTGACCTTGGACTTTTAAATCTCTTGTGTATATAAACAAGTTCTTAATGTCCTTCACAATATGGTTTCCAAGAAGTTTAAGATGCATAAGATGTTCGGAACTTTTCGTCTAATTGTTTCGTTTATGACTGGAACTTTGAGGCCCTAATTACGTTAACTACGGAAATTCTGCTGTCTTAGTCCCTTTCTCACTTTCACTTTCAAATCTTTCTCCTATTACCCTTCTCTCACTTTCCCCCACGTTTTACTTTTTCTATTAAGCAGATAGGAGAGATATTCAAGAAGTTCTTTAACCATTATTGGACAATGATGTTTACAAAAATGTTATTATGGCGGACAATAATTGATCTTATCTGATAAAAATGCATAAGTGCGAGTTTAAACTTTAATGTACTTAGTCATACAGTCTGTTGAATTCATCCAGTGTCAACAACTGGAGAAAATATGGATATTTCTAAAGATAACATTAAATTTTACTTTTTGATCTTTCACACGCTACAAGCTAGGCGAAAAATCGCAAAAAACACTATGACAGTGTTTATAGTGATCGAGTGTGTTTGATAGCTTGCAAGATGGATTCGAACATTTGAAGAAGGGTAAGTCCAGGCGAGAGACACACACACTCTCTCTCTCTCTCTACATGTACTATGTACATAGTATATAGATGATAACGTATTGTATTGCACCCAAAATTCGATACAGAGATTTCGTCGGAAATACATGTTTTGAGACCCTCTGAATCCAAAAAAAATAGAAAAAATATCTGTATATGCGTGTGTGAGTAGCATAGCTCAAAACGAAAAGATTGTTAAATACCAAAATTGATATTTAAGTTCGTTATCTTCCAAGGATGCGACACGAAGATTTTCAACAAAAACCCTTTACATGGAAAAAATGTGGACAATTTTGATTTATTCAAAAATGGCTCTAACGATTTTGATTAAAATCTCTTACATTTAAGGTATTTACATTACAAAGAAAATGTATATCTTCCATTTTGTGGGAATAGCCTCTGAAGACTTGTTTCTTTTGGATGAATGTTGCGGAATTTTGCATAACTGGTAAACCGTAAGAGTTAGACAATTTGCCACACAAAAAATGTAGAGCTCGTTAAAACACACAATTTGTGTTGTATAGATTTTTTACCTGAAGTTGGATGTTTTTGAGATATTCATTGTTATTAGTTTCTGTTTTGAAATACTTAAAAGTTTCTCATACGGGGAAAGTTTAACGTTCTTTAACCTGGTTGGTCATATCGGACGATCAGTGAAATTGGTGAAATGATGCTCAAATGATCTCGGAGTCCATGGAGCTTAAAGTTACTCGATATTCGTCTTCTCAGGATAAGGGGAAACCCCGAAAAAAACACCTTATCCGGGTAACTCGCCCTAAGCGAGATTCGAACTCACGACCTTTTGAATGTGAGGCAGACACGCTACCACCACACTACACAGGTTGAAATTTTTCAACCCCTGCCCATACAACAAAGGTACTTCAATCACATAGTAACTGGTTTTTAAAAGCTTTAACTATTGATTTAGCCTATGGTACTTACTTGCTTCCTTGTAAGTAGAGGGAAGAAAGAAGATCCTTTCTGCTTTTTTCTCGATTAGCAGTAAGTAAATAGAAGTAGTTTTTTAACAATGATTTGTAGTAGTGGTATAGAGAAAGTCATGTGGAACATATCAGATTTTTAATGCTGTTTTAGAACACGTTCTGAAACAGCATGTTCCATTGCTTACAGCTGTAACGCTACATGTTATGTTTATACTACATGTTTGTATGTTTAGGAACTTCTTAAAAACAATACGTTTACTCCAAGTTAGAACCTCAAGCCTGATAGAGAGGCCTCTGAGCAAAATTAATCGGTCTTTCACGCCCAATGTAGAATGGGACGCTGAGAACCACAGCAGTTAGAGAGCGTCCATAAATAACACTCCTTTTTTTTTTTTTTTTTTTTTTTTCAAGTTAGATATCCTTTAAGTATACATATTCTTCATGTTTACTATTCTAAGGTTAGTCTTGGACAACACTCGTTCTGGCCGGCTGGCCTCGATAAGTTGTAAACGGAAGAACAATTCAAGGATTAAGGAACTCGAAGGAAGGAAAATCGACATATTACTGAAATGCCAAGTATGGAAGTCGTTATCAGGATTAACTGTATTCTCCATGAACATTTAAAGCTGAGAAAAATTTGTGGCAAATGGGTTCCGCGTTCTCCAGCTAATGAAGAGAAGAGAATGGTATGTGCAAGGAAATTGCTGAGCATGTTTCCACGTAATGGTCCTAAACGTTCGGCAGATGTACATGCTCTGGTGATGAAAGTTGGTTTTATTATTATACCACCAGCTCAGAATTGTGTGTCGGCAAATGAGAATCACCCAAGATAGTCGTTTTTCCACAAGATGTTCGTTCTTGGAAGAACGTTCAGAATGTTCACCGTGTCCTTCAACTATGAAGGACCATTAGTGGTTGACTATTCTAGAAGGAATAACAATGAATGGAGAATACAATGACTCTTTATGTTTTGAATCCTTTATGCGGCGGCACTTAAGACAGGAACTTCAAAGCTTCCTTCTACATGACAACGCGTCTTCCTCGCAGAACCGCAAGTCTGAGGAAATTGTAAGCCGCTGAGGTCTAGTTGCTTGACCATCCTCCTTATAGTCCTGATTTTGCACCTGTGACTTCTGACTTTTTTCCGGGTGAAACCTTGCATTGCTGGAAAACCTTTTAAACGAGTGCGAGATGTCATGATATAAATTCAAAAGTGGTTGCACCGTCTACAACTGTGTATGGAGAGATAGATACTACTTTGAAGGGCTGTGAGGATAATATTTTGAATTCTATCCTTAGTTTGGATTTTAAGATGACACTTGTAAAACTTTTTGAATGCCCTTCGTAAAGTATTGCATTCCATCAAAAATCGATACCAAGACCACCGAATATTAACATTTTGAGGCTCCCGGAGTAAAAAATTAAAAAAAAAAAATTACAAGGGGTGTGAGCCCGCCTCTATAGTGTGGAGGTCCCGAGTACGAATCATTGTTAGGGTGAGTTACCCAGAAGGGGTTTTCCCTTATCCTGGGAAGACTAATATCGAGAAACTTTAAGCTTTATGGACCTTGAGCATCGTTTCAACAATTTATTCTCGTCCGGTATCGGGTTAAGGACGTTAAACTAAAAAATGCAGGATGTTAATCAATATCGTAAGAGCTGTTTTTGAGAAAATCAAAATTTTCGAAACATTTTCCATGTAAAGGGTAGTTTGTGGTGGGGAGATTTTATTGAAAATCTTCGTGTCGTATCCTTGGAAGATACTAAACCTAAATACCAAGTTTGGTATTTAACGGTCTTTTCGTTTTTGAGCTATGCTGTCCACAGACACACACGCACACGACCTTTTTCTAAAATTGCTCTTTTTCGGAGATTATAATATAGGTAGGTAATTGAATCAATAGGATTATGTGAATTTGGAATTTGTTGATAGTTTAAGGATGTTAAAATTTAATCCTTGTTTTTTTTAAGCTGTTAATTTTTATTTAATTTGTATATCCGGGGACCCCAAACATATATTTCCGGTGAAATCTCGATTCGAATTTCAGGATGGAATACAATATCTTCTCTATCCACTATGTAATTGTACATGAGGGCTAGAGAAAATAAAAATATAAATCTCCTTAAATTGCAAATTTGTGTTATATACTTTTTATTTTCTCTAGCCCGTATGTACAGTGTACATAGTGGGTAGAGAAGGTATTTCATTCCAGCCAAAAATAAGATGTCGAGATTTCACCGGAAATAAATGTTATGAGGTCCCTTGAATTAAACAAAATATTTTTAGAAAAAAAGGTCCGCATGTGTGTCTGTGGATAGCATAGCTCAAAAATTAAAAGACCGTTAAATACCAAATTTGGTATTTAAGTTTATCATCTTCCTAGGATGCGACACGAAGATTTTCAAGAAATTTCCCCCGCCCCAAACTACATGGAAAAACTTCTGAAAATTTCTATTTTCTCAAAAATGGCTCCAACATTTTGATTAACATACCGTATGTTATTCACAACACAAATAAGGTATATATTTTGAATTTTTTGGGAACAGCCTCTGAAGATCATCTGGTTGATTTTTGCAGAATTTTGCAAAAGGGTTAAACCGTAATAAATAGACAAAAACTTACTGCACAAAAAATGTAGACCTTGTTAAAACACGCAATATATGTCACATGCATGTCGATCGATTTTTTTTATAATTTTTTTTTTTTTTATTTTCACGGCGTGTATGAAAGAATAATTAATTATCACATACTTAAGTGCTGGTTTGGTGCAAAAGCGACGTCTGCAGGTTTTTGCCAAGGGTTTCTTTATCTGTGTGTCGTCTGAGATTAAAAAGTAGATAACAAGAGATCGATGAAAGTGAAAAGGCGCTGAAATGTGCTGCCATTTGGAAGGCACATATCGCACCTGGCAACGAGCCAGAGGACAGGTCCCTCAGAGTGGTTAATTTCTCTGCATCTGGCGTCAGATTACTGTGCCCTCACCCGGAAACGAAACGCGACACCCGAGTAACACAAACCCGAAACGGTTCTCGTTTCGTAACAGCCTCCTACCGTTTGCATTTACTAAAATATTCCATTTGCGCTACTGTAGATACGCTGTTGCGAACCAAATTTATAGCAACCAAACACAGGAATTTCCAATCATTAGTGCCAGGACGGAAGGAAATAAAATTGAACTGCCATTGGAATGTATTTAGGGACGTCGCAGGAAAGAAAATGAAGCCCATCCCTCGTATTATCGTGCTACTGAAAAGGTTAATATCGTGGCTTCAAAGGCTGCGATAAGATTGCAGACATTCGGTGACATAGCAAGCGACTTGTCACATTTACCAAATCCAAGAAAAGCAGATTTACAAACAAGTGTGAATGTGTGAATAGTATGCACAAACGAAATGGCTTATAATTATTATATTTTGTATTTAAAGTACACAGTTTTCGTGGAAAATCTTTAATTGCTGATTGTTAAAACATAACTAATGATTTTGGTTAAAATGCCAAACTGTCATGCAAGCGGTGGCTTATCGGGAGGTCGGGGCCGCTCATTTAGAATAGAGATAAGTAGACGCGACAGCGCTCTTGCCCAGCGTAAACATCGGAAGCGTTATCGACTCATAACTAGAATCTTCTAATGGTTTGCATTCTCTCGCCACTAAAACCGCTAGAATTCATTAGGAATTATCAGCTGCAATATAAGTGAGCGTGTCTCGAGTACGTTTGTGCTGCAACAGAAAGTGTTGTTTTGTGACGTGCAGTAAGTGCTACTGCTGTGGTCGCAGGAGATGAGAGAGGATTGTGTTCGACTCCCCGGCGAGTGAGCGTGTCTTGTGCGTACTTCATTTACGCCGCTACGTCGCGAAGAAAGTGAAACGACAGTAGAGCGAAGTGAATGGCAGTGTAGATTTGAACTGGATCACATTAGTGAAGCGACAGTGGAAACTTTATGGGTGACAAGAAACAAAGACAGTCACATGTTGACATATTTTTCTGTGTAATAATAATGATAATATATAACACGTTTTCTGCCAATGGCCGTGAAGTGCTGCTCTTAATTTGAATGAATAACCACAAGAGATAGAAAAAAGTTAACCGCGAATCATTTGGATCCCGGTAAAATGAAAGTGTTCTCAAAATTGTTTTCGTACTATTTTCGATGTACTTTATTATATTTAGTTGGAGTTTTCCGTCAACCTACTATTCTTGTTTGTTTCTTACGGCGCCAGGCAAACAATACAGAACTTCAAAGCCAGTACATAGCGGCTCGCTTTTTAAACATTTAATTATTGTATCAGCCGTTCGTATCTCGATTAACCTGAAGCAGACAGGGGAAAATGTAAATTAATAAATGTATCATTTTCTGGTTTTTTTTTTTTTTTTTTTTTTTTTTTTTTTTTTTTTTTTGTTATAATTCCCTCAGTAGCCAAATTAAATACTGGATTGGGAATTCTGTACCACGAGAAATTCAGTCTAAAACAATAGCAAAGCTGGAAATAGATTGTATTTGAAATTGCGCTGCCATCTGTTCACAATGTAAGCAGTATACTGGGCGGCACCCCTAACTGCACTTTGCCATCTGACTACCAATGATAGAACAGCTAAACTGGACGGTACTCAGTGACAGATGCATAACCGTTATACCGTAAGATATAGACAAAATCTTACTTCACAGAAGTGCAGATCTCGTTAAAGCCCACAATTGTCACTACTTTTCTTTTCTTTTTCGTTTTTTTTCCACTTTTTTTTTTGAGTTAACATTTTCGAGATATATTCCTTGTTATTAGTTTCCATTTTTATCATTTTGGAAGTCATCATCCGTTTTCAGTTTTTTTTCTCCCCGGCTATTAAAAGAGAACCAATTTTAATATCGCAGAGCGGCCAGCTCTTAAAAGACTTATGCGCACAAGGAAGGAGGTAATAAGACTATTTCTAGTAATGTTTATCTCGATTAACATGAAGGAGATACTAGGATTTATAAACATAGGAATAGCTTGTTGCAGAACAGATAGTCATGCGAATGAAACACCAGATTTTTTTTTTTTTTTTATTCAGGAGGCCTAAAACTTGTATTTCCAGTGAAATTTCGGAATCGAATCTTTTGATAGAATGCAATACCTTCTATGCCTATATGTACGTGGTAGAGAAAGTAATAAGAATATGCTTTCGAAATGGTAGTTTGTAAAAGAGAGATTGAAATAAATGATAGCCTGTAGAGGAAGGCACGTTCTCGGAAGCTACCCAACTAAGAATTGGAAATAATGCTAAGCCGACCACTGTATTGGTTTGAAACATGCTGAATTTCTAAAGAAACTGCAAATGGAGGTCATTGAGGTGTAAACATTTCTTTGTAGACGGACTTGGAAAGGTTGACATGGTCAAGGACGACCATGAACTAGTAGAACTGTACGAACTAGCACACAAGTTTCCAATTTTCCCTACAGCACGTGATTTGTAACGGTGTCATGTAGTGATTGAACATAGCAGTACGTTTTATGTAAATATCTCGCATAAATTTGACTCTGTTGTAAAGCGATGTGATAAATCTGACCAAAATTCAAGTTTTAAAAGTAAACGGAATGCAAGTTTAGGATACTGTGATAAATGTGCTGCAAAATGTGTTTTGCCATAATGCGATGTCACTCGGGGAATAACAAACTCATAAATGTGATACTTCCTTAATAAACTTCACCATATTTCTATTGCATCCTGGTTCTATCCTTTCCGAATAGCTCAGTACTTGATGTAATATCTGCACAACTTTTTAACTTCTCTACTTAGTGCAGAGTAAATGTTGCATTCCATCCAAAAATTCGATACCAAGATTTCACTGCAAATACACATTTTAGTCTCCTTTAGAAAAGACCCGTGTGTGTCTGTACGCGTGAACAACATAACTCAAGTAAAAGACAGTATATCAAAGATATTTGCACGACAAACAAAAGTATATTTTGAATTTTCTGAGGATACTCTCTGAAGACCCCGTTCTATATGACTTTTGCACAACTGGTAAACTGTAAGAGATAGACAAACTTACTACACAAAAAATTAAGATATCGTTAAAACACATCGTTTATCATATGTGATTTTTTGTGGAACTAACACGCTCTTTTTTGTTATAATTTTAAATTACTTAAACTTTTCTGAAATAGGAATTTTTTCATTCCATTTTCTTTTGTTTTACTCCTGGCTATACACAGAGAACCTAATTTCAATCGCATAACAGTCAGCTTTTAAAAGATATGACTATCGTTTTAGCCTAACCCCCAACGTAATTTGTTATTTCCTTTCTACGTAGGAAACGCATAATATGACTATCTGCTAACATTTATCTTGATTAGCATGACGTAGATAGAACAATAAACTTTTATAATAATAGACTGCTATTATAGTACTCAAATGAGACCTTGTGACATGGGGCGGGGAATTTAAGAATTAATATTTGTTTATATTTATACCAGTAATAGGTAATGCCAGTAGTAGCAGTATTAGTGCGTTATATACATTAAACAGTAGCGTTCTTCTTATTATTAATATTAATGGTGGTGATACACTTACTCTCACTATTCACTATCACATGTCACTTCGTGACCGCGCCGGGTTCGCACCCAGGTAACCGCATGTGGGACTTGTGGACAAAGCGGCGTAGAGGCAGGTTTCCCGGTTTTACCCACCATTGCATTCCACCGGTGCACCACCTTCATTTCATGTCTCATCAGTGTCATCGCCTGCAGTGCCATAAGTAGTAAAGCCGGCATTAAACACTAGAAAAATCTGATGTGTTCCATTCACATGACTTTCTCCTCATCTCTGCAACAAGTTACTGTCAAAAAGCTTATGCTTCTATTTACTGCATGCTAATCGAGAAAAAAATAGCAGAAATAGTCTTATTACTTGCTTCCTTGTAAGTAGAAGAGAAATAAGGGACCACCACAGGTTAAAATGATAGTCAAAAGCTGGTTGCTAGGTGACTGAAGTTCCTTTGTTTATAAGGAAGGACACGAGTTGACAAATTCCTGTATGAGAAAAGTATAAGTTTTTTAAAGCTGAAACTAAAACAAGGAATATCTTAAAAACTATCAACTCCACGAAAAAATGCATATAACATAAATTGTGTGTTTTAATGTGCTCTACATTTTCTGTGCAGTAAGTTTTTCTCTATCTCTTACGGTTTAGCAGTTATGCAAAATTCATCCAGAATAAAGTAGGATTCTTCAGAGGTTATTCCCAGAAAATTCAAGATAAACATTTTATGTATCATGTAAATATCTTTAATATGTGATATTTTAATCAAAATCGTTAAGAGTCATTATTGAGAAAATCAAAAATTTCGAAAAAAGTTCCATGTAAAGTAGTTGCGGGTGGGGGATTTTCTTGAAAATCTTCGTGTCGCATCCTCGGAAAATACCAAACTTAAATACCAACGGGCTTTTCGTTTTTGAGCTATGCTGCCCCCCCCCCCCACACACACACGGACATATTTCTAAAAATGCTTTTTTTTTTTTTTGATTCAGGGAGCCTCAAAACGTACAATACAATACCTTCTCTATACACTATATACATAGTGCGTATAGAGAAAGTAAAAAGCACATGCCACTTCCGATGCTGCGGTCTTTAACATAATATTAATATTGTTTGAAGTTGATGCCTTCGAACTCTAATACATCGCTGCCTTTACTTTCTGTAAGTTCCCCTTCCTGGTTACAATTCTATTGGTGGTCGATAATAGAACACTCAGTGTTGCCAAAAAAAAAAAAAAAAAATGAACTGAATAGTTAACGCTACGATCGTTATGCTGGCGCAAACTGCTGAAGTTAGGAACTGGAATGCCAAGCCAGCTAATCAAACAGAATTTTATATCGTTTATCTTACTTGGTTATAGCGATACGATAGTTTTGCTGTCTCACAGTTCACACCATGTACAGTTTGCATCAAAAGTGTTCCATATCTTCCTGTATTTTCAAAGAGAGCGGTAATAGTGCTCAGGAAAGGATTTCTTCTTTAACGAGCCAGGGAAATTCTTTAATGGGGGAGGAAATCCTCCCCCCTCCTTCATTCCCCCGTTAATTCAGCCCTTGGTTGATTACATATTAGATAGAGAAAGTATGTAAGTGGAATACATCAGATTTATCTATTACTCTCAGTAGAATAGGTATTTTGCCTTAAATCCGGACCCTATTGATCTTTTTATTTAAAGTTTTGGAAGAAGTGTTATCGCCTATCTGGTTAACCAATTCCAGGATATATTTGGTAGCGTAGTGATAAAACGTTTCTGAATGAGTTGTGATTACGAAAGTGCAACTTCCAAAGAGGCAGTATAAGCCAAAGTCTACTATTGCATGCGGATGGCAAGGTTGAATGTAACACAAGCCGGTTCTAAATAAGGCAAAGCGAGAAAAAGAAGCTGCCATATAGGTAGCATGCGACAGTCCTTTGATAATGCCGACCTCGGTGAGATGCGGTTCGCCAACTTTTATTTACTTTTTTTTTTATTTATTTTGGTTAAAATGTTTGGTCTAGTGTGAAAATGATATAAATTTATGTATTTTCACATTTCTGCTAACGTCACAACTGACTTTATAGAGCAGCTTTTATATATATACATTACAAACTTTGGTTTTATAGTCTGTCGTTCGTTCTCTCTGTCTTGCCCTTTCTCCCACAACTTTTAATTGTATATAAATATGTTTTCTGAGGCTGACCCCGTAGCTCAGTTGGTAGAGCTCCTGCCTGCTGAATGAGGGTTCGAATCCCGCCCGGCTGGTGTCTAGCCCAGATTATTCCGTATCCTCCCCGAGTTTAGGTGTGTGTATGTGTGTTTTCTAATGAACAAAGTTAAAGAAATATAGAAATCGACGACTACAAAAAGGTACATGATACCATTGTCAATAGGCAATACGTTCAAAGCGAAATGCCGCCAACCAATAGGACCATGCAATTAAAGGCAGAGTATAAATGGAACTAAAAAAAGAAATCTGTTCCGTTCTCAGAACTTTCTCTGGCTGTTTCATATACAAACAATTCTTACAAAAGATTATTCTTTTGTGTGCACCCTACTAATTGCGATAAACATCAGAATTGGTCTTGCTGCTTGCTTCTTTGTAAGTAGAAGGGAAATAAGGCAATATATTAGGTTAAAGCGATAGTAAAATATTTTAAAAGCTGGTATGTTAAACAATTGAGGTTCAGTTCGCTTTGGATGGTCCCGTTTGAGTTTAATACTAAAAACAGTAAGGAATGTCCCAAAAACATTCAACTCTACAAGAAAAATGTATATGACATATGAGTTTTAACGAGATCTACATTTCTTGTGTATCAAGATTTTGTCTATCTCTTACAGGTTTATCTTTGTGCAACATTCTTCAAAACTAGTCCAGAATAAAGAACTCTTCAGAGGATATTCCCAAAAAATTCAAAATATATATTTTATTTGTGATGTAAACATCTTTAATATACGGTATTTTAATAAAAATCGTCAAAGCCATTTTTGAGAAACATTTTCAAAATTTTTTCCATGTAAAGTGTAGTTTGTGGTGGGGGATTTTTTTTTTTTAAATTTGTGTGTCGCATCCTTCTGAAGATTCTAAACATAAATAGCAAGCTTGGTTTTTAACGATCTTTTAGCCTTTGAGCTAAACGCGCGCGCGGACCTTTTTCTAGAAATGCTCTTTCGAACTCGGGGGACCTCAATACATATATTTTGGGTGGAATAAGGGTTCTCTAGCTACTATGTACAATGTATTTACATACGTGCTAGAAAATAAAAAATCTGCCTAAATAATCTACCAAAATCTCTTGACGTTAAAGAGCATAGAATATTTTAAGTAATATTAAATATGTTAAAGCACAAATTCAATCGCATGACCCTTAAATTGTAAAACGAACATGCAGAAATGTGTCACTGAATATATATGTACTTCAATAGAGCTGTTGCTGTGGCTTCATAAACTTTCTCCTGGTTTAAACTTTACCTCAGAAAATGCAAAATGCAAGAATTTATTAAACCAAAGCAGTTATTATAACGGACCCGGATGTTACTTAGGAAATCTGGCTTTCTTATCGGTAGCTTGTATTCCTGTGTCATTTACGTCTGTGAGTGTTTACAGGCCACGCATAGTTTTCTCTCTAATATGTGGACATCGTGTCCATAGTGAAAGTGATAAAGCAGATGTTGACTTAACAAAAAGCCAACTCATAATGTCGGTCAGCAACCTTGTTCCCTGCGTTTATGAAAAACAGAAGTTGGCTGCACTCTCCAGAATTTCATTTGTTGCCTGCTTCTCTCGCACAGCAATCTTCCTATCCCTCATAGCAGTTTACGCGTTTTTAGAAGCGTTCGCTACTGTGCATCCTAAGAGTTACGGAAAATTATTTTGGTAGAAAATATTGTTTGTGTTAAGGGATACTGGGAGTGAAATTGTGACTACAGTCTGTCTCAGAAAAATTGCTGTTTTTTATTTAGCAAAAGTTGAAATCTTTGGGCATCCCCCTTGCTTTCATCTCTACAACCATTTAAAGATCGTATAATACACCTGTTTCCTAACACTAATTAATTAAACAGCGATTTTCTCAAGACTACATTTTCACACTTTACGTCTCACTTTATGTATAAATACAACTAACATTTCACAGATTGTGAAATGTTGTAATATTACGAGTGACAAAATTATTACCCCGAGAAAACCTTATCCGGATAACTCACTCTAACAAAGATTCGAACTCGTGCCCTCTTGAATGTGAGATAGACACGCTATCCACACACACTACCGAGGCTGGTTTAGTTTTATTATTGTGCCCGATTTATTTTTGGAAAATTTACATTAAATTCTCCTTCCGAACTGAACAAGTTGAGATTCAGGGAGTCTGACTGCGGTGTCATAAAACATACAAAGACATCTTGCTCATTATTAAGCTGCTGTTAAATATTTCAACCTAATTTTTCCCCTCCAGCGGGGATTCGAACCCGGCAGCCTAGAGGCAGCTTTTGTTTCCGTGCCTTTCCAGTCATTTATTACTACTTATTTGGTATCTTCCCTTTACCCCGTCGACTCCTGCTGCCATTTAAAGAGCCGATAACTTTTAATATATGAGGTTGTGGGAGATACAACAGGCCATTGAACCTGCTTATGGAAAACTTCATAAAAGTTTATTTTTTATCTTTGTTGTTTGTTATGTTGTGATAGCGGGATATTGTTTAGCCTAAAGGCGCAGAGGGAAAGGCGCTTAATTCATGGTATGGATGGATGTCTACCAGATAATCGCCAACTTCGTTCCAGTTCAGCAATGCTGATAGCAGTCAGTAGGCCGCCGTCTCAGAGGCGCTCGTTAGCTTTATTGTTGCCAAACTTAGAATTTCCTCGTCACACTCACACTCAAAATGTAGTAAAAGAAAATTCGCTCGCTTGATTTACAATTGTTTTCAATGCATCATGTGAAACAGCTACAGGATGTACAGAGTTTCGTTATTAGTGAACTTTTACAGAATATTCCTTTGAAACATTCTTAATGTTTGAGGGAAACCCTTCAGAAAGATCAAGACATTGATCTTCGTTCATGTTTCGTATCGATTCTGAGGCCTTAAGTTTGTTAGGGGAAAATCATACCCCAAACGAAGGCTTTAAATTCTTCTTAGGTATATAGTGTATATGTGGATTGGCAATTTCCAAGACAATTTTATTGGTTTAAAATTTTTGAATACTTTTTGGAAATGTGAAAAGTCAACTTCGCTTAAATTTCTTGGTCATATCGCGACGTTTCTCTTCACAACACTCCCCGATCTGTATGCGGTAGACAGTAGCCTTCATGGTCTTTTTCCCCTACCCATACCAATTTCGTTTCCCGCCAAGAAGATAGTGCTAGGGTGTCATTCAGTCTGGCTACTGTTTCACCATCTATAGCCAAATGGGTCCATCTGTACTCAGAGGGTTGCAGCCAGTCTTCAAGGTCTCATGCTTTAAACACCATCCTTGATAAAAAGATGTCGCTGGAGTGCCGTCTTGTATAGCTGCTGTCTACTTTCACTGTGTATAGATGGCAGCATAATCCAAATTATCATCTATTGTTTTAACTGAAAATGGAACTTCGGGTCGTGATATTAAATAGCAAATTCGGTATTTACCACGGCGACTGAGGAAACGGCGAAAAAATACCTCGTGGATTTGAATCTATTTAAGATGTACCTAATTACAAGAAACTAAGTAATAAAACCAGGTCTGCTTATATTAATCTTGATTGACATGAAGTAAATAGAAGAATATAGGATGTCATATGACTGTAACACATCATTTTTTTTTTTTTTCCAAAATAAGTTGTAATAGTTACGAGACAACTACATTACAATGAACTCGCATTCTTTAGTTGTTTTTTTTTTTTTATTACAAATATACGTATTATGTGCCTAGTTTCTCAGCACATTCCTGCCATGGTGAAACTTATAGAACTGCATCTGACTCAAAGCAAGAACTGCCCAGAAATTCTTCATGGGACCAACAGATGAAAATCAAAAGCCGAATGGTTTGGACTACATATTATAAAGTGGTTGCTGGAGCACTTCCCAACCAAAATAAATGTCTGGCTGCCTCGCCTGGAACGTGGTGAATCGGCAAGAATCCTACTGCCTTCTTCGAGGAATGAGCACCATCTAGAGATGTTGCCTCGGTCTAGACAGTCTTCCCCATGTATGGCACACATTTCCCTGCGAATGCCAACTGGATTATGTACTTTTACCCACAAGAAAGGCACACCACCTCGCAGTTCTTCACAAGTTGAGGACAACAATGTGTGCGCCGTTTTATTTGTTTCATTTGTATAACCCCCTTCAACGTGTATGGTGATATCGGGGCTTTGACTTAACTGTGTTTTACTCGCTGAACTGTAGGGTTTCTTAACTCTGATTTTATATTAAACACACATACGCACACTGCCACATACTTCCAAACTTTGCAGGGGATAGGAATGATTATGGTTAAAGAAACATTCCTCACTAGCCGGGAATCGAATGCGGAACCTCTAGATGAGAAGTCGGCCTAGGAGGTCGAGTGGTCAGCGTTCTGTCTCGCGCCATTTTTACTATAGTTCAGAGAACTCCCACAAGAGCTACCTGATTGAAAAATGTTCATATCTAGCCCAAGCTTCAAACTATAACAATGCGAACTATGAATGCCATGGTCACAATAACAATACAAGAAAAAATAATGTGCGCTACTTGCGGTTCCACCGTCGTATTAACAATTTAAAGTAATTCTACCAATTAACAGTTGAAATTACATCAAATTAGATCAATCAATTCAACTTCAGAGATTGTTTTTGTGCTTGTTTTTTTCATATTAAGTTTGATTCTTTCACTTGTTCTTTAACGCATTCAAAGATACCCAATAATGGAGGCGAGGTGTTAAAATAAGTAAATAAAAACAGAAAAACAATATTTTGATACCTACTTGAGGGAGTGAACCTACAACTATACCGGTATGGTCAACTCTCACACACTATGACTTAGACCACGCGGCCATTCGGATATGTGATAACTACACTATTGTCTGATCTTATAATGCTGTTTAATAATGACGTTGAATTATTTTTACAAAACAATTGTAAAATGAAATTGTCTGCAATCCACCGAAACCCAACCATGCCATCACGCCGATTGCTTTAGTTGGGTCCTCCCCATCCTTTTCCACAGTTTCTATCTGGCCTTAGACCGTATGACCATAAATCCAGACTCAAGGTTTGTATTATTTCAAGGAGTTATCCGATGCTTTCCGTTGATAAACTGGGTTATTTAACATTCATGCACAGGGCGTCATATCGCGTCCATATCACTGAAGGATTATTTCCTGAAAAAAATGTAACTCCCTGCTTTGAAAAGTATCTTTTAAGGAAAGCCAAGGAAGAAAACAGTATTTTGATTGCCTCTGTAGTCAAGAGGTCAGCGTTGGAATGGGGAACATTTTCAATAATTAATTCTTTTCGCAGACTCTGAAAGTATGAACGTGGGAGTGAATGTGGGTGTGTTCACTGATCAGTAAAAATCAACAGCTAAAAGGAAATAGAAACTAACTCGTTCGCTGCAGGTTCTTTTTAACGGCACAATTCCTAATATTTTAAGTACACAGTCTTTAACGTCCGTCTTTTATATACATGCACTACAGGGGTTAGACGGTGGTACTACATGAAATGAAATTATTTTTGGAAAAGTAATTTTAGGAAGAAATCATTCTAGTGTAAGTTTAGGGTCATCCCCGACATTAGTTAACAATGAGGAAAGCTTGGGAGTAACCTCGGAGAGAACAGCCTCGACGAGATTTGAACCGCGGATCTCCCGAATGCGAGTTTCACACGTTACTGCAAAACCAAATCGTATAGTATCCCTAATATGGCCGCAGAAGTTAAAAGGAGCTATCCCAAAGGGGTAAGCCAGCTTTTAATGTATTCGAATGTTTTGAAACTTATAATAAACGTTTTATAAGGTAATAAGACAAGCAAAAAGAACGGAAACAACACGGAATTCCACAAGACATTTATACAACATTAAATAACTTGCAGTTACGTCGCAAACTATCTGCGTACCTGAAGGAAAGTTGCATATGGCATTCAATATATAGAGGAGAAGCGGCGAATATGGAACAGTCGGGCAATATGGAACACCGTATTTCCCGCCAAATCTGTTACGCTATTTGACGGTAAGAAGCACGATACGGTAGCTTTAGATCAGGCCTTTGTTTTAGCCTCGTTGTTGGTAGCGTGCTTGAAAAGAAATGCCGCATAAATTTGTCTTCCTATACTGAAGCCTTTGGAAACATTTTACAGGTAAGACTGACATATTTTTTAACGTCCATTTGTGACTCTATTACAATGTTCAATATAATGTATCTGAGGCTCGACATGTTAGGCTACACTTTCCATCATTGTAATCATCTGCATAAATATACTGATACGGTTAAAATGAATGTGAATTGCAAGATGGCGAGGCGGGTAATATGGAACAGTTCAAGGTGGGTAATACGGAACGGTGTTCCATATTTTAAAAAAAAAAAAAAAAAATGTTGTTTCAGAAAGTGATTTAAAGGGAAAAAAGGTCGCAAACGCTATTGTTTCCAATGCATTTTGTTCTTAGTGTATTCATGAGAGCTGATAATAAATTAATACTACAAATTAGTGTTCCACACGTTAGCAAATTCAAGAAAAGGAATGACTCTTAATATGATTGTGGAAATCGGTGCTCATGCCTCCACATCTGAAGAACCTTGTGATGACCTATTTGCAGTTTCTGATGATGCCGGAGGAGAAGAATGGATACAGTGCTCAGTATGCGAATCTTGGTCCCACAGTGTTTGTTCCGATGTAGAACAGTTAGACTTTGTGATTAGTGTAAATTATTTAAACGTAATGCTATCATATTGGATCTATTTTGAATAATTGAAGTGAATATTGCACAAGTTTTGTTTTATTCATAATCTGTTTTGACTACTTTTTTATTGGTATCATTCAGTATTACGGGAAGTGTTCCATATTACCCCCAGGGCTGATAATGCTGGAGAAACGCAGCGTCTTCAAAATATGGGTTTCCTTCCTTTTTGGTAAATATTAGCAACTTATGACCAATACTGTATGCTTTCTATACCTTATTCTTTGTGTTAAGCTACCTTTATAAACATTATATAACCTTTATTGCAATAAAACTGTATTTTTCAAAATAGTGTTCCATATTCACCGCCTCTCCTCTATGAAGTCTACCTTAATCAACTCTATTCATATACTGTTATTACAGAATTGTAAAAGAATTGCAAATTTGTCTTCTAAAACATTACTACAAGTACGTGTTTATATGTTTAATTGCGCAACATTACACTAAATGTAACTTGTTTTGTAAAGTACTGTTACTTATAAATGTAAATGTTTTACCGTATACTTTTTAAATTTTTCAATATGTTTGTAAAGTGTATTGGTGAGTTATGCCCTCGAAGTTAAACGAACTTAAATTAAAAAAGGACAAGTAACATGCATTACAAAAGTGATGTGTTGCATTCAAATGCGTTTCTCTACTCTTCTACAATCTATTATTAAAGCTTATGTTTCTATCTACTTGTTGATAAAGGTAAACGTTGGCTGCAAGTATATGTAGGATAGAGTAGTTAGTCATAATTACTTTTTTACTTTCTCTAAACGTACTATGTTCATAGTCTGTTGGCAACATACCTCAAAAGCGAGGTCGGTTAACTACCAAACTTGGTATTTAAGTTCAGATTCTTTCAAGGATACAACACGAAGATTTTCAAGAACTACCTTTTATATGGAACATTTTTCGAAATGTTGGTTTTCTCACAAATGCCTATAACGATTTTTATTAAAATGTCATAGGTTTAACATATTTCATGACAAACGAAATGTATGCTTTTAAAGGATTTCCCTATCGCTTTAGCCTAGAGTATTCTCTTATTTCATTCTGCTAACAAGGAAGCAAGTAATAAGACTAATTCTGGTAATGTTTATCTTGATTAGCATGACGTAGATATAAGAATAATGTTTTTTAAGAAAAGTTTGTTTGTGGAGCAGCTAGAGAAAGTCATTTGAATGGAACACATCAGATTTGTAACAGTTATTTTGTTGTGGGAAAATCCATGTCCTTTGCATGAACGCAATAAAAATAACTACTCTTCACTGCAGGCAAGTATTTAAATATCTAAATCAATAATGAAGAACATCTCCGATTTGGTTAACGCCACAAAAAGTTTTGACAAATTACGTGCTTTTAAGGAGACCTTAAGTTTAGTAAAAGTTTGTACCTCTCTTATCGTTTTATCATTTACACAAGTCATTCAGAGAATGGCTAGACTTGGTAGGCTATTACCAGAAAATTGAAGATACGTTAAAATTTGCCTATAAATCTCCTAAATATGTGGTCGTTTTATGAAAATTGTTATTGTCATTTAGGAGATAATTGAAAATAACGAAACGTTTTTCGTGCAAAGGGTAGTTAGGGTTGGGGAGTGTTTTTAAACATGTTGGTTTCGAATACTTACTGTGGGTAAGTAGTAAAAGAACAAATATGATGTTACATTCACATAACTTTATACTCTTTACTTTTGAGGGGGTTTCCCATTTGTCAGCGGCTATCTGTTCCCATTATCATTCTTCACGGTTTTGCTATGATCCTTTCTGTAAGTTACGTCAGCTGCATAATTTGGACCACACTGGATTTCCAAGACGTTCTCGGCCGTCCGCGCTTCCTTCTTCGAGAATGCGACCATTCAAGGAATGCCTTAGGCTCATTTATTCTAATAACATGCCCATGAAATTTTACGGTTCGGCTTTCAGTGCTGTCCATAATCTTTCATTTACATTTCTCTAGCCTACTATAGCTTGTTTTTCCATCTGATTATATTCGAACTAAACCTTCAATTCCTTTTTTACTTTCTCTACACGTACTATGTACATATGTACAGAGAAGGTATTGCAATTCATCCAAAAATTCGATGTCGAGATTTCGCTGGAATAAATGTTTTAGGATCCCCTGTAAAAAAGGAATTTTTAGAAAAAGGTCTATGTATGTGTATGTGAACAGTATAATTCGAAAACGAAAAGTTTATTAAATACCACATTTGATCATAAAGTTCAGCGTCTTCCAAAGATGCAACACGGATCATTTTAAAGAAAATCCTCCCACCACAAGCTACCCTTTATATGGAAAAATGTTCGAAAATGTTGATTTTCCCAACGGTTTTTATTAAAGTACCATATATTAAAGATATTTAAATGACAAAATGTATATTTTGAATTTCGTGAAAATAGTCTGTGATATTCTGTTCATTCTGAATGACTTTTACATAACTGGGAAACCGTAGAAACTGGGAAACAGAGAGAGAGAGAGAGAGAGAGAGAGAGAGAGAGAGAGAGAGAGAGAGACAGACAGACAGACAGACAGACAAAAACCTACACACCACAATTTACGTCTCATTAAAGCACACAATTTGTCAAATGCGTTTCCTTTGTGGAGCAAACCGTTTCCGATGTATTGCTTGTTATATGTTTATATCTTACAGTACTTAATACTTTTTTCGAATGGGAAGTCGTTATTCATATTTTTATCCTGGTTAACAAAGAGAACGGAATTCCAACACCATCATCTAGCGACCGACTTCTAAAAGAGTTGACTATCGTTTTAGTTTTCCTTGTACAAGGAAATAATGTCGTAATAAGGCCATTTCTGCTAAGCGTGAAATAGAAGAATCAAGCTTTTCTAAGAGTTGTTTGTTGCAGCATAGTTAGAGAAAGTTATATGCATGTAACACCAGATTTTTTTTTATTCCACTCTAACACCACGAACATTTAAACACATGTAAAATAAATAAAAATTATTCGAAATTAACTACATTTTCGTACAGTGATTTTTCCCATCTTATATTTTACGAGTTATATAAAATTATTCACAAGTCATTCAGAATGAGCTGGACTTCACGTTTGTTCACAAAATTTCTTTGGAAATATGCTTATTTTAATTAAAACTGCCTACTTAATTGGAGAAGAAAAAAATCAAATTAACAAGGAAAATTTGGGATGGATATATTCTTGAAAATCTTAATGTATATCTTTAAAGACATTGAACTTGAATACAAGATTTGGTATGTGTCCGAAAGACAAACATTGATAGAAAGAACATAACTGAGCAAACTGTAAGGGATGCAGTTTGGAAATATAACTGGAATAGGATGTGGGATACTAGAATGGAGGTCACTGCAACATCATAATGGATCGATAATGACCAGACCTCCAGGAGGGAGAGATGAGATATAAAAACCGGAAGTTCCAGGCTTGCATTGAGACTCGCTGAGACGCGCAGAAGTCCCTAACATTTCCAGTTTGAACACTCACGAACCTTTACAGACCAATTCTAAGAGGGCAACGCAGCTACTGCAGCAAGCGACACAGCTCATTCTGGCGTTCATGAGGAGAAATCTTTCCATTGGTTGCGCTATCTGCGCGGCCCTACCGTCGCAGCAGGATCTGAAAGTACACCTGAAGATTAAAGGGAATTGAGGGAAGGGGAAATTGGGGTAGATAACACCATCCCGACATTCGCCTTGGTGAATTGTAATTAATATATGGTTTAGTTTATAGTGTAGTATGGGACGCAGCTAGAGACCAGTTGCAAAATTGCTGGCTTTCCAGTAATACTTTTTTCTCTAGAAAGCATGTACAATGTGCATAGTAGGTACAGAAGGTATTGTATTCCACCCAAAATTCGATACTGAGATTTCATCGGAAATACATATTTTGAGGTCCCTAAACCCCCTTCCTTAGAAAATAGGTTAGTGTGTGTATCTGGACAGCATAGCACAAAAATGAAAAGCCTGTAAATTCCAAACATACGACACGAGGATTTCCAGAAAAATCCCCCACTCCATGGAACATTTTCCAAATTTTTTCAAATCTCTAAAAAATACCTAACGATTTTCATTAAATTGCGTATATTACAGAGTTTACATTGCAAATAAAATGTATATCTTCATTTCTTACGAATAGCCCCTGAACTCCCTTCAATTCTGAATGACTTTTGTATAACAGGTAAACCGTAAGAGATATTTAAAAACTTGACACACAAAAATCAAATTTCGTTAAAATATGGTTTGGCATATAGGTACATATTTGCTGTAGAGCTAACCATTTCCGAGATATTCCCTGTTATAGGTTTCAATTTTCAAGTACTCAAAACTTTTCTCAAACGGAAAGCTCTCATCCGTTTCATTTCTCTTTTGTTTTATTCCTGGTCACGGAAAGAGAATCTAATTTCAATCCATAGCTTTTAAACGATTTCACTATCGCTTTAGCCTAGTATATTCCCTTATTTACTTTCTACTTATAAGAAACTTAAGTCATAGGACCAATTGTCATAATATTTATATTGATTAGCAACTGCAAATAAAAGAATAGTCTTTTGTAAGAAAATTTATTTTCAGAAAACGGATAAAGTCGTGCGAATGGAACCATCACATTTTTCAGACTAGTTTATTTAATTGTTACACCTTAGAATTGTTATATTCTAAATCTTTACATGCTTATTTTAATTTCAATTTTTATTATAGTTTAGTTAACTGTCTTGGGGAGGGGTAAATATAAAGTTTGAATATATGCCCCAATATAGTTATCTAAATATTGGGGTAGCATATTCGCATTTTATATATTTGTCTATTTGCCTTGGCGACTAGAGAAAACCACAAAGAAGTTGGAGGAGGCGGTCGCCAAATATAACTCGGGACCTCCCAAATGCGAGCATACCGCGGAGACATCTGAATGTCAATAACAAATTAATCACATCACTAAATTCTCTATAATCTTGTTAGAACCAACTGCGCAGTGTTTCTCTGTTCATCTAATCAGTGTTCCACGTTAATACATTTTTAAGCACGGCGTTATTTCCGGTTGCGTGCAAATGCTTGGGGTAACGATTCTGTTATAATACTATTTTACTAAACTAAAGCGCGCGAGTGGATTTTATTTAGCCTGCCTACAAGCTTCGAAAATCAGACATTTTTAAAAATTAAGTATATTAAATAAAAATGTATATCTACTATGTCTGATATATATCTTCCGAATATGACTTAAGATTTAACTTCGAGTGCACTGGTACGTTGTTTACAAGCGAGCGAAGAGGGGAGAGGCTGTGTGTTACGGCGTCTGTGCTATAGGTTTAGATGGGCACATAAATAAGTATTAATTTGTAGTAAACATACTATTAAAGTATAAATAACATGAAATAATAATATTCAATTTCATGTGTGATTTGCATTGAGAACTATTGCAGTGTATTACAATATTTTCTCAGTATATAATAAGCAAAACATCTTACGTTGGTCTTCGTAGCATCAGAGCTAGTACTGATCACTTGCTTAGAGTGAATGACCGCCAGTACTTACGGAGGGGGAGGTCCCAGTGAAATCCTGTGTGTACCTAACGATTTTCCAGTCAAGGTGCAACCAAACCGTAACCGTGTCCGCAACCTGATTAACATTTGGAGAGCGTTTTGATGATAATTAGAATTACAAATTTCTGCAATTATAGTACAGAAAAGCCCTTTTCATTCCTGTTAAGACATACAGTGGGGCTAGCTTTTTAAAAATTTAAAGCTACATGCCTACTTGAAATTTGGCACACTTAATATGAGTAAATAAAGAAATGACTGCAAAAATTCAAAACTCTAGCTCAAGTTCCTTCACGTCATATCGGCGTATAATAGGACCACATTCACAGTGAAATCTTGATAAGGAATTTATAGTTCGCGGGTTCGCCACTGTGTGCACGAGGATCAACTAATCGTCAATTGGTCGAAATCAGACTTGCGGACATGAAACAAGGCGATCTTTCAACGTATGGGATAATCATCGCACAGGATCAGTGGCTGCAATTCCTTTCCGAAGGAAGCCGCGCTAAGAAGTTTTACGTCCGAAAAAAATTCATCACCCTCCGTTAAGTTTTAACCTGTAATCTCGGGTATTTTCTTCCAAGCGTAAGCATTTATTAATAACTTTATTAAGACTGGAATTTATTGTTGTACACCATGGAGGGTGACAGTTAAGTATTTGTAAAATGTCCAAAACTACCTTGCGTAATCCCAATTGTCAGAGAAGTATAATGACATTTTCTGATTATTTAGTACACTGAAAATAAATGCAAAGATATTAGTTGATATTATTTGTAGAGAAATAGTTTTATTTTTATGAAGTTGTTGGTATCAAAAAACTTTTTTTTTTGTATACATTAATTTTTTTAGATATTCAATAAAGCAGTCACTAAAAGCATCATTGAATCCGTAGATAGAACTCTTATATTATGTATGAAAGTTTGCATACAAATCAGATCAAAACTGAAACCAGGAATACATTTCATGCTCAAAAATGCAAAAGTGGAAGGAGAAGCAGGGTTGAAATATAGCGCATGGGCGATATAAATACGTTGCTGGGGTTTTAAAAATGGCAAATCATCAAAAATGTTCAGCGAACATTATTATTAATTTTTATTATTATATTTATGATTATATTTTAAGTTAATAATATATCTCCATTTATTTAACCCTATTTTACAAAATGAATGCTTACGATAACATGCATATAAATAATATAATAGACAATATATCCAATAACATATACAGTACGATAACATACAAAAAATAACTATCATAATATTTTATTCAACAATATAACATACTATAAAGCGAACATAATAATAAACTTTTAAGTTTAGAAAAAAAAACACATTAAAATAACATTAATATTTTTTTCAAACTCTTTTAAATGCACTTAGATTTTAACATATGTTGCAGCGTAGGCTTATAATTCTTATTACAGTTGTTTAAATGTGCATTTAAATAACATCTACTTTTTTGAAAAACCGGACAGTCAAACAAAATGTGTTCCACAGATGAAACGCGCTCTTGACACACACAGTGAAAGCCATTTCTAACATTTGTTTTAAATCTTTCAAAATAATCTCCAAATTTACCATGTCCAGAAAGAAACTATGTGAAAATATGGTTGGTTACAAACTCTCTACATTCAAGTGTATCTTGAATAGTATTAAAGAACTACTGCCTAGTCAATGCACCAGTGCTGCTGGTAATCCGTTCTTCATTCCATTTTTCTATCATTTGAATGTTACATAATCTTTTAATATGGCAGATGAAATACTATATTTGTATTCTGTAGCTTCTGAGTTTACGATAGCAGCCTCCTTTGCAAGTTCATCAGCCCTTTCATTTCCAATTGTACCATCATGTCCTAGAACCCATCCGATATAAATGTGTAAATTACTTTCCATAATTAATTTTCTAATACACACAGCCAGTGTATTAAGAGGACATTTATTATGAATACTATTATTATGGAGCAGTTATGTGATCTAATTAAAAACTGGAAAATTTTGCCATTCAATTAAAATCTCGCTTAACATTATATTGAATTACAGTGTTGCAGGTTGTGAATAAAATGCTAGTGATTTGTTAAGCATTTAATTACATCAGTTATTAATGCAACATTTGATTTGTGTGTCTCGTGCCTGTAAGTTTATTATTCCTATCTTAAATTTGTGTGGCTTCGCCCGCGATTCATTTTCTGATTGCATATGTGTGTCTGGTTATGAAACGTTTGGCAACCCCTGTTTTAGTCCATTGGATAATTCTTGCTAATCCAATTGTATTACGAGCCCCTTCTCATAGGTAAGTCAATGGAAAACGCAGCTGTTGAGCGGCTTCTTCAAAACTAGAACATAAACGGCTGTTTGAAAAAAGTCTTGGCAATTCTAGGTTATGTGCAGTCAGGTCGTAATTTGCAAGGTAGCGGAGAAATATGTTTTGGAATTTTAACACTGCATGTACAGGATGTAACAGAAATTTATACAACTACTTTAGGGGCAGTTCCTCTCGTTCGATTTTATTTGAATATAACAACAACTCTTCCTGCTTGTATGATAGCATACGCTATGAAATAAATATTGCGCATTTCATTTAGAGGATGCAGAAAACCAAGGCGATTGTCAACTTATTCTAAGTTGGTCGGAAGTGGTATTTCTTTTCGTGACCGCGGGAACAACAACACTTCAAAAAATGACGAATTAAAATTCAAACCAATAAAAACGGAAATGGTTTTTGTGCAGTAAGTTGGAGTAAAACAAAAGTGTACAGAATCCCTTCCTAATGAAGAGCACTTCATAGGCTATTCTCAGAAAATTCAAGATGTCCATCTTGTCATATAAATGTCTTAACCTTTATTTTAATCAAATTGCTATAACAATTTTTGAGAAAATGAAAAATAACCCAACCGTGCAGAGTACTTTGGGGTAAAAGATTTTCTTGAAAATCTTCCTGAAAATATATTTGCCATCAGGTAGAAACTTGTTACAGTTGACACACTTTTTAAACCAAACTCAAATTATTTTATTTGTTTAAACTGGTATAGAGCTATAAGACATTCCGACAATCTTTATAAAATTAAATACACCTAAAACTTGTATTTAAGTAATAATCCATAGTAAATAAAAGTGATTGTAATCTATTATTCGATTGGCTCGTAAATTAAAGATATAATAATTTACCAAAATCATTATACGTAATAGGTATAATATAAAGCAGGTCATGACAAAAGCGTAAACTTTGACATCATATCTTTGGAAGATAATGAACGTAAATATCAAGTTTGGCATTATTCTATTTTGAAAGATAAAAAAAAGAAGGAAAAAAAAAAAAAAAAAAAAAAAACATTGTATTAGCAAGTTTGAACCACAAAACTCCCAGCTATGACACTGCATTTTAAAGTCTGGCTTCTTTCCAACTTTTTCGGAAATAAACAAATATTCACTTTTTGTTTTGAGTAGTGTACGCGCGCGCGCACACACACACACGCTGCGAGGGAGAGTGAGAGAGTTTTACGATAAATTATTTTTGTTTATAATATTGATATTGTTAGTATTGTACTTTAAATCTTTATTTTTAAGGAAGTTTGATTTTAACATAATTTTTAATTTTTGGTGAGTTGAAGCTATTGATGATCTTTAATTTCCGTACTTAAAATTCTTTTCTAAAAACTACTTTTAATACAGGAGACTTCAAAAAAATGTTGGGTGGAATACAGTGCTCTGTACCTACTAGATAAATGGTAGAGAAGGTAAAATAAAAATGAAAAATCGGCCGGCTTTAAGTATCATAGCTACGCCCCATGTATCTAAACATAGCTGATTTATGTCGGTGTATGTTCTGTCATGCCCTGGAGTAACGTAAGGAATTTTCTATTCCAACAACCAGTCACGAAATTCGTGAGTTTCATTTTGCGCAGAAAACATAGGCCAAAAGTCCAGCTACACACTCCCCACTCAGTCGCGTCAGCTGTGTAAATAACTGTAACTGCGAGAAACAGACCAAAGTTCGTAAGCCTAATGCAGAAACGGACTGTGCAATTACCTCTACAAGGAAAGGTAATTTGGTCTTCTAATTGGCAGAGACATTTCTCTGCGTACTTATATTTAATTACAAAATGCTGGAATCCTCTAACAGGTGAATGATGCATGTTTTTTGTATATGGTGCTGGTTATATACAAATACTACCTTAACAATTATATCATGAAACAGAAGTAGGTACATTAGAAAAAATCTGATATGTTCCATTCACATGACTTTCTCTACATCTCTGTAACAAATTATTGTTAAAAAGCTTATTATTCTATCTACTTATTGCTAACCGAGATAAATATTAGCAGAAATAGTCTTGTAAGTAGAACGGAAATAAGGGGATATACTGATAATCAAATGTTTTAAAAGCTGAAATCCATTTCTTTGCATTGCCAGGAGTTGATAAATTCCTGTATGTGAAAAGCTTCGAGTATTTTAAAACTGAAACCAATTATAAGGAATATCTTAAAAAAAAAAAAAAAAAAAAAAAAAAAAAAAAAAAAAAAAAAAAATTACCAATTCTACGGGGAAAAAATGTATGACATAAATTGTGTGTTTCAACGAGATGTTGTGTAGAAAGTTTTTGTCTATCTCTTACGGTTTACTAGTTAGCCAAAATCCAGCAAAATTCATCCAGAATGAAGAGGTTTTCTAAGGCTATTCCTAGTAAATTGAAGATATCTTTATCGTGTAAATATCTTTAATATACGGTATTTTAATGAAAATCGTTAGAGCCATTTTTGAGTAAATCATAATTTTCGAAATTATGTGAAAAGTAGTTTGACGTGATGGGATTTTCCTCAAAATCTTCGTGTCGTATCCTTGGAAGATACTAAATTATATACCATGATTGGTATTTTACCGACTTTTCGTTTTTGAGTTATCGTGTTCGCAGACACTCACACGCGGACCTGTTTCTAAAAATGCTTTTTTTTTTTTTATTCAGGGGACCCTAAAACGTGAAATCTCTGTATCGAATATTTGAGTAGAGTACAATACCTTCTCTATACACTATATACATAATACGTGTAAAGAAATTAAAAATGACATTAATTTGTAAAATATTTGCCACAGCAGTGTTCCGAAATATCTACAGTATTATTACTACCCATCAAATTAAGAAGTTGTGCCTCGTGTTAAATCTTGTAAACCTTTAGTTAAAATGACTTCATTTTTGGATGTTACTTCAAGCAGATCCATTTCTGAGAATATTTTATTGAATTCCGTGGCCTCAGAACAATGAATTTTCTCCCGCTTTAGATAGGGTTTTTCTGTATTAGAAAACCAAAAAGCGTGTGCCCTATGACCGCAATACAAGGACGTAAAATAGCCCTATTCCATTTGCTTTAAATATTGCTAATTTTAAAAGTGTATGTGTTCATTTGTATATCAAAATAACCATGGTCAAGCCAAAATAAGTGGAAGCTTTGAGAGCGTGTTGGGACCAAAAGGTATAAGGGATATTTGGAGATAATTTAAGATCATTGAATAGTCCAAGATGCGTAAGATATTAACATTTTCAGTGGTCTTTTAATTGAGCGTGTTAACGTCATATTCACTGTTTCTGGTTGGTATGCCTGCAAGAGGCAGTATTTTTAATTTGAAACAAAGAATTTAATACTGAAAGGAGTGAATGATGTTTCAATTTGAAGAAAGTGTGAAATTAATATAACATTGAATTGCAATGTGGCTTGTCAGGGTTTTTGACCTTATTAAGAATAAGCAAGAATTTTTTTAACAATGCAATGAAAAGTAGCAAGTATAAAGTATAGGCATTTCTTAGACCGTTTAGCACATAATACAAACAGTTTAATAAACGTAAATATACCGTGTTATGTACATAGTGTATAGAGAAGGTATTGTAATGCACCCAAATTTTGATACCGAGATTTCACAGAAAATATATGTTTTTCCCAAAAAAGCATTTTTAGAAAAAGGTCCATGTGTAGCTCAAAAACGAAAAGACCATTAAATACCAAACTTGGTATTTTAAGTTTGGTATCTTCCAAGAATGCGACACGGAGATTTCAAGAAAATGCCCGCACCCCAAACTACCCGTTACAAAGAACGTTTTTCGAATATTTTGATTTTCTCAAAAATAGCTCTAACGATTTTGATTAAAATACTTTACGCTTAAGATATTTTATGACAAACGAAATGTATATCTTGAATTTTCTGGGAGTAGCCTCTGAAGACCTCTTCATTCTGGATGACTTTTGTATAACTGGCAAGCTATAAAAGATGGACAAAACCGTACTACACAAAAATGTAGATATCATTAAAACAGGCAATTAATGTTATATACATTTTTGTTTGTAGAGTTATACGTTTTCGCATATTCCGGATTATTGGTTTCAATTTTAAGGCATTACTTTTTTGAAACGGGAAAACATGTTTCTTCTCGTTTCTCGCTTGTTTACTCCTGAAGAGATGAAATTTCAATTGTTTCACATAGCGACCAGGTCTTAAAGGACTTGACTATCGCTTTAACCCGTGCATTCCCTTATTTCCTTTCTACTTATAAAGAAGCCAGTAATAAGACTAATTCTGCTCATGTTTATCTTGATTAGCATGATGTTGATAAAATATTAATCGTTTGAATAAAAGGTTTGTCTGCGGAACAGCTAGGGAAACTCATTGATGGAACACATTAGATTTTTTAGCAAGTCAATATTTACGCCACTGGTCATCTTAGTCAGGGGGGAGGACGAGTGTCTTTTATTGTAATTTTAAAAATCTGGCAAGTTTAATTGATTGTGATAGTGGACACTTGCATTCGACTCTTAAACTGCTGCGGAAGCGAATAACAACAGTAAATGGATGGTAACTACACAGAGTTTAAAAGCTAGAAGGCAGATCTGAGGAATGAGATGCACATGGTAAGAGTTGTTGGCTTGGCAGTTCTAAATGAAGTACTAGGAAGCAATGGTCCATTAGTGCCAGTATGGAGTGTTACAAGTGGCGAAAGTAATTGAGTTTAGTTGCTGCAGCAGCGTGACAAGACGAGTGAGGAACTCTCGACAGTATTAGGCTTACCTTGGGCGTGCCATTAGTGTCAAGTAATGCAAACCTGCTTACATGTGAAGAGCCTTTACCACAATATGAGATTGTAAACGTTTGTAAGAAAGGAAAAACAAATGCTGCGATTGTTTCTATCCTTGTAATAACAAGTTCATGAAGTTAGAGTGTGCCTGTCTTTAACTTTGTTTTCACGACTGCGTTTATGCAACCACAATGACAGTAATAGAGAAAAATCTGATGTGTTCCATTCACATGCCTTTCTCAATATCTCTGTAACAAATTATTGTTAACAAGCTTATTCTTTTATTTATTTCATGCTAATCGAGAAAAATTAACAGAAATAGTCATTTCTTGCTTTATTGTAAGCAGAAGCGAAATAAGGGAGTAGCATAGGTTAAAGTGAAAGCCAAAAGCTGGTTGCTATGTGACCGAAGTTCGTTTCTTTGTATAGACACAAGTTGGCAAATTCCTGTATGAGAAAAGTATTAAGTTTTTCAAAGCTGAAACCAAAAAACAAGGAATATCTCAAAAACGACCAACTCCACGAAAAAAATGTTTATAACATAACTTGTGTATTTTAACGTGTTCTACATTTTTTGTGTATTAAGTTTTTGTCCATATTTTACGGTTTAGTAGTTATGCAAAATGCATCCAGAATAAAGTAGTTTTCAGAGGCTATTCCCAGAAAATGGTAGATATACATTTTATTTGTCAGGTACATATTTTTAATATACGATATTTTAATCAAAATCATTGAGCCATTTTTGAGAAAATTAATTTTCGAAAAACGTTCCATGTAAAGGGTAGTTGGGAGTGGGGGATTTTCTTGAAAATCTTCGTGTCGCATCTTTGGAAGATACCAAACCTAAATACCAAGTTTGGTTTTTAACGTTCGTTTTTTGAGCTATGCTGCACACACACACACACACACACACACACACACACACACACACACACAGACACACATACATTTTTCTAAAAATGCTTTTTTTTTTATTCAGGAGGTCTCAAAACATGTATTTCCGGTGAAATCTCGGTATCGAATTTTTGGGTGCATTACAATACATTCTCTATACACTATGTACATAGCACGTATAGAGAAAGTAAAAACATCTAAGCGTCTGTTCAAAGGATCATGTATTAATAAATATCCATGCATATACAGGATATTTCGAAACGACACTGATCCAATATATAGATGTTGTTGCTCAGATCCTATATAACACGAAAATATAGTTTTCAACGCCAATAGAGATACATGAAAAATTAAACGGAGTTTTCTTTATGGACGCTCTTTGACTGCTGTGGTTCTCAGTGGCCCATTCTATACTGGGCGTGTAAGACCGCTTAATTTTGCTCAGAGGTCTCTTTACCAGGCTTGCCGTTGTTTTACCGCTGTAAATCTACACACGGAACCATCGGCTTTACTTCCCCATGCCTCCATCGTCCTCCGCCGGGTTTGATCCCGCGACCTTGGGTATATGAAGTTAGCGTGGTAACTATTACACCACAGAGGGTGACTGGGAAAGACATGTGAACAAAACCATCATAATAATCAGCATTAGTCAGTTAACCAGGAACAAAGCCGCGCATCCGTAAGTAGGTAATACTGCTAGCATGGAAGCTCCGCGTTCGTTTGCATTTCAATAACATTTCGTATTTTGGGGGTTTTTATCATTTATAGTACCTTTTTTGTTCTAATTTCGTTTTACACTAACCTTCAACAGCAAAATTAGACTATTGTTAATGTTAATATTTATGTCATAAAATTGTGGTGTTTTTTATGATAAAGAGCAAAACATTGTAACCCCATTACATGTTACATTTTACATGAACAGTCAAATGTAACTCCGTCAGCACCCAGGCGTCCCATCACACCAGTTAGTTTACTTGGGCCTCCCTTTCCTTTACCACAGCACATTCGACTGTGACTCGGAACTCGCACTAACGATCACGACTGTTCAAGTCGCTTGAGTTGTGGTGTCTATGAAAGGGATATAAAAACGGTTAGGACTGCCTCCGTGATCGAGTGGTCAGCGAGCTGACTTCTTACCCGGAGGTCAAGGGTTCGATTCCCCCACAGTCTGAAAGTATGTATGCGAGAGTGAATGTGTGTGTGTTTGAGGAAAATAAAACGATTTAAACCCAACGTACCCAACCTACAGTGTTGTTCCTAATGCAAACCCGGCGGAGGACGATGGATTTTTTCGGGTGTAAAAATCCTTAGCGTGGCTTCCTTCGGAAGGGAAGTAAAGCCGTTGGTCCCGTGTCGTAGATTTACGGCACGTAAAAGGACCTCAAACCTGATAGAGAGGCCTCTGAGCAAAATTAAGCGATCTTTCACGCCCAATTTAGAATGGGACGCTGAGAACCACAGTAGTTAAAGAGCGTCCATAAATAACACGCCATTTCCATTTTCCTAATGCAAAATCTCCCGATATGACTTTAGATGTTAAATGGGGCTATATAAATGAAACAATTAAAAAAAAACTGTTAGTGAATTACAGGAAGAACGGCATATGTAATAAAACAATTCATGCAATAGAGGGTTAAGCAGCAGCTAATCTTACGAAATCCCGCTAAATAGCCTGCAACTTCAGTTATTTATTTTTCATTCTTCCAACATATTTTATTACAATATAAAATTAATTAAATTTCTGAGAAAATAAGCGGGATACATGCGCTGCTAATATTATGTTTTACAGGTAGCTTAATGGACATCACATGGGAATGGCTTTACGAAGTTCTACGGTTTTGTATGGATTCTTTTGAAAATTTTAATGTGATTGCATTGCCGTTTAGTTAGTATGTATACAAGATTGCATTCATATTAAGTACTTCTAAGGCTATAAATTATTTTATAAAGTTTATTATGTAAATGTGTCGAATAATCAAAATGTCTCACGTGACTCATAATTTGGAAAAAAAAAAACAACATATTAATGTAGTTTTGAGAAAAACGCTGTAGAACCCGAAGTAAGAGGGGCACTTGTAAATGTTGGCTCTATGAATGCTCAAACATTCATTTATTGCAAAAAAATCGATTTTTGACCGATTGTGCTAAAAGATTCACTGCGGATTCTTAACTTAAGTGATGAGGAAGGAGGCAAAGAACTCGTAAAGACAACAGAAGGTAAGAATACTATCAGAATACAATAAAAGTATTGTAGATAAAGTTGAAGAAAAATGAATCCCTTTTACAGTGAGACAAGAAATTTGATTTACCAACAACAACTCCAAATATTATAGTAGATACATATGTGTACATATGTACTTTTAACAGCAAGCTAAAACAGCAACTTTTAAAGAATTTACTATTAGGGCAGTTTAAATTATTTAACGAGATACTAGTGGTTGAGGCGAGGCGATATACGCATCCTTCGCATTTGACAAGCTTGAAACTGTCCGACTCATAACTCAAGAGTAGCTAATTATCCTTTGCATTTTAGCCTAAAGGCTAGAACACGTTTGCTGATAACACAGGTTTGTTTTCATGACAAGCCCTTCACAAGATACACCCTCTGAGGGATGAGCAAGTATGTGGACATTATAGTAAATGCTTCGTTCTCTGCCTAATCTGAAAATGGTATAGTTTTCAATGTTACATAAAAATAAGCTCGAAGATGCGCCAATTTTCAGAGTAGTTCAAGTATTTGAAATAACCTGTATACACGCTAGCAGAATTCGCATTTTTTTATATCTTTCCTCTTTATCTCTTGCCCTCTTTCCCTATCTCTCGCTTTCTCTCCCCTTTCCCTGTGCGCAACTTCATCAGCTCCACGGTCGATTCACGCTGGAGTCTGTTCTCGCGAGCCTTGGCTTCACTCGGTTGTCAATAACATTGAGATCTGAATGTCAAAAGTGTGCTAGTATAGTTTCCAAGACATTAACGCTTGACATTAAGACATCTTCTTTTGTTTGCTTTCAAATTAAATATAAAATGATATTCTCAAATGAAAAGCAAACTTAAAACACAAATTCATTTAGTGTGTAAACCCTCCCACCTTCGGGGTGTTTATTTTGGTAACCAAAACCAAGATGATTAATCTTTGTTTTATGTAGAACGTCTTATATAGGTACCTACGCCATTAAAACATACAGCAAAACCCCGTAATTACACTCCCAATTATAAGGATATCCCGTTCATTGCGCAGTATTTTTAAATTTCCTGGATTTTCCATATTAATACTGCATAGAAATGGAAATGGCGTCTTATTTATGGACGCTCTTTAGCTACAGTGGTTCAAGGCGTCCCATTCTATAATTTTGCTCAGAGGCTTAAGGTTCTTTTACGTGCCGTAAATCTACGACACGGGACCAACTGCTTTACTTCCCTTCCGAAGGAAGCCATGCTAAGGATTTTTACGCCCGAAAAAAACTCATCGTCCTCCTCCGTGTTTAAACCTTGGGTATATGATACGGTAACCATCACACAACGGAGGGCGACATTAATACTACATGATTTCACCCTCTCTAACGCTTCCAAATCATACTATCATACTACATCTTTATTTAAAAATGTTTTTTATATACACAGAGAACCCCAAAACGGTATTTCCGGTGAAATCCTCGGTATCTATTTTCTTTGGGTGGAGTACAATGCTTTCTCTACCTACGCACCATGTGCTATGTAGAGAAAGGAAAAGTTGGCTTCTTTATGCACCCCTTTTAAATATCTGAATGTGTATTTAGTGAAGTTTAATCATTTGTTAAAAGTGACAACGCCATTTACTCTTTATAACAAAGACCGATTAAATTGAATCTCGTGGTCACCAACATAAGAATTCGTAAAATCAATATAGCTATGTGATTTTGTTAAATCAGATAAAATATGTAAATCTAGAAAAAAGAAAATGCTGCTAAAATAACAGAATAATATGATCGAGCACTCATATATTCAGATTGAGGAAATCCACTGATTTTATAAATCTTTAGACTTTTCTTCTCATTGTTTGAAAAGGAATGCTGTAAAGAGATTGATTTAATTTCCCAGCGACAAAGAATTGCTTACTTTAAGCCCAGAGTAAAATGTTTTGAGTAGATTTCGAGGAAAAATGCCTTAGTTTAAAATACGCAGTAGTTCTCGTGATATTTTTGGGCCACAACTAAGCCGACAACATTCCAAAATGATCGCATCATCCTTTCTTGAATTTACGAAGGTGGAAATGTAGCTGCGCAAGTACAGCATTCTTGTTGATGTAGTTGCTTTGTGTGAACAATCCTTGGAATGAATTACGCGGTCGTATACTTGGAACAAAGAAAATAATCAAAGGAAGCTGGAAGGCTCAGCGCTTCAGGGCCGCTTTCTGCGGCAATGTTTATTCTCCATTACGCTGTGGAAAGTTCGGTTGTTTGAAAAACACACGAGTGTTTGTTTAACGATGCAATCCCAGAAGAGATTCAAGGTGCTCCGTTCGTATTCTGACCTTGTATCACTTATGGAACTTTCGTTTCAAGGTTTCGCTTATGACAGTGTTGCACAAAGAGGATACCAATCTGAATGCCATTTAGACACTTTGAGCATCGTTCGGGGATGACAGTCCAACGTGGCGAACTACCAAAATTCATTTCCCTCTCGCTGTCCCTCCGCTGTCACATCAAATGGACATAAATAAATTTCCCATTAGGTTGATTGATATTTTTCTGCCCGTGTCATGTACCGTCCTACTCATTCTTCTAGGAACTTGACTTATGTTATTTTCGATCTTCCGGTGACCTCTTGAAGATTTATTCGTGAAAACCGTAGTTTCTGCACTAGACATTTTGGAACTTCCCTGACACATTCGCACATTATGAAACTTAAATCATTTTTATTGCTGAAGGAGCTTGAAGTGGTTCCCCTGTCTAGTGCTGGCTAACTGCTGCAGTGTCAGGCTGTGAATCTTTCTCAGAGGGTATCAGTGGGTGGGGCGAAAATAGACGTCAATTGAATTTATTGGGAATATTTAATGGAGGCTAATTGACCAGTCTGAAACGAGTTGCCGATTGTTGAAGATAAATAATCAACTATTCCTGAATCTAGTAAGTAAGAAGCATAAGTTGCTGTGACTCGCTAAACTGCTATACGGGTAACCCTAGCAATCACAGTTAAGTGTTAGATAGCCCTGCACTATAATTAAGTGCTACACCTTCTGACAGCATTTGTAACTATTAAATAAAGGATTATTAACGATTATAATATAATTAACTATTAACTGTAAAGGAGCAGAGCAGAAGGAAGAACATTTTCGAAATACACCATCCTTTATTAACCTGAGTCCTGCCTACTTCTAACTGTCCCTTCTACATTGCTAAATCTTAAGCTATATATTAGCTTCTGAGACAACATTTGAGTCTTTGGCTGACCAAACTCTGATCTGTTTCATCTGTGATTATCAGAAATGGTCTACATGTCCTTTAGATTTCTGAACATTCCAATTCTCGTGAATTGAGCCTTTAGCTAATGGGTTATCCTGTAGACCTGAGTTTGCCGAAACATCTAATTACTCTAGCTATCATCTCTTTGAGCTAATTCCTTTTCCTGAACACACAACTTGTGTTGCTAATGATCTTAACTAGTAAAAGGACTGTAACCTATACTTTTTGCATTATTTGTTGATTTTAATACTTGAAATTATTTGTCACAATTATTTCTCTGTAAAGTAATTATTAATTTAATATGAAATAAGTCTGGAAACAAACTTGTTATTCACAGTTTAAAATGTTTAATGCAACAATTTAACACAGAAGTTCTGACTTTTTTTTAACATGAATTTCAAAGCAAATTGGTACTAAATTTTGAACTTAAATACTTTTTTCCGGTTATTGTCCATGAAATAAAGAAGCAAATACTTGGCAAAATGCCTCATTGGTAATAATGAGGCTTGCATTCAGAAGGAATAATTTGACTCAGCTGATTGATGTGGTTTTCCCAAGCTGTACAAGTAGCTGCTAGATAGTTGTCCAGTTTTCCAGTAAACCTAAAGCTTAAAATTGCAATAAAACTTCAATAAAACCAAAGTAAATAGTAATGAAGGAAATTCTAAGGCTGGTTGTTAAAAACAAAAAAAATAAATAAAATAAAACATTCAAACATATAAGACTAAAGCCATATGTCTGTGTTGAGAAAACTGCTTTCAAGCAATAAATACAAGTAAATGTTGACAGAGATCTAATTTAGAAGTAATAAATAAGATACTAGCTTAGTGATAAGTAGCTATTTTATTCATTATGATTTAAAGTCTATTTCCATTTACCAACTTAAAATTATTTCTGTGCAAATTTTAGAACCTGAAAACTCTGTATCCCTGCAATTGATGTACTACTATGATATATTTGCTGTAAGAGAGTATATTTTACTTTCTTGTGAATTGTTTTAAAAGTTAGTGATTGTCTAAGAATTAGGATGGCTAAATCTGAAGGATCTTGAAATATCATTTTTACCTCAAATAATTTCATAGGATTTCAGCCATGTGTAATAAACACATTTTCTAACACTACTATTTTATATTCTCATCATTCATGAGAATTATGTTTTGGTCAATTGAAACAGTATATGAATGTATAAAATATGTAAACTTCTAAGATCTACTTACCAAGTTGCTGTCAAACCTTAGGGAAAGAAGGGGCAGATGTTAAAATTTAGTTATCCTAAATTAATTAGGATTAAAAATATGTATAGAACATATATTAAATCGACATAATAATATGTGATGGAAGGGGTAGAAATGTCATCCTTCAAAAAAGAATGATTTTTTTGTATCTTTCATATTTGTGGGAAAACACTTTGAAATACAAGGACATTTTTAACCATGCACTTTCCCTTGCTGGTGAGTGGGAAAATGGAACCCGTGAGATTAATTGGCCTCCTACAGGTAAAATGTGTACTCTTGTCTTCGATGCCACAGCAACTTGGTACTACATTGCAGAAATATTAACTTTGGTTGCAGGGTTGAATCCTAAAGACAGTTCCTTCTAGTATGTTGGATGGGAGCAAATGAAACCAAAACCCTTATTTGAATAAAGCAGTAACGAAAATCAAATTTTTGCTTAATGTAACAAAAAGATTCAGGTACTTATAGAAGCAGTGTGTAATCAGGTAAAATTAAAATTTTAAAGAAATGCAATAACACAAACTAGTTGAATTAATTAATTTATTCAATTAATAAACAAATCAAAAACTAAATTGTCATTTTTATTTAAGCATTCAGTTAGAGGAACTGAAAACGACATACAATATTGTTAGTACAAAGCATGAGGTTAGTCATGCACATGCTGCAGAATGTTATAATTTCATGCTATATCATGATTTTACAAAATCATATATGGAAAAAATTTGTACTGAAACAAGGAGCTTAAGAAAAAAAAGCAAAGATAACAAAAAATTTAGATAAGTTACTGTTCTATCATAAAGTAAAATAAGACTTTTTGCAATCATTCTATATGTGGATTATGTGAGAAAGTGTGAAAACTTGTTTTGTTTTTTTTTGTTTTTTTTATTGAATGAATACTTTTAGATTAAAGTTAATTATCTATAAGGAGATAAAAGTTGATTCAGATAAAGAAAAATATATTTTAATTTGCAACAAATTCGGTTGCACAAATGGAAGTTAAAAATGATGCAAGGAGTGGTTATCCTGGGCTTTTGCTCTATCTGTGGCAGAAATGAGGATGAAATCCATATAATTTTTCAGTGTAAAGGAATAAAGGAATTTAAGTAAAAAGTTGTTAAAAAGAGATAAAAGAAAAGATTTTTGATGATCTAAGGCAGTTGTCAAATTTGAAGTTTTTATCAAAGGTGAAGAAGAAAACTAATGATGGTGGTCTTGGAGAATATAATTTAGCAATGTAATCAAGTATATATGTTTAGTCTTTGAATGTGATGGTCTTGACCAAATAGCTAGGGCTAATGACCAGGTCATCCTGTGTATGGAATTAGTACAGACTAAAATCAAACTATAATTTTTATTTGACTTTGTAAAATAAATTATAATTATATAACTCTATTATCTGGTACTACAATGAACATTTAACAATTTTGCCACTGATAATTTTTATGTCATGCTAGGAGCTTGAGTTTGATCAAATCTCTCTCTTGTAAACAAAGTATGTATTGGGCATTGAACTTAAATATTTATAACGTGTATTAGTTGTCATTTGTTGAGTATGTATTAAGAAAGCATATCTCTAAATAGTGTTTCTAGATCTATTGTATTTAATTGACATAATGCAAATGATGCTAACATTTGACAATTTTCTGTTTACAGGACACGACTTGGGGAGAGGATGGTGAGCATGAGCTCCACCCTGGTGGAGACTGTCTCCATCAACTATGAGGACTTCAATGAAAGTTTCTTAACATGTGGTACTTGTCTCTGTGAGTAGTATTTGTTAATTTTATATTTACATAAAGAACATAATAGTTAATACTATGGTTCTCTTAAAAAGCAAAACACTGCTGTAACAAAAACTCTTTTTCTGCTACAAACACTCTTTATTTTACCACAAACTGATTACATCTGCTCATAAATAATACTTTTGTAACACTTCTGTTTCTTTTCAATGTTTACTGCTGCGACAATATAGCTTGCTACAAAATTCCTATCAAACTCGTCCTCTGTCTGTTGCACGCAATGCATTCCCAGTGAAAACTGCACATCCAGCAGGGCTTCATCGCCCCAGTGTATATGTGGTGTGAGAGAGAGGGGAGAGGAGTCCCTTCCGAAAGAACAATGTCCACTTGTGCATGTGTAACAGTTGTAGCTACGAGGACTTTTGCATAAATGGGAAACATAAGAGATAGGCAAAATTTAACTTTATAAAAATGTAGATCTCTTAATACACACAATTTGTGTCAAATACATTTTTTGTGTAGTTAACCATATCCAAAATATTGCCTGTTACTGGTTCCAACTTAAAATACTTAAGAATGTCCTAAATTAGAATGCCATTATTTGATTTTCTTGCCCTTGTCAAGCAAAGAGAATGTTATTTCAAACAATCGCATAGTAATCAGTTTTTAAAAGAATTTGCTATCGCTTAAGCCTAGTGTAGTCCCTTATTCTTTATATCTATAGGAAAAAATGTATGCAAATGTTTATCTGGATTAACATGAGAAGAATATACTTTTTTAAGAATAGTTTGTTGAAGTATGCATAGAGAAAGTCATGCAAGTCTAATCTTTTTTTGTGTACTATTGTTTGTCTATTTCCTATGGTGTACAAGTTATACAGAATCTGAATCACAAAAAATTCAAGATGTTTTCATTCAAGTAACTTAAACATATGTTTTAATCAGAAAAAAATAACTACTTTTTTTTCCCCCATAAGGATCAGTTTGAGTGAGAGGATTTTCTTAAAAATCTTTGTTACATCCTTGATAGTTTGATATTTATCCAACTTTTTGAGTTATGTTCACATTTACAAATCTTTTTGCAAAAGTGTCTTTTTTTCTTAAAATTCAGAGAATCTCAAATTATATATTTCTGGTGATATCTTTATCAACATTTCACTGGAATACAATACCTCAACATACTATGTACAAGTAAATGCTAGAGAAAGTAACAATTCATGAACAAAGGAAACAATCACAGATTTTGAAAATTTCGCTCAGTGTTGCCATAAATTTTAAGCAGTGTGAAATTATTGCATCACTGCCATGAATATTTCATTCACTTAAATATACTTTTTAACTTTGTTGAATAAATAAAGGATTTATAGTTATCAGAGTGTTGTTATTTTCAGGTATGTATGATGGAAGTGAACACACACCAAAACTCCTTCCATGCTCACATACAGTATGTCTGCATTGCCTCACTCGGATAGCAGCATCCCAGACAAGAGATACAGGTTCATTTCGCTGCCCCATTTGTAGAGAACTTATCAATATCCCTCGTGGTGGAGTTAGTGCTCTCCCACCATCCTTCCTTGTTAACCAGCTGCTGGACTTGATGTCAAGGCAAAGGAGAGAGGTCATTCCCAAATGCTCAGTGCATATTAATCAGGTAAAAACTGATCTCTATTAAGTATGACTAGAGTTGTAATTATTATTTTTTGCTTTAAGGTATTGTGCACACTTAAAATTAGGTGTATAATTAGTTCCGTCATATTCAATGTTTTAGAAATAGATATCTTCTATAAAATATTATTCAACTTTCTACAATTCATGTAACATTGATTATTATTAAACAGTTAAATATAGTCATTAAACATTCATCAGTTTTAATGAAAATTAAATGATATTTTTTCCCCCTTTGAGATCCAGTAAAATGTACATACTAGCAGAATCCACAAGTCTGCTCCTATTACTGTATTAAATGTGCAGATTCTTCTCTTAATCCCCTTTTATCTTTCATTCTCTTCTTTAATCTCTTCCTGCTCCTTTGTTGCCTTTATCCCTCTCTCCATGTCATTTTGAAGGTGGGAAAAAAGTTATTTTTTATGCAATATTGGTAAAAAATTGATATGTAAATAACATCGGTACACAAACCTATATTTCTTTCTTATGCCAATGTGATCAGAAGTGTGCTATATCTTCTTGTATCCAGTACATTAATAATAGGTGTAAAGATTACTAAAAGTGTTAAAATAGTCTTACTATTAGTAATTTGTAAATGGTGGGCCATGTTATAAATATTAGTCTCATAAAACGTATATTACAATTTTTTCCTTAAGTTCAAGTGCAAGTTTGTTCTTTAATGGTACCTAAGCCTTGTACACACACACACACACACACACACACACGCACGCACGCACGCACGCACGCACACACACACACACACACACACACAATTTTAAAGATATGTTATAATTTTATTATATATTAATATTGAATGCAGATATATTAAATGAACTTCCAAAAAACAGTAAAATTTGAAAGCAGAATACAGTATTGTTTTGATCTATTGCACAAAATACACATGCTCACATATTCAGCTTCGTGAGAAAGATGATGATAAAATAATAATAATAATAATAATAATAATAATATTCTTCTTAATATCATTATTATTAGAGCTAATAGATTAAATTTTGATGGTTAACCCAATGCCGTTAATATACTCTGAAACCCTCTTCAGATGCTATAGAACAGACTCTGAAGTCTATTCAGGAAATTCAAGATACATGTTTTATTTGACATAAATGACTTCAACATATTATGGTATTTTAATCAAAATTATTAGAACATTTGAGAAAATAAATTTTTTGAAATTTTTCTGTGTAAAGGGTAGTTTGGGGTGGGGGGAATTTTTTTGAAAATCTTTTGTGTTGCATCTTTTGGAGATGCTAAACTTAAATAACAAGTTTGGTAATTAATGGACTTTTCATGTTTGAGTTATGTTGTCCATGCACACACGCACACAGGCGCGCACACACATACACACACTGACCTTTTTCTAAAAATACTTTTTTGTATTCAGGGGGTCTGAAAACATATATTTCTGATAAAATCTTGGTATCTAATTTTGGGTAGAATATAATACCTTCTCTGCCTACTATTTACATTATACATGTGCTAGAGAAAGTAAAAATTTACAATTTATTTTAAGTGTATACCATTAACTCAAATGTAGGATTGCCACTGAACAGAGTCTGTTCATGTTATAGGAGCTGCTGTTTTGTGAAACGTGTGACACAGTGTTTTGTACTTTATGTACTGGTGGAAGCCATAGTACAACAGGAACAAGCTGTGAACACACTATCATTCCTTTCTCCATAGCCATCAAACGCATGTCTGAAATACTTCTCTACAAGGCAAATGAATGTATATCTAAGGTAAGGAAGCATCAATAAATGAGTGGATTACAAAATGCATATGCACGGTTAACTTTTGCACTCTTCACTTTGAAGAAGGAAAATTGTTTTGTGAGCCTTTGCCAACATTGTCAGCTGTTGAATTACAGGCAAAGGCTCACAAAACAATTTTCCCTCTTCATAAAAGTAAAGTGTGTGTAAAAGTTAACGACAGTAATTAATTTAAATAAGTGGATGTTTGGAATAAATCTAACCAGCAAAGATACATTCTTTTTCAGTAAAATAAAAAATGACTTAATTAAAAAAGATAAGAGGATTTTTTTTATAAAAACAATGCAGCAGTGTAAAAGAATAAAGTTCCATAAGTTCACCAACTTAGAGTTCTTAAGAGACAATGTTGTGTTTCAATGAAAAGTGCATTTTTGAGCATTCTTTATTCAGGGTAACTAATATAAAATGAATACACAGAAACATATAAAATGTAAAACAGGGCATTGTGAAGATCTATAGGAGAATTAAATCTAGATTAAAATAACATAACTCACTCAATAATAAATTATAATAGATTAAATTTGTTAAAGACAAACCCAAGAACATTGAAATTAAAAATTATTTAACCTTTCTAGAAATTGCCTCTCAGATGTTATAATGGACATGGACTGTGCATCCAGTTTGCATAATGGGTACCATATAGTGTTCTGAGAAATATTACCTCTTTCAGTGTTATATACTCAGTTTCAGCATATAGAACATACCCCAATAGATCATTGCTGCATCAGCAGAAGCGTTGATAATATATAATGTTTGAATTTTAGCTGTCTCAAGCTCAGGATGCTGTTACTCAGGAGTTGCACAGGCTGGACCTGGCAACAGAACAGTGTCTGGAGCAGGTGAACAGGACCTTCCAGGATGTGACAGCACTCTTGGAACACAGGCGACAAGATATGGTAGCATCAGTGGGCACAGCATGTGAAGAAAAAAGAAAAGTACTTGAGGAGCAATTGGCCCTCATTGAAGCTGAGAAAAATAAGGTAAATACTATGCAAAAATAATTTTCTGATTTAAATATTTTGTTTTTTCTTACACAACTCCATTTGTTTGAAATTGAGAATTAGTTTGTTCAATAGGTGGAATATCTGAGTACATATGCTCTTCAGAAACCAAAACCATTGAGGCAAGATAGAGCTGGCAAGCCTGCTTGTCCTCCTTTGTCATAGATGGGAAACATCTCAAACTATTCTGCATTTGTATACAGACTACCATTATTCATTCCCACTTGAATACAATAAAATGTGAAAATAATAAACAGAATAATGCTGTAAAGAGTAGCATTGACTCTAGGTATGGTAAGATCTGATTTGCATTACTTACCAGCTTGTAGTAGCATTGATAAACAACTAAATTTATACAAATTTATTATATGGTATTGAGAGATGGGAATCAGCAGCAAAGGTGTATGGATACACTATTCATTCTACAAAAGAGATGTATTAGGGTTATGAATAATATGCTACCCACTGAATCATGTAGAAATGTTTTCACAAATAATAATAATATACTTACGCTGTACTCATTGTACACATACAAGGCAATGTTATTTGTAAGGGAAAAATATCTAATAACTAACAACTATGTACACAACTATGTCAGAAATAAGGTTGACTATTACAAAATTGGAACTAGTAAGGCAGTTAAAGAAAAATATATATATATATATATATATATATATATATATATATATATATATATATATATATATTATGGGAAGTATATTGTTTAATAAATTTCCATCAAATATAAAACTTTTAAATGTTAAAACCTTTAAGAGGGAACTTAAAATGTACTTAAAATTAAGAAATTTATGTATTACATGAACAAATTATAACCACTTGTAAAAAAGAAAATTGTAAACAAGTTGTACATAAAACTTGACAATGCTTGAAATTTGTAAAAACAAATCTATGAGCAATAAATATTATTATTATTTATTATTTATTATTATTAAATAATGAATGTGACCGTGGAGTCTATGGTTTGTTTAATTACAATCATGCCCCTTCCTATTTTGGAGCCTCTAGCTCATAAACAGTGTGTTTCTGGATATGGATTTTAAACAAAATATGATCAAATGATACCCTCTATCTACCACCAAGCTTTGTAACATTCTTTCTTATAAAGCATGTATAAAATTACACATCATGATGTCTGAGAAAAGGGGTATAATTTGGTTGATGGGATGATGTTTATCTCTATTAGCAAATAAGAACATGAGAAAATGTACGAAAAAATAATGTATTTAAAGTGTTAAGTGTGTATTATAAAGCAAAGTTTTGCATCTGATTTGTTATTCTGTATTAAAACTGATTTGTTATTATGTTAAATCAATGCATTGTGTTTCATTTTTATTCATTCTGACTTGTGAACTTATTCTTGTCTTCTATTTGCTAAATTATTATTTGATTGTTGCAGGTGGAACGTGAATGTGAGGGGTTGCAGTATCAGGTGGAAGTGAGAAACATCACGCAGCGCATCAGTAGTTTAAGTGAAAAGTTAGATGCTGCAGGAACATTAGGGGAACCTCGCGAGAACGCATTTCTTACCTGTGATTTTTCTCATAATAGCAGCTATGCAGAACTTGAATCAGCATTGTCACGTCTGGGCCGAGTTCGAACTAGCACAACGTTTCCCAGTTTGTGTACAGCATCAATCGATTCTGTAGCTGTTGCACAACTTGAAACTATAGCCGTCCTCCACACGGTAAGTAAAAAGTACAGAGCCTTCATTTATGATAGCCTAGCAGGAATTTTTAGCACCAGAAGGCATGATGTTTGCCAAGTGCAATTGGATATTCATAGCCTCTAAAGTTCAAGTACATAGATTTCTTCTTCTCTGCTGCATAGTATTTGCCTGTCTTGCCTTCAAGTTCCTCCAGCCATCATTTTCTGGGTCTGCCCATTGATTTTCCTTTAGGATTGCACTTCATAATTTGTTTTGTTAGTCTAGTGTCAGGCATTCTTTCAATGTGTTCCTTCCATTATTTTTTAAAATCCTTTAAACTTTCATTCATGTTAAAAATTCTTAGTTATTCTCTTATACTTTCATTTCTAAATATGACCTCATTTTGTAAATGTTTTTACACTCCTTAAAATTTTCATTTCTGAAGCCTATATATTGCTTTTTTATTTTTTTGTTAGTGTCTAAGCTTTGCTTTGATATGTTAAAAGTAGGGTGATTCATATATAAACAATAATTGTTTAAATATATTTATTGGTGTCACTTGTGTATATGTTATCATCAGCATTTCTCTATAAACAGCCTCCTTCACACTCTACACACTTTTGCCAACTTTTACAAAGCTTGAACATTCCTTCCTCAAAAAAAGTTTGAGGGTGCATTGCCAACCAATTTTGCACATGTTCTTTGATGTCTTCATTGCTTTCAAAATCATTTCCCCCCAAGCGATTCTTTTGTGGGTGCAAACAAACAATAATCGGGGGGGGGGGGTGAACTATAGGGAGTGTGTTCAAGGTTTTCCAGTGCATGTCCACTAATGTGTCCATTGTGTTGTTTGCTGTGTGAGGCCTAGCATTTTCTTTGAGAAGGATGACATCGCTAATGGGACTACAAAATGTTTTGTTTTGGTAGGCAGCTTTTACCTTAACAATTGGCAATAGTAAGCCGCATTCACCATATGTCAATTGTGAAGAAAGTCAACCATTAAAACTCCTCTGTAGTAAAATCAGTCACCAAAAATAACATGGGTGTTGTCATCTGTAAGTTTTGGACCTTGAGTGCCACGCATGAGCTTCGTTTTTTACAATTTTTCAGCTGCTCTTAAATTGCCTGGTCCAAGTAAACACTCTAGTCTGGGACAGCATAGTGTGCTCAAACTATGCCCTTAAACAAGCTAAAATTTCTGAGGGTTTAATCTCTTTATTGATTAAAAACTTAATAATTATGCATTGTGCAACAGACAAAGGAACCTCTTGCTCATTCAAGGCTGAAGAGATGCCAAAACTTAGTGAAGCAGCTAAACAAGCTAGTTCCCACTCCCTCAACCCCTACTCCACGTCTCGCTTGGAAAATTGATTTGCAACAATTACTGTTTATATTTGAATCACCCTCATGGTTTTGCCTCTTTAAACACTTTGTTTTGGAATGTTCAATTTATTGTTCCACATACTCTCTGAAATTTACCTATTTTATTGTCAACATATTCTCTATTGTAGAGAGCTAAATTGGCTCACCTGCTTAATACATCTGTTATTGATAAAGATATAAATTTATCAGCCAATCGAAAATATTAAAATAAAATTCACAATAGAATTATTCATTCCAAAAACTAAATAGATGTGGAACATTAGAGGTGGAGCTTTTACATATCGGAAAATGTTGGGATTTGGAGAGTACTGCTACTTACAATTCTCACATATAGTTCAGTGAACATGGCTGCATGTGATTTTTGCTCATAATTCAGCAAAGGAATGCATACTATGCACAGAGGTGTAATATGTTGAAATACTGGAATTTAAAAATATTCTCCATGAACTGTAATGGGATTCTTGGTATTGTGAATTGTTAAATTTTCAGTGAGTCTAATTGACTACTGAAAAGGAAGGATACATTGTAATAAAGGTACTGTAAAGATAGTGGGGCCAGTAAAAAATTGTTTTATATATATAAAAAATAAACATACATTGCATCTATTTAAAAAACTAGCTCATGTAACCCATACCTGAGAAATAAGGAGTCTTAGTCAAGATCAAATTAGATCAACACTTTGTCTTCCATACTGCCCCTCAAATAAAAATTGCAAAGTGTGAGGTCTGGGGATCAAGGTAGCTCTACACTGATCACTCATGTCACCAAAAACATCAGCAGTTGTATCCAAAGAAGAGGAAGCTGTATGGGCTGTCTTATTGAAATATGCCTTGTATGCCTATTCATCTGCCATTTGGGGGGGGAAAACTGTTCCAAAATTAAGGTTTGGTATTGTCCAGCATTAATTGTTTCTGAAAAAAATTAGGGCCAATTATTTCAGTTGCACTCTCAGCTGGCCAAATACTAATCTTAGGATCATCTAGTGCACTTTGATGTGTGCATTTTGGATTTTGAGTTGCCCAGTAGTTTTGGCGAGTTAACTTGCCCAATCAGGTGCAACCACGCCTTGTCACTAAACAACACAAATTGTGAATTTATGTTATTGCTATGCCTGGACACGAGAAACTAGGTGCAAAACTGTACTCTTCTCTGCGGGTCCCTCTCCTTCAACGATTACACTTCAGCTGTTTTGAATAGTTTTATCTTCTTTTTGTCTTGACCCATAGCTCACTCCTGCTTGGTGCACTTAGTTCAAGAGAGAGACTTTCTTGGTAAACATTCTAATCGCACTTCAATATCATCAGTCTTTTCCATGTTTAAAATATGACAAATTTTTTGTTTCCCCAGTGTAACACTGATGCCATACTTCTAAATTTCTTGACTATTTTATGAACTCCATTTCTGTTAGGGAGATCAATATCAGGAAAGCATTCCCGAAATGCTCTATGACCCAGAGACTGAGATTTGCTGCAACATAAGAAAACTTTTTGTTCTGTGGTATATTGGACCAAGTGAAAACCACCAAAGAACATTCTCTACTGCCTTATCATATTTACAGTGCGAGTCGGAAGGTCATGCCATATGTAATGCAATAACGGGAACTGCAATCTCAACAGGAGAATGACGTGTAAGAACCAAGTGCCATAAGAGCATGACCGCTTAATCTGATGGCACTGTATTTTACAAATACAAAGTTCTGTTACAGGTAGCATTGTGCCACATAACCCAAAATAATTATTAAAGCATAATGTCACTAAATTCTGCAATATTAAATTAACCTTAAAATATGAATGTTCCATATTTATATGGTTATTTAACAAATACTACAAAGTTCTATCACAGAGTTACAGGTGGTAGTGTGTTTGACAAATTGTATCCTTTCACATTCCAATATTCCAATTAAATTTTGCCACTTTCTAGGGATTAGAATGTGATTTGAAATGCAGATGAATAGTAATTTATATCTAAAACCAAATGAGTAAAAAGGAATTATTTGGTCCATCATTGTTCTATAAGTGATCTATTTACTTCTTTTCAAATTTAAAATTGCATTTCTGGATAAATGACACTTCTGGTTGTTTTTTCTATTTGTCAACCTAATTTCCTCTTCCTTCCTAAGGTTGATATGATTTAATGAAATAACACAGTGCCTGAATGCAAAGGATGCAATATTATCCAAGAAAATACAAACTCGTTAATTCTTAGTGTACAAACTGTTGCTTATTAAAAATGTTTTTCTGCTTGAAAACCATTGGTTTTACATTACAAACAGTGCATATTGCAAAAACAAATAGTAAAAGCTAATGATACTTTTTGCAGGTTGATTATCATGGTGATCCTCGGACAACAGGAGGTGACCCTGTGACTGTAGAAGTTCTTCCATTGGATATTTCTGGAGGTGAATCATCAGCACTTGAGTCTCATATTGAGGATACAGAAGATGGTACTTACAGAATAAAATTTCGTCCTCCCAATCCTGGAAGATATGTGTTGAAAGTTTCTGTGTTTGAAAGACCAATTAAAGACTGCCCACTGTTTTTTGATGTGACTGAACACAACAACCCAGTGGCAATATATGGTTCACGAGGTTCAGGCAAGGATGAATTTCTTCAACCTGTTGCCATTGCAGTTGATGACAGTGATGGTGGAACTGTTTATGTTGTAGATACCGGAAATTCGAGGATTAAGGTACTGAAGATTTGTTTGAGATTAATTTGAAACCTTCACGATGTTTATCACTAACTTTTTTTCTGTTAAATATGTGTGTATGCCTATGTTGCTTTTTTTATCTTTCCTTTTTGCTTTCTCTGCTACATATATATGTATGGTCAGTGGAAGAAAAGTTAAAATTTAGTTGAGTCGATTTTGTAACACTACATCACTTACTTTTTTATTTCGGAAAACATGGCTTCTGAAACATGTTTTCCGAAATAAAAAAGTAAGTGATGTAGTGTTACAAAATCGACTCAACTAAATTTTAATTGTTAAAACACATCACTGTCTCAAAGTCCACCATATATCAGGAAGAAAAGTTGTTTAATAACCAGATTTCCCCGGAAAGATACATTTTGAGGTTCCCATGTTTGTTTTGCACTTATGTGCACCTATGAACAGCATAACCCAAAACCAAAATGGATTTGTGGTTTATATGAAAAAATGTGAGTCAGTTGGAGAATTTGGTGTGATACTTTGCTGCAGTTGTAGGTCTGTTGATAAGAGCCTAAAATCTGTGATTCAAATTCCCGCTTTGGCACTGATTTTCATTCCATTTCTACCTTTCCAACTTTAGTCTATATACAGCTTATATAATGTTCTGTATTAAGGAAATGCAAAATGTGTGTTTATTACTTGGTATTGGTTTTCTCTGAGTCTTATTTATTCTCAAAATTAGTGGTATTTTAATGCCATTTTAATAATGAAATTAAAAATAAATTTAAAGACAGTCATTTGCATATATTATTAATGTACATAAATACAAAAAAGCCAATGTTATATGTTAATGCAGATGTTTATATCGGTCGTATAATATAAATGGTTATTTTATGGTGAAGCTGCATATCATGCGAATGTGGCGTAGTATAGTGTTGAAAGTGCTGTCAATCTGTATGTAGATATTCCTGGCATCTTCGGATGAAATTTCTATTCACACACATAAGTTCTTCTGTTTAATGTTCAGAATTTCTCTCCTGAAGTTTATATATGGTGTGCATATTATTCCTATAAAATTTTGTATTTTAGGGTTCCCATGAATAAAAGTTGCACACAGTAAGTTACAGGGAAGGATTTTCCTCTAGAAATTACCTGTTATTAAAAACTGCCATTGTGTCTTCATGCACACACACATAATAGTGCATTTAAAAAATAAATATATTTGTCAATGACATCAATTACCAGGATCATATCAGCACCTCCAGTGAGGCAGAATTTCACCCTGCAGGAGTTCTTTTACATGCCAGTAAAACTCCTGACATGGGCTGTCACTTTTAAGCATACTTAAAAACCATCTGTCTGGTTTGGGTTTGAACCCATGATCTGGAATCAGAAGACCAGCGTCTGACTGAGCCACCAGACCAACATTATAGTGTATATTACTATCACTTGTGAATAAGTAATGTGAGGGTTTTGGAATGGAAAATGCCCTATCATTATAGTGTACAGAGTAGAGTATGCTTATGCATGGTCCATGGGCTTGCCAAAAAAAAACAATACTGCACAATGTAATTTATAAAAAAAGAAGTAAAAACATAGAAATCTAGGCATAACTGTGATACACACAATTCATATATATGCCATATTTATCCAAACACAAGATGTTTTTTTCCAAAATATTAGTGTTCACAACTGGGGGGGGGTCATCTTGCATACATGATATGTTTTCCAAATACCATATGGGGAAAAAATATGTTTCAAACTTTGTGGTAGCGCAGTGGTGAAGCCTGGAAGATGGTATAGATTACTGGCAAGGCCACGACGCATGTGGCATATTTTGAGTGTTCCATTTCATGCCAGAAATTAGCTATTAAGTAGTTTATAAGCATTCTCATTGTAAAAAAGATAGTAAAATAAAATTAGAGGATTTCTAAGTATGTTATCTTAATAGAATATAGCATCCATAATCGTCGTTATAGCTATGTTCCCACCACTGCCAAGGTTGTCATCGTCACGTTGTACCATCACAGACATTCCATACATCTCTGTTCTCCATTCTCTGTATCTCCTGCCCAAAATATGAATTTATGCGCAAACTCTAATTAGATAAATCATTTTGCAATATATTATATTGAGTATTTTGTCATAATTAAAAATCATATCCATAATTGTCATTACAGCTAAGCTGCTGCCATCACCCCAAACACAGACATACTGGTACAGTACTGGTACATTTTTGTTCTCCCTTCTCCATCTCTCCTGCTCACATTGTGGATTTCTGCGTACTTTAAAATTAGGTAAAAACATTAAATGTTGTCTAAATACAAAATCACATCCATCATTGTCGTTACAGTTACACTGTAACCGCCACCATCATGTTGTACCCATACCGTATGTTTATGTCTCCCTTCTCCACCAACTGCTCAAAACATGAATTTCTGCACAAATTCAAATTCAGTAAAACATAAAAAAATGTAATTAAAAAATTAAAAAATGGGACTTGATCAGCTTGTGTCCATTGGTTTATTAAAAATATTTGGCAAATCTTTAAATTTCATTTAAAATTTATTTTTATATATATCTTTTAAATGTGTCTTCTTTTTGTATATGTAGATGATATGTTATAGGAGGAAAAAGATCTTTAAGATACTTTTTTGCGAACAGAGGATGTGATAGGAGCTTCCTCAAAGGGCTTCCACTATATCAATACTACTCTGTGACATCTGCTTGCAGAGGAGTTTCTTTCAACTCGCCAAACTAAACTGATTGCCCTCACCATGCAGATCAGAAACATTCTGAAGTTTTTAAACATGATAGAATTCAGGTGTTTTACAATAACTACTCTGGGATATAAGATGCCCAGGCCTTCAAATATAGATCTGCTTGGCTCTGCTGCTATTAAACAGTTGTTTGATTGCATTCATTTCATTTTTATACACTTAATTTTTTCTCCATTCTGGATTTAGTCTATGTATCCTTCGCCATCTCTGCTCTTAAGAGTTTGAAATTTGTGTGTTAAGTTCCTTTTCGTTTAACTTTGGTTATTTTTTTATTCTTCCAACATACAATTTCATCATAATAAAACAATGAATGAAAGGAAGAAATGGGAAAATAAGCAGGATATATACAGACGATTTTTTCCTTCGGAAGGGAAGTAAAGCCGTTGGTCCCGTGTCGTAAATTTACGGCACGTAAAAGAACCTTAAGTCTGATAGAGAGGCCTCTAAGCAAAATTAAGCAGTCTTTCATGCCCAGAATAGAATGGGACACTGAGAACCACAGCAGTTAAAGAGCGTCCATAAATAAAACACCATTTCCATTTTTTGCTAATACTATCTTTTAGAGGCAATTTAATCTGTGATCTTGGAGATATAGCTAAGGAACTGATAAAGACAATAGAGGCAAGAGTACTATCAGAATATTATCAAAGGATTGTACATAAAGTTAAAAAAAATTAAACAGTTTTCAGTAAGACTTTTTTACTGTCTATAATTTGTAATAGTAAATGAAACATTTGTACATATAACAGTAAGTTCTTGTTTATATTTAATTATTGACGTTTTGGGAGTTTACAATTAGGATAGTTACAAAATGATAAGAAAACTAATCACCAGATACTGGTTGTATGTATATTTTGCATTCATGCAACCACAATCATAAGTAAATAACTGTTGTTTTCCCCATTACCTGAAACTATTACAGGTTTGCTGATAACAGATACCTAAGGAGAAACCTGTTTGTTTTCAACACACGTCTGTTGCCAAGAACACTCTCTTGAGCTGTGGGTATGTGAACATCCACTCTAGTACTGTGTATGATGCCTATTCTCAAAATGTGTAATTTTCAATTTTACATAAAAACATACCTAAAAGAGTTTCAAAGCTGCACATCAAGCTTTGGACTTGTTCAAATATAAGCTCTAAGAGTGTTAAATTAGTTTGGTGTTTATTTTGGAACTGCCTGTATATGCAGGCAAAAAGTAATGTCACCGAGAGATTAAAGACAATAAGTGGGGAAAAAAATTCTAACATTATTTGGATGAACTAGACTTATTGGTTTTAGGTGATCCATCCAATAGGTATATGTTGATTTCTAAGTAATTTTGTTGGTTACCAATGAGTGAGTGCTAAGCTCTTTTATTCTTATTTGCAGGTGCTAACTCCAGATCTAGAATTTATTCGACACATAGAAAATGAAGGTCTTACTGGGAGGAGCTGTACTGGTATAGCAGTGTCCAATAATGGACTTGTAGTGGTCAACTGGCGCACAAAAACTATCACTGAACTATCCCCAGTGCATGGAGAAACGCTTGCCAAATTCTCACACAATGCATTTCAGGTACCTTGTGAATGTTGTGCGTTGTTGGTTTTATAGAGTAGACAATGTATACATTTTCATAAAAGTATTCAGCTTTCATACAATGAAATTTGGTCTTTTAGGAACCCATAGATGTAGCTGTTGATCGAGGCTATGGACACATCCTAGTTGCAGATAATGGTCTAAGTTGCGTCTTTGTTTTTGATGCTGATGGAAAAATTCTTTTCCAGGTAAGTACTATATAAGCTGTTTATCTTATAATGCATAAACTAGTTAATGTTGTGTCGTACTGCTATTCCTAATTTGAAAATGTCAGCTCTTAAATCCACTTGTTCAACACTCATTGTAGCACTCACATTAGCTCGATTATTGCTTCTGGCTTGGACTAACAATGACACACTTTTGCAGCACTCCTATGGTTAGCTAAAACTCCTCTTCATGGACTTTGCTTACTTACTCGCCCATCCTTCATAAAGTATGGGCTCAGAGTGACAAATCTAGCAATCAGGTTCTGCTAATGTGAAAGAATTATGTCTTCCTGTTCTGGAAGCTTCCATTAGAAGAATGCTTAGCATTGTACTTTTGTTTTCCCTGTCAAGCAGCTGAACAAATGGGCAGCAATAACTGTGCATTTTCAGAACATGGAAATAAGAGGGGATAAATGTGAATTCCTATTAATGTCATGCTTACCATCCTTGTCAAATTGTTAATCTTACCATGGTAATTTTGCCAGGGTGTGCACTAATGTTTAGCTGACCATAAATAGTTGGAAGGTGTTCCCACTGGTTGAGCACACCATTTTTGCAGTAAAATATACTAAATGTACCCAGAAGTACACCATCTGTTTTTCACTTAATTTATCTCTGTTTGCCGAAGCACGTCTTCAGCATGCTTTGCAGATAAACAAAAGTTGTTCCAAGTTTCTCTAAACATGACATAAACATTAAATTTAACATAATTTTTAAGAAAATATATAGACCACAGACCGAAGCAATAACTTAAAGATGCACAGGTGAGAGAAGCTGAGAGGATTTGAGGAAAGAAAAACTATAGATAAATAGATTTTATCCAATTATTTCCACATTCCTAACCACCAACTGAGTGTAATATATAAAAAAAGCATAACATTTCAACAAAATTTGACCTTTGGTTTCAAAGACAAAAATAACTTATAACATTTTAATATGCAGTTTTAGCACACAGAATGTTTCATGCAATGTTCTTTTGGGCGTAGAAAGTACATTTTTCTAACACATATTATTATCTATGGAGTAACAATTAGCATAAACACATTCATGGTAATGTTGCTTATTTTGGGCACACAAAAAGTGTATAGTATGTGTTAAACTTTCAAAAGTTTTCACATTTGCACATGAACAAAACTTTTCTTAAGGTTTGCATCAAATTTACTTCATAGCAGTAATTAATGCAACATTTTCACTAAAGTAGATGAATGATGCTCAGTGAGCATTTTGAATATTTAAAAATACAGTTTCGAAAAAATGAGTTTTTCAAATTATGTACTGTAGTAAGCAAGGAATTCACAATTTAAAAATGTTTTTTTGGGACTAATATTGAATCTTGGAGTAGAAAAATGGGTTGACAACTGCTAACAGCTTAGCAAATAAAACAAAAAAATTGGCTTTTTAGTCCAATAATACTAATGTTATGAATTACCATTTATTGCTCTAAGAGGCTATTGAAACAAAAAACGATTCTCCTAATAAGTCTGTATTTTAATTGATGCATGCAATAATCCTACTGAAATAGCAATTTAGGAATAATGAAAAAGACAAAATAATAAAATAAAGTGCTCCTTCACAGTAATACTGACTGTGCTTGTAGGCCGGTGTGTCACATTTATTACAAAATCATTCTTCAGAATTCTTTTTTATAATTCCTTATCGTCTAAGAATAGGCTAAACCATTCACCTGAAGTTTGGAATTGCATTTTATCATATTGCCATTACTAAAATTACTGATATTCTAGACATAAGCAAAACAACCTCTTTAATCTGAATGCACACAATGGTCTCTTATTTTTTTTATTCTCCTCTTCCTTATCTTCTTTATTTGCAATTCACATGTTTAAACTTCCAACAGGTTGGAAAGAAGGGAAGCCAAAGGGGATACTTCAATCTTATCTCTTCAGTAACAGTTGGACCAAATGGAGAGATAATAGTTGCAGATTCCCGGATACAAGTGTTTTCTGCTAAAGGAGATTTTATGGAAGAGCTCTATCCTGAAGGAAAAGGTATTTCCCAAAACACATTCTATAGTAAATAAACATTCCATACCTAAATTAATATACAAAAATAACCACAAATAGATGATATTCATGACATTCTTAATATGGTCTAAGGGTAATAAGGGTAAGGTGGATCTTTGGAGCATAAGATAGATTTTTCATTTCTTCTTCTGGCTGTAGAATTATTTTCACATGACATGCAGATAAGAACACCTCCAACTGCTTTAACTTCTGTTTGTTTTAAACAGTAATTCACAAAAGTATTTTACAACATTCTCCAATTCCTAATAAACCCTTCATCTATATATCACATTCTTAAATACTACTTTGAAACTACTTTAAATAGTTTTTGACTACATGTCATAGCTTCGCCATAAAACCTGGAGTTGCACTCTATGTAATTTTCTTAACATTTCTTTTCCTTAATCTTTTCTTTTGGAAAATTTGAGTGAATTCTAAAACTTTAGAGTTTAGGTTCAACATCTTCCAGGTGTGCATGAAGATTTTCAATAAAATTCCCACACCACAAACTATGCTTTAGTGGAAAATGCTTAGTTATGTTTTATTTGATCAAAATTGACTAACCGTTCTGATTAAAATATTGTGTGTTTAAGATATTTGCAAGAATAATTAAAAGCATATCTTGAATGTTTTGTGAATAATGTGCAGTCCTCTTCATTTAAATCAGTTTAGTAAGATTGTATGTAATTGATAAACTATGAGAAATTTTACAACATAAAAAATATTGTTAAAAACCAAATTTTATGCCAAATTAAGCTTTTGTGTGTGTGTGTGTGTGTGTGTGTGAGTGGGTGTGTGTGCACGTACATTTGCACGCACATACAGGTAATTCAAAAATGAAAAAGTAAAAAAAAAATAAAATGCCAAACTTGATATTTAAGTTGAAGATACAACTCAGAAGATTTTAAAAAAGAAAATCCTCCCTTCTCACTGCACTCTACCCTTTACGTGTAAACACTTTGAGAAGTTTTATTTTCTCAAAATGACTAATGATTTTGATTAAAATAAATATATTATAGATATTTAGATTACTAATAAAATACATATCTTGAACATTCTGGGAATGTCTTCTGAAGACCTCTTCATTATGGATGATTTTTGTATAAACTGGTAAATCATTAGAAATAGGCAAAAACTTACTAAGTAAAATAGGTAGATCTTGATTGATGTTTGGAGGAATTTAGTGACAGTGACGTAGTGTTAAAAAACCAACTCAACAAAGTAATAAAACATAGGTAGATCTTATTAAAAAACACAATTTATGTCATTTTATTTAGTTTTATTAGTTAACCATTTCTGAGATATTTCTTTCTAATAAATCCTGTTTCTTTTGTTTTACTCCTGGTTATGCTAAGAGAATGGAATTTCAATCACATAGCCACAGGCACATACAATGTTTGACTAGCTTTACCCTAATGCAATCCCATATTTCCCTTCTATATATAGCTAAATACGTAATAAGACCATTTCTCCTAATGTTTATACTGATTAGCGGTTTTGTAAGATTAGTTTGTTATAGAAAGGCTAGAGAAAGTCATGTGAATGGGACACATAACATTTTTTTTTTTTTGTTATTGAAATAAAATATTTTGTGTGTCATAGGGTGATAACAGTAAAAAAAATTAGTTTAATTGATCTTTATAAGGCTTTTTTATACTTTTTTTCTTTTCCAGGTCGTGGCAGATATGGAGGAGTAGTTGTGGATAACGAAGATCGCATTATAGCAACTAGATCAGAAAAAAATAGAAACTACGTGCAAGTACTGAAGTTCACTGGAGGATCTCTTATCTGTACCATAGATTCACATGATTCAAGGTTGAAACGTCCCAGTGGAATGGCCGTAGCAGGCGATCATCATGTCATTGTTGTTGATCTCGGTAATGACTGTGTAAAAAAATATAGATATTGGTAATCCTTCTCATTAACTTTTTGTTGTTCCTGTTGTTGTTAAGCATAACAAAAAGTTGCTGTGGTTCAGTTAGAAGCAGTATGTGTTATACAAGTGGTTGACAAATGAATGGTATAGAGAGCTGTATAGATTGAGTTGTAACAAAGAATATGTAAAGGTTACTGAGAATGAGTGAATATTTTGTATGGATTCATGAATATAATTGTTACTCTATTGTAGCCAGGCATCATGAATGATGGGAGTAAGTACTTACAATAAAATAACAGTGGATAATTTAGTCAGCAGGCACATAAATGCAGAATTAGGTCAGCACTGAACAGTAAAGGAGAAATATATTTGGGGAATGGTATTAATTTTATATAAATTATTTATAAAGTTTGCCTTTGCTGGATGCAACACCTACTAAACGAATGTGTTGATATATGTAAATATGAATGAATGTGTCATATTTTTGGAACAAAAATGAGTTCACCATAAGTTCAGCCTACTTCCCTGCTTTTAGACTCATGTTTAAAACAGACCAGTTGTCTCATTCAAGTTACTTGAAATAATACATAGCAGTATTGTATAATATTTATTGGTTGTTAAGACAAAGTTAGTAAGTGGTCATGAATCCCTCAGAGGGCATCTGCATAGGATGGGACAGCAAGTGAATGCTGCCTTCACAGGCAGATAAGACAGTTGCCCATCTATGTGCTAGTACCCAGCACTGTAGACTTCTAAATTGTTGATAATTAAGTTAGGGGATGCACAATAGACCTGCAAAGCTCACAGTGCAAGGCTGTCGAATTAAACTTATCTAAAAGTGGTCATGAAATTCATGAAATGGAGTGGGTGATAATGAAATTACTTTTTTTCTTTTGAGCATCTCCATAAAGATAATTAATTGAAGGATGATTTTGCAAGCTGTTACTCTTGAGTGAAACTATGTGCCTATGTGTTATGAAGAATTATGCATGTGCACTGTTGAATAGTTTCACTGCATTAGATGACTCAACATGGGTAGACAAGGTCATTAAGGCATGGACTCGTGAACAAGAGGTCTGCAGTTCAAATCCTTCCAAGACCATCCTTTCTGAAAAATCCTGAGGATTTTACCAGGTTTTCTTCACTCCTCATACATGGCAAACACCAGGGAGGTACCTTAAACTTAGGCCTGCAACATTTCCTTTCAGGCCTGCAACATTTCCTTTCAGAATTACTTACTTTTTTGTACCACTTTTATTTAATCACTTGGTGCCATCTGCAGTAAGAACTGCAGAACAGAGGAAACGTTAGAGCAACAGTGAAAAGAAATTAAAGTGTGTCTTTATTATTTTACCTTCCATTAACAGCTCTAAACTGCTTCGTACTTTTATGTTAACCTGGCCTATATATTAAAAGAAATTCTTGAATTTGTTGTAAACTACAAGATTTGCAAACATGCAGACTATACAGATGAATCCAAAAATAAAAACGGAGTAGGGGTGATTTATTTTACAGGCTAAAAATATGCTAACAGTATCATGTTACAGTTCAATAATTGAGAGTGATTAACTGTCACATGATGAATATGGCAACTTTAATAAAACAGGAAAGCAGATATGGCCACAGCAACATCTTGCCTGATGGTAATATCCCAGAGCTACAATGGTTAATATTGCATAACTAAAACCTGCTGCTGGAAACACAGCTTCCATATCATACCTTGCAGTTCTCAGAGTAATTAGTATTTCAGTTATATATTTTAAAATTAAAATACAACATGATATCTCAGGTCAAGGATACTGAATGATATGCCTTGGAGAAGTCCTGAATTTAAATGAAGTTAAGGAAAAGTCATGAAAGTGTAAGGGCCATTTATATGAAAATTAAGCATCAACATAATGATGTAAAAATGTAAATTTTAGTGTGATATGTTGCCTTTCATAACTACAAATGAAACACAAGCAGCAGCCAATAGCATGAGCCACTCATATTCACTGTGCCACGAACATTTAAAAAGTACTTTCTATAATTTCACACCTTTTTGTTTGAATTTTTGTGCAGACAAGTTAAGAATGGAGTTTGTCTTAACACAATCAGTCAATCATGAAAATTGTATATGTAATATACCTACTACATTCTATCATTTTTCAGATTCATTCTCCACTAACTTTAAGTAAACAAAACAGTAGATGGAAATAAGTTGTGTAACTTCAGTAAAACAAAGAACAAAGTGCATTATAGAAGCCATGAATTTTATTACTACTATAATTAACATAAAACCAATTTATATAACTCAAGCTCAAACACCTTAATTGGTTTGATCAGTTGGAATTACTGCACTCTTATTACTTATTATTACCTATTATCTCTCCCAGTTTTAGCATGAGCTATTACCATACTTTTAACTGACCGAAATCTCAATATATCCTAGAGTATTCAAATACATAACCACTTTACACAAATAATATTTTAGATGTTTATGTAGTTGTTGACTTATTAGGAATGACAAAAACATCCGTAAGGAAGGGGTTGGCTTCCCAAGGTTGTCTTTCTTTCATGAGACTAATATGAGGGGCATACTGAAAGTCATGAACAACACTGTTTTACAATCTTAATATTTATTTTTAAGCCAAACCAAATGCATCATCATAATCTACAGACTTTCTTTCACTTTTCGAAAGAGTCTCCATTGTTTTGCACACATTTTCCCCATCGTTCTACAAGTTTGAAAATGCCCTTATGATAGAACTCCGTTCCAGCTGCCCGCAGACCCTGACGCACTGCTTTCCGAATATTCTCCAGCGTCTCGTAGCATTGGCCATGCATCTGCTCCTTCACAGAACCGAAAAGATGGTAGTCGGAGGGTGCCAAGTCGGGACTGTAGGGAGGATGTGGAAGAGTTTCCCACCCTAATGCCCTGATCTTCTCCATAGTTGCACGGGCAGTAAGCGGACGCGCATTATCCTGTTGAAGGATGATCCTCTTTCCAGGGCGTTTATCACGCAAAGCCCGACGGAGCTTCAGAAGTGTCTTGATGTAGCGGGCAGAATTTATGGTTTGTCCAGGTTCAAGAAAGTCAACCAGAATGCACCTTGTGCATCCCAAAAGACACTTCCCATAACTTTTGCTACAGACTGCACTGTCTTCGCTTTCTTCTTCGATGGTGAGTTCAAGTGATGCCATTCCATACTCTGACGTTTCGTTTCTGGCTCATAGTGATGGAACCAGCTCTCATCTCCAGTCACAATACACGTCAAAAATTCATCACCTTCATTATGAAATCTCTGAAGAAGGTTTTGTGCAATGGTTCTCTGAAGTTTGTGGTCTTCAGTTAGTAAACAGGGGACCCAACGGGCACAGACCTTTCGATAACCCAAGCTGTGGATCATTTCTTGCACTGCACTATGTTCTATTCCAAGTTGCGCAGCAATTTCATTCACAGTGAAACGCCTATCTCCTGTAATGAGCTCATCAACTCTTTCCTTGTTGCGTTCTGTAGAGGCAGTTCGAGGACGCCCGCTACGAGGCACATTTTGCAGACTCGTGTTTCCATCTTTGAAATGTTTCACCCATCTTCTAACACTGCTGACACCCATGCAGACACCTCCATACGCACGTTGAAGTCTGAGATGAATTTCAGGAGCAGATTTTTCCTTCTTTCACAAGGAATTCAATGACAGCACGCTGTCGAAACGAAACATCAATGTCAGCCATTTTTCAAACACCGTCTGTGGTCACGTGATAGAAGCTAATGACGTCACAATATGTCAACATGTGGCTTAAAGTCTTAAGATTACGATCCTGCAATTCGTTTCGTTATATTGTTGAAATTTAAATTTTTACAATGGGTTGCTCGTGACTTTCAGTATGCCCCTCGTAAATCAATGGATTAGCTTCTGCAAGAGGTGTCTGTTGTTCACTAAATTCCTGTCAGCTGCACCATAGCCTCAAAACAGGTCTTTTTGGTAAGATATGAACCTTAAGTTCTGTTTCATTGTCATGGCGATGGGTGTAAACTTACAGCTACATATCTTTAACAAAAAATAGCTGCAAACCCACAGAGGCTCGCCATCCCCTCCTTTGTTCCTTTTATCAAGTACAGCCACTTCTTCCTTCTTCTCTTGTAGATGTGTTCCTGTGGATTCCGGAGTATAGAAAAATTAAATACCTGTATTCAGATTCACTGGAAATGAGTGAAGTGAAGTTTCACTAGCTTCACTTAAATAGCCCTAATTGAGGAGTGGTGATCATTTGCAGAAGAGAAAGCTATCTCTGCAACCTCTTGCCCATAAACTGTGATGTCTATCTATAAACAGCAACCTTTATTTAAGAAGAGTGGTGCTGGATGGCAGAAGAAAAAGCTAGTTATGGTACATGGGGTATGAATATGTTAACACAATCAGCCTATGCCCCTTGCTGGTGCAGTAATGAATAACATTCAAAGTTTGCTCTGTTTTATGTTGACACACATCACACCTTGTGTCTAGTTGAGATATATTATTATTCAGGGGTCAACATAGGAGCAGTCTATTAAAATGATTTATATCACTATATAGATATAACCCTACTCCAAAACATAAAATATGAACAACTATTATTAGAGGGACAGTATTCAAGTTGCCTCATCAAGATGGCATCTTATTAAGTAGGATTTCCTGCTACTAGACAGACAGTATCCATCTCACCTCATCAGGATGGTATCACATGATCTGTCAGTAGAGGGATTGTACATAAACTCCCTTCATCAGCGATGGCATCAATAACAACATTTCTTGCATGGGAAATCATGGATAAAAATGAGCAACCAGTATATAACAAAATTAACAAAAGCTAAGTACTTGATTAAAGGATGTTAAGCTCACAAAAAGGCACAATATATCATCACAATTTGCTTTGCTGTGAGTTTTATTCATATCCCAATGATTCCTGGCCCATAATGTTGCATAGAAAGACAGCAAGTCAACATAAGGTCCTGAAAAATCTGACATGAGAAGTCTGATAATAATCACACGATGAGAATTGCTCTCTTATTGGCTAGTTTCTTATATTTGACATAGACAAAGCTTGGCCCTTGCAAGTTTCAAAATTTGTTTAATTCAACGTTAATTTGTATGTGGTTCATTGTGAATGGCTCCAATTAAAATACATATCATCTTTTAAGTTTATGTTATGCTTAATTTTCATTGTGAATTAGGATTAATGAGTTTAATTCATTGTATATTCTCTACATGAGCAGACGTTCAGTCATCCTTTTGAGACTTTTCTAGTGGTGATAAAATTACCAAATAATACAGATAGGCAAAATAGGATGTGTACACATTTCAATTTCAAAAATATTACTTTATTATTGGATTGTATAAACATTGATTTGATTAAGAGAGAGTTGTAACTCTGGTTGAGCTCTTCTCTCTTTTGAGGTATTCATTAGCTTTCAAGCCTATTTGATATTTCAAAAATATTGTATCAGGTTTTGATAACCATTTTAATGGATAATAAATGAAAGTGAACTCAAGCTTAAACAATTCTGAGGCTAATGAAGGTAAAGTAGCACTAGTAATTTATATGGGCATCTATAAATGTCTATCATTGCAAAAGTTTATAGGTACATCATTTTCTTAATACATTTGATTTTGTCTCGGGTAGAATTAATTTTTAATTACTCTGGCTTAATATCCTTTTCAAAAATTTGTTGCCCACCTCTGTAGGTGGGGGTAGTGTCTGCTTCACATTCAAGAGGTCCCGAGTTTGAATCTCAATTAGGGTAAGTTACCCGGGTAAAGTTTTTTTTTTCTGGAGTTTTCTCTTATTCTGAAAAGATTATGAATAACTTGATCCATGGACTCCTGGATCATTTGAGCATCATTTCACTGATTTTATTCATCGTCCAATACGACTTACTAGGTTAAAGGATGTTAAACTACAAAACACCTTATTGGAATATGTTTTGGATACTTAACCTCCATCATGATTCCTGTCTTATACCATATCTTGCAGGTGGTGTTTTTAAAATCTTTTGGCAAACTGATTGCTCTCAAATGAGGAACAATTAGTAGCTAGTAAATGTTATTAATTTATTATTAATTGTATTAATTCATTACAAAAATAAACATGATTTATAAATTTTTCTGTCCCATATGTAAACAATGTCATCAGAAGTACTCGGAGAGGAAATTGAATCTACAGGAAGTTTGATTGACACTTGTCTCGAAAATGTTCCAGTAAAAAAGAGCTGAAGCTTCCATGATATAACTATACATTTTTTCAGGCTACAAGCCAGGTAAATTGTTAATTTGAAACTGATGTTATAAAGGTGTTTGTCATCTTCATCTTCAGGACAAACTGGAAAGGTACCTTTCAGACCAACAGTTTACCTGGCTAGCAGCCCAAGAAAATTTAAAGTAATTTGCCGAAAAATGTTTCATAAATAAGTGAAGATAGAGCAATTTAAAAGAATTAATTTTGAGTATTTGATTCTGTAATATATTTTAATTGTTATTACTTTTAATTGCTACAAATACTTCTGTTCCAAGATTGATTTTTTATTTATTTCTGTTTAATATCACCGAAAAATCACATTACTGTAGTGTATAGTTGCAAACAGCTTTAAGTGCAATGTAGAAGCAAACAGAAACACATCTGTGTACATGTTAAAAGCCTTAAGTGTTGCTGCTAACCATTCTTTCATTCCAATTATTTAATACAGGGTTGTCAATTGTCCTTTGTGTATGCTCATTGTAACTTGCAAAGCATTCTGATACTGCAAAATGTAAAAAATTGACCTGGGTAGACTTGTTTTAATGATAAAATCATTTGGCACTGCTGAATGAGTTGCCTTCCATAGCATGGCAAGTTGTGATTTCTTCCATCTGTGGGAGACTATCTGATCCCTCATCACCATGACACATATTGGCAAACTCATAAACTAGGAATTCAAATCCGATCATGGAAACATCGTAACAATACCCTTTGCTCCACTTGCTTACTACTACTTATTTGATAATGTAATATATATAGTAAATTCTTGGCAGTTTGTGTGTGGTCAATAAGAACAGGCTTCTACAAATGCACATGTAATAAATGACAACACACAATTCTTGTGATTTTAGGACTGAAATAAATGTAAGTTGTAAACAGAGAAGAAGTAGGAAGGGAGACTGTGTGTGTTTAATCTCACTTATTAAAACGTTTGTCTGCAGAGATAAAAAATGAATGCCCAAATGAGCCTTATGTCCATAGACCAGACTATTTTAGTCTTTTCAGGATAATGGAAACCTGTAGATGATTCAACACCAACAGATTCAAAATGTGAACCTCTGGATTAGAAGGCAGATATTCTAACTCCACGCCACAGAGTTGATATCTACAGTATGTGTAAAATTAAATAGTTATATATCAAGAACACTTGTAAACCATGTTTCCATTTAACTAAGCAGGTAATAATTGTACAAGATTAAAAGTAATGTTAAATTAAAATTTTGGTAAAGACATGGTTGTTGACAGGAGTAACAGTTTTTCAACCATTTCCTGAGCTCTAAAATTGTGCATTTTTATTTTATATATGTAATGTTTAATGGACAACATCAAGATATGACTCTAGACCTCTGTTAGTGCAGTTTTAATAATCGTGCAACAAATGACATTTTTACAGTCTACCAACATTTATTTGGGATCTAAACAAAGCCTAGAAACATGTGCTTACGTATTTTGAACCCCTGTTTTGTTGTTCTGTATGATAAATATTTTCTTTTAATATTTTCTTTAATAATTTGTGTACCTTCTTCAACAGAGGTTTTCATTCCAGAAATGATGTGCCATTACTGATTTGCCATGTTACAGGTGTATTTTTAGTTTTTATATTGTGATCATCACTTTATTCTTAAATTATATAAAATGGTAAATTATTTATTTCTTTTGTTTCTTATATGCTACTTTGTTTAAAAACTGGATTATATAACAAAATGACCCAGATTGTAAATAAGGCCTTGTAGAAATTCAAGGCATTCTGTAAATTAACCCTTGCATACCAGGGTTTAGAGTAAGATATCAACACTAGTGCATAAATTAAAACATTTGCAGCAGATTCATGTTTTACAAACAAGCAATGGCAACCATGGAAAGTCAAATGATACTTTAACAAAAAATGGTTTCTAATAAAAAGAAGTGAAATGTGGTGAAAATCACTAATAAAAATGATTTTTCAAAAAATTATTTTTTATAGTCAAAAATATTTGTTTATTCATAAATTTATTTTAATGCAAGATTTTAATGAGAAAGCCCTTAATAACGATAATCATGAAATTGAAACAGTTGGCATATGCAAATGTTAAACATATAAATGAATCAGATTAATAAAAATTTTTGGAATGGTGGGATCCGATATAAAATTCTAAGTCATTGTTATGGGAACTATGGATCTTGCTGCTCTTACCTTGTTGCTGCTTTACTTGGCTACATACAACAGGACATTCAATTCACCAACTGACCCAGTGCAAAAGTTATTTTTCCACAGTCATCCTTCGCAGTAAATCACATTGTCTTTTTATGTCATGTTTTATAATAGCTTCTGTGGAAGTAAGAAGTATAAGAAAGAGCTATTAAAAGTTGTATGAAAGGTAGAACATCAGTCTTTGCTCTGATTTTGCTATATGTGAATGATTAATTACTTTTTTTAATCAAAGAGTTGTTTCTTGAAAGGTGTATACTCTTAATCCCTTACATTCTATACGTAAAGGAAAAGAAACGGAAAGAAAATAAAACTGTAATAATCCATTTCATAAAGATATAATTTTTTTTTGAAAAATTATGTACACCCTGAATCAAATCAAATTGCCAAATAATTTTCTTAAATAGCCACTTATTTTGTTACAAATTATAAACTTTTGAGAAAATTACTCATCTAATCCACTTCTCACTTCCACAAAATATGTCACTGTCTGTGCTAATATGAGAAATTGTTTACTTGCTTCAGCAAACTATGAAAAATTACTATTACTATAAGTCTTAGAATTAAAACTTGATGAAATCTTTTTTTGTAAATACCCCGTTCCAAAGTTTCTTGCTATTGGTTTTCAATGAATGTTGTATAGAATTAAAGTATTAAAGGTATCTCATATCCTATTGTGGTATGTGAGGATTGAAGAATATCATTGAAACTAATTTTTATTACTTATTAGAACTTTTTACAATGTTGTAGTCTTTCTCAGCCAAAGAAAGCTAAAAATAGTACATTAAATATGGACTATTTAACTTTCTTTTTCCTTGTTCCCTATCCAATGCATCCATTTCCTGTAGGCCTTTCGGTTCCATACATCTTGTTACTCAATTTATCGGTTGAAACTAATGGAAAGCATAACTCAGGCTAGAGGGATAGGATGACCCAAGGACTTGAACAAACTCAACAAGAATAAAAATAGAGAACAGTTACTGTAAAAGACATAACTTGGTACAGTGTTAGCAGGCAGATGTTACATTAAGTATTTATATTTAAATAGTGCATTACTCAACAATTTTGTTATGCTTTTACAGGACTGTTAATTTTCTTGAATAGTGTGTTAGCACTTTAATCTAAAATGTTTAAATATTGCCTTGTTGATATATTAAGAAATATTTTAAAAATGACTGTGAAATGAAATAGTAAATGAAACAAAAATTTAACATTCAGTCATGAATCGGTAAACATATTTGCTTACGTGAAACATAGAAAGCTTTCTACTATAAGATTACTTTCTAAAGCATGCTACGCCACTAGAGATGTAATCTACAGTAGTATAAAACCGCACATTTATTGTTTGTTTTATGTTATTACAGTGTGGATCAGAAATCAAATAGGTTGATGAAGTTTACTCTTTTGTCTTTTTGTGGAAAATTGACACTACTGGACTGATGCCAACTCCAATTATGGGTCCACGCAAGGGGCAAGAAAATTTGTTCTGGTGTATGAAAGAACATAAATCAAATGTAGTCATTACAAGGAAGGTGGAAGTTTTGTTTAATGATCGCCAGACTTAGTGGGGCTGCTTAACCCCTTAATCTAAGAATTATGTTGGTGCAGATGCTGTTCTTCCTCTAATTCCTAAACCAATCTTCATATCCTTCTTTGAAAAGGAGCCTATGAGCTGATTGTGAATTAACCCACACCATACTTTTAAACTCCATTGACCTTCCACCTGATGAAGCCAACGTGGATTGTCCACAGACCAATAGTGCAGCTTCTGTGATTTACCTGGCTATGATTAGTAAATGTTGTTTCATTACTGAAGAAGATACATGATGAATCTGGATTATCATGTCTCAATGCCCATGTACAAAAGTTTACATAGTTCTCAAAATCGTTTCCATGCAGCTCTTGATGGGGAGAGATAGGATAGGGATCGAACATATGTCTGAGAATGCAAAGTACACTTGCCTGACTTGTCCACCTCCACTTGTAAGGGAACTAATGTGTAGATCTAATGCAACAGCACCCAAAATATAATTTCTCCCTCTTCCTCTCCCTCTTTTAAAATACAATGTCTTGTAAATTACTTGCACTAGAATCCTGCAATAAACATGTAGGGGAAGGAGGCGTAATGGCGCTCATTTAAGGAAAACTTAACAGCAGTCTCTTAAAATATACCTAAACTTATGGATTATTGCTATAACACAGTCATTAAACATTTTTCTTCACAAATGAATAAGTTTTATTTGAAATAAACATTATATTATAGGAATTAAAAATAAAATTATAAAACTATGTAATGCTCGGGATTGCCCGATGCTTGAGGGTAATGGCGCTCAGTCTGGTCAGTTCAAAAGTTTCACAAATCACACTTCTAATTTTGTGATGGGTCCAACTTCTACAAATGGTGTATCGGAACCAGACTTCACCATTTCGACCAAACTCTTCACAGATAGTTCACCTCGCAACCAAGAAATGGATTTGGAGTGTTGTCGTCTAGTTCACTGTCATTGCACAAATCTTCATCCAGATCTTCTTCTGAGCTTTTTGCTTTTTTTTATTTTCTTTGCCCTATAATTTGATATGGCTGGCTTGATTGACCTCTTTTGTCCTTTCTTAGATTTTGAGGAAGATCAAGAAGCTGAAATTAGCTTGTTGATCTTATTCTTTGTAGGTTCTGGCTTCCTTCAACATAAACTGAGATGCCTTCTAAGGAAACCATAGAAGCAATCTTTTCCAGCTTCTCTCTTCTCTTTGCAAAAGTTGTTTTTTATCTGCATATTCAAAAACAATCTTTCTGAGTTCAGAAGGTGTAATGTCAAAATGTAATTTTGAAAGCGTCAAGACATGTTCCTCTATTTTGTTTTCCTGAGCCTCTGTAAAAATGCATTTTGCATCTAACGATGGGCCATAAACCTTCCCTGATTTTATCCTGACCTTTATTGTGCTGAAAGGAGCACCATTGCCCTCCTTGGCCATTTTGGAATTCTTTGCCAGTTGTGAAGAAACCAAATGGCTTTTTATGCTTTACTATATATTAAGGGTATGGACATAAAATAATGGTTAATTACATGCCTTCAGATTTATACAAGCTGATTTCTATAATAAATTCTTGCGGATTAGAACGAAATTTCCTCCCTCGCATTCACAGTTTAACTACTATGATGTTATCAAGACTATCACAAAATGTCAGTACCTCTTGGACAGGTCAAATTCTCAACCAAGCCGAAATAATTACATGAGCACCATTACCCGCTGAGCGGTAGTACGCTCCATTCCCCTAAGTAGACACTTTTCAGTTTCAAAATATGTATGTTTGCTAAAAATATACTCTCTAAGTATTATTAAAATCTATTTTTAGGCTAAAAAAATGCACGTGTTCTAAAAAATATATTTTCTAGTTATTATTAAAATCTATTTATAGGCTAAAAGTACGAGTTTCTGAGTACCAATCAATGCTGTGAAAAACACATATCAATAGTATTTTCCGCTTGCAGTGCAAGTTTTAGGTGATACAGCTTGTATGGGCCCTAAAAATGTGCATTTGACTGCTTTGTATAGCTCCACTGTTGAATGAACGCCTGATATAATGGCTCAGAGAGAGAGAGAGACAGACAGAGAGATGGGAAGAAAGAAGGCAAGTAGGTTTGGGTAAGGTTTAATGTGCGATTTTCGCAGTTCTCTAAGCTTATTGCTGCATAATTGGGAACCATAAAAGCAGGACTGGTAAGAAGTCAGTTTTGACGTAGCTTAAAGAGTACAGTTAGATGAGAGAGAGCCGCATCAGTTGATAAGTGAGTGAAGAGACGTTGAGGCGATGAGAAGAAGTGAGATTCATCAGTGGGGAAATAGGGCGGGGGTGACAATCGCTGATGTTCACCAACCGATTTGGTTGCGGTGCAAGCTTAGTTATATTTTGTGAGTTCTTTCTCGCACAACATCCACTATATAAGGTATTCCGGTTTGGGAATGGAGGATGTGGGACGGGAATCTACGGCCTGTGCCATAAAACATGCTTGGTGTCCTGGTCTGCACAACCTGGAGCCTGCGGATGGTGGAATAATATATCACCATGCGACGTGTTCGAAGAGTCAGTAGCATCGCAGTCCTTGACTGGAAGATTTACCGAAGAGGCCGTCCAGCCATGACCGCTTCGCAACTGAAGAAGATCTAATGTCTGCTTAGACTATACCAGTCTGCTTACAGCCAAGGGAACAGCAATATATATGCCGGAGACACTCATCCTATCCGGCAACCACCAAAACGTGTTCTTCTAGCGTAGCAAGCGAAGATACAGACCCTGCCAAGAACATGAAATCCAGGGGATTATTGAACAGTCCGGCAGCTTTGGTGCTCTTCTCTAGTAGTCTTTGTGAAAAGGAAGAAGAATGGTCTATACAACTGAATGCTTTAACCCGATTGACAACACTCTGGATACTTTAGCTGTGGTTCTCAACTATGACTTGAAATTGAGATACTGCATGGGGCTCAAGATCCCACAGATAAAGAGAAGATCGCATTCTCCTTAGGATTCGGTAATTTACAGCTATGCTCTTTGTAACACGACAACTACCTTCCAGTGCCTCATGAAGTCATTGGTGATGAGTAGGATTTGGCTTATGATGTGTGCATGCTGCGAGCAAGGAATAGGAGAGTGAGCTAACTCTAACAGTACACAAGGCCAGCCACCACAGGGTATATAAACATGCTAATAAACTATATCATAGCATAGTATGTAAATTAGGTAAACAACTTCTATAGAACTGGGGTGTAACCAAATTAACATAAAATAATAATCTTCACAATATTAATTTATGCATTATAGAAGTATATGACTAAATGCTCAACGTCTATTTCCGAACTTATACTTTATAACATACTTTTTAAACTTTCTGATTTGAAGTACCTCCTGTAGTTGAAACCCTCTCTCATATGATGTAGAGCAAACACAAGGTGTCATTTGCCATCTTCAATAGTCTTAGATTTCTCTTAAACGGTTTTTATGTTCGGCTTTACTGTATCTATATCAGGTCCAGTAGCTGATTTAACAACATTTTCGGCTAGTTCTTCTACGAACCCTATGGAATCAGGCATTTTATAATACGACCTTCCTAAGCATACTATGTTTTTGAATAGGTCTGAAAATGGTTTTAATGAACGGTAAATCTTCGTGTAATATGCTTGAAATGAGGGACTCTTCGGTTCCTCCTGCAAAATTATAGTCACCCAGAGGCCCCGGGTTTAATTCCCGGCTGAGGCGAGTAATTTTTCTTTAACCAGAAATATTCCCTATCCCCCACAGAGTCTGGAAGTATGTATGTGAGAGTGAATTGTGTGAGGGAAAAAAATGATTTAAATCCAACATAAAGAACCTACAGTCAACGAGTTGTTTCTAAAGTAAGTTACGGATATGACCTTAGTTGATAGAAAAAAAAAAAAAAAAGCAGTAAAAACTATGTCATTATTCAAAACGCTAAGAACTTAGGTAACTATATTGTAATGGCGTGATAATACAGGGCCGCATTTAGCCAAGTGACCTTAAAAACATTTTTAAAATGTTTTACTTAATTTGTTGTTGCTTTTTATACATAGTACATTGCACGTAAGTAGACAAGATATTGCACTGTACCCACAAATTTTATACCGAAATTTCACCGGAAATACACGTGTTTATAGTCCCGTGTATCCAAAAAGCATTTTAGAAAAAGGTCCGCGCGCGAGTGTGTGTCCGTGTTGCCGTATTTCAGTATGTCTGTGAACACCATAACTCAAAAACGAAAAATCGGTAAAATACCAGACTTGGTATTTAAGTTTAGTTATCTTCCAAGGATGCGGCACGATGAGTTTGAGAAAAATCCCCCACCCTAAATTGCCCTTTACATGGAAAAAGAAAATGTTGATTTTCTCAAAACTCGCTCTAACGATTTTGATTAAAATACCGTAAATTAAAGATATTTACATCACTAATGTATATCTTGAATTTTTTTGGAATAGCCCCTGAATTTTGTATAACTGTTAATCCGTAAGAGATAGACAAAAACTTACTACATGCAGATCTCGTTAAAACACAATTTATGTCATACATTTGTTCGGAGAATTGATCATTTCTGAGATATTTTTTGTTATTGTTTTCAGTTTTAAAATATTTGCACTTTTCTCATACGGAAAGTTTCAAACTCCTGGCCATGCAAAGCAATACATTTCAATTACATAGTAATCAGCTTTTAAGTGATTTGATTATCGCTTTAGTCTAATCATAGCCATCTATAGCAATAATAGACGGCTTTGGCCCAGTTAGTGTATTCCCTTCTATTTACAAGGAAGCAAGTAATAAAGACAATTTCTGCTAACGTTTATCTCAATTTTCTTAAAGTAGATAGAAGAATATCTTTTTTTTTAAAAAAACATTTGTTACAGAGATGTAGAGAAAGTCATGTGAATGGAACATATCAGATTTTTATGAATGTTAGCGACTACACTACATCGCTGTAATTTCTCTCTCGGCTACACACTGGGGCCAGGCAGGTTTAATGCAGAATATGAGAATACACCATTTGAAGTTCTGCCTGCTTTTATCTTGAGCCTTGATGCATCAGTGATCATAAAGGCATACGTTATGTGTATTTATTCATACCATGATATAGGATATAGTAGAGAAAGTATTGTATTCCACAGAAAAATTCTTTTTGAGAATACACCGGAAATGTCTTTTGAGGTTCCTTTTTTTTTTTTTTTTTTTTTTTTTTATTGGGGGTAGTGCTTTAACGCCCGCTTTTACTAAAATGGCACTTCAGGCGATTGAGGTTCCTTGAACCCAGAAAAAGATCCGTGTGCGCGTGTGTGAGAGAGAGAGAGAGAGGGGGGTGCTTATGAACAGCATTACTCAAAAACGGTATTTGCGTTCAGCATCTTTTAAGGATACGACAAGAAGGTTTTCAAGAAAATGTCCCACCCCAAACTACCCTTTACATGGAAAATTCCATTTTCTCTAAAATGGCTCTACTGATTTTGATTAAAATACATTGTGTTTAAGATATTTCCATCACAAATAAAAGTAATACCATGAGTTTTCAGGGAATAGCTTATGAGGCCTCTTCATTCTGAATGACTTTTATATAACTGGTAAACTGTAAGAGATAGGCGAAAGCTTACTGCACGAAAAATGTAGGTCATGTTAAAGCACACAATTCATTTATATACACTGTTTTTGCTTAATTATTATTGGTGTCAATTTTAAGTATCGCTTTAGTTTATTGTATTTCCTTATTCCTATTGTACAAGGAAATAATATGTAATAAAACCATTTCTACTATTGTTTATCTCGAAAAGCGTGAAGTGGACAGATGCTCTGTAAGAATGGTGTAACAAATGAGAACACCAGTTCTGTTAAATTCACTTTATTCTCTACTAGGCAGTACACTAATACAAAACTTTGCACTTTTGGTAAACAAATAACTAGATTGACTTTTAATTCACTCCCGGCACAGTCAATCTCTCTTACATAGTTCCATAGCCGGATTCCGAAAATTTCAGCCTTAGAAATTACGGGAAAATTACGGTGTATCCCTTTAGAAAGAGATTACTCTGGAAGTGCAATTTTCTGAGTATAAATGTCCGAGAAGTCTTGCAGGGAAATACACCCGGTTATTGTGTCCGCTCACTCTATAGTTAGAGCAGGCCAAGCACTGATCCCTTCAACGGTCGTTCGGCCCCATGTGTTCCGTTACACTAGTTTGTTTCAACATGGGTGAAGTTGTGTGAATCTGATGGTTATATCGTCCTACCCGGACAAAGGGATGCTGCTGTGCTGCCCCAAGCTTCACCAACCATGGCAAGGGCTATACTTCGTTGTGAAGGGGATTAATTGTGTCGTTTACAGCATCCAGAGGCTGCTCCAAGGGATGAGGCTAGTGGTAGAGCTCTATAATCGGACTATCCTTACTTCACCGGCGATGCAAACAAACTAGAATGTATTCTTCCGCGAAAGCACGTGCACACGTGAACGTGGTGCTAGGCTGTGTTCGTCTGCTGTACTATTGTACAACCGTGTACCTACATTTGGTAGGAAAAGAAATGGCTACCTACTTTCGCTGTTCACAGATAATGAATATCTCTATAAAATATATAATAAATAACTCACAATAAAATAGGTAGGGGCGAGTCGCTATTCAGTATGAAATGCAAAATTCTCCAGTACAATTACAAACTTTAGACATATTGTTTTGGAAGTTAGCTGATGTTTTGCATACGTGAATCACTCCAACAGGTTTTTGAGTATTTTAGCACTCGCAAATGGACACACATACATTGCACATTTCTTTGATACACTTACTCAGAAGAGCTAATCTGAAGATGGAAGTGGTTCTACTCGTTCAAGATACAGTCACCTGTAGTATTTGCACACTAACTGTCGCAACGACAGCATACTTTTTTTAAGAGTTCTTATCGAAAAGAAATATTGTGACCTCGATATTGGATTAAAATTAGTCGGCCAAAGACAATGTTTACTATTCCCTCCAAATCTCACTTTGTTTACTCTTCCCGAACAATGTGTGATATATATTTACTGCATTTTCGGCAGTCACTTGTTGAAAAGCAGCTTGCGACAGCACCTCGGATAATTTAAAAGTTTTGCACGCTGTATGCTGTTTTGGGAAAAAGCCAGCAAACTCTACCATTAAGCTAAGAATAATGTTTAAAGTAAAAGTAAGGTACTTTTCACAAAACTTATTATATACATTAGGAATAACTCTTTTCCAGCCACTTTTTAGAGGTGTTCCTCGCTTATGTTTCACTACACTGGATCACACGCCTCCAACATTGCTTACATACGTACAATACGCTCTCTACGTTGTAGCTGAAAATCGTCCGTTGCAATGTATGAACGGTACTACACATGTACATTGTTGCGTAAGGGAATAATCATTAAAACTCAATAAATTTCCATTTATTAATATTTTATTTACTATTTTATTTCGGCAACATTGTATATCTAGTCTTATATGATCTTTGTGTAACTTCTTTCAGCGAATGAACTACTTTTTAGAGAGAAAAGCGGTAAAACGTTTAGCAACCAATCAGAACCGTTGCAGCCTATTGCTTTTGTTTACATTACCGGTAAACAAGGCTGGACAGACAATAGACCAGAGCAGTGGCGGCTCGTGCCTAAAACAAGTAGCGTGCTGCACGGGGAAAAAAAAATGCATGCAACTCACCTAGTTTCGAAAAATGAAGTCCATACGCCGATGTTTCTTCATGCAGAATTTGTCCATCACTCTGACGTTGAAATCCCTGATATTTGTAACGAATTTCTTCTCTATGGATAGCATGGCCAGAGAGGTAAGGCGATCCTGACACATGGTGTTCCTCAGAAAGGTTTTTATCCTCTTCAAAGAGGAGAAACATCGTTCTGGTTCTGCAGTTGACATGGGAATAGTCACAACAATTCTTAAAACCTTTGTCACTTCACTAAAAGTTTTTTGCAGATTATTTTTTAGTGTCAACTGCAAGAGTGGAAGAGCACCTTCTACTTTCCTGAATTCCGGATGCTCATATAAAATGCTAAGTTCGGTTCGGAGCTTGTTTTTGTCGAGATCTTTGTATCGATCACAGACAATGCCGAGTTCTGTTTCAGGAAAAACTTGAGAAAATAATTCAAAGTTTTTTGCATCCAATAGTTTTGCAGCATCAAGATGTTCTGTGGACTCAAAGCGGCTGTGTACCTCCGATATTATTCGGTCACATACTTCCTTGGCATCTACTCCTAAGTTAGTTTCCCTACGACGTCTTTTTGTAACGTGGACGTTAGATGTCTGAATCTGGTGTGCTATATCATCCGTTCTACTTCGCACGGCATCAATTGCTTTGGCAAAAGATTGGACTGCATTTTTTGCCTTCACTGCATCCATCTGTCTTGCTTGTAGCTGATTATACAAAATGTCTACATGTGGCATTATTTTCTGAAAAAAAGCAAGCCAGAAATTAAATTCTCCATCCTCCAAATTATGCCGCAGGCCACGAGCTTCTTGCACTGTCCTATCTGATAAAGATTGTTCTAATTCGTCAAAACAATCGATCAGAGATTCTCTGTGTTCATATACGGTGTTAACAGTCCTAGACTTGAAATTCCATCTTGTTGCAGATCCTCGAGGAACTCTTCGAGCAACAGTTGCTTCCAATGCTGCTAAACGCTGTGGAGATCTTGAAAAAAATGCTGGAAAAGCTGAGAGACTGCAGAAGAATATTCTGGCGGACTGATTTTGAGAAGCTGCTTTCTCCATAACCAGATTTAATTGATGGGCGTAACAATGTACATACTGTGCGAGAGGATAGTGTTCTTTCATCTTGATCTGCACGCCTCCTGTGTTGCCGCTCATTACAGACGCACCGTCATAAGTCTGGGCGATGATTTTATGGCGATCATCCTTAAAAAGGGTGTCCACTTCTTTCAAAATACAACCGGCAATAGAATTAGCGGTCTGATCAGATGGATTAAAAAATCCCCAAAACCGTTCATAAATAAAGCCGTTCCTTTCATATCTAAAAATTAATGCCAACTGAATTTTTTCAGTGATATCAGTGGTTTCGTCTGCCATGATAGCAACATAGGCTGCCTCCTTCATTTCTCTTTCAATTTCTTCGTGGCACACTTCCAACATGCAATCAAGTAGTTCATTCTGGATGGTCTTAGATAATCCTTTGAACACCTTATTGCTTTCGGTATGCTCTTTCATCGCACTGTCTATACTGCCCAATAGATTTATAAGGCCTAAAAACACGCCGGGATTATCTGACGTTTCCGTCTCATCATGTCCACGCAAAGCAAGCTCAAAGGCCCCACAAAATTTGATGCAGTCTATTATCCTGGATAATATGTATCTATTTTTCTCAACCTGTTCATTATGTTTTTGTGTAGCATCTTGATATGCCCTGCTTAGCTGCGTTGCAATATTTACACCTCCAAGCATTGAGAAGTCAAGCGAGTTTTTCATATGCTTCTTGCTATTTGAATGTTTTTTTATATATTCATTAACATGACCTAGATCTTTAACACCAGTCGTAGACCACGAATCTGTACTTCCAAACAAGAGGCAAGGAAAGCAAAACAGCGCGTTTCTGATTTCACAACCACAGATCCAGCCACTGTTGTCGTATATATATTTGTGTTAAACTTTCTTGTGTAAATAGAATTTTTACTTCCTTTTGCTTTCTGTTCAATTTTTAGATCAGGAGTAGGTCGCCCTAAATTTTTTATCCTGATCTTTTCATCTAACGATCGCCTTGAAAAGGGAGTTTTTAACAGCTCATCAACTATATTCATTATGTATGACTAAAGAAAACTTTCTTACCTATGAAAGTAACACAAACCTACACAAACCTACACTGAATGATACTGAAATATAATAAAGTGCGATCACAGTTGGAAATAAACTGAAAACTGACACTGAATAACATTTACACAACAGAACACTTTGTTTCAATGTGATACACGTGGGCCTGTTAGATTTCACATTTGCGGAAGTAACACATTGCGCCAATATGAACTTATGGTTACCAATGTTAACAAACAATATAACAAACAATGTTCTGTACGTTCCAATGTGAATAAGGTATGGAGATAATAGTCCTTTTATGGCTCAGTTTGTAGCACAAAGATATAATTAGTTATTATAACTAAAATAAAACGTTGTAATACGCTTTAATTAATTTCACTAAATTCTGATGTTTAGTGTGGCACTTAGGTGAGTGTGGCAGGGCTGTTTCGTCTGCTGCCAAAACGATTATAAGGAAAAGAACTAACACTCGTAGCGATTTCATTGATTCCGTGCTTTAGCCAAACGCAGCACGTAGCAGTGCGAAAACGAAGGGACAGCGACCGTCAGGGGGGGTAAGAGGGGAAGGTTCTACGCAAGCGCAATATTCACCTACCGTGCTTGATCGCTTTGAGCACGTGGATGCATTCCATTAGCTAAACTTGCGTGTTTACCTTGCTTCGAGAGTTCGTCATTGGCAGTGCTGCCTTTCTTATTACTACCATAATGTGTTATGTTTGTTACATGGTCCTTCAGCATGTCTGTTATGTAATTTAGAAGAAAAAAAAAGTAGCGTGCTGCAGCTCTTCAGCACGTAAGGACGAGCCGCCCCTGGACTAGAGGTGCGCGAGTTTTCGTTTTCCCCTTCCACTCCTTTTCGCTTAGTGGTGTGGCCGTGCAGCAAACATGTGAGTGTCATTGGCTACTGTGGTACGTTTGCACCTCCTTCATTTCAAAACATAAGACAATCAGTGCTGGACAGTCAGCATGTCACATTACAAATTACATCCGGAATGGTAAAATCAATATTTTGTTACTTATTAAGACGACAAAGCATGTTGTGTAATATGTTTAAAAGAATTGTAAATCACATCAAAATATAATATATATAGACATTTTAACAACTGGCACTCAAAGGACTACATCAATATTCTCACTGGTTGGGACCGTGAAAGAAGATTCGAAGGTAAACTTTCTAAACAAACCTTCTTCTGGGCTTAATATTAAATCCGTTAACATATTCTGAGAAAGCTATAGAACTGCAAATTTAATAGCTGAAAGTGCTATCGGGCCCAACATAGATAAGCTAAACGCCAAGAAGAATAAATAGTAACTAGAATTTATTTCCGAAATATCAATAAATATGTGCTTATAAAACACATATGTCACAATGGGATTTAATTAATATTGTGCTTATAAAATGTACACAATAAATATTTTATTAGTCCGACACTGTATCTTCCCATTAGTACTTCCTTGTTCCCACGTCTATTACGTCACCCAACTCGGAAGGGAAAAAGTAACCGTACTGTTTCTCCTCAATGACACCACTTCTCTACACTAGGGCCGGTAAGATAAGTAGTACCTTCCTCTTTCCTTCCACCTGGCAGTGGAGAGGCTACATGTGTAACAATGGCGGTTGTTTAGGATTTGAATGATTCGTCTTTTGCGACGCAAAGAAATGCATATTTTTGAACTCAAGAGTTTGTTAGGAAAATACAAAGATAAGTAATGGCAACTAGAGAATATGGATGGAAGACCATCTTGAAGAATAAAAAATACTTGTTCTCCCAGTCCCGATTAAACATTCCCCGCTCACTTATATTGCACATGTAAGCAACCACTGCACTGATAAGGCTTCCAAGGGGCTAACTTCGGAATGAACCAGTTTCTTTGGCTCTACGTGACTTGAAAGAGAGTAGTGGGTCCAGTCCAGTGTGATTGGCAGGCTGAGGGCAGCCCGAAGTGTGTTAGACGTGTCCCTGTTCTCAGAGAGAACTTAACCACGTTCTGACGGGATTGTGGGTTTTGTAGGATCGCGGGTGTGTTTTGGGGTTGTGGAGTGACAGGCGGTCTGTTGCTTTATATAGCTCCCGTGCATTGCCGCATTCGCGTGATTAAAACATACAATAATGATCCTAAGAAAAAAAAAAAAAAAAAAACGCGTGCGCGCGCCTTTTCGCAACTCACTTCTCCCGATCCCGCAGGACAGCCGAGATCGGGGGAAGTGAAACGAATTAATAGTATAGCACAGATTTGGTTTGCAGAATAATGGCAATTATTATTGGTATAATAGTAACGACAGTGTTATGGTACAGCGAAATTTCATATCATAGCGGAATTCGAATATGGCGTTGTGGTAATGATGATTATGTTAAAGAAACCTGAAGGTTTATTGTGTTGGTAGTACTACTTAAGCGGGCTAAAGCTTAAAGTGCCTTGTGACAAGAAGGCATACAAATAAAAGGACATTTACCCAAATCTGAGTTGACAGTGTTTGTAAATAATGCCAGGGAAACGTAAACCACGTGCAAATACGCCACAAGGTCAGAAAAGGAAGCGCTTACCTTTACCAAAAAAAGATACAAAGGAGTTGAAGCAGAATTGCGTCTGGTGTTCAACATTTGGAACTCAAAACGTCACGCAATGCATAAGCAATCTACAAATCGGACGCGACAGTTTTCAGGACTTGCGAAAGGTAAATAACTGAATGTGAAGAGGACAGGTATTGTCACATACCGACATTGAAACACGTCCTTTCAGAATTTAACCTCCAAAAGAATGATGAATTGTATTACGTAATGGAAATGTGTGTGAGAATGTAACAGACATGCGAATGTTGTTTAACCGGCTTTCCATTTCTTAAATGTGTACTCAAACACAGAGAAATTGGCAATTTAAAAATATTACCAAAAAGGATTCACCCATTTTGTTCATTTATATTTTGTTCTTTCTCTTTACTTGCAAATGTATAACTTTTGTGTAATTTCAAATAACATTAAGTTTTATAGTTCATTATCGATATGTACTATTGACTTAATACTTAATTTGCTGTTCTATGTCTCCAGAGACAAGTGACAGTAATATCGATGCTTAAGACTTGCATTTGGAAGCTGGAATAAAAACGGCTGTAAAGTGTCAAATAGAGGTCATAGTTTCCACTTGGCATATGATGACCATTCAAAGAGCTGAAGCAATGAATATTATAATTTTTAAGTAAACAATAGTTAATCAAAGAACAAGCTTGCCTTGGTGAAAATGACAACCAATAATAGTATATAAATCAAAGGAGAAAATATTAAAGATAAAAACAGAACTAATAGTAGTTTAAAGTAAAAGAGTAAATATTAAAGATAAAAATGCATTTGTCAGTGGTTAAATTGAAAGAATGGTCATTTAAATGAATATAGTTACTTTAAGTAAAACCTAATAGAAAATAACATAGTTTCCAGGCTTAAATTCACATTTGGCAGGTCAGCTCTTGAAATTCTATCCTTCTCTACTGGGAAGCAAATTTAGTAATTTTCTGTTCCTTTTTCAGTTCTTCTCTTAGAAGGCAGGGTTCAGTTGAACGATTCATAAATGAGAAAGTCTCTAAAGAAGAATTGTGAGAGTAACTTTTGATTCTCCTCAGCACTGTAAATGTACTTTGTTTAAAATGTACTCACAGGAATTGTATACAGAACTAACATTTTAAACCATAGAAAAAACTGTGTATTAGCATTGAATTAGTGTTCGTAGTTGAAGTTCACTCATGGTTTTATTTCTAAATTCTTGTACTGTGCACTACAATGAACCTTTTCCCAATTGAATGGTATATACCTACCTATAAGAGGTTTTGAAAATTTTTTGGGAAACTGGACCATAGTTTTCATGTAAAGGTACAATCAGACTGAAAAATTCAATAACATAGGCAGGATTTGAGCCATGGATCTCCCGGTCTTTAGCTGATTGTTCTACCACTGAGCTACCATGGTAACATGTGAGCTTGACATTAAATTCCTCAACTGACATGCATGCCAGCATGTTGCCATGATAGCTCAGTGGTAGAGCAACCTACTAGAGATTGGGAGATCCATGATTCAAATCCTAACTACGGTATTAAATTTTTCAGACTGACTACCAATCCAACTCCTGTCCTACACATGCTTGTGCGAAAAAAACAATTAAATTAAAACTTATAAATTTCAATGTAAAATCTTAAAATCTTACATGTGAGCCTGAACAATGCTCTCGAAACACTTCTGAACAGAGGGGTTTACATTCAATATCTTTCTCCTTTATAGACTCTTTTATCTCAGATATGCTTGAAAAATCTGCTTTCAGTCATCACATCATGTAATGCATTATGAAGCGGCAAGTTTTTCTGTTGACATGCAAGGCATCACTTGCTTGGTTTTGAAGCATGATGTAAAAACCATGCAAAATGAATATTTCTATTGAATATGCTTAACAGAAAGACAAATTTGAAATCAACCACTTGTGCTAAAATATCTGACTCAATTTCTTGAGGTTGCTCTGGTATAGTACTAAACACATCAAAATGTTTAGTTATGTTCTTGCACAGTGTTTACCAAACTTGACAAATAATTCCATCATGATGGGCTAAAGGAATATCACAAAATGGGTAAAACTTGATTATGTCATTTTAAATTCAATTATAAATTGCTTTAAACACAATAGGGATTTCTAAGCTGCGCTAAAAAGGATCATACTCTGCAGTGTATTTCAGCAATTGCATGTACATGTCCTGATTAATAGAATTTGTTGCTTCATCATGCCCTCAAAAGACCAATTCTTGTTTTCCCGTAAAACTTGCTGCACTAATATGCCGTTTAGGGATAATCCTATTCCTTTTTTACTTTCTCTAGCACATACGAACAATGCATGTTGTTGTAGGTACTGAGATTCTGAAATGTCACCAAAAATATATATCTAGAGGACCCTGAATAGAAAAAAAAATCAGTTTTAGAAAAAGGTCTATGTATGTGTGTGTTTGTGGCCAACTTAGCTCAAAAACGAAAAGTCAGTTGAATACTAAACTTGGTTCTGAAGTTCAATACTGTCTAATCATGCAACACAAATATTTTCGGGAGTATCCCCCTTCTCCAAACTACCCTTTACATGGAACAATTTTCAAAAATTTTTACTTTCTAAAAATGGCTCTAGACCTTACTGATTAAAATACTCTATATTAAGGATATTTACATAGCAAATAGAATGCATATCCTGAATTTCCTGGGAATAACCCTGAAGTTCTCTTCATTCTGAATAACTTTTGCATCAATGGTAAACCATAGAAGTAGACCAAAACTAACAGCACAAACTCATTAAAACACGTAATTTATGCCATGTACAACTTTTTTGTAGAGCTAAACATTTATGAGGTATCCCATGTTGTTCGATTCAGTTTTAAAATATTTAAACTTTGCTCAAATGGGCAGCCCTCATCCGTTTCATATCTCTCTTGTTATACTCCTGGCCATGGAAGGAGATCCAAATTTCAATAAGAATCACATAGCAATAACTTTTAATAGATTTGACTGACACTTTAGCCTAGTGTGTTCTTTTATATCCCTTCTTACAAGGAACTAAGTAATAAGGCCAATTCTGATAACGCTTATCTTGATTAGCAAGATTTGAATAATCTTCTCTAAGAATAGTTTGTTTGCAGAACAGATAGAACAAGTCATTTGAATTGAACATATCAGACCATTTTGATTGTAGATATATTTAATTTTTATGCTGGTCATCAACCAGAATTTGTATTCTACTTCCACAAAAAGTAGCTATAGATGATCTTAGATGATTAATAGATAGTCTATGTTTGGTTATTGATTAATACCTCCATCCACACAAGCGTGACAGAGTTGTGGTGATCTGACTCTACCTCTTTGGCTTCTGTCCTGCATGTGATTGATGGAAAGAAACAATTCACAAGCACAATAATGTATGGGGATAGCCAAATGATGATGGTTTAAGAAAGTCTAATGAGTGTTTCACTATCTTTTTTTATATATACATATATTAAAATTGCATGGTTTGAGTAAAGTTAATGGCTTCATTGCTAAATCTAGTGAAAACTGTTTTACTAGCTAAAAACTTATGGATTCCAGTGATTCTTATATCCAGCATAATCCTAAAGGAGCAAGGAACCTATTAGGTGGATGATGTTGCTTGGACAAAATCATTTTATCCACACACCTGCCCTTGTAAGCTTATATATGGCAAAGCAACACCATTTTCAACTCCAAGATGCAACAGAAGTGCCAAAAGTAGCAGTCAATAAGTGTTGGCAACTTAGAAAATGAAAATATGCCTACTGCAATGTTCCAAATGATGCTGAAAATTTAGCAAAAAAAAAAAAAAAAAAAAAAAAAAAAAATTGAATAAGCAAGGATTTGTGAAGAGCAAACTCCAATGAATCCTGCCTTAAGGCCCTTTGGCTGCTGCATCAGCGATCTCACATCCGTCGGCTACACAGGATTTATTGGGGTTTGCTCATCACATGCCTTGGCTATGCTTTGTGCCATAGGGCCCCCAATCCCTCGACTACGCTTTGTGGCATAGGACCCTGAATCCCTGGGCAACGCTTTATGGCGTAGAGCCTTCAAATTATTGACGACTAATCAGCAACAACCTGTGTCATTATAATGTGGATTTTTTTTTTTTTTTTTTAAATTTAAGATGTTGGCTGCTGCATCTTTTTATGTTTATTTTGTGAATATTGGCAACACACAGAAAGATAAGGATAGAAGAGGAAGTGTCAAGTCAAACATCCACTACATTTGAAAAAAGTGTAACAGAAATGATGAAAGTAAAACAGTAATTAATATAAATACTTGCTAAGTTGAAAAAAATGAAAAATATAAGTGAACAAGTGGTGTAAAAGTTTTAATAAGATGTCTTCTTCATATAAGTAAATGTTCTTGAAATAGCATGTAAAGTGATGGAAATATCGATTTGCAGGGGCCCCCCATAGTCTGGAGTTTATCCAAGTTAATTTTATATTAAATGCTGTTTGCTGCAATGTATATTACATATTTCTCTTACAGGCCAGCCATGACAGCATTATAAGGAACATTGCAAATTTCCAGTTCTCTAGGATAGTGTCACCCTTTGACAGGCGAGTTACATTCCTAACATGGCATCCGAAGAACAGCAAACTATTATTTTTTGGTTCAAAATGTGGAAGTATTGTTTTATGGAATTATGCACAGCAGCAACATCATGCAAACAATATGATACAGGGGGTATGTACCTTGAAATTATTTTAATGTTAAACACAGTATAATAAATATTTGTAGCACTAGTATCTATTCAGCCTTAAGTTGATCCTCACCAAAACAAAACCCAGATGACCAGTGCACCGTTATAATGTACCTTCTGTCATTTGTGCCAGAAATGCTGCCATATTTTCACGACCATGTGGCATGTACACACAGCATATTGCAATGTAAAATGAGCACAACTTAAACAGTGATTAAAATATTCTGTTAGGTATAATGGTGTTAATATTGATAGTTATTACAAAGTAATAATTAACTCTTAAAAATCATGAGCAAAAAAAATTATCATCGCCTGCGGTGCCATAGTAGTTAAAGTTGGCGTTATATACTATAAAATGGTGTATAAAGAAGAATAATTTCTTGTAAGAAGTTTGTTTGTAGAACAGCTAGATAAGGTCATATGAGTGTACCCAAATTTTTTATATTTATATTTATTTGCTCTCTGTAAGGGACTCTATTTCTTCCAGATCAGAATCGTCGTCAGAGCTGTTTGCTACTGCTTTCTACTCCAAGGTTGATAACAGTGTTACTCAATCTATCCAACTCCCAAAATAACATCTTCTCTCATTGCATATAGCATTCTATCAACTGTTGGCGGCTTATTTTTAAAAACAGAAACTGTGCACTATTATGCAAAGTGCATTTTTCACAAAATAGTCACATCCTTGCATTGCATATTCACGTATTTTCTTTTTACTTTCTATACATGCATTATGTACATAGTGTATAGAGGGAGTATTGTACTCCACCCAAAAATTTGATACCAAGATATCACTAGAAGTATACGTTTTGAGGTCCTCTGAGTCCAAAAAAAGCATTTATAGAAAAAGGTGTGGTGTGTCTGTGGACAGCATAGCTCAAAAACTAAAAGATTGTTAAATACCAAATTTGGTATTTAAGTTTGGTATCTTCCAAGGATGCAGCACAAAGATTTTCAAGAAAATCCCCCAACCCCAAACTACCCTGTATATGGAAAGAGTTTTGAAAATGTTATTTTTCTCAAAAATGGTTTTAATGATTGTGATTAAAATACTGCATATTAAAGCTATTTACATGACAAATAAAATGTATATCTTGAATTTTCTGGGAATAACTTCTGAAGATCTGTTCAGACTGGATGAATTTTCCTGAATTTTGCATAACTGGTAAATTGTAACAGATATACAAAAATTTACTACACAAAAATGTAGATCTTGTTAAAACACACAATTTACATCATGTTCATTTTTGTTGTAGAGTTGACCATTTCCAACATATTCCTTTTTATAGGTTTCAATTGTAAACTAAAGATCTTCTCAAATGGGTTACCCCTCATTTCTTCTCTCTTTTGTTTTCTGGAAATGCAAAGGGAATTGAACTTCAATTGTTCACATATCTATCAGCATTTAAAAGATTTGACTATCGCTTTAGCCTGGTATTTTCCTTCTGCTTATAAAGAACAAAGTAGTAAGACTAATTGTGTTAATATTTATCTTGTTAAGCATGATGTAGATAGAAGAATAATATATTGTAAGAATAGTTTGTTTGCAGAACAGGTAGAGAAAGCCATGTGAATGCAGCACATCAGATTTTTCTACATGCACTAGGTACATAGTGTATAGAGAAGGTATTATATTGCACCCAAAGATTTCACCAGTAATACATGTTAAGGGACTCTCTGAATCCAAAAAAAGAATTTTTAGAAAAGTATGTGTGAGAGAATAGTTGGCTTTACTGAATTTTTCGGTCTGACTCTACCTATATTAAAATCCCTTATATTTAAGATATTTACATGACAAATAAAATTTATATCTTGAATTTTCTGGGGATATCCCATAAAGGTCTCTTTATTCTGGATGATTTTTTCTGAATTTAGCATAACTGTTAAACCATAACAGACAGACAAAAGTTTACTACACAAAAATGTAGATCTCCTTAAGACACACAAATTATGTAATGTATATTTTTTCCATGGACTACGCATTTTCAAGATACTCCTTGTTATTGGTTTCAGTTTTAAAATACTTTAATCAACTTTTCTCATATGGGAACTTGTCAACTCCGGCCACACAAAAAAACAAATTTCAATCCCATAGCAATTACATTTTAAGGCATTTTAACGTAGTGATCCCCTTATATCCATTTTACTTATAAGGAACTAAGTAATAAGACCATTTCTGCTGTTTATTTTGATTAACATGAAGTAGATAAAAAATAAACTAATTAACAATTATTTGTTACAGAGAGGTAGAGAAAGTCATGTGAATGGTACACATCAGATTTTTTTCCCTGGTGTACCACTTTTTCCATTTCAGAATTTTCATTGCAAGCCTTGTTTATACTTGTAGTTGAAACACTGATGAACTCAAAAAAATTTCACTACTTCTTTTACTGGAAGTGTTGGATATTTCTCACAAAACTTACAATTAACATTCAACACTATAGTTTTTTCACCACAAGTCAACAGTTTACCAGCTTTTTACTTTATGTAAATCAATGAAGATGCAAGAGGAATTTAACGGTGACCGACTGCTATGATTCTAAACAGCAACCATTACAGGTGTAAACACTATTGCAGAAATCAAGTGACCATATGCAGAGCATGTTGGGACTAGTAGCTCTGTGCAAATTGCTGTTAGTTTAATTCTTAGGTATTTATATAAAATACTCTGCCATTCAAAAATAAATTCTTGCTGTATTTTTAGATTGTTAGCATGAAAATACATTTCTGCATGCATTGCTAATGTGTTGTATTGCTGTGCACTGGCCACATGGATTCATTTGACACGGATCAACCTAAGAGTGAATAGATAATAGATACTAATATAACAATTAATAATTGTAACAATTCTCCATTTATTTGTTCGAAATCCACATAATTGAAGGAAGATTTAATAAATGGTTTTGTTAACCTTACTAATCTTTGTTTGGATCAAAATTTTGTCAGATTTAATACAAACTCTATCAACAAACTAGTTTAGCAAGGGGTAGTCCACTTTCACCTTTTCTTGCTGATCTTTTCTCTTTTCATGAGCTATTTGAAAAAGCATTCACTCTTAATTTTAAAACTTGGTAGATATGTAGATGATATATTTGCTATTCCTGATAAACGTGTAAATGATGCTTTAAAACTTTTAAATTTATAAGATAAAGCTATAAAATTCAAATTAGAAATTGGAAGTGATAGCTATGTCCCTTTTCTGGATTTAAAAATAATAAAAAATAACAAATTGAATTTTGGAATATACTGAAAACAAACTTGTACTGATAATGACATAAAAAATAATGACTTTAACCCTTTTTCACATAGATTTGCTGTTTTTAATAGTTTAATTCATAGGTTAATTAATTAAATATTCTATAAAGAATATAAACACATTATCAACACTGCTTTAATTAATGGTTTTAATACTGTTTTTTTAAATAAAAAAAATTGAGAAATTTAAATATCAAAAATCTATTAAAGAGGTTTCTACTCTTAAGAAAATAAAAGATAATTACATTTTTAAAAATTTACTTATCACCCTAGGGCAAATAAAAATTTCACAAATATTTTCCAAGAGTATAAAAAACTTGTTAGCATTTTCTAAAAAAGATGAAATTTCAAAAAATAAAAAATCTTGCATTTATCAATTAAATTGTGACCTTGTTCACATTGGTAAGATTGAACATCATTTGGAAACCAGAGTAAAAGAGCACTTTAGAAATATTAAATACAAACAAATTGATAAATCAGCTGTGGCAGAACATTTTTGGAAATTTAACCATGAAATAAATCCTGATGTAAATTATTAAAATTTTTAAATGGAACCATTGGGGAGAAAATATTTATATTAAAGAATAAAAATTGTGCAATAAATTTTGATAAACCACCAATTGCATCTCTCACCAAATTTGTTTTGATTCCAGTAGTTAGCAATGCCTTAGTACACAATCCACCTTGTAACAGTAACCATAACAATGTAAATAAACAAGAGCAAAAAGAAATTGAGCTGACAATGCAATAGATCTTTTTATTGCAAAAGTAGTCTTGTGGGTTTCAAACAGATAAGTGGAGAATTGTTACAATTATTGTTATATTAATATTTGTGTCACTTCACTGTTAATAGCTTCCTTTTTACATATTATAAGATAATAAATTAATAATTGTGGATATAGATTATTTAAATATTTTATAATTACTAAAAGTGAATGTGAGGTATAATGCAATTCAATGTGTCCAAGATTATGTAGCATACGTGTATAAAAAGCAGATATTGTTATATATGGGGAATGATTTGTTAGTTGTTTAACAACTACATTGCAAATAACTTAATCAATGGCAAACAATGGCTATGCAGGCTGAAGAGTCTTGAAATGAATGTGTTTTTGAAGTAAATATTAAGCACATGTACAAACAAAACAAAGGAATGTATGAAATTCTTAAATAGCAAAATGAAAATGTTGCATTAACAAGTTTCTCTAGCTTACAAAATACTTTTAACAGTTTAATTTTCTTTACCTGCTTTTAATTTGTTTTTACAGAAAGGTCCAGGCGATTCGATATCAAATATAATATGCAATCCAGAGAAACAAGATGAGATATACAGTTCATCACTGGAGGGTACAGTGGGCATGTGGAATTTTGAGCACAAGGATTATACAGTGCTTATAGATCTTGAAGGAAGGTAATATTTTTTTTGTGTATAATTACATTTAATCACAGCTTTACAGAACTGTAAATATGTGGTGTAGCCATTCTCTTTGTATGTATTAGGGTCACTAGATAAGTACTGAGACACTGAACATTGGCCACCCTTGGAGAAAGCATTGTTGCTGTGTTGAAATAACTGACTCATTGGTAGGGACACTCAAATTTCGCGACTCGCGAAACTCGCGAAAATTTTTAAAATGCTTAAAATTAGGGAATAAATGTATACGAAGACATATTTGATTAATTTAAATACTTTTTGACACACCATCTACTCGCGAAATTTTGAAATTCCCGCTCTATATACGAATTTTTAGGTTCACTCGCGAAATTTATCGCATATAGCAAAAAGATCACACATTCTTGTTATCAAATTTCGGTTAACGTTTTTTGCTTCCAGCTTAAGCTTTGTTAAGTGCCGTGGGAGTCTGTTAGCACGGTATTGGCTATCTTGTCAGCGTTCGATCGATAACAACAGCAGTCTGCAGTATCGGCGGACCAGCGAAGCCGTTGAACCAGCGAGATAGGAGCGCTCATATCCGGTATGCGCTGCGCACGCATTCTGTTACTACCCTAAGTAACTTCTTCTACGCGTATCCCACTAGTTCCTGTTCACCCATGCGTTCAGTTCGTTTTAACTAGCAGTAGCGTAGTTCTGAAATATCGTACAGCATGCCACCGAAAGTGAGCTTAGATGAGCGGGTAAAGCAATTCTCGCAGGACGGAATGAAGAGGTCGGGAGAAATAATGCTTTGCAGCTTTTGCAATAAAAGAATTCCATATGAAACTTCGGATGCTGTAAAAAAACATATTGCTAGCCAGAAACACGTGGATGCAACGAAAACGCGTAAGCGACAAAGAACAATGTTCGAGGCGGCTGAATGTTCAAAAGGAGCAAAGGTATCTAATTTCCACATTTTCTGCATTTATCTACTTCAATTCTGTGACAATTTTTATTTTGTTACTTAGAGTTTGAAACTTGTGTGTAAAGAAGTAAAGGTGTACTACCTATTTAAAATTAAATGCCAGTTTACTTCCTTTTAAAGCACATGTTTTTAGAAATCAGAACATTATTTGGCTAATAGTAAAATATCGTGTGTAGTTGCACTCTTCGCTTAATCGCATATACTTATTTTGCTCAGTTATATGTTTTACATGATTTTATATCATATTTCAAATTTATTTTGGTTTATAACTTGACATCGGGTGTATAACACAATGCTGCTTTAGGTTCGCGGTGATTTAGCCGGTTGTATGACGCACGTTGAGGGACATGCGAGCACGCTCTCACAGATATGAAGTGTAGCATACAAAATACGCGGGTAGGACATAATTTTTAGTTCTGTTAGGCCTGTTGTCGTTGAAAGTTAAAGCCTCCGATATCACCAAAGAAGTTAAAGGGGGCTATAAAAATGAAAAATAAGGCAACAAAAGACATGTTATAAAAAGGAACATAAACTGCAGCATTTTAATCTCAAAGAATCAATCTTAGAGATTCGCTTTCAAGATTTAACACATTTAAAAAGACATTTTGCAAAAGTTCTGGTCTATGCTTATATGTTTTCTTTTCTACTTTTACCAGGCTGCCAAACTGGATTTTGTCACTTCCACGGTTGAAATGATGATTTCAACCAATATTCCATTGGAGAAGGCAGATCACCCAGCCTTCAAGGAATGGGTGAAGAAGAACGTTATTGGCAGTGGAGACCTTCCAGGAAGCAATGTTCTCCGTAGAGAATATTTACCTCTCTTGGCAAACTCCAGGAAGGAAAAAGTTGTTGCAGCCCTACAGAACAAGAAGGTTGCTGTTATGGCTGACGAAACAACAGACAAGATGGGCAGGGCAATTTTCGTTGTTCTGCTGTCTACAGTGGAGCCCTCCAGATCGCAGGAGCAATGTGTGGCTGCTGTCACTTCGCTGGAGGTAGTGAATGGACGGTCCTGTGCTCGAACAATTACCGAGGCACTACGGAACACAGGGGTAAACTTTGACCAAGTAGTGGCATTAGTAAGTGACTCAGCCAGTTATATGACCTCCTGTTATGCTGGGTTATCACTTCTCCTGCCAGATGAGTCCCTACATATTCAGTGCTGGGCACACAAAATAAATCTGATTGGTGTGGTGATGAAGGACTACTTGTCATCGCTAAATAAACTAGTCATTTCAGTCAAGCAGACTTTTCTGCATGCCCGGAAAAAAAGACATGCATTTCGGCAATTCATGCAGGAGAAAGGATCTGCAGCAGGAATGTTTCCAATTCCAGTGGCCACAAGATGGAATTCCTGGGTGGAAGCAGTTGAGTGGATGGCAGATAACTGGACCGTTCTTTTTGATTTTTTTCGCTCCATTGGTGGCAGAGAGTCATTTACTGCAGCATCTTCACACCTGCAGAATATTACTGATTCTGAGCTACAGATGCTTTATGTGCAAGCTCTGTTTGTGAAATCTTTAGCTTCAGTGATGAAGCAATTGTTGCTCAGCCTGGAAACAAATTCCAAACCGATGGCTGCAGAAGTGTATCCCAAACTTCAGAATTTGAAGAAGCGCTTACAAATAGTTGCTGCCGGAACTTTCAGTGACAGAGTTCAGGAGGAGCTTGATGCCCTGAAAGGAAATCTCAGGGGAAGTTCGATGCAGGACATAAAAATTGCAGCAGGCCATGTGCACACCAAGCTGGACAATCTTATGTTGGGGGACCCTGCCCGTGCATTTTTGGAGCCTGTGGCTGCACTCTTCTACAGGCAGAATGTGCTGTCACAGCCTGCTGCAGGAGACGAGCTGAAAACCCTTTTCCACAAAGTACCATCAATGAAGGGTATTCCCATCGATGAAGGACTGCATGCTTACAGGGATCTTCAGGATATTCTGAAGAGCAATGTAAATATATCAGTAGAAGATGCTCTTCATGCAATGCGTGATGATCATCAACTTTTTGTTGATGGTGCCTTAAGGGCGCTGTGGGTTCCTGTCTCAAACGTGAACTGTGAAAGGTTTTTTTCCAACTTTTCGTGTGTGTTGACGGACCTCAGAACAAATCTCACAATCACAAACTTGGAGATGCTATCAGCTTATAATTATGAAAGTAAACCATAAGAGTGTGTAAATTATGCTTGCTATTAGCGTTTTTATATTTTAGATTTTATAAATTAATTATGCATTTATTTCTATTTTTGTAGGTGAGTAAGTTAATATCCAAGAATTACCATATCCAAGAATTTTCCTTTCTAACTCAAGAATTTTACCTTCTCACTCAAGAATTTTCTCTCTTATTACTCAAGAATTTAGCAACATTTTATTCAAGAAATTTGAGTGTCCCTACTCATTGGTAATGCATTGGTAGCAGGCAGAGCATTGTTGCATCATTCATTTTCCCTTATTTTATGTTTGAAGTCTGGAAAGTGTGAACGTACTTGCAGGTGCTATGGATATTCAGAGAGCATTTTTGTGCAATGATCTTGTACGACTTCAAATGAAATTCAATCACTTGAGCATTTGAGAGGGCTTTTGTGAACTATTCTCTTGACATGTGCCATTGTGTTTCAGTGGTTTAGAGAATTCAAGAGGGAGCGGCAATCTCTTAAAGATGAAAAGAAGAGTGGCAGACTAATAATAGTTGTGACTAAGAAAAATATCACCACTATAGAAATAATGATTAGGGAAGATCCAAGACTAACTTACAAATCAAATCTTGTCATGTTTCAGATATTTTTCCACATGAAAAACATGGCTATAATAGTTTGACCCAGAAAGAAAACGTCTGTCCTCCTTTTGGGTGTTCCCAAATGACCAACAACCCATGGGAGGAAGGGTTTTAGTTAATTGAGTTAAATTAAACAAAGACCGTTCCTCTCGAGAAAAGGATTTTTTGAAGGTCAAGAGAACAAGAAGTGCCAGAAAGAAAATGGTTGCTTCTTTCTTCTCCACTTGGCAACAGTTGTACTTGGAAATCAGAAAACTGTTATTGCAAAAGTTTGCCTTCCAAAAGTGTTTAAAGAAATCTAAGAAAAATGTCCAGACAGAATTATGAAGCATTTTGGAGCATCAACTGGAGTTTCTGCAAGGAACTGAGGCAAAACTATTACACCAACCCTGTAGTCTGATCTAGCACCATATGATTTCTTCCTGTTCCTGTAGTGAAGAGGCCATAGATTTTCTAGCCCTAAAGAAACTGTTGCAGCATATGAAGAGCAGTTATCTGCAGTGCCAAAATCTGAAGTGGTTCCAGAGAATGGAACATTGTACACAGTGCTAGGGAGAATGTTTTAAGAAACTGGGATAAACAAAGTATTTCTATGAGTATGCATTATTTGCTAAATCAGCACTTACCTAATGACCCTGGTATTAAAATGAAGATTGTGGCTTCTTAAACTCCACTCACAGTAGTTTCTTTAATATTTATACTTTCTCTGTTAGCTTATGTGAGGATAATATTCCATTGGCTCTAGAAAGTATTAAATATCCCTCTCCCTCTTTCTTTGGAACATATTTGTCCAGTGAAGTTTATACACAGAAGCTATCATTAATTGTAGTGAATAGGGTCTTCTTAATTTTCTTAAACAAATCTCACACAAAATTCACAGAATGAAGGATTAAACACATTTTAGTTTGTTAATAGGAATTTTATCAAGAAAACTTAGTACACATTTCTTGCTTCACTAATTACTGTATTTATCTGAGTACAAGACATTTTTTTTTCCAAAATATTAATATTGAGAATTTGGGGTTGTCTTGCATTTATGATATATGTTTTCCGATTAGCCAGTGGGAAAAAAATGGAAATGCCGTGTTATTTATGACACGGGACCAATGGCTTTACTTCCCTTCCGAAGGAAGCCATGGTAAGGATTTTTACACCCGAAAAAATGCATCGTCCTCCACCGGGTTTGAACCCATGACCTTAGGTATATGAAGTTAGCATGGTAACCATTACACCATGGAGGGCGACGGCAGTGGGAAGAAGTAAGTATCAAATTTCATGGGAATGGTATGACGAAGCCCTGGGGGAAATGGTAAAGATTACTGTCAAGGTCATGATGTATGCAGAGATTTTGTGTTCATTTCTCGCCCAAAAGTTAGATGCTAATGGCTATAATGATTTTCATTAGAAAGAAGTTTTCTTTTTGAGACTAAAATAAAAATAGAGGACTTACTTTTACAAAATGTATTAGAAGCCAATAGTCAAGCAGAAAGAGAGGTTAATGTTTCTCTCCATCCACCGCGCATATACTCGTACCATACCTTTCTGTTCTTCCATCTGCCTCTCTCTGCCATCAACAACGTGAAAATAAGAACAAATTAGCCCAAACTGTTCACAATGATGTATTATATTAAGTGTGCTGTCTTAATAGAAAATTATACCTTATTTTCATTACATCTAAGCTGCTGCCATCACCGCTGAGCACATACATACCAGTATACTTCCATTTTCCCTTCTCTATCTCTTTCCTGCTCACAATGTGAATATCCATGTAAATTTGTTTCAATGATGAGTTATATTAAGTATGTTGTCTAAATAGAAAATCATATACATTATATCCCCCCAGGGGCCTACTGCGGTAGGTACGGGTTAGGCGCACCCGGGGTCCCGAGCCACCTTGACTCCCTCTGTGGGCAACCTCAGAGTGGTGAGGGAGCCAGAAGGTCAAAATGCCCACCCACGTGTAGGCCGTGCGTGGAGACCCGTGTCGGTGAAGAGGAATATCCTGGTTGGTTGAGGGTTGCGTACCTGAGCCTGGGCTTCTGTCTTTCAGTAACTGGGGAGGGTGCGCAGCCTAATACACCGCTTTGGTTTCTGATTTGCCTAAACGGGAGGCTAGGGACTAACCCACCCCTAGTCAATCGGCCAGGACTAGGTATTACACCGAACTCCAGGGTGAGTGGGACGGCGAGCCCGCTATATCCCCTGTGTAGCCCTGTCACCCCAGTGGGGTGACCCCTCGTTGGGCTCCGTGGTGGGTGGGGAGCACTGGGGGATGAATTTATACCATTTTTTCTATGGCACCAAAATTAAAACCCCTTAATAAAGACGTTGGAAAGGAAGTAGTCGAGTCATGTGGTCCTCGCTACTTGGTTATTCATAGGACAGAGGAAGGTAAGAAGTTCCTTACGGTGAGCCCTTTTACTATCCAAAAGGGTCTCGATGCCATTGCTGGTCCTGTTAAATCCTGCGTTCGAGCTCGCAATGGTACACTTCTTGTCGAAGCCAACTCCGCCTCGCAAGCTGCAAGGATTCTTAAAGCCACCATTTTAGCCAGCTATCCAGTGAAGGTCGAGGTGCACAAGTCGCTGAACTCCTCCCGCGGTGTAATAACAACCCGCGCGTTGGACGGTTTGTCTATTGAAGAGATCCAAGAAAATCTAGCGACTCAGGGTGTCTCAGCTGTTTATCGGGTACAACGTAAGATCAACGGTGAATTCCTGCCTACTCGTACCCTGTTTCTTACTTTTGATCGGGTTGATCTGCCTCAAAAGATTAGAGCAGGGTATGAAGCCATCGAAGTTAGGCCTTATATACCCAATCCGCTGAGGTGCTTTAAATGCCAACGTTTTGGTCACACTAGTGAGTTGTGCACCGGCAAGTCCACCTGCGTCCACTGCGGTGACATCTCCCACGATGGGGCTTGTGCTTCAGCTCCGTCGTGTGTGAACTGTAACGGGAAACACCCATCTAGTTCCCGAGACTGCCCCCGTTTTGCAGAGGAACGAGCGATCCAGGAGATACGGGTGAAAGAGAAGGTGTCCTTCTTGGAAGCCCGGAAGCTCCTGCGACTCCGCCAACCCTCTGCCCCGAGGTCCGGTACCTATAGCTCAGTTGCAGCTAAACCGGTACCGCGTCGGGAAATCGCAACACAGACCGGCGATATGAACGGGGCTACAATTGCGGAAAAGGTTATTTTAGCCCAAGCGCTGCCAAAGCCTTCGGCACCTACACCCAAGTTGGTATCAACATCTGCCAAATCCGCTAGCTTACAGAATAGTCCTGCACAGTTGTCACCGAAAGCCTCGACCTCTGGAACTAAAGTTGGTAAATTCACGACGTCTTCTGCCCCGGAAAAACAGTTTAAGACCAAGTATGTACGACAAGACTTTTTGAAAGAGAATGTGCAATCTATTACCAAGTCATCTAAAGGTAAGAAAAGTTCACGCAACTCCACACGTGTATCCTCCTCTGAAGGGTCATCTGGGGAGGAGGGCGTGAATCGGCGACGGCCGTCTTCGCCGATCAGCACATCCAATCGGTTCGAACTACTTGGACCTAAAACTGCTCTTGAAAAAGGGACCTCCCTTGTGGAGGAGATGGACCAGGAGGATTCTGCCGCCACTGCCAGAGGGACAGTGCGGAAACGGCAGGATCGTGCTCCTGAAAATAGTACTAGCCCAACGCCTAAGAAGAACAAATTGAACCGACCAGCTAATCCCAATCTGCAGAAGCGTCTTTCGATTTGAAACTTATCCCATAATATACTCAATGGCTATCCTCCATTGGAACATACGCGGAATTCGACCACATCGACCAGAGCTTGACTTGTTGCTGCGCCAGCATGAACCCTTGGCTGTATGTTTACAAGAGACGAAGCTCCGTCCACAGGACACCGTTACCATCAGGCAGTACTCCTCCGTACGATGTGATTTATCCCCGGAGGACGGTGTCCCGGCACATGGGGGCACTATGATGCTTATTCGAGATGATATTTTTGCCAACTCCGTACCCATACAATCTGCAATCCAGTCCGTTGCCGTCAGCATTAAGCTACACTCCGCTTCATTCACCATTTGCAGTATCTATTTGCCTCCATCTGCGGACCTCTCGCACAGCGACTTAGAACACCTCATTTCGCAGTTGCCACCACCCTTTTTATTGGTAGGCGACGTGAATGCCCATCACCCTCTTTGGGGCTCTCCTCGGGCTTGTGCGAGAGGTACGCTACTTAAAGACTTCTTGGATAGTCAGAATCTTGCTCTCTTGAACACCGGAGAGCCCACCTTTCTATCTGACGCATTTCATAGTTTTTCACACATTGACATTGCAATTTGTTCCCCTCAGCTGGCAGTCACCTTATGCTGGAATATCATCTCGGATTTGCATTCTAGTGACCACTTTCCTTGTCGTATTAGTGTCTTGACACCCGTTGTATGTTCCACCCGTTTACCTAGTTGGCGCCTAGACCACGCCAGCTGGGAACTGTACTCCCACTTGGCTGAATTTAGCTACGAAGAGCACGACTCTGTGAACCACTTGGTCGAACATCTTACAGGGACCATTCTTTCTGCTGCTGAGCAATCCATTCCGCGTTCGACTGGCTACAGCCGTCGATTTCCGGTACCTTGGTGGACCGCTGACTGTCGGGATGCTATTCGCGCTCGCAGACGAGCTCTACGGGTTTTCCAGCGTTTTCCTACACTGGATAACCTGATACACTATAAACGGATGCGTGCACATTCTAGGCGGGTTATTAAGGATAGCAAAAAGATGTCATGGAATAAATTCGTGGGTTCCTTTAATCGACATACACCTTCCTCTGTCGTATGGGATAAGTTAAGACGTGTGGCTGGGAAACCGAACCATATGCCCATCGCCGGTCTCAAAACACCTACCGGAGCTGTTGTTGATACATTTGACGTGGCGAATACTTTAGGCAGTGCTTTCGCTGAGGTGTCTAGCTCAGGCAACTATTCCCCTGAGTTTCTTACAGTTAAGAACCAGGTGGAATCTCAAGAATTCTCGTTTCTTTCTGGCAACCTTGAGGATTATAATCGCCTTTTCACCCTGGCAGAGCTAGACAATGCACTCTCCTCTTCACGACACTCAGCACCAGGCCCAGATGGTATCCACGTCCAAATGTTGCAACATCTCTCTCCTGATGGCAAAGATTTCCTACTCGAGGTCTATAATCGTGTCTGGGTTGATGGCATTTTTCCAGACAAGTGGCGGGAGGCCACCATCATACCCATTCTTAAACCTGGAAAGGACCGCCATCTTCCTTCCAGTTACCGTCCTATTTCCCTCACCAGTTGCGTTTGCAAGGTGATGGAACGCATGATCAATGGACGGTTGGTGTGGTGGCTGGAATCCCACAATCTTCTGACGAACATCCAGTGTGGCTTTCGACGACGACGTTCAACTGCTGACCACCTTGTCTCTCTGTCAACTCAGATTATGGACGGGTTTCTTAAGAACAGCCCCACAGTTGGGATATTTTTTGACCTCGAGAAGGCCTACGACACGTGTTGGCGGGCGGGAATATTGCGTTCTCTGCACAACTGGAACATACGTGGACGCCTACCGTTGGTCATTCAGGAGTTTATGCGGGACCGCGTTTTTCGAGTGAGGGTGGGTTCGGTTTTTTCTAACCATTTTATTCAAGAGAACGGAGTGCCGCAGGGCTCGGTACTCAGCGTGACTCTATTTGCTATTGCGATAAATTCCATATCACTATGTGTGCCTCAAGGTGTCTCTTCCTGTTTATTCGTGGACGACTTTGCCATCTTCTGTACTTCTCAGCGTACACCGTTTTTGGAACGCCGTCTCCAGCGGTGTTTGGACAATCTCTATGCATGGAGCTCGAAACACGGTTTTCGTTTCTCCGCTGAGAAGACAGTCTGCGTTAACTTCTGGCGCCGTAAGTGGCATATGCCGCCGTCTCTTCGACTCGGGCCAGATTTACTTCCTTTCGCAGACGAGGCGAGATTCCTTGGTTTGATCTTCGATCGGAAACTTTGTTGGGCACCACAAATAGCACAGCTTAGAGCACGATGTGACCGTTCTCTAAATCTTTTACGGATACTAAGTGGCAAGTCTTGGGGTGCGGATCGGACGACATTGCTCCGTCTTTATCGTGCTGTGATTCGTTCGAAGTTGGACTATGGCAGCATTGTGTATTCTTCAGCTCGACCTTCAGTGCTCAGAAGATTAGACACAGTCCATAACCAGGGCATCCGTGTGGCCGTTGGAGCTTTTCCAACGAGCCCAGTTGTTAGCCTCTACGCCGAATCGGGAGAACCTCCTCTGCGTTGTCGGCGTGATGTCCTGCTTGCTAATTATGGCTGTGGGCTGAAGTGTATGCCTGGGCATCCAACTTATCACGCGTTTTTCTCCCCTGAGCTGCACGAGCGATACTGCCTCCGCTCTCTGAGCCCCAGGCCAGCAGGTTTTCGTTTCCGTGAGCTTCTACGCCAGCACCATGTTGACATTCCTCGGCTGTTATCCAAGGGAGAGAATATACACCCCCCTTGGTTACGCGCTACCTCCCATGTCGATCTCGGGATGACGCTCTACGGGAAATCTGTTACGCCTCTTGATAGTATTCGTCGTTGCTTTTTAGAATTTTTATCCAAATACAGTGGCCGTATTTGTATTTACACCGATGGTAGTAAGAGCCCCGACGGTGTTGGATGTGCCTTTGTAACTGGCACCGCAACTTCTACTTACGGTTTGCCTAGTTGCACATCTATATATTCTGCCGAGCTATATGCTATTTATCAAGCCCTTCTGTATATTCGACGTCGAAAATTAGGTGACTGCCTTATTCTTAGTGATTCCCTTAGTGCCCTTCAGAGCATTCGTGAGCTGTACAATTACCATCCTTTGGTGCAGCGCATCCAGGACGTTCTCCACATTTTGCACGCTTGTGGTTTTAATGTGGAGTGCGCATGGATTCCTGGACACGTTGGCTTGCCAGGGAATGACACGGCGGATTTGGCAGCGAAATCGGCAGTCACAGCGCCCAGTGTTACGATTACCCATTCAACAGCAGAAGATTTTAGAGTGGCTGTACGGAGAGCCGTTTTTTCGACTTGGCATGCGGAGTGGTCGGCTCTCCGTGGTAATAAGCTGCGAGAGGTGAAGGACCTCCCTGTCAACTGGGTAACCTCCTCTCGTTTATTCCGCCGGGAGGAGGTAGTACTAGCTCGGCTAAGAATTGGCCACTGTATTTTTACTCACAGTTACCTTTTTAAACATGAACCTGCTCCTGTCTGTGCGCTCTGTGGGGAGGCACAGACAGTTCGTCATGTGTTGCTGGAGTGTGGTCACCTGGCACACATTCGGTCATCTATGGGCATGCCGGCCTCTCTTGCTGAGGTCCTGGCAGATGACCCAAGAGCAGTGGACAGGGTTTTTAAATTTTTAGCAAAACTTTCTTTTACCTTGACGTTTTAGTGTGATAACGGTTTTTTAAACTCTTTTGGTTTTAATGTGTTGATTTTAGATGGAGTTTTATATCCAGCTCTGGTTAGAGGGCTGGACGTTTCTGTTACTTCCGTTTCAACTGTGTTAGCTCTTTTATTTGTGTTTACTTTTTTGTTTGGTATTTTCTTACTGGCTATTGCCAAGTTTTAATCATAAGGGCGCTTATGACCTCGGCAGTTGAGCGCCCTTAAACACCATCATCATCATCATCATATACATTATAATCATACCAGTTGCTTCATAGCCATTTATATCATTAAACCAATTAAATGCTGCATTATAAATATGCAAATCTGGACTTTTATTTCATCAGTTACTCTTAGAATGAAGATGATGTACATCTTTGAAACATTGGTGTCAATTCGTGTATTTATGTGGCTAGAAGCCCGAGAAAATTTAGAGTTAATTTGATTTGCCTCAATAAAATTGATGCTGTCCCTCTTTAAAAAGGGTCTCAACGAAACAGGTTTAACTGCTTGGATTTGATAAATTATAGAGGTCACTTTCAAGAAAATTATCACATTCCAAACTGCTTTTTACATGGACAAAGGATTTTAAATTTTGATATTCTCAAAAGTGGTTCTAGCGATTTTGATTAAAATACTATATACATATTAAAGATAACTTACAGGACAAAAAATGTAGCTCAAGATTTCTCAGAATAGGCTCTGAAGTCCTCTTCATTCTAAATGACCACATCTAGTAAACTGTAAGAGATGGACAAAAATTGTAGATTTTGCTAAAGCATACATTTTATGTTGTACACAATTTTACTTTCTTTAGCATGTATGTAGATACACTGCACATACTAGCTAGAGAAGTATTGATAAGCTGGATGAAATAGATATTTTATTATTATTATTATTATTATTATTATTATTATTATTATTATTACTACTACTACTACTACTACATCCAAAAATATGTGTGTCCAAAATAAAGCATTTTGAGAAAAAGGTTTGTGTGTGTGGGTAGGTGGGTGCGTGCATGTGTGTGGACAGCATAGCTCAAAAATAAAAAGATCTAATACTTAATACCAAACTGGTTATTTATGTTGAGTATTTTCCAAGGATGTGACAGAAAGATTTTCAAGAATCTTCCCCCACCACAATCTACTTATTTACATAGAAACTTTTAGGAAAATTTATTACTTTCTCTAAAGGCACTATGTATATAGTGTATAGAGAATGTATTGCACTCCACCAAAAAATTCGATACCGAGATTTCACTGGAAATATATGTTTTAGGGTACCCTTTATCTAAAAAAAGCATTTTGTGTGTGTGTGTCCGTATGTCTGTGAACACGATAACTCAAAAACGAAAAGAAGGTAAAATACCAAACTTGGTATTTAAGTTTAGTATCTTCCAGGGATGCGACACGAAGACTTTGAGAAAAATTCCCCCACCCCCAACTACCCTTTACATGGAACTTTTTTCGAAAATTTTGATTTTCTCAAAAATGGCTCTAACGATTTTGGTTAAAATTTCGTATATCAAAGATATTTACCTGACAAATAAAATGTATATCTTGAATTTTCTGGGAATAGCCTCTGAAGAGTAGTTTATTCTGGATGAATTTTACTAAATTTTGAATAACTGCTAAACCGTAAGAGATGGACAAAAACTTACTACACAAAAAATGTAGGGCACGATAAAACACACAATTTATGTTATATACATTTTTTTCTTGGAGTTCGTCGTTTTTGTGACATTCCTTATTTTTGTTTCTGGTATGAAAAACTTATACATTTCTCATACAGGAATTTGTCAACTGCTGTCCATACAAACAAAGGAACTTCAGTGACATAGCAACCAGCTTTTGATTATCACTTTAACCTATGGTACTCCCTTATTTCACCTCTACTTACAAGGAAGCAAGTAATATTGCTATTTCTGCTAATGTTTTACTGAAGTAAATAGAAGTATAAGCTTTTTAAGAATAATTTGTTGCAGGGATATAGAGAAAGTCATGTGAATGGTACACATAAGATTTTTTTTCTTAAAACTGGTTGTAATGATTTTGATTAAAATACCATATATTAAAAGTATTTACATCATAAACAAAATGTATATCTTGAATTTTCAGGGAATAGCCTCTGAAACCTCTTTATTCTGAATGAATTTTTATGAATTTACATAGAGATAGACAAAAACTTATTACACAAAAAAATGTAAAATATATAATTTGTTTATTCACTTATTTTTTTGTGTGGAGTTGGCCATTTCTGAGATATTCCTTGTTATTGGTTTCAATTTTAAACTATGTGATTTTTCTCAAGTGGAAAGTCACCTTGTTTTACTGTTGGCAATGTAAAGCAAGTCAAACTTCAGTTATTTCTCATAGCGCCCAGCTTTTAAAAGATTTTGCCTGTTGTATCCTTGTATCCTGTATTTCCCGTATACTTTACAAGGAAGCAAGTAATTAGGCAATTTTTACTAATGTTTATCTGGATTAGTATGATGCAGATAAAAGAATAGTTTGTATGTGGAACAGCTAGAGAAAGTCATGTGAATGGAACACATCAAATTTTTTTTTGGTTAAGTTAACAATTTCTGAGATATTTCTTGTTATTGGTTTCAATTTATAATACTCATACTTTTCTCAAACAGAAATTAGTCATTCCTATTTCTTTTGTTTTACTCCAGGCCATGCAAAGTGAATTGGACTTCAAAGTCAATCCGCATGAGACTACTTTTTAAAAGACTTGACTATTATTTTAGCCTAGAGTATTCTCTTATTAATAAGACCATTAATATAAGAACTGAAGCTTTCCTGGCGACGTGTTAATTCAAAATCTTCTCGGGCTTCTAGCCAGGTAAAAACTTGGCTTGACACCAACGTTTCGAAGAAGTGCATCTTCCTCGTCTTCAGGTTGAACTGATGGTTTGAGCTTGCGGAGACTGGTATTTATAAGAGCTGGGATGAAGCTAACATCTGATTGGTTCATCCTAGCTCTTATAAATACCAGTCTCCGCAAGCTCAAACCATCAGTTCACCCTGAAGACGAGGAAGATGCACTTCTTCGAAACGTTGGTGTCAAGCCAAGTTTTTACCTGGCTAGAAGCCCGAGAAGATTTTGAATTAAGACCATTAATATTGATTAGCTGAAGTAAGAATAGTTTGCTTGCAGAATAGGCAGAGATTGTGAATTGAACACATCAGATTTTTTAAATTTGTAGGTAGATTTTTCTTGTTGATGTGTTTGTTAAGTCATTACTTTTTGCATTGGAGGATTTGTTTTTTTCTAGCTCATATTTTACCTTATGCAGAGAAAGTCCAAAGACAATTTTGGAGAATCACATCAATTCATCCAACTAACCTTAGAACTAAAGCCTGGATTTTTATGTAATATCAAGGTGCAAAATTTGTACATATTTATGTAACAAAAAACATAAAAATATGAAATGAAATATATATCAACAAAATATGTAAAATTATGTACTATTCTAAATGCTAAGATTACCACCTCAAATCTAAATGCAGACTGCAAATTACCCAGAATTTTGTAATTTGATGGGTGTGTAAGTACATAAGTTAATTACAATGAGTTAAAATTTAAAGACTAAAAATAGAATTAATTATAGGGAAAATGTTTTGTTTTATGCAGAATTTACCTAAAATTTATTTTCAAGTAGGTAATTACAAAATAAGAAATATGTGTTTTGGATTATATTTATTAAAATTACTCATTTCACATGATTATTTTAATTACATTTTAGATGGTAAAGCAATATTGAAATACTGAATCAATTTACAATGAGTGAAACATCAATTCAAAATAATTAAATTTTATAATGAGGATGCATTTTCGGTTTTCTATCTCTTAACATACAATGAACAACCATGCATTTTAATTTTGAGTCTTTTGTTTCTTTCAACGTACATTGAATAACCATATACTTTTCCATATTTTCAGGGGTCATTGTTTGTCTCCTATCAGATAAAATGTTCTTATAAGCAGAGAAGCTTCTCTCCATATCACATGAAGTAACAGCAGCATATTTTAGCATAGGAATCTGATTTGCAGAGAAATGTTCTGGTAAATCGACACTGTCACCATTTAGCACTTTAGACACGGACACAAGCGTAGATTCCTGTATAGCACAGCTTTGTATTTTTCACCTACCTTCCTTCCTACATCTCCTGCAACTACACTAAGCTTATGTGATGCACATTCCATTAAATCCATAGATTCGTGAAGAAGGGAACCCGATGTTTCCAATTGTTTGATGGTGGTAGGCAACCAGTTGAAGTTACTTTTGATGTAAGCACAGGAGCTTGTCACTTTCACATCTTTAAAGATGTCCTGATATTCACGCATGGAAACAGCTACTTCTGAAGAGAACATGTTCACCACTGACTGGACTCCTTCAAAATGTCCACAATAGAAGTTCACAGCTTCTAACCACGTACCACATCTTGTAAGTACTGGCTCAGGAGGCAAAGGGACATGTTGGAGATGATTTTTATAGCACTGAATTCTGTGCGGTGCTTTCACGAAGACCTTCTTTGTTGCAGATATCAACTTATTCACACAGGGAAAATTACTTCTTCAGCAACACGTTCGGCCAAGCAGGTGAAGTGAAGTACATTTGGGTAGAAAACCTTAAGAGCAGTGGCAGCTTTACTCGTGTATGCTGCAACATCTGAATACATAATTAAAACCTTTTCCTCACACACACCCTCTGGCCAGAGAATCTTCATCCCATCATTTACGAATCTTGCATTTGTAAAATGATTTGTTTATTCTAACACCTTGCAACAGATTAGAAATGGTCTTGCTGGACTTTCGGAATCAAGTTTTCCCACTACTAAATTTGCTATGTACCGACCCATGTCATCTGTAGTTTCATCGACGGCAAACCAAATACAGGAGTCTCCAATTTCATTTTGTATATAAGCAACTGCTTCTTCATCATCATGCGTTTTCCTCAGAATAGATTCGTGAGGAATAACCTTCTTGAATATTTTTCTAGAAAGGAGTGAAATTGAGGAATTTGAAGTTTATGCCATGGAATATTAGCTGTAACCATTGCACTGCACAGGTATTTAAAAAAATTATTTCTGGACGGTTCCTGTTGCATTTGTGTCAACAGAACTTGCTTTCTAGAAGACAGTAGGTGTTTGTTGCATATGTGAAGAGCACTCTTGATATGTAGTTCCAATTGAGATTTTTCATGAAACAGCCAATTCTTTTACAGCATGCTTGACAGTCTATTATTTTTCTGCCGGCTGTAAAGGCACTATCTAATTTCACCCATGAATTCAACTTGCAGGATAGCGAGGACACAATTGGTGCCATTTTACTAAGACTTGCTAGAAAATTAGTATTATCGCCTCATTATATTTTGATGGTTGTCTAGCGGCTCACTTTGTTTCCTCACAGCTATTATATTACAAGATGCCGACTACTGGACAATGGTAACAATCAATTTCTCCAGTCCTTGTAAATGCCCAAAGCGCTATGAGAAACGTGACAATGTTGACGTCATGGTCAACATTGTCGAGCAGCGCCTGCTTTGATATAAATGGACAACAATCAGAATGAGGCGAGGCGGTTATCACATTCTTAATTTAATTTGCATCTTATTTCGCAGATTGATTTTTGTTGCTTTCAGTAAAACTTGTGAAAACAGTAGTTTATAATGTGATTACAATATTTTTTAAAAAATAATAAAATTGTAATGAAACCCAGAAAATATGTACGTTTTATGTGATATCATTAAAACATGTAGAAATGTGCAAAATCTGTAAAAAAAATGTAAAATAAAAATTTGTAAGGGAGTCCCAAATGACGTACTTTGCCAACATTTTTACTTCTCATTGAAACTTTATGCAGGATTTAAAATGTGTAATTACATAAAAATCTGGGCTCTACTTATAACATACAGAAATCTCAGTTTCGAAAGAGCGGAGTGATCCATTTAAATATTGGAAAACCCCTTCAGAACATATCATTTTAGCTTATTTGTGTATCTTTGTAAAGATGAACTACTCCTTAATAGTTATTGTTTAATATATTATCTAACTGAGTACATCAATCTAATTTATAAATAATGTCATGATTGCATGTGAAGCAAAGAACTGTATTTGCTCCTAGGCTGAAGCTATATTTCTTACTGCAGTTATTTCTACCATTGCATATTATTTGTGAGGGACTTCTCAAAAGTAAGTTACACTACTTTTTTAAATCCATGGGATAAGTAGAAAAAGTCTTGGAGTTGCAGGGAACTTTTGTCTGGGTATGGTGGCAGTACTGTAAAATTTGTAGGAGCCTAACTTTACGACTTGGACATTAAAACACCAGTAGCAATTTATTGCATGCTGTGCAGTGTTTACGGTAAAGACGTTAAGTCAAGACCAATGGTTTCTCGTTGGTGTCAATCATTCATTGAAGGAAGAACATGATACGCAACAAAGCAACCTTCCACTGCACTCCAGATATTGCTGACGAGGTTTAAAGCAAAATGGACAGCAATTGGCATCTTATGTTTGATGAAATTCTGTTCCAACTTCCTCCTAATGTTGAAATAAGCCATGCAATACTTCACAGGATTATTTCTGATCTGTGTGTGCAAGATGGATTTCTCACATGCTTTCAGAACAACATGCTAAAGTGCAACTTTTGGAGTTTTTTGAGGATTAGGAAGATGATTTAACTGAATAGTGACCAAGGATGAGATATGGATCCATCACTGCATGCCCAAATCAAAAAGACAGAATATGGTGTGGAAAGGTAAGGATGAGCCAACACAAAAAAAAAGAAGACAAAAAATTGTTGAATCGGCTAGCAACCATCTTAGATTCAAAGGGGGTATTGTTGATTGATCACCTGCCCTGCAAGACCACAATAACAGCTGCTCAAACCCAACCCGGCGGAGGATGAAGGATTTTTTCATGTGTAAAAGTCCTTAGGATGGCTTCCTTTGGAAGGGAAGTAAAGCCGTTGGTCCGGTGTTGTAGATTTACGGCACATAAAAGAACCTCAAGCCTGATAGCTGAGCAAAATTAAGCAGTTTTTCACACCCAATTTAGAATGGGACGCTGAAGACCTCAGTAGTTAAAGAGCGTCCATAAATAACGCACTATTTTTTTTTAACAGCTGCTTGCTATTGCGAGGTACTGAGAAAACTCAGAATGGCGATTCAAAACAAAAGTAAGGGTAAGTTGAGCAAAACAGTTTTTTTGTTCCATGATAATGCTTGCCCACATGCTGTTCATGAAACTCAAGCCCTGTTTGAGCAGCTTCAATGGGATGTTGTCCATGTTATTTTTCTGACCTTGCACCAAATAATTACCATCTTTTTCTGCAACTCAAGCAACATCTCAGGGAAAAGCGCTTTATTAATAACGATGAGTTAAAACAAGAAGTGGAAAGAGGGCTAGGCAGTTCAGCAGGAGAGTGGTTGACACTGGAGTAAAAAAAAAATCTGTTATCATGGAATCAAAAATGTATTGAGATTCAAGGAGATTATGTAGAAAAATAGTTATTGAATCTAGCATTGAAAATATATCCTTTTTTTTTTTTTTTTTTTTTTGAAAAGTGTGTGACTTAGTTTTGAGACAACCCTCATATGATGGTTATGATGGAGAAAAGTAATATAATAATATTGTGTGTTCTTAGATTCAGCCATTCTCGCTCTGCTGGATCTCAAATGGATAGCAGGTAAGGGTATTCTTGTTGTAGATAAGTGCACACAATTTTAGGTTTTTGTTGACAAACCAAGGACATAAAAAATAAGTGATGATCAGGGCTCGGATTTTATGTAATATCAAATTTATAAATATGTATCCAAAATTGGTAAACATTTAAATAAATATGTAACCAAGGACTTACTATATGTTAAATTGAAATTTTATTTTATTGAATTTTTTCTTGAATAGTAGTTCACAGGTAGGCTAGTCAAATCTATATGTTAATTCTTAATAATTATACTTCTGCTACAAGGTGCTGAAGTACAAGTGTTTCCCATTCAACGGTTTAAGTCACATTGGAATGGGATGCACAATTAATTATAATATACTTTTCCAGATGTTCAGTTGTCATGCACAGTCTTCTGTCTGACAATTTATTTTATATACATAGAAAGATTGCTCAGCTTTGCAAGAAGTCAGTGGTGCATATTTGTACAGAGGGATTGTGCTAGGAATAACATTCTTTGATGGAGCCACAATTTCACCATTAAATAAGTAAAACAAAATAGCAAATTTGAGTGTCAAGGATTCTTATTCAGCACAGATTGCATTTTAGTAGAAACTACACCACACCTTCATCTGGTACAACACTGATCTTCCCACAGCTTCTTGGAGAGACATACTTGAAGTCTTCCGTTTCTTGATACTATTGGGAAGCCCACTGAAGTGAACACTTTAGAACTGTTGAATCCTGACAAGGATTCACTCACTGATACTGCAAGATCTGAAGAAAAGTTCTCCATTACTGACTTCACAGAATCAAAGAGCTTACTGTTGAAAATAACAGCTTCAAACCAATTTGTCACTGGTTCTGGAGGCAGAAGTATATCAGGTAGCTGCTGCTTGTAGCATTGTGCACACTAAGGACATTTCAAGGAAACCTTCATTGCTGATATGAATATATATGCATATATATTTACTTCTGGAATTTGTCTGTCTCCTCCTGGCAATACATGAGACATACATATAACATGCACTAAGTTTGAATAAAATACATTGAGTGATTTCCCCGCTTTCAACATGTATGGAGTTACATCTGTGTACATCTATTCTTTTACACCATTAACCGTAGTGCCTTAAGTACATCATTAATAAATCTAGCAGTTGTTGAACTATTTTTTGCTTCAAAAGGCTTACAGGTGTTTACTTTCTGAAGAAAAAAAAAAAGGGTGATGCAGCATTAGAGTTCAACTTGCCCCAATTTGGATTATTGATGAAATGGCCTACATCCATCATCTCATCAGCAGAAATACATATAGGTGATTTGCCTATGTCAGCACTGATTTTTTCAAATATATCACATAACAAGAATCTAACAAATTCTTCTAGGAAATACAGGTAGTACAATAATAATGTATCTTCTACCTCTTTTAATTAAGTTAGCAGCTTTTATTTGATCAACACATCTTCTTAATTGGAATAATTTATTCAATTTTCTCATAGGGAATGTTGCACTTGCAGGATATCTGTAAGAAATGTTTAAATCCAGGTACTTGAAGTTTGTTCAAGGATATGTTCCCTACAACCTATGTATGCAAAATTGTACAATTCATATTAGACGATGCAGCCTCCCCCTTCAAGTGATTTAAGTAGTACCTGTTTCTTTGAAGAAACCTGTTGTTTAATCCTAATATTTAGGTTGCTTCAGCTTGATATTTCATAGTACATCCTACGTACTGTATATCACAAGTTTGTTAGAGGTCTATTTTACAATCAGTGGTTAAAGCCCTGCCTATTGAAATCATACTTTCAGCTTTGGTGACAATGAAGATGCAACCACTGACATGGTTAACTTAACTGACTGTTACAAATTCGGAAGAATTTGAGAACAGGAAAGGTAAATGTTTAAAAAGAGTCCTTGTTATCTGCAGTGGGAGTGCTAAGCTAACAGTGATAAAGAAAGGTTGTGTTTTGTGAGGTGCTCCTGTGGTGAAGGAAGAAGAATCTAAGTCACGATGGGAGTGGACATTACAGTGTATAGAGCAAGAATTAAATGGTTTAGAAAAGTAAAATTGGTGAACTGTAAAAACAATTTTGGCGAGAAGATGACAAACATATTGGTTTTAGCAAGTGTTATAACTTTCTTGTTACTGATTGGAGGAGGAATTGAGGTAAACCCCAGCCCTGCAGATATAATAACAATGCTGGAAAACCTAACTGAAAAAATGAACAAAATAGAAGGCATGGAACAATGAATAGGTAAACAATTGGAAAAGATGGCAATAGATATCAAAGAAGATGTTAGAGTTAAGGTGGAGGAAACAAGAAGGGAAGTTGAAATGGTTAAGGAAAGAATAGAAAGATTGGAAGAAAGGGAGAGAAGATTTAATTTAATGTTCATAGGAGTTAAGGAAAGAAGGGATAAATAGCCAGTAGAAGAAATATTAGAAATAATGAAGGAAAAGCTGGATTTGGAATCATATAGATGGGAAATTATTGAAGCTTATCGAGTAGGAAGGCAACTTGGTATGAGAGCAATCATAGTGAAATTTGAAACATCCCAATTAAGTACATGAAGTACTTAAAAGAGCTAAGAAATTAAAAGGAACAGATATTTTTATTAATAAAGATTTATCACCTAAGAAGAGAGCTCTGCAAAGAAATTTGGTGCAAAAAGTGAAAGAAGCAAGAGCCCAGGGAAGAAGAGCTTATATTAGAAATTTTCATTGTGGATTGACGGAGAAAGAACATCACATCTGGACAAAAAGGAGCTAAGAGGTCCAAACAGGCACAGAGGAAATTACTCAGCAGCACAAATAGAGCTGGATAGAGTGGCAAATAAGGGTAAGATTATGGAAAGGGTATTGAATTTTGATATAGAATATTGAAATTGGAAGAAAGAAATTTGTTAAAAGTGTTTAGTATACAAGAGAAAAATTTAAAGAACAGGGGATGAGTAGACTGTCTCAGAAATAACTTGGAAAGTAGTGGGTTAGGGGAAATGGGGAGAACAAGAGAAAATAATGTGAATAATTTCTGGAAGTTGGCAAGGAAAAGATTTGAGGATATAGAAATACAAAAAATATTTAGTGAGATAGCTGAAAAGAGATCTTTAGTTTTTTATACACCAATGAAAGACTCGGGAAAGGAAAAGTATATAGATGTGACAAAGAGGAGCAAGAAGGTATTGCATGGCTGAAAGCAGGAGTATGGTTAAAAGGTTTAAGCATTCCACAAAACCAATGTCCTATATGTGGTGGAAATGAAGATATGGAACACATTTTATATAAATGTAAAGGGACTGAAGTTTGGAAAAAAAAAAAAAAAAAAAAAGTATATTAATAAGAAATGGTTTAAAATAGATAGAAATGTAGCAGTAGTTGAAATGTTTCAAAAAGACAGTAAAAAGATTGGACAATTCTTATAAAAAGTGAAAAATAAATGGGTAGAGAAGTAAATAGAGACAAAATGGTGAAATAAACTAGAATTAATAAACTATTGGAAAATATGAGTATGACCGGTAGAGTTGGGATTGAACACTGGTCATATTCACCTGTATACAGCTTAGCATAAATAAATAAAAAAAAATCTGCAGTGAACTTAAGCAATTTAGCCTAGAATGTAATGCAAATGTATGGAACTGACGACAATGTATGAGAAGCACAATAATAAAACATTCATTCTTGCTTTATAACGAAAATATATGGGCTTGACAAAAATGTATAACAACTTTGCAGTAATATTAAAAAAATGTAAAATTATATAGTGTGGTGTGAAATATATATTATGTTTAAAAATATATACAATTATGTAATTCAAAACTTTGGAATACAGTCCTTTCAGCATAATTTGTTGAAATTTTAGCTTTTCTTATAACTACATATACAGGAACAGAATATATAATTACATAAAATCCAGGCTCTAGTAATGATAGTATTACTGAGTTGATTGCGACACATTCCATAAGGACATTATTATTATTATTATTAAGGACATATTTCAAAAGTCCCTTTGCTTCCATTATCAGCTTTTTGCCTGCTGCGTTTATCCAGTGTTACAGTAGAAGCCTCTGGTGGATTTAGGAACTCCTGCACAAGGATGTTTTCAGGTGGGATTTCAAAATTCATCAATCATTCCTTGCTCTTCCAGTTGTAGATATTCTCCCAAATTTCCAATCCCCAACTGTTTCTTGTGCCTTTTAATAACATTGTGGTGTTATCTATGTAGTGATGCTCTCTCCAAAAATGCCATGCCACTGCTGATTTATCTTCCTGTTTTAGTTTATGTTCCTCAGATGCTCCTTGTTCCTAGTTGCCAAATTTCTCTTTGTTTTTTCGCTATGTAAAACTGTTCACAACCTGAGCAATTATCCAGTACACTCCTGTATTTTCTGTTAGGATTTCATCTTTAATTTTTGAATTTAAGAGATTTTTCACTGAAAAATTATTTGTGGGTGCTAGGATGTTTTGATCTCTGAATATTTTCTTATAAAGTTGTTTGCCAAAGGGTAGTATGTGAACTTCCTAAATGTGAATTTTTCGTCCTTGTTTGTAGTGAGAATGCTGGTGTCTCTGATGATCTTTTTTATTTTGGCCTTGTTTATTTTTTTGTGAACCAGTTTGTTAAATCCGTTAGCTTCTGTTGTTTCAATTATGCTTTTTAATTCTCTGTTAAACTCATTTGTATCCATCGGTAAGTTTTTTAATCTGTGTGCAAGGCTGTTACTTACTGCTGTTGATGGGGGAAAATTCTTAGGAAATGTAAGAAAGAAGTGGATAAGGATCCTAAAGAGGGAACAACAAATCGGGCAATTTAAAAACTGAAGAGTTAGTATAGTAGCTCTACATCATACATACAACGTAGGAGTTAATGTATGGGGAAGCTAGCAGGTAGACATACTAAATTCTAAAACTTTGTTATTCAAATACTTGTAATATTGTAGTAATGAATTATGGAAATAAATTATTAATTCATTTATACTCTATATTTTTCTGCCCATTGTTTCTCTGCATCCAGTTTAGAGTAGAAAGAATGGTTTTACACACTAAAGATTTAGTTAAAATGATGCAAAATAAAGGATAGTTTGCTTGGGAAATGTCCTTTGCAACTTTAAGGATATTTCCTAAAATATGAAAAACTGGATTTAGCCAATGCATATAGTATTTCTAGCACTGAAAATCAGCATACCTGATTTAATACCATACATCCAAGGCGTGTCTGGAAAGTAAGTACTGGTTTGGAAAAAAAGGTATAAAATATCTTTTACAACATTTATTTGTACATGAAAGAACATTCCTTAACTGATTTTTTCACATAGATCCACTGTTGTTCAGGTATTTGTTATAGTAGGGAATCAACTTTTATATTCCCTCCTCAAAGAAAGCTGCTGCCACCGAAGACTGCCACTGTTGAACCCCATGTTTTGTGGAAACACATCATTTGTTGTTTTTGCGAATTGCTTCATTCACTTGTTCAATCAAACCATCAGTGACAACAGAAGGCACCCATCAAGTGCTTTGTCATGGGTCATCTATCATTGAATTGCCTAACCCATTTTCTCATCATTCCATCTGTCATTACATTTTCACCATAAATCTCTTACAAGTTAACAATGAATCTCAGCTGGCTTAACATTCCTTGTCAAAAACTGTATTATGAAATGCACTTCACAGTTGGTAGGATCAGAAATTGTCTTAAACATTTTGAATAATTACTAACAACTGTAAATGCACATGAACCAGCTGTATTGGAAAAACAATGAATCAGAGAGATATGCGTGCATGCGTGGAATTGTGACACTAGCATTACAGTGGCAGTAGAATGAAGTGATATTTACTTTCTGGACATGTCTCATATATTTATGATTTTGTTATAGTAATATACTTGTGCTTTCTTTGGCAGTACATGGTGTACAGGCTTGGATGTAGATTTCTCTGGAGGTTCCATGGTAGTTGGAGACAATGCAGGTTTTCTCTCATTAATCAGTCTCGATGGGAAGTTACAATGGCGCACACGGATGCACAAGACTAAAATAAGTCATGTGGAATATTTTAAAAGGTGAGCTTTGTTTATGTTCCAGCAAAGTTGTGAAAGGCAAAGAATTAACATCTTTTAATGAATTCAAGGTATGGAGTTTATAAGTGAACTTTGTGTGCTTAATAGGGATAGCAGGTTCCTTGTGACAGCTTCAGTTGACCATTCAGTGAAAATATGGGATACCAGATTCATCTCGAGTTCCAAACCTGAACAGCAGAGCGTCTTGGCAATGTTGGAGCATAACTATGCTGTAAACTCTGCTTATTTTAGGTAAGCAATAATACCAAATTGAAAGAAAATGATCAAATAAAATGTGCTTTTGGGCATTTGATTGTGCATGCTAGGAGTAAATTAACATGCAGGTATAAGGGAAAGAAGAGGGAAAAAAAAAAAAGAAAAAAAAAAAGAAAAGAAAAAAAAATGTCAATTAGCATATACTTCTTTCATCTCAAAACATATATATATATATATATATATATATATTTTTTTTAATTTAATGTGACATATCTTTATTTCATCCTTTGGGAACCATTGATATTGGACATTTCAGCTGTCAGCAAATAAAATGTTCATGATAGTTTATATATAATGACGAATAGCTTAGATAAAAACGAACAGTTTCTCATATTTGGTTAAGTTATTAAACTACAATTAATTTTATTACTGATTTGAATATACACATACTATAATACTGAGCAACTTCTTAAAAACTGAATTAACATTATTTACATTTTTATGATAAAGAATGAGAAAAATATGGTTCAGTCAAAAGGTCATTTATATGCAAATATTATTTCTTAAGAAGCAGCATTCTTACTTTAATTTTAAAACATTTGTGGATTAAGTTTTTAGTTGTAATCTCTAATTTGTTGTACATTAATACACCTAGGTGAGAAACACCCAGAAGGCTCTTGGTAAGCCTATGACTATCCAAATATAAGTTGTTGAGATTCCTTTTATTATAGTTATGATATTCCAAGGTTTTATGGAAGTAAATTCTTTTTCAAGCGTGTGAGTGTGGGAGGGAGGAGAGGGAGGAAGAGAATTTTTTTAAATTCATCGAATCGAATACATATTTACTTGGAGTTTTATAAAATACCATCAAAATTGCTTTTAATATTCTTTTTGAATTGTAAAATTTGTACACCTCCGGAGAGGATCTTCAAAAGGAGATGCCATAGCTAATTAGAGACTATGCAGCTAAAATATACTACCTTAACACTTGAATGGGGCACACATTATAATGGTATAACACATCCGATTTAGTTAACATCCAGTTGAGATATGTGGTTTTCTCATGAAAGTTCATAATTAGTCCAGATTCCCAGGAATTTTTTTTTACATGTTTTTTATTAATGGTTTGTGTTTGATATGCAGTTCCAGATTAAAATTTTGTGACTAAGGGTGAAAATGCAAATATATAGTTGTTTCTTGTTCTACAAGAGCTTGTTTTCTATTAGCCTGCATTGCAAGCTATTGTTTACTTTGTTTACTTTTTCCTCCAAGAATAAAATATTATTGCTACTGAAAACAGTGTTTATATCATCAGCAAACATTATTGAATGGGTGTAAAGGATGTTCAATGGGAGATCATTAATGAACATAAGGAGGACTAATGGTCCAAGAATTGATCCTTGGGGTACTCCATGATTAACTTTTTGTATTTTTGACTGGACTGTTTCTATTTCTACAATCTATTTCTTGTTTTTAGGCAAGATGCAAATCAGTCATCGGCAATTCCTCTAACTTTATTAATAACATACCATGATTTACTAGAGCAAAAGCATTAGTCTTTAAATGAGGCAATTGGTATCAAAAAGAGCATTCTCCATCAACTTAAATTTTTCAGTAGAACCCAATTTGTGATACAGCTTATTCTTCTAACTTGATCTGCTTGATTTTTGTCTTGCATATTTATCAAGTGAGTCTAATGCAAGTAACTAGAGGAATTCCACATTGGATTAATAGTTTATTAGATATTTTAGCCTAAATTTTGGAGATTGTCCATTTTGATTCACACTTTAGGGTTCTTGTGGAGTTTGCTCCATTTGATACCAACATGCATGGAGGTTGCTCTTTCTATTAAGGAAAAAAGAGATTTGTGTACCTGGGCATTTATTTTAGTAAAATTACAATCATGCAATTATATAGGTCACTTGGAGAGAGAAAAATATTTTAAACAATTGCTGTTTGGTTATTTACTTTCAAAATTTTAGCTTTAGAACATTAACTAGAACAATGAAATGTGGAAATTAAATTACTTAGACCTATTGAGCAATTTTTAACACAAGGTTCTTTTCATAAAAGCCCTTATCATAAAAGTGTGGATAAATTTGTTCAAAAATTAATAAACAAAGTACATAGTCAGAAAATCATTTTCCCTTAATATAACATCAATTACTGACAGGATGCAACAATTATATCAGTCTTTTAGCAAGAACTGATTTCCATTTATATGGTGATACTGTACACAGTTCAAAAACCTGAAAATATCTCTAATATACTCACAATTTTATAATATAGTGCAGTTGAGCAGAACACATGCTATTATTTCCAGCACTGCAGCCATACTGCTGCCAGCCACGTGATCAGCTTATAGGTATTTATTTGACAAGTTGATTAATTACACTAAACAACACTTACTTGGGATTTTTGCCAGAACATGTTTCGAAGGACTAGTTTCCTTCATTTTCAACTGGACATCAACTAATTCTTTGCAGTGAAGCTGGTGATATTGTATGTGCTGTCTCCTCTAGTGGTGGTTCAATGAACTTGCTAAACACATTCTTCTGTGGAACGTCGAAATTGAAAACCCTGTTTTATTTCTTACAATGAAGATGTGTTCCCATGTGGCCAGCTCTTGTTTTCCTGCTATGTGTTTTAGAAGATTTGGTTCTGAATTTATATTGTGGTGTTTTGTACAAAAGTGGGTGGCAACTGCTGATATTTGCAATTGTTTTTATTTATATTTTTGAAGTGTTCTTAAGTGAATATAAATAAAAAACTATTGGAAAAATCAGCAGTTGCCACCCACTTTTGGACAAAACACAATATAAATTTAGAACCAAAACTTCTAAAACACTTAGCAGGAAACAAGAGAACACATTTTCATTATAAACAATAGAACAGGGTTTTTAATTTCAACGTTCCACAGAAGGATGTGTTTAGCAATTTCATTGAACCACCACCAGTGGAGACAGCACTTACAACATTGCCAGCTTCAGCGCAAGGAATTAGTTGATGTCTGATTGAAAATAAAAGAAACTAATCCTTCAAAACATGTTCCAGCAAAAATTCCAAGTAAGTGTTGTTTAGTGTAATTCATTAACGTGTCAAATAAATGAATATAACAGCACTGTTTACAAATTTCCATAAAAAGAAAAGTGGAGCCTATAAATAGTTGTTGAGGTTGCCCTTCTTGATTCCAACAGATGATGGAGATTGTCCCATTGGAAACAAACATTTGATTTTTATACACTGAAAAGATGGAATTTTGTTTGTTTAGAAACAAACATGTACTACATTTCATTAGAAGGCTAATAGCTCAATACAGTGGTACCAATATCTCAAGCAAAACAGTGGAGACTGCTCTTTTTGATACTAATAGCCTCAAATAATCCAGGAGAATACTTTCTATTGTCTTTAGCATCTAATACATGCTTAATGAAGCCAAATATAGCTTCATTAATGGATTTGTTTTTCCTAAAACCAATCTGCGAAGAAGAAAAATGTCTGTTAATTTCGAAGAAGGATATAAATCTTATTATACATCATTTTCAAGTATTTTCGAGAGTACTGGCAAGAGTGAGATGGGTCTATAATTTTGAATGCTGCTTTTATCACCCCACCCATTCTATACTGGGCGTGAAAGACTGCTTAATTTTGCTCAGAGGCCTCTCTATCAGGCTTGAGGTTCTAAGATTAGAAATATCTATAAGAGGTGAGATTATGCAATTCTTAATAATAAAGTTAGGAATATATTCAACACCAAAGGAAGATTTGTGTTTTAAGCTTTTAACAATATTTGATATTTCCATGTAGTTACTGGTGCAAGAAATATTGTTTTATTACTAAAGGGTGTGGCAACTAAAGGGCTCTTTTGTTATATAGGGGAGGGTGTGTCTGTTAGTTTGTTTACTGCAGATGTAAAATAATTATTAAACACTTGAGTTATTTCTAATGGTTTTACTAGCATTTTTCCATTGTATTGTAATTCAATATTTTCTGTGCATTTAGTGGAACCGGTCTCTGTTCTTGCTACATCCCTAATTGCTTTACTTCTGTTTTCAGAATCTATAATATATTTATTGTTATGATTTCACTTTGTCTCTAAAATTATGATATAGTTTTAATAGTAGATATTGGGGGTCATTTGCATTCTTACAAATATCATGAAGTCTTTTTTTTCTACATGGGATTATTATTCCTTTGGTGGTCATTTCTTATCACTTTCTCTACTCGCACTATATCACTATATACATATTGTACATATAGAAGGTATTGCATACCACCCAAAAATTTGATACTGAGATTTCACCAGAAATACATGTTTTAGGGTACCATGTATACAAAAAAAAGCATTTTTAGAAAATGGTGTCTGTGTGGGTGTGGGTAGGGGCTGGGGTGAGTGTGGGGGTGGGGTAGGTGGGTGGGCGCATGTGCGTGTGCATGCGTTTTTTTTTTTTTATGTGTTGATAACTCAAAAACGAAAAGTTGGTAGAACACCAAATTTGGTTTAAGTTTAGTATCTTCCAGGGATGCGACACAAAGATTTTGAGAAAAATCTCATCACCCCAAACTAACCTGTACATGGAAAAAATTTCGAAAATTTGGATTTTTTCAAAATGGCTCTCACAATTTTGATTAAAATACTGTGTATCAAAGATATTTATACAGCAAATAAAATGCATATCTTGGATTTTCTGGGAATCCTCTAAAGACATCTTTATTCTGAATGAATTTTGCTACATTTTCCGCAACTGGTAAACCATAAGAAATGGACAAAAATTTAGTACACAAAAAATGTAGATCACGTTAAAACACACAATTTATATCCTATACTTTTTTTCATGGAATTGACCATTTCTGAGATATTCCTTGTTATTTGCTCATATTTAAAATACTTAGTAAACTCAGATCCTGAAATGGATTTCAACGACATGGCAACCACTTTTAAAAGTTTTGATTATTGTTTTAGCCTAGAGTATTCCCTTATTACTTTCTCTACAGATACCATGAACATAGTGTATAGAGAAGATGTTGCATTCCACCCAAAAATTTGATACCAAAATTTCACCGAAAATACACATTTTATGGTTCCTTGTATCCAAAAAAAGATTTTTTAGAAAAAGATTTTTCTCAGTGTGTTAGCATGTCCATGGGTCTATGAACACGATAACTCAAAAACGAAAAGTTGGTAAAATACGAAACTTGGTGTTTAAGTTAAGTATCTTTCAAGGATGGGACACGCAAATTTTGAGGAAAATCCCTCACCTCAAACTACTCTTTACATGGAACAAATTTCGAAAATTATAATTTTCTCAAAATGTCTCTAACAATTTTAATTAAATTGCAGTATATGTTGCAAATAAAGTGTATATTTCGGCTTTTTTGGGAATAGCTTCTGAAGACCTCTTTATTACTGGATTTTGCATAACTAGTAAATGGTAAGAGATAGACAAAAGCTTACTACACAAAACCTGTAGGCCTTGTTAAAACACACAATTTGTGCCATATATATTTTTTTCATGGAGATGACCATTTTTTTAGATATTCCTTATTATTGGTTTCAGTTTTAAAATATTTAAAACTTTTCACTTGTGCCATATATATTTTTTTCATGGAGTTGACCATTTTTTTTAGATATTCCGTATTATTGGTTTCAGTTTTAAAATATTTAAAACTTTTCACTTATGGGAATTTTGTCAACTCCTGGCAGTATAAAGAAACGTCTTTCAACCATGTGGCAACCAGCTTTTAAAAGATTGGACTATCATTTTTAGCTTGGTGTATTCCCTTATTTCCCTTCTACTTACAAGAAAGCATTTCTGCTAACATTTATCTTGATTATCATGAAGTAGATAGAAGAATAAGTTTTTAGCAATAATTTGTTACAGAGATGTAGAGAAAGTCATGTAAATGGAATACATGATTTTTTTTTTTTTTTTTTTAGTTTTTGGATCACACTTTTAACAACTTTCACTCAACAACTCAGTCATATTGCAATGGAATTGTTTAGTAAGGTACCTTGTTTGCAGCCATTTTACCTTCTTGCAATGATGATAATTCTCAACAAACCATAAAGATATCGGAACATTATATTTTATCTTTGGTGCATGAGCAGGTATTCTAGGAACATCTTTAAGATGTGGTGGATAGTAACCCATTAAAGTTTCATCCCTGTTCTATAGGACATTTGCTTAGTGCCAAGCAGATGAAGTTAGAGTGTAGATGGCAAAGTGCATCTGGCCTTCTAAGAACTTGTCTCCTCACACCATTCTCACCATTTAGATCCGATGCAGCAGATGCATTTAGGGATGCTGTCCAATCTGCTCCTTATATTATCTGTGGATAAATGACAGTGCAATTGAAATTACCATCTATTTTCAGTTTTGCAATTGTTTTAGACTGAAGGTAGAACTTTGGGTCATGGTATTTAACATCCAATGTGGTATTTACCTTGACTGAGGTGAAACCATGAAAGAAACACAGTCAGATTAATTGGTCCATGAAGCCAAAATGCTTGCAGCTGATGTAACGTTTATTTGAAATGATAACTGAAAAAATAAATATTTTCAGTTGAAATGAATTGAAGAAACCTTGTTTCCTAACTTGTCTTTGGCCTGGTTTCGCAACTTAAGCTGAAGTGAAGTTTTAAAGTATGTAGTTCAAGTGATAAAAGCTGATTTAATAACACTTTTGTTTGTTAAGAATGCTGTCAAATGCCAGCATCATATCAGCCCTGCTGTTTTTAAATATGCTTAAAAGTCCATCAGTTTGGGCCAGGTTTGAACTTGCGACCTTGGGATAAGAAAGCCAGTGCCTAACCAACCATCTGAACCACCCAGACTGACTCAGTAAGCTGAGTTTTGACTTAACCATACTGAACTGCAATTTAAGTTAAAGTAATCGTTATGTTGATATCTGAAGAAGATAACATTAGAGATGACTAAATACATTATTTTAACCTATAGGGAACTTGAAGGGCACTAAAAATGTTTAGAATGCGAAACATTCTCTGTTACGGTGACCAAGAATTCTACAAATGATTAAGTAAACAATTGGCAATGAATAGTCATATCATGAGTAATTTTTGGTTCCAGAAATGATTCATCATACAAACAAATATAATCAAATAGACATAAAACTGACTGGTAAACAAAACTTAATTTTTTACTTCATATCATTATTGTATACTTTGTTGCATTCATTTTTATGCTTTGTAATTCATTAACAACATTACCAACTTTACCGTTCTTCAACTAAGCCAAAAATAGTTTTCTTGTTGTGAAACTCAAGCTTAAAGGAAATCATGTCTGGCATAAGTGACATCTATACCTTACTAAAGCTTCAGTGTAAGTTTAAATATGAAATCTACCCTTAGGAATGATAAAGAGGATTCATAACGGAGTGCACTATGAACTGGAATGTTCCATCTCTTCTCTATTGACAGTTATTTTGACTCTTTTCATTAATGGCAGGCTGGCCTTTACATTTGAGGAGTATTGTCGCAAACCATATTGTATCCACCCCCTGACAAAATAAAGTTTTATATGAATTTACATAGTTTTGCGTGCCCCTTTCATGCTGTGAAATCTGTTTATGTGAAATCATATTTTGTAGTTGGCATGTGAAAAGTGACTTGTTGCGAACTGTATTATGTCCACATCCATTTTTATCAGGATGGTTACCCTGAAAGTCATTGGCTGGTTAATGATTCTTGTTCAGTATTAGGTGTAAGAAGCATTTGTTAGTTTGTATTGTGTATTCTGCTTTTCCTGCTTTATGCAATGGATGAAAGTGAAACTGTGAGGGCAAAGCCCAGAGGAGGCCAAAGGAAAGACAAGCAGCAAAAGTAGGCAAGGCCATTGCTATCTAAGGAAAGGTATATGTTGAATAACATAAAATTTTTAGTAATCCTTTTTGTCTTCATTATTGTAATGGATCATTACCACCAGTATATTAAGGAACACATCTTGAATTGCATCTTTTTCCCAGAATTAAAATTTAAGCAGCTGTGTACTGTAACAAATTGTAGTGTGCATGAAATGAAACCAAAGTTTTGTTCAGAACTAATACACCTATCATAGTTTACAGTTTAAATTATTTATTGTACGTTGTTTTTATTGTAGTACCACAAAGCTTTCATATAATAGCAATAATACTGTGTATATAGTTATTAGTTTTTTCTTCAGGCATTATAATAAAGACACAAACTTGACTAAATTTAAAGGTCCGTACCACCATAAAGAGGGTTGCTTCTGTTGTTGCAGTATACATACATCTTTTCTTCCCAAGGCCAAAAACAAAGTGTCTAAAATAAAAAACAAAGCCGAAAAAGATTGTTGACTTTGCTTCAAAAAGACATAAACCTAGGGGAGAGCAGAAAAGAGCATACATCAGTAGTAATAAAGTTTTAGGTGTTTCTTCTTCATTCAATAGTGTTGTTATTATTATTATTATTATTATTATTATTATTATTATTATTATTATAATATTCATCATATTATTTTTATTAATTTCTTTTAAATATCTTTCAAATATTAGAAGATTGTTTCTTGAGTTAAACAAATCTCTTGTTTATAGTTACTGCAAGTAACTGAACCTTTTTACAGGAGAAACATATTTTTTACTACTTTTTATGCACCATCTATTAGAAATATGAATGAAACACAGATGAAGATGGGAGTGAAGGTTTATGAAACATGTCCAGTATAATAACTAGAGCTTGGTCCGGGGTTACAAAATTGCCAGATTGAAGTTTGATGCACACAGAGTATATTTATGACATGGTCTCTAAAGCCCATTTTGAAATGTGTTACACTATCTAACATTGCCCACTGCCTGGTCTCATTCATTTCTTGCTAGTAGATAAACCAGTGAACTTTGAAAGAGAGCACAGATTGAAAAATGTTGAAAATGTGCAAGGATAGGTGCTTCACACTGAACAAACTTGTGGATTATTCAAACAGGACAGGAGGAGAGCCTTTTCTTTTGATACAGTAAAGATGTATTTTGTAATTCACTGCAATGAATCCTGAGTGAGTTGGTTGGTTTAAGTTCTTTGTTTTTTTTCTTAAAAATTCTGCACATTATTATCCTGAATTTGTTGTATCAAGCTTTGCTCTATACTTTTATTTGTAAAAGCACAAGGCATTTTTACTTACTATTCATATTATAAAATAATTGTTTTATTGTGTTACTTTATGAATTAGAATGATGTATATAATGCCAATATATGTAATGAGCTACTTTTGGAACAGATTGTTGTCATGTTCAGTTTACTTACAAACCCCTCTCCTCTACCCTCGCTTTATTCCACTGACTGCTCTGTCTGCTCGTAAATGTGTGCACTTTGGAACCCAAAACCGAACTCTAATAATAACAAAGTGAAACAGTGTTTTCCAAATTCAAGAGTCCCTTTTCAAATAAATTTACAGATCCTTAACAGATTCTTTCACATGTGAAATTAAGTACAAATCTTTTTTTATTCACTGGCTTATTGATACCTTATAAGCATTATCAGTCTGTCTAGATGAGCATTATATTTTCTCAGCTCTCATTTAGGCACTTGTAGGAAATCATGTTAGGTATTTCTTACAATCGACCAATGATGTTTTCCCATTCATAGTCTTTGTTTATAACTTATGATTAACTGAGGACTTGCTAGCAAATATCTGTACTGAACAGAAGAAGCAAAGCAGGTTCAACTATGCTGATTTTGGTTTAAGATGGTTTTCAAATGAGATGATACATGTCCTTGAGTGCCACAAGATATCCTTCAGTGACTTTCATAGTATGTTCTGGCAGTAGGAAGTTCTACATATAAAGAAAACCCATGTGTACTAAATGGTGTTTAGGCTAGGTCTAAATGTTGTAATTTCACAAAAATTAATCCACAAGAAAGAAATTTTTATAACACAGTGATGAAAACTATATATTTTTGGCTCAAATAATTATCATAACATAAATGAATAAGCACATCTAATCATTGTAAGCCCTAAACTGGACTTGGTCTGGTAAGCAGAATGCTGTATCTGGAGAACATTAACCTGACAATCTGAATTGTTTCTTCCACACTAGCCGTGTGTAGGACTAAATTAAAGGGACAGAGTCAGACTGAAAAATTCAATGCCATAGCCTGGATTGTGACCATGTATCTCCTGGTTTCCATCCAGTTGCTCTGACCACTGAGCTATCATGGCACATGCCGGCATACACCAAATTCTCTGACTCGCGTCTTTCCCAATTAAGCACAAGAAGATCTCAAATTATTTTGAAATATCATACCGCAATGGCAACTTACAAACACTGTTAGTACTTAAGTTCCCGGCTTTATAGTTATCCACTATTAGGTCTATTGATGTAAATTAATCATTTCTTTTATGCCAGTCATGTAGGACAGAAGTTGGAGAGGTAGTCAGACTGAAAAAGTCAATGCAAAAAACCAGGAGATCCGTGGCTCAAATACTGACTCTGCATTGACTTTGTCAGTGGAACTCCACCTCTCATTAACCTGACATGTTTATGGTGCCTTATGTGTACCCTTCAGAGATCAAATATTTTTATCAACAGTCAGTTGTAGCTTTTAATAGCAATAGAAACGCCTGATTTCATGCAATATCTTAATCAATGAATTTAATAGTGATGCAAAGAAGCAAATATTGCAAAGTTAGGCTCATAATATTATTTTTAAGATATACATTTTTAAAAGCTGCAACAAAGAAGAGAGAAATCAATTTGATTTCAAAAATGCCCAGAACTTACTGCTAAATCATGTGATCTATATAAAGTAAATGTGCTTCGCAAGGAAATGTGCCTGTTATTGGTTTCAATTTTAAACTACTTAAACTTTTCTCAAATGGGAAAGTGATAATCGTTTCATCTCTCTTGTTTTACTGCAGGCCATGCAAACAATTTGAATTTAAATTGTTTCACATAGGACCAACTTTTAAAAGATTTGACTATTGATTGTGCATTCAAATATTTAAATTGTGTGTGACAATGTATTCCCATGTGTCTCTTCTACTAACAAGGAAGCAAGTAATAAGAATTTTTGCTAATGTTTACCTTGATTAGTATGTCATGGATAAAAGAATCTTTTATAAGGAAAGTTGTATAACAGCCAGAGAAAGTCATTTGAAAGGAACACATCAAATTTTTTTGGGTAGTTACACAGAACTAGTTAAGAGAGACCGATATTTTGCAACTTCACTACTATTTTTTGTTTGTTATAATGCAGAACCTGTTTCAAGCTCTTCCCTTCATAAGCTAACAGTGACTTTCATAATTATTCCCTGTCCCAGTTCACCTTACCCCGAAGGCCACCTTCTCCACCCTTCTCGCATGCCAAAATCCATCTGGGTTTCCAACCCCTAGGATTCTGGCTGGGGTGAAGGAAATTCTTCTTTTGTTGAAGGATTCTTTTTCAGTACAATATTTCTTTGACCAACTCCTTCAACAAGGAGCCACTTCCTAAATCTAGAGCTCCTTGACAGTCTAAAATAAATGTCCTATGATGTGGTGCTTGTTTGTTTGAAAATCTTTGTTGGTAAACTCTTACTGTAGCTGCCGCATTACAATGTATTTCACCATAAATGAGTAGCACTGCAAGATACCCAGCATTAGGGATGGGCAGAAAATAACATAATGGTTACAGAAATAATATATGCAAAGTAGCTAGTGACCCAAAAACATTTATCAAAGTAATGAAGACAAGTTATCTCCTTAAGGTTACCGAGTTTGGGTGTCATCATTCACTATATGTGTATTGGTATTGCTTACCTGAAACTATATATGGTTATCCCAGTATACAGTATTAATATCCTCCACAAGAGATTGTGAGTGACATAATCAATATAATATACATCTGGCAAAAAAAAAAAAAAGCCTATTAGCTATCCTCTTTGCATCATATTATATGAACTGAGATCTGCATCTTTTCTGATACAATGATGTGTCAATAATGTGTATTTGGGCATTAATGTTTCTCTTCTTTAACATTACCACCTTTCGAAATACCAATTACCCCATTTATAATGTTGACGTGAATATTTAAGTGATTAATTATTACATTCTTAATTTCAGTCATGTTGATGTTGGCAAAAGTGGTGTGTTTTGTTTTGCTATATCTGCATTACATAAGATTTATATTTAATTTCTTATATACCTTAGTTCATCTACTTCATGCTAATTGTGATAAAGATTATCAGAATGCTTTCTTGTAATTAGAAGGGAAATCATGAAATACACTAGACTAAAACAATTTAAAAGCTGGTTGCCATGTGGATGAAATGCCTTTGTTTGCATTGCCAGGAGTTGACAAATTTCCGTATTTGAAAAGTTTTAAGTATTTTAAAAATGGAACCAATAACAACGAATATCTCAAACATTTTCAACTCCAATGTATAACATCAAATGTGTGTTTCAACGAGATCTACGTATTTTGTGTAGTGAGCTTTTACCTATCTCTTACGGTTTACTAGTTATGCAAAATCCATCCAGAATAAAGAGATCTTCAGAGGCTATTCCCATAAAATTCAAAATATACATTTTATTTGTCATGTAAATATCTCTAATATATAGTAATTTAATCAAAATTGTTAAGAGAATTTTGATTTTTAAAGAAATAAAAATTTTCAAAAATTTTTTCAACCCTTTCACTTTTTTTATAAAAAATTACTTTAAAAATAGCAAAACTTCACTAGGAACATTCATTACAGAGAGTCATCCTGTTCAAGGATGATAACAGATCACCTTCCACTTTATAAATATGTTGAATCTGCATTATTAGCCACGAGACTATACAACATGACAACAAATTGAAAGACTTCAGCTGTTATTTATAGTGCATATGCTTGTTTTCAAAACAGTGATTATTATCAGTTACAAAATGGCTCATTTTACTATGCATAGTAGAGGTGTGACAGTTATTTTCGTACAATGGTTATAAGTCACTGTTACAGTCAAACAGTTACATGTAGCAATTAAATTATTTATCTTAATGGTTATCGCATTCGCAGTTACCTATATTATAACAAAAGTTACCAGTAAATTTGTTGCCATAGATTTATAGGAAAATCTATTCCCACAAGGATCACATTGTGTGCATGCATTAACTCCACATGGAACTTTGTCTTAGTATGCTTTCTCAGTTTGCAATTCAAGTGCTAAGCGTCTTGTTTATATGGATGAACTGAGGTATATAAGAATTAAATATAAATCTTATGAAATACAGAAATAGCAAAGTAAAACACAACATTTTTGCCAACATCAACATGACTGAAATTAAGAATGTAATAATTAATCAGTTAAATATTCTCGTGAACATTAAATAAAACGTGGTAATTGGTATTTCAAAAGGTGATAATGTTAAAGAAGAGAACCATTAATGGCCAAATACACATCATTAACATATCGTTGTATCAGAAAAGATGCAGATAATCTCAGTTCATATAATAGGATGCAAAGAGGATAGGTAGCAGGTTATTTTCTTGCCAGATAGTATTAGATTGACCATGCCACTCACAATCTCTTGAGGAGGATGTTAATACTGTGTACTGGGATAACTATATATAGTTTCAGGTAAGCAATACCAATACACATACAGTGAATGACGACACCCAAACTCGGTAACCTTAAGGAGATTACTTTGGTAAATGTTATTGGGTCACTAGTTACTTTATTTCTGTAACTGTTGTTGGGTATGTTACATTTGTAACCATTATTGGGTAACTACTGACTGCCTGTCTCTGTTATTTCTGTAACCATTATGTTATTTTCTGCTCATCTCTAATGATGAGTATCTTGCAGTGCTACTCATTTATGGTGAAATAAATTGTAATACGGCAGCTGCAGCAAGAGTTTACCAACAAAGCTTTACAAATAGACAAGCACCATTTCATAGAACATTTGTTTTAGTCTGTCAAGGAGCTCTAGATTTAGGAAGTGGCTCCTTGTTGGAGTTGGTCAAAGAAATTTATACCGAAGAAGAATCCCTCAACAAAAGAATTGCCTTCACCTCAGCCAGTAATCCTAGGGGGTGGGGAACCCAGATGGATTTTGATATGCGAGAAGGGTGCATGAGACCTTCAGGGTAAGGAGAACTGGGAAAGGGAATAATAATCTTAACCTAAAGGGGATAAGAACAGGATCTTAGCTCCTGACTTACCAGGGCACATGTTAGCTTGATACACTATTACACTATTTAAATAAAACTGTTATTGCCATCATGCAACTGCTTTTTTACTCCTGGCGAAATACATCATGGCCTCTTGATTTGACTTGTTGGTTGTAGAACCAAAGATGGCAGAGAGACATAGCTAATGGAGATGTCATGGCGGTATGCTACAATATTCAGTGTGACCATTATCTCTCTTAAGCAAATTATGTGCCAAGGTTAGCATTTTCCGAATGGTTTCCTCAACAAGGAGGGGACTTTCTCTTAAAATTCATGCAATGGATGAAGCAATGTTTACCAGAATGGAATAACTACCACAGTGTAGACACCTGACTATAATTCACACATTAATACAAGACAACTTTCAGCACAGATTTTCTGTAAATGTTGAAGCAGAAATAATAAGAAACACATTAATTGGTCTATAGATTTTCCTTGGGTTTCGACAAAGCCAGTTGTTTGTCTTCAGCTTTTTTTCAAAAAATGGTACCAGTTCTACTTGAGGATGTTCCCCTGGCATTAAGAAATGATATGTGTATGTATCACATGGTGGTGCATTTCCCCACATAATTAGAACCATGTATGACCATCTTTCAACACCTATGAAGAGTACTTGAATTTTTTTGGCCAATTAACTGCACAGCATAATGGAAATGTCAAATGAAGCAAAAACTGCTCTGGTTGATCTAATAATAGAGGTTTGTAACATACAAGAACCAAGAATCAACTTTCCTGTCATCCATTTCACCGTCATTTAATATGCACTTCCTCAATTTCACCAGACATCAGGTTAATCTCCCATCCTGGCTTATGTCTGCATAACAGGCCTCTGGCCTCAGGTGCTGACTTGTAAGTCTTTGGGGTAGTACGTTCTACTTACAAGGAGGCTAAACAAAGAAAGAAAAATATTAGCAAGCAAACTTGAAATATACATCAAACATCAGTTGTGACGGCGTTGCCTAGATGTGTCTTTTCTTTCTTAATTTTGTCGTATCCCAAAAAGATGAATAATTGATAGACCCGAAATTCTCATTTATTTATCAACTATTTCGACGGGCCTAAGACAAAGTTTAGAGGAGGAATGGTTTATTAGAAGGAACAAGGCGTAGACGAGAGATTTGCGCAACTAAAACCTCAATCATTTAGGGCGTAAAGAGTAAAAAAATGGTAGTTTTAGAAAAAAAAGCTCCGATAAACGTAAGGACCGTGTACTTGTTCATTTACCATGATACATAAGCTATTAGGTTAAAAGGGCATTAATATAGAATTAGATGAGAAAAGCATGAAACAGGGACTTCATGTGGGGGAAACAGTCGTTATTTTGATTATATTTACGTACATACTTGCATAGAAGCAAATTTTTATTTTGCATTCTAGAATGCCGGAACTTGAACCCTATTCCTGCTTGAAAGCAGTTTTTGTTTTTCCTGACCGTGTGTACTGTATATGTTGGTCATACTGCTGACGCGTGTCGACGAATGTAAACAAAGTTGTGATGAGATTGAGAACACATGTTTTAGGAACGAATTACTTTATTATATGCGGCTTTCATCCACTAGCATGAACTTTTTATTCGTAAAACAGCTGTTTTGCAGTGTGCGCGTGGGAGCGCAGTGTTCATTTCGTCTGTTTTAGATATCGGTCATTGGTGTCTTCAATTCGCATTTATAGCATCTTGTTAGATGCATTTTTTAGTACTGGACTTAGGGAATCATCTTCTAAATGAAGATGATGGGCTTAGTCATTAATGGAAACGCTCTGAGCATTACTTTTGTTGTTGGTTACTTGGTATTATTAAGGAGCTGATTTATGAACTTAGGAGTTCGCAGTACAGCGCAGTCAGGCAAAATGGCCGACGTAACGGAATTACGAATGAATGTGGCTGCGTTAAAGAGAGTTGATCCATATGTAAAAGCTATACTAGAAACAGCAACACACGTAGCGTTATACACATTTAACGCCGAAGACAATGAGTGGGAAAAAACGGATGTTGAAGGTGCCTTATTCGTTTATAGTAGAAATGGAGAACCGTATCATAGTATGCTTATTATGAATAGACTAAATACCAACAACTTAGTGGAGCCCGTTACACAGGGACTTGATTTGCAATTGCAGGAGCCATTTCTGCTGTATCGTAATTCCAGTTGCAAAATATTTGGTGTGTGGTTTTATGATAAGGACGAGTGCATTCGAATTGCGGCTGTGCTTGATAAACTTCTTAAGGAATCTGAAATGAACAAGAAAATATTGGATAAGAGTGCAGATAATAAACAAACAAGTGAACAAAGTGTGGATATATTTACAATGTTAAGCAGAGCCCAAGAAGATTATAATTCTAATAAATGCCAATTAAATAACAGGCAAATCCCAGGTGAAGAGTGCAAACCAGAAATGCCTCAAGGTGTTGTAGATTTTTTTGCCAAAGCTAGTAGTGGTGCTTCGCATTTTGGTGCAGATAAGGTTGCACAGGGTGGAGGACTGTTTAGTCATCAACAAAGAAAACCTGGTATTGAATTGGCAGCCGATCCAGGAGAGAATAATCTAAAACCCTTACTCCAGCGGCTTATGTCCAACCCAGCTCATAGTGTGGAACATATCGAAAAACAACAGCGATCGGTAACACCGCAGTCAGAAACAGTAGCTGTGAAGCGAAGCAAAGGAAAATCTCAAACAAATAAAGATTCAAGCAAGCGTAATGATGGAATAAATTTCAATAAATTAAGACCTCTGTCATCTGGCAATATATCTGATACCATTATATTTCAAAGCAGCACCAATGGACAGTCATTGCCTACAGGTACATCAACTACTCTGGTGGAGAATGGAATGAGTTTTTTACGAATAGCATCTCCAACAGGATGTCAACCATTAACGTCATTCTTTGGTACTAGTCTGCAGACGGGGTCCTCAAGTGGAATGGTAATGGAAGTTGGTACTCCAGATCAGCGACCACTTTCTGCTCCTCTCTGTGGCGTAATAGAAACTCCTCAAAAACCTGCGCTGATGCCACCAACTATGTTTACATCTTCAGCCACTAAGGATGCGACAACTAAATTAGAAATGCAAAATACTCCGGTTGTAAGCAGCACAAATATAGCAACTGGAGCTAAACCAGAAGTTTGTGCCACATCAGTTACTTCAGGTGGGAGTAATTCACTTCTGCAGGAAGATAGTTTAATTCCTGTTAGGCCAGAACCATTAACAAAAAATCAGCTTTTACAAGCTTTCAACTACCTTGTGAAGAATGACCCTGAATTTGTAAACAAACTTCATGAGGCTTATGTAAAATCATTTGCAGAAATTATCATGTAAAACAGGGATACTATGACATTGTAATAATTGTGTTACATAGCATGGTTGTATCAGTAAAATATAAAAGCAGATTAGATAGCATTATCAAAAACGAGTCCTTCTAAAGTACAATTAAAGTCCATTGTTGGAAGGTATAAATGATGCACATAATGTATATATTTAATATATATTTATTTAAAATGTTCCTATAAATGCGCTTAAATATTGATGTTCATGGATGGGTTAAAGTATTAATACTCTCCATCATAGAATAACAAAAATAATTTCCCTTCTCTGACTTTGTACATTAAATTTTAAGGGAAGAGTCATTGAACATTTTGGGTAGCATTTTAAAACGAAGCTAGGCCTAGGTATGACTGCAATGTTATATTGACAATAGACAGGCAAAGAAAATATTTTATGCTTATGTAATTTCCCTTTTGGGTGAGGTATCAGTTAGAAAGGATACATAAGTTTCTTCATCTTAGAGTGATTTTTGTTTGCATTTACTTACAAGAGTTTTTTCCTTCCCATCTTTTTAACTATTCAGTGATGAACATTGTGTACCCATTCTTATGTTACAAATGTGTGCTTTTGTGCGTGTGTATATGTGGTTTGTATATGTGCATCTGAGAGAGAGGAGAGACTGACAACAGACCTGACGATACCTGGCTACCTTTTTTAATAACTTATTTCAACTGGACAACAGAGATAATTGTGTGAAAGAAAATAGGTGCATAATTATAAGGAATTCAAAATCATTTTGTTCAGATATGCATAAAATGTTTTCAATAATGAAAAGGAAATGAGTGCAACTGTTTTGTGCTAATAAAATCGATGCTAAATAGGGACAAAGTCTTTGAAATTAACATATGGAAGAAATTTATAAGTAGGCTACCCAAATGATGTTCCGTAATTTTCAAGTGATATGAGGTTTTAAAAAGTGATAGTGATGGATTTGAAATACTAAATAGTGGTTATCAGAGATGAAAATTTGGTGTTAAGGTGATGAGTGTCAGGAGCTTCCGAATTGAATGTGACTTCCAATATTTTTATCTCATAATCTTGAGCATAGAAAATGAATTTTGTTATATTGTATACAATTTGTTGTACTATGATAGTCACATTGTATATACAGGAAAGTGCTTAAAAATCAAATAGTTATCCTCTTAGTAAAATAAACTTGTTGTTGGAGCCTTGGCTCGTATGTTTTGGGTTCAGAATAGTGCCATGGAAGCAGCTAACAGCAAATGTAGAACAAAAGATTTTTCTGAAATACTCATAACTAATCTATAGTGATTACCAAAATGATGGAGCATACCATACATTGCTGTAAATGCTTGTTACTGCAATACACAGGAATCCTTTATAAAAGGGCTTGATTGTATTTACCTTTACAGATGTCATTTGCAAGAATATGGTTTGAAGTTCCAATTAAAACATGCTTACTGAAAAATACATAATCACTAAAAGCATTTGTCTTACTTTCTCTCCATTACCAGAGAATTTATGTGCATGCTAGAGATTTTATCAGTTAATTTATAAAAAATAATAGTTGAAACTTCCCCCAGAAATAATGTTTCTGGGAGAAACAATCTACAGAATTGCAGATTTGGCAAACATTTTTGTTTACCATTAATCATCTGATAATGATGCAGAAGTTGCGCTGCCTTAAAAATAAGTAAAATGTGGTGTGTCTGGTAGTTTTTTCTATGCTGCTCTGTTTTGTTGGGAAGGCTCTTATGGAGTGGATGCCAATTTGTTACATGCTGTAACATCTATTAACCTTAGAATGAGAGAAGGTGATTTTAGGCCATTAGGCTGTAGCGAGGTGCAATGAAATCAAAGCATTCTGGGTATCAAAATTTAATCTGACTCTTAGATTTAGTCAGTGTGCATTTGAATTGAGTTACTTAAAGAATATTGATCATGATTTACATCATATATAATTGTAATATCAGTTCATTAAACCGATGCTAATCTCAGGTTAAATTTAGAAGGCACAGTATCCCTTGTTTTTATAGCACCACCCATTCTAATGGTGTGCTTGCCTCTAGTTTTAACGCTGATTAACTGATTAACATTAAACAAATCTTGACAAGTGCATCATGTTAATCACACTTGACACTTTTAAAGTGTTGGGTATTTTCCACTTTTGAGGGATAACTTTTCTTTTTATCTGATCTAGGGATGGGCAGAAAATAACATAATGGTTACAGAAGTAACGGAGACAGAGTAACAAGTTATCCAGTAATGGTTACAGAAGTAACAAATACAAAGTAACATGTTACTCAGTAACAGACTCAAAGTAATGAAGACAGTTACTAGTTATCTCAACTGTTACTGACTCTGGGTGACATTCATATGTGTGTATTGCAATTGCAATAGTTGAACTAATAGTTATCCCATTAAGCAGTATAAATATCCTCTGCAAGAGGTTGTGAGTGACAGTGTTGATCTAATATACCATCAGGTTAGAAAAAAGCCTACTAGCTATCTGCTTTGCTACATACAGGAACTGAATTGTCTGCAGCTGATTATGTTGTAATGATGTTAAATAATGTGTATTTAGTTGTTAATATTTCTTTCTCTAGCATCATTGCCTTTAAAAATTCCAGTCACCATGTTGTATCTAACATTCTATGAGAATATTTAAATTATTATATTCTTAATTTCAGTCATATTGATATCAGCCAAAGTTGTATGTTTGTACTTTGCTATGTCTGCATTACGTGAGACTTTTAGGTTCTCATATACCTCTGTGCAATTTAGATGCTAGTACTAAAACTCAAACTGATAAACTTATGCAATCTTTGCGGGAATAGATTTTCCTATAATCTACATCAAATTTACTGAAACAGGTTATTGAACGGGCTGTTCACATACAAACATGCATACCCTGTAGGCCTTTTTATTAAATACCTTATGAATTGCATTCACTTGACTTTCTTTAGATTATGTGGTTTGCAAATATGTGAAGGAAAGCATACGTTGATTTAGATTCACTCATGAAATAGCCACTGGTGTTGACAAGTTTGAGTAATATTTGCACAGAGTTGCAAGGTTGTTTATTACATATTTCTTATGGCTTTGAATGTGGGTCATGGTCAGTTCTCACTAAGGCAACAAAACTGCATTTATTATATTAAGAAGGCACTCTAATCAATTTATAAGTGCTCAAGTTTATATGATGGTATGAATAAATGCTTATTAGTAGCAAAATATGTATGTGGTAGCAAGGTCAAACAAGGATACATAGTTTTAACAGTAGTGAATCAGGATCCAGAGTAGCAAAGTCTAGTCTCTAAGATTGCTTAAATAAATATGAAATGTTGCCAACTTTTGAATTCCAAAAGCAGTGTGAAGGTATGTGCTTAATTTACATTCCTTTGAAATTATCATGTATCTTTATCCTTTAACCTTACATAGCAAACAATGAAATACTGACAAATATGATAGTATTTTTGTAATCAAACCTCGAAGATTAAAGGAGTAGAATATTCTTTATTAATATTGTGCAAATTCATTCTTCTGATGTTGATTTGCATGATTTTTTGGCAATTTGTTTCTATCTGCACATGCTAAGAGAAGTGCACTCAGGGTTAGAACACCTTAGCCATTAAGGAGAAGAATACATGCAGAAATAAATTTTGGTGTGATAGAATACATTTTGCTATACTAGGTAAAGTGTTGTGACAATTAGAGAAATTAGATTCCATCAAATAACAGTAAATCTGCAGATATCGTTCCTTTAGAAACGTAGTCACTGCTAATTGTAATGGCAACCATTATTGCAATGTAACTATGAATGTGATAATCATTAGAACAAATAACTAATTGTCACATAACGTTACATGTAATGTAACTACTAAAGTGATAACCATTAAAACAAATAATTTAATTGTGGCTGGCAGCACTTATTCTACACTTATTATAACCATTACACAAAAGTTGCACCTTTAATCTAATCGAGCGGTCTTCCTACTTTTCAGGACTGAAACCTTGGCAACACCATACTTCTGATTCCTGCAGTTATTCTTTACATGGTTGACACCCAGTCTAGTTGTTTTGTTCACTTGTATTATGTACTCTTATCTTTGATTTGGTTTGCACCACATGAAGTTGCAGAGTGGAAAATAGAAAAGTTACTTTCGTTAAATTAATTATGTTCAGGCACCTTGTGGGATGTATTATGCAAAGAGTACAGGGACAAGAAAATTTGATGTATTCCATTCACATGACTTTCTCCACATCTCTGTAACAAATTATTGTTAAAAAGCTTATTCTTCTATCTACTTCAAGCAGAAATAATCTTATTACTTGTTTCCTTGTAAATAGAAGGGAAATAAAGGAATACACTTGGCTAAAGTGATAGTGAAATCTTTTATAAGCAGGGTACTATGGGATTGCATGCCAGGAGTTGAAAAATCCCTGCAGGAGAAAAGTTTAAATTTTAAAACTGAAACCAATAACAAGGAATATCTCAAAAATGGTCAGTCAATGAAAAAAATGTGTAAGACAAATTGTGTATTTTAACAAGATCTATTTTTTGTGTAGTAGTTTTTGTCTATCTCTTACAGTTTATCAGTTATGTAATATACAATATTCATCCAGAATAAAGAGGTTTTCAGAGGCTGTTCCCAGAAAATTCAAGATAAACATTTTATTTGTTATCTTTAATCAAAATTGTTAAAAGCCATTTTTGAGAAAAGCAACATTTTCAAAATTTTTTCATTGTAAATGGTAGTTTGACGTAGAGCAATTTTCCTCAAAATCTTTGTGTCATATCCTTGGAAGTTAAACTAAAATGTCAAGTTTGATATTCTACAAACTTTTTGGGTTTGAGTTATCGTGTTCATGCACACAATATGAACCTTTTTGTAAAGCTTGTTTTATATATGTGACCCTAAAATGTGTATTTCTGGTGAAATCTCAGATTTTTTGGGTACTATGAGGGAAAGTAATAAAAAAAGGAGGATAGTTGTGCCAAATAATACGCAATTGTTGTTCCATAGGTGATAAAAGAAAAGATAATCTCACAACACCATAAATAGGTTAAATAAAAATGTATTTACTCATGTACCAATTAAGGAGAAGGGCCTTGTCCATATTCTTCTTTTTTTCAGTTACTAAGCACAGACACAGTAGCAATTCATCACTAGAGTCCATTTTGCTTGTTTAGCAGGCACAAAATTTGATAGTGGCTGACCACTAAGGGAGAAGTGTCACTTGTTAAGGGGTGGAATGAAACGTTACACAATGACAAAATTAAAGAATTTAGACTCCTTTCAGTCAACCCTCTGCAATGGCATGTAATGACACAATATAAAACTGCTTACAACTAGCCATTTCACATTGTGCAACTTAGGAAGAACACAATTATGCTGCAGTCAGTATTATCCCAATGCTAAAAGTACTCAAATATGTGATATGGCTTAATATGCTATAATACAGTGTACAAATATAAAAATCTGATATTACATTCACATAACTTTCTTTAACTATTTTTCAAACTATTCTTATAAAAAGCACATTCAACTACATTTAGATAAACATTTGCATAAATGCTTTAATACATCTTTATTGTAAATATAAAGGAATAAGGGCATACTTACATGTATATACAGGGTGTCAATGAATTATATCGAAATATTTTCACAGGATATGTAGATTACTTAAGTAATTATGGCCAGTTTATTGAAATTTCGAAGTAACGACTATAAGTTTCTGAAGTGCCAGTACGCCACATATTGCTGCACTTCGTCGAGGATGAAAAAAATAATAATAAAAAACATTTACTTTATGACAGGGATCGAACTCATGGCCTTTAGGATAGCAGCTTCCCACGTTTCGCATTAAGCCACCGGAGCAGTTGAGAAAATGCCTCCAGAGTAGGCTTCATAACTCAAGAACATAGTTAATGAATGCTCAGTGATTAGTTCGTGATTTTACAGATTTTTGCGACATTAAATCATGAGAACACTAATAAGGAGCTGCTAAAAATCGATATTTCTATACTTGGGCAGCAGTTTTAAAGACATTCTAAGCCATTTTTTCAACCTGCTTTGCTTTAATGCCAACTTATTGGCACCTGATACCCACACGTTTAACGCTATATAGTTGAGTGTTGTTTATCCGGAGACCATGCATTGCTGATCTCAAATTACTTATATCAGTCACATGCACGATCTCGCAAATTATTTCGGTGTAGTTCATTAACTCCCTATATAAATAAATAAATAAAATAACACTGCTTGCAGACACAAAGATTTCCATCCATGGAAAGCATATATAAGGAAGCATATATAAAATTAATTAATAATTTCTAACCAATTCCTTAAAAAAATCTGTCATCCATCAAAACTAAAGTATAGTGAAATCTTCTAAGAGCAGATGATCTATGTGATCAAATTGAAGTTCCATTCTCTTTGCTTCACCACGACTAGGAAAAACAAATATCCCACTAGATGAGTATTTTAAAATTGAAACTCCTCACAAGAAATATCTTGGAAATGGTTAACTCCACCAAACTCTAACTGAAATAAATTTTGTGATTTAGCGAGATTTGCATTTTTTATTTAAGTTTTTGTCTCTCAAGGATTACCAGTTGTGCAAAAGTCACCCAGAATGAAGAGGTCTTCAGATGTTATGCTCAAAACATTCAAGACATACATTTTATTTGTAATGGAAATGTCTGAAACATATGGTATTTTAATCAAAATCGTTAGGACATTTTTGAGAAAATCAAAATCGTTAGGACATTTTGAGAAAATCAAGTAAAGGGTAGTTAGGGATTTGGGAGTTTCTTGAAAATCTTCCTGTCTACATTCTTGTAAATTCCTGAACTTAAATATCAAGTTTGGTATTTAATGCAATTTTTGTTTTTGTACTATGCTGTTTATGCACACACATGGATCTTTTTTTTAAAAATGCTGCTTTTTTATGCACACACATGGATCTTTTTTTAAAAATGCTGCTTTTTTTTTTTCTCCCTCCAGGGGAACCCAAAGCATGTATTTCCAGTGAAATCGCAGTATCAATTTTTCACCTACCTACTATGTAGAGAAAGTAAACATACAAATATATGTCATGAAAATAATGATTTAATAAAATCCTTTGTCAATAACTCAGTATGCAATATTTACATAACAAATCATAAATGAAAATATAAATGTATTAACATTTAATATGAAATTTTGGATGTAGAAGGTATACCCCTGCCACTGAATCCTTGCACTTGACAGTTTGGGTGGTTTCGTGTTAGGTTGGCTATGCTTCCTTTGCAGCATTGCCAGAGTAACTAGTAAACAGCAACAGTTGATTACAATTGTCTCTATCGTGTGTAAACAGTGTACATAGTAAATGAATTCCAATGAATAATGAAACTAAATCGTTATTATTGATGTTAATTGAAAATAGCAGTCATACTATAATGCATGTAGCATACATTAGTATTTATGACAATATAGAACAAATTAATGCAAAATAGCATGTTACAATAAGAGAAAGGTATAACAAAGTAATTTTCACCGGTTTAGAATTTTAATAGCTCAATTTATTCCAAGTCGTCATTCTCAGAAGCATTATCATCATTGTCATCAACATCGTTGTCACCACCTTCCCGCAAAAGTCTATCCACTTCTATAATTGTGAAAGTCTCGTTATATTCCCTCATGTACAAATAAACATGAACAACACTATCAACCATAATAACAAATATACATAACGAATTATACATAGCTTGCACAGAACAGTTAAACGCACGTGTTAGGAGTTCACAACTGAGCATGTGGTTGGAAATAGCCATATATTGTAACGCTGTGGCATCTAGATTCCGTTATCAGATCAACCGATCGGAATACTGCATTGTGATTGGTTCAGAAAGTCAAATGGGTAAAGCTTTTCAACTTTTTTTTTTGCTGGGGTACCAACTTAACTCCCAACTGACAGTGGCTAGGCTACCTACAAATTAGGAATAAATTGTTTGTTATTTATAAATCTAATAGAAATTCTTTCTTCACACATTTGCAGCTTCATGGCAAGTCCACAGAATATGTCCCCGATTCTGTTGCTCATATTGTAGTAAATAAAAACATGCTTAAAATGTAAAGTTTCTAATGTGAATTGATGCCTATTTTCACTAAATATGTTTTTATACTGAGGGAAAGTTCTCTCAACTTCACATGCTTTGATAGTGCAGTATTGAATGTTACCATCTCTGCTCCTGATGTACCAAAACATATTTCAACAGGAGAGAGACATTGCTGGTACAAAATGCTATGTTTGTGATTTGATTATATCACTAATTAGCTCTAGCAGTAACTGAAGTAAATGGGTGTGAACATTCAGTAATGGATGATGTCAATTGTAAAGCCAACTCTTCCTGTAAATCATTTATCTTGAATTGTGTTCTCTGTGTGCTGAAATAAATTCCGCTTATTTTGTAATAGTTTTATAGATCGTGAGGCAAAACATTAACAAATCTGGCACATAGAGGAAGTTGCTTTCCTTCCCTCCCTCTCTGCAATGGCTGAGAGGAATAATAAAGTTGCCAGCATGGCACAAATATCACAACCACAAGAGATGTAGCGATAAACAATTATTGCAGTTCATGAAAGTAATTGTTGGCACATCCATAGTTATAGCAAAATCACTTTGTTATAAAGCTAATTTTTATACGTATACCTATAATGCAGCATTAAGAATATGTAGAGCGAGGTGGAGTGTTTTTCTTGAAGGAATGTCAATATGTTTATTTTTGGTTGCCATCCAGCTTATCACACAATGAGGTGGTAATCCTGAATATTACTGGACTCAGCACGTTTCTATAGCTCCTCAATCTAGCTCAGTGCACTATTATCTTCATAACCAGCATCACTATTATCATCAGCATCTTCTTCCAAGTTAACATTAATCTTCTAATGTTTATTTGCACAAATGCTAAAGAATGCCAGTAAAACTAGTGCTAGGCACTTCACTCCTTCATGGACAGAAATGATATCTGCACATACATGTAGGCTCAACTTTTCCCCACCATGCCACAACCTAATGTTGTGCTCTTGTCTTATGATCTCGATGAAGTGTAATTTATGAAGTAGAAATTTGTGCATAGCCAAGCAATGTTCTTTGTAACCATTTGAGACATTGTGGTACAAGGAAGAATTTCAGACTGGTGGCAGGAGCAGTACTACTATTCAAGAATTCCTATAAAAAGGAATTATCATTTATATATGTTTTTTTTTTACATTTATTTCTAAATTTTGAGTCATTGTCTGATGGGGGGGCGTTTAATGGGCTTAAATTTCATAAAGTTGGAAAGTATGGTTTTGAAATGACAAGGTTCAACAGTACGCATTAGAGATCTAAAACCGCATTTAATGTAGTAATGAATTAGAATTGTATGTCAATGTGAAAGGGATTTTACCATTAATGGATGCTCCAAAAGTGCTGAGTAGAATGTGCTTTTCAACACATGAGATCAATGTGAGTGGTATATTTATTTTCTCTATGCATATAATAGGTAGAGAAGGTATTGTATTTTACCCAAAAATTTGAGTTGAGATGTCATGGTAAATATATGTTTTGAGGACTCTTGAGTCCAAATGATACATTTTAGAAAAATGTATCTGTGTGCGTGCATCCCTCTCTGTCTTAAAAATGAAAAGACTGTTAAATACCAAATTTGGTATTTAAGTTTGGTATCCAAGGATGCAACTCAAAGATTTTCAAGAGAAGCCACCTACCCCAAACCACCCTTTACAGAGAAAAGTTTTTGAAAACTTTGTTTAAAAAAATGGCTAATGATTTTAATTAAAGTACAGTGTATTAAATATATTTATTTACATGACAAAAAGAAGTATATGTTACATTTTGTGGAATTGTCTCTGAAGACACCTTCATTCTGGTTGAATTTTGCATGACTGGTAAACTGTAAGTTATAGACAAACACTTACTACACTAAAAATGTAGATCTTGTTAAAACACACACAATTTATGTCCTATTGTTTTTTTTTTATTTTTTTGGTAGAGTAGAGTCAATCGTTACTGAGATATTCCTTGTTATTGATTTCAATTGTAAGCTACTTAAACTTTTCTTAAATGGGAGGTCATATTTTGTTTTATCTCTTGTTTTACTCTTGGCTGTGCAAAGTGAATTGAATTTCAATTGTAACACGTAACGACCAGCTTTTTAAAAGATTTTACTAGCACTTGAGCCTAATGTATTACTTTATTAAGCTTCTACTTAGAAGAAACTAATGCAACAATTTTTTGCTAATGTTTATCTCAATTACCATGATATAATAGAATAATCTTTTGTAACAATAGTTCATAGAGAAAGTCATGTGAATAGAATATATCAGATTTTTTCTTCCAAGTATTGCTTGACATTTTGAGGCATAATATGTATTTAGAATTGCTTTTTAGTGCAATCTGGTGATTGAGAACAGTTTGACCCAAGTTTATAATTATTTATTTACTTATTTGGATATAGCTAAGTTGAAAATTGCAGTGCAGCCAAATGTTTGTTTTTCTTTCTCTCTCTCTCTCTCTCTCTCTCTCTCTCTCTCTCTCTCTCTCTCTCTCTCTCACCCACCCTCCCCATATGTAGGACTTAAAACTGCCCAGGACTTACAAGCGAGATGTCTGTTGAACAGAAGCTCTGGATCAGAGAGAAGCCAGGTTGGGTGATGAGTCCAATGCCTGATATGAAAGTGAGGAAGTAGATGATATGAAATGATGGTGAAATAGATGACAGGAAAGATGATTATAGAGCAATTGTGGAATGAATGGTGGGGGGAACCGGAAAAAACCTACCCAGATGCTGGTTCCTTCACCACAAATCCCACTGCAGTCCCCTGGGATCAAAACTAGGTGAGGGGAAAGCAGTTTTAACCAGTCAGCTGAGGTGCTGCCTCAAATTTCATTTTTGCTTTACTTAAACCGTTGCAGCCAAAAATCTTTTTTATCCCTATGTTCCTAAATTATACAGACTAGCTGTATCTTATTTGGATACCATGGATTCATCATTGTCATATCCTACATTTGCTGATTTGAAGAATATGACTGGACTTCTAATTTTAACTCCTGTAATATATTTAGTGTTATAGATTCATACACATACAAGCAAGATGGTTAAAGACTCAAAAAATCTGATGTGCTACACTCACATGACTTTCTCTAGCTGCAAACTTCTTCCAAAAGATTTTCTTTCTACACCATACTAATGTCCTTATTACTTAGCTCCTTTTAAGTAGAAGGGAGCTAAAGAAATGCGCTACACTAAGTGATAGTCAAATGTTTTAATAGCTGTCGTTAGGTGATTGTCACTGCAAATCACCTCTTTGCTTGGCCAGGAGTAGAACAAAAGAAAAACGGAAACTTCCGGTCTGAGAAAAGTATAAGTACTTTACAACTGAATCTAATAACAAGGAATATCTTGAAAATGGTAAACTCCACGAAAAAAATACATATGTCATAAATTGTGTATTTTAACAAGATTTACATTTTTGTGTAGTAAGTTTTGTTGATTTCTTACGGTTTATTAGTAATGCAAAATTCAGAAAAATTCATCCAGAATAAACAGCTCTTCAGAAGGTTCAGAAATTCAAGATATACATTTTATTTGTGATGGAACTGGCTTTAATATATGGTATTTTAATCAAATTGGAGCCATTTTCAAGAAAAACAAAATTTTCGAAAATTTTTCATGTAAAGGATAGGAGTGGGGGGATTTTCTTGAAAATCTTTGTGTGCATCCTTGGAAGATACCAAACTTAAATACCACGTTTAACTGTCTTTTCATTTTTGAGCTATGCTGTCCACAGCCACACGAACCTTTTTCTGAAAATGTTTCTTTTTTATTCAGGGGGTCTTAAAACATGTATTTCTGGTGAAATTTCAGTATCAAATTTTTGGGTGGATTACAATATCTTCTCTATCCACTATGTACATATGTACAATGTACATAGTGGATAGAAAGTAAAAATGACCCAATTCTGCAGTTACTGCACAATTCCTATACACATGTTTTTTTTTTTTTTTTTTTTTTTGTTTTTTTTTTTGGTGGAATTTGGCTCATGTTGGCTGCAATATTATATGCAGTAGTATTAGTTGACATGTATAATTTCAATGTGCTTGTGAACAACTTCTGGTTAAACAAATTGAAAAATCTGATGTGTTTCATTCACATGACTTTCTCTACATCTGTGTAACAAATTATTGTTAAAAAGCTTATTCTTTTATGTACTTTATGCTAGATAAACATTAGCAGAAATGCTTTCTTGTAAGTAGAAGGGAAACAAAGGAATATGCTAGGCTAAAACAATAGTCAAATCCTTTAAGAGATGGTTCCCATGTGGATAAAAGTAATTTCTTTACATTGACAGGGGTTGACAAATTCCTATATATGAAAAGTTTAAGTATATTAAAACTGAAACCATAACAAGGAGTATCTTAAAAATGATAAACCCTGTGAAAAAAAATGAATGAGTATGACATGAATTGTGTGTTCCAACGAGAGCTACGTATTTTGTGTAGTAAGTTTTTTTTCTATCTCCTATGGTTTACTAGTGCAAACTCCAGAAAACTAATCCAGAATAAACAGGTCTTCAGAGGCTATTCCCAGAAAATTTAAGATACACATTTTATTGTCATATAAATATCTGTTCATGGGCATGTGGTAAAAATTGGACAGGCAGATGAACACATCAGATTTTACTGCAGTTGCATGGATACCTTAAAATATTATATAAAATAGCTATAAATATTCCAATTTATTATTAAAAATCAATGTAATATGAAAATAAACCCTGCATGTTCATTGAGGTGTATTTTATGTTCGATACCTATACAAGTCCCACATTGGGAAAGCAAGGCCATGCCTAGACTACTTGGAGCTTGATCCCAAGCAACCGCATGTGAGATTTGTGGTGGACAAAGCGGCGCAAGGGCAGGTTTTCTCCAGGTTTTGCAAATTCCCCCACCATCGCATTCCACCAATGCTCCATCTTCATTCCATGTATCACCAGTGTCATCGCTGCAGTGCCACAAGTTGTAAAAGCAGGGTTAAACACTATAAAAAAATGTTCGGAATGTGTGACTTATAAATGGTGATTTATTGGTGACTTATAAATGGATAGGTAAAAGAAAAGCTTTTATGCTGGCTGGAAACTGCGACACTTCTATTTAACCAATCCTAGAAATGTATAATTACATCTGCAATTACCTGTGAACTATGGCTAAAATCAAGTAGGAACTGAACTGAAGAATGATTATATAAAGGTGACAGCAACACTGCTGCAATAATTTTCAACACCATATGTTGTGTTCCACTTAGCTGGAGCAGGTTTTCTCTCAAACATTAGCTTTTTTTTTTATCCAATCCATTTACATGCTTAATTTTCTGTAAAATATTAAAACAATCTACTCTGGCAAGCAACATCATGTTAATTTAAAAATAACTGAATATTCCCATATGTTAATGCAAAATAACTAAGAATAGATACAATATTTATTTGCAACAAAAAAAAAAAAAAAAAAAATCCTGAAAATTTATTTCATAATGTAAATTTCTTGCATACACATTTTGTTCAACACCAATTCTTAGCTGCAGAAATGTTGGTACACAGATACATTTTTTGAAGTTTAAAGTTACTAAAAGGGTTGAAAATTTAAAATCAAAGGAGGTCAGTTTGAAATAAACAATCTTTGCCTTTCAGTGATGGGTGCTAAACCAATTGATTGTAACAAGAGTATTAGATTTTCTGAAAATACCTTGTGCTTTTCATTACATAAATCTTTTTAAAATTTTTTTTTTCAATTGCCTAAATGGGTAAATTGGTTACACTCATCATTTCTCAAGCATAGCCAGGAGTCACTTGCTCTGCAATGTGGTGCTTTATTGAGTTTGCTACAAGACTTATTATGCATGCAAATAAATTCAACATTAATTACAGAATCTTTACACCATGGTCAGCAGCTCCTACATTTGTGATTTAAGAGCCAGTACCAAGGAAAGGACATGACAGAGCAAGCAGTAGAGACATATTACTATAAGCATGAACCAGTGCAGTGGTGAATATTTTTCAAAGCTGTTGTAGCATATCAATCATTTACTGATATGAATAAATGTACAAATACTGCAAGAACTAAGTTAGGAATTTTATACCGTATTTCAAAGTATTATAAATCTCTGTTCTAATATCTACATATTTATGAGATGTATAATATTGTGAAGCTTATTATGTGTAATTTAATCAAATTAATTAATGTGGTTAAAAAACACTACCACTTTAGAGAAAATAGGAAAACACTACAAGTATTACAAATTCACCCACAACAAATTTAACAAAATATTCAGGGAATTCAACATACTAGTTCCAGTGAATAGATATAATATCAAAAACTTCTTAACAGTCCTCTTTGAAAGACAAAATACTTCCAGAGAAAAACTCAGGAATATACTCCATAGATTGCAATATGAAATACATTGGAAAAACCAAAAGAAACCTGGAAACATGCAATTAAGAAATATAAAACTCAAACAAGCCTATAACTTTGCAGTGGTGTAACACTAGCATCACAACCATTAAATCCAGAAATCAACCTACTTAAAGAACTATCAAATCTATTCAATTTAGCAGCGATCAAACCATCAACAGCATTGAAACCTGGTACAAACAGTAGTGATTCAAAATAATTGTCCTACTCAACAAAGTGAGTGAAGTGAATGTAAACGTCAACCACATAATCAATTTACATCTTTGCAACACCATTTTCACTGGATACTAACAGAGTGCCATGCTAGAAATGATAAACTCTCTCTCAAAAACAAACAAATAAAAAAGAAGAGGAGTTTTGGTTTCCTCTTGTGGAAATTTCTCCCAAACAAGGTTCTCTTGGTTGTACAAATTTGCCAAGATGATGAGCATATTTGGATATACTTACACATGTGAACAGTTCTTTTCCATGTAGTAGACTTTAAATTACAACACAGGAACAAACTCTCTGATTTCATTTTAAAAATCTGATGATTCATTCACATGACTTTCTCTACTTATTTTGCAACAAAATATTCTTACAAAAGTTTATTCTTCCATCTACTTCATTCTGATCGAGAAACATTAACAGAAATGATCTTATTACTCATTTCCTTGTAGATAGAAGGAAAATAAGAAAATAAATAACATTAGGCTAAAGTGTCTCAATTTCTTAAGAGCTGGTCGCTATGTGATGACTTGGAAATTTAGATATCTCTGCCTGGTCAGTTGTAAAAAAATAAAAACGAATAACAACTAGCCAGTTCAAAAAAGTATATGTATTGGAAAATTTAACCAATAAGAAGGAAAATCTTGCAAATATGCAAAGAAGCTTGTAACAGTGATGTGATTAAAATTAAATCAAAAGAATTTCAGTTGGTTTTTGTAACACAAACATTACTTAATAATTACTTAGTGGGACTGGTTTTGGCAACACTTGTTCCCATTTTCAACCCTTTTTTTTTTTTTTTTTTTTTTTTTTTATTAAATCTTGCTTGTTTTTTTTTTTTTTTTTTGGGTAGTGTTTAACGCCCGCTTTAACTACTTATGGCACTGCAGGCGGTGACACTGATGATACATGAATGATGGAGTACTGGTGGAATGCGATGGCGGGGGAAACCGGAGTACCCGAAGAAAACCCGCCCCAGCGCCGTTTTGTCCACCACAAATCTCACATGCGGTCGCTTGGGATCGAACCCAGGCCATCTAGGTGAGAGGCAAGTGGTCTAACCACTCTGCCACGGCGCGGCCACCTTGCTTCGTTGACATCCTTCCTATATACACTAGATTACAGTGAAATTAAAAGCTCAGACTGTAATCTAATGTATATAGGAAGAATGAAAAGAAGTTTGGAAATCAGATTAAAGGAACACATGAGAAACTTCAGCGGTTGCCTATAATTTTTGGATATCAGGACACGAAATCACACCTAATATACAACTATTAAAACCAACGTATAAACCCACAGAATTCAATGTCTGAGAGAGATCTATATCGTGAAGAAAAAGAATTTTGATTTACCACCATATAGCAACCTTTGGAAGTTCATAGATCCAGCACCAGATGCCTCTACAAGAGATATACCACCCCCCCATCGTTCATGCCAATGAAGAAAGATTTAGTTGGAATTAAGGGTTGAAAATGGGAATAAGTGATCCTGAAACCAGTCCTAGTAAGTAATTACTAAGTGATGTTTGTGTTACAAAAACCAACTCAAATTCTTTTGATTTAATATCTCGCATAAATTGTGTGCTTTAACAAGATGTATATTTTTTGTGCAGCAATATTTTGTTTCCTATATTGGTTTACCAGTTAAGCAAAAATCGTACAGAAGGAAGAGGACTTTTCAGCCTATTCTCAGAAAATTGAAAATATATTTTTATTAGTGAATTGGTCATATTAAAATTTTATGTTTTTTAGGAAGTATCTGAAAAATTTAATGCCACAGCCGGCAGGCATTAAAACATGGTTCTTCTGCTCTGTGCAGTTATAAGTATTGAGCTACTGTGAAAACCTGCCAACATGGCATTAACGTATCCAAATCATTAATTTTTTTTTTTTTTTTTTTTACCCAGTTCACTAATCAACATATCTCACTTTAGAGGTATTATTGCAAGCACTATCTGCAAATATGAAATCACAGTGCAAGGAATATACCTTCTACTGCTTTACACTATTCCTTTTAACCTTATCCCTTTTTGTAAGTACACCATACATATCCCTTATGATCCCTTCTTCTGAATGGCCAAAGATTTTTCACCGAGACTTAATCATTATGAGAACAACACAGGCTTAAATGCCAGGAGTATGCTAAAATTGACCCATACATGCAAGTATATTTGAAAAATAAGTTATGTATATTAACATTAAAAAAATTCAGCGAAATTTTTGAAGAGAAATTTTTCAAAATCCTAAGTTTTGCCAATGAGCATAAGCTAGCAAACTGTTGTCATTTTATACACATTTTGGAATCTTTGTTCCATTTAGCATCTGATTATCAACTAATATAAATTACTTATTCAATTTAAACACAATTCCTCATTTTTTTCTTTTCAATTAAGTTATATCTTCTTCTGTATAATATCTTTATTTCATACATTCTTCATTACCTAGAGTTGTGAGCAGAAACAGTATTCCGATATACCCTAAAGGTGTTTCTCCTAGTTAATGCTGTTATTACTCATAACAGTATATAACTAACAAATACCGCCATATTTGGGTGTTGAGGATCCTAAGCCACAAAATGTAGCCGAATTTTGAGGCCCTAAACTGCAAAGCCTAACCAAGGGATATGTTTTATAAGTAGAGTGAGGCAAGTTGCAGCCAAGACCACAAACTGCAGAGCGAGAAAAGAGCATATCTGAGGGGTCTGCACATTTAAATCCATTGTTCCCTGTTCGCTTTTCTGCCACTTTCACTATGTTTTCATACACTTTCTACAGAACCATAGGTATCCAAAAAAATTTCCTATCAGTTAAATGCCTATATATATATAGTCTTTATTTTGGCATTCTTGTAACTTTCTTATGTTTTTCTTAATGCTATTATTTTATACTTGATTGTTACTATTTATAAAACCTTCATTTACAGTTCTAAAGTATCATTAATTCTTTTAGAACTTTCAAACTTCATTTTTGTTTAAAAAATCTTCTTGTTAATGTTCCATTAAAATCTATTTCAGTCTCTTGCAAATTTGTTCTCCATCGTATGCTATCGATATTATATTTCAATGAAAGTTTTTTTTACTACTTATTGATTACCAAAATTAATTCTTCCCCGTTTCAAAAATATTATACTTAGATACATTTGCTCATACTTGGACAATACATTGGGTACAAAGTCTCAATGTTTGCAGAATGTAGTCATATGGAATTCTAAACCGAAAAATCAAAATCAACAATTAATAAATATAGCACAACAATCCTTGACGACATTACAGAATTGGACATCTAATAACTTAATGAAAATTAATACACAGAAAACAAATTATCAACTATTTACACTAAGGAAGAAACCAATAGATATTTCCCTTCAACTAAATGGAGAAACTCTCACAGAAACACATGAAGACAAATATTTAGGTATTATTGTTGATACAAAATTAACATGGAAAAAACACATTGATAATATAAAAAAAAACAAGGAAAAAACTACCACTATTAAAAAGACTGGCAGGCAAGAAATGGGGAAGCACTACACAAACTTTAAACACTTTTTACAAGATGTATATTAAACCAACATTTAAATATTGTGAAGAGATACTAATAACTGCAAATATAGAAAAACTTAATATTCTACAAAATCAAATTCTTCGCCTAGTAACTGGAGCTGTTAAAACCACCTGAGTAATTGCTCTACAAATTTTAACAAATAATCCAAGACTGTAACTTGACATTGAACAAGCATATGAAAAATTAATCACACTACCTTTTAATGACTGGGAAAAAAGAAAACCACAAGTAAACCTAAAAACTCAACGAAGTTTTCTTAATAAAGTCAAAGAAGTCAAACATAGATTAAAACTTCCTTACTTAAAAAGAAAACATACAAACAAATATTAACCTGTTAGAACTATTTGATATTGAACACTATCTACACTTAGCTGAAGAATTTACAAAATCTGAAATCTCTTCGTGTGTTCTGAAACAAATGACACTGGAAATAATAAATTTAAGATACCCTACCTGGCATAAAACTTTTGAAACTAATAAAAAAACAGCTATGGATTAGAAACCTGGGAGAAAATACATATACAAAAACACAAAGACCATGTAATGAACTTTGAATTACCACCACCAACCACCCTTGGGAGCTTTATCATCCTGGCACCGGAGAGCATCAGTAATCTACAGCTTCCCCTGGACAGGAAGTGACACAAGCAAAGGGAAAATTGTAGAGAATGGGAACAATACCTTGTTCCTGAAACGCTTCCAAGTAAGTGTTTTTCACTGATGTAGTGTTACAATTTCCAACTCACTCATTATATGACTACTCATCACAATTACTAGCTTCTAAATCTTCAAAATTAGTAAACAAATTATTTCCAATAAATAATTTCAGTGGAACTCCATTATATTGAGTTTTGATAAGATTGAGTCACGTTTTTACACTTTAACTCCATTGCCCATTCGCGGGAGCTGGAGTTAAAGTGTAAAAAGATTAAATTTTATTGAAACTCAATATTTCCAATAAATCTTTCTGTGACATGAGCTTTTTTCATATATCTATTATTAATTTGAATATTTAAACAGCCAGTTTCTTAAAAGTGCTGCTGCTACTCAGTTATTTTTTTGCAATGCCATGAAAAAACTGGAATTTTTATGGAAGGCCAGCATATACCAATTAACTTTAAGCATCTGACTGTTAATACATCCCTTGTATGTACAACGGAATGTGTAATGAAAAACTGTTTTTGCATAGGTATAATTTGATTAACACAAAGTAGACAGAAAAATCAAGATTTCATAAAAAGTTAGTGGAACCTGCATGTGAAAAAAAGACTGATGTGTTACATTCACATGACTTTCTCCACCTATTCTGCTACAAACTTTCCTTATAAAACCTTATACTTCTGTCAAGTCAATGCTATTCAAGATGCACATCAGAAATAGTTTTATTGTATGTATGTAAGACAATGTATAAACTACAAATTGTAACACATACTCATTAAGACAAAACCTGAAACATGTATCTATATGCATAGGTTAATAAACCAAAGTTATTTATTTATTTTCTTGTAGGTTCTAGGAGAATACACTAGTGAGATAGGCAAATCTTTTAAGAGCTGGGTGCTAAGTGATGAACTTGGAATTTCATTCTATTTGCATGACCAGGATAAACATTTTTTTGTGTAGTAAGATTTTTGTCTAATATGGTTTACCAGTAATACAAAACTTGCCCAGAATGAAGAAGGCTTCAAAGGTTATCTCATAACATTTCAGTTAATGTTTATCTCTCCAACCCTCATCTATTCCGCATGTGAATGGAATTCATCAGACTTTTTTTATCAGATAGAAAATGAAAAATCAAGTTTTTGAAGTATCTTGACCTTCCAATGTTCTAATGTGTCAGTGCTGCTTACATTTATGATCTGTGAAAGGGATATGAAAGCTGATTTAGGAATAAGAATAAAATCAACATTTGTAGCAAAATAATTTGGGCAATGGAATAAGATCTTCCTAACATCTGCAGCTTTCCTGTAGGAACAATTTCTCATTGGCGTTGATGCTCACTTGCACTGGGCATTTATTTATTTTATTTATTTAATTTATTTAATAGTTAGGACAGACCTTAACCCTAGTTAGTTGACCAGGCCATAAGAATTTTACAATACAAAATGTTACTATATTACATAGCGATCCTTAGTCAGCTTAAATCTGATCTAGGTACCATGTTTTTCAACTGACCATTTCCATTTCCTCTTTCAAGATTTCATATAAAAGTTAGTGGATCCTGCATAAGAAAAAAAAGACTGATGTGTTACATTCACAAGACTTTCTCCACCTACTCTGCAAAAGAAACTCAATTCAATTTTTTATTCACTGAGGATATACAATTTGTACATATGGCTTCGTCAAGACTTACAAACTAATTATTACAAGAAATATAAATATACAGGTGTGACAGAATACAGTTAAGTAGTTAAATATCTAAGTTAAGAAATTCATTTATGCTATAACATTTGTGTTTTAATAACCATTTATACATTTTAGATTTAAAGAATTTTCCTGGCACAGCTTTTAAAGATTTGGGTATCTTATTATATGAAATTATTCCTTTGTGGGATACACTATTGAGAGTTTTATTAAGTCAATGACACTGTAGATGTATTGCTTCAGCTGTTTGGGTATTATGGGCATGATAATCCTTGTTTCTCTTAAAATATTGCATATTATTATGAATGAAGGAGACTGTTTCTAGGATATATATACATGGTAGAGGGAGTATGTTAAGCTCTTCAAAGATAGGTTTACTTGGAGCATGGGGTGGTTCCTGATTCATTATTCTTAATATTTTCTTTTGTATTTTAAATACTATATTTGATTGGGGAGAGTTACCCCAAAAGAGTATTCCAAATGAAATTATTGAATGTATATATCCAAAGTGTACCACTCTCATTACCTCTTTACTACAAACTTTGCTTAACACTCTTATTGCGTAAGTTAAACAATTCAATTTATTACTAAGAATGAGAATGTGATCTTTCCATGTTAATGTGTTGTCAATTGTAATACCAAGGAATTTAGTAGAAAGTTGGTGACTTATTGGGCTATTTTCTACAAGTATTTGGAATTGATTTGTGAGGTTCGGATACTTTTCAAAATTTAAGTAGCTTGATTTATTAACATTTAACAATAATTTATTATAATTTAACCAGCTACACAATTTTGAGTCATGTATAGTCCGTTGTAGCGAATTTTGGCAATGACTTTTGAACACAAAGTTTGCATCATCTGCAAAAAGAACAGTATTAACGGGAGTCATGTGTAATGGTAAGTCATTTATATAAATAAGGAAGAGAACTGGCCCTAATATGGATCCTTGTGGTATGCCACACTCAGCTATTTGTAAATTTGACCGCATACCATCAATTTTGATTAAATGGGCTCTATTTGTAAGGTAACTTTCCTTATAAAACCTTATACTTTTGTCTAGTCAATGCTATTCATGATAAACATCAGAAATAGTTTTATTGTGTAGATGTAAGACAATGTATAAATTACAAATTGTAACACATATTCATTGAGACGAAACGTGAAACATGTATCTCATGTCTATAGGGTAATAAACCAAAGTTATATATTTATTTTCTTATAGGTTCAAGGGGAATACACTAGTGAGATAGGTAACTCTTTTAAGAGCTGGCTGCTTAGTGATGTACTTAAAATTTCATTCCATTTGCATGACTGGGGTAAACATTTTTTGTGTAGTAGGATTTTGTCTATTTCTTATGATTTACCAGTTCTGCAAAACTTACCCAGAATGAAGAAGGCTTCAAAGGCTATTCTCATAAAATTCAACATATACATTTTATTTTACATGTAAATATCTATAATAATATTTGGTATTTTATTTTAAAAATTGTTGGAGCCATTTTTGAGAAAAGTCAAAATTGGACGAATCTTCCATGGTAGCAGAAATTTTTCTGTATTTTTTTTTATTGCAACCTTGTAAGATGCTGAATTTAAATACCAAGTTTGGCACATAACCAACTTTTCATTTTTGAGTTATTCTTTTCACAGTTACACACACATGGACCTTTTGTTAAAAATAATTTTTTTAGATTCAGGAGTACTCAAAATATGTATTTCTGGAAAATCTCTGTATTAAATTTTTGGGTGGAGTACAATACCTTCTCTATCTGCTCTGTATATTGTATGTGGTAGAGAAAATCATAAATGTAAGTGGTGATAGGAGAAGCTATTGTTCAATTGTAGTAAATGTAACACTTTAAAAAAAAAGAAAATGCTTTGCATGCTTAATTTTCTCTAATTTAAATTTCAGTCCATCAGGTAGCGGTCGTTTATTAACAACTGACCAACACAGTGAGCTAAGGGTATACAGGTCACCACTGTGGAACTTGGAGAGAATAATTCCTCATCCACATAGACAGTTTCAACACCTTACTGCTATCAAGGTAGGTTGATTTTCTTTATCTGTGCTTAGTCATGGACAAAGTCATATATCCATAAAAAAAAAGTGCCCATAATTTGTAATTTTTCAGCACTTCATATACTTGTGAAAGTTGTTCTGTTTATCCAGTTTTCTATTTAAAACTTTTCATAATTCTAATTGAATGTTCAAATTCTAACTTTTTAGTTTCTTTACATGTACAATGTATTTAGTGTATAGAGAAGGTATTGCATTCCATCCAAAAATTTGATACTGAAATTTCACCGCAAATACACATTTTAGGGTTGCCTGAATCTAAAAAAAAAAAGACATTTTTTAGTTGAGCGAAATGTCAGGAGTAAATCTTAATTTTTGACCATGGCCTACAAGCCCAGAAGAAATTTCACTTCAAATGGATTCCGGCCGTGAAAGTCTTAGTACATACATAAAACAAGATCTGTTGGTGGACATCGACCCTATAACTTCAGCAGCTCAGATGAACAGAGCCCTTGTGAGCTAGTTATTGAAGCTTTTATGATAAAATCCACACTTATACCAGCATTGCTTTAAGAGGACACAGCTATTTTGCCAGGAATATTGATTGCTGAAACTAGTGCAACATTACCTCTTACTAAATGAAATATAATGTATTCAAAATGACTGTATCAGGTACCCTACAATATTGATTATTGACAGCTTTCAATTCTTTTCTCTTTTACTTTTGCAGTGATCCATATTTCACTATCGTACATAAAATGTTTTTTGTCTCATGTCCTTTTCTCTTTTTAATGAGAACAGGCAACATGGCACCCTCTGGAAGACATAATTGTGGTGGGACGCTATCCAGACGAACAATTTCCGGGATATTCACCAAGAGAAAGAAGATCTGTGGATTTTTTCCAAGCTGAAACAGGAAGATGTGTATATAAAATGACAGACTCGGGTGTCATTGGTATTGTCAGCTTGAACAGATTTAATAACAATGGAGAAGTACTTGCTTCTGCAATGGGTAAGTGTACATTGAATAGTTTTTCTTGTGTAATTAAATGTATTACTAATGGTATATTATGCTATGAGTCTTAAAATGGAGATAATTAAGGTGTATGTTAATGACATAACAATGTCCATACAAAAATCTTTAATTGCCATTATGGGCAATTTGCTATAACTATTTATGTTTGACCATACATCTAGCTTTTTAAGTATTCATAAATGTCTCATGTAATGGCCATAATTATCTCTGTTTACCAGATTCCCATCAGTTGTTAAGTTATTTTTAAATTTTCATTGATACAGTCAAGATAACTTGATTGCAGAAAAGCATTCCTTCGTTGCTATTGCTGTGTTATCGCAAACAGAACTTAGAATGGCTAAGAGTCTCAGAATTTTGAATGTAAAAGTGTGTGAACTGTATGTGCAAGTTGATACATCTATTAGAATGAAAATATCTATATCTCAACCACTTCCCTCATGGTATTGCCATCTGAAGGAAAATAAAACAAGTTAGTGCATGAGAACTTTTCTTGTAGCTCTCCAAGCTTCTAATCATATGATCTGTGTGACATACTCAGGGTATTCCAAAAGTTATGGCTTCTTTAAGCGGTCTGCAGTGTTTTGTTAATGATGATGAATTATCATTTATTTTTTTTTTTTAATCAGAGCTTGGTGATAATGACAATGAAATTTATTTTCTCTATAATAATGAAGAATCTTAAGGCAGTGAAAATGAGCAACATGTAGAACCAATGCAGCCACATAAGCAACTACACACATCTCCTTTGTTCCAATGGAGCAGTCCAAATTTTACTCCACGACTTCACAATTCCAATAGGGATCAGACTGATATTCTGTAGTATTTTTTGGATTATTTTTCCCTCATTTAGTTCAGCGTATTGCAAATGCAACAAAAAATATTATGCTTATAAGTGAGAAATTTCCTTCAACTCCCAAATGTTGTTTACAAATGGAAAAATGTAATCCATGAAGAACTATACATCCTTTTTTGGAATAATATTACAGATGGCCAGGGTAAAAAAAAAATTGTCAATAGCAGAAAGCTGGTTCAAACATCCACCCTTGAACCCCCACAATTCACCCACTACTGTCTCGGGATAGGTACCTTCTTATTTTGCGCATTACCTTCTTATTTCAATGACATTGAAATAAAAGTGCAGGTAGAGGAGCACTACAAATTGAAAACTGTAATATATCACCTCAGAAATAATTTTAGTGAAGCATCCAGACCTTTTAATGATATCTGCATCAATAAGAGCATTGTACTCTTCAAGAGATATCACTGATTTTACAATATATTTCATCCAGGTGCCATAGGTTTGGAATAAAGTTAATTGTGGTATGCGACTGAAACAGGATACGTTGTCGACTTTATTATGTAAATGGGGGCAACTTATGACATTCTTCCAGGCCAAGATTTTGGGATTTCTGTGAAACAGACATTCATGGAGAAATATCTGAATAAAGCACATAATGTTTAGCTAGATAACTGTTATTCTAATCCTCTCCTATTTGATTGGCTTCACAAAAATGGCACTAATACTTACAGTGCAATACAGCAAAATCTGATGTGTTCCATTCATATGACTTTCTCTACATCTCTGCAACAAACTATTGTTAAAAGGCTTATGCTTCTATTTACTTCATGCTAAGTGAGAAAAAATTAGCAGAAATAGACTTATTTCTTGCTTCCTTGTAAGCAGAAGCGAAAAAAGGGACTACCATAGGTTAAAGTGATAGTCAAAAGCTGGATACTATGTGACTGAAGTTCCTTTGTTTGTATGGTCAGGAGTTGACAAATTCTTGTATGAGAAAAATATAAGTTTTTCAAGGCTGAAACCAAAAACAAGGAATATCTAAAAAATGATCAACTCCACGAAAAAAAATGTTTATAACAAATTGTGTGTTTTAATGTACTCTACATTTTTTGTTTGGTAAGTTTTTGTTTATCTCTTACGGTTTACCAGTTACAATTATTTCCGTAAAATTCATCCAGAATAAAGTAGTCTTCAGAGCAATTCCCAGAAAATTCAAGATATACATATTATTTGTCTGGTATATATCTTTGATATACAATATTTTAATCAAAATCATTAGAGCCATTTTTTAGAAAATCAATATTTTTGAATAATTTTCCATGTGAAGCATAGTTAGGGATGGGGGGATTTTCTTGAAAATCTTTGTGTCCTTTCCTTGGAAGATACTGAAATTAAATACCAAGTTTGGTATTTAACTGTCTTTTTGTTTTTGAGCTATGCTGCCCAAAGACACACACAAAGACACACACAGAGTGTGTGTGTGTGTGTGTGTGTGTGTGTGTGTGACAGAGGGAGAGGTGGGAGAGGGAGACTCAAAAACGAAAAGTTGGTAAAATATCAACTTGGTATTTAAGTTTAATATCTTTGAAGCATGTGGCATGAAGATTTTCAAGAAAATCCCCCTACCCCTAACTACCTCTTACATGGAACAAATTTTAAAAATTTTGATTTTCTCAAAAATGACTAACAATTTTGATTAAAATACCAATATTACAGATGTTCACATGCCAAATAAAATGTATAGCTTGAATTCTTTGGGAACAGCCTCCAAAGACCTCTTTATTGTGGATGAATTTTGCTGAATTTTGCATAACTGATAAAACATAGGAGAGAGACAAAAACTTACTGCACCAAAAAATGTAGATCTCATTAAAACACGTAATTTATGTCATATACAGTTTTTTTGTGGAGTTGACTATTTCTGAGATATTCCTTTTATTGATTTCATATTTAAAATACTTAAACTTAACTTTTCTGATATGGAAATTTGTCAACTCCTGGCCATGCAAAGAAATGGATTTCAACTACATTGCAACCAGCTTTTAAAAGATTTGACTATCACTCTAGCCTAATATACTCCCTTACTTCCCTTCTACTTATAAGGAAACAAGTAAAAAAGACAATTTCTTGATTAGCATGAAGTAGATATAAAAATAAGCTTTTTAACAATGTTTTGTTATAGAGGTGTAAAGAAAGTCATGTGAATGGAACACATCAGATTTTGGAAATTTGTTTAATACATCTAGCAATAATTTGGTGAGACAATTGAAGTCCTTTTATGGAAGTTATGTGTAGATTTATCTTTGTGACCATTGAACTGATTGTTGCTTCTTTAACTGCTTCCCCATCACTGAAAGTTTTTTTATCTTTTCAGATAAAACATGGCAAACCTTGCAAGAGGCTATTGTCACATTACTCTCTGCTGAACTCTCTGCTCTGTAAACATACATTGCATTAATGTTAATTTAGATATTAGGCCTTTAACTTTGTGTTTTTGTAATTTGTAATTGACAGGAAATTTATCATTGAAGTTCTTGTGATTTGTCGAAAAATGATGTTCTACATTACTTTTCTTGGGAACTTACTCTTGCACAAAAAACACATGGGTTTTCCTCTGAATTCACAGCGCAATACTGCTCCTCTTAGTCACTGTTAAATTTAGTATAAGTTCTTTGCCTTCATATCCATCAGGTTTTCCTCTAAATTTGACAAAGCAATACTGCTCCTCTTAGTCACTGTTAAATTTAGTATAAGTTCTTTGCCTTTTATCCATCAGGTTTTCCCCTGAATTTGACAAAGCAATACTGCTGCTCTTAATCACTGTTAAATTTAGTATAAGTTCTTTGCCTTTTATCCATCAGGCTGTCCCCTGAATAAGCAATACTGCTCCTCTCAGTCACTGTTAAATTTAGTATAAGTTCTTTGCCTTATATCCATCAGGTTTTCCCCTGAATTTGACAAAGCAATACTGCTCCTCTTAATCACTGTTAAATTTAGTATAAGTTCTTTGCCTTTTATCCATCAGGCTTTCTCCTGAATTTGACAAAGCAGTACTGCTTCTCTTAGTCACTGTTAAATTTAGTATAAGTTCTTTGCCTTATATCCATCAGGTTTTCCTCTGAATTTGACAAACCAATACTGCTCCTCCCAGTCTCTGTTAAAATTACTATAAGTTCTTTGTCTTTTAGTACTGTATTGTATTCAGAATATCATCACAAAACAAGACACGCAACTGAACTTATACTCACAAGCTCTCAAGTTATTTTGAATGTTTGGTTCAAAAACAGATCCCCTTCTCACGCTATCAGTGCAAATAACAATGTTCCAAAGTGCAAACTTATTGTTTGCAGCATAGTTTTGTTGGGATTAAAATAACTTTGTCTCAAATTTCTGACAAGGTCAAGGTTTAAGGAAAGCTAAAATTAGAGAAGGAGGAGGTGGGTGTCAGTGAATCTATTGTTATGTCTAGTTTAGGTCAAAGATTTTTGACACCATAGCAGCATAGCAGTATGAAGGGATAAAGTTTAATGCAAAGTACTCTTCTTTTGAAATGAAAAAGGGAAAGGACTGGCTAGGGAAGTAATGAATTCAGCATTGTGTGTACAAAAAATGCCCAAGGGTGTGTACTGAGATGATGTTTGGAAGGACATAATTTTGCCTTAAAATTTGAATTAATATTAGTAATCATCGGAATGAAAATTTGCTTATGAAGAGTGTCAGAAAAATACATTATGGGTGCTGTGTTGGACAGGGCTGATCTAGAAGAACTAAAATAACCTATGTATTTCTTGTGAGTCAATATTTCCTTTACAGTACTTTGCATGGTTTTATAAGTGTTTTGAATATTTCTGAAATTAAGTCAACAAGGAGGTGTTTCTTGGCTAAAAAGCTGCTTTCTCAGTGTTTGTCAGCAGTGAAAGGGTTAAACTCTAGTACATGCTGTTGCAAACATTCACTTACGCTCAATTTCACTTTTGATATTTTTAATTCACACTCTTAATTAAAACACCAAACTGCTGTTGTGATCTGGTACAAATAGTATTCAGCTCAGTAGATTAAATATAATCTCTTTTTATTTTATTTTTGAAGGTAGTTTAATTCCTACTTTATTTTTAATGAAGCTATATTGTATCATTGCTACCCAGGTTTAACAAACATGTATGATGTAATCCAGTGTTTCCCAACCTTTTGAAGTTCACGGCACCCTTGGGAAAGCATTAAACACCAGGGGCACCCTTCCGTGAATTAAAAGAAAATTAAGCTTAATATGCTAATTTATTGAAATATTATATAATAATAATGTACACCATAACATGGAATACAGTAAACTTTACTACAATCACTGAGTAAAAATACATCAATAAATTTTGTTCGGTTAATGATTAATGTGAAACTTGTGATTGATGCTTAGAGCACAGATATGTGATGTCGGGTCTTACAGTTGACAGTGAAACACGCAAATCATCCTCAAGGCTATTCAATCTATTTCTTGCTTTGCATTTTATTGTCACCATAGCAGAGAAGGCTTGCTCGCATAGATAGGATGTTGAAAAGGACAAAAGTGCGTTAATTGCTTTCTTCATTAGGTTAGGGTACTCCTCTCTCCGTTGAAGCCAAAAACTAGTCACCGACGCCTCACTCTTGGTGAACTTACCTTTGAGTGTGGAATCAGCGCAAAGATCAATAAATTCATCTCGTTCGCAAGCAGTGAAATCTATTTCCTGTGCACTATCTACGAAATCAAATGGTGAGACAACCCAGTCAAGATTCGTAGTGGAAATAGTTGGAAAGTACGCATCTATTGCATCTTGCAATCTTGATAAGTGATCACAAATGCGGTCTTTTAGTTTACCCAGATCTTTATCTCCTGCCACATTAAGAAGAGATGGAAAGTTCGACAAATCTCCTTTTTGAACTGCAGACTTCCAAGAACTAAGTTTTCTTTTAAAACCTTTTATTTTATTGGTTGAGGAGATTATTGTTTCATGTCGACCCTGCATCGAAACATTCAGTTCATTCAGCTTATGAAAAATATCTGCCAGATACGACAGTTCAAAACACCAAGAATCACTTAATAAGAGCTCATGAAATGTGTCTTGATTTTCATCCTTAAAAAAAGTTTTTAGCTGTTCTTTAAGTTCGAGAAACCGGTTCAATACACGACCCCGCGACAACCACCTTACTTCTGTGTGAAGTAACAATGAGGTATGAGCTGCATCCGTTGCGCGACATAACTGTTCAAAAATTCTGCACTTTAAAGGTCGAGACTTCATATAGTTCACCATTTTCACAACTTGGTTAAACACTTCAGCAAAATCTTCACTACACGCTTTCACGACTAATGCCTTTCTATGCAGAAAACAGTGAGTTATAATAATGGATGGATTTTCATTGAGAGCTCTGGCAGTAAAACCTTTAATTTTCCCAGACATAGATGGTGCACCATCTGTACATATACAACAGTCTTTCCATGAAAGATCATGGTCATTGAGATAGGAATTAATAGAAACGAAAATAGCATGGCCTGTGGTTGTAGTCTCCAGCGGTCTACAGAACAGAAACTGTTCACTAATATCTTTTTCATCAATATATCTGATAAAACCAAGAAGTTGCGGTTTGTCACCAATATCGAGACTCTCATCTACTTGCAAAGCAAATGTTCTATAAGTTTTTATTTTCTCCGTGACTTCGTTGATATTGCATGACATTTCAGATATCCTGCGGCTGATTGTGTTGTTGGACAGAGGAACTTTCAAAATTTGATTAGCTGCTCCTTCGCCAAGTATTGTTGAAACTATAACTTGGCATGCAGGGCCAATGATTTCCTCTCCAAGAGTATGAGGTTTCTTTTTTTTAGCTATCAGTTCTGCTACTTTAAATGAGGCTTCAAGAGCAGTATCACCTATGGTCATTCTCTTTACCATTCGCACAGCTGTTTTCTTCTCCCCTTCTAATATATGTGAAAAACACATTACACTTTTCTGTGACACACTAGGATGCTTTGTTGTAAGATGCCGTTTCAGTTTGCTAGGTACCATGGCCTCATTGCTAAGTGTTTCGCCACAAACTAAACTCACAGGGATGTTGAATCAACACATAGTGGCTATCTATTTTAGATACATTTATTTCATGGCATTTGGTACAATTAATATGATGGTTATGATGATTCCTCTTTAAAGGTTTCTTCTACTGAACAGCAATATGCTGCACACAAAAGCATGTGATGTGCAGAATGGTGCGCAAATGCATCAGGCATGAACAGTTCTCTCTAAATGGGGTGGGGGAAGGAATCTGTACAGTATGAAGAATAATAAAAGTATTGTTAAGAAAATAATGTTTTGAAACAATTTTTTTTTTTTACTTAACACACTCTTCATAAACTGATCAACAGGAAAATGCCAACTATAACGGAAAAATGTGATATTTTATTCTCAGACGAGGTGATATTTTCTTCCACATGTATTGGAAAGGTGACTGTCTATTGTCTAAGAGGTCCCAATATGATGCAAAATAGGTGGCTTCACAATTCCACCATGGTCGTATCTGTATCGTGTTGGGGCTGGATATCAAAGTGCATCTATGTGTGCTGTGGCAGCTTGGCAATACACTGAATGGTGTGCAGTACACAGGAATACTCGATAATACTTTGATTCCCTCTGTGAGGATGAGATATCCTGATGTAGTTGTTGAATTTATACAGAATACTCATCCTGTCCACACATTTTGAAAGGTTTCAAATTAATTTTCAGAGAGGCAGATATCAGAGTGGTAGACTGGCCTTCCTGTTCACCAGTTTTGAACCTTAATGAGAATGTGTGGGTTGAGGTAAATAGGGAACTGTGCTCTAATTTTCCTGTAGATAGACAAAGGTCAAAAGATGACTTCTGGGCACAAATTCTAGAAGCCTGGGATCATGTAGTTTCCCGTCCACATTACTGCAAGCATTTAATTTTGTCTATGCCCCGAAGATTAAAGGCAGTTGTATGGACTGAAGGTTCATACATGCGATATTAATTATGTTTATTTTTAGTGATTTAGAAGATAATAATTTATTTACACATACTTATTTAGTTATTTAACACAAGTGTTAGTAAAATTATGTTTTTGTGTGCATAGATAACTTCAAATGCTAAAAATATATTAATGCGATGCTGTGTTCTACATGTCCAGTCATAAAATTAACAAACATAAAAAAAAAATGACTAAGCAGTGCAAGATATGAACCTAGGAACTATATGAGTGGAAGTAAGTCCTTCTTAACCTCTCGGCCATCATAATGTTCTGTAATCTCTTTTCAGTTCATAATCGTAAGTTAACCATTGCATTGTCAGTCACAAACATTGTACAGTTCTTTTGTGTGCATTGTGAAGACAGCTTTTATGATGATACATGAAGCTCTTTGATCGACACATGGAATCTGGGGTGACTCATATTTTGTCTCCACAGCTGTATATATTAGTAAAAATAAAAAAAAAATTAATTGCATAAAAATCTTGGCCCAACCCATTACACCACAATGCACAAAGAAAAGTGGTGTGACAGTGAAAACTGAACTATCACAATATCCTTGCTGCTTTCTTTGTTTTTCAAAGTCAACCAGGAGTTCCTCATTCAGTTAGAAAAACATAAGTGAAGAGCTAAGGCAGTGGTACAGTTAAAAATATGTCCACTGTGGTGCTTAGGCAGCTAAAAAAGCCATCTGGATTGGGCTGACAAAGCTGCAACATTTCCACCGCTGCCTTGGTTTTGTGAGCTTTCTGAATGAGTGGAGCTGCAGGTATGACCTTTGTCGTGTTCAAAATGCTGTGCCTTACCGGAAGACTGGAAAACCGCGATTGTAGTTCCAATTCATAAAGAGGGAAATAAAACAGAATTAAATAATTATCGACCGTCAGCCTAACTTCAGTAGTGTGCAAATTGATGGAACATTTAATTGTGTAATATATAATATAATTAGAAAACAAAAAGTGGTTCAATAAAGTGCAACATGGTTTTAGACCTGGATACTCGTGTGAAAGCCAGATAACGTCATTATTTCAAGATTTAGCAGAGGAGGTGGATGCAGGGGGAAGAACAGATGCAGTGGTGATAGATTTTTCCAAAGCTTTTGATGTTGTATCATATAATTTACTTATCCAAAAGCTAACTGCCACAGGAATTGATAAACGCGTAGTTCTATGGGTTAAAAAATTTTTGTAAGGAAGATCGCAAAGGGTAAAAGTAGGCAAGGAGCTATCTGAAAGGGGTACGGTAAGCTCGGCGTATCCCAAGGCTCAGTACTGGGGCCGTTACTTTTTCTTATTTTTGTAAATGACATAACTGTTAATATAAAATGCCAGATAAGGTTGTTTGCAGATGATTGTATTATTTACAATAAAATTAGAAATGTTGAAGATGAGACTGCTCTTCAGGGTGATTTAAATGAAATTAGTGATTGGGCTGCTGCAAATAAAATGAAAATTAACGCTGGCAAAAGTAAGTCAATTGCATTTAATAGATCTAGGGAAAAAATTCTGCAAAACTATCACATGGGTGGGGAAAAAATTCCACAGGTGGACAGCTGCAAATACTTGGGAGTAACGCTGGATGGGAAGAGCAGGTAAATTCTGTATCTAAGAAAGCGTGGAAAACACTGCACTTCTTAATGAGGATTTTAAAAAAGGGGAGTGCAATCGCGTACAAGTCCTTAGTGCGGCCGGTCATGGAATTTGGAGTAACTTGTTGGGACCCGTATAGAGTAAATCAAATTGATTCGTTAGAAAAGATCCAGAAAAGGGCTATAAAATTCATAAAAAGGGGTAAATATTTTGGGCCTCCAAACGCTGAGGAGATAAAATGGGAGCAATTGAAAGTTAGGCGTGAGAAACAGAGGTTGTGCGCTTCATTTAAAGCTTATGCTGGCTTAAACACATGGGAGGACGTTACTGACAAACTGGAAAACCCAACTTACTATGCACTAAACGATCATCCGTTCAAAATTAAGGGTAGAAGATACAGAACTGACGTGGGAAAGTTCTCCTTTGTAAATAGAACCATAAAAAACTGGAATGAATTGCCTGGAGCAGCCTTTCGGGGTTGTCCCCTGTCTCTGATGAAATTTAGGAAAAATCTTGATTCTAATGTTGGATAATTTTTGTAAATATTCCTTAAATGAAATGCTTGTGATTTCATATTGTTGTAAATACAAATGTTAAATTGGTTGTTGATTCTAATTATGAAATTAATTAATCTGAATTGAGAGAAAAATTAATGTTTTCATATTTGTGTAAATAACTATTATATCTAGCTTACAAAGCCATAAACTGGCAGCTGTGATTTATTGTTTATATATCTTGTATACATATATAACTCAGCCACTGGGTGATACCCACTTGCAGAGAAATAAATACATACATATGTTAAAAACTGAACCATGACTGATTAGCACTTTTTGCACTATCACCTCAATTTTGATATGGCAGTCCTGAAGTACCAGGGCCTCTACGTCACTTGTGATTGGTAATTGTTCACAGAGAGATGGTCTGCCATTTTATCATATGATGTGCATTGTTGCCATACACCTCCACCTACTCAGCTTAAATTGTTGCAGCATTGTTCTTCTACAATTCATTAAACGAATAACCGCACCATGCTCCACTTTATCAATGGGGTGTACCATTTTGTTTTGGCTCCTCTAGAGGCATGCTATGCTGTAAAAAAAACTTTGATTTTATTTATTTGAGATGATAATTAAAACTTTATGACCACCTTCGTACAGTCACATTCTAAACTTTTAACATTTATTTGAAACACAAAGGTTTGATAATACAACCATTCATTATAATACAACTAAAATCCCAAAGAATACAAAAAAAAAAAAAAAAAAAAAAAAAAACAAGAATGACATTGTTGACAACATAATCTCAAAGAAAATAGATGTATTAAACACAATCCAAAAAAAAAAAAAAAAAAAAAAAACAACAACAGAGTGTAAATAGAGTATTAATTATGGTTAACATTGCCTTCTGTTGCTAACTGGAAACATTGACGGATGGATGCATGGATGGACAGACAGATTAATGGATAATTTGTCACATACATTTACATAGTTTAGGCTAAAACCAAGTAAATGGCGACTTGTCAGATTAACAGAAATTTGTCATAACTAAAAATTATAGTAAATATAAATGTTGAAAGCTTTTTATATACAGCACTATTTACAGTATTAATCTATGCTTAACTATAACTGGTTTATATGATTTGAGTAATATGCTTTTTCCATGAGTACTCTTTTCAATGCATTGAGAAATATGTTTTTGTCTTTTATTTCTCTTCACACTAGCCTTCAAAAGGATTTTTTTGTTATAATGGAAGCTTCATGATTGTCTGTTAGACTAAGATGTGACATAGCTTCTGTTTAGAATGATATCAATATGCTTTTAATTGTAGGTTACAACATTCTTCTGTGGCAGCCCAATTGGCAAGGAAAGGCCTCTTCACCAAATAAGAAGCCTGTAAAAAAAAGCAAACCAAAGGTTTCCAGATGGAAAAAAGTGCCATAACTGTAGCAGCTTACCAGCACCAAGAGGTACCTATAGTTATTGCTGTACTTGTTTCCAGGCTTTAAACCAACCAAACAGGAAGTGATTTTTTGTTAGGTGTGTTTATGGCAGGTTGATATAAAGGCTTTAATTGCTTATTCATTTGTAGGTGAAACAATCACTTGCCCTCTCTTGATATGCAGGAATTTTGACTGACTCAAATCATCAGCTTGCTTTAAGTTATATTTTCGCTACAATGTAAAGAATCTAAGAAAATAAACACCCCCTTAAGAAAGTGGTTGACATATGAAGTGTTGGCTGTAACAATGTTGTAACCAGCAAAATATCGAAACACTCTTTCTCCATGAAAAAACATATATGATTGCTTCTTTTACTGCCCCCCACCCCATACCAGGAATGATTTGGAAGGGAATTCTAACATTGGAATCAAGATACTGCAACTTGTTAAAGGAACAGATTTTGGAATACAGTGATAGTACCCCTCTGATGGGGTAGTACAATAAGCCTTTTAGGCTGATGTACAGAAGGTCAACAAGACTCCAAACCCCCATATTCTAATCTACTGTCCCCCATAATCTTACATAGTGCATATAGAGAAATTAAAAATTGTATCACTTTCTCTAGCCCCATATGTACAATGTACATAGGAATAGAGAAGTATTGTATTCCACCTAAAAATTCAATGTTGAAATTTCACCGGAAATACATGTTTTAGGACCCCCTGAATCCAAAAAAAGCATTTTTAGAAACAGGTCCGTGTTTGTGTGTGTGTGTGTGTGTGTGTGTGTGTGTGTGTGTGTGTGCGCGCGCGCGCATGCATGCGTCTCTCTCTCTCTTCCAAGGATGCGACACAAAGATTTTCAAGAAAATCCCCCCACCCCTAACTACCCTTTACATGGAAAAATTTTGGAAAATTTTGTTTTTCTTAAAAATGGTTCTAACTAATTTGATTAAAATACCACATATTAAAGCCATTTCTATTACAAATAAAATGTATATATTGTATTTTCTGGGAATAGCTTCTAAAGACCTGTTTATTCTGATGAATTTTGCTTAATTTGGCATAACTAGTAAACAGTAAGAGATAGACAAAAACTTACTGTACAAAAAATGTAGATCTTGTTAAAATACACAACTTATGTCATATACATTTTTTTCGTGGAGCTTACCTTTTTCGTGGTATTCCTTATTATTAGTTTCAATTGTGAGGTACTTGTACTTTTCTCAGACGGAAGTGTTTGTGTGTTTCTTTTGTTCTATTCCTGGTCAAGCAAAGAAGCGATTTGCAATGACAATCGCATATAGACAGCTTTTAAAACATTTGACTATCACTTTGGCCTTGTGCATTCCCTTAGTTCCAGTCTACTTATAAGGAACTAAGTAATAAAATTCTGCTAATGTTTATCTCGATTAGCATGGTTTGTAAGGAGTTCGTTTGTAGAGTAGCTAGAGAAAGTCATATGAGCATAACACATCAGATTTTTTTCAAGTATTAACAGCGTTGTATGTACAAAATTGTAATATCTAGTCTGCAAGTTCTTTTAACTTGTCCTATATCGCCAACATTTAAATGTATTATATGATTAATTGGATCAATGAACTAGAAGTACATATACAAATGCAGATAAACTCACCGATTTGTAGTTGTCCACATATTCTGGGCTTATTTCTTCAGTGGCATCAATTAACTTTAAAGATCTCTGTGTCACTGATTGGTTGCGTGGTCATAGCAGTAATCTGTGCAATCAAAATTATGTTTGATAATCTCCATTGAAAATGGTGGCAACAGCCACCGAAACGTGTCTGAAGTAAGTTACTTTATTTCAAGAGTGAAGTTTGATGTAATCTATGTTTTTACTCTTAAGTGATACATTTGCTGAGTTTAAACTTTTTGTGGCTTTCTTTCTCAAAACTTGTTTAAAACTAGTTTTGCATGCCTGTTGCATGCCTAGTCCACTGCTTTCGACTGTTGGATTCAACTTGAGGTTTCTTGATGTTCGACTACCTTCCCTCTGGTGTGTTGGATTAATGGACTTCATTAGTGGATTCTGTTCAAATGTACAATCAAAATTCATGAGGTGCTTTTCATGTTTCTTCATGTATATCTTCTCCCATGCATCAAGTTCTCCTGCCTATTTTACATTTTTCAAAAGATGAATATTGTATTCAAATTTATGTCAGTTGTTCCAAAAGTGAGTCTATACAATGGGTTCCTATGTTCCTGTTTGTTCTGCTAATGTATACTTTGTTAAATTCATTGCAATTATTCCTGTAGATGCCTGGATTATTTATCCATTAGGATTTGTTCAGTTTTGGAACAGATGGAATCAGATTCTTCACATTGAACTTGTGTTAGGTGCCAGATAGTATTATATTTCCTGTATCTCCTAAGCAGAGCAAAGGACATTGTTAGGTTGTTTCCTTAATTGGATTTGAATTTCAAGTTCACCAGATCACCACTATGTGCCATGGTGATGTGAAATCAGCCTGTTGCCCTCAGATGGCACTCTAGGATGAAATCACAATTTGTGGATGCAGAATGGCAGAAAATTTTGACCGAAACCTTCTTCTTTCAAGGTATGGGGTTCTTTTACGGGATAATGAACATTACACAGGTCTTCTGGCTTTACTTCCCTTTCGAAGGAAGCCACACTAAGGAGTTTTGCATCTGAAAAAAATCCATTACCCTCAGCCAGGTAGGATCTAGGGTTTTAGAGGCTAGTATGGCAACCACTACACCACGGAGGGCAGCAGAATTATATTATGATTTCTAAATATTTTCTGAAAATTTTTAGTTGCCCACGAATGGTAAGTGAATCTTCTGAAGCTATTGCTATCCTTAATTTGTTTGATGATGGATTTTTCTGTAATTTTATTCTGTTGTTTAATTTTCTTGAGCTTTATTTCACTAGATCTGTGTTAAAATCCTTGTTTTCAACTGATTTTACTCTACAGTTGAGTTTGGTTACTCTCAGGGGTTCTTTTGTTATCTTATATCTTTTTTGTTATGGTTCAATATGGCATGTTGATATGCTGTCTGTGTAAGTAAAAGTTTTGTGAAGTAGTTAGGCATACATTCAACTCCATTAAAATATTAAAACTAATCAAAGCTGGTTGTCATCAGTGCCAATTTTTCCAGAAGTGAGCAAACTTATTTGATGATAGTAAACATAACATTGAAGTAAAAACACAAACATATGCATTTTTTTATTGTATTAATGACAAATTAAAGAGTTAGCTTTTTGAATTAAGTTGAAATGCAGGACATGTTTTTCAGATCTTCAATTATATCTGTATTAAACAATCTGTCATTTAGGTGTATTAAGGTAATTTAATTAAAAAAGATAACAACACTTTTATAGTTAGAGATAGTGTAATGCTCAGTTAAATTAAACAAAGTTGAAATTAAGGGTTGAAAATGGGAACAAGTGTTCCTGAAATAGGTCCCAGTAAGTAATTACTAAGTGATATTTATGTTACAAAAACCAACTCAAATTCTTTTGATTTAATTTTAATCACATCACAGTCACAAGCGCCTTTGCATATTTTTAGGATTAAAAAAAAATGCTAGTAAGAAAGAAAATTATAGCAAACAGCAGCTCAACGTTAATGTTTTTGAAAGCATTAAATTTTTATTTTGACACAAATGTGTGCCTATTTCTTATGTATTTGCTCTCTCTTGGTTTTTTATTTTCTTTACTTTGTATGTAGTACATAGGTAGAAGAGGTTAAATTCCACCCAAAATTTAATATTGATATTTCACTGGAAATGCCCGTTTTATGGTAGTCTAATCCAAAATATATATTTTTTTTTTCAAAAGAAGGTGTGGGTATGTATTTGTGCATGTGTGTGTGAAACACAATAACTCAAAATTGAAAAGTTGTTTAAATACCAACCTTGATATATAAGTTCAGCAGCTTCCAAGGAAGTGACAAAGTTTTTGAAGAAAATCTCCCACTCCAAACTACCCTTTATATAGAAAAGTTTTTGAAAATGTTTATTTTCTGAAAATTGGCTCTAATGATTTTGATTAATATACCATATATTAAAGATACTTACATAACAAATAGAAAATACATCTTGAATTTTCTGGATATAGCCTTGAAGCCCTCTTCATTCTGAATTACTTTTGCTTAACTAGTAAACTATAGAGATGCACAAAAAGCTTACTTCACAAAAAATGTAGACCACAACAAAACAGACAATTTATGTCATTACATTTTGCTTTTGCAGAGTTAATGATTTCCGAGATACTTCTTGTTATTGGTTTCAGTTTTAAAATACTTATACTTTTCTCAAACTGGAAGTAAAAATCTGGTTTTCATTTGTTTTATTTTTGGCTATCCAAAAAAAAATTGAATTTCAAAGTCAATTACATAGTGACTGCTTTTAAAATATTTGACTATAGTTTTAGCCCAAGGAACTAAGTTATAAGAGCACTTATGCTTTATCTATTAGCATAAAGGAGATCAAAGAATAATACTCTTTTATAAGAATAGTGTGCAGAACAGATAGAGAAAGTGATGTGAATGGAACACGAGATCTTTTTGTTACAAGTTCCACATGCTTTAATTATATACATTATAAAAGATGGAGTCAAGTTTGAAATGAATTTACAATTAACACATTGAAGCCTGGGCATTTCTTTTGTTGAAGAACCAAGAAACCCAGGGTTTTTGCACCTACTTGGAGTTATTATTTACAGCATCAATCAAATCTGCTGAAAAGTATTGGGACAGTCTAAAAGTATGTTATTCAAGGATTTCTCAACAAGTAAGAAAATAGTCATAACTTCCATATTAATATTATATTTTTTAATTTACAACAAGTATCAAATATGAGTTTGAAAAAAACTGGATAAAGTGGCTTACATTCCATTTATTCAAAGTTTGAGAAACTCTCCCCCGGAATCAGAATTTTCCGGAGCTTAATTTGTACTCTGAATTTCAACTTCAGTTCACAGAAATCGAGAAAAATGCAGAATTTTAACATTTAAGAACACCAAACATAACATCCGGATCACCAGCTTCAAAGAAAATGGCATGACTACCCGAGAGCAACCATTATTACTAAAATCTCCTAAATTTCCTAATAGTTGACTAAAGCAAGGACAGATGGCAGCAGAAATCAGACGATTAAACGATAACTGATGTATGTTCTTTGCTGCATAGCCCAAGACCGAGTTAAGGTCATGGAATTGTATTAAAAGTGTTACAAATAACTGTCCGAGCTATACTCAGGCTTGGGCTTCAATGTGTTAACTTCAGGGATTTAAAGGTTAAACCTACCAGATCTTAATTCAAAGAACCCCCCATAATTTTAAAACTTTTTTCAAGTGTTGTACACATCATGAAATTACCATTTAGTTAGTTATCCACCATTTTTAAAACCTTGCATTAGAATGTGCTAAATGGTATTAGTTAATGGAACATATCTTCCTGTGGATTTGATTGTCATGGTCCATAGCATATTGAAGATCTCAATGCTTTGTGAAGCACAACCTTTTGCAAAAAATTTAGATCCTCAGAACTCTGTGGACCGTGCCCATCAAGTTCAGAAGAAGATCATTTTTGCTGGACTAGAAGATTTCCTAATTAATAAATATTTAAATTCTTTGTTGTAGATTTCATCAGCATCCTGCACTCATTCAATGTTTTTGAAGATTCCTGCTTTTTGAAGATTATGTATCTTGCATTTAAAGGTTTGTGCTCAAATGTCAAACATTTATGTTGTTCGTAATTACCTTTTTATTTATTGCAAAAGGTAGATAGGGTAGGAGATGATAAATATGATATTTTTGCTCAAATAAAGCAAATGTATTTAAGTTATTAACTATACTTGGAGACTCCACATTGAGGTACTAAAATCATTGAAATTAACCAAGGACTTGATCCCACAACTGCTTAAAACTACAGTATGTGTTTTATCTTAGAATATGTTCAGGATTTGCTAAATAGTTAATTTCAAAAAGTATACCAAAATTTTGGTATTACATTAACACCCAAAAACCTGATCAAAGCGGATTAAGGGAAAAAATTACAAAAAATAGAATGCAAAAATGTGGTAAGTTTTGTATCATATTATGTATTAGTTATTGCATTATTTCATTCATATTATGTATTAATTATTTCATCACCAAGCCTGACCTGAATTTTATAGAGTGAGCTGCCATAGCCAGGATTTGAACACAGACGTTATCCTTGCAGTTGCTCTAACCATTGAGCATGCTGGTAGAACATTGAATTCTCCAACAGCTTCAAGCTTTTACCCTTTAGACCAGCTGGTTGCCTCACTTCAAGGATGAACCGTAATGATTACTTGCTCTCATAACTACTTTAAGATAGTTAAACCAATTTTTTTGATGATATTATATTATGCATTGGTTATTTCATTAAGGGCCAAGCACGACTCGAGGCTGTTTTATGCTGTGTATAACCAAATATGACTCCCTTTTTTCAGAACTTAGTTTTAAGCTGTTTCATCAATATAAAAAAGAAGACATAATAATCTAATTTTTAAATGAAATTTAAGTTTAGCACATGTATTTTGAACAAACTTAACTTTTTTAAACTTAATTCAAATTTGCATAGAAATTCACATAATGAGAGAGATGGAAGAATAGAAATGTGTTGATATGTGTGCATGGGAGAAGATGATGGGTTAGGCAGGACTGACTCTGTTAATTGTTAACTCACCTTCCTGCGATGGAAGCTGACATCAAGTGGAGTCGAAATCTGCAAGCTGTGGAGGTCCCCTGGCGACATCTTCAGCATCTCCATCTTGGTGGCTGTTGACTGTACTTTTGATATTGCTACTGAGGAATTGTTACTATTTTCTTTTTTTAAGTATGCTCAGAGGACAGGATCTCAGCTACTGATCTATGATATATAAGGGAAATAGAACTTAAGGTGTTAGGTTCTGGATACCAGGAGGAAGTGAAAGAATGTGCTGAGTCTCACTACTAAATTTAATTAAACATTTCCACCACACATGTTTTTACAAGTATACTTTTTTTGGCATGGTGTCTAATTAGTTTGCGTCCTTTAATTTACCTGTAATTAACATTTATCCTTTCACTCACAAAATGTCATTTTGCGAGAAATTTCAATATGTGGCATTTTCAGTTACATTTTTTATTGGCATTTATCTGCATCATAAGCTTACCAGAATGTTATGTCAGTCACTGCAGCCATTTGCTACACTTTTCGTCTGTGGAAATAAGATTAATCATATCTACATATTTTATTTTCACGGGAAATCGTCCCCCTTAGTGTAATGGATTGCACCTCATGTTAGCTGACACAGACTGGACCCTTAATCCCATTTCTGCCCCTTTTTATGCAACTAGCCCCACTGCTGGGCTTACTGACAAAATTTAACCCCATTGGCTAAACTTTTGCATCTTCTACAAGCCTGTATACCATAGGCTAAACTTCTTGTGATTTCACCAGCATCCATAAGCATCTATTTTGACTTTGGATCACAAAGAAAATTCCCCTTGACTGCCAGACAAAAGCAAGAACTTTCAGGGCATTAAACCACCAGATTTCTCTTCCAAAAGCCCAGGAACATTGTACAATAAAATCAAATACAAAGATATTAATACCATATACTATACAATTTTAAAATAGTAATGCATTCAAACATATTAAATAAACTGGTATAAAAATGCTACAAATTAGTATTAATTAGGGACAGTAGATACTCCTGCTTCAGGTGGCAACAGCAGCGCACTGCAACAATGATGCATATAATTGTTTGTTTAGATATGATATGGTATAAGTCTTTATTGACCATAATACTGTATATACATTCTTACAATTTTCTTACGTCATACTTTGAGTAGTTATTTTTATTTGCTCCTTAGTCCACCATACACCAACCTATTCTTTCCCCCTTTTTCTTATTTTCTAACCTCTTTCCTCTTCCGTGTTCTTATTGATCATTATTGTCCACTCCTCTCTTACCCAAGAAGTTACCCATAACTTTAATATTTTTCTCTCCGTTTGCAGACAAAACTCTCCTAATCATTATTTCCTCATCCAATGTTTCCTATTTTTGTTGCTAAATTTGATCTCTCCATATTTTTGTTTGAATACAAAATAGTAGACAATGAAAATCTTTGTAAATTTCTTCCTTTCAAGTTTTAACTCTTGTTCTTGCCCATGCAAATCCTACCCCTAGTTTATTGCATATCTCTATGTACTTTTCCCTCTCTAGGACTTATTTAGATAACATACCTGATATAACACATCATTGTGAAAAGTTTTACTTAGTTTGAATTTGCATGGAAATTCAATAATGGGCAGAAGGGAAAGAAGAGAATGGAACTATTTTAGTATGCGAGTGGCGGGAGAAATTGAATACGTAGCAGCAGCTAAGCTGTAATGACAATGTTAGCTAAGATTTTATAAGACACCATACCTAATATAACACATTTGTTGTAAAATGTTTTAGTTAATTAGAATTTGTGTGAAAATCCGCGTAATGTACAGGACAGGGAAGAACGTAACGAATGTGTCAAAAAAGAATGAACCGGCTGAGCAGTGTTTTGCCTGTCTGCATCCTCGGCACTCGCCATCTGCCACTATCATAGAAAGGTGAGGATGAAACCATACAGCATTTTTAAAACTACTTTTAAAGGCTTTACTTCCCAACATTATGAAAGGAGATGTTGAAACTAGCCACCATCATTCATACATTTTTGGCAACTCTTTAGGAAACTATCCATCACTTGCCGTAGTTCCCTTGAGAAATGCTGACAATTTCCTGGCAGATATTTTGTTTTAATTCTTTCAGGGTATGTGGGTTTGTCTTGTACACTATATGTTTTAGAGATAGAAATTGCAGGGGTTGGGTTGGGATACCGAGGGGTTCACAAATATCTACTAATAATTTCGTCTTGAAACACAAGTTTCAATTGTTCTCATCGAAATGAGATTGGCCATATGGAGTGTTGCAGAGTCTTGTTGAAATAAGACAAAATCACTCACACTGTCTGTTACTTCTCTAAAAGAAGTATATTCATGTATGCATCAACTGTTGACTCGAAAAAAATTGACATGATACCTCTTTCTCTGCAATCTCTCTGCAAATCAACTTTCACTTGGTGAACTGACTGAATTAACATACACAAATCATAAATAAATGCACACTGTACACTAGAAAACATGCTGAACCATAATACACTTTGTGACTAAATACAGGACAAAATAATAAATCATTTGTAATAACTGAACTACACAGAATCACTATCAACTCAGTACTGTTCTTCCAGAGCAGAGGAAAACTGTCAGAAGTGTGACGCTGTTTAACAACAATAGTGCTGAATCATGTGTCCACATGCCCAGTGGAAAAACACTGTGCAGCCGGTTTGCAGGTTTTTGACTTACTCGATAGGTCATTAAGAGCTAACTTTATGGTGTAAAATGAAATACAAAATCTACTGTCCTACATCTTAACCTTGGCAGTAATCTTTACCATTTCCTTCATTCTTTGCCACTGCCGTGCTTACTAAGTTTTTCTCCACAAGCTGTTCGGTAAACATATATTACAAATGCCAGATGATCCTCAGTACTCAAAATTAATATTTTGGGAAAAAGGTTGCCTTGTATTCAGATGAATAAGGTAGTCAGAATAATCAAGCAAAAAGGAACAAAGGCATCAGAACCAAAGAATACTTTCAAAACAAAATATAAACAACTAGGTAAATTGGCAATAGCTGTGCATTTCTAAGAAACTTACAATAAAATAAATAAAGATCTAATGCAGAGGAGCATATCAACAATACAGTAAATTTACATACGTTTTATTTAAAATTAATTTTTATTGCTTTTTTATATGTATGCGTGTGGGGAACATTGATTTAAGAATATGGTAGAATTATCATCCAAAATGACCACCAACGAAAGAAAATGTTATTTGTCAGTGCATTCAAATCTCCAACACCCCACCAGGAAGATCATTGAACCATTATTATTCATCATCTTATCATTTGGAATCAGCTGATGCAAATAATGGCTCCTGAAGAGTGTTCTGAGGTAAATAAACTAATTTAATTTTGTGGGATGAAGTCATTTTTCAATTTGAGTTGTATCAAAGTTCTTTTTTTTTTTTTTTTTTTTATTTTTTTTTTATTATTATTATTATTGTTTGTTTCAACATAGCTTAGCTATAATTGTCTGAGCAAGACAAACCTAGCATTTGTAATTAAAAATTCCAAATACCTTAAATCATTTGTCAGATGATTTGAGGATTATCATCAAATAAATGCTACCTACAGACCTGCTGATTTGTTATACATTTGGGAGGGAGCAGATTATGCAATAAAGTTGCATATTAACATATTTTTAGTGCATTTCTTAAAATAAAAGATATTTAGTCATGGTATAGTATGCTTTTAATTACAAGTAAATTAAATATATGGTTCATTAATTTAAAGTTTGAAGAAAACTAATGCTAGGTCTGTGAAGTTTAAAACCCTTTTCCAGCAAATGTGTTGTACTCAATTCATTCCTGTTGTCATGTGGCCAATTCATTTCATAAACGGGAGATCTGCGCTTCAGTCAGTCCTTTCTGACTAATGTTTTTCTAGGCTTTTCTCAGTCCTCATAACAGGAAAATGCCAAAGATGTACTCTAAAATTTGCTTGCAATACTTCTTTCCTTTCTCAATTATAATTTCATGTATCATCAGTGCCCCTGTCTGTGTGTTGTATGCAGTAAGAATGCGCATAAGTTCATTCCTGCTTATAAACTCACCTAACAGAAAATGAAGATCTAAGTTCATGGCTTCTTCACAACAGTGGATGAAAGCAACAGTATCTAGGTGAATACAAAAAACTTAATCTGCGGCCACACAAAATTAACTAAAATAATTTTAAAATGTTGCTATTGTTTAGTTGTAAGTATAATCTCTAAACCGAAATATGGTTACATAGCTATTCCTACTAGTGGCTTTCTCACCACATGCAAAATGAGTTGAATTTTGCATCACGCAGTACTTTGAATCCGATAATATGTATTAAAGCTGCAAAATATTTTTACTTTCTCTAGTACATATACATACAATGTACATAGTAGCTAGAGACGGTATTGTATTCCACCAAAAAATTTGACATTGAGATTTCATTGGAAATATATGCTCTTCCCTGAGTTCAAAAAGCATTTTTACGAAAAGTTGCATGTGTGTCTAATTGGCTATTTTTTTTTAAGAATTATATTTTTTGTTTCTGTTTTGAAATATGTTTCTAAAAGATAGCAAAGCATGTAAACAAACATTTACATAATTATATATAGGTATTTGAGACTATTGCTGAAGTAGTGTGAAGTCAATTGAATTGATGAAACTGCAAAATACTTATGAGAATTTTGTAACTATTTCATTATTTGTGATTGGGCAGTTCCCTCTTCTGACTGCTATGTGTTGTTCAGCTCATTTTCCAGAATTTTGCAATGATGAATTAGGTGTTCCATGGTTTGTTCTCCCTCCTTGCATCAGCAGATTAGAGTTTCTGTTAATTTGAATCTGTGAAGGTATGACTTTGTTATTCTATTGCTTAAGCTGTGGTATAGTTGAGAATTTTAGTTTTAAATGTTGTCCAATATTTGGAAAGAACGTTTGGCAGGTTGCTCCTTTACTTGTATGTTACCAATACTGTTGCCAGTTAGAGAGTGTTTTCTTTTTGAGCTTGGTAGAAACTGTTATGGGTATAATGTTGTAAACTATGTGCAAGCTGACAGCGATCTTCTCTAGATTTTAAAAGAAAGTCAAATTTTTGTAACCAACCTCTAAAAATTGTACAAATTTCAAACCGATCTTTAACCTCTACAGACTGTTTTATGTCTCAAGTCTGAGAACTCCTGCCATAAAGAATAACAGCTTAATGCTAAAACTTCAGCTGTTTTTTCAATTAGTATGTAGAAAACTAAAAGGCGCCAAAGGACTGCTCCACAGTAAATAATTTATAATAACGAAATATACTCTGTAAAAATGCTAAAAGTCATTATCATACACAGCACTGCCATAAGTTCTGTCAATAAAATTTAAACATGCTGTAATATGGAAATTGTGAATGAAGAAACATGGCAATGTTGTCTTGTTGTCATCCTTAATGTCACCCAGCTTGCAGTGTGCCAGTAACAGGCAAGAGAGAAAGATGGAGTGGGGAGTGTGCGAAAATTCTATTGATGTATTGGCATTATTTTGTTGTGGAAAGCGAGCGTAGGAAATGTTTTTGTTACCGAAATCATTTGGCATCAATGAACAATAGCACAGTTTAAAGAAACAGGTGCAACTGTTGATCGCATCAAATCTGGCCATCCTAGTTGCTGTGAATGCTGTTTGTGCAAGGATGATGTTTGATGCAATCCTTTGCACAAACAAACAATTTTATCTCATGAAATGAACATCTCTTCACAAACAATATCACATATTTTGGAGGATGATTTACATGTTAGTGCATATAAAAGATGAAAGATACACAAGACATATTCTAACTGAAAAATTAAAGCAGATAACTGGGTTCGATCCTGCTTTGTTAACAACATATGGGGCATGTCGCAGTGGTTGGCAACCAATGTGCCACGGTTCATTGCTGCTGTTGACTGGCCCAGCAGAAGTCAGACCTCAATCCATTGGATTATTCTATGTGGCAGAAGCTCAAGGCAATAGCATGTCAAAAGAGGCACCACAATGTTGAGATGCTAAAAAATATCAATCATGTCAGCTGTCAAAAAATTCCACTGGACACAATTCGTGCAGCTATCGATGAATGGTCCCAACATCTTTGCCACTGTGTTGCTGCACATGGCGATCATTTTGTAACATTTTTTTGTGTTCTTTCAGAATATGTGTATATTAATGGAAGTGCATAATTTTATTTAGTGTATGTGCATTGAAAGCACTGATAGAACTTTTGGCAGTACGTGTACAAATGATATCAAGGAACAACAATTGATCCTTTATTGCAGATATAATAATTTATTTTATTCTGTCCTCTTTCAATCCAAACTTTTTCCAGGGTTTAAAAAAAGTGTAGCAGCAAAGTGCCCTCTCTGTTCATTTGTTAATCTTGAATAGAGTTACAGAATACCACTTTGATGTGAAATTGTCCAAGTCTGCAACTTAGTAGAAGAAATATTTATTAGCTTGCAGCCATGAATTTTGCCCCCTCCCCTACCAAAAAAAAAACAAACAAAAAAAAACAAAAAAAAAAACAAAAAAAAAAACAAAACATGATGTGTTAAGTATATTGTATATTATGTCCTTTCTCATTTATAGTTCCTGTTTATAGTAAGTAAAGAGAAATCTCAGGAGTTTCACATTTGTATTTTTTTTTTTTCAAGACTGTATGTGTTGTTACTAGGATGCGTTAACTCGCTTTTTCTTAGTAATGAACTATGAGTCGTTTTACTTAAGGCTTCATCAAAATTGCTATTTACACATCAGAACCAGTATCGTAGGATTGTCCTACGCCATCAGCTGCATTGGACTCAATCAGTCATATAATGCCTGGTGTACAGAGACTCATAGTACATTACTATTAACTGAACTTCACAGTGTATCACTTCCAGTTCATTACTATCACTTTTTCTTTCTTTAGAATGTTATTTTTTAATTCTGTATTATGTTTAGGACATCTTACCCTATCAAAGACAGCAGTATTATAGTTATTAGTGAGGTTTATTCATATCTTAAAGTTTGTTTTGTTGCTTTAATGTAATGTAATGATGGTAATGCCGTTTGAAGAGTGATAATCTTTTAATATTTTGAAGTTAGGAGTTTAGCAAAGTCATGCTCAATTGTTAGAAGTAAAAATTACGTCAAGCCTGTGGACGGTTTTGTAAACATAAAGGGCATTCAATATGAATTATATTCACTAGCTTTATGTAGGAAAAGCTTTCATGCTTATAACAAAGAAGAAACAAACTGGTGGAGAAATAAGTTGTATAAGGACTTTCAGTTTATTTGAGGTGACTCAGCCATACAGAGATGACACATCTATGTATAGCCAATGAAGATGTGTTCTGTTGTTTTGAATATTTAGAGGTTTTATTAGTTTAAAGTTAAATATTCAGAAGTTTAAAATCATTCCAGTGTTTTGCAAATAAATATATAGAGAGTTTTAATGAAAGAATCATTTTATTGTAAGTATAATCCTTTCCGGACATGTTCTTTTCAGCAATATTATTTTAGAGATAAATATTTAGAATTTTTAAATTTCTTTGTCCAGTATTTTGAAAAGAAATATGTAGTTTACTGAAGAAAACATTGTATATTAACCCTTACTAGGTGTATTTCATTTAAATGAAGTTTTTTTTTTATTATAAATTTCTATGTATTTTTTTAAACAACTTCGCATAGTATGCTTGATTTATTTATGATACATTTTCTTACAAAACAATTTAAACAGTATTTGATACTAATAAAATAAAGGCTGATTTACATAATCAAGAATGGAAACCAGAATGAGAATGAAAAAGTTAAAATAATAATCAGCATAAGAGCTTGTGCTTATATGGAGAACAATTTTGAAAGAAAATTGCTTTCATCTTCAATGTGACTGATATTGGAATTTGGCTGTGCTGGTGGCTCCTCTATTTTTTTTTTTTATTCAGGTTGTTGCTTGGTAATTGAATTTAACACATTGCCCTTGTTCTTCAGAATGTACATGTTTCCGTAAGCTGTTCAGTGGCAGCCTGAACTAAAGGACACACTAAATAATTTCTACATAAATTGTAACTCAGGAAAGACGATGAATTTTAGATGGAAACCCTGAATGTTTCAACACTTATAATATACAGATAAAGGGCGCCATTTACAGACAACTTGATGCTTGAAGGATGGGCCTGGGCAGATTCTCTTAGTGCCTAGACTTAGCAGGCACTGCTTTAAAAGAAGGTGTTATGATGGGCATGGAGGTGTCAGGAAAGTTACAAGGAGTGTGTGGAGAATCTGTGGACTTCCAATATTAACCAGGCAGGTGTTATTAAAACTAATAAAAATCACAGCACATAATGGTGTAATTCCTTTAACTGCAACTTGAAACCAAGAGCTATTACTTCACAGTCATTTAATATCATCTGCTTTCTCACTTTCATACCTGACATTGGCTAACTTGAACCAGCCTAATTTATTTTAGATTATCTGTTAAACTACATACAAAGGCAGATCAAAAAGTGATGCACAATCCTTTTTTATTAGCAAATTTAATAGTTAAAAGAAAAAGAAAAGAATTTACACCTTTTACCTACTTTTCGACATAGTCACCAATTTTCTCTACAAGTTTGTCTTGTGATACCAGTATCAATATGCCCTGATTGTGGATGACCATTTTCCTGGAGTATAGCCATCTGTAGACTGCTAATTTCACTTCTGCATCTGTTGCAAAGCCAGGAATTTCTTCATGGGACTAAACAGATGAAAGTCCAATGGTGCAAAGTCCAGACTATATGGTGGATGCTGGAGCACCTCCCAACCAAATTTGGTGATTTTCTGAGAACAGAGCAGCAACATGGGGGCAAGCATCGTCATGAAGAAGTTTGACATGGTCAGCATTAATGTTGTGGCATTTGTCACAAAGAACACAACACAACTTCACTAAAGTTTTAAAATGTAGGTTGCAGCATTCACAGTGGTTCCGTGTTCAGCAAAGTCCACCAATAAAATACCATGCATATCCCAGAACACTGTCACAAGCATTTTCCTGGCAGATTAAGTTTTTTCTTTACTGGGGAACCAGCATGTTTCCACTCCATAATTGCCTGCTTTGTTTCAGGCATGTAGTGGTCTGTCTACGACTCATCACCAGTGTCGATTCCTTTCATAAAGTCATGCCCTTCTGCGGTGTACTGCTTTAAGTGAGCCAAGCTTGTCATTATTCGCTGGCCCTTGTGGTTGTCTTGAGTCACAATTTTTACCCAGAATGCCTCTCCCTTCACATGAGCTGCAAGGAAGGCTATTTTTCTTGTCCCTTGTGGTCGTTTAGCATTCTTGTACCCATGTGCACAAACTTTTGAGTACCCCAGTTTCTGAATAATTTCCATCACACTGCTTTTACCAAAGTAGAGCATGAGTTACTGTTACCCAGCTGTCTTAATGAATGATCTCGTTAACGTTCTGAGTGTTGCTTGGGGTCACTGCAGTTGCTGGTCTGTCACTTCTTGTTTCATCAGCCATTATTTGCTCTTCAGCTTCTCTACACCATTAAACTTGTTGTCTAACAGTGCTGATGTCCACTGTTGTATCCCCACAAACATTTTTCAGCCTTTCATGAATACGAATTGGTGTTTCACCTACTGCGTTCAAGAATTGTATCATAAAACACCACCTGATACATTGATTCACCATTTATAACAGACTATAGTGCTGCCATCTGTTAATTTGGCAAGCTGTTATAGTATATTGCAGAAGGTTTAAATTGCACCAAATTTAAATTTTTACATAACTAATGCATTAAGGATAAAAAAATGAAAGCATTACTTTTGGACTAACCCTCATAGAACTCACTCAACAAATTAGGAAAGTGAAGAACTGGGATTTGGAAGATGAAGTTATCTTAGCTTCCTTGATTAAATGGCCTAATCTTTAGTTTGTTGTTCACAGTTAAAATAAAACAATGTGTATATGTTAAGTATGTACAAAACATGTAAAACAATGGCTATATTCACAATTATATGTTCTAATTAAACCATTGATGTTTTATGAAGACAAATACTCTTGAAATAAAGATCTGGCAAATTTTGAAATATGTCAGCATCAGAAACAGTTTGTGTTTGGTGTTTTGTAAATCTGGGTGGAAAACAACAGTTACCTGAAAAAGAAAGAGAAAAGAACAATATGAAAGGAGAAACTTATGTTCATAGATTATATGATGTTTGTAATGTTTGTTCTATTATTTTATTTTATATGATATGTTTTAAACCTAAGGTCGCACTGTGCTGAAGATTAATGTTTATAGTTGCACACATGTATTTTCTTGTATAATTCTCTCTGACTAGATGCTGAAAAATGCAGATACTTCAAAATTTCATTTTTTTTATATATGAATGTTCAAGATAAATTCCAGCAATAAACTTGCACTGAAGTTATTAGTGAAGCAAAGCGAGCTCTTATATAGATCTGTATGAAGCAGTAATATGACCAAAACAGTTATTCTGATTTTTTAACTGAGGTTGAAAACCTATGGTTTGATTATAAATGCAGTGTTATATGAATTATAAGATGCCTGCATTAAAAGTAGTTTTACAGTCTACCACTGCAACTACTGTAGTGATATATAACATTTTCCTGTTTCCTTATTCTCTGCTAGTATGGACCTCTGAAATGTTTTACCCTTTCTGCCATCAGTTGCAAGTTGTTTATAATGGAAATCACTACTTGAATTTACTGGAGTAAAATCAGAGAGAATTATTTTGTATTTGTTAAAAATATGTGTTTTATTAAATGTTTTGTACTTCACAAATGTTTAAAGGAAATAAAAACATTTTTAAAACAAGTTGCAGTTTTATGTTAAGGTCTTGGTAAATATACAGTTAACCTGCATTAAAACCATATTTAGATCGATTTTCAGGCATGCCTATAGTAACAAAAATTCCCTTTCCTGACCTCTTTTCCTACTATGGTCACTGTCAGAAACGAAGGTGAAAGGTACATGCCACTTGAAGAAATCTCTTGGTGATAGAAGATTTGCCAACAATAAATAGGCAGAGTCTGCAGTTGATGCATATTATGCACCTTGATAGTTCTCACTATAAACAAGGTATTGAACATTGCTGGGCAAAGTGTCACTATAAACAAGGTATTGAACATTGCTGGGAAAAGTGTATCGAGCTGAAAGGAGACTATGTAGAGAAATAAATATATTTTTCCCCCAAATTTTTATGCTTTCTTTGTTAGGTTGGGTGCTTCTGAGACAGCCCTCGTATAAAGGAGAATAGCTGAGATATAGTTTGCTGGTTCTAAGGGTATAGAGTAGATAGCTAGTTGTGCTTAAAAATTGTATATGTTCAGTAATGAAGCATGAACTATTTAACAGGTTACACATTTTCTTTTTCATCTTCTTCTCCTCTTCTGTTTCAGGACAAAACTTTTCCGACTAGCTACTTATCATGGCAAATGCGACCACACAGGTCATAATAAGCTTTCAGAGATTACAGCTTGTTAATTCATTATTTTATAAGCTTTTATTGTTTCATATTTACTCAGTGATGTATAATTTTGTTTATAATGTGTTTTAGCTTATTGACAGTTGGTTCAAATGAATAGTTTAAACATGCTTAGGGGTAGGCAATTATCAGATCTTTTAATGTAATATAAGACCTGATACCAGTGAAAAGAAGCTCAACATTAGTCTTGTGTGCAGGAATAGTAGTAGTTCCATTGTTGTTGTCAAGTATGTTTCTAATCCTTCTTGAAATGTTAATCAATTTTAAACTAAAATATGTTTACATTCCTTGTATGTAGGATATTCCAGGTTTATCCAGTTATGCAGTATTATTCTCCTCCTCAAGATGTGAATGACATTGTTGATCTAATATACCTACAAGGAAAAAGCTACTAACTATCAGTTTTGCTACTTACATACTACAGAGTGATTTATGTAGAACTGACACATATCTTTCTTTAATTATTCCATTGGAAATTCATTCAATGACCCAATTTTAGCACCAAATTAAGCAGAATGTTCTGGAGTTTAGATTCCTTGTCACTAGATGCACAGATGTTTATGTTTTATTTCTAATTGCATTGTTGGCAGCTGTTTCAACATTTTGTTCTTGTAGTCAACGTGAAAATGCAGTACGATGTGGAGCTGAGTAAGGATATTTTCAGCAAGATGGTGCTACATGCCATACATCAAATGAATCCATGAACCTAATTGCAAGTTTCTTTGACGACCGGATAATTTCCAGAAACCTGTGGCCACCGAGATCTCCGCATTTGACATCACCATTTACTTAAAAGACAGGGTTTACACCACACGTCCCCAGACGGGACGATCTGAAGCACATCACACAGGAGATTCAAGCTATTGATAACAGAGTCATCCAACGAGTGGCCAGTAACATGGAACAACATGTTGAGTTGTGGTTTATGCAGGATGGAGGACTTTTTCAACATTTGCTATAGAGGTAAATAATCTCCCAAAATTCCTCCACAATTTAGGTATAATAAGTTGTCGCTAGCATAACAAGTTTTGAAACAATTAATGAAAGAAATGTGTCAGCTCTATATAAATCACCCTGTATATGAACTGAGATTATCTGCAGCTTTTCTGATGTGATGATGTTAGACAGTCATGTGTATTTGGGGTTAATGTTTCTGTTTTCTGGCACATTGCCTTTCAAAATGTCATTTCCACATTTTATCTAACATCTTGTGAGAATATTTAAGTTATTATATTTTTAATTTCGGCAATGTTCATGTTGGCAAAAGTGGTGTGTTTCTCTGTGCTATTTCTGTTCATGTGAGCTTAATATTTAGGTTCTTATGTATACCTTAGTTCTCCAGCAAAGCTTGGTTAACCATTAAAGCTAAAACTTAATCATTACAGATAACTAGGACCTGGATTTTATATAATATCAAAAACTATCAAGAAATATGTGCATAAATATGCAACCTAAATTGCTAAAATACGTAAATAAAATCAAATCTGATGTGTTCCATTCACGTGACTTTCTCTACATCTCTGCAAAATTATTGTTAAAAAGCTTATGGTTACATTTGCTTCATACTAATTGAAAAAAAAAAAAAAACAAAACAAAAAAAAAACAAAAAAAAAAAAAACAGAAATAGTATTATTACCTGCTTCCTTGTAAGTAGAAGTGAAATAAGGGAGTACTATAGGTTAAAGTGATAGTCAAAAGCTGGTTCTATGTGACAGAAATTCCTTTGTTTGTATGGACAGGCATTGACAAATTCCTGTATGAGAAAAATACAAGTTCTTCAAAGCTGAAACCAAAAACAAGGAATATCTAAATATGACCAACTTCACGAAAAAATTATATATAACATAAATTGTGTGTTTTAATGTGCTCTACATTTTTTGTGTGGTAAGTTTTTGTCCATCTCTTGCGGTTTAGCAGTTATGCAAAATTCCGTAAAATTGATCCAGAATAAATTAGTCTTCAGATGCTATTACCATAAAATTCAAAGTATACCTTTTATTTGGCAGGTAATTTATCTCTAATATACGATATTTTAACCAAAATCGTTAGAGCTATTTTTAAGAAAATGAAAATTTTCGAAAAAAGTCCCATGTAAATGGTAGTTGGGGGTGGGGGGATTTGAAAATCGTCGGGTCGCATCCTTGGAAGATACCAAACTTAAATACCAAATTTGGTATTCAACGGTCTTTTCGTTTTTGAGCTATGCTGTCCATAGACACACACACACACACTCACACATGTGAATGGAACACATCAGATTTTTTCATAGAGTTGAACGTTTTCAAGATATTCCGAGTTATTTGTATCAGCTTTAAGGATGTATGTAACTTTTCTCAAACGGGACGTGTTTCGTTTCGTCTCTCATTTCTTTACTCCTAGCAAGCTAAGATAACTATATTTCAATTGTTTCACATAGCGACCGGTTTTTAAAAGTTTACACTTTCGCTTTAGCCTGTACATTCCCTTATTTCCGTGCAATTTGAAAAGGAGCAAGCAATAAGACAATTTTGCTAATGTATATCATGATGTAGATAAAAGAATAAACTTTAGTAAGAAACGTTTGCTTGCGGTAAAAACTAGGGAAATGGAAATGTGAATGGAACTCATCAGATTCTTTCCTTTCCCTATCAATGTACATAGGGATAAAGAAGTATTGTATTCCACCCAAAAATTCGATGTCGTGATCACACCGGAAATACATAGCTCTAAGGATTTTCATTAAAATATCGTATATTAAAGATATTTACATGACAAACAAAATGTATATCTTGAATTTTCTGGGAATAGCCTCTGAAGACTACTTTATTCTGGATGAATTTTGCGGAATTTTGCATAACTGCTAAACCGTAAGAGATAGACAAAAACTTACGACACAAAACATGTAAAGCACATTAAAACACACAATTATCTTATATACATTTTTTTCGTGGAGTTGTTCCTTTTGGAGATATTCCTTGTTTTTTGTTTCAGCCTTGAAAAACTTATACTTTTCTCATACAGGAATTTGTCAACTCGTGTCCATACAAACAAAGGAACTTCAGTCACATGGTAACCAGCATTTGACTATCACCTTAACCTATGGTGCTCTCCTAATTCGCTTCTACTTACAAGGAAGTGAGTAATAAGACTATTTCTGCTAATTTTTTCTCGATTAGGATGAAGTAAATAGAAGCATAAGTTTTTTTAACAATAATTTGTTGCAGAGATGTAGAGAAAGTCCCATATATACGCGTGCGCGAACTTTTATTCTAATAATGCTTTTATTTATTTATTTATCAAAATAGGGGTCTCGAAATATATATTTCATGAAATCTTGATATCGTTTGAGGTGGAATGCAATACCTTTACCTACTATGTATGGGAGAGAGAGAGTAAAAATAGGCATTTAGCGTAATTTTCGAGGTCTAGTAATCAAAGTAAGTAAACTCTTCCTGCCTCCTTTTTACTTTCTCTCCATAGTGCATGGTACGTAAGTAGAGAAGGTATTGCACTCCACCCAAAAATTCGATACCGGGATTTCACCGGAAACACACGTTTTAAGTTCCCTATATAACAAAAATAGAAGTGCCGTGTGTCTGTAAATACGATTACTCAAAAAAGAAGAGTCGATAAAATACCAAACTTGGTATTCAAGTTTGGCATTTTCCAAAGATGCGACACGAGGATTTTCAAGAAAATCAACCCACCCAAACTACTCTTTACATGGAAAATATTTTGAACATTTTGTTTTTCTCAAAAATGACTGCAACAATTTTGATTAAAATACCATAGGTATATTTAAGATATTTACATAAAAAATAAAATGTATATCTTAAATTTTCTGGGGATAATTTTTGGAGACCTATTTAAACTGAATGGATTTTGCTGAAATTTGCGTAACTGATAAAACTAAGCAATAAACAGAAACTTATCTACTGCTCAAAAAATGTAGATCTTGTTAAAACCATAATATGTATGTCATATATTTTTGTTGTAGAGTTGACCATTTTCAAGATTCTCCTTGTTATTGGTTTAAATTTTAAGCTACCTTAACTTTTTTCAAACGGTTATCTTTCTTCCGTCTTTTGTTTATTCCTGGCAAGTAAAGAGAACGAATTTCAATTGTTATCACATAGTGACGTATTTTAAAGGAATTGACTATCGCTTTAGCCTATGTATTCGGTTATTTCACTTCTGCTTACAAAGAATCAAGTATTACCTGGTGAAGAATGAATGCAGACGGCCACGAGTAGAAGCTTGCGTAAACACAAACAGATAAGCAGCATTACGTCATTATTCCCGGTGCATGCTCTGTACAGTTTGGCTATACTGGTATGAAGCAGTTGAGTATCCTACAGTGGGCGGGTTCGAATCAAGCCAAAATGTAAACATCGACACTCACAAAGTAGAAAAATAATTTTAATTAATGATAATGAAAACAACAAGTTTAACCTGTTGTGGATAGTTAGTGTATAACTGTTTACGTGCTCTGTGCTGATCAGATTTTCGTTTCGTTTCGTAATCGGCTTACCCTACCCGCAATTGTAGGACTGACACCGTCCTAGGGCTTACAAGCCAATGCTTAGGGGTCAGAAGCCTGTCGGGGAGCCCACGGCACGAAACCACAAAATGGAGAACCAGTTACGAGGGGTTGCCCGTAGCCAGGTATGAACAGGAGGAAGAGGATGATATGAAATGTAAGCGAAATGGAGCAATTGGTGGAATGAGCGGTGGGGGAAACCGAAAGACCCGGAGAAAACCCGCCCAGACGCCGCTTCGTCCACCACGAATCCCACATGCGGGCGCTTGGGATCGAACCCGGGCCATATAGATGTGATCATACTGTACTGCTCTATAATTATTCCAGCCTTCTATGACAGCTCTAAACCGTGCTACACCAACGGTCTCCCCTAACTACTGCACTCTTTCGTCAGACAGGTAGTAATAAGATCAATTCTACTAATGTGTATCTCGACTAGCACGATGTAGATAAAATAATAATCTTTTATAAGAAAAGTTTGTGTACGGAACTGCCGGAGAAAGACATGTGAATTGAAGAAACCCTTAGCGGTTTAGCAAACTTATATGTGAGCTGGATATCAGGATTGTTGTTTGTACGAAGACGCTTCTTGTCTTGCTCTTAACCAGTATAATATGATGTTTCTTCTTGTGTTTACCACCACGCGGCTCGGATACCTCTTTGCTTAATTACTAAAGAGACATTTTGGAGATGGCGGCAGCTTGAGGACAACGGAAATTGAAAGAACATGAAAAAACTCTGGAAAATTAAAAGAAACAGAAGGCGGTGTTCATATATTTTCTAGTTTTGCCATCTTTCTTTCTTCTCCTGCGATTAAATGCGTTTGCTCGTCGCTTTTCCATTTTAATTAAATCCTTCTAGCAATGAAATTCGCTTCGATAGTGTTTTGTATAAATTACAAAGAACGTTTCGCATTCAGTATCGTCCAGAAAAAAAGTGCTATCTTCTCTAAAATGCTACAAACTGTAGGATTTGAATATCGAATAGTTTAAAGTTGAGCTCCTTCTTTGCGATAGTTCTCGATTACCATTATGTTTTTTATTCTCTCTACTACGTAGGGGAAATATTGTAGTCCCTCTAAAATTTCGATGACGATAGTTCTCGATATCCTGATATCGATATATCTCTCTCTACCACGTAGGGGAAATATTCTAGTCCACCTAAAATTTCGATGGTAGCTTATCACCGTAAATACGTTTTTGAGACCCCCTGAATCCAAAATGAGTAATTCTAGGAAAATATCGGCCTCTATGTATATGTGTGTGTCTATGAGTTTATGTGTGCGTGTGTGTGAGAGAGAAAGAGAGAGAGAGAGAGAGAGAGAGAGAGTATGTATAGATACCTCTGGAAGAAATTATTGTTAAAAAGCTTGTGCTTTTATTTACTTCATGCTAATCGAGAAAAAATTAGCAGGAATATTCTTATTACTTGCTTCCTTGTAAGTAGAAGCGAAATAAGGGAGTACTGTGGGTTAAAGTGATGGTCAGAAGCTGGTTGCTGTGTGACTGAAGTTCCTTTGTTTGTATGGGCAGGAGTTGACAAATTCCTGTATGAAAAAAGTATAAGTTTTCAAAGCTGAAACCAAAAACAAGGAATACCTCAAAAACGAAAAAAAAAAAAAAGTATATAGCATAAATTGTGTATTTTAACGTGCTCTACATTTTTGCGTGGTACGTTTTTATCCATATCTTACGGTTTGTAGTTACGCAAAATTCCGTAAAATTCATCCACAAAGTAGTCTTCAGAGGTTATTCCCAGAAAAATCAAGATATACATTTTATTTGGCATATAAATATCTTAAATATAAGAGTTGTTAAATAAAATCGTTAGAACTATTTTTGAGAAAATCAAAATTTTCGAAAAAAGTTCCATGTAAAAGTTAATTTGAGCTGGGAGGATTTTTTTTTCAAAATCTTCGTATCGCATCCCTGGAAGATACTAAACTTAAATACCAAGTTTGGTATTTTACCCACATTTCGTTTTTTTAGTTATCGTGTTCACAGACACTCGGACGGACAGACAACACATACACACACATACCTTTTTCTGAAAATGTTTTTTTTTTTTGATACAGGGGACCCTAAAACATATATTTCCAGTGAAATATGTGTATCTTATTACTTTCTCTACACTTACTATGTACACAGTGTATAGAGAAGGTGTTGTAATGCACCCAACAATTCGATACCGAGATTTCACCAGAAATACACGTTTTGAGACCTGAATCCAAAAAAAGCATTTTTAGAAAAGTGTCCGTGTGTGTGTCTCTGCGCAGCATAGCTCAAAAACGAAAAGTCCGTTAAAAACCAAACTCGGTATTTAGGATGCGACACGAAGATTTTCAAGAAAATCCCCCCACTCCCAACTACCCTTTACATAGAACTTTTTTTCGAAAATTTTGATTTTCTAAAAAATGGCTCTAACGATTTTGATTAAAATATCGTATATTAAAGATATTTACCTGACAAATAAAGTGTATATCTTGAATTTTCTAGGAATAGCCTCTGAAAACTACTTTTTTCTGGATGAATTTTGCATAACTACTAAACCGTAAGAGATGGACAAAAACTTAACACACAAAAAGTGTAGAGCACGTTAAAACACACAATTTATGTTATATACATTTTTTTTCCTGAAGTTGATCATTTTTTAGATATTCCTTGTTTTTGGTTTCAGCTTTGAAAACCTTATACTTTTCTCATACAGGAATTTGCCAACTCGTGTCCATACAAAGGAACTTCAGTCACATAGCAACCAGCTTTTGGCTTTCACTTTAAACTATGGTACTCCCATATTTCGCTTCTACTTACAATAAAGCAAGTAATAAGACTATCTGTGCTAATTTTTTTCTCGATTAGCATGAAGTAAATAGAAGCATAAGCTTTTTAACAATAATTTGTTGCAGAGAGGTAGAGAAAGTCATGTGAATGGAACACATAAGATTTTTTAGAATTGCATTGAGCTCAGACAAATACGTTAGCCATTGGATAACGTTAAAGCGCACGCTGTGATAGAAATGAAATCGTATTGATGCAGTTTAAAGCCCAATAGGTGCAAGAATCGTGGCTATTCATGGATATTGGCGTTGCCTTCTTTTTTCTCCTCATCTCTGCTTTTCAAAAGACAGATGCCGTACATTATTTGAGTAACGGTTACGTCACATCCTTTCGGATGCTATTGTTCTGCACTGCAGTTGAAGTTTAATGAAGCGCTTTATATGTACCCAAATAATTTAAAAACGAGGTTTAACCTACTGTTCTAGTGACAGCGAGATGGAACAAAAGAAAATAGAATCGATCAGCGGCTGCAGCAATTCAAATCATTCTATTGGTTCCAATCTGCGTGATGGGACAGGCAAAAACCGCTGATTCTCTAAATGATGTTTTCTGGATGTTAAACAGCATTATACAGTTCAATTAGTTTGTTCGGTTTGTAGCGTGTATAAAATATTGTTATTGTTAGACCTCAGATTTGAAGGCAATTATCTACGGGAGACTTGCCAAATAATTGCAAACGTTTGCGATTCGTGAAAAATTAATTTTACCGAATGAACCCTACACTGTTTAAATATCGTAAAAGGGTGGTTGACACCTATTTTATTTTGTTTTTACCTAGAACTGTATAAAATAAGTAATTGCCTCCTCTAGTCTCTATAGAAAAGCATGTGTGTGTATCTATTAAACTGTCTGCGAACAGCATAATAATTAAAAATCTGATGTGCTCCATTCACACGACTTTCTCTACATCTCTGTGGAAAATTATTGTTAATAAGCTCATTCTTCTATTTCATACTAAAACATTAGCAGAAAGAGTTTTATTACTTAGTTTCTTGTAAGTAGAAGAGAAATAAGGGAATACACTAGCGTAAACCGACAGTCAAATGTTTTAAAATGTTGTTGCTATGGAATTGAAATCCGTTTATTTGCGTGGCCAAGCGTTGACAAGTTCCCATATGAGAAAAGTTTTAGTATTTTAAACCTGAAATCAATAACAAGTAATATCTCGAAAATGGCCTCTCCACGAAAAAAATGTATATGATATACATTGTGTGTTTTATCTACTTTTTTGTGTAGTAAGTTTTTGTCTATCTCTTACAGTTTACCAGTTATGCAAATCTTAATAAAAATGATCCAGAATAAAGAGATCTTCAGAGGCCATTCCCTAAAAATTCAAGATATATATTTTATTTGTAATGTAAACATCTTAAATATAAAAGGTTTTAGTCAATGTCGTTAGAGCCCTTTTTGAAAAAATAAACATTTACGAAATTTGTTCCATGTAAAAGGTAGTTTGGGGTGAGAAATTTACTTAAAAATCTTCATGTCGCATCCTTGGAAGATACTGAACTTAAATATCAAGTTTGGTATTTAACGGAATTTTCGTTTTTGAGCTATGCTGCACACACACATACACCACACACATACACAGACAGACACACACGGACATTTTTCTAAAAATGCTTTTCTTGTCTTCAGGGAGTCCCAAAACATATATTTCCGGTGAAATCTCGGTATCGAATTTTTGGGTGCAATACAACAAGGAATATCTCGAAAACGGTCAACTATGCAACAAAAATTTATATGACACAACTAGTGTGTTTTGATGAGATCTACATTTTTTGTATAGTAAGTTTCTGTGCATCTCTTACGGTTTACCAGTTATGTAAAATTCAGCCAGAAAGAACAGGTCTTCAGAGGTTATGCACAGAAAATTCAAGATATATGTTTCATTTTTCATAAACATATCTTAAACAAATTATATTTTAATGAAAACTAGGATGTATTTGTAAGAAAATAAACATTTTCAAAAAATCCCCCTGTAAAGGATAGTTTGGGGTTAGGAGATTTTCTTGAAAATCTTCGTGTCGCGTCCTTGAAAGATGTTGAACTTAAATATCAAATTTGGTATTTAACGGACTTTTCGTTTTTGATTAGCACAAGGATTACTTTTGGGAATTTGGAGGACTTTAAAACATATTTCCGATAAAATTTCGACATCGAATTTTTGGGTGGAATACAATTCCTTCTACATCTATTATGCACATAATAGTGTATAAAACTAAAAAAGAGTAGTGACTTTCCACATAACAAAAGAATTAGCAATTGAAAATTCAAACGAAAATACTTTACGTCAATATATATATATATATATATATATATATATATATATATATATATATATATATATATATTTTTTTTTTTGCAAAAGTTGTGTGCTTTAACGAGATCCACATTTTCTGTGAAGTATAATTTTGTCTATCTTTTAGGGTTTTCCTATTAAAACTAAATACATTGAGGGAAGAGGATCTCATGACTATTTCCAGCAAATAAACGTTATAGGCAGAGCTAGGAAGTTCGTACCGTTCGCCGTTCCTTATATAGATTACGACCGATCGTCTCACCGCATCAAAACAAGTCATTGATAAGAACGCAGGGATGAGAGGTAAACAAACCTGATGTGAAGTAAACAGTACTTTTTCTAGAGAACAAAAATTACTTTTGAGACATTCATATAAACACACCTATTTAGATAACTATGTACAACATACAAATTATTACATATAAGGGTGACTCTGACTGATTTCTATGTAGGTACATTATGAAAACACCCAAGCAATTATAACAATGATTGAAATATATACTGATCGAATGTTAAATAATATCCAAATAATAACATTAATTTCTTAAATATCTTCAGATTCCTAATAGGTAAAAATGCAAGCAGGAATTAAACTAGGTCTTTCGTCTGCAGCTACATTACTGAAAACTATATGTACTTCTAAAGCCTTTCAAATGAAAACCTCATCCGACAAACATTTATAATGTGAAAAAGTTTATTTCACTTCGCATGATGCGGTCGGGACATATATGAAATACTTTATCAGTTCCGTTTCAGTATCACCAAGCAAATGACATTTGTTGGGATCTAGAAGTGCAGTTTGTATGCGATACACCACACTGAACACTGCATTCTTTTTAATACACTTTTCATTTTCATCTTTATTTCAGGTAGGATGCTCGTGGATAAGTAGATCCGTCTTGGCAGTTCTTCCACATGCCACACAGATTCAGTTCATCTCCATACCTCTGGACTGAAACATTCTGATAGTTGTGGGTAACTTTCTGAACAAATTTGCAATCTAAAATAATTTCTGTGCACCTGTTCTGTTAATAGACGCTAGACAGTTTGTATACTAGAACTGTAATAGGGTTTTAAATAAGTACAGCATAGGTGCGCTGCTAGAAAACTTACTATTCTTGCAAAACAAATTAATTCTGCTCGCATTTGAGCAGAATAAGATATTATTCGAACACCTTCCTTCCCACCGACGTGTTTCTGTATTATGCAGTGATATCTGTTTTGCAGCAATGGGTTGCACTCTACGTTGGCCTTTACTCATACAAGTAGCCCCGCATGGTATTGCCAAACCTGGCTGCTCTTACTTCCTATTTTGGAATACTTTCCATGTAAGGGTATTTTGGATTGAGGATGCTTTAGAAAATCCTGGTGTTTTATCTTTAGAAGATACTGAACTATAATCCATGGTTGTACTTAATGGACTCTTCGTTTTTGAATTATGATGTTGACGCTCATATATACGGACCTTTTTCTAAAAATCTTGTGTGTTTCATACGAATGACTTTCTCTATCTATTCTGCAAATAAGCTATTCTTACAAAAGGTTATTATTTTATCTATGTCATGTTATTCAAAATAAACATTACTAAACGATTTTATTACTCAGTTTCTTATCGGTAGGAGGAAAATAAGGGAATACACCATGCTGAAGTTAGTCAAATTATTTAAAAGCTGTCGCTATGCGACTGTCATTAAAATTCATTTTTTCCTTCCATGGCAAGGATTAAAACAAAAGAAATATAAAACAGACGAGGATTTCCCGTTAAAAAGTATTTTAACATTGAAATCAATAGCCGGGAATATTTTTGAATAATAAGCTCAACAAAAACTGTATATGACATACATTGTGTGTTTTAACGAGATCTAGATTTTTTGTCTAGTAAGTTATCCATTTCTTATGGCTTACAAGTTATGCAAAACTCATTCAGAATGAAGTGGTTTTCAGAGACTATTCCCAGAAAATTCAAGATGTACAATTTATTTGTCGTGTAAACATATTTAATATATGGTATTTTAATCAAAATCTCATAGACATTAAAAAAAAACAAAAAAAAGACATTCAAAAATCTTTCATGTAAAGCGTGGTTTGGCAAGGGAGGATTTTCTTGAAACATTTAATGTCACATCTTTTCGTATTTCAGCTATACTATTCACACACACATACACACACACATACACACACACACACATACACACACTCCCACACGCACGCACTCGCGGTTCTTTTTCTAAAAAATGCTTTTATTTATTAGGAAACCTGACAACATATTATTCCAGGTGAAATCAACAAATTTCTGGGGAATACAATACTTTCTCTACCTTCTATATACACATTGTACATATGTGGATGACTTCAGGAGCTATTTCCAACAAATTCAAATATACATTTTATTTACCGTATACGAGGGTTGAATGAAAAGTAATGCCTCCACCTTCGCAACTCTTCATCAGATGGCAGCATTGGTATGCGGCAGGTACTGGCTTGTACCATAGCCTCTTCTCTACAGCCTTAGCATTGAACGGTTGTGTTGTTGCAGTATAAAGTATGGAACCCTGCACAGATGGTCGGTCACTGCGATTTAAGCAACGTGCAGTCATTGAATTCTTGACAGCAGAAGGTGTCACCCCAAAGGAGATTCATCAGAGAATGAAAGCAGTTTATGGTGATTGTGTTGATGTGAGTACTGTGCTCGTTGGGAGAGTAAGTTTAAAGATGTTGAGGTGGGAACATCTGACTTGCGTGGCAAACAAAGAGTTGGACGTCCTGTGACAGCAACCACCGAGTTTCACAAGCGAAATGTTGACAGATTGATTCAGGACGATCGTCGTATCACTCAGAGAGAAATTGCAAGCATAACCGGCATTTCACAAGAACGTGTGGGTCACACTTGGTATTTAAGTTTGGTATCTTCCAAGTATGCGGCACGAAGATTTCCAAAAAAATTCCCCCACCCCCAACTACCCTTTACATGGATTTTTTTCGAAAATTTTGATTTTTTTAAAAATGGCTCTAACGATTTTGATTAAAATATCGTATATTAAAGATATTTACCTGAAAAATAAAATGCATATCTTGAATAGCCTCTGAAGACTACTTTATTCTGGATCAATTTTACGGAATTTTGCATAACTGCTAAACCGTAAGAGGTGGACAAAAACTTACCACATAAAACATGCAGAGCACGTTAAAACACACAATGTATGTAATATACATTTTTTGGAGTTGATCGTTTTTTTTAAGATATTCCTTGTTTTTGGTTTCAGCTTTGAAAAACTTATACTTTTCTCATACAGGAATTTGTCAACTCCTGTCCATACAAACAAAGGAACATCAGTGTCATAGCAACCAGCTTTTGACTATCACTTCAACCTATGGTACTCTCTTATTTCGCTCCTACTTACAAGGTAGCAAGTAATAAGGCTATTTCTGCTATTTTTTTCTCGATTAGCATGAAGTAAATAGAAGTATAAGCTTTTTAACAATAATTTGTTGTAGAGACGTAAAGGAATTCATGTGAATGGAACACATCATACTTTTATACTTATTGTAAACGCATAGTAGAGAAGGCAAACGTTGGCTAGGAACTTAATTAAGAATTCTTCAAAGATGCTTAATTTAAATTACATGTGAGGACAACTCTGAACACGAATATGAGATTAAAACGATGTATTTAACCTTATTTGCAATATAAGCTACCATAGGATGGAGCTTCTCAGGCTCTAGGCCTCGAGTACAAGGCTTTAATGAGTTTGTACCAAGTTGCTGGGTACCTTAATCAACAATTAACACTGCAGATGACCTCCTTATAGTCTTCCATCAATTCCGCTCTACTCTGTTAAGAGCGTCGCGCCGTAAGCCTGCCAGATACGGAAATTAACTCAGAGAACCACAGGAATAGGTGTGCCATTACAACCCGAGAGTTATATGTGAATCCGATATAAGGAAATATACAAAACTTTGAAATACACATTACATACAATTAAAAGGGAGAATGGAGAGAATGATATTCTTAAAGTTTGGAAATATTTGTTTGATACTCGATAGGGACAGAATTACTTATTATTGACAATTTTACTGCGCAATCAGTAATTACATGCAATATTTTAATGACGATTTAAAAAGTCTGATGTGTCACATTTGCATGACTTCTTCTACCCTGTACGTAATAGGTAGTGTGATTTAGATAAAAGAATACTCTTTTGTAACAGTAGTTTGCAGAACAGATAGAGAAAGTTATGTGAATGAATTTATTTTCTTCGTGTATGACCCCAACACTATATTAGACTGCCTCCGTGGTTGAGTGGTCAGCGAACTGACTTCTCACCCGGAGGTCTCGGGTTCTATTCCCGGAATCATCCTCTATCCTCCCGCAGAGTCTTGAAATATGTATGTGAGAGTGAATGTGTTTGTGTGTGTGTGTATGTGTGTTTGAAGAAAATAAAATGATAAAGAACCGAACACTAAAGAACCTACAGCTAAGGAATTGTTTCTAAAGCAAAGCCCCCGATATGATCTTATATGTTAAAGGGAGCTATATAAATGAAACAATTAAAAAAATCTGATGTGTTCCATTCACATGACTTTCTCTGTATCTCTGCAACAAATTATTGTTAAAAAGCCTATGCTTCTACTTACTTCATGCTAATCGAGAAACAATTAGTAGAAATAGTCTTATTACTTGTTTCCTTGTAAGTAGAAGCGAAATAAGGGGGTTCCATAGGTTAAAGAGATAGTTAAAAGCTGGTTGCTATGTGATTGAAGTTCCTTTGTTTGTATGGACAGGGACCCAAAAATTCGATACTGAGATTTCACCGGAAATATATGTTTTAGGGTCCCCTGTATCCAAAAAAAGCATTTTCGGAAAAAAGTTTATGTGTATGTGTGTCTGCGTGTCTGTGAACACGATAGCTCAAAAATGAAAACTCGGTAAAATACCAAAGTAAGTATTTAAGTTAGGTATCTTCCTGGGATGCGACACGATGATTTTGAAAAAAATCCCCCCACCCCAAACTAGCCTTTACATGGAACTTTTTTCCAAAATTTTGATTTTCTCAAAAATGGTTTTAACGATTTTGATTAAAATTTCGTATATTAAAGATATTTACACGACAAATAAAATGTATATCTTGAATTTTCTGGGAATAGTCTCTGAAGACTACGTTATTCTGGATACATTTTATGGAATTTTGCAAAACTGCTAAACCATAAGAGATGCGCAAAAACTTACAACACAAAAAATGTAGAGCACCTTAAAACACAAAACTTATCTTGTATAAATTTTTTTGGTGGAGTTGATCGTTTTTGAGATACTCCTTATTTTTTTGGTTTCAGCTTTAAAAACAATCTTTTCTCATAACAATTCCAGTCCATCCAAACAAAGGAACTTCAGTCACATAGAAGCCAATTTTTGATTATCACTTTAACCAATAGTACTCCCTTATTTTGCTTCTACTTACATGGAAGCAAGTAATAGGACCAATTCTGCTGATTTTTTTTTCGATTAGTATGAAGTAAATAGAAGCACAAGCTTTTTAACAATAATTTGTTGCAGAGATATAGAGAAAGTCATGTGAATGGAACACATAAGATTTTTAGAAAAATGCCCATGTGTATGTGTGTGTGTGTCTGTTGGCAGCACAGCTCAAAAATGAAAAGCCAGTTAAATACCAAACTTGGTATTTTAGTTCAGTGTCTTCCAAGAATGCGAGATGAAGATCTAAAAAACAAAAACAAAAAAAAAACAAAAAACAAAACAAAAACAACAAATAAACTATCTACCCCCAACTATCCTTTACATGGAACATTTATCGAAACTTTTGATTTTTCAAAAAGGGCTTTAACAATTTTAGTTAAAATGCCATATGTTTAAGATACTTACATGACAAACGAAGTGTATATCTTGAATTTTATGGGAATGCCTCAGAAGACCTCTTCATTCTGGATGACATTTGTATAACTTTTGTATAACTGATAAACCGTAAAAGGTACAGAAAAATATAGATCTCATTAACTTACAATTTATGCCATGTACGTTATTTTATAGACCTAAACCGTTTTTGAAGTATTCCGAGTTATTGGTTTGAGTTTTAAGGCACTTAAACTTTTCTCAAACGGCAAGTTATCATTCTTCTCGTCGTTCTTTTGCTTACTCCTAGCAAACAAAGAAAATCGAATTTCAAAAGTTTCTCATAGCCATCGGCTTTGATTTGTGCATTCTGTTATTTCTCTTCTACTTACAAAGAAGCAAGCAATAACACAAATTCAGATAATGTTTTCGTCAATTAGTATGGTAGATAAACGAATAATCTTTTACTTTTCTAGCCCCATATGTACAATGTACATAGGGACAGAGAAGGTATTGTAATGCATCCTAAAATTCGATACCGAGATTTCACTGGAAATATATGTTTTGGGGTCCCTTAAGTCCGAAAAAAAGGTCCATATGTGTTTGTATGTGGACAGCATAGCCCCAAAACAAAAAGAACATTAAATACAAAACTTGGTATTTAGGTTTAGTATCTTCCAAGGATGCGGCACGAAGATTTTAAAAAAAATTCCCCCACCTAAAACTACCCTTTACGTGGAAAAATTTCGAAAATTTTGATTTTCTAAAAATGGCTCTAATGATTTTGATTAAAATCCCGTATATTAAAGCTATTTATGTCCGAAATAAAATGTATAGCTCGAATTTTTTGGGAATAGCCTCTGAAGACCTCTTTATTCTGGATGAATTTTGCCGAATTTTGCTTAACTGCTAAACCATAAGAGATAGAAAAAAACTCACGACACAAAAAATGTAAATCACGACAAAACACACATTTTATGTCTTTACTTTTTTGTTGTGGAGGTAACCGTTTCCGAGATATTCCTTGTTATGTGTTTCAATTGTGAAGCACTTAAACTTTTCTCAGACAGGAAGTGTCCGTTTTTCTTTTATTCTACACCTGGCCAAGCAAAGAAGTGATTTGCAATGACAATCGTATAAGGATAGCTTTTAAAACATTTGACAATCACTTTAGCTTAGTGCATTCCCTTATTCCCTTCTACTTATAAGAAACTAAGTAATAAGAACATTCTGCTAATATTTATCTCGATTAGTATTGTGTACAAAGAAGAAGACTCTTTTGTAGGATGTTTATAGAGCAGCTAGAGAAAGTCATGTGAGTGTAACACATCAGATTTTTTTAAGAAAAGTTTGTCTGTGGAAAAGCTAGAGAGTGTCATGTGAATGGAACACCAATGTATTTTAAAACCGGGTAGAGGCTAAACACACCTTAGAATAGGATTCTGGCAATATTAAATAAAGAAGAATACTCTAGGAAACCAAAAGCTTGACACTTTCTTTCTTTCCTGTTTTTCTTTTTTTTACTTTCTCTATACTCACTATGTACATAGTGTATAGAGAATGTATTGCACTCCACCAAAAAATTCGATACCGAGATTTCACCGGAAATATATGTTTTAGGGTCCCCTGTATCCAAAAAAGGTATTTTCAAAAAAAGGTCCGTGTGTGTCCGTGTGTCCGTGTGTCTGTGAACACGATAACTCAAAAACGAAAAGTCGGTAAAATACCAAACTTGGTATTTAAGTTTAGTATCTTCCAGGGATGCGACACGAAGATTTTGAGAAAAATCCCCCTACCCCAAACTACCCTTTACATGGAACTTTTTTCGAAACCTTTTATTTTCTAAAAAATGGCTCTAACGATTTTGATTAAAATATCGTATATTTCAGATATTTACCTGACAAATAAAATGTATATTTTGAATTTTCTGGGAACAGCCTCTGAAAACTACTTTATTCTGGATGAATTTTACGGAATTTTGCATAACTGCTAAACCGTAAGAGATAGACAAAAACTTACAACACAAAAAATGTAGAGCACTTTAAAATACACAATTTATGTTGTATACATTTTTTTCGTGGAGTTGATCATTTTTGAGCTATTCCTTGTTTTTGTCCACAGGTTCGAAAAACTTAATTTTTCTCATACAGGAATTTGTCAACTCCTGTCCATAGAAACAAAAAAACTTCAGTTACATAGCAACCAGCCTTTGACTGTCGCTTTAACCTATGCTACTCCCTTATTTCCCTTCTACTTACAAGGAAGCAAGTAATACGACTATTTCTGCCAATTTTTTGTCGATTAGCATGAAGTAAATAAAAGTATAAGCTTTTTGAAACTCATTTGTTGTAGAGATGTAGAGAAAGTCGTGTGAATGGAACACATCAGATTTTCTATTTTTCTGTGGACTCTACGCACGCTGCTTCTTTACTTTTGATGTGTGTTTTGTAATCTTGTGTTTATATTTCCTTAGAAATGTTCTAGCAGTTCTAAGCGTTTTAACAACATAATCCGTGCTGAAGAACTGCATGCACTGAGGCCGAGATGAAGTTAAACCTCCGTTATTGCCCCATTATACCAGGATAAGCGCCGCCACATAAATCCAGCATTATTTATTAGGAAATAAACATTTACACAGCAGTTAAGTTCCTCCATGCCTCAACAGCCCTTCTTTGTGACGCCAACGACGTTTATTGCACAAGTTGGCCGCACGCTTATTCCAGATTGGACATAAAAATCACAAAGTGCCATTCCCAGGCACCACTTGCTTCTACGAGCTTAGCGAAGTACATGCATTAGTAAACTGCTTCACACTTGAGTTAACGTGGCTTCACTTGCTGTTAAGAATTCACGAAACTGACATTCTTCAAATGAAGGTTCAAATGTGTTTTCCCTTTGCTTCATCCCATGTCATTGTCTGGAGCTCTCGTGAAGGAAAACAAAAGATGAAGCACTTTCGTACATGGCTATCTTCAAATAGCAAACGTGCTACATTAAAGATAAGAATGGCAAGCGAGCAAACGATGTCACATTCTTTCTCTTATATAAACATCTAACTTGTTACATTCTCATGACTTTCTCTACTCACTATTTTTTTTATTAATGGTTACACAAACTATCCTTACAAAAGATCGTTTCCCTATTTACTTCATTCTAAATGAGACAAACATTTGCTAATTACACATTTGTAGGGGTGGAGGATAAATAAGTACAAATAATTTGATATGTAATAGAAAACAATTTGACAACACAAAATTTGATGTGTTCCAGTCACATGACTTTCTCTACATTTCTGTAACGAATTGTTGTTAAAAAGCTTATTCTTGTATCGAGATATACATTAGCCGAAATTGTCCTTATTTCTTGCTTCCTTGTACGTTGAAGGGCAAAAATCTAATGTGTTTCATTCACATGATGTCCTCTAGCTGTTCGGTAAACACATCTTTTATTCAAAAGAGTAATCTGTTATTTACATATTGATAATCAAGATAAACATAAGCAGAATTAGTCTTAGCTTCCTTTTAAGTAGAAGGGAAATAAGAAAATACACAGTCTCGTCCTTTAAAAGCCGATCACTATGTGAAACAATTGAAATTCGAATCTCTTTGCTTGCCAGGACTAAACAAACATAACAAAATAAACATTTTCGTGAAAATCTTCGTGTCGCATCCTTAGAAGATACTGAACTTAAATACCAAGTTTGGTATTAGTGGGAAGCATAGCTCAAGAACCTTTTCGTTTTTGAGCTATGCTTTCCACAAACACACACACACACACACACACACACACACACACACACACTGACAGCCAGACTCATACACGGATATTTTTTCTAATTTTTTTTGATCCAGGAGGTCTCAAAATATATATTTCCGGTGAAATCTCGGTATCGAAATTTTGGGTGCAATACAATACCTTCTCTATCACTGTGTACAAGTTCGTGTAGAGAATCTGAATATTTAAATATGTAATGACAATTTCCATTGATATCTCTGGAGCATTTGATAATCTCTGGTGGCCAAATTTCTTCAACAGGCTAAGAGAATGTAGATATCCAAAAACGCTTTATAATATACTCCTTGATTACTGTAAAAATAGAAAAGTATATTTGATTAGTATAAATAAAATTATCACAGAAGCACATCAAAAGGATGGCCTCAAGGTTCAGTTCTAGGGCCGGCCTTTTGGGACATTGTGCTAGAAACATTATTAGAAAAAGTAAACAACAACAATAACTAAAGTAATACGATAGTATACGGGAATGACGTGATTTTTACTATAGAAGGTAACTCCAGAAACGAACTGGAAACCAAAGGAAACAATTTGATGGAAACTTTAAACCAATGGTGCATAGAAGCAAAAATGAAGATTTCTCCACAAAAATCTGCAATCTTGTTATTGAAATGTACCCTAAAGAGAAATTCAATAGTAAGAATTTTAGGTAATAGTATAAAAATATGTCTGATTATGAGATATTTAGGAATAAAATTAGACGAAAAAAGGAATTTTAAGGACCATGTAAATTTTATAAGATTTAAAGCTGAAAACATTTTAATGAAATTAACTAGAATTATTCAGTCCAGATTTAAAATACCACTATCGACCATCAACTGCTATCATACTAGTATTTTCGCATCCATTATAAATTATGGAGCTGGTGTATGGGCGGACAAAGCCAATACAATTTCACTTAAATTATTACCTAGAAGATCTCAAAGAAAAGTTCTATTAAACTTTACAGGTGCGACGTCCACTACCCCAACCTTGGCTCTGTTAATTATAACAGGCAGTTGGCCAATTGATTTAATACTTCGTATGAGACGAGCTTGTTACTGGTTAAAGAAGCAACATAATAGTAAAGTAAAACAAATTGTTGGGTTATAGTTGTTCATGAGTCATGAACGTCTTCTGATGTAATTAGAATTCATGTAAATATGTACCTTTATTGGTAAAGTTGTGTGTTTTAAGTTTGAGGCAGTATTTATATCCTAACCACAAAATCTGCCGACATTTTGTGAATTTCATGTCATTTTTGTAATATTTGATGCTCAAATGTTTTTGTTCTGTTACATTCCGAATTTGAAATCGCTGGATGTAAATGTTTATTATTCCTTGTGCTTTCGTCGCGTATAAGTGTTTTGCTTTTCTCTATGCGATTTTGTTTTCCAACAATAAGTATCATAGCTACGTGTTGATAGTCTTGCTTGTGAAGCCAGTTATCAAAAAGAAAGAGGTAAAAGTCCATTTGTAGATTACGCGTGCATTAGTGTATTCGCGTAGAATTACGTGCGTACAACTATTTGCAGCATTCAACGAATCACACAAATTCCATCGAGCGATTGCATCTTCACTTTGGAATTGTACGAAATGATTACAAAAGAAACTACAATTCTACAAAGAAAATCCTAGTGATTTATTATTTAAGAAGTCGCCAGGTAGTCTGGATCTGTGAAGCCCAACAAGCCCGTTAAAATGCCCTGAGAAGAGTCGATTGCTACTCCAAACAAAACATAAGCGCAAGTAGACTTTTAATTCAAATTTAGCGCGCACGCAAAGTTGTACATTTTTTATGAAGTTAAACATTTTCGAGATATTGCTTGTTATTGGTTTCAATTTAAAATATTTTTCTCAAACGAGAATTTATTATTCCCTTTTCTTTTGTTTTTCTCCTAGCCATGCAAAGAGGACTGAATTTAAATTGCTTAGCGACGGTTTTTAAAACATTTGACTTTCGTTTTCTAGTGTATTCCCCTATGTCTCTTCTGCTAATAAGGAACTATGTAGTAAGACCATTTCTGATAATGTTTATGATGATTAGCTTGAAGTAGATAGAAGAATACGCTTTTGTAAGAACTGTTTGTTCAGAATAGATAGAGAAAGTCACGTGAATGGAACACATCAGCTTTTTTGATTTATGTTTTCTTTGTAAGCTTTCTTTTCTGTGGAGAGCAATTCTGTTTTTTGCTGGCTGAAACATTTCACATGAGACGTTACAGCTCGTTGACGTGCCTAAGACAAAGTGGAGGGAATTGGACATTTGACTTGACATGAAGATTTGTACTACCCAGTTCAGTAACATCAAAAGGGCGGCCCACTCGGGAAATTCCTGCTTATAGAGGATAGAGCGCTTGTTCATTTAGATGAAATACAGGAAGCCAATCGGCACGTTGTCGGTAATGTTTAATATGGGGATTCAAAGTCTGGGTCAAACTCTTTATCACTTATTTTTGTGCTTTTAGCATTACCAGTCTCATTAGATTTTATACACTAACACCCAGGGTGGGAGGCGGATAAGTGCAAATAATATTTAGTAGAGAATAATGAGTATGAGCATGGGGGACACCTCGGCAACTGCGACTAAGTATTATCTATTGCGGCCTAACACCCCCTTCCGGGCAAGGAATGAGAGGGGAAACCACAGGCCAACACGCAGGAAACGATGGAGCTAAGCGCAGAGACACAGGAAGTCCCTAACAGTTTCACCAGATGGCAGCCCTAGCGCGCTACGGCAGCTATACAGGCGCCGGGAGGCCGTAAGGATGCCTCTACAACTGCACCAAACCTCAACCAGGCAACCAGGGGAAAGAGAGCTTTACTCGGAACAAGCAACTGTGACATTTGCCTGCAAATCCTCAAGCCACACCTGCCGAGGACCTGAAAGATGAAGAAGGGAAATGAAATGAAGTAATGAAAGGGAAAGAAACCGTGGTAGATATACAGTACCCCAGCATTCGCCTAAGTGGCCCCAGGAAAATCACGGAGAAACCTAGGGCCAGAGTGCGTGGTTAACGGGGAATGAACTCGGACCTCCCGAATGCCAATCCCAGACGAAACGCCTGATCTCAGTGAACAATGCGTATAATACATAAGTGTTTCTCATTTTGTCCGGTTACTAATAGCATTGTCATATACCTGCGTTACGTTTCTCCTGTGTTTAAATACATCACGCAACGGCCAGCTCCTGTGTTTAGTACAACTCTCACGCCGCCAACCTGCGTCCATGTTACTCACAGCGAGGGACCGATTCACTTGCAAACTTTGTTTTACGCAATGAATGACTTTATATGTACAACTAGTAGATATTCATTTAATTTACGCCATAACTGGGAAGTTTGTGAGTGTTGCGAGGGATTCAATTTCTAAAGCATCATCTTCTCACTGCAGCATATCAAAGGACCTGTGACACACGTTTTCTAAATCTCCATTTTAAAGTATTTTTTTATTGAGGTTTAATTTTAATTTCTCACATTTATATTAGGGATGAGAGTAATTTTGTAATTAAAGCAAAGGAAGTACATATTCTTGCATGTTGGTTTGTTATATATATTTGTTCAAGAAAACCAAATTTAAACAAGGTATAATTTCATCGTCTTCAATAATTTTAAGTTTAATCCTGAATACGCTATGAATCTTAATCAGATGATGTATGAAAACAAAAACGCATGATTACATAGGTTGAAACCTCAGTACGATCGATAATTTTCCCTCACATCATACTACCAGTAGTCGGGCAAGGCAAAGAACAAAGGGCAGAGGCTGGTCAACCTGACCTATTATGTAAACAATCATCGAGCATCTGAGATAGGGAATAATAACTTTGAAAACATGTGCAATTTTCCTCTAGAAAATAGTGGGGGGGGAGGGGGAGACCTACAAAAACTGGACCATTACTTCGTCCTCAAATAGGATACAAATATTTGCACTTATTCACCTCCCAACCTGTGTGTACATCTACAGACATGCAGGCTTGTTTGGTCATACCATGACTGAACTGTTCGGTAAGGTACCTCATTGACGGTATATGATGGACAGTAGCCTTTTAAGGTCTTATCTCTTAACCATATTAACTACGTTTCGCATCAAGCAGATGGAATTAGAGTGCCGTCTGGTGTAGCTGTTCTACCATCCGTATTAAGATGGTGGCTCCGGCTGACAGATGGCAAAGCGCAACTAGATTTTTAAGGTCTCACTCCTCTCGCCATGCTTACCACATAGCACCGCGACAAACAGATGGGGTTAGGGAGCCGTCCAGTCTGCTGTTTCACTCTCTGTGCATAGATGGTAGCGCAACCACAATTACCATCTATTTTCAGTTTTGTCTATTGCTTTAGATTTAAGGGGTAACTTTGGGTGGTAGTATTAAATGCCACGAAATAAATAACAATCTAGTATTTACCTTGCTGACTTAGGGACACTAGGAAAAGACCCTAGTCAGATCGGTCCTCCTATTGATTTTAAGTCAGGATTCCCGAATGCGGGCCACAAACGTAAGTATTCGTGTTCGGTAATCGTATATGGTATAATGATCAGGAACGAATTGTGAATCGTGCACCTGGGCAGGCTGAAAGACAAGGCGACGATTCATGAACGAATTGTGAATCGTGCACCTGGGCAGGCAGACTAAAAGACGGGACGATTCATGAACGAACTGTGCATACAGTTACTGCGTTTAGCCAAGCCGAGTGCGGCCGACATTCCGTGATTGCCGTGCCGAGTGAGTACAGAAAATTACCATGAATTCTGATGTTCTATCATCTGTCTGGCTCTGGTTAGCGAAAACAGAAAACCACTGCCATTAAATAGAATATTGTTGAGTTCTGACGATACGGAGTTAACGATGATGGTTAATTTTTTAAAAACTATAGCGTATAATCGAAAGCGCAGTAAATCGAATCGTAAACATTTCCATTGAAACTACAGCACCACATATAAGGAAAGGATTAATGTTCAGTAATTATTTTACTGAACATTGTTAAATATCTAATACATTGTATTGTATGACTGTATGTTGTAGATATACCAAGTTGTTAACGGAGGGAAAAACAGAACTTTTAGAGTTCCAGGATTAAATAAATTAATATCTATATTTAAATTATGATTTAGCGGCACCGATGTATACACAATAACCTACACTAAATGCAGGTATAGAAACATCTTACTTCTAATATTAAAATTACCTCGGAAGAAAATAATAATTATTCTGGGTACTAGCGTTGCCTTATAATGAATGATGCATTTATAGAAATTATACGACTTACTAGCGTGCAACCGCGGCAGTGATGAATAATAATTACTCTGCTTATTAACATTACACAAATCCGCCAGGCGCCATGCAATCGAAGCTAGGTGTCAATTTTAGAATTAAACAAACTCTTATGTGGTTTTTCTTTTTCCGTTTAATGGAAGACATTTTACCAAATGTTTGCAAAAGAGTACAGCGTTTTATATAAATTACAGTTTTTATGCTATAGGAGCTGCCATATAACTACCATCCCCGTGTAAAAACGAGATAGCTTAACATGAACACAAGACGGCATGGCGATGATTAATGAATCGTGAACGAATCGTATGAATCGATTCAAATTGCATGAACGAATCGTATGAATCGGTTACTGAAAATGAATCGCTCGACCCAACTCTAATAAGTAATGTAATTTTGGGTTCACAGGCAATTAGAGCAGACATTTTAATATATAATGAAATAATAGAGAAGATAAATACATTTAAAAATTTGTAAACAATTCTGAAATATGTGACAAACTAAACACTTTTAATCATTTTAAGGAATCATATCTTTAACATTAGAAAGAAAAATACGAAAAAACACCTTATTGAAATTTTATAAAGTTGCGGCATTACCAGCTCTAGTATACAAAAGCGAGTATTGACCATTTAGGAAGGAAGATCAAAGAAGATTTGTAGCAGCTGAAATTAGGGTTTTACTTTATCTACAGTATGCTGCACGGAAACGTACCGATATGAGGAACAGCTAACAGGAGAATTGCCTCCTGTCAGCTGCAAGGCGTGATTGGTAAATGCGCTTGCCCTTTGTTTCGCGATGGTGGAGGTAAACAGCGTGTTGAGGAAAGGGGCAAAAGCCAGATTGGCAATCTTTTTCGAACAATGATAAATGCTAATATTTCGTATTTTTCGGGGGGAAGGGAATAAGGAATTATATATTTATTAACTTAAACTCCACATTACACACATATATTTATAATCATGCCATTTTATTGCAAAATAAGTTGCTGTAAATTAAAGTTTAACATACACGAAATATACCGAGCATACAAAATCATTCTTAAAGCATCTATTCATTAAGTAGGAAAACATAAGGGGAGAAACACAAGACGATTAAGTAACTAAAGTAAACTAACGTTATAATAATTATTCCTTGACCTCCCGTTACATATAATAACGCAAAGTTTCTTCCAGGAGATGATATTGACAATCGTTCCACTTGGGTTAAATTTTTTCTTTACTCCTCCTTCACCACGCTCTTTGTCCATGTGTCATTGCTTGTGTGTCGGACTTGAATGCAAACCAATAGGAAACTGGTGTGCAACACAAATGATGAAAAGGTCTGCCAACATTAAATAAAAGAAACATACCAAAAGCCACTAACAGCATCGGCACATTCCATGTACCAGACAGTACTTAGTAAGTAGAGAAGGTATTGTATTCCATCCAAAAATTCGATATCGAGACTGGAAATACATGTTGGAGATCCCCTGAGTACAAACAAGAGTTTTTAGAAAAACTGTAATTCTGGTCATTTAATCACATAAGCAGTCAGCTTTTAAAATATTTGATTATCGCTGTAGCCTAGAGTATTTCCTTATTTTCCTTCGACTTATAAGGAAGCAAGTAATAGAGCCAATTCTGTTAATGATTATCTCGATTAGTATGAAGTATATAGAGGAATAAGCTTTTTAACACTTTGTTACAGAGATGTTGAGAAAGTCATGTGAATGAAACAAATCAGATTTTTACATTTGTTATTGAAATAGTAAAAATCTGATGCGTTCCTTTCTCTATATCTCTGCAACAAATTATTGTTAAAAAGCTTATGCTTCAATCTACTTCATGGCAATTGAGAAAGTGTAGCAGTAATAGTCTCATTACTTGCTTCCTTGTAAGTAGTAACGAAATAAGGGTGTACCATAGGTTAAAAGAATAGTAAAAAGCTGGTTACTTTATTTCTATGGACCGAAGTTGACAGATTCCTGTGTGAGAAAAGTATGTTTTTCAAAACTGAAACTAAAATCAAGGAATATCTTAAAAACAATCAACTCCACACAAAAATATGTATATAACATAAATTGTGTGTTTTAACATGCTCTACATTTTTTGTGTGGTAAGCTTTTGTCCATCTCTTACGATTTAGCAGTTATGCAAAATTCCGTTATATTCACCCAGAATAAAGTAGTCTTCAGAGGCTATTCCCAGAAAATTCAAAATATACATTTTATTTGTCAGGTAAATCTCTTTAATATACGATATTTTAATAAAAATCGTTAGATCCATTTTTAAGAAAACAAAAATTTTTAAAAAAAGTTCCATGTAAAGGGTAGTTTGGGGTGGGAGGAATGTTTCTCAAAATCTTCGTGTCGCCTCCCTGGAAGATACTAAACTTATATACCAAGTTTGGTATTTTACCGACTTTTCGTTTTTGAGTAATCGTGTTCACAGACACACGGACACACACGCACCTTTTTCTCAAAATACTTTTTTTGGATACAGGGGACCCTAAAACATATATTTCCGGTGAAATCTCGGTATCAAATGTTTTGGTGGAGTGTAATTAATACCTTCTCTATACACTATGTACATAGTACGTGTAGAAAAAGTAAAAATAAATACATTGTTTAGATAGTTTATGGAGCTCTTATTATAGAAAACACCAAGGCTTGTTGTATTTATCTAATGTGCTACGTCTACTTATTTAAGTAATTGCTTTTCTCAACTATCTGCGCACTGTCTACATTATGACGTAGCATGTTCGTCATAAACTTGTAGTGGGCAATGGAGTGTCTCAAGTTTTCAATCTCCCATGAATATCAGAGGACGTTTCCCTTCAGGAGCTCCTCCGTCAAAGTCGCAGCGAACTTGCTGCCTCAAGAGGCCTGTACTTCACATCGACGTAGCATTTTCCAAGACAAGGCTGATGTGCCCACCTCTGCAGTATGGTGGTACTGTGCCGCCTCACATTTAAGAGCTCCCGAGTTCGAATCTAGGAACTTCGGGCTCATTTGAACATCATTTTATCCATTCATCGTCCTGTATGAGCTACCAGATTAACAGAGATAAGGGATACTGGGATTGAAGTTTCAACTTTATACATTTTGTATAGATTTTTCTGAAAATGTTATTGTGATTGCATTGCTGTGTGACATGCTGGAACCGTGCTGGAGAGCGTGATGCGCTCCATTTCAGTCTATAGGAATTCAGCGGAGGGAGCGCCTTGCTTGCTTCAGTAGATGAATGAATGAATAAGTGTATTTATTGACATAACAATATCATACATAGAATTTCAACAATCACACGGGTCCACAGACCAAACGTGCTTTTGTAATGCACATTACAAACAATATTAAAACAACAACAAAGAATTAAGAGTAAACACGAAAATAAAAAGACAAAGGTAATACATAGTCAGAAGCAATATTAAAACAACAATAAAGAATTAAGAGTGAATGTGAAAATAAAAATAAAAATATATTCAAATACAGCAATTTAAATTTACAGCACAGAGTACACCTTCATGTACCCTCTTATAATAGATAATTACACTTAAAAGAAATATATACACATAATATATATAATATATACACCATATATAAAACCATAGCACAACAGTGACCTAAGTATGATATATATATATATATATATATATATATGTAGAACATTGTAGCCACTTTTGTTTATTTGATCTTATTCCCCCTCCCTTCTCTATTGGTAGCCTCCTTAAATCTCAGCTGTGTTGCCTTAAGTATAAATTTACCTGCCCATCCATGTTTTCCGTGCCTGCCAGTAGCGTCCAACATGCTTCTAGCCCTACATTCGCAGTGGTAAAGAATTGCGGCAAATATTTTTCCCGCCATTCCTCCGTACCCCTACATCTTGCCAAGATGTGAGTCCACGACTCTTCCTCCTCGCAAATGGGACAGATTCTCGTACCATTCTCGTCAGAACCGAATTAAACTGCAATTTCATAGCGATAGCTTTTAAGAATTTGTCTGTCGCTCTAATTTAGTGTATTCATTTATTTCTCTTCTACTTATAAGGAAGCAAGTAATAAGTGAATTTCTCTTAATGTTTATCTTGATTAGCATGATGAATAAATGAATATTATTTTGTAAGAATAGTTTGTTTACAGAAGATACACAAAGTCATGGGAAATGAACTCATTAGGTTTTTACTTTCTCTATACGTACTATGTACACAGCGTATAGAGAAGGTATTATATTGCACCCAAAAATTCGATACCGAGATTTCAACGGAAATATGTTTTGAGACCCCCTGAATCCCAAAATTTTTTTTTTAGAAAAATGTCCGTGTTTGTCTGTCTGTGTGTGTATGTGTGCGTGTGTGTCTGTGGGCAGCATGGCTCTAAAACGAAAATACCGTTAAATACTAAACTCAGTATTTAAGTTTGGTGTCGTCTAAGGATGCGACACGAAGATTTTCAAAAAAAATCCCCCACCCCTAACTACCCTTTACATGGAAAAAAGTTCTAAAATTTTGATTTTCTTAAAAATGACTCTAACAATTTTGATTAAAATATTATATATTAAAGATATTTGCCAAACAAATAAAATGTATATCTTGAATTTTCTGGGAATAGCCTCTGAAGACTACTTTATTCTGGATGAATTTTACGGAATTTTGCATAACTGCTAAACCGTAAGAGATGGACAGAAACTTACCACACAAAAAATGTAGAGCACGTTAAAACACACAATTTATGTTATATAAATTTGTTTCGTGGAGTTGATCATTTTTGAGATATTCCTTGTTTTTGGTTTCAGTTTTGAAAAACATACTTTTCTCATACAGGAATTTGTCAACTCCTGTCCATACAAACAAAGGAACTTCAGTCACATAGAAACCAGTTTTTGACTATCACTTTAACCTATAGCACTCCCTTATTTTGCTCCTACTAACAAGGAAGCAAATAATAAGACTATTTCTGCTATTTTTTTCTCGATTAGATGAAGTAAATAGAATAATTTGTTGCAGAGATGTAGAGAGAGTCAAGTGAATGGAACACATCAGATTTTTTTAAGCCTTTCGTTCTATATTTATCCTGCCATTTGGAGCGATTAATGAATGAAATGACCTTAAGCTAGAGCTTACAGTTACTCTTCTTCTCAGGATAAGGGTAAACCCTAGATAAAACTCGTTATTCCGGATGTTTTGAATGGGAGTTAAACAATCTATCCGTCCGCTAGGGGCTTGATTAAACGTGTTCTATCAGTATTCTTTGTTGGCCATTGCTGGTAATAGAAATACAAATACCCTGAGACAAGGTTCCTGTTCGAGGAATAATCTGTAACATGATGTTTACTTTCTTTCCATCTTAAGAAGCACTCTGTGTGTTTGCCCTCGCCAGACCCGGAGTCTGCCAGAGGTTATACGTTTATCCGTTTATTTCTTGTTTCTTTTTACTTCCCCAGTTGCAATTCATGGTGAAGTTAAAATGTTGGGGCAGAAGTTTAGTCATGCGCACTATTTCTCTCCAAGGATTATTTTCGTGATCCTAAGGGATTGTAAAACCATTCGATAAACTCTAACGCGCTGCAAGGTCTGCAGGATAAAACTGCATCTTTTCCGCTGCAGAAATGAAATTGCGCTTTCGTACATTCACCTTATGGTAGCAAACTTCTTTCTGTTTACTTTCCTTTGTTTGCCGTTAAAACTTCTCTTCTTTTCGGACTCTTGCTATCTATATTACCTATTAATCTATACAAAGAATTTTCTCACAATGTTGATAATTTCTCATGCTCCTTAATTACATTGTCTTTAAGGGCACCAGAGGCTGAAATTTGATAAAAAAAACCTGATGTGTTGCATTCACCTGCTCTGCAAACAAATTATTCGTACAAAATTATTATTCCACCTACTTTATCTAAAGAAAAATATTAGCAAAAATTGTCTATTACTTAGCTCTTTTCAAGAAGAAAATGAAAAGGGAATGCATTGGATAAAGCGATAGTTAAATATTTTAAAAGTTGGTTGCTACGTGAATAATAGAGGTTTACTTCCCTTTCCATCGCTAGGAGTAAAACAAAAAACAAAAATTAAATGGAGTCTTGTTCATGGACACACTTTAACTGCTGTGGTTCTCGGCGTAGACCTTTTTATCAGGCTTGAGGTTCTTTTACGTGCCGTAAATCTACGACACGGGCCAACGTCTTTACTTCCCTTCCGAAGGAAGCCATGCTAAGGATTTTTACACCCCAAAAAATCCATCGTCCTCCGACGGGTTTGAATCCGCGACATTGGGTATATGAGGCTAACATGGTAACCACTACACTACGGAGGGCCACCAAAACAAAAGAGAGAGAAACAAAAGATGACTTTCTGTTTGAGAAAAGTTTAAGACATTTAAAATGGAAACAATAACATGGAATATTTCGAAAACGGTTAACTCTACAAAAATGTGTATGACATAAATTGTGCGTTTTAACGACATCTATATGTTTTGTTGTACGTTTTTGCCTGTCTTTTACAATTTACAAGTTATGTAAAATTTATCCGGAATGAAGAGGACTTAAGAGGCTATTCCCAGGAGATTCAAGATAAACATTTTATTTGTCATATAAATATACGGTATTTTAATCAAAATCCTTAGCCACTATTAGGACATACAAACATTAAACGTTTTCCCAAGTAAAGGGTAGTTTGTGGGGGCAGTTGAAATCCTTTAAATATCATGTTTGTTATTTAACCGACTTTTCGTTTTTAAGTAGTCTTGTTCACAGCCACACGCGCGCACACACACACACACACACACATACGCAGCATTTTAACTTTCTCTACACTACTATGTACATAGTGTACAGAGAAGGTATTGTAATGCACCCAAAAATTCGATACCGAGATTTCACAGGAAACACATGTTTTGAGACCCCCTGAATAAAAAAATTAGAAAAAATATCCGTGTGGGTCTGTCTGTCTGTCTGTGTGTGTGTGTCTGTGGGCAGCATAGTTCAAAAACGAAAAGTCCGTTAAAAACCAAACTTGTTATTTAGGTTTGGTAACTTTCAAGGATGCGACAAGGATGCGACTCAAAAATGGCTCTAATGATTTTGATTAAAATATCATGTATTAAAGATATTTACGTGATAAACAAAATCTATATCTTGAATTTTCTGGGAATAGCCTCTGAAGACTACTTCATTTCTGGAAATAAATTTTACGGAATTTTGTATAACTGTTAAACCGTAGGAGATGGACAAAAAATTACCACACAAAAATGAAAACACACAATTTATATAATATACATTTTTTCGTGGAGTTGATCGTTTTTGAGATATTCCTTGTTATTACTTATACTTTTCTCGTACAGGAATTTGTCCATACAAGCAAAGGAACTTGTCACAAAGCAACCAGATTTTCACTATCGCTTTAACCTATGGTACTCCTTTATTTCGCTTCTACTTACAAGGAAGCAAGTAATAAGACTATTTCTGTTATTTTTTTCTCGATTAGCCCGAAGTAAATAGAAGCATAAGCTTTCTAACATTAATTTGTTGCAGAGATGCAGAGAAAGTTTTTTAAAAATCTGATGTCTACATTCACATGTTCACCCAATCTATTTTATAATAAACTCTTCCTACATAAGATTATTCTTCTATATACTTCATCCTAATTGAAATAAACTCTTCCTACATAAGATTATTCTTCTATATACTTCATGCTAATTGAAATATAAAATATCAGAAATCATATTATTTCACATGTCCTCGTAGATACAATTTGAAATACATTAGGCTTAACTATAATCAAATCTTTTAACAGCTGATCGTGCTGTATGATGGTTTTAAAGTTCCGGTCTCTTTGCATGACGAGGAGAAAGTAAAACAAGTAACGACTTCCCATTTGAGAAAAGTATAAATATTGGAAAACTGAAACCATTAACAAGGAATATCTACAAAAACTGCATTCGATATAAACTGTGTGTTATAAGGAGATTTACATTTTTTTGTGTAATCTCTTACAGTTTTTTTTTTGCAAAAGTCATTCACAATGAAAAGGAGTTTAGAGGCTATTCCTAGAAAGTTCAAGATATATATTTTGTTTATGATAAAACATTATTTATTGTATAATATTGTTAACAAAATTCTCAGAGTCATTTTTGGGAAAACACAAACTTTTACATGCAAAGGGTAGTTAGAAGTGAGGGTATTTTCTTGAAAATCTTCATGTCACATGCTTGAATGACACTTAACTTAAATATAAAGTTTGCTGTTTAACTGAGTATTCGATTTTTGAGTTATACTGTTTACACAAACGCACACACAAACTCACAAATACAGACAAAAGACAGACAGACACACACACACACACACAGACACTCACATACAACCATGTTTGGACACATTTCTAAACGTATTTATTGTTTTGATTCAGGGGTCTTCAAAATATGTGTCTCCGGTGAAATCTCGATATCGAGTTTTTGTGTGGAATGCAATAAGCCGTAACTGTATGTGGCAGGAAGAAAATAGATTAAACTTAAAACTGGGGCTTTAATTTTCACTCAAATTATTTATCATACGATTCTATGTAATCTGAAATTAATATTGTTTTAGTTCATTTTATACAACATATAAATTAAGTAAACTATTATATATTACTTAACATATAAATTAAGTAAAAATGTTTCGTGTAATTATTTATTTTTTTACCTACATTTTTTATTTTTCTACGTAATCTCCAACTGTTTTAAGCCTTCCAAAAAGTAGGATTTCGGAAGGTCCTTAAAATAGATATCTGTTTGGTAGATAACCTCTTAGTTAGGCATGCATCGTTTTCCAACGTGCAACTTTTTCAAATTTGGAAATAAAAAAAAAATCACTGGAAGCCAAATTTGTTGAATACGGTGGATGTTGTTGTAATTTGAAACTGCGCAGGTGTTCACCCTTGCATTGTTTTGATGGAACAGAATCTTTTTGTTTGCCAGATGAAGGCGTTTTTTCTCCGTTCAAGTGGTGCATTAACCATACATATAACTATCCATTTATCGTGTTTTTTTCTGCAAGTAATCAATGTAAATGTTTTTCGTGCATCTCCCATCATAAAAAAACAAAAACAAAAACAAACAAAACAAAAAAAAAACAAGAAAAAAACGCGGTCATCACCTTTTCTGAAGATTTCAACACCTTTGCCTTCTTCGGAGCCGGTTTGCCTTTAAGCTCTCATTACTCGACTGTGATTTTGTCTCTGGAATGTAGTAGTGTATCCATGTTTCATCCACAATTATGTATCGACGCAGAAACTCTCCAGGATTGTGACGTAAAAGTGCCAAACTAACTTCCGAATCGATCACATAATTGCGTTTATTTTCCATTAAGAACAAACGCGGCACCCATTTTGTCGAGACACTTGTCTGACCTAAATTTTGCTACAAAATTGAGAACACTGTATCTTGTGATAGGCATGCCTGTGGTCTCTACTATTTCGAAAACTTTGATTCGTCGATCACTCAAAACCATATCCTGGATTTTGTCAATGATTTCGGAGGAAGTTCATCATTTGTGGATGTACGGCCACGTTTAAATTCATTTATCCAATTGTAAATCGTTGCTAACACAGGAAAAAATATGCTACGGACTTCAATCAACTCGGCTTTTATGTTAAGCCTTTTAAATAGAAGTGTTTAATCACCGCGCGAAATTCTTTTTTTCTATCTTTCTAAATAAGCACAAGATTGTTGATTCAATCGCTTTTGGCAACGAAACCACGTGATGCATACAGCTGAAACTTTAACTGCGATCTAGTAAGAGATGACAGTTACTAAATTATATATTTTCGATGCTACGGGTGTCATTTCTTGGATTTTCTAAGGAATTATTTAACGTCTTTTTGTGCTCATGGAGGTTTGTTACTCGATATTCGTCTTCTCAGTACAAGGTAGAATCCCGAAAACCTTATTCGGTTACGTCATCTGTGAAAAACCTAAAATCTACAATTTTGCTTGGATTGATTTGAAACTTTAACACAGCAATTGCAGTATTAAGAATAGTTTACGTGCTAATTGTCAGACTTTTGTTCAAAATAGTTCCTGTGATATTAACATATTTATAGTATTTTATTGTCATATAATTAAATATTTCACACGATACACTTTCAGTTACAGAATTATAATACTTTGTAGTGGGGAGGGCCGCCGGGTGCTTTATCTCACCTGTGGTTTGGGATGGGGAGGGTCCAGTTTAAATAATCGGTGGTACGGCATACCTGGATGATGACGAGGCAGGTAGACGCACCCGGTGTGGGACATATTTTGTAAATTTTGAGACATATTACTATACTATTTTTTTAGTCATAGTGCATATTATTGTATTTTCAACTTGAAGTAGACATATTTAAGGCCAGATTTTATTGGTCAAAACTAAATTTCGGAGTTTTAGCAATTTTTCAGCATAGTGAAAAGGTTAAAGCACTACACACACAGTCATCCATTTAAATCATCACGTGATATGGTTTAAAGCGCCATATGGTAATAAAAACAACAGTAAACAAGCATAACATTATTTAATTAGAAAAAAAAATTCTCATTTTTTGCACTTTTTGATCTATTTTCACAGATGGGTATCCTTGAGCGAGATTAAAGGTTACAACCTCTTGAATTAGAGGCGGGCAAAGGCATTCTAGAGGCATGGGCTTCGTAGCTGAAGATCTTTGTGTTTATGCTGTCTCGTGTTTTCTTGAAAACAGTACCTAAACTGTTTTGTGTCGTGGATGCTATGCTCCGTGGAAAGTGAGTTTTTTCACCCTCGTGTTGACCTTAGTTTACCAGATAAGTTTAATCTGCCGCCTGAAGAAGATGTTTTGTAAATGCGCTGTTTTCCCTCTCGCAGTCTTTTTGCAAATCGATCGCCTCGACCTCTATAGGTCAGGTCGTTGAATAAAGTAGCATTACTAGTTTAATTGCCTTACAGAAACTTCAGGAAACCTTTAAAGCACATCGAGGAGATATTAAAGTCAATTTACATTTCTGTAGATTCCACAGTTGTTTCAATTTTGTAACAATGTTAGAGCGTTAATTGTTTTTTCCACGCAAGTTTTATGTACGACAGGGATTGGATAGGTAGAGACTTACTGAAAAATCTGACGTGTTCCATTCACATGACTTTCTCTACATCTCTGCAACAAACTATTGTTGAAACGCTTATGTTTCTGTTTGATTCATGCTAAACAAGAAAAAATTAGCAGAAATAGTCTTATTACTTCCTTCCTTGTAAGTAGAAGCGAAATAAGGGAGTACCAAAGTTTAAAGTGATAGTCAAAAGCTGGTTGCTATGGGTCTGAGTTTCCTTTGTATGGACAGGAGTTTGGAGTGGGGGGATTTTCTTGAAAATCTTCGTGTTGCATCCTTGGAAGATACCAAACTTAAATACCAAGTTTGGTTTTTAAAGGTATTTTCGTTTTTGAGCTATGCTGCCCACAGACATACACACACATACGCACAGACAGACACATGCACGGACATTGTTCTAAAATGCTTTTTTTTTGGATTCAGGGGTCTCAAAACATATATTCCATGTGAAATCTCGGTACCGAATTTTTGGGTGCAATACAATACCTTCTCTATACACTATGTACACAGTACGTATAGAGAAAGCAAAAATAGTATAATGATTCACTATTTTACATTCTATAACGCGTATGAACAATGCACATATTACATAGGGAAAGCATTTATTCCATCCAGAAATTAGACACTAAGATTTCACAGGAAATACATGTTTTGAGGACACCTGAATAAAATATATTTAAAAATTCTGTATATGCGTGTGTATATATCTGTGGACAGCACAACTATCAAAGTCGGTTAAATACCAAAATTGGCATTTAAGTTTAGTATCTTCAAAGGATGCCATATGAAGATTTTCAGAAAAATATCCCTACCCAATACTACCCTTCACATGGTAGATTTTTCAAACATTTGGATTTTATAAAAATGGCTATAAAGATTTGATTAAGTGGTCACATATTAAAGATATTTACTTGACAAATAATATGCATATCCTGAATCTCTTGGGAATATCCCCTGTAGCGCTCTTCACTCTAAATTACTTTTCCATAACTGGTAAACCGTAACAGATGGATTACAAACTTAGTATACAAAAAATCAGATCTGATTTAAACACACAATTTACACCATATACATTTTTTGTAGAGCTAACTATTTCCGAGATATTCTCTGTTATTGGTTTCGATTTTAAACTACTTAAACATCTCTCAACAGGAAGGCTTCACCCATTTCATAACTCTTTTATTTTTTACTCTTGTCCTTAGAAAGAGGACCGAATGTCAAATAAAGTCGCATTGCGACGGCTTTTAAAATATTCGAATTTCGCTTTAGCCTCGTGTAATCCGCTATTTCCGTTTTTCTTATAAGGAGGCAAGTAATAAGACTAGTTTTGCTAAAATTTATTTTGATTAGCATGAAGTAGATAGAAGAATAAACATTTGTAACAATAATTTGTTACAGAATAGATAGAGAAAAGTCATTGAATGGAGTAAATCATATTTTTACTTTCTCTATGCGTAATATACATAATGTATAGAGAAGGTATTGTGATGCATTCAAAAATTCGATACCGAGATTTCATCGGAAATACATGTTTTGATTCACCCTGAATAAAAAAACATTTTTAGAAAAATGTCCGTGTGTGTCTGTCCGTCTGTGTTTGTGCGTATGTGTGTGTGTGTGTGTGTGAGAGTCTGTACGCAGCATAGCTCAAAAACGAAAAGTCCGTTAAATACCAAACTTGGTATTTAAGTTTGATATCTTCCAAGGATGCGACACTAAGATTTTCAAGAAAATCCCCCCCAACTACCCTTTACATGGAACTTTTTTCGAAAATTTTGATTTTCTCAAAAAATGGCTGTAACGATTTTGATTAAACTATGGTATATTAAAGATAATTTACCTGCCAAATAAAATTTACATCTTGAATTTTCTAGGAATAGCCCCTTAAGACTTCTTTATTCTGAATGGATTTTACGGTATTTTGCATGGCTGCTAAACCGTAAGAAATGGACAAAAACTTACCACACAAAAAATGTAGAGCACATTAATGCACACAATTTATGTTATGTACATTTCTTTCGTGGAGTTGGTCGTTTTTGAGATATTCCTTGATTTTGGTTTCAGCTTGTAAAACTAATACTTTTCTCATACAGGAATTTGTCTACTCCTGTCCATACAAACAAAGGAACTTCAGTCACATAGGAACCTGCTTATGACTATCACTTTAACCTATGGTACTACCTTATTTCGCTTCTGCTTATAAGGAAGCAAGTAATAAAATTATTTCTGCTAATTTTTTCTTAATTTTTTTTAACAATAGTTTGTTGCAGAGATTTAGAGAAAGTCATGTGAATGGAACACATAAGAATTTTTTTCAATTACTTATGTAACGACTACCAATGTTAATATCAAAAATATACGTAGTAATGTAAGAGACATAATAAGGGAGCATAGCTCTACAACATGTATTAATCTATGAAAAAGGGTTTCTTCCGAAGAAAAGTTGGTTAACAAAATACTATCAGTAAATAAGGAGACAAGACTTTTGAACAAAAACATCCGATAGGAGATAATACAACAAATCCTAAAGTTTCAGTGCAGTCAACTAACCTATGGCGGATTACATATTTCAAACGCAATGTGTTGCATACTACCACAGCACTGAAGAACCTTTGTTCCTGCTTTCCGCGCAGTTCATTGATCAGCATTTACAACTTTGGTTACTACGATTTACAGCAGGTGACTTTTAAGCAGCAGGTGACTCAGAATAAACCTGAGGTACCCTAAGGGAGCTGTGCTATCCCCGAAACGGAAAGACCGAGAAAAGAGTACCGTATATTGAGAATGAAACTAAAGTTTTATCTAAACTGCTGGTAGGGTTTTTTTTTGTCGGAAAGTTGGTTTACTTGATAAAATGTAAAACTGTTTCTGTACAATATCCCTGTTCCAATTATACGTCTTTTCAGTAGCTAAGGTTTTTATTATTAAATTTATCTTTCTTATATGCCTGGTCAACTAGCTGATTTTAATATGTATATTCAAATTTGCATGGACTCTTTTCTCAAGGCGATTTGTGTAACGAATGTATTATATAATATTATAATTTTTATAATTCCACAAAATGTTTTATTTCACTATTAATCTTTGAAATAAAAATTCAATTAATCTAACAAGTATTTTCTTAAATGAATGTTTGTATAACATATTAATTATTCCATCTATTTACAATATGTACCGTCGAAATATTCAAAGATATCACACAGATGTACATTCCTTCTCTTTCGTTCTTCTACGTCTCTAAGTAAACCTATTCAAACAACAAAAGACAGGAGACAATCTATTATAAACTCTTCTTTTTTACTTTCTCTAGCCCCATATGTACAATGTATATAGGGATAGGGAAGGTATTGTAATGCACCCAAAAATTCGATACCGAGATTTCACCGGAAATTTATGTTTTGGGGTCCCATGAGTCCGAAAAAAGCATTTAAAAAAAAAGGTCCGTGTGTATGTGTGTCTGTGGACAGCATAGCCCGAAAACAAAGAGACCGTTAAATACCAAACTTGGTATTTAGGTTTAGTATCTTCCAAGGATGCGACACAAAGATTTTCAAAAGAATCCCCCACCACAAACTACCCTTTACATGGAAAAAAAATAGAAAATTTTGGTTTTCTTAAAAATGGCTCCAACGATTTTGATTAAAATCTCGTATATTAAAACTATTTTTGTCCGAAATAAAGTGTATATCTCGAATTTTTTGAGAATAGCCTCTGAAGACCTCTTTATTCTGGATGAATTTTGCTGAATTTTGCTTAACTGCTAAACCATAAGAGATAGAAAAAAAAGTACTACAAAAAATGCACCTTATGACAAAACACACAATTTTTATCCTCTACGTTTTTGTTGTAGAGGTAACCGTTTTCGAGATATTCCTTATTATTGGTTTCAATTGTGAAGTACTTAAACTTTTCTTACACAGGAAGTGTCTGCTTTTTTGTTCTACTCCTGGCCAAGCAAAGAAGTGATTTGCAATGACAATCGCATAACGATAGTTTTTAAAACATTTGACAATCACTTTAACATAGTGCATTCCCTTATTCCCTTCTACTTATAAGGAATTAAGTAATAACATTCTGCTAAAATTTATCTTGATTAGCATTGTGTACAAAGATGAATAATATTTTGTAGGAGTTTTGTAGAGCAGCTAGAGAAAGTCATGTGAGTGTAACACATCAGATTTTTTCATTAAGAAAACAAGATTATTGATATTCATAAACATTTGATCATCGTTCATCATTTATACGTAGAATTTTTTTTTAACTAATGTTAATAAAAATTAAAGGTAATGAAATGAAATTGCACGGTTATACAATGATATTCCGTTGCACCGCTACAAGACCATTAAAACATGGTATTATGGAAGTGCCGAGACGTTGATGTCGATGAGTTTTACGAATCCTTGTTTAGTATTCCATTACGGCTGTAATGTATTTTTTTCATGTCTAGTATGATGTTGTTTGTGCTCTTCACTCCATACCGAAGCTCTTTTCGTGTTTCTTTAAGGACGGGAGAAACACTCTCACCTTCTGCCAATAAACACTTCAGCTTCTTACGACCGCGTCCTCTTCTCCTTAGCCTTTTGGTACATTCCCTCTCAAAGCATTTCTTCCATTAAGTGACGATCAAAAGCATGAGGTTGGAAATTATACATACCGCTTCGTCTATTGGAATACTTTTTTTACTTCCTCTACTTAGTAAAAAAGATAGCAGAAGATATTGCATTCCACCCAAAAATTCTACACCGGGGTTTCCACTGCAGATATACGTTTTAGTGTTTCCTGATAAAAAAAAAAAAACCAGAAAAGGTCCGTGTGCCCGCGAACGATAAGTCGGTTAAATACCACATATGATATTTAAGTTCAGCATCTTCCATGGGTTTCAACGGAGATTTTCCAGAAAATTTCACTACCCCAGACTATTCTTTACATGTGAACAATTTACAAAATTTTTATTCTCTAAAAACTGACTAACGATTTTGATTAAAGATATTTACGATGGCTTTTTTTTGGAAGGGAAGTAAAACCGTTGATCCCGTGTCGTAAATTTACGGTACGTAAAAGAACCTCAAGCCTGATAGAGAGGCCTCTGAGCAAACTTAAGTGGTCTTTCACGCCAAATTTAGAACGGGTCGCTGAGAACCATAGTAGTTAAAGAGCGTCCATAAATAACACGCTTTTTACATTTACATTTTAACAATTTAAGTGTATATTGAATTTTCTGGGAATAGCCTCTGAATACCTCTTCATTTTGGATGATTTTTGCATAACTGGTCATATACATTTTTTATTGTAGAGCTAACCATTTCCGAGATATTCCTTGTTATTCGTTTCACTTTTAAAATACTTACTATTTTTATACGGGAATTTATTAACTCATGGCCATACAAAGAAACGAATTTTATTCACATAGCAGCCACCTTTTAAAAGATTTGATTGTCGGTTTGGCTTAGTGTGCTTCCTATTTCCCCTCTAATTACAAGAAATGGAAGTTGAGTTTTATTTATGGACGCTCTTTTAATCTGTGGTTCTCAGTATCCCATTCTATGTTGGGTGTGAAAGACCGCTTAATTTTGTTCAGAGGCTTCTTTATCAGGCTTGAGGTTCTTTTACATGCCGCAAATCTATGGCAGGACTTCCAAGGATTGTTATGCCCGAAAAAATCCATCGCCTTTCGTCGATTTTGAACCAGCGACTTGGGAAACCTGGACGACAACTGAATACCAGCCGATCGTGGGTTCGAGTCCCGCCTTGGGCATGGGTGTTATATGTTTGTGCAATGTATATATGTTTGTAAAAGAAACAGTAAAACCAGACTCAGTAAAAGCTACGGGGGGAAATGTAAATAGGGATACAGTACCGGAGTCCTGATCAGACTCCGTTACTGTTAAAAAAAAAAACAAAAAAAAAAAAAACTGCTAGATCCGGACCGATAAGATAAACACCCACAGTGTGAAGTGCTCTATCCCTAAAATCGCCCCTTTCTTTTTCCCGATTAAACATTCGCCGTTCACTCATTATGCACATGTAAGATACCACTGCACTGAATGAACCGTTTTTTTGTTTTTTTTTTTTTTGGCTCTACGTGACTGCTGAAAGGGAGTAGTGGGGACGAAAGGAAGGGCAAGTTCACACCTCTTGGGCTTTCCTCGCCAGGCCTGGGCTAGAGGAACAGCAGTCAAATCATCATATCATCAGAATAGTATCACTTTAAGAGGGATCTCCTGCCATTAGAGTGTCTGTACTTTAACTGCTTCATCAGCGACACCACCTATTACATTTCTTGCGCGGAAATTACGGATAAAATCTGGCAATCTTTTAACTCAATCAACTCTTTATTTCTTACACAAACCCATTGCAATCAGAATTTGCTCACAAATAACTGTCTTTCTTGGATCCTTCCGCAACAATTCTGCCGTTTAGTTTCCATTCGGCGTTACTGCTCGCTACGATTTTTCATTTACAACTCAGTCAACTGCAGCAGTTGAAACTGAACTCTGGGCAGGGTTTTGTTCCCTTTTTATACCTTTCGATCACGTGGCAAGAAACTTCCAGAAACAGTCGCACGTGCAAGCTACCGCATGTGGAGTCCTAAACTCACTCAGGTGTAACAATACACTGCTTTGACGTCAAAACATTTTCCGACAGCACACGCGTCTACTCACCAAGATGCAACAATGGACGCAATCAGCTATGACTTACGAAGCAAGCCCTTCACACATGTTCGACGAGTACGGCTGCAGGGCGTAGTCACACTATGAAACTAACCAATCAGAGGCTGATTCTTCATATATGTAGTTATTCTGTAACTTCACATCAGATTTTATGTTGACTAATTAACGTGCCTTTCTGTATAATATCACGGACCAGGAATCATTCGGATATCTATAAAAATTACAACATGGATAAAACAAACTGTGATCGTAGATGGTGTTCTTTCGTAGATGAAGCGTTTTTGTGAGCTTAACGCTCTTTACTACTTATAAGATGCAGAATTTAAATACCAAATATGATATACGACTTCCGTCGTGTTGGTTTGGATCAACAAAAAGCCTGTGGAAAACGTGTGGACAACAAAATTACTCATTTCAAGTACATTGTTTTATCTCCAGAAGCCGTTACACACATCGACTTACCTTGCTCTAGCAATGTTGCTTATGTCTGCAAAACAGTGTTCGAAAAATAAGTTTTTCAGAAATCTGTATGTCACATTACTGCCAGGTTAAAATAGGTCACGCTACCCATCTTAAAAGTAACAAGCTATTACCTTAATAAATTCTCCAGAAAAAAACAAACAGAAATAAACCAAAAGAATTTGAAAAAAAGAACAACTATTTTTGTTCAAAAAAAAAAAAACTGATCACAGAAAAACTGCTATTATTATTTGTTTGTAATGCTCTATGAAGTACATATTAGAAGGAATGTATTAAGTTTTTTTCCACCTGTATAGACAGTTCTATGAAAATTAGAAACAACATAAATGTATATATTAATGCCATAAAACATTCCTGATACTGTAGTACCAATTTATTTATTTAAGTGAATTATTTATATTTATGTATGAGAGCAACATATAATTTACTTTTAATTCTTTGTGACCTAATTTTAAAAAATCTGATATGTTACACCCACATTACTTTCTCTACATATTCTGCAATAAACTATTCTTAAAATATGCATTCGTCTATTTTACTTTAACCCAGATAAACGTTTGCATAAATGCTTTTATATCAAATTTCCTTGTACTTACAAAGGAGGGGTACCATTATACTAAAGCGATAGTCATATCTTTTAAAATCTGGTTGCCATGTGCTAGGTTTTATTCTTTGCTTGACCAGGAGCAAGAAAAACGAATAACGACAGTCCATTTGAGGAAAGCATAAGCACTTGGGGGATAAACTCCTGAAGATTTTTAAATCAATCGGAGTAATATATATTTTATTCATGTTGTAATTTACACAATGATATGGAGTTTCAGATGATATGGTTCACTATGATTTGATTTGATTTTATTTGATTACTACTTTCTATAATACGTATGTACAATTGTACATAGTAGATAGAGATGGAATTGTATTCCACCTAAAAATTCGATATCAAGATTTCACCGGAATTACATGTTTTGAGACCCCCTGAATTCAGAAAAACATTTTTAGAAAAATGTCCGCGTGTCTGTATGTATGTGTATGTGTGTGTGGAGGGGGACTTCATAGCTCAAAAATGAAAAGTCGTTTAAATACCAAACTTGATATTTAAGTTCAGTATCTTCCAATGATGCCACACGAAGATTTTCAAGAAAATCCCCCCTCCCCAAACTGAGCTTTGCGTATAGCATTTTTCGAAATTTTTTATTTTGTCAAATGATTTTGATTTAAATACTATATGTTTAAGATATTTAATGACGAAATAAGTATATTAACTTTTCTGGCTTTTCCGTTCATTCTGTATGACTTTCGTATAACTCATATATATATATATATATATTTTTGTTTGTTTGTAAAATTAGCTATTTCTGAGATTTTCCTTTTGATTGGTTTCAGTTTTTAACTACTTAAACTTTTCTTAAACGGGAGGTTATCTTTCGTTTCAAACCAACTTTGACTATTGTGTTAGCTTTTTACTTATTTTGCTCCTACTTTTGTAAGAATAGTTGCTTTGCAGAACAGGTAGAAAAAGTAATGTGAACGGAACACGTTAGATTTTTCTTTTTGTTTTAGATTGGCAACACATTTTTCAGCTGTAGTTTAGGTTTGACAGTGCACTGCTTACCGTTCAGTTGCGATGGAGCGTTGCTATATACCGAAGCACATTCATTCAGTAGAAACTTTTATCAGAACAAGGTTATTTTCGGCTATTCTAAGGAATTTCGTAGACCTATCAATTAGCGAAACGTTCCCTCTAAGAATTCTGTGCTAATATGGGTTAGAAAATGCCGTGAAGAAGGCTCCGTACAAACTAGAGTTGCGCATAGTTCAGTGCGCTCTTTCGGATGGTGTATAAATTACTTTCACGAATTCTTAACTTTCTTTGATGGTCCCTTGTTAACAGAAAATAAGTTAAAATTTCTTAAGAGGACACGAAAGGAGGGCAGGTGATATTTTAACGTAGAATACTGGGGATGAAATTAGGTCAGAAGTATCCAGGATAATTTTACCTTAACGAAACCAAACAAAGTTATATGAACGTTTATTTAAATCTGGTTATTATAAATTCTCTCTCATAACCACACCCTAGGGTTGATAATAATTAACCAGGCACAATGCAGCAGGAATTTCCAGGAACTCTATACGTCGCGACGCAGAGGAAAATAATAACTTCTGAGATAAAACACAGCTCACATTTAATTTTAAATTAAGGCATAATACGCAAAATTCGAAGTTGAAATATTTTAGTGTCTTTTATTGCTTCAGTCAAATTGAAACAGGTCATTCCGATCTTAGCTGAAATCATGAAGCATTTTGCTAAAATATACGAAAGTAACGTTTTTGTTTTGTAATTGAACACGAATGCTATGCAACGAACCTGCTTTTGTACTAAGCCTTTCTATATAATAATGCATTGGCATTCCACCCAAAATTTTGATACCAAGATTTCATTTGAAATACTCATTTTACGGCGCCCCGTATCCAAACAAAATTAGAAAAAGATAAAAAGAATCCGAGTGTCTGTGAATACGATAACTCAAAAACGAAAAGTCATTTAGATATCAAACTTTGTAGTTAAGTTTAGTATCTTCCAAAGATGCAACACGATGATTTTCAGGAGCTACGCTTTTCATGGAGCAATTTTTATAAGTTTTCGATCTTCTCAAAAATAGCTTTAACGATTTTTATTGAAATATTGTATATTAAGGGTATTACATGCAAATAAAATGTATATCTTGATTTCTTGGGAATATCCTCTAGAGTCTTCTTCTTTCAGAACGACTTTTGCATAACTGGTAAACCATAAAAGATAAATAAAAAGTTACTACATAAAAAAATCTGACGTGTTCCTTTCACATGACTTTCTCTACAGCTCTATAACAAATTATTGTTAAAATGCTTATGCTTCTATTTACTTCATGCTAATCGAGAAAAAATGAGCAGAAATAGTCTTATTACTTACTTCCTTGTAAGTAGAAGATAAATAAGGGAATGACATAGGTTAGTCAAAAGCTAGCTTCTATGTGATTGAAGTTCCTTTGTTTGTATGGACAGGAGTTACACATTCCTGTATGAGAAAAGTATGTTTTTTAAAGCTGAAACGAAAAACAAGGAATATCTAAAAAGCGACCAACTTCACAAAAAAAAAAAAAAAAAAAAATGTATATTACATAAATTATGTGTTTTAACGTGCTCTACATTTTTTTCTGTGGTAAGTTTTTGTCCATCTCTTACGGTTTAGCATTTATGCAAAATTCCGTAAAATTCATCCAGAATAAAGTAGTCTTCAGAGGCTATTCCCAGAAAATTCAAGATATATATTTTATGTGTAAGTAAATATCTTTAATATACGGTATTTTAATCGAAATCGTTACAGCCATTTTAAGAAAATCAAAATTTTCGAAAAATGTTCCATGCAAAAAGTAGTTGGGAGTGGGGGATTTGATTGAAAATCTTCATTTCGCATCCTTAGAAGATACCAAAGTTAAATACCAGGTTTGGTATTCAACGGTCTTTTCGTTTTTGAGCTATGCTGTCCAAAGACACACAGACTCACACACACAGACCTTTTTCTGAAAATGCTTTTTTTTTTGGATTCAGGGGGATCCAAAACATGTATTTTCGGTGAAATCTAAAGAAAGTAAACATAGATCTGGTTTAAACACACAATTTATGCCATACTTTATTTTTGTAGAGCTAACAATTTCCAAGATCTTTATGGTTTCAGTTTTAAAACACGTATACTTTTCTCATACGGAAAGTGGCTATTCGTTTCATATCTGGTTTGTCTTGATATGACAAAATCCTGGCCTTGGAAAGAAAACCAAATTACAATTATAAGGGCATAGCGACACTTTTTATTTTCTCCATACGCACTATGTACATAGTGTATAGAGAAAGTATTGCACTCCACCAAAAAATTCGATACCGAGATTTCACCGGAAATATATGTTTTTAGGTCCCCAATATAAAAAAAAAGCATTTTCACAAAAAGGTCCGTGTATGTGTGTGTGTGTGTGTCCGTGTGTCTGTGAACACAACTCAAAAACGAAAAGTCGGTAAAATACCAAACTTAGTATTTAAGTTTATATCAGGGATGCAACACGAAGATTTTGAGAAAAATCCCCCACCCTCAATTACCCTTTACATGGACCTTTTTCGAAAATTTTGATTTTTTCAAAAATGGCTCTATCGATTTTGATTAAAATTTCGTATATTAAACATATTTACCTGACAAATAAAATGTATATTTTGAATTTTCCGGGAATAGCGGCTGAAGAGTAGTTTATTCTAGATGAATTTTACTGAATTTTGAATAACTACTAAACCGTAAGAGATGGACAAAAACGTACTCCACAAAAAATAGAGAGCACGTTAAAATACACAATTTATGCTATATACATTTTTTTCATGGAGTTGGTCTTTTTTGAGACATTCCTTATTTTTGGTTTTTGCTATGAAAAACTTATATATTTCTCATACAGGAACTTGTAAACTCCGATCCATATAAACAAAGAAACTTCATTGAAATAGCAACTAGCTTTTGACTATCACTTTAACCTATGGTAGACCCTTATTTCGCTTCTACTTACAAGGAAGCAAGCAATAAGACTATTTCTGCTAATTTTTTCTGATTAGCATAAAATAAATAGAAGTATAAGCTTTTTAAAAATAATTTGTTGCAGGAATATAGAGAAAGTCATGTGAATGGTACACATCAGATTGTTTTAAAATATTTGACTATCACTTTATCCTAATGCATTCATTTATTTTACATGTACTTATAAGGAACAAAGTAATAAGACCATATCTGATAACGTTTATTTGGATTAGCATTGACTTGAAAGAAAAATAAGCGTTGGCAGGAATTGCTTATTTGTAGAACGGGTAGTTTGTCATCTCTTACGGTTTAACAGTTATGCAAAATTCCGTAAAAAATCAGTCTTCAGAGGCTATTCTCAGAAAATTCCAGATATACATATTATTTGTCAGGTAAATATCTTTAATATACGACATTTTAATCATAATCGTTAGAGCCATATTTGAGAAAATTAAAATTTTCGAAGAAAGTTCCATGTAAAGGGTAGTTTGGGGAGGGAGGATTTTCTTGAAAATCTTCCTGTCACATCCTTGCAAGATACAAACTTAAATACCAAGTTTGGTATTTAACGATCTTTTCGTTTTTGAGCTATTCTGTTCACAGACACACGGATCTTTTTTCCAAAAATGCTTTTTTGGATTCAGGGGGACCCAAAACATGTATTGCCGGTGAAATCTCGGTATCGAATTTTTGGGTGGAATGCGATACCTTCTCTGTACACTATATACGTGTAGAGAAAGTAAAAGTATTACATACTATGCATAAGGTAACACTAGAAGTGAACAGTGATTGGGGAACATGGTGTATGTAATATACCTTACATTCGTGCAGCTGCCATTTCTGTTTTACGTGTAGCATTACGTTATTACTTTGAGCTTCTATAGCAGCTTCTTCTTTCCTTTGTTGATTGTTGTGTGCAACTTTTTTGGGTCTCAGTAAGAAAGGCACTAGACGGGAAGCTGTTTTACGTTATCCACCATGTGACCGTTGGTAATGCAATTTATTTTTTCCCCACATTTATAGATGTACAGAAGCCATTGCTGTTGAAATCCACGCCGTCTGCCTTCTGTTTTATTTTCTCTGTCAACAGAAATGTTGCACTCCGTGAGCCCCCATGTTTGCTCGTGCGATAAGGCACGTTACGTGTGATGAGCGTTCGGGTTTCAAATCCCATTCGTGACATGACACAGAGCGAGAGAAAAACATGCAGCTTATTTGATGATAATAACTATAATGTGTCACACCAATATGAGTAATTGTTAAAAAAAACCCTGATGTGTTACACTCACATGACTTTCTCTAGCTGCTCTACAAACAAACTTCTTACAAAAGATTATTCTTCTTTCTACACAATGCTAATCGAAATAAACATTAGCAGAATGTTCTTATTAGTTAGTTCCTTATAATTAGAAGGCAACTAAAGGAATGTGATAGTCAAATATTTTAAAAGCTGTCGTTATGCGATTGTCATTGCAAATCACTTCTTTGCTTGGCCCGGAGTAGAACAAAAGAAAAAACCGACACTTCCTGTCTGAGAAATGTATAAGTACTTTACAATTGAAACTAATACCAAGAAATATCTCGAAAAGGGTAAAATCCACAAAAAAAATGCATATGACATAAATTGAGTATTTTAACAAATTCTTTGTGTAGTAAGTTTTTGTCTATCTGTTAAGGTTTACTAGTTATGCAAAGTTCAGCAAAATTCATCCAGAATAAAGAGGTCTTCAAAGATTATTCCCAGAAAATTCAAGATATTATTTGTGATAAAATTGCTTTAATATGTGGTGCTTAAAGGAAATCGTTACAGCCATTTTTAAGAGAATCTAAATTTTCGGACATTTTCCATGTAAAGGGTAGTTAGGGATGGAAAGATTGGAAGATTGGTGAAAGTTTGGAAGGTACCAAACTTATATACCAAACATATGTACTATGTACATAGTGTACATAGTGTACATAGTGTATAGAAGAAGTATTGTATACCACCCAAAAATTCGATGCCGAGATTTCGCCGGAAATACACGTTTTAGGACACCCTGAATCCAAAAAAAAAAAAACATTTTTAGATATAGGTCCGTGTGTGTGTGTGTTGGTGTGTGTGTGTGTGTTTGTGCGTGTGTGTGTGATTATGTGGACAACATAACTCAAAAACGGAAAGACCCTTAAATACCAAGCTTGGTATTTAGGTATAGTATCTTCCAAGGATGCTATACAAAAATTTTCAAGAAAATCCCCCTCAAAAAAACTACCATTTACCTGGAACGTTTTTCGAAAATTTTGATTTTCTTAAAAATTTCTCTAACGACTTTAATTAAGATATCATATATTAAAGATATTTGAATAAAATGTATATCTTGAATTTTGTGAGATTAGCTTCTGAAGACTTCTTTATTCTGGATGAATTTTGCCGAATTTTGCATAACTGCTAAGCTGTAAGAGATGGACAAAAACTTACCCGACATAAAATGTAGAGAACGTTAAAACATACAATTTATGTTAGATACATTTTTTCGTGAAGTTGATCATTTTTTAAATATTCCTCGTTTTAGGTTTCAGCTTTAAAAAACTTATACCTTTCTCATATAGGAATTTGTCAACTCCTGTCTGTACAAACGAACGAACTTCAGTCACTTAGCAACCAGCTTTTGACTTTCATTTTAACCTATGGTACTCACTGATTTCGCTTCTACCTACAAGAAAGCAAGTAATAATGCACTTTCTGCTAATTTTTTCTGTATTAGCATGAAGTAAATAGAAGCATAAGCTTTTTAACAATAATTTGTTGCAGAGATGTAGAGAAAGTCATGTGAATGGAACACATCAGATTTTCTTACTTTGTACGTACTGTACACGTACTATGTGCATAGTATATAGGTGAGGTTTTGTATTCCACCCAAAAATCGATACCGATATTTCACCAGAAATTCATGTTTTAGGTCCCCCTGAATCCAAAAAAAAAACATTTTTACAAAAAGGCCCATGTGTGTGTCTCTGTGTGTGTGTGTGTGTGTGTGTGTATGTGTGTGTGTGTCTGTGGACAGCACAGCTCAAAAACGAAAAGACCCTTAAATACCAAACTTGCTATTTATGCTCCAAGGGTGCGACACGAAGATTTTCAAGAAAATCCCCCACTACAAACTACCCTTTACATGGAAAAATTTCGAAACTTTTGAATTTATAAAAATGGCTCTAACGATTTTGATTAAATCCCATACACCAAAGATATTTACAGCCTAAATAAAATGTATATCTTGAATTATTTGGGATTAGCCCCTGAAGACTACTTTATTCTGATCAGTTTTATGGAATTTTGTATAACTGGCAAAGCGTAAGAGGTAGACAAGAACTTACTTAACAGAAAATGTAGAACACGTTAAAACACACAATTTATGTTATTTACATTTTTTCGTGGAATGGATCGTTTTTAAGACATTTCTAGTTATTGGTTTGAGCTTTAAAAATGTACACTTTTCTCATACGGGAATTTGTCTTCTCCTGTCCATAGAAACAAAGGAATTTCAGTCACATAGCAACCACCTTAACCTATGATGCTCCGTTATTTCGCTTCTACTTACAAGAAAACAAGTAATAAAACTATTTCTGTTCATTTTTTCTCGATTTGCATGAAGTAAATGGAAGCACAATCTTCTTAACAATAATTTGATGCAGAGATGTAGAGAAAGTGATGTGAATGGAACACATTAGATTTTTTTTTATCATACACTACTTTTGGCTGACTTATCACTAATTGCCCACACATAATATGACTCAGAATTTATAATATTTGTCTTTATTGGCGCTTGGAATGTTACCGACCATATGTTTAAATTGAATCCCGTCCAATGAGAAATAAAAATGTTATTCAGCGTTGAAATGTGGCAATAAACGGGGCAATGAAAATAGTGCGCTTATAGAGCAGTGGCAGGGGGAGACAATATGTCACAGGCAGCAAAAATGAAAACATACCAAACACGAAGTAAAAATCATTTACACATAATGAACCATGAAATTTTGCTCTCTAATTGGGTCTGTGATTAATTAAATAAATTAGCTGCAAAAATGCATCTATTTTTGAAGTACAAAAACCACGAATGTGTTTATCATCTGCCTGACAGTTCCCCGACACAGAGTGGTCGAACTAAACTCCTGCTTCCAGCATTTGTATTCTGTTATTACTTTCTCTACACGTACTAAATGCATAGTGTATAGAGAAGGTATTGTAATGCACCCAAAAATTCCATACCGAGATTTCGCCCTCTGAATCCAAAAAAAGCATTTCTTGAAAAACGTCCGTGTGTGTCTGTATGTGTATCTGTGTATGTGTGTCTGTGGACAGCATTAGTTAAGAAACGAAAAGGCCGTTAATTACCGAAGTTAAATTTAAGTTCAGTATCTTCCAAGGATCCCACACGAAGATTTTCAAGAAAATCTCCCCACCCCCAACTACCTTTTACGTGGAATATGTTTCATTTTCTCAAAAATGGCTCTAACGACTTTGTTTAAAATTCCCTGTGTTTAAGTTATTTTTATGGTAAACGAAAAATCCTGAATCTTCTGGGAATAGTTTCTGAAGACCTCTTCATTCTGGTTGACTTTTGCGTAACTGACAAACCATAAGAGATAGACAAAAACTTACTGCACAAAAATGTAGATCTCATTAAAACATACAATTTATGTTATATACATTTTTCGAGATATTCCGGATTATTAGTTTCAATTTTAGCCACTTAAAGTTTTCTCAAACGGGAATACAGCCTTCTTCCCGTTTCTCGTTTGTTTAATTGTGGTAAGCAAAGAGATTGGAATTTCAATTGTTTCATATAGGACGAGACTATCGCCTTAGGCTGTGCATTTTCTTATTTCCCTACTTCGAGGACCTTTTTTTCAACCTCCAATAGGCTATAAATAAGAGACAAGTTCATAGAGAACAATTATGTATTATTAAAGGTTTGTGCACTTTTCAACATAATCACCGAAAAGTTTGAGACATTTATCGTACCTGTGCACAAGCTTTGCAATACCGCTTCAAAAAATGTTGCCACCAATGATCTCAAATGAGCATTGACGTTGGTTTGAAGATCTTTATTGGTTTGAAAGTGCTGCCACCTCTTCAGTTCAGGGAAAAGGTGAAAGCCGCTGGGTGCCAGGTCAAGACTGTACAGTGGATGATCGAAAATGTTCCATTGAAATTGTTCAAGGAGCCGATAGGTTGTGCCAGCAGTGTATCCCGGCCACCACTCACTCTGACCGATGGGTTTTTCGTGGTTTGGCCGATGTTGGCAAGCGATCGCTAGAGTGGCTTTTCGTGTACTGGGATTTTCTTTCCATAATTTCTTCTTCAACTCATTTTCTTCTAATACTCAATTGGAGAAGCTAAGCCAATAACAAGGATATTTTGGAAATTATTAATTTCACAAACAAGTAAAACTTCTCTATCTACTCTACCTATTCTGTAACGAACTATTATTAAAACTACTACTTCATGCCAATCAAGACAAAAATCAGCAGAAATGGTTCAATTATTTGGTTTGCTCTTAGTTAAAGGGAAATAAGGGAATATACTGGCTAAATACCAAGTGTGGTAGTTAACCGGCTTTCTGTTTTTGGGCTATGCTGTCCACAGATATGTACACTGACGTTTTTCTAAACAAATGTGTTATTTATTTGATTCATTGATCCTCAAGCATGTATTTATGGTGGAATCTCAGAATAAAATTATTGGGTGGAATACAATACCTTCTCTACCTATTGTGTATGTACATAGTGTGTGTGTCTGCATCAGTGTGTTATTCCGAAGGGGATTCTACACTGCAACCTCCATGGACTTTAACATGGTCGAAGCAGTTCTTCAGATCGTTGTGTCTTCTTAGCTTCCGGAGAAGGCCGCGTTATCTTGCATGGGAATGCCGACGTTTCGCTCATCTTGCCGTGAGCTTCTTCCGGGCTCTTGTGCTTGGTGGGCTCGTCGAAGACAATGCTCGAAAAGTTCACTACAAGAGTGTCATTGTCTAGTTGTGGTGTCGGAGGATGCTGCCGGTCATACAATCGCTGGAACTTCTGTTGACGTTCTGCAGTTATTTTGTGGACGTGGTCTGCGGAGGTGGCTGAGATGCGGTCAAGCGTTTCCCAGTCTGGTGGCTGTAGATCCATTGGTAGCTTTATGTGGAGTTTGTACAAGACAGTTTCGACGTTGTGAAGGGCTTTCCTTGTGTAGGCAATCCTTTCTCGTAGCAGTCTGAAAGATGTTGCGTGTAGAATTTTCTTAGCCGTCACAGAGTGTACATGGTGTTTGACTCTGAGGAAGTTTGGAATTGTTTGATGATCCCTGCAGCGTTTCAAGAACGCTAGTTGACAGAGAAGTATGCTTTTCTTCTGACGCAGTTTAGTGAATCGCTGAGTTTCTTTGTAAGTAAACTCCACGTAGAGGTTTGTTAAATGGATGTGTAGGTTTCCACGACCTGTGTCTTGATGTGTCTTCTTAGCTTCCGGAGAAGGCCGCGTTATCTTGCACGGGAATGCCGACGTTTCGCTCATCTTGCGTGAGCACAAGAGCCCAGAAGAAGACACATCATGACACAGGTCGTGGAAGCCTACACACCCAGTTCTTCATATCGACCCGGGGAGCAATAAGAGCCCGCGTCCCAGAATTGGCCGCCCCCCTGGGTAGTACAGACGACTACAACGCTGTTCCGTCGCCGAAAGCTGTATATCCAAAGTGCTTTCACCACCACGGAAGGGCGCCACTATCCAGTTCTCACAACACATCCGTGGAAGTAAACGGTTGAATAAACTGGAGATGAAATGAAATGACAGGAAGATCGCGAGAATAAAGAAACGTTTCCACCATTCGCCTAGTGACCCGGGAAAAACTCGAAAAATACCCATTTGTCAGAAAAGCCGAAAGAGGGTATCGAACCCACGAACTCCCAAATGCCAGCACCAGGCGAAATGCATAAGCCACCTTCCTCGATTTACTTGCATGATAATGGGCAGAGAAAGTAAAAATGTGTTTGATACAAAGTGTGCTCTTTATGGAGGTCTTCATTCTTTGAGTAACAAGATTCTATATATTTCTTACGGTTTGCTAGTTGTGTAAAAGTATCAAAATAAAGATGACTTTAGAGGCAATCAACACACATTTCATGATATACATTTCATTTTAAAACTATCTTAGACATAGGTATTTTCATCAACATCTTTACAGCATTTTTGAGAAAATAAAAAGTTTCCAAAATATTTCTATGTAAAGGATAGTTTGGGGATATTTTTTGAGAACATTTGTAGCTCATCCTGGCTTCATTTTCACTTTGTTCTGCTGTTCACAGACACACGAACATTTTCTAATATATATTGCTTACTCTGCAAACCAACTATTCCTAGAAAAATTATTCTTTTATGAAAGCATGCTAAAAAGATAAGCATTAACAGAAATGTTATTACTTGCTTTATAGGTTAAAGTGATAGTCAAATCTTTTAAAATCTGGTCGCTAGGTGAGAATTGAAATACGGTTATTTTCACGAGTAAAACAAAAGAGATATGAAACGAAAAGTAACAAGAGCTATATTTTTTTTGTAAAAGTTTTTCTCTATCTCTTACGGTTTACCAGTTATACAAAAGTCATCCAGTATAAAGAGGTCTTTAGAGACTGTCCCCCAAAATTTAAAGATATACATTTTGTATATTATAAAAATAATTTAAACATATGACATTTTAATAAAAATCGTTACAGACATTTTTGAGAAAATAAAAAAGATTAGTAAAGTATTTCAGGTAAAGGGTAGTTTGTGGTGAGGGAATTTTCGCATACTGATTTTGAATACCAAGTTTAGTATTTAGCCGACTTTTCATTTTTGAGTTATCTATCCACATACACACGGACCTTTTTCTAAAAAGTTTTTTTTTTAATTCATGGACCCTGAAAACACGTATTTCCGGGTGGAATACAATACATTATTCTATGTACAATACTATGTACATTGTACAGGCATGCTGAAGAAAGTAGAAACAATGACTGCAGTAATTTATAAGGTATTGCTTTAACTTAAACGTTTGCTAGGAAGTTCTGTTTTGGAGCCCATTGCACGGCGTCTTAAGGACGACAGTTCTGATTTCTGTGTATTCCATTCACGTACCTTGCGCATCTCTGTGCTGAAAGCCCCATTATGTCGTAACGACCAGGCCATAGAAAACCAGTAATAACATCACTTGTGAAGTTTAACCCTACTGAGTGTGCCTAATATCGGACCCAATTAGCGTTGATTACAGAAAGCAAACAGAAAGACTCATTTTATCGCCGCATTTTCACTGCTTGGCTTTGTTTTTCCTTGGTGGCGATACCAGTGAAATCTCGGAGGTGCCAACTTTGCCCTTAATTATTTTTGTAGGCTTTACGATTTTTAATTTGTTTCTGGTAAGTATAGAAGACTTTGTATTCCAACCAAAAAGTCCATGCCGAGATTTCACTGGACATTCACGTTTTAAGATTCCTGAATTAAAATTTTTGAAATGCTCCACTCACATGACTTTCTCTACATCTCTGCTACAAATTATTGTTAAAAACATTAATCAGAAGTGATCTTATTATTGCTTCCTTGTAAATAGAAGGGAAATAAGGGAATATAGTATTATAGGCTAAATCTTTTGAGCTGGTTACTCCGTAATTGATGTTCCTTTGTTTCTTTGCTCAGGAGTTGACAGATGATAAAAGTATAAGTATTTTAAACCTGAAACCAATAGCAAGGGATATCTTAAAAACGGTCAACTCCACGAAAAATTGGGTAATTTGACGAGCTCTACATTTCTTGTTAAGTATATTTTTTACTTTCTCTACATGTACTATGTATATATTATATAGAGAAGGTATTGTATTGCACCAAAAATTTCGATACCAAGACTTCACCGGAAATACATGTTTTGGGACCTCCTGAATCCAAAAAATCATGTCTAGAAAAAGGTCCGTGTGCGTGTGCGCGTGTGTGTCTGTGTGTGTATGTGGACAACATAGCTCAAAAACGGAAAGACCGCTGAATACCAAACTTGGTTTTTGTATTTAATATCTTCCAAGGATGCAATACGAAGATTTTTCAAGAAAATCTACCCACCACAAACTACGCTTTACTTGGAATAATTTTTGAAAATTTTGTTTTTCTCAAAAATGGCTATAACGATTTTTTATTAAAATACCATATGTTAAAGATATTTTCTTCACAAATAAAATTTATAATTTGAATTTTCTGGGAATAGCCTCTGAAGACTTCTTTATTCCTGATGAGTTTTGCAAAATTAAACACTAAGAGATAAACAAAAACTTACCACACAAAAGATATAGATGTCCTTAAAACACACAGTTTATGTCGTGTATTATTTTCATGTTTTGAGATATCTTTTGTTATTGGTTTCAATTTTTAGCTAATTAATTTTTCTCAAACGGAACCATGCAAAGTGAACGAACCACAATTATTTCTATGAACTTTTAAAATATTTTACTATCACTTCAGCCTAATGTATTGCCTCATTTCTCTTCTTACAAGAAAGTAAGTAATAAGTCCAATTCTGCTAATGTTTATCTCAAATAGCGTAAAGTAGATAAAACATTTTTTTAGAATAGTTTGTATATGAAACGACTAGAACACATCTGATTTTTTTACTTTCTCTATACCAAACTTGGTATTTAAGTTCCATGTCTTCCAAGGATGCGACATGAAGATTTTCAAGAAAACCCCCCAACCCGAACTACCCTTCACATGGAAACAAATCTCGAAAATTTTGGCTGAAACGATTTGGATTAAAATATCATATATTAAAGATATATACTTGACAAATAATATGTATATCTTGAATTTTCTGGGAATAGCCTCTGAAAACTACTTTAATCTGGATGAATTTTACGGAATTTTGTGTAACTGGTAAACCGTAAGAGATAGACAAAAACTCACCACACAAAAAATGTAGAGCACATTAAAACACACAAGTTATGTTATATACCTTGCGTGGAGTTGATCGTTTTTGAGATATTCCTTGTTTTTGGCTTCAGCTTTAAAACTTATGATTTTCTCATACAGGAATTTAACAATTGCCGTCCATACAAACAAAGGAACTTCAGTCACATAGCAACCATCTTTTGCTATGACTTTAACCTATGTTACTCCCTTATTTCGCCTCAACTTACAAGGAAGCAAGTAATAAGACTATTTCTGCTAATTTGTTCTCACTTAGCATGAAGTAAATAGAAGCATACACTTTTTAACAAAAATATGTTGCAGAGTGAGACAGTACATGTCTTGTCCCGGGGAAAAGAATTGTTCAGAAGAGAAATATAAATCATAGCCAAGAATATAAATTATATCACGTAGATAAAATATAAATGTAGAGTGAAAATGGGAAGGGTAGAAAGACTTTTAACCCGTATAAGACACGAGCTCGGGGTACAAGATCCCTTACCTGCCGTGCATTGACCCGAGGGAAAGGGGCGAGAATGCTCTGCCCAAGGGTAACTAACGGGACACAGCAAGTCGATGCTCTCCACTGGTCAGGCGATAGTGTAGGGCACTTGGTGAAGGACTTCCGAACAACTAAGCTGTGAAATTCAGAATTCATGATGGGGCCGAACAAGCTACCTTTTAATTGTGAGACACTTGATGAAGAACCCCCGCACGACCAAGATGTGGTATTTGAGCGCGTGGTGTAACCCTAAGTGATTTTAAGACCGATCATAGTACGAGACATAGCACTGCATCAAACAAATAAATAGTAATAGTCACGTGCGAGTCAAGTGTAACGTCACAGTAGAACATTAAGAATTACGCGGAAAAAGGCCGGACTCAATTAATAAAGACTCGTCTCACCACTATCCGGAAGTGTTCCTATGCTAATAAAAACTCTTAGCAAATCCAACCATAATTCCACACCATTCCAAAACATATAACCTGCGCCCGGGACACGAACCTGTACCGCCCCAAGAGATTTAGAGAAAGCCATGTGAATGGATTACATCACATTCTTTTAAATTAGTTTCTCGTAAGCAGGGAAGTCTTGTATTCCAACCAAAAAGTAGATACTGAGATTTCACTGGAAATACATGTTTTGGGTCCCACTGAATCCAAAAAAAGCAATTTCAGAAAAAGGTCCGTGTGTGCGTGTGTTTAGAGTCTCTGGATTACAACAACTGATGTGTTCCCTTCATATGTCATTCTCTCATCTCTGTAACAAATAATTGCTAAAAAGCTATCTACTTCTTCTAGTTCTGAAATTCCCAGAAAGTGCCTTATTACCTACTTTCTTCCTTGTAAGTAAAAGGGAAATAAGGGAATACACTAGGCTAAAGTGATAGTCGTATCTTTTAAAAGTTAGTTGCTTTGTGATTGCATGACCGGGTGTTTACAAATTCCCGTAAGAGAAAAGTTTTAAGTATTTTAAAACTGAAACCACTAACAAGGAATATCTCGGGAATGGTCAACTCCAGGAAAAAAAAAGAAGACATAAATTGTATGTTTCAACGAGATTCAAATTTTTGTGTAGTAAGTTTTTGTCTATGTCTAGTGGATTACCAATTATGCAAAAGTCATCTGGAATAAAGAGATAGATCTTCATAGGTTATTCCCGTAAAAGTCAAGATATACAAATTATTTTAATGTAAATATCTTTAATGACAGTGTTTTAATCAAAATCGTTAGGAGCCAGTTTTGAGAAAATTAAAATGTTCGAAATTTTTTCTATGTAAAGGTCGTGTCGTATCCTTAGAAAATAGTAAACTTAAATACCAACTTTGGTATATTAGCGATGTTTCGTTTATGAGTTATCGTGTCCACAGACACACGGACACACACACACACACACACACACACACACACGGTGCTTTTTCTAAACATGCCTTTTTTTGAAAACTGAGTATCGAATTTTTGGTTGGAGTGCAATACATTCTCTACCTATATGCTATGTAGAAAAAGCAAAGAAGCATCTTTAGAAAAAAGTGTGTGTATGTTTGTGTGTGTATTCGTATATTCCTATGTAAACGCACAACTCAAAAACGAAAATTTGAACGAAATACCAGATTTGATGTTTACGTACTGCATTTTCCGATATGCTACAGAAGATTTTCAAGATAGCCCCTACCTCAAACGATCCTTTTCATGAAAAAATTGTCAAACATTCTTATTTTCTCAAAAACGGCTCTAACGATTTTGATTAAAATATAATGTGTTTAAAAATATTCACAATAAACAAAACATATAACTTATTTGGAAATAGCCTGTGAAGGTCTATTCACTGTAATGACTTTCATAACTGATAAACCGTAAGAGATAGACAAAAATATATTCCACAAAAATGTACACACTATTAAAATATACAATCCACGACAAATACAGTTTTTTTTTTCTGGAGTTAATTATTTCCGAGCTATTCCTCTTATTGGTTTTAATTTTCCAATAGTTATATTTTTCTCTAACGGGAAGTTGTTATTTACCTTTATTTTTCCTGAGGAAGCAAAGAGAACGGAATTTCAGCACCATCACATAGCGACCAGCTCTTAAAAGTTTTGAAACCTGCTTAAACCCAGAATATTTCCATATTCAAATTGTTTCTACAAGGGGTGATGAGACACCAGGTGGCCCAACTGTCCTGCATTTGATATTTACAGATATTCATTTGTGTGTTGGGTTGTAGAACTTAGCGGGGCTATTTCAAGTATAATCATAAGTGGGGAACTATCTGAGGAACCTTCGTTTTGTCCCTCTTGGAGACAGTGAGTATTGGGGGGTGGGCGCTCTGCAGTTTTCCACTGGCCAAATTTAACTTGAAATAGCCCCTTTAAGTTCTGCAACTCTTTTAACACACGAAAGGTTATCTGTAAACGTTAAATACAGGACAGTAGGGCCACCTGGTTTAAGCGCTTCAGAGAATGTTTGTGTTGATTAACGTGAAATAGATAGATGAACAATCTTCCTTAAAAGTAACTTAAGGAAATTCTGATGAAAGTAACACATGAGATTTTTTTTGATTTGTATATTCATATAATGTTTCGCGATGGCGGCGACAAACCAGAGGCCCAGGCAGTTTTAGATGCATTGAAACATGTCATTAAAATGAGCGTTAGAAATATTTTAATATCAAATTATAATAAGTAATGATCAGGTTAAAATAGATGAAAACTATAATATATTTGGAAGGATTATGTGTTCCATAATATAATTTTTAATGTGTTTATTGTGTAAATTATTATGAGTATTATATGGAAATTGGCAGTTTTAGCTTGCAGGTTTGTATTTAAGAACTCTCAATTGCTCTTGCTTTCCTTAATGCCATTAATTTCCAGCTGCAGTTGCTCAGTTTGTAAGTCATTAAAAACTCTCGGTTGGGTCATCATTAAGAATAGTTATTGTGCACTCAAAATTTTGATGTTCTTCTAATCCAGATACAAGGAACTCATCTATAGAAGGGACCAGACAAATAATAACAGCAGCATTGGAAAAGGCAGACGTAGGGCAAACTACAAAGATAGAACGCTTTTTCAAAGGTAAATAGGAGCATGAGTTCTTAAGCTTTGGGATATTTAAATTAAAGCCAATGCCAAGGAGCAAAGGCAGGCAAGTAAAAATCTGTCCAAGTGCTGTATGCAAAAGCCAAGAGAGAGAGAGGGAGGGGGAGAGGAGGAGATGGGGGAGGGGGAGAATGGGAGAGGGGAGGGAGAGGGGAGGGAGAGGGGAGAGAGAAAGAGGGAGAGGGGAGAGAGAGAGTGAGTGAGAGTGAGAGTGAGAGTGAGTGAGTGTGAGGGCTAGGGAATGGAGTTTTATTTATGAGCGTTCTGTAACTATTGCGATTCTCAGCGTCCTATTCTATATTAGATGTGAAATACCTAATTTTGGTTTGAGGTTCTTTTATGTGCCATAAATCTACGGCACGGGACCAACGGCTTTACTTCTCTTCCGAAGGAAGGGCTAAAGTGATAGTATCATCTTTTAAAAGCTGGTTCCCATGAAATTGACAGGCGTTGATAAATTTCCGTATGAAAATGCAGCATTTTAAACCTGAAACCAATAAAAGGAATATCTAAAAATGGCCAACTCCACGAAAAAATGTACATGACATAAACTATGTATTTTAACGAGGTCTACATTTTTCTCTAGTAAGCTTTTGCCTATCTCTTCCGCTTTACCAGTTATGCAAAATTTAGCAACATTCATTCGAATAAAGAGGTCTTCATAGGCTATTCCCAAAAAATTCAAGGTATATATATACATTTTATTTATCAGGTAAACATCTTTAATATACGGTATTTTAATCAAAATCGTTAAAGCCAGTTTTGAGAAAATCAACATTTTCGAAATTTTTCCCATGTAAGGGGTAGTTTAGAGTGTTGGGATATTGTTAAAAACCTTTGTTGTCGCATACTTGGAATAATTTATTTAACGGTTTTTTTAGTTTTTGTCCACACACACACATACACACAAACACAAATCTTTTTCTAATTTTATTTTGGCTCAGGGGATTTCGATATTTCCGGTAAAATCTCAAATTCAAATTTTGGGTGGAATTTAATAGCTTCTTAATACAGTATGTACATAGTACGTGTAGAGAAAGTAAGAAATATACCATTTTAAATAGAGAAAGAAACAATGTTTTTAACAATAAAAACAAAACATCGCAAGTTGAGTTAAAACCTCAAAATTTCAGTTGACTGTTTTCTTAAAGGTGTAAATAAACGATAAAGAATTGGAATATATTTCCTGGCTTAAGACATTGTGTGCCAGAGTATGGTATTGTGGATTTTCATTTTATTTCTTTAATATAATCTACGATACCCCGAATATGAATCGCACGCCTTCGCCACCTTGCTCGGTACAGTATTGGTAAGTTAAAAAAGAACTGACGTGTTACATTCGCATGACTTTCTCCACATCTCTGTAACAAATTGTTTTTAAAAAAAAACTTGTTCTTCTATCTACTTCATGCTAATCGAGAGAAACACAAACAGAAATCTTTTTTGTAAGTAAAATGGAATACCTTAAGCTATAACGATAATCAAATATTTTAAAAGCTGGTTGCCATGTGGTTGAATTACGTTTCTTTGCAGTGTCAGGAGTTGACAAACTCCTATATGTGAAAAATTTTAAGTATTTTAAAGCTGAAACCAATAACAAGGAAAATCTCAAAAATGGTCAACTCCAGAAAAAAATCTATAGGACTTAAATTGTGTGTTTCAACAAGATCTACATTTTTGTGTAGTAAGTTTTTGTCTATCGCTTGCGTTTACTAGCCATGCAAAATTCATGCAGAATAAAGAGTTCCTTAGGGGCTATTCCCAGAAAATTCATAATATGCATTTTATTTGGCATGTAAATATCCTCAATATAGAAATTTTAATCAAAATCGTTGGAAGCATTTTTGAGAAAATCAAAATTTTCGAAAATTGTTCCATGTAAAGGGTGGTTTGGGGTAGGAGGATTTTCCTCAAAATCTTCGTGTCGCATCCTTGGAAGATACCAAACTTAAATATCAAGTTTGGTATTTAACGGTCTTTTCCTTTTTGAGCTATGTTGTCTGCGGATACACAAGGATACATAGGACCTTTTTCTAGAAATACCTGTTTTGGATTCAGGGGAGTAAAACATCTATTTCCGGTGAAATCTCAGTGCAATACCTTCTCTATACTTATGTGCGTAGTACATTAGAGAAAGTAAACATTTATATCGTGCAAAGGTAAATAACATCAAACATTTTTGCTTTTTGCACCACACTTTTATATCTTTGTTTCTGTAGACACATCTGGTACATAGAGCTATTGCATTTTATCCGTTGTACCTCAAGGATTTGGTTAACTCACTTATTGCGTTGACTATTCTGAGTAACAGTTGAGCATAGTTTTGCGAATACCGTAGTTAATTGAGTTTGTAATTTCTATTGAAGCAAGGTATCGAGAATTCCTAAACGTAGAAAGATGTCATAGCGGGAAGACAATGGAGTAAACCAGAAAATAAGCTTCCGTTCCAATCTCTTGCATTCCTAGCGCGAGTAAGCGGCAGTAGGCGTCTCAGGAAATCTCTTCCAAACTAACTCGTCCCGATAAGGGATAGAGCTGGAAGAAAAGCAGAGGATAAAAAATTAAAAAGGAATGCCAAGAATAAAAGCAAACACAGAGGGAAAAGATGCTTACTTGTGAATATTTCCATGCAGATGCTTTCAGAGCTTACATTTCGGTGACTTTTATTTACATCGACCTTTTCTTTTTACTATGTACACAGCGTATAGAGAAGGTATTGTATTCCACCCAAAATTCGATACCAAGATTTCATCGTAAATACACATTGCAAGGTACACTGAATAAAAATGTATGTTTATAAAAAAGGTCCATATGTGTGTGTGTCTGTGGACAGCATAGTTCAAAAACGAAAATATCGTTAAACGCCAAATTTGGTATTTAAGTTTAATATCCTCTAAGAATGCGACATATAACTTTTGAGAAAAATTCCCCCACCCCAACCTATCCTTTACTTGGAAAAGTTTTCGAACAGTTTGCTTTTCTCAAAAATGTCTCTCAAGATTTTGATTAAATACCGTACATTAAAGATATTTACTTTACATACAAAATGAATTTTCTGGAAATAGCCTCTGAAGACCTCTTCATTCTGAATGAATTTTGCTGAATTTTACATAACTGTTAAACCATAAGAGATAGAAAAACTGCAGATCTCCTTAAAACGCACACTTTATGTTATATACATTTTTTCATTCTGATAACCATTTCCTAAATATTCCTTGTTGTTTTAGTTTTTAATTACTTAAAAATTACTCATACGGGGATTTATAAACTTCTGGCATTGCATAGAAACGGATTTCAATACCACATAGCAAGCAGTTTTTAAAAGATTTGAATATCGATTTAACCATTACTTCCCTTCTATTTTAAGAAACTAAATATAAGACCAATTCTGCTAATGTTTATCTCGATTAGCCTAAGAAATAACATTTGTAACAATAGTTGTTATAGAAGTGTAGAGAAAACCATGTGAATTTTACACATTCGATTTTTATTTTTTGTTTAACGTCTTTTAGCCTGATAAGTCATATCGGACAATGAATAAAATCGATGAAATGATGCTCAAATGAGCCCGAAGTTCATGGAGCTTAAAGTTACTCGGCATTCGTTTTCTCAGATAACAGAATACCCCGAAAAACTTCTTATCTACTCCATTCACATGCCTTTCTCTATCTGTTCCAAAAAAGGCCATCTTCCGTGGTCTAGGAATAACATGCTATCCTGATGTTCCCAAGATCGTGGGTTCCAACCTTGTGGAGGGCAATGTTTTTTATCGGGCGTAGGAAAGTAAAATCTTTGGTTCCATGTAGATTTACGGTTCGAAAAGGAACCTCAAGTTAGAAAAGAAGACTGTGAGAAAACTTAAGCGGTCTTTCATGCCCAATTTAGGATGGGACGCTGAGGACCATAGCAGTTAAAGAGCGTTCATAAATAGAATTCTATTTAATTTAATGTGTATTTCGCAAACAAACTATACTTACAGAGATTAGGTAGGTACATGTTAATCGAGATGAACTTTTGCAGAAATTATTTTATTAGTTGCTTTCTTTTAAGTAGAAGGGAAACAAGGGAGCACACTAGGCTAAATCAGTAGTCAAATGCTTTTAGTGCTTGTCGCTATATGAAACAATTGAAGAAATTCGGTTCTCTTGCATGACCAGGAGTAAAATGTAAAAATCCTTAGCATGGCTTCCTTTGAAAGGGAAGCAAAGCCGTTGGTCCCGTGTCGAAGATTTACGGCACGTAAAATAACCTCAAGCCTGATAAAGAGGTCTCTGAGTAAAATTTAGCGGTCTTTCACGCCCAGTATAGGATAGGACGCTGAGAACCACAGTAGTTAAAGAGCGTCCATAAATAAAACTCCATTTCCATTTTTTTACTCGGCAAAGGACCTGTAAAACCTCGGGGCCATCTCTCTCGGTGAAATCCTGTATACGAGCCGTATTCTCTGAAGAGTTGTCAAACTCTGGACTTTAAAACGTGCAAATATTAATGTTTGTACCTGTATCTGAAAGGTGGATCTAACATCAGTAGCTTCGAGTGATCCATCATCGACCCACTGCCGCTTTTTTCGCCCAGTTGAGCGACGGACGTCCGTTACAAGTTAACAACTGTTGCAACTGAAAGAGATGAATGTAATTCCAAAGAGAATGCATGAAAGCTGCGGAATATATACTACCTATATTTTGAAAAGCGGCACATATGTCTACAGAAGTAATAGTACCTTTTCAGGTCATTAAAATGATTGAAACTCGGCTACATCTCTTGAGGATTCTACAATCATAGAAATAAAAGGAAGTTCGGTGCATTTTACTTTCTCTACCACGTGCTGTGTAAATAGTAGGTAGAGAAGGAGTTTTTACTTTCTCTACACGTATTAGGTACCTACATAGGGTATAGAGGAAGTATTGTATTCACCCAAAAATTAGATAGCGAGATTTCACCGGAAATATATACGATATATTTTGAGGTTCCCTGAGTACTTAAAATACAGAATTTATGTAATTTTCTTGTTAAGTTGACAATTTCTGAGATATTTCTTATTATTGGTTTCAATTCGGTAATATTTTTCTCAAATTGGAAGTCGATTCTTTTTTTTTTTTTTTTGAAAACAAAGAAAACAACTTTTCAAAACCATCATATTGACTGTCGCATAAGTCTAACATACCACTCTGCTCACATTGTATCTACAGCGTAATATGTAAAAATCTGATGTGTTCTATTCACTAGACTTTCTCTAACTGTTGCGCAAGCAAACTTTTCTTACAGATCATTATTCATTTATCTACATCATGCTAACCGCATTAAACATTAGCAGCAATTTTCTTATTACTGGCTGAATCAAAGGGGAGTAAGGGTGTACGTTATGCTAAAGCGATAGTCAAATATTTTAAAATCCGGTTGCTATGTGAAACAATTGAAACTCGGTTTTCTTTGCTTGCTAGGAGAAAACAAAAGAGAAACGAGAAGAAAGAAGGCTTTCTACATAAGAAAAGTTTTAAACTCAAAATTAAAACGATAACACGGAATATATTGGAAACGGTTGCCTCTACAAAAAACAAAAAACAAAAAAAAAAAGATTTGCATTTGTGTTTTAGCGATGATTTTATGCTGTAGGTTTTCTTCTATCTCCTATAGTTTACAAAGTTAAAGAATAGTCATCCAGCATGAAGTGGTCTTCACAGGCCATTTCAAGAAAATTCAGAAAATACATTTCTTTTGTCATAAAAATATCTTAAATATATGGTGTAATAAAACCCGTTACAGTCATTTTTGAGAAAAAGAAAATTTTAAAAAATGGTTCATCTGAAGGTAGTTGCGTTGGAGGGATTATCATGAAGATCTTAGTGTTGCATCCTTAGATGATACTGAACTTAAATACCAAATTTGATATTTGACCGATGAGTTATGCTGTCCACACTACCCACTTTTCTAATAATGCTGCTTTGGATTCAGAGGACCCTAAAACTTGTATTTCCAGTGAAATCTCAGTATCCAATTTTTGGTGGCATACAAGACCTTTTCTATACATTATATACATAATATATGTAGAAAATCTGATGTGTACCATTCACATGACTTTCACCATATCCCTGCAACAAATGATTTTTAAAAAGCTTATACTTCTATTTACTTTATGCTAATCAGAAAAAAATAGCAGAAATAGTCTAATTACTCGCTTCCCTGTCAGTAGAAGCGAAATAAGGGACAACTGTAGGTTAAACTGATACTCAAAAGCTGGTTGCTATGTCAATGAAGTTCCTTTGTCTATATGGATAGGAGTTGACAAGTTCCTGTATGAGAAAAGTATACGTTTTTCATAGCAGAAACCAAAAATAAGGAATGTCACAAAAACGACGAACTCCGCGAAAAAATGTATATAACATAAATTGTGTGTTTTAATGTGCGCTATATTTTTTGTGTAGTAAGTTTTTGTCCATCTCTTACGGTTTAGCAGTTATTCAAAATTTAGTAAAATTCATCCAGAATAAACTACTCTTCAGAGGCTATTCCCAGAAAATTCAAGATATAAATTTCATTTGTCAGGTAAATATGTTTAATATACGAAATTTTAATCAAAATTGTTAGAGCCATTTTAGAGAAAATCAAAATTTTCGAAAAAAAATCCATGTAACGGGTAGTTGGGGGTGGGGGTATTTTTCTCAAAATCTTCGTGTCGCATCCCTGGAAGATACTAAGCTTAAATACCAAGTTTGGTATTTTACCGACTTTTCGTTTTTGAGTTATCGTGTTCACAGACACACGGACACACGGACATACACACACACACACACACGGACCTTTTTGTGAAAATGCTTTTTTTGGATATTGGGGACCCTAAAACATATATTTCCGGTGATATCTCGGTATCGAATTTTTTGGTGGAGTGCAATACTTCCTCTTTACACTATGTACATAGTGCGTATGGAGAAAGTAAAAAAATAAAATAGAATTTGTATATTCTGGCACTAATATCCCAAATCTTAATATTTACTATCATTTTTATCTACAACTGTTTACACAATTATTATATAGATAATAAGCTAGAACTACTAACCAAAATAAACTTAAAATAATTAAAATTAATAGAAAATATACAATAAAAACAAAATTATTTAACATATAAGACAAAACAAAAAATCCAACTCCAACAGAACATTTTTATTTTTTTAATTTTTTTTATAATATTTTCATAATTCTTAAAACTATTATAATCACCATATATATTAGGTTATTTATAAAACAATAATATATTTATAATTTCTCCATATACTAACATATTTTTATTTAGTAATAATTTTTTCATATTATATTAAATAATTGTTTTACTTCTATGTTGAAGCTATTATATGATATCTCATTTGCGTCAATATTGATAATACATCTTATTTCATTTTATAAATAAATCCGTTTTAAATATATTGTTTGGTTTTTATATTTCACTATAGTTATTATTATGATTCTTTTTATTATTATTATTATTATTATTATTATTATTATTAATATTATTATTTATTTTATCAGTTCATATTTAATTGAAACTAAATACAGCTCAATTATATTGATTTGCAAAATGCATTGCATATTCATCCTTCATATACAAATAATCTCCTATCCTCGGTTTCTTACAATAATACCAAATTGTAACCAATAATAAAGAATATCTCAGAAATGGCCAAGTCAACAAGAAAATTGTATGTGATATAAATTGCGTATTTTAACAAGATCTATATTTTTGTACAGTAAGTTTTTGTTTATCTTTTACAGTTGTTATAGTAGTACATTTTCTACATTGCGGCATGGAATCTTCAAATTGCTTTACACGCTTTCGGGTTGAAGACAAATTACAGGATCCATGCTTTAATGCATTTAGAGTCCTGCATCGTCTCTTTCTGCTGGCATGTTTCCTGTTGCATTCATAATAAAACAAAATAAGGTTATATCTCATTTGTAGAGGCAAAGCCATTATTTAGAGAAATGAATACACCGACGGGAGAAAAACTGTAATATCTCACTCCTTAATAGCCGGAATATTTGTTTTGTTGGGTTGGACAGTAGCGAAATAATTGAAGCACAAGTTTCTGCACAGGAAATCTATTTCTTGTATGAGTAAGAATAAACTGTTATTACAGCGTAAACTTCTTTTTTGGCAAAGCTTAAGCATTTTAAGGCTTTTTGTCTATCGCGGTGATACGTGATTAAAGTATGTTTGCAAATTTCTATTACCTTCTCTAGCACATGTGTACAATCTACGAGGGATGATCAGAAATTAAGGTTACAAGGCACGTACTCTTGCAGAACAAACTTAGTAGTGTTCTAGTACATGCGGTTGGCAACTGTGCAGAGTTTCAGGAAACTGCCACCTTCAGCGCTGCTGCAAGGTAATACAAATAGCTGCTCGTTTGGAAAGTTGGTCTCTCGAAGATTTCCGCTAGTTATTCGATTTCGGGGGCGAAAAATATAACCGTGGCTGAACATTCACTGACAGCTGGTAGAGGTTTACGGAGATTCTGTAATGTCTCTCCAGCGTGTCGCAAAATGGTGTCAAAAGTTTGCAGTCGGTAGAGAAAACGTCTCCGACGAAGATCGCAGTGCCTGACCTAGCACGGCATCCACAGCTCGCGTTGAGGAGCTGATTCAGGACAACAGGAGGATCATGTTACCACGTATGGCGGTAGAACTGAGAATATCTTTCGGAAGCAGTCACGATGTTATGCAGTACCGGAAAGTTTATTCCCGATGGGTTCCAAGAAATCTTTCATCCATCACAAGGAGAAATGCATGGTGGCAAATCTGCAACTTTTTCAACGGTTCTCCACGGAAGCGAACGTTTTCCTCACCGTATTGTCACGGATGACGAAACATGGATTCACCAATATATTCCCAGCAGCAAGCAGTCCCCAATGGAGTGGAGACAACCCTCTTCTCCAAAGACAAAGAAGTTTATGGTGACGCCACCTGTAGGGAAGACGAGGACACACTATCTTGGGACAGCACCGGTGTCATGTTCGTGGAAGTTTTAGAAAGATGGCACACAATGACCGCTGACCTATACTGCGAGACCATGACACGATTGCGCGAAGTAATCAGGAGGAAACGGTCAGGACTCCTCATCGCGCGACCTCATGCGGTCCAGATGACCACCACACTGTTGGGATATCATCCACCATCCTCCCTATAGCCCGGATCTCGTTCCAAGCGAATTTCTCACTTAAAGGATCATCTAGAAAGCCGACAAGGAGGTGCAAGACTTCAAGACCCGTGACTGAACACGCAAGGTCAGGGTTTTTACCAGGAGGGAAAATTCAAACTCATCTCACGAAGCGACAAGTGCCTCAACCGATATGGAGACTATATGGAAAAAATCTGATATGTTCCATTCACATAACTTTCTCTAGCTGTTCCATATACAAACTATTCTTAGAAAAGGTTATACTTTTATCTACATCATAATAATCGAGGTAAACATTAGCAGAATTGGTCTACTGCTTGCCTTCTTGTAAGTAGAAGAGAATTAAGGGAATGCACTAGGCTAAAGCGATAATAAAACTGGTGGCTATGTGAAACAATTAAGGTTCTGCTCATTTTGAGAAAAGTTAGGTGGCTTAAAAATGAAACCAAGTAATATCTCGAAAACGGCCAGCTGTATAAGAAAAACATATATTACATAATATGTGTTGTCTATCTCTACGGTTTAACCATTATGCAAAACTCATCCAGAATAAACAGGTCTTCAGAGGCATTTTATTTGTGATTTAAATATATTTAATATACGTCATTTTAATCAAAATCTTTAGAGTCATTTTTGAGAATAACAATATTTTCAAACATTTTTCTAGGTAATTTTTTTTTTTTAGAAACTTTATGTTGCATCCTTGGAAGACACTAAATATTAAATACCAAATTTGGTATTTAACGGTCTTTTCGTTTTTGAGCTGTGCTGTCCACAGGTCCTTTTACTAAAACGTTTTTTTTTCGGACTCGGGGGACCTGAAAACATAGATTTCCGATGAAATCTCCTCATTGAGCTTTTTGGGTGGAATACAATATTTCTCTAGCTACTGTGTTCATTGTATGTGCTAAAGAAAGCAATTAATACTGAATGTACAGTAAAAACAAATTTATTTAACATATAAAACTAAACATAAATTCAACTCGTACAGAACATTTTCTATTTTGTTGTAATATTTTCATAATTTTTAAAGCTACTACTAACTACAGGTTCCATCCCAGAGGACCGTATGTGGGACTTATGGCGGACGAAGCGGTGTCCAAGCGGGTTTCTCCGGGTTCTGCTATTTCCCCTGCCATTCATTCCACTAATTGTTCCATAATCATATGTCTTGTGATACATTTCACTGTCTTTTCATATCATCCTTCCTTATTTTCATACCGGGTATCGGGCTGATCATCCATCCTGGCTTCTCTTTGATCTAGAGAGCCTTTGCTTCGGCCCGGGTTCGATCCCAAGCGACCGCATGTGAGATTTGCGGTGGACAAAGCGGCGCTGGGGCGGGTTTTCTCCGGGTTCTCCGGTTTCCCACGCCATCGCATTCCACTGGTGCTCCATATTCATTCATGTATCATCAGTGTCACCGCCTGCGGTGCCATAAGTAGTTAAAGCGGGCGTTAAACACTACCAAAAAAAAAACAGCCTTTGCTTCTCAACAGCGTCTGACTTCAGGCGCTGGCTTGTAAGTCTTCGGGGGTGTAGGTCCAACACCGGAGGAGGCTAAACAGGGAGAAGAAGAAGAAGAAATGTTGACACTCACATTCATCCAATGTGTGATTAAATACTTATGAATACAGAAGACAAAATGTAATGACAATAACTTTTAATTCGCTTTTATTTTCTCGCTTTATAACAACACAGTTTTATAATAATGACGTTACATCATGTTTATTTATTGCTGTTATCCATCCATCCATCCATCCATCCATCCATCCATCCATCCATCCATCCATCCATCCATCCATTCATCCAACCATCCATCTATCTATCCATCAATGCATCCATCCATCTGCCTGCCTGCCTGTCTTCCTTCCTATGTTGTTGTTATTATTATTATTATTATTGTTATTATTATTATTATTATAACCATCATTATAACAAACAGACAAGCCAACGGACCTGTTAAATTTCAAGATGCTAAAGGTGGACCTGAAATTTCGTTGCCCATATGACTGGCATAAAAATGAAATCTTTGGAAACTTGTAATCTCTTCTTCCATACATTCAAATTTAAATTGTTATGATTATAAGTTAATAGTATTCATATAGCAAAAACATAAAGCAATTAGTTGCCGGTATTATGTATGTTCTTCCCACCTTTTGGGATACCTGTTCTTATAACAAATGTGCAGTGGATAGGTTATATCTGTTAAATACTTTCAAGAAACCAATTTTAATAAACAAAATCAGATAAACATTATTGGCTTTTAAGTAATCATTAATTTATAAACTTAGGAGTTAAGATAATTTAAGGTGAGAAACCTTTCAAATGGTAATTTTATTGTTCTGTCTCACACGCTGTGTAGGAAGGTTGGAAAGAAAGAACAAGATTGAAAAATTCAATGCCACTGTCGGATTTTATCCGCAAATCTTCTGATTTATATCCAACTTAACCGGCTTTGGAGTTGCATTTTTCAGTCTCACTCTACCTGCCCAACTGAATTTTTCAGTTATCTGAAATTATGCAAGAGGGGGAGATGAAAGATGGCTCCTGGGGCGCGAACTACACATTTCAGAACTAATTTATACCAAGTAAACCGTATTTGAAGTGTGCAGATATTCCTTCGTGAATTAAGCAAGCTGCAGTACTCAACGGAGTTATTTCGAGTTAAAACTGGCAGTGCTGAACTGGCGAGAGCGTTTCGTCTGCGACTGGCATTCGGGAGGTCCGGATTCACTCCCCGTCACCCGTGCACTCTTGTCCTTGGATTTTCCGTGGTTTTCCTGGGGCCGCTTATGCGAACGCTGGGGTGCTGTAAATTTTCCACGGTTCCTTTCATTTCCCTTCTTCATCATTCAGGTCGGTGCAGGTGTAGCTTGAGGCTTTACAGGCAGATGGCACGGTCGCTAGTTCCGAGTGACACTCTTTTCCCCTTGGTTGCTCTGGTTGAGGTTAGATACCGTTGTAGAGGCATCCTTTCGGCCTCCCAGCGCCTGTAAGGCTTCCGTAGTGCGCCAGTGCTGCCATCCTTTGAACTGTTAGGGTCTTTCGTGTGCTCTACGCTTAGCTCCATCGTTTCTTGTGTGCTGGCCTGTGGTTTCCGCTCCTCTCATCCCTTCCCCCGCGGGGTGGTAGGCTGCAATAGATCAGCACCTGGTTGCAGTTATCGAGGTGTCCCCCGCTGTTAACACCCACTACTCTCTACCGTATCTTAATAAGAACTCACTGTCTCTGCTAATAGGCAAAATGAAATGAAATGGCGTTTTATTTATGGACGCTCTTTAACTGCTGTGGTTCTCAGCGTCCCATTCTATACTGGGCGAGAAAGACCGCTTAATTTTGCTCAGAAGCCTCTCTATCAGGCTTGAGGTTCTTTTACGTGCCGTAAATCTACGACATGGGACCAACGGCTTTACTTCCCTTCCGAAGGAAGTCATGCTAAGGGTTTTTACACCCGAAAATATCCATCGTCCTCCGCCGGGTTTGAACCCGCGACCTTGGGTTGATAAGCAAAAGGAGTAAAACGAGGTCGCTCTCGCCAGTTCTCCACCGCTGGGTTAAATAACCCCGTTGAGTTCTGCAATTCCTTTAAAGACACGAAGGAATATTTGCACACGTCAGTATGGAGCAGTTGGGCCACTTGGTATTTCGTCCTTCCCCATATGCACCACTTTTCCGACTCCCAAAAGGTACATGAGCGGAGATTGTTATGCGACAAACATAAAATTGTCCATTTTTGTTTTTCTATTACTTACAACAATAAGTGGTCGTCTCCTTATAGCGCGGTAGCGCAGCTGCTTTACAAGCGGGAGACCTGGGTTCGATTCCCGCGGGGACTTTTTTTCCCGCGCTGAGAGACCTGGTCCAAGGTACACTCAGCCTTGAGAGGTCCCTGGGGGGGCCAGTAGAAGATCTACTTGATGCAGAAGTAGCGGCTCCAGGTCTAGAGAACCGCATTAACCGGCCGGGCAGGGTTGAGGCGCTGACCAATGCTTCAACCCATCCATGATGACATTTATCCTGGACTTTATCTACTTATTATAGTAGTAATCATAACTATGGATGAAACTTGGTTACACTACTACACTCCAGAGACAACAGCACAGTCGAAACAGTGGGCTTTTAAAGGCGAACCGGCTCTGAAGAAGGCAAAGGTGGTGAAATCTGCACACAAGGTGATGACCTCAAGTTTTAGGATACACGTGGAATCATCTACATTGGTTACTTGCACAAAATAAGAACGATACACGGAGAGTATTATGCATCGTTATATCACCGGTTAAACAAGAAATCAAGAAAAAACGCCCTCATCTGGAAAGAAAAAGAGTCTCTTCCATCAAGACAATCAAGGGTGGCACACCTGCGCAGTATGATGGAAAACATTGTAGAACTAAGGTTCGAATTACTTCAACATCCTCAACATTCACCAGATTTGGTCCTCAGTGACATTTTTTTTTATTTCTAAACTTAAAAATGGCTCAGCGGATTCACGTACCGAAGTGGTCATCGAACCAAAAAAGGCCTATTTTGAGGACCTTCCGAAATCCTTCTTTTTGGAAGGCTTAAGAGGGGACGTAGGCAGAAATACCTCGACACAACAAAAATGCTACCATGGCCATAGTTTTTGCCCTAAAGCAATGAAATTTTGCACAGTTGATTGTCTTGATATCTTCTATGACTGTGCTATTTTATAAGTAATTTTTTCAGCAAATTAAGAAATTACACTACATTGGAACTTTCAAAACATCAAAAAAGTTATGTACCTTTTTCTTAGTATCCCTTTGGTGAAGTTGCTTGAAAACAAGTGTACATAAAGTATTAGAATTATGCTATATTTTGTCACAGAAGTTTTTTCTTTATTTCCCTTCAATAATTTTGAAACTATTTTTCAAGGTATGCGAGTTTTTTTATTTCAAATTATTATGTATTTCATGGCACAGTACCTATAGAATCTAAATCAAAAGACAATTAGTTGCACCAAAATACTCATTGTGGACTGAAATATATTTCATTGCAATATCTCAAATAGTTTCCAAGAAAAAGGTACATAAGTATGAACAATTATAAAACTGAGGCAACGAGAAAAGAAAATGTTGTTTGATTGTTTTATTCAGGGAGTGATCTACATACTTACATACTGCCTAAAATCCACCATAACTGTAGTCAGCTTCTTTTTCCTGGTCAGAAACTAAAGAAATACCTTCCTTCTAAATGTTTATAATTATTTAACCTGTTAGAAATGATGAAACGAGAGATCAAAGCTGATAATCAAGCAAGCAAAAAATGTGGGCATGGTATGACAAATCTCCTAACTTTTTAATTTATTTGGATCACAAAGAAATCGAATTAGGTCATGGAATTTTAGGAACACAAAGCTGAGTGTATTGGCAATTAATTAGTGAAATAAAATAAACATTTAAAATTTAAAACAGTCGGAGAATTGCTGGGAAAGTGTATCGAGCTAAAAGATAAATATGTTGAAAACAAATTATCAAAATTAATTATTTTTCTATCTTTTTCTAAGGATTTATTGAACGCCCTTGTATTATGTTCATTTTAGAACACAAAGACAAATGCTATCTACTAAGAATATCGCTAATTTAGCTTGTCGAGCAACTGGTTAATTACAGCATTTCAGCAATCTAGCAGCGTGTTTCTGTTACCTTGCAGACTCAAAAGGAATAATTACGGCTGATAATACAGCGAGCTCGATCTGATATGCCAAGCTTGCAGCGCAAGTTTCTGAAAACGATTCTTGCAAAACGCTAATGAGTCAGAGATATCAAAGTCGCTCACTATCTTCTCCTACTTAGCATAATTGGCACAGCAATTACAGTAGGGCACTTCCAATTTCCTGAACGTGTCAGCAAGGGCTGGGGAGAGAGTGACAGTGAAGGAGGTGGTCTTTGAACTCCTCTACTGTCAGCAGAACTGTCGAGAATCTTTTCTTCTCTGTGCAAGCTGTCACATAATAGGGGCACTTAACAACTCTGGGTATTAACGTTTAGATAGATAAGGATATATGCTCCCCAAATAATGTTCATCTGCAAATTGGAAGTAAAAGAAAATCTGGTGTGTTCCATTCACTGTAAAAATTATTGTTAAATAGCTTATTCTTCTATCTATTTAATGACAATAGAGATAAAAATTAACAGAAATTGTCTTAATTCTTGCTTCATTTAAGTAGAAGGAAAATAAGGAAATATACTAGGCTAAAACGATAGTCAATTCTTTTAAAAGCTGGTTGCCATTTGATTGAATCCACTTCTATATATGGTCAGAAGTTTACAAATTTCTTGTGAGAAAAGTTTAATTATTTTAAATCTAAAACAAATAACAAGAAATATCACAGAAATAGTGAACTCTTCGAAAAAAAACAACAACAAAAAACGTGTGTGGCATAAATGGTATGCTTTAACAAGATCTACATTTTTTGTGTAGTAATTTTTTGCCTGTCTGTTACGGTTTACCAGTTATGCAAAATTCATCCGGAATAAAGAGGTCTTTAGAGGCTATTCCAGAAAACTCAAGATATACATTTTATTTGCCATGTAAATATCTTTAATATACGGTGTTTTTAGCAAAATCGTTAGAGTCATTTTATTTTGAGATAATCAAAATTTTCGATTTTTTTTCATCTAAACGGTAGTTTGGGGTGGGGGAATTTTTCCAAAATCTTTGTGTTGCAAACCTGGAAGATACTAAACGTAAATACCAAGTTTGGATAATTTACTGAATTTTCGTGTTCACAGACACACGGACACACACACAAATACACACATACACACACATTTTTATCTAAAAATGCTTATTTTGATATAGGGGACCCTAAATAGTGTATTTCCGATGAAATGTCGGTATCAAAATTTGGGGCACAATGCGTGAAGAGAAAGCAATAAACTAATTATCTTACTAATGCAAATTCAGAACATATAGCGTATTCGCGAAAATCACTGGACCTCTTTTGGTGATTCGTTTACTATCCAAACTTCGTTCTTCCAGGACAAAGGCTACCTCCTACGTGAGGTGGCGTAGGCGGTAGCACGCATGGTCGTTGTTCGATTTCTGACCCCCCCCTTTTTTTCCGGAGTTTCCCCGGGTCTTCAGGTAAATGCTGAGAAATGCATTACAATCCCCCCCCCCAATTCCCTGGACTTCTATTTCATTTCACCCTTCATCTGGTTAGTCTGTTGGTGGGTTCTCGGCTCTACATGTCAAGATATTGCAACAAATGAAAACACCTAACTGCTAAGTTCAATTTATTTGTCACTAAGTTACTCAATGTAACACTGACACTGTCGTTACTACTCTAATGATTCGGAAATGGAATCATAACTGAATCACAATTACAGCTGAACCACTGAGTCATTACCCACAACTGCACTCTGTTAACCCACTGCGCTCTTTTACTATAGTACACTTCTTGAGTGTCCCGTTGGGCACCGTTTTGGCTCCTTATATATGTCCCGTATATCAGGACGAAGATTCCAACCGTCGAAATTACTAGACACTGCCAAAAAGATAGCTTCTAGAACTGAATGTCGATCTGGGTGGCTCAGTTGGCTAAGCTGGCCTTCTGATCCCAAGGTCGCGGGTTCAAACCCAACCTAGATCGATGGTATTTAAGTGTACTTAAAGACAACAGTGCTGATATGATCCTGGCAATTGACAGTAACGTTAGCAAACAAAATATTTATTTATTTTTCCAGAATTGTATTGCTCAACTGCAGGGAAGCGACACAATGGACTTTGTGCGGTTATTTGTTTGGTACGCCTATTGTTAAAGTGGCTGATCTGAACAATAAATGCACCTAGCTGACGTCGGTGCGCGATTGCATCATTTGCCATGAAAATACCTTAACACATGGTATATTAATAAAATTGTATGTAATTTTTGAGAAATCAAAACTAATGAAAATTGTTCCATATAAAAGATAGTTTGCCATTGAGTTATTTTCCATTCATATGACTTTCTCTATCTCTCTGTAACAAATTATTGTTAAAAGCTTATTCTTCTACCTACTTCATGCTTATCGAGATAAAAATTAGCAGAAGTTGTCTTAATTACTTGCTTACTTGTAAGTAGGAGGACAATAAAGGCATACACTTGGCTAAAGCGACAGTAAAACCCTTTAAAAGCTGATTGCCATGTGGTTGAAATCCGTTTCTATGCACGGTGAAGAGTTTAAAACTTTCCGTGTGAGAAAAGTAAGTATTTTTAACATGAAACAAATAACAAGGAATATCTCAGAAATGGCCAATTCCAAGAAAAAAAAACGTGTATGACATAAATTGTGTGTTTTAAAGTGATCTACATTTTTTGTGTAGTAAGTTTTGGTTATCTCTTACGGTTTACTAGTTACGCAAAGTTCAGCAAAATTCATTCAGAATAAAGAGCTCTTTAGAGGCTTTTCGCAGAAAATTCAAGACATACATTTTATTTAATGTACGGCGTTTTAATTAAAATCGTTAGAGCCATTTTGAGAAAATCAAACATTTTGAAATTTGTTCCATGTAAAGAGTAGTTTGAGGTGCGGGGATTTTTCTCAAAATCTTCGTGTCGCATCCATGGAAGATACTAATCTTAAATACCAAGTTTGGTGCTTTACCGACTTTCGTTTTTGAGTTATCGTGTTCACAGATACACGCATAGACTTTTTTCTGAAAATGTATTTTTGGATACAGGGGACTCTAAAACGTCTATTTACGGTGAAATCGAATTTTTGGGTGGAATGCAATACCTTCTCTGTACACTATGTACATAGTACGTATAGAGAAAGTAAAAATCATACCTTTGGAAGATGCTGAACGTTTACTATTGGCAGTATATGTTTCTGAGTTATATTATATTATACACATACACCCCACATAAAGGAACCTTTTTCAAAACTACTTATTTGGATTCCGGAGGCCTTTTAATACGAATTTCAATAGAAATCATTACAACGAACTTTTTGTTAACTTGTAATACTTCTATCTACTATGTACATGGTAGAGAAAGTAAAAGAGGAACTGTTACAATGCGAAAATACAGTCATGATACAGCTAACATACAAATAAATTACTTTCCGAAAACGTTTTGTTACTTTGATTTTAATTCTTTATTTTGTTATACCTTTCAATGAAAATTATAAATATGCATCACTTTGGTGTCAAACATTTAACCAGTTACAAAAACATTACTATATTCTATTTGCAGTTAATGAATTAAGATCAATCAAAAAAGTTTTTATACATCTTATAAAATGTTGCATAGTAAGTATTACAGAAGAGCTTGGCATGCTGTGTTTTCATATAAATGACATACTTCATTAAGTTCACGCATTCATAATGTTGCAACATATAATACATTGTATTTGCTATTATCCACAATGTAAACTTATGTCTTGAAGTCTGAGTTAAAAAAAAAATCTAGTCGAAGAAAAATATTTGGAATTCACCATTAATAGTGATTTAACCGTAGTTTTTTCAGGATATCCATAGAGTGAATCTTAATTTCTTGTACAACAGAACATTCATACTACCTATGTTTTACTGTGTCTTCTCCGGTGCATTTCGGACACTTATTAGAATAAGTGAGATGGATTTTATGTAATCTACTACGAGTGGGTAGGATTCCATGTACAACTTAAAACCACAAGCATCTGATTCTAGCTGGAAGATGATTCAAGGAGATATTGTGAAATAAATAGGAAAAATGAGTGTCGGAGGCAAAACCTTTATTATTCTCATTTCAGGTGCATTACAGTAAAGCATGAGCGTATGATAGGTTGTTTTCGATATACAGCAATCATTAGGATGTCGTATGTAAACATGCATCGTAACTGTTTACGATCAAGAGCATGAGAGGCAGGTTTCCCAGTCCTGCCTCACCCTCTCTTAACCTTCTCTACCCCGTCTGTTAGTAAAACCAATTTTTTTTTTTATTTGTAGTTTAACGTCCTTTAAAGTGGTTGGTCATATCGGACGATGAATGATATGATGCTCAAATGATCTCGGAGTCCATGGAGCTTAAAATTACTCGACATTCGTCTTCTCAGGATAAGGGAAAACCCCGAAACAAACCTTATGCGGATAGCTCACCCTAAGGGAGATTCAAACTCACGCTACCACCACACTCCCCAAGCACTGAGGAACCTGCCTGCCCACATTTAGGCTATTGGCCTGCGGTAGGTGCAAAATAGTACATCTCTAGGTGTAACTACTGATTTCTAATAAATCACTAAGCACTGGTGATAATGAGCTGAACACAAATTTTATTCTAAGTCAATTTTTACTTTCTCTACACGTACTATGTACATAGTGTATAGAGAAGGTATTGTATTCCACCCAAAAATTCGATACCGAGATTTCATCGGAAATACACGTGTTGGGTCCCCCTGAATCAAAAAAAAATTTTTTGGAAAAAGGTCCGTGTGTGTGCGTGTGCGTGCGTGTGTGTGTCTGTGTGTCTTTGGACAGCATAGCTCAAAAGACCGTTAAATACCAAACTTGGTATTTAAATTTGGTATCTTCCAAGGATGCGACACGAAGATTTGCAAGAAAATCCCCCCACCCCCAACTACCCTTTACATGGAACTTTTTTCGAAAATTTTGATTTTCTCAAAAATGGCTCTAACGATTTTTATTAAAATATTTTATATTAAAGATATTTACCTGACAAATGATATGTAGGTATATCTTGAATTTTCTGGGAACAGCCTCTGAGGACTACTTTATTCTGGAGGAATTTTGCATAACTGCTAACCGTAAGAAATGAACAAAAACTTACCACACAAAAAGTGTAGAGCACATTAAAACACACAATTTATGTTATATGATTTTTTTTCGAGGATTTGATAGTTTTCGACATATTCCTTATTTTTGGTTTCAGCTTTGAAAAACTTATACTTTTCTCATAAAGGAATTTGTCAATTCGTATCCATACAAACAAAGGAACTTGTCACCTAGTAACCAGCTTTTGACTTCAATTTAACCTATGATACTCCCATATTTCGCTTCTACTGTCAAGGACGCAAGTAATAAGGCTATTTCTGCTAATCTTTTCTCGATTAGCTTGAGATAAATAGAGGAATAAGCTTATTAACAATACTTTGTTACAGAGAAGTAGCGAAAGTCATGTGAATGGCACACATCACATTTGTATGCATAATAATAAACATAATACACGAGAAAAATATATGTTTCCATTTACTAACAAAACATCAAATAATTTGTTTATTTATGTTACTACAGAGAGACAAAGCATAAATGCAAGGCTGTGTAAAAACCCTTTTTTTTTTTTTTTTGGTAAGCTTTACAAATAACTGGAAATATTAAATGATCGCAGTGAATGCTCAAGGACATAATTTAAAAATCATTGAAAGTATGGAACAAAAAGTAATTCCGCAGGGCTTTTGAACGTTGAACTTTTATGACAATTTTGATGTGTGATTAATAAATAATAAATATCTGTTATGTGCCATTAACGTGAGTTTCTCTACCTATTCTGTAATTAACTATTCTTACATAAGCTTATTTTCTTATTTTATAGTAATAAAGATAACATTAGTCTTATTACCTAGTTCCTTTTAAGTAGAAGGGAAATGGTTGCTATGTGATGAAATTTGGTTCTATTGCATGCTCAGGAGTAAAAAGAAAAAGGAATGACATTTAGTGGCCTGAAAAAAGATTAAGAATTTTAAAATTGGAACCATTCACAAGGAAAACTTCACAAAAATGTATGAGATACAAATTATGTGTTTTAACGACATCTAAATTTTTCTGTGTCTTAAGTTTTTGTCTATCTTTTGTAAGAAAGAACCGAACGGGATGGCTCAGGCGGTAAAGTCTATATGGTTCGCATTCAGGAGATCCTCGTTCGAATTCCACGGGCCGACCAACATGCCTGAGGTGTTTTTCGTGGTTTGCCTCAATCGGCAGGGTAAAACACTCAATTGGATATTTGATACCAGGACCCAAGGTTTCACCTTAGGTCAAAAAACAACAGCAAAACTAAAATGGTAACAGAGATTACGCTGGTATTTATCCACAGAGGGTGAAAGCACTAGCCCGGACTTTGTCACAAAGCAAAGTAGTATGATGTATAAGGCATGGGTACAGATAGTGAAAAAACAGCTATATTGAAAAACATTCTTGCTCCTTGCGAAGCGAAAGTGATGTGGCCACGAGGAAAAGACCACGAAGGCTACTATTCACCATACATATCAAACGAGTATCGCGAACAGAATCGTCGGACCAAGCAGTTAAAGCGAAGCTAAATAAATGTAATTTAAGAAAATAGAGAAAACAAGCTCACATGTTTAACTTAAGCATTTAATGAAAATAAATAAAAGTAACGTTTATAATATTATAGAGAGCAAAGATTCAAAATCATTTATTTAATTTAAACGTTAAAATAAGTACCAAGACATGGATTATTTATTTTTTTTTATTTAAACTTACCGGAGCCTCGGTATTTCTCAAGATAGCGATACATCTGTATTTAACTCCGAATATGTTCATTTGAAATAACGATAAAAATTATAGGCAAGTGTTTTTTTTTTAAATTGTTTCATTTGTATAGCCCCTTTAACTTCTATGGTCATATTGGGGGCTTTGACTTGTGAACCTCATCTCTGATCACAATAAATTATTGTCATTAGGTTTTTCATTTTATATAATTAACGCACATGCATACTTCCAGACTCTGTGGGGGATAGAGAATAATTCTGGTTAAAGAAAGCATTCCCCGCCCCAGCCGGGAATCGAACCCGGGACCTCCGCGTGAGAAGTTAGCACGCTGATCACTCGATCACGGAGGCAGGCGTGAGTGAGTTTTGTTTACATCTATGCTTTACAAAACAGTTGTGTGTGTATGTGTGTGTGAGTTTGTGTGTGTGTGTGTGTGTGTGTGTGTGTGGGTGTGATAGTTCGTTCCTTCATGCTAACTTGGCGGTGGCGCTTACGGCATCTGTCGTCTCGTGGTCATCTAGTGTGTCCAGATTCGAATCCAGCCTGGCTGCTCGGTCGTCCTGTTGATGATGCTGAAAGTTAAGCCACATCTGTGTGAGTTTTTACTTTCTCTACACGCACTATGTGCATAGTGTATAGAGAAGATATTGCACTCCACCCAAACATTCGATACCGAGATTTCACCGGAAATATATGTTTTAGGGTCCCTTATATCCAAAAAAAGCATTTTCACAAAAAGGTCCGTGTGTGTGTGTGTGTGTGTGTGTGTGTGTGTGTCCGTGTGTCTGTGAACACGATAACTCAAAAACGAAAAGTCGGTAACATACCAAAATACGATTTTGATTAAAATATCAAATATTAAAGATATTTACCTAACAAACAAAATGTATATCTTGAATTTTCTGGGAATAGCCTCTGAAGACTACTTTATTCTGGACAAATTTTACGGAATTTTGCATAACTGCTAAACCGTAAGACTTAGATAAAAGCTTACTGCATAAGAAATGTAGAGCACGTTAAAACACACACTTTATGTTATATACATTTTTTTTGTGGAGTTGATCGTTTTTGAGACATTCATTATTTTTGGTTTCAGTTATGAAAACATACTTTTCTCATATAGGAATTTGTCAATTCCTGTCCATATAAACAAAGAAACTTGTCACATAGCAACCAGCTTTTAACTATCACTTTAACCTATGGTACTCCCTTATTTCGCTCCTACTTACAAGGAAACAAGTAATTAGACCATTTCTGCTAATTTGTTCTCGAGTAGCATGAGGTAAATAGAGGCATAAGCTTTTTAACAATACTTTGTTACAGAGATGTAGAGAAAGTCATGTGAATGGTACACATCAGATTTCTTTCTTTGGGTTTTGCTGTGGGTAAAGACTACTTGAATAAAACAGATTACGTGATGATAAAGTGCAGTGACCAGACAGGCCCGTGACGTCATACACGACGAAAACATCGAGAAATTTAATACCTTTAATATTTGGCGCTCCTAATATAGCTTTTCCCCTAATAAATATCATTATATTTTTACTTTCTCTACACATACTATGTACATAGTGTATAGAGAAGGTATTCTATTGGATCCAAAAATTCGATACCGGAAAAATGTGTTTTGAGGTCCCCTGAGTCCAAAAACATTTTTAGAAAAAGGTCGGTTTGTGTCACTGCGTACAGCTAAAAACTAGAAGACCGTTAAAAGCCAAACTTGGTATTTAAGTTTAGTATCTTCCAAGGGTGCGACACAAAGCTTTTAAGAAAATTGTCCCACCCCAAACTACCCTTTATGTGGAAAAGTTTTGAAAATTTTGTTTTTCTCAAAAATGGCTCTAACAATTTTAATTAAAATACCGCAAATTAAATTTATTTACATCAAAAATAAAATCTTGAATTTTCCAAGAATAGCTTCTGAAAATCTGTTCATTCTAAATGAATTTTGCATAACTGGTGAACAGTAAGGGGTAGCTATAAACTTACTACATATAAAATATAGGCCTCGTTAAAGCACATAATTTATATCATATACTTTTTTGTTGTAGAGTTGACCGTTTCCGAGACATTCCTTGTTACTAGTACCAAGTTTAAACTACGCATTTTCTTAAACGGGGTCACCTTTCGTTTCATTTCTCTTTTGTTTTTCTGGAAATGCAAAGCGAACCGAACTTCAATTGTTCACATATGACCGTCTTTTAAAAGATATGACAATAGCTTTAGCCTGGTACATCCCTTTATTTCCCTTCTGCTTATAAGGAGCTAAGTAGAAATACCAAATATGTTAATGTTTATCTCATTAGCATGCTGTAGATGGAAGAGTAATCTTATACGAGGTACGTCCAGAAAGTAAGTTCCGTTTGGTAATAACATTAAATTGTGTACAGATATAGAATAATTATTTATTGCACAAAATTCTACAATTCTTAAACTACTTCTGCACATAACTGCCGACATTTTGCGGGCATTTGTCATAGCGTGGCAAAAGTTTTTGTATACTTTCTTCATAGAAGTTTGCCGCCTGTGTCTTCAAAAAGTTGGAAACATTTTCTTTCAGCTCTTCGTCATTGTTGAAGTGTTGACCGCCAAGGAAAGACTTGAGATGTAAGAAGAGATGAAAGTCGCTAGGAGCGAGGTCAGGGCTTTATGGAGGATGGTCAAACACGTCCCAGCCAAATCCCTGTAGGAGGTTTTTCCTCACATTTGCAGTGTGTGGTCGTGCGTTGTCGTGCACTTCACTACGTCCTTCATTGAACTGTCGGACCCATCTTCTCACCATTGAAGCACTCATCGCATTTTGTCCGTAAACTTCGCAAATTTGCCGATAAATTTCAATTGATTTAACTTTCCTAGCGTTCAGAAAACGAATCACAGATCTGATTTTACAAGCGGCGGGATTTTCTATCGACACCGACATTGTAAACAAGCACAACAAAGCGTATGTGGCTGACAGGGATCTCAAAATGGCGCACATGCGTCTACTGCGATCGCAGCGCTGCAACGGAGATAAATTGAAACGGAACTTACTTTCTGGACGTACCTACTATAAGAATAGTTAGAGAACAGTTAGAGAAAGTCATGTGAATATAACACAAGGTTTTTTTACGTTTAGCTCCTTTCATTATCTTATTGATTATTAAAAGAATAATTGGAAATGGAGCGGACTCGGTAGAAATCTTCAGTCAATTGAAGGCGAATTTTCTTGATGCTTTCGTGTTTCACACTGTTCCGACCGTCATAGTTGGTTGGTACATACGGAAGGGATTTCACACATGGGCTTTTTGTACGTCACATCCCAGGAGGGTAGGATGGCATGAGAGTATTATGACGGGCGGCTGAAACCGAACCGCGAGAAAAGAGCCAATCAAAGCAGTCTTCATCTAGACGCAGGGAGAGCTAAGAGCTAAGAGCCTGCACTTAACACCTTAAGTCCGGCAGACGACTCCAACGTTACCCTGCCGCCGAGAGCTGTGTTTCGGAAGCCACTCTTCACCACGGAAGGGCGTTACCACCGCAGTCTTCGCTGACACAAACCTGAAAGAGAGTTGGAATTAAAAGGAGATGAAATGAAGGGACAGGAATTTCAAGGAAATGAAGAAATCTCACAAGTATTCACCTAGGGACCCAGGAAAAAACCCTGGAAAAATCCTTGGGTGAGAGAGTTCGGCCGTGGAAATCAAACCATGACCTTCAGAATGTCAGTTCCAATCAAATGTGTGAACCACCTTGCTCGTTCGTATATGAACTTTTCCGATAAAATTGTTTCCATAAACCTAACGCAGCATGTCGTGAAAATTCTTTGGAGTTCTCTCAAGTTTGAAGCGGAATATCACAACTGTACTCTGCTCCAGTTCATTGGTAAAAGCGTCGTAGCACGACTCTGCATTGCCCAACTCCCACATAGCGTACACACGTGAACGATAACCTTGGGATTCGCTAAACTGACCATCAGCTACACAGCACGCTAAAAATTCGTTCACCGTATTTGTTGATCACTGAGCGCATCTATTTTCAACATTTTTGACCAAGCCTTAATTCCTAGCTGCTTAAAAAGTGTTATCCTAAACAAAAACCAAAGATAAGTTTTTAAACACATCAATTTATATTATGACGGCGCAGGGACCGAGTGGTTACACCGCTCGCCTCCCACCTAGGCGGCTCGGGTTCGATCCCCAGCGCCCACATTTGGGAATTGTGGTAGGCAAGCGATGTCGGACAGGTTTCCTCTGTCACTAATTCCACAAACTGCTCTATCATCCTAGCTTTCCTAGTATGTATTTCGCTTTCATTTCATATCATCCACTACCTCAGGCTCATGACTGGCTACGGGCCAACCACTTGTTTCAAGTTCTATATTCTGTGGTTTCGTACCGTTGGCTCCCAGACAGTGTTTTGACCCCTAGGCATCCGCTTGTAAGTCCTAAGGGGGTGTCAGTCCTACATACGGGAAGGGTAAGCCAACTATGAAAACCAATCTATTTACCGACTTTGAGTTATCGTGTTCACAGACACACGGACACACGGACACAGACACACAAGGGCCTTTTTCTAAAAATGCTTTTTTTAGATTCATGGGACCCTAAAACTTGTATTTCCGGTGAAATCTCGATATCGGATTTTTGGGTGGAATGCAATACTTCTCTATACACTGTGTACATATTGCGTGTAGAGAAAGTGAAAATATATGTCCCGTTAAAACGCATAATTTTTGTCATCTACATTTTTTGTACAGTACTAATTTCTTATTGGTTTCAGTTTTATGCTAATTAATAGGATTTTTAGAAAGTGGTGGGTGTCTGTGAATAGCATACCTCAAAAACGAAACGTCGGTTAAATACCAAACTTGGTATTTAAGTTCAGTATCTTCCAAGGAAGCGTCATGAAGATTTTGAAGAAAATCCATCTCCACCTACCCTTCATATGGACTATTTTTTGAAAATTTAGATTTTCTCTAAAATATACGGTGAATATATTTAATACACGGTGTTGAAATCAATTGCTCTAACGAGTTTGATTAAAACACATTGTATTAAAGATATTCACATCATAAACAAAATGTATATTTTGAATTTTTTGGAATAGCCTCTGCAGACTTATTTATTCTAGATGAGTTTTGCATAATTTTGCATAACGGTCAGTGAAAGACAAAAACATACCACACAAAAATGTAAACCTCGTTAAAACACATAATTTATGTCATATATTTTTTCTTTTAGAGTCTACCGTTTTCGATATATTCCTTTTTATTAGTTTCAATTTTAAGCTACCTTAGCTTTTCTCAAACGGGATATGCAAAGCGATCCGTTCCTCATTTGTTTCACGTAGCGACCACAACCAAAAGATTTGTTTATCGCTTTAAGTTAACGTATTGCCTTACTTCCCTTCTATTTAGAAGGCAGCATGTATTACGACCAATTCTGCTAATGTTTATATCGATAAAAGAATAATCTTTTGTCAGAGTAGTTTGTATCCATAGAGAATGATGTGACAGGAACACATCGGAGTTTTCTAGCACCTACCTATAGTACCATGAAGGATATTGGAATTGAGAGGAACATCTCACTCAATGCACTATTTAAGATCGATTGCAGTTACAGCCTGTAGGCAGGGTTGGGGTGAAGAAGTCGTAGGATGTCCCAGACCCGTAGACAGGTTTAAAAAGACGCGCAGAAGTCCCATTTCTAGTTTGAAAATCCCCGTACGTTGAACCATTTTATTGTTCTCACGTCATATGTTTAAGACATTTTCACGGCAAACGAACTGTATATCTTGAATTTTCAGGAGTAGCCTCTGAAGACCTCTTCATTCTGGATGACTAATATATAACACGCAAACCGTGAGAGATAAGACAGAAACTTAACTAAAAAAAATCTGATGTGTTCCATTCACATGACTTTCTCTACATCTCTGTAACAAATTATTGTTGAAAAGCTTATGCTTCTATTTACTTCATGCTAATCGAGAAAAACTGAGTATAAATCGTCTTATTACTTGTTTCCTTGTAAGTAGAAGCGAAATAAGGCAGTACCATAGGTTAAAGTGATAGTCAAAAGCTGGTTGCTATGTGACTGAAGTTCCTTTGTTTGTATGGACAGGAGTTGACAAAGTCCTGTGTGAGAAATGTATAGCTGAAACAAAAATCAAGGAATATCTCAAAAACGTTCAACTCCGTGAAAAAATGCATGTAACATAAATTGTGTGTTTTAAAGTGCTCTACATTTTTTGTGGGGTAAGTTTTTTTCCATCTCTTACGATTTAGCAGTTATGCAAAATTCCGTAAAATTCGTCCACAATAAAGTAGTCTTCAGAGGTTATTCCCAGAAAATTCAAGATATGCATTTTATTTATCAGGCAAATATCTCTAATACGTGATATTTTAATCGAAATCGTTAGAGCCGTTTTTTAGAAAATCAAAATTTTCGAAAAAAGTTCCATGTAAAGGGTAGTTCAGGGTGGGGGATTTTTCTCAAAATCTTCGTGTCTCATCCCTGGAAGATATTAAACTTAAATACCAAGTTTAGTATTTTACCAACTTTTCGTTTTTGAGTTATCGTGTTCACAGACACACGGACACACGGACACACTGACACACGGACACACACACACACGGACCTTTTTGTGAAAATGTTTTTTTGGATACAGGGGACCCTAAAACATATATTTCCGGTGAAATCTTGGTATCGAATTTTTAGGTGGAGTGCAATACCTTCTCTATACACTATGTACATAGTACGTGTAGAGAAAGTAAAAATGCAGATCTCATTAAATCGAACAATTCATGTTTTATGTATTTTTTGTAGAGTTAACCGTTCCAAGATATTCCTTATTATTGATTTCAATTTTAAACGACTCAAACTTTTCTTAAGCGGTAAGTCAACGTAGGTTTCATATTTTTACTTTCTCCATACGCACTATGTACATACTGTATAGAGAAAGTATTGCACTCCACCAAAAATTCGATACCGAGATTTCACCGGAAATATATGTTTTAGGGTCCCCAATATCCAAAAAAAAGCATTTTCACAAAAAGGTCCGTGTGTGTGTGTGTGTGCGTGTGTCCGTGTGTCTGTGAACACGATTACTTAAAAGCGAAAAGTCGGTAAAATACCAAACTTGGTATTTAAGTTTAGTATCTTCCAGGGATGCGACACGAAGATTTTGAGAAAAATCCCCCCACCCCCAACTACCCTTTACATGGAACTTTTTTCGAAAATTTTGATTTTCTCAAAAATGCCTCTAACGATTTTGATTAAAATTTCGGATATTAAACATATTTACCTGAAAAATGAAATGTATATCTAGAATTTTCTGGGAATAGCCTCTGAAGAGTAGTTTATTCTGGATGAATTTTACTAAATTTTGAATAACTGCTAAACCGTAAGAGATGGACAAGAACTTACTACACAAAAAATATAGAGCACATTAAATCACACAATTTATGTTATATACACTCGTTACGTGGAGTTCGTCGTTTTTGTGACATTCCTTATTTTTGGTTTCTGCTATGAAAAACGTATATTTTTCTCATACTGGAACTTGTCAACTCCTATCCCTATAAACAAAGGAACTTCATTGACATAGCATCCAGCTTTTGACTATCACTTTAACCTACGATTGTCCCTTATTTCGCTTCTACTTCGTTCGCGAGTAATTAGACTATTTCTGCTAATTTTTTCTGATTAGCATAAGTAAATAGAAGTATAAGCTTTTCAAGAATTATTTGTTGCAGGGATATGGAGAAAGTCATGTGAATGGTACACATCAGATTTTTTTTTATCTATTTTTTTTTTTTTACTCCTGGAATGAAGCAAGTTAATGCTTATTTCGATTAGCATTATGTAGATAGAACAATAAGCTTTTGTAAGGACATTTTAATTTTGGAATGCTAGAGAATGGAACACATTATATAATTTCGTTTTTGAATGATACTGTTCACAGACACACGTACATACACACACACACACACACACACACACACGCGCGCACCTTCTCCTTTTTTTTTTTTTTTTTGTTTTACCTTGTTTTTCTGTATTATTACTGGATTGCTGGTTTTTTACTGTTACAACACACACACATAAACACAAACATATAACACCCATGCCCAAGGCGGGACTCGAACCCACGATCCCCAGCGCAACGAAGCACCAAAGCGGGACGCCTTGACGAGCGCGGCCATGGGGACCGGCATTTTGGGTGGAATGCCATATTTCCTTTCCTGACTATACATAGCAAAGAAAGCAAAAAGTTTTCAGTGATAAAAAACGAAATGTCAGGTAAATACCAAACTTGTTATTTACGTTCAGAATCTTTCAAGAAAGCAACACAAAGATTCTGAACCCACGCTGCCTTTCCATGGAAAAACGTTCGTTATATTACATTTGCTAGAAATAGCTCACAGAATTTTCTTTTGAATATCATATATGTTCTCTATTTATATCGTATTACCAATAAAATGCATATCTTGGATTTTCTGTAAATATGCTTTGAAGCCCTCTTATCCAAATTGATTTGGTATAATTTCATATATGTGGTAAATCATTAAAGAGAAACAAAAACATCATACACAAAAATTCTAGATCTTTAAGATACACGATTTATTTCAAATTATCTTTTTGTTGCATAAAGCTTTTCCCAGATATTACTATTTATTGCAATCTTTCAATACTAGGTCTTTTTTAGTTTCTTTACTACGTATTGTAAGTAAGGGAAGTATGTATTCCATACAAAAACTCCATTTCAAGATTTCTCGAAAATAGGTTTGAAGCGCCTTGAATACCAAAAATATCATACGGACTTTCTCTAGCTGCCCCATAAGCAAAATCTTGTTACTAAACATGATTTATTTCATTTTCTACATCACATAAATAAGATAAACATTCGCAGAATTGGTGTTATTTCTTATCTCCTTGTAAATAGAGGAGAAATAAGGAAATACACTAGGCTAAAGCAATAGTAAAATCGTTTTATAGCTGGTCGCTATGTGAAACAATTGAAATTCATTTCTCTTTTTAATTCTTAGAAGTAAAAAAAAAAAAAAAAGAAAAAAATGAAACGAAAGTTGACTTCTCGCTTGAGAAAACTTTAAGCAGCTTACAATTGAAACCAATAACAAGGAATATAATGGAAGTGGTTATTTCTACGAAAGGAAATGTATATGGCATAATTGAGTATTTTAACGAGATCTATATTCTTTGTGTAGTAAAGTTTTGTTTATCTGTTACGGTTTATCAGTAATACAAAAGTCATCCAAAATGAAGAGACCTTCATAGGCTATTCCCAGGCAATTCAAGACATATCTTTCATTTGTCATGAAAATATCTTAAACACTTGGTAAGTTAATAAAAATCGCTACAGCCATTTTTGAGAAAATAAAACATTTCAACATATGTTCAATGTAAAGGGTAGTTAGTGGTGGGAGGATATTCTTGAGGCTCTTCATGTCGCATTCTTTTAAGACACTGAACTTAAATACCAAGTTTGATATTTAACGTAATATTCGTTTTTGAGCTTTGTTACCCACAGACACATACACGGTCCTTTTTCTAAAAATTCTTTTTTTTTATTATTATTATTTTTATTTATTCAGGAAGTCTCAAAACATTTATTTCCCATAAAATCTCGGTATGGAATTTTTGGGTGGAATACAATACATTATCTACTTACTACGATGAATAAGTCTTTATATCAACTTGATGTAAACATACAGTACGTTTGTTACAAAACTTGGCCGCCAGGAAACGGCCTATATGACCTGCATTTCGCTGCACGCGTCCTTTTACATCCGTCTTACTTCTATTTTAGTCCACTTCACACAGGAATAACATTAGGACTGTTTAGAAGTGTTTAATTTTGCTCGAATTGCTTTAAAACTGCAGTATACAGTAGCACAAAGAGTGTTTATGTACGATGCGTATGTGCATATATCACCTTGTAGGGATGAAACTAAATTTCCTGGGTGCGTGTTCCGAGTAGAGAGGCCGTTCGTTTGCTTGTAAATAAATTCAGAGAGACGGGATCAATTTGTGATAGGAAAAGGAAGCTAAACGGGTGTGTGCTTATGGAGCAGAAATTAGACAAAAGCGGAGAAAGGTTAAAACGGTCACCTCAAATATCTCTTAGCCGTCTTGCACAAGCAACTGATATTTCGAAAACTTCAGCATGGAAAGCAACAAAACTTTTAAAACTCAAACCATACAAGGTTACTGTTAAATTTCCAATATCTGCTATGATAAGGTATGTTTTGTGTTTATTTTGATAATTGTTAATGTGATTTGAGATTTTATTTGAGGTCCACGCATGTGTGACAGGGGAAGTGCCGTGCGAATGCACAGTACGTGACCGAAAGACAGACCGTGCACCTGACGGCCAAGTTTTGTAATATACTTACTGTATTAATCTAATTGAAAAACCATTGTACATACGTGCTGGAGGAAGTAAACAAATTTTTACTCTATCTACTATATTCGTAATTAACGAATATAGTAGATAGAGTAAAGGACATTAAAATAACGAATTCTTTAACGTGGTCATACTGAACCATTATCAACAGCAAGAGCAAGGCTCCTAAGACAAAAAGTTCAAAAGAATGACACCAAGAGAAAACATCTGAAACAATAAGCAGTAGGTAGGGAAGGTATTGAATTTTATCTAATAATTTTATACCAGCTTTCATTGTTTGAGGATCCTGAAGCCAAAATAAAGCATTATAGAAAAATGTCCATGTGTGTGTGTTCGTGTGGGCAGAACACTTTAAAAAAAATCTGATGTGTTACACTCACATGACTTTCTCTAGCTGTTCTACAAACTTCTTACATAAGCCTATTCTTCTTTGAGCACCTTGCTAATTGAGGTACTCATTAGCACAATGTTCTTATTACTTATTTCCTTATAAGTAGGAAGAAAATAAGGGAATACACTAGGGTAAACCGATAGTCAAATGTTTTAAAAGCTGTCGTTATGCGATTGTCATTACAAATCGCTTCTTTTCTTGGCCAGGAGTAGAACAAAAGAAAAACGGACACTCCCGTCTGAGAAAAGTATAGTTACTTCACAACTGAAACTAATAACAATGAATACCTCGAAAACGTTAAGCTCCATGAGAAAAATGTATATGACATAACTCGTGTATTTTAACAGGATCTACATTTTCTGTATAGTAAGTTTTTGTCTATCTCTTACGGTTTACTAGTTATGCAAAATTAAGCCAAATTCATCCAGAATAAACAGGTCTTCAGAAGCTATTCCCAGAAAATTCAAGATATACATTTTATTTTTCAGGTAAATATCTTTAATATATATGATATTTTACTCAAAATTGTTAGAGCCATTTTTAAGAAAATAAAAAAATTCGAAAAAAGCTCCATGTAAAGGGTAGTTTGCGGTAGGAGGATTTTTCTCAAAATCTTCGTGTCGCATCCCTGAAAGATACTAAACTTAAATACCAAGTTTGGTATTTTAGCTACTTTTCGTTTTATGAGTTATCGTGTTCACAGACACACGGACACACACACGCGCGGACCTTTTTCTGAAAATGCTTTTTTTGGATACAGGGGGTCCTAAAACATGTATTTCCGGTAAAATCTCGGTATCGAATATTTGAGAGGAATACAATACTTCTCTGTCCCTATGTACATAGTACATACGGGGCTAGAGAAAGTAATGATGGTTTGTTACCAAACTTGGTATTTATGTTTAGTATGCGACAGGTAGATTTTCAGTAAATCCCCCCCCCCATTCTAAACTACCCTTCACATGGAAGATTTTGGCCGCACCGTGGCCGATCAGTTAGACCATTTGCCTGTTATCTAGACAGCCCGGGTTCGATCCCAAGCGACCGCATGTGAGATCTGTGGTGGACAAAATCGGCGCGATTTTTCTCCAGGTTCTGCGGTTTCTCCCGTAATTGCATTCCACCGGTGCTCCATCTTCATTCCATGTATCATCAGTGATGACACTGTGGTGCGATGGTAGTAAAAACAGGCGTTAACAGTATAAAAATGTAGGATTTTTCAAAACGTCTCAAAAATGGTTCTAACGATTTTGATTAAAAACCCGTTTATTACATTTATTTGCATTACAAATACAGCGCGTAACTTGAATTTGTAGTTATTTGTGGTTCTCTTGATTCTAAAAAACTTTTCTGGAACTCTTAAACATAAAATATACACAAAGCTTACTACACAAAAATCTAAATCCCTTAAATTAATAACACAATCTAAATTGTGTTTCTTAACGACATCTACATTTTTGGTGCCATAAGCACGTGTCCATCTCTTATGGTTTACCAGTTGTACAAAAGTCATCCAAAATGAAGAGGTCTTCAAACACTATTCCCAGAAAACTTAAAATATACATTATATTTGCCATGTAAATATTTTTAATATACGGTATATTTATCAAAATAAATACACACACACCTTGATTTTTTTGTAATTATGCTTTTTGGATTCAGGGACCTAAAAATATATATATTTCGATGAAATCTCGGTATAGAATTTTTGGACGGAATGTGATACCTTCTCTATGCACTATGTACATAGTACGTGTAGAGAAGGAAAGTAAAATTTTGGATTCAGAGGTGCTCAAACATGTATTCCCTGTGTAGATTGCACGTGGCAGAAAAATTAATAAGTGAAAGGCCAAGAATAACGTGGTTTAGAGTACGAGGTTAAAGGTCACAGAAAACGAGTAGCGATTCTGACAGGCAAAAGTTCTTTTTGTGCTGGGGATAGAAACTGGTTACATATTTTGGCGGAATGTGGAACAGTGGGAGAACCAGTGGATAATTCAATAAACACAGAAATTCTTAAGCTGAAAAGACAGAGATGTACTGGCTGACCAGAGCAACTGGAAAAAACAAAGGCTAAAATGTGTGACACCAGATAAAATGTGTTCAGTTAGTCACAGACAGGTTTATCTCTATTTTTACTTTCTCTATACGTATTATATACATAGTATAAGGAGAAGACATTGTATTGCACCCAAAAATTCAATACCCAAGATTTAACCGGAAATACATGCTTTGGCTCCCCCTGAATCCAAAAAAAGCATTGTGTCAGTCCGTGTGTGCGTGTGTGTGTGTGTGTGTGTGTGTGTGTGTGTCAGTGGACAGCGTAGCTCAAAAACGGAGAGACCGTTAAATACCAAACTTGGTATTTAAGTTCGGTATCCACAAAGGATTTCAAGAAAATCCCCCCACCAAGAACTTTCTTTTATGTGGAATATTTTTCGAAAATTTTGATTTTCTCAAAAATGGCTCTTAACGATTTTGATTAAAATCTCTTATGTTTACGTTATTTACATGTCAAATAAAATGTATATCTTGAATTTTATGGGAATAGCCTCTAAGACCTCTTTATTCTTGATGATTTTTATTGAATTTTGTATAACTGATAAGCCCTAAGAAATAGACAAACTTACATCACACAAAAATGTAGATCAAGTTAAAACACACAATTTATGTCATATATACTTTTTCCGTGGAGTTGAGATATTCCTCGCTTTTGATTTCAGTTTTAAAGAACTTAAACTTTTCTCATACAGAACTTGTCAACTCCTGGCCACGCAAAGAAACTGATTTCAATCCCATAGCAACCACATTTTAAAACATTTGACTGTCCGTTTAGGCCGGTGTATTCTCTTATTTCCCTCCTACTTATAAAGAAAATAAGTAATAAAACCGTTTCTGCTAATGTTTTAGGATTAAATAGATAGAGAAATAAGCTTATAACAGTAATTTGGTACATGGTTCGTGTAGAGAAAGTAATAGTATTTTTAGAAAAAGTCTCATATTGTCTCTGTGTTTCTATGTGTGTGTGTCTGTAGACAGCATAGCTCAAAAACCAAAAGTATGTTAAATACCAAAGTTGGTATTTAAGTTCAGTATCCTCCAAGGATGGGATACGAAGATTTTCAAGAAATCCCCTCACCTCTAACTACCATTTACATGAATCATTTTTCGAAAAATTGTATTTTCTGAAAAATGTCTCTTAACACTTTTGATTAAAATATCATATTATCATTTTTGTGAGAAAGAAAATGTACATCTTGAATTTCATGGAAATATCCTCTGAATATTTCTTTATTCTGACGACTTTTGTGTAGTTGGTAAATCGTATAACTCCATGGCACAACAGCTCACGGGGGAACCTTGGCCTAGCGCCCGGCCGCTGCGTCCATCTCGGTCCACTACAGACGTCATGGATGAGGTGCAGTATTGGAGGGTGAGAGGTGGTCAGCGCCTCGAATCCCCCCGGCCGGTTAATGCGGTCCTCATGACCTAGAGCCGCTACTTCTCCATCAAGAAGCTCCTCAATTGGCCCCCCAGGGACATTACGAGGCTGAGTGCACCCCGGGCCAGGTCCCCACGCCGGTACTGGGGATCGAACCCAGGTCTCCCGCTTGGTAAGTAGCAACGCTACCACCGCGCTAAGGAGACGACCTGGTAAATCGTATGAGATAAAAAAAGTATAGACCTCCTTGAAACACCAGTTTATTTGTGTACGTTTTGTAGAGTTAACCGTTTCCAAGATATTGGCCATATAAGCTATCGTTTAGAAAATCAAAAATTGAGAAAAATGATACTGTAAAAATAGTCAGGGGGGGAATGTATTTAAAATTTTTCGTTTCACATCGTTGGAAACCAAATTTGGCAATTACCCGATTTTTCATTTTTGATTTATGCTGTCCACAGACGCGCGCGCACTTCCGCGCAAACGCTCATATTTTTCTAAAGTGCTTTTTTGGTAACATGTATTGCCGGTAAAAAAATGCGACTTAGAATTTTTGAGTGGAATACAATACTTTCTCTGCGTACTATGTACATAGTACAATCTGAGAGTAAAACTTCCTACCAAAATAATAGTCAAGATATACTTATTAATCTACATTTATTACATGGTCATCGACCGTACAAACATAATTAAGATACAGGTTGTTTTCCATAAGGCAACTCACCTTCTGGGTGACTAAGCCTTTTGGGGTAGTCCATTGCCACCTCTCGTCGGATAGTGGTGAGAATGACGGTGAACTGAAAGGGCCTACAGCTTTTATCATGGACTCCAAACCACGTTAAAGCTTAGAAATACTCCACTTGAGGTGAAGACTAGACGACTAAAATAATGCTGACTTAAATCGCCGTCCCGGAGCAGGGAACCGAACCACTGAACCTCAGCTGAGAGATAAACCACTATGTTATCCTTTAAAATATCATACATTAAAGATGTTTACACGACAAATAAAATGTATATCTTGAATTTTCTGGGAATAGTGTTTGAAGACCTCTTTATTCTGGATGCATTTTTCTGGATTTTGCATAAATAGTACACCATAAGCGATATACAAAAACTTACTTCACAAAATATGTTGATCTCGTTGAAACACACAATGTATATCACATACATTTTTTCGTGTAGTTTACCATTTTTGTGATATTCTTTGCTATTGGTTATGAAATACTTAAAACTTTTCACATACGAGAATTTTTCAACTCCAGTCCATACAAACAAAGCTACTTATCACATAGCAACCAGTTTTTATAAAATTTTTCTATCACTTTAGCCTTATTTCCCTTTTAATTACAATAAAGCAAGTAAACAGAGTATTTCTGCTAATTTGTTCTCGATTACCATGAAAGAAATGTAAGAATAAGCTTTTTAACAATAATTTATTGGAGATATGTAGAGAAAAACATATGCTTTGAAGAGATTTTTTTTCCTGGAGAGGTCAGTATTGAGATGTGAAAATGCATGTTAGGTGTCGTTATGGAACAAGCCCAGGGCGTCTTCCCCTCAGTCATTGCATCTAATCTCCCCGTCCGCCTTCCTAATTTTTCCTACCACTTCCTTTCCAGCAGACACATCAGCAAAGTGGTTTCACAGCATCCCCAGCTTGCGCGCGCGCGCTTCTGGAAAGCGACGGCGGCGTCGTCCCCACCCGAGACGGGCTGCCTTGATAGACGCCTGCATGCGCGTGTATCGCACACTCGACCCGTCTCTCGCTCGTCGACAACGTGCGCGGCGCTCGTCGCGGAATAACACGCAACGTCAAATTTCTCGTAAAGCGAAACTCAGTTGTTTCTCTTCCTTCTAGAGGCTTAGCTCGCAGTTACTCTTGTGATTGTGTTAGTGTTAGTGAGCTTTAGGCAATTTTTGTGACCTCTCTTTGTAAACGTTCATGTGATGTTTCCTTAGTAACAAACACTAACGATATTATCGTGTGTTTCGTCGTATGTGTCTAGTAAACTTCTCGTGAAATTAGTGTATAGTTTCATTGTTCTAGTGAACTAAATTATCGTGTTTTGTCTACATATAATTCAAGTCTCCAGCAGAACCCCACAGTGTGACACGCCTTCCTGCCCAGGAGCCGACAGCTGAAAAAACAGGTAGAGTCGCCTGTTTCTCTTTTACTAGTAAAATGGGGCATGTATGCTTTTGTATTGTATTGCCTTTATTCACCATTTGGAAATTTTGTTACAATTTCATAGCTTCGTCCTGTATATTTTATATAAGGAACAGTGACATAACGTCCTCAGTATTTACAATATTTAATAACCAAATTAAGTAACTAAAATATAGGAAATATATACCTACATATATACTATTGTAACATTTAATATTATACATAGCTTCATATTTTAATTTTATTATTCACCTCAGTTGAGGGCTGCCATGTAGACAAAGCATAACTATACAATTAAACTTTTTAAAAATTATTTAAAATGCTAAAAATAAATCGTATAACTAAGTACAAGTAACATATAAAATTAGAAATGATAAACTTCAAATCTAATACAAATAGCACATACAAATCTTTAGTAATTTGAAAATGACACAACAAAATTTAATACATTTTATAGCACCAGCATTAAAACGAATACAAATGATTTCTGAGGATGAGAATAGATACTCTGATTGCAATGATCGTTATTGTATGCAGTAGGCGTTTATCCAAAATTGGTGTAATGTCATAAACTCATATCAGTCATTGCTTCTACGAGAATGCCACACTTAAAACTCTGATATGTTCCATTCAAATGACCTTCTCTACATTTCAGTAACAAATTATTGTTAAAACTGATTATTCTATTATCTACTTCATGCTAAACATTAGCAGAAATAGTCTTATTACTCGATTTCTTGTAAGTAGCAGGGAAATAAAGGAATGCACTAGGCTAAAGCAATAGGCGATTCTTTTGAAAGCTAGTTGTCACTTAGTTGCAGTCCGCTTCTTTGCATTGCCAGCAGTTGACAAATCCCTGTATGACAAAAATTTTAAGTATTTTAAAAGGAATGTCTCAGAAATGGTCAACTCCACGAAAAATTGCGAAGAACATAAATTGTGTGTTTTAATGAGATTTATATTTTTTGTGCAGTAAGTTTTTTGTCTATGTCTTACTGTTTACCAATTATGAAAACTTCAGAAATATTCGTCCAGAATGAAGAGCTCTTCAGAGACAATTCTCAGAAAGTTAAATATATACATTTTATTTGTCTTTTTAATATATTTAATTTGCCGTATTTCAATCAAAATCATTATAGACATTTTTAAAAAAAAATAGAAAATTCTTCCATGTAAAGGCTACTTTAAGGTGAGGGATTTTTCTCAAAATCTACATATCACATCCTTGGAAGATAATAAACTTGAATACCAAGTTTGATATTTTAGCGATTTTTAATTTTTGAGTTATCATTGAGACAAACGTATAAACACACATACGGACTTTTTTTTCTAAAATGCTTATAGGGGTTCTTAAACGTGTGGTGAAATCTGAGTATCGAATTTTTGGGTGGAGTGCAAAATATGCTCTTCCTACGTACCATTTAGCACGTAGCGAAATAAAAAAGTCATTTTGTAAAGTTTTCAGCCAATTTAGCTGATATTTTATTTTAAATGTTTTACGTAAACGTTCAACAGTTTTAAATTCTAATTTCATTTCCGTTTTAGTTCCCTATTTGTAGCATTTCAAAGTCGAAATGTTTTATCCTACGCCAAATACTTCACATAATAAAATGATAAATGCCTATGTTATTTAACTATTACAGCGCACAAAACTGACGTAATTTCTTTTACTAGCTTTTATTAAAAAAATAAAATAATTCTTGACTGCCTCCGCGGTCGAGTGGTCAGCGAGCTGACTTCTCACCCGGAGGTCCCGGGTTCGATTCCCGGCTGGGGCAGGGAATTTTTCTTTAACCAGAATTATTCCCTATCCACCACAGAGTCTGCAAGTATGTATGTGAGAGTGAATTTGTGCTTGCTTGAGGAAATAAAATAGTTTAAACCCAACGTAAAAAACGAAGTTGTTTCTAATTCGAAGCCCCCGATATAACCTAAGATGTTAAAGGGGGCTATATAAATTTTTGCCGGTCCCCATGGCCGCGCTTGCCGTGCTTCGTAGCGCTGGGGATCGTGGGATCGAGTCCCGCCTTGGGCATGGGTGTTATATGTTTGTGTTATATGTGTGTGTTGTAAAAGTAAGAAAACAGTAATAATACGGTTAAAACAAGGTAAAAAAAAAAGGTAAATAAAAGTAGGGTATACAGGGCCGGAGTCCCGATCAGACTCCGGTATTGTATTTAAAATATATGTATGTATATATATATATATATAAATGAAAAAAAATCTTAAACTCCTGTTTTTGTAAATTTTTGTTTAATTTTATCTGTATATCCATAGTAAGTATAGAATATATGGCATTCCACCGAAAATTCATTACTGATATTTTTCTGGAAATACACAGTTTTACTTTCTCTACCACCTGCAACTTATACAGTAGGTAGAGAATGTATTGCATTCCACCCAAAATTTCGGTACCAAGATTTGAATGGAAATACGTGTTTTGATAGCCTCTGAACTCAGAAAAGTATTTTAAGCTACATTTACAGCATAACTCAAAAGAAAAATCGGCTAAGTATCATAATGTGTAATTAAGTATCTTCCAAGGAAAACACGAAAATTTTCAGCAGAACCACTACATTTCGTACTACTTTACATGGAAAATATTTAGAAAATATTGGTTTTCTCAAAAATTGCACAAGCGAATATGATTTAAAATACCATAAGATAAAGATACTTACAGGACAAATAAATATATAACTATCCTATGAAGTTCTCTTCATTCGGAGGAAGCTTTGTATAATGTTGTATAGCTGATAAACTTGAAGCGTATGACGAAAACTTATCTATTGCACAAAAAGATATCTATCTCCTTAAAACACACATTTTTATTCCAAATCATTTTTGTGTCATGAACTATTACCGAGATATCCGTTATTAATGGTTCTAGTTATTAAATATTGCCACTATTTTTCAGGTCTTTCAATATAAATTTGTTTTTCACGATTGGATGGAAGTAGTATGGTATTTTGAGGCCAATATAAAGCGTCAAATTCTTAAAACATTTTACTATCCCTATATTCCTTTTCTGTTATAATGGAGTGCGTAATGTAACTATTTCATGTTGATTAAAATAGGCTTTCGTAAGAATAGTTTTATATCTCTAATAAACAATAATGGTAAGAGAAAATAATATGATTGTAACACATCATATTTTTATTTTCTCTAGCACGTATGCACATAAAATGTACATAGTTGCTAGAGAAGGTATAGTATTCCACCCAACAATTAGACGTCGAGATTTCACCGGAAATATGTTTTGAAGTCTATTAAGTCCAAAAAAGTATTTTTAGGAAAAGGTGTGTGTGTGTGTGTGTGTGTGTGTGTGTGTACTTGTGCGTGTGTGTCTTAGGACAGCATAGCTCAAAAATGAAAAGACCGTTAAATACTAAACTTGGTATTTATGTTCACTATCTTCCACGGATGAGACAGGGACATCTCCAAGAAAATTCCCCCACCGCAAACTATCCTTTACGTGGAAAAAGGTTTGAAAATTTTGTTTCTCTCAAAAGTAGCTCTAACGAGTATGATTAAAATACCATATATTAAATATATTTGCATCAATAATAACATGTATATTTTGAATTTTCTGAGAATAGTCTCTAAAGAACTTTTTATTCTAGACGTGGTGTTTTGCAGAATTTTGCATAACACTAGACAAAAACTAATATCTAAAAACATAGATCTCGTTAAAGCACAAAATTTGCCATATATATTTTGCTTGCAGAGTTGACAGTTTTCTCAAACCGGACTATGCTAAGTGAACCAAATCTCAATTAATTCCCATAGCGATCTGCTTTTAAAAGATTTGACTGTCGCTTTAGCCTAATGTATTCCCTTATTTCCCTTCTACTTACAAGGAAGCAAGTAATGAGACCAATTCCGCTAATATTTATTTCGACTAGCACGGGATAAACAAAAGAATAACATTTTAGTATTATATTTATCTAATCTTTTGTAATAATTTTTTGAATAATATGGAACATCTAGAGACAGTTGTGTGAATGGACCACATCAGATGTTTAAGTTTTATATTACTTTAAATCGGAATAACTTAAAAACCGTTCATAAGACGCTTCTGTATTGAAAAATTGCATGAGCAGTTGTAGAAGAATTGAATAAAAACTACATTTTGTGAAACTTTTAGAAAAATAAAATATGCTTAAAAAGTTAGTTTATAAAAATCTTACATTATAAATTAAAAACAATGCTATTTAGATTTATAAGTAACCATATATAAATATAGATATTTATCTATAGTTAAAATGTATTTTGAAATTACGGGGTTTAAGAATTACTTTAGGCCATGGGAGAAAAATTGCAGTTTCCGCGAGATTTGTGCTGTCACTGTAGTTTTGGAGAAATGATGAAATTTTTTTCAACAGGTCGCGAGTTCGAATCTCACTTATGGTGAGTAACCCGAATAAGGTTTTTTCGGGGTTTTTCCTTATCCTGAGAAGACGAATGTCATTGAAGCATCATTTCATCTATTTCATTCATCGTCCAAATTGACCAACCGCATTAATGTAATTTCATGAATCGATTGAACCTCAGATAAATAATAGATAATCTGATGTCACTGTTAATTATTAGCTTAAAATGTCTAAGGTTTAAAATTTTGCTTAACATTTCCGAGTACATTCGAAATGTCGGTTTAAAATCACGACACAGATATAGTTAGGTGTTTATTGTATGTTATCCTATTGTACCAATAATGCAAAAGGGCCACAAATAAGCTTTAAAGTATTTCAATAGTGCATGTACGATATCCATTTTAACCGCAGTATTTTGTAACAAAAGGACTGATAAACCTATTTTATGGGTTTGTTTTATTGAAAAGAAGACAGAAGAATACAACAAACTCTAAAAGTACTATAAGTAATTTATTTTCTGTTAGAGGAACTTTTTGAAATAAAAAAATCTGGTTACATTCACATAAGTTCCTCTACTTATGCGCAATAAACGATCCCTACAAAATGTATTCTTCTCTATATTTTACGTTTATCAAAATAAACATTATGTACAATGTTTTTAGTTAGTATTTCCTAGCAAAAGAATAAATAAATACAATAAGCTACAGCGATAGTCAAATGTTTTTAAAAGCCGGTCGCTTTGTGATCCTTTGGAAATGTTATTTGTTTGACCAATAGAAAGAAATACGAATAAACGCTTCTCATTTGAAAAAAATAAGAAAGAATAGGTCAGATACAATGAATACACAAACAATTACCTATGGCATAAATTGGATGTTTTAACAAGATCTACATTTCTTGTGTATTAAGCTTTTGTGTCATTCATTTACCAGTTATGCCAAAATAATTCAGAACGCAGAGGATTTCAGAGGCGATTTCCTGAAAATTCAAGATATACCTAGCTTTTATATGCGATGAAAATATATACATCTTACAGTATTGCAAATACCAAAATTTGTATTCAAAGAACTTCGATTTTCACACATGCTGTTCACAAATATGTACACACACGGAAACACATACAAACAAACCGTTTTCTATAAATACTTTTTTGGATTCAGCAGTCATCAAAACGTGTATATTTATAGTGAAATTTTGGTACCGAATTTTTGGGTGGAATGCAATACCTTCTCTCCTACAATCATACAGAAAGTAATAGTCGTTCTGCACTTATTAATATAGAAAAATGGTCAAATAATATGTATATTTCAATTTTAGATTTTCCTGAATTGAGGGCCTCTTGAATTGGGTAAAATATAATTTTTGTATTTAATGTAATTACATGTAGTTACATCCATTCTTTCTTTACAGTGAATTTTGCATTCTCAAAGTATTTCTTTACATGCGATGGATGACTAGATATCCTTAAAAACATAATGATATTAATGACGATGATGATGATAATAATAATAATAATAATAATAATATAATGCATAATTTTTCTAATAACTTGTTTATATTAAAATTATTTGGTCTATTATGCCCGTAATCTAGAAGTATATTTTACTTATTAAATAGTGCGTACCATTCCTTTTAAATCTCAATTAATCAAATAAATTAATTTTCTGTACGTTCTTCTATGCAATATATTCAATGTTCAAAATTATTTCTTAGAAAATCGCGGGTTCGAGTACCACATTGGGATGTGTGTTTGTAAAGTTTTCCTGTGTTTGTATTCTAAGACATTCTCTCTCCCCTGATGAAGAATTAGGTCCCGCCTGAAGACCAATGCGTGTTGAAAAACTCTGATGTGTTCCATTCACATGGCTTTCTCTACATCTCTGCAACAAAATATTGTTAAAAAGCTTATGTTTCTATTTAATTCATGCTAATCGAGAAAAAATTAGTAGAAATAGTCTTATTTACTTGCTTCCTTGTAAGTAGAAGCGAAATAAGGGAGTACCATAGGTTAAAGTGATAGTCAAAAGCTGGTTGCTATGTGACTGAAGTTCCTTTGTTTGGTATTGTATTTTACCCAAAATTTCGATACCGAGATTTCACCGGAAATACATATTTTGAGGTACCCTAATTAAAGCTTTTTTAGAAAAAGATCCGTGTGTATGCGTGTGCGTGTGCGTGTGCGCGCACGCGTGTGAGCAGCATAGTTCAAAAACGAAGTCAGTTAAGTACCAAACTTAATGTTTAAGTTCAGCATTTTCCAAGGGCATAACATGTTTTCATCTCCACCCCTAGTACCCTTCACATAGAATATTTTTTCGAAAATGTTGATTTTTCTCTATTGACTTTGATTAAAATACTCGAATATAAAGATATTTATATGGGAAACAAAATGTGTATCTCCAATTTCCTGGGAATTGTCGCTGAAGTTCTCTTCATTCTGGATGATTTTTGCATAACTGGCAAACCGTAAGAGATAAACATAAACTTGGTAAAAAAAATAATATATATATATGTATATATACACACATATCTCTTAAAAACACACATTTATATCCTATACTTTTTTATTGTGGAGTTTATCATATCCGAGAGATTTTTTTTTTTTTTTTTTCAATTTTAAAACTTACATTTTCTGTAACACGAAGCGATCTTCCATTTTTTGCTTGTTTTACACCTGACCATGCAAAGAAAACTGTATTTCAATGTCAATAACATAGTAACATTTTTTAAAACATTTGGCTATCGCTTTAAGTATTCCCTTATTTGCGTTTTACTGTGCCTTTGTTTTATGTCAAGGCCGCAACCATCTTACATTCGCACCTGCCGAAATTGCAGTAATCGCGGATTATTATCACTGCGAAGAAGCGGCGCAGAGAATCCAGGATACGTTTATCATCTGTGAGCTGTCCATTCGCTTTTTGCTTTCTCTACACGTACTATGCACATAGTGTATAAAGAAGGTATTGCACTCCACCCAAAAATTCGATAGAACAATTTCACCTGAAAAATACGTTTTTGGATCCCCTGAATCCCCCCCCCCCAAAATATATACATATATATATTTCCCGAAAAAGGTGCGTGTGGGTGTGTGTGTGCGTGCATGTGAGTGTGTGTGTATATTCCGTGTGTCAGTATGTCCATGTGTCTGTGAACACGATAACTCAAAAAGGAAAAGTCGGTAAAATACCAAACCTGTTATTTAAGTTTAGTATCTTCCAGAGATGCGACATGAAGATTATGAGAAAAATCCCCCCTTCCTAGCTCAACTAACCTTCAAATTGAACAATTTTTGAAAATATTGATTTTCTCAAAAATGGCTAACGATTTTGATTAAAATATCGTATATTACAAAAATAATAAATAAAATATATGTCTTGAATTTTATGGGAATAGCCTCTAAAGACCTTATTCTGAATGAATTTTGCGTAACTGGTAAACCGTAAGAGATAGATGAAAACTTACTAAACAAAACATGTACATCACGTTAAAACACATAATTTATATCATATACGTTTTATTTTGTTTGTTTTTTGAATTGTCAATTTCTGAGATATTGCTTGTTATTTGTTTCAGTTTTAAAATACTTAAAATTGTCTCACACGGAAAGTTGTAAACTTCTGGCCCTGCATAGAAACGCTTTCAACCACATCGCAACCAGCTCTTAAAAAAATTGACTAATCGTTTTAGCCGAGTGTATTCCCTTATTTTCTTCCTACTTACAAGGATGCAAGTAGTTAAGACAGTTTCTGCTAATGTTTATCTCGATTATCATAAAGTACATAGAAGAACATGTTTTAGGGTCCCCTGTATCAAAAAAAAACAAAACATTTTCACAAAAAGGTCCGTGTGTCAGTGAGTCCGTGTGCCTGTGAATACGATAACTCAAAAACGAAAAGTCGGTAAAATACCAACTTGGCATTTAAGTTTAGTAACTTCCAGGGATGCGACACGAAGACTTTGAAAAAAATCCCCCCACCCCAAACTACCCTTTACATGGAACTTTTTTCGAAAATTTTGATTTTCTCAAAAATGACTCTAACGATTTTGATTAAAATTTCTTATATTAAATATATTTACCTGACAAATAAAATATATATCTTGAATTTTCTGGGAATAGCCTCTGAAGACTACTTTATTCTGGATGAATTTTACGGAATTTTGAATAACTGCTAAACCGTAAAAGATGGACAAAAACTTACTCCACGAAAAATGTAGACCACGTTAAAACACACAATTTATGTTATATACATTTTTTTTCGTGGAGTCATCATTTTTGAGTCGTTCCTTATTTTTGGTTTCTGCTATGAAGACTTATACTTTTCTCATATAGGAATTTGTCAACTGCTTCCATACAAAGGAACTTCAGTGACATAGTAACCAGCAAGGAACAAAGCAAATATAGCATCAAGGAACCAAGTAATAAGACTATTTCTGCTATTTTAGTCTAATTAACATGAAGTACATAGATGTATAAGCTTTTTAAGAGTAATTTGTTGCAGAGATGTGGAGAAAGTCATGTGAATGGTACACATCAGATGTTTTTGCTTGTTTTCATTTTTTTCCGACAGTAAATGTGTTGCATGCGATTTCCTTATGAATGTTATTCTTCTATTAGCCCACGGAACTGACTGGCAACTAATTCACTCTTGAACAGTGCATTTTTATCTATTGAACAAACGTGAAAACTGAATCATGTAAACAGTGCTCAACGCTAAACCCAAGAAACGAAAACGACATGTTCTAACGGAGGAAAAGCTAGACGAAATTGGAGCTACATTCGAACGTTTACCTAAGAAGTCTCTCAGCCGTGTTGCACAGCAAGTGGGTGTTTCACAAACCTCTGCTCATACAGCTACTAAACTTTAAAACTGAAACCCTACTAGATGACTATAATATAGAAATTAGGAACATTACACAGAAAGATCTTATGAGTGAGAATGAAAGTTTCACCTGACGATGTCAAGAATATCTTCGCGCAGATGTCCACCACTTTTACCAAACTAATCACATGGTTAGTACTCATTACATACTATAATTCACTAAACTCGTGAGCAAGTAACGCGTGAGTTAGGGAACGAAAAACCCCGCAATAAGCAGACTGCGGAATGCGCATTTGCGTGATCCACGGCCTTGTCATAAATCGAAAGCACTGAATTACAAGGAACCAAGTAATGACACCATTTCTGCTAAGGTTTATCTTGAAGAGTGTAGAAGAACGAAGCGTAGAACCATTTCGGGCTGTGTTTACAGTTGTTAGTGATCGTTCAACATGTTTAAGACGATTTCCGATCCCGCCGGCTGTGAAGTGCGTTCCGTAATATGGCAGAAATTCATCGCCAGTTTGTAGAGATTTACGCTGAAAATGTAATGGTAGATGGAATGATGAGAAAGTGGGTTAGGAAATTCAATGATGGACGAAGCAATGTTTATGACCAAGCTCGGAATGGGTGGCCTTCTGTTATCACTGATGGCTTGGTTGAACAAGTGAATGAGGCAATTCGTGAAACTAGACTGTTCACAATAGGAATATTTTGGATGTGTTTCCACACAACACTTTGTTCAGCAGTGGCTGTCTTCACTGACAGCAGCTTTCTTTAAAGAGCACATACAAAAATCGGTTCACTGTTATGATAAATGACAGAACAATGTTAGCAACTATGTTGACACATAGTCAAGGAATATTCTTTAATGTATAAACAAATGTTGTGAAAACAAATATTTTATGCCTTTTTTACCAAACCAATACTTATTTTCCGGACACAACTCGGGTAATCGTTTGTAAGTATAGTTCATTTGAAAACACAGGTAGAGAAAGTCATTTTAATGGAACACCTGTGTGTGCATGTGTGTGTGGCGGGGGGGGGGGGTGTACACGATAACACACTATAAATACACCTTTTAGCCTTTTTAGTCATTTAGCCATAGCATAAAATAAACGGACCTTTCGACACGAACAATAAATACACCTTTTGGCTTTTTAGTCATTTAACCGTAGCAGAAAATACACGGTACATTCGAAACACACTAAAAATATACCGTTTTGCCGTTTTACTCATTTAGCCGTAGAAGAAAGTTCACAGAACTTTTGAAACGCACTACAATGATACCTTTTTAGTCGTTTAGCCATTACAGAAAGTACACGTAACTATCGAAACATCCTACAAATATACATTTTAGCCTTTTAGTCATTTAGTCGTAGCAGAAAATACACGGAACTTTCGAAACGCACTACAAAGATACCTTTTTAGTATTTCAGTTATTTAGCCATAGCAGAAAGTACACGGGAATTTTGAAACGCACTACAAATACATCTTTTAGCCTTTTTAGTTATTTAGCCATGGCAGAAAGTACACGGGAATTTCGAAACGCACTACAAATGCACCTTTTTGCCTTTTTGATTAGTTAGTCGTAGCAGAAAGTCCATAGATCTTTAGAAACGCACTACAAATGTACCTTGTCTTTTTAGTCATTTAGCCGTTGCAGAAAGTAAACGGAACTTTCGAAGCGCACAACAAAGGTGTCTTTTTGCCTTTTTAGTCATTTAGCCGTACACGGAACTTTCGAAACGTACTAAAAATATACTTTTTTGCCTTTTTACTCATTTAGCCGTAGAAAAAAGTTGACAAAACTTTTGAAACGCACTATAAGGATACCTTTTTAGTTATTTAGCCATTGCAGAAAGTACACGTAACTTTCGAAACATCCTACAAATATACCTTTTAGCCGTTTTAGTAATTTAGTCGTAGCTGAAAATACACGAAACGCACTACAAATATACCTTTTTAGTCATTTAGCCGTAGCAGAAAGTACACGGAACTTTCGAAACGCACTACAAATATACCTTTTTGGTATTTTAGTTATTTAGCCATGGCAGAAAGTACACGGGAATTTCGAAGCACACTACAAATGTACCTTTTTGTCTTTTTAGTCATTTAGCCGAGGCAGAAAGCACACGGTACTTTATACAAATATACCTTTTTGCTATTTTAGTCATTTAGGAGTTGAAATTAAAAGCGGTAAAGTTCAATTTCCCCGTTAAGCGTTACTTACATACGAATTCTAAGCGGTCGTTCAGAAGCGTAAAAGGAGAACCACCATCCACACAGATTTTCCAATCTTTCAGTTCATGTTATTAGCAGTATGTTATCAAATGGAGGCGAATGCAGGTGTGTGTTACAACATATCCTGTTTAAAGCAAAGTGGAAGGACAGCTTTAAATCTTTCGTTGAGAAGAAACTCTTCCAAGTTTTTTTACCCCCCTTCCCCACTTCTCTGATGTTCCCTAAAGTACAAGGAACACATACGCGACCCTTGGGTCATAAGAAAAGTATGCTAAATCTCTGAAACCAACATTACCTTGCGCACACGAACAAACTTCTAAGAGAATAACTCGACCGCCATCTTCGTGTAAGTAACGTAGCTTGAGGGTTGCCTTAAGAAATGATAAAGCTACACTACGTGACAATAAGTGCAAGTGGTTCACAGCTGTGAATTATTGTCGTTTTAGAGAGCACAGTTCTTATTTGTAAGTGTCCCGTTTGTAGACATTTATAGTGCAAAAGTGAAAAATCTGATGTGTTCCATTCACATGACTTTCTCTATCTCTGCAACAAATTATTCTTAGAAAGTTTATACTTCTATTTACTTCATACTAATCGAGAAAGAATTAGCAGAAATAGTCTTATTACTTGCTTCATTGTAAATAGAAGTTAAGAGTATCATAGGTTAAAGTGATAGTAAAAAGCAGGTTGCTATGTGACTGAAGTTCCCTTGTTTGTATGGACAGGAGTTGACAAATTTCTGTATGAGAAAAGTATGCTTTTTAAAGCTGAAACCAATAAAAAGGAATATCTCAAAAACGATTAACTACACAAAAGTGTATATTACATAAATTGTGTGTTTTAACGTACTCTACATTTTTGTATGGTAAGTTTTTGTCCATCTCTTACGGTTTAGCAGTTATGCAAAATTCCGTAAAATTCATCCAGAATAAAGTAGTCTTCAGAGGCTATTCCCAGAAAATTCAAGATATACGTTTTATTTGTCAGGTAAATATCTTTAATATACGATATTTTAATCAAATTCGTTAGAGCTATTTTTGAGAAAACCAAAATTTTTGAAAAAAGTTCCATGTAAAGGGTAGTTGGGGTGGGGGGATTTTCGTGAAAATCTTTGTGTCGCATGCTTGGAACATATCAAACCTCAATACTAACTTTGGTTTTAACGGACTTTTCGTTTTTGAGCTATGCTGCCCCCCCCCCACACACGCACACACACACACGGACATTTTTCTAAAATTGCTTTTTTTGGATTCAGGGGATCCCAAAACATATATTTCCGGTGAAATCGGGTATCGAATTTTTGGGTGCATTACAATACCTACCTTTTCTATACACTATTACATAGTACGTGCAGAGAAAGTAATAATAAAGTGAAATAACAACTTTATTCATTAATGGTAAAGGAGATACTTGAACATAATTGTATACATACCTGCAAGTCTGACAACAGAGTAGTGCTCAAGACCGAATGTTTTATTTTGGTTACGGCCAGGCTAATGCTTTTTGTTTTGTTTTGTTTTTATTTATGCTTGCAATCCGGTTCGCTGTGTGACAGTGTGTTTATACTGCTTTTAACGAGAGTCGGGGGTGGTTTTCTTTCAAGCTATCCGATTGTATTCAGGAGACCTGAACTAAAAGCTGAGTGAAAGGCTATGCATGATCAAAGATAAAGCAAATTCAAATTATGGAAATAACTTATTCAGGTGTATCTTGGAAAATTAAATCAAAGGACATTTTTTAACGGTCAATAAGTGTAACTACAACAATATGATGTGTACATTTACAATGGATCTCAAAATGTGCCTCGTTAGAATCTCTCTGTCTCTTTCCCCTCCCTCTCTCCCTCTCCCTCTCTCTTTCACACACACACACTTTCATACTAGCGACTATGGGTAGGATTGGGAATAATCTTGTAGAGAAAAATTCCCACCCCCATTCCAGCCGGAAATCGAACCTGGAACTCTTCGCACATCAGCCTAGTGTTTTATAGACTGAGGTATGGGGCCGACAAATATAATTATCTGCCATACAATTGCGCACAAATGCGATTTCACGTATTTTTTTTTAAATACATGAGAAACACAAACATTTATTAAAATCATAAACAGTTTTACTTTCTCTAGCACGTATGTACAGCATATACAGTATATAGAGAAGCTAGTGTATTCCAACCAAAAAATCGACACCAAAATTTCACCGGAAATATATGTTTTGAGACACCCTAAATAAAAATAAATTAGAAAAATATCTATGTGTATATGTAGGCACTTTAGCTCAAAAACGAAGTCCGTTCCATATCCAACCTTGGTATTTCAGTTATTCCAAGTATAAGAAGATTTACAAGAAAGTAGTCCCTCCCCAATTACTCTTTAGATGGAACATTTCAAAAATTTTTATTTTTTTCAAAAATAGCTCTAACGATTATGAATAAATACCATATATTAAGGTATTTGATAGCAAACGAAATGTATATTTTGAAATGTCTGGTAATAGCTTCTGAATACGAATTTATTCTGGATGGCTTTTGTATAATTCGGAAGCCGTAAGAGGTGGACAAAAACTTACTACACAAAACACGTAAACCTCATTAAAACACACAATTTATGGCGTATACATTTTTTTTCTGGATTTCACTGTTTCCGATGTATTCCTTGTTATTGGTTTCAATTTAAAACTACTTAAACGTTTCTCAAACGGCAAGTCACTTTTCCTTTCATTTCCTTAGTTTTCCTGCTTTCCTTGCAAAGATAATTGAATTTCAATTGCTCAAATAGCGACCAGAGTTTTAAAAATTTGACGATCGCTTCAGAAGCAAATAATAATAACATTTCTGCTAATATTTATCTCGATTAGCATGACGTAGACAAAAGAATAATCTTTTAGCTCGCCTGGGTATGTGGAGGTAGCGTGTCTGCCTCACATTCAACAGGTTGCGAGTTCGAATCTTTCTTAGGGTGTACTACGCGGTTAAGGCTTTTTTAGGCGTTTTCCTTTAGTTTGAGAAGACGAACGTCGAGGTCTCCGAACATTTGAGTATCATTTCACCTATATCAGTCATCTTCCATTCATCTTCCATACATCTTCCTTGTTTGTGAAACAGCTAGAGAAAGTATTGTGAATGGAAAACATAAGATTTGTACAATAGTTATACATATTCTCTATAAAATGTTTACTTTCTCTATATGTACTATGTACATAGTATATAGAGGAGGTATTGCACTCCACCAAAAATTCGATACCGAAATTTCATTGGAAATATGTGTTTTTGGGTACCCTGTATCCCAAAAAAAAAAAACATTTTCAGAAAAAGGCCCGTGTGTGTCCGTATGTCTGTGAACACGTTAACTCAAAAACGAAAAGTCTGTAAAATACCAAACTTGGTACTTAAGTTTATTATCTTCCAGGGATGTGACAACGTAGATTTTGAGAAAAATTCCACCAACCCAAACTACCCTTTACATTGACGTTTTTTTCGAAAATTTTGATTTTTTAAAAAATGGCTCTAACGATTTTGATTAAAATGTCGTACATTAAAGATATGTGTTCCTGAGAAATAAAATGTAATATCTTGAGTTTTCTAGGAATAGCCTCTGAAGACTACTTTATTCTGGATGAATTTTACGGAATTTTGCAATACTGCTAAACGGTAAGAGATGGACAAAAACTTACCACGCAAAAACTGTAGAGCACGTTATTATTCTTTTTGGTAGTGTTTAACGCCGGCTTTTGCAATGGCACCGCAGTCGATGACACTGGTGATACATGAAGATGGAGCCCGGTGGAATGTGATAGCGGGGGAAACCGGAGAACCCGGAGAAAACCCGCCCCTTCGCCGCTTTATCCACCACAAATCTCGCATGCTTGGGATCGAACCCGGGCCGTCGAGGTGAAAGTGCACGTTAAAACACACAATTTACGTTATATACCTTTTTTCGTGGAGTTAATCGTTTTTGAGTTATTCCTTGTTTTTGATTTCACCTTTAAAAATTTATACTTTTCTCATACAGGAATTTGTCAACTCCTGTCCATACAAACAAAGGGACTTCAGTAACATAAGCAGCTTTTGACTATCACTTTAACCTATGGTACTCCCTTGTTTCGCTTCTACTTACAAGGAAGCAAATAATAAGAATATTTCTGCTAATTTTTTCTCGATTAGTGTGAAGTAAATAGAAACATAAGCTTTTTAACAATAATTTGTTGCAGAGTGTAGAGAAAGTCATATGAATGGAACACATCAGATTTTTGGTTTTATGTACTTCCTTTATATTTAAACGTGAGTAAGGTATTCCTCTTACAGAGCCCAAATGCGAGGTACTGCCTTGGTCATCTTGTTTCTGTTCCATACACTTATGATTTCTCTACTTTGCTTTGGACGGTGAAGCAGTTCGCTGACTGAATGAGTGAACAGGAATTGTAAATGGGTTGCGGAATCAGCAGCAGCGGTTCCCAGTGCACTGCAGCTTCCTTCCTGTTGAACACACAACTCAAGATTATATGGACGCTTTGCTGAGGTTGCACTCTAACCGTCGAGCAATATTTCCTCACGCTGGCCCACCCATCTGCATACCCTTCCGACACTGCTGCTGTGTTCATGTGCATGTGGTAGAGATAAAAACTCTCGTATAATTGCAGAAATATTTCTATCCGTCTCAAACCGAGCCAGGAGGCTCTGGCGTACTGGCATTCGGGAGGTCGTGGGTTCGATTCCCGGAGTCAACCTCTCTGGGCTTTTTCGGGTCTCTAGACCAATGCTGAGGAGTTTTCTTCAGTGTTATATTCTATATGAGATATATGAATAAATTATAAATACTTATAAATCAACACAATTAAAATAATAATTAAATAAGATTTTAATTAATAAAATTTAAACTTTTAATTGAAAAGAAAAAAAAATCATAAAGGATACACATTTATTTTCATTTCCGTTTTCTCCATATCCCTTCATTTCATCTCCATTTCATTCAACCACTTTCTTTTAGGGCTATAAGTATTGGAAAAGAATGTGGTGGTGGCGCCGTTCCATGGTGGTGAATACGCTTTGAAAATACATCTCTCGGCGGCAGGAAGGTATTGGAGTTATCTCTAGGAACCAGGGGATCCCAGCGCTCCTCGCATCGAGATGAAGATCTACAAGGACTATGTTAGGGACCCTCCACGGAGGCTCTTTCCAGGCGGCCCGTTTCGATCCCCCGTCCAATATACTTTATATAATTCTATTCTCCTGGGGTTTGACGCATAATAAACCTATGGTGGCTGCAGTGTGGAGCCTTCTTAGGAATCACACACACCACACACACCCATCACATATTTATAAATGTATATTTAGACTTTCTCTAAAGCGTACTATGTACACAACAGAGAGAAGGTATTGTATTCCACCCAAAAATTAGATGTCAAGATTTCATTGGAAATATATTTTTAAATCGAAAATTCCGTTAAATTCCAAAGTAGTGTTCAAGTTCAGCATCTCTTAAGACGGGGCACTCAGATTTCAAGAAAATTCACCTATCCTAAATTACCATTTATATGGAAACATTTTTATTTTTCTAATATGTCTCTTAAATATTTTCATTAAAATACAAATTAATATCTTGACATTTCTGGGAATAGCCTCTAAAGTCTTCTTCATTATAGAAGACGTTTGCATAACAGGTAAACCATAATATATAGACTAACTCTTACCACACAAAAAATAGATCTCGTTAAAACACACAGTTTAGGCCATAAACATTTTTTGTGTAAAATATTAAATTCCCAATACTTGGACCTTTCTCCAGTGGGAAATCGTTATTCACTTTTTAACAGGCCATGCAAAGATACGTAATTTCAATTGCATAATATAGTGACAGCCTTTAAAATAATTTTTACTTTCTCTAGCATCCAAAAATTCGATGCCGAGATTTCACCGGAAATACATGTTTTGAGTCCCCCTGAATCCAAAAAAAGCATTTTTGGAAAAAGGTCCGTGTGTGTCTGTGTGTGTCTGTGTGTGTCTGTTTGTGTGTGCCTGTGTGTCTGTGGACAGTATAGCTCAAAAACGAAAAGACCGTTTAAATACCAATCTTGGCGTTTAAGATTAGTATCTTCCAGGAATGCGACACAAAGATTTTGAGAAAAATCCCCCACCCCTAAATACCCTTTACATGGAACTTTTTTCGAAAATTTTGATTTTCGCAAAAAATATCTCTAACGATTTTGATTAAAATATCATATATTAAAGATATTTACCTGACAAACAAAATGTATATCTTGAATTTTCTGGAAATAGCCTCTGAAGTCTACTTTATACTGGACGAATTTTACAAAATTTTGCATAACTGCTAAACCGTAGGACTTAGATAAAAACTTACTAAACAATAAATGTAGAGCACGTTAAAACACACAATTTATGTTATATACATTTTTTTCGTGGAGTTGGTCGTTTTTTAGACATTCCTTGCTTTTGGTTTCAGCTTGGAAAAACATAATTTTCTCATACAGAAATTTGTCAACTCTTGTCCATACAAACAAAGAACCTTCAGTCACATAGCAACCAGTTTTGACTGTTACTTTAACCTATGGTGCTCCCTTATTTCGCTTCTACTTACAAGGAAGCAAGTGATAAGACTATTTCTGCTAATTTTTTTCTCGATTAGCCTAAAGTAAATAGAGGCATAAGATCTTTAACAATAATTTGTTGCTGAGACAGAGAAAGTCATGTGAATGGAACACATCAGATTTTTTCTGTACTGTACTACAAAACACGCATTCACTCACAACGCACGCTTCCAGACTCTGTGGAGAATAAGGCATTACTATAGTTAAAATAAATTCCCCCACCCTAGCCGGAAATCGAACCCGGAACCTCTTGAGTGAGAAGCCATAGCTCTGACCACTTGACTATAGAGGCAGTCGAAGGTTTATACTATCCCTTTAGCCTACGGTAGGCATTACAATATTTCCATTCTACTTACAAGGAACTAAGTAATAATGCAATTTCTGTTAATTGTATCTCGATTAGCAAGATGTAGATAGAAGAATAAACTTTTTCAGGATTAATTCGTTGCAGAAAATGTCAAGAAAGTTTTCTGTGTGGAGAAAAATCGGATTTGTTTTCTTTCTTTACTATTTACCTTTAATAAGTAGAGGCAGCATTGCATTCGATCTAACAATTCAGAACTGAGATTTCAGATGAATACACATTTCGAGATTCCTTGAGCTAGAGAGTGTATCTGTGAACTCAAAAGGAAAAAAATTGGATAAATACCAAACTTGGTATTTCATTTCAGAATGTTGCAAAGATACGACACGATTTTCCAGACAATCTCCGAACATCAAACTACCCGCTATATTTACATAGGTACACTTTAAATTTTGATTAACTTACCATATACTTAAGATATTTCTTGAAATTTGAAATACTCATCTTGAACCTTTTGAGAACAACCTATGAAGTTGTCTTCAATTGTAGGGAATTCTATATAACTATTTTTACGTCTTTCATCCTGGTACCTCGTATCGGACGATGAATGAATAAAACGGGTGAAATGATGCTCATTTCAGCCCGGGGTCCATAGGCTTAGTTACCTGAAATTCATCCTCTCAGATTAAGGGAAATTCTCAGAAAAAAACTTAATGCTAAACTCATCCTATTCGAGATTCAAACTCGGGGACCTCTTGAATGGATAAACAAAAACACACTGCACAATAGCTAAATATCTTTAAAACACACTATTTATTTCGAGTAACTTTTTCTTTGCATCAGAAAATTTCAAGTTTTGCGATATTACTTCATCTACGGAGTGCTATGTATAATGTGCATATTAGGTAGAGAAGGGATCATATTCTACCTAAAAGTTTGTTACCGAAATTTCACCGTAATACATGTTTTGACCACCCCTGATCTAAAAAATTGGAAAAGGCCCGTGTGTGTCTATAGACAACGTAGCTCAAACACGAAAAGACCCTTAAATACCAAACTTAGTATTTATATTTAGTATTTTCCAGGTATAAGACACGAAGATTTATAAGAAAATTTCCCCACCCCAAACTACCCTTTACGTGGAACAATTTATGAACAGTTTATTTTTCTCCAAAATGACTCAAAGAATTTTGATTAAAATATCGTAAAACAAAGATATTTACACGACAAATAAAATGTATATCTTGCATTTTATGAAAATATCCTTTGTAAACCTCTTCAGTCTGGATGATTTTTGTGTAAATGTAACCGTAAGAGATAAACAAAAACTTACTTCACAAAAAATATAAATCTCGTTAAAACGCACAATTCATACCATGTACACTTTTTCTACAATTATTGGTTTCCGAGATATTCCTTGTTATTGGATTCAATTTTAAACTATTGAAACTTTTTCAAAGGGGAAATTCTCTTTTGTTGCATATCTCTTTTTGTTTTACTCCAGGTCATGCAGAGAGAACTGAATTTCAATGTTTCAGACAACGTCCAGATCTTAAGCATAATGCATACCCTTATTTCCTTTTTACTTAAAAGGAAACAAGTAAAAATATAATTTCACTAAAGTTTACCTCAATTAGCAAGATGTAGATAAAAGAACAGTCTTTTGTAAGAACGACTTTATTGTAGAATATGTAGAGAAAGTCATGTGAAAAGAACACACATGCTTTTTTCGGTATTAGTTTTTCAATACCTTTGTCATAAGTTTAAAGTGGGGTTGCTATTCAATGTTCTCGCGATATAATGGAAAGACTTGGAATTTGTGACCAGCATATGGCGTTCTAATTTTTAATATCGTCCAATGACCCCAGGGGCCGGTCTTTATATCCCAGCTACCACCCGAAAGTCTTTAAGTTCCAAAAAGCACATTTTCCCCTGCCACCACCATCGTCGACATTTCCAATCCTTAAAGAGACCGAGAAACCCTCCAAAAACTGTATGAATCGGAGCGGGCTGATGCCGGGGGTAGGTCCCGAACTTTCCGAATGCCAGTCGCATACGTCAATGCGGCGTCCAGTGCTCGGTTTTATCCCAAGATCCGGGCCTCCCCTCTGTAGTTTGGTGGTAACGTGTCCGCCTCACATTCAAGAGGTCCCAAGTTCGAATCTCGGTTGGGGTGTGTTATTTAGGTAAAGTTATTTTTCAGGGTTTTACCTTACCCTGAGAAGACGAATGGCGAGTAACTTTAAGCTCCATAGACTCTCAGAGTCATTTGAGCATCATTTCACTGATTTCATTTATTGATCAATAATTTCACTGATTTCGTTCAACATGACTTACCGGGTTAAATGACGCTAAACAAAGAAACGAAGAAGAAAGATCTGATGTGTTCCATTCACATGACTTTCTCTAGCTATACAAACTGTTTTTTACAAAAGATTAGGTATTCTTTTATAGACATCATGCTAATCGAGATAAACATTAGCAGAATTGGTGTTATTGCTTCATTCTTTGTAAGCAGAAAAATAATCAGATAAAATACAATAGGCTAAAGCGAGTTTCTTTTAAAAACCGGTCGCAATGTGAAACAATTGAAATTCCGTTCTCTTTGCTTGGCAGGAACAGAAGACAGACGGACGAAAGATGATCTGCCGTTGAGAAAAGCTTTAAATAGCTTAAAATTGAAACAGAAAAAAAAAAAAGGAATATCTCGTAAACGGTAAACTCTACAACAAAAATGTATGACATAAATTGTGTGTTTAAACGATATCTACATTTTATTTCTTACATTTTACCAGCTACGCAAAATTCTGCAAAGTTAATTTAGAATGAACAGATCTTCAGAAACTATTCCCAGAAAATTCAATATATACATTTTGTTTGTAATGTAAAATCTTTAATATACGGTATTTTAATCAAAATCGTTAGGGCCATTTTTGAGAAAATCGAAATTTTCAAAATTGTTTCCATGTAAAGGGTAGTTGGGGGTGGGGGGATTTTCTTGAAAATCATCATATCGCATCCTTGGGTATGCTAAATTTAAATACCAAACTACGGTCTTTAGTTTTTGAGCTACGCTCTCCGCAAACACACGGACCTTTTTTTTTAAAATGTTTTTCGGACTCAGGGGACCTCAAAACACATATTCCCGGTGAAATCTTGACATCATATTTTTGGGTAGAATATAGTACCTTTTCTAGCTACTATGTACATTGTATGTAGATACGGCTAGAGAAAGTAAAAAAGAAGCATTTTGTTTCACACGAATCGTATAATATATAAAAGGCTAAATAACATTTCTTCGAAAAGTGAGGCATGTTAGACCATGTAAAAACATAAAATGAGAACTAATGTCCTGTCTAGCATTTCGAAAATGTCAAATGGAGCAAAGATAATTTGCGTGGGAAACACGCACCAACTTAAGCTCAAAAGTGTGAACCCCGCATGTCTTCGTCAAATATCAATGCTTCCAAATTCTCTTTCGTCACACCAAATATTCCGCGTTAGGCAATCAATTGATCGCGGAGTATGCTTTGAAAACCGACATCTGCATAATTAGTTATATTTTACCACAATTTAAAACACATATGTATGGATTGCTTCCGTGGTCGAGTGATCAGCCAACTGACTTCTCACCCCGGCAGGGACGGGGAATTTTTCTTTAACCAGAATTATTCCTTATCCCCACAGAGTCTGGAAGTATGTATGTGAAAGTGAATGTGTGTGCTTGAGGAAAATAAAATTATTTAAACTAAACGTAAAAGGAACCTACAGATAAGGAATTGTTTCATGATATGATCTTAGATATTAAAGGGGGCTATATAAACGAAAAAAGTATATATGTATTCTAATAGGTATAATTAACTTCTCTACCTCCCACTTAACAATAGGTAGAGGGATTATTGCACTCTAACAAAAAGTTCTTGTTGGGATTTCATCGAAAATATGCATTTTGAGCTCACTAAATCTTTAAATGCACACAAAAAAGTTTTGTAATTGCGTATGAATATTATAAATAGCACTAACTTTTATGTGTTACTCCACATGATTTTTCTCTACCTATTTCTTCATCACTATTAATGTTTTTATTATATATTTCCTTATTGATACAATGGCATAAGGAAGCACACTGGGCTTAAACAATAGCACTATTTTGAAATTCCGGGAGAAAGAAACAACGATTAATATCAGCTCATTTGAGGAAAATATATTATTTTAAAACAAAATAATAACAAGGAATATATTGGAAATGGTTAACTCCACAAAAATGTATCTGACATATATTGTATGTTTTAACAAGTTGTACAGTTTTCGTGAAGAAGCTTTTGTCCCTCTTACGTTTGCCAGTTATGCGAAGGTCATGCAAAGGCTAATCCCAAAAAATTCAAAATATACATGTTATTTATCATAAAATATTTTAATATATGGTATTTTAATGAAAATGCTAGAGGCGACATTTAACAAATAAACATATTTGAAAGATATTCCGTATAAAGATTTGGATTGCGGGGATTTTTTTGAATATTTTTGTAATGCATATTTGGAAGTAGATAAACTTAAATGTCAAGTTTAAAATTTAATATACTATACATTTTTGAGCTGCTATTCACAGACACACACACACAATTTTTTTTCTAATTTTTTATACTGCAGAGAGTCTTACTTAGGACGTGTACTTCTGGTGAAATTTGGGTATGGATGTTTTTGTTTGGAATAATAATTACCCTACTTCCTACAGCAGTAGAACAAGTTAAAACATAGATGTCAGACAAATACCAATATATGTAGTATCTAAGTTCACTTCTTTCACTCAAAATATGCATTACACAAAAAAAAAAAGTTGCTATTTTGCTTTTTCTGTATGTACAATGTACTGAATAGATAGAGAAGTTACTGTATTTCACCCAAAAATTTCGATATCGTGAATTCACCCGAAATATATTACTTACTCTACACGTACTATGTACATAGTGTATAGATAAGGTATTTACATAGTGTATAGAGAAGGTATTGCATTCCACCCAAAAGTTCGATACCGAGATTTCACCGGAAATACGTGAATCCAGGAAAAGTATTTTCAGAAAAAGGTCCACGTGTGTGTGAGTGTGTCTGTGGACAGTGTAGCTGAAAAACGAAAAGACAGTTAAATACCAAAGTTGGTATTTAAGTTCGGTATCTTCCAAGGATGCGACACAAAGATTTTCCAGAAAATCCCCCACCCCCAAATACTCTTTATATGGAACTTTTTTCGAAAATTTTGATTTTCACAAAAATAACTAACGATTTTGATTAAATTATCGTATATTAAAGATATTTACCTGACAAATAAAATGTATATCTTGAATTTCCTGGGAATAGCTTCTGAAGACTACTTTATTCTGGATGATTTTTACGGAATTTTGTATAACTGCTAAACCGTATGAAATGGACAAAAACTTAACCACACAGAAACTGTAGAGCACATTAAAGCACACAGTTTATATTACACAATTTTTTTCGTGGTGTTGATCGCTTTTGAGATACTCCTTTTACTGGTATCAGCTTTAAAAACAAACTTTTTTTCATACAGGTATTTGTCAACTGCTGTCCATACAAACAAAGGAACTTCAGTCACATAGCAACCAGCCTATCGCTTTAACCTATGGTACTCCCTTATTTCGCTTCTACTTACAAGGAAGCATGAATTCTCAATTAGCATGAAGTAAATAGAAGCTTAAGTATTTTAACAATAATTTGTTGCAGAAATGTAGAGAAAGTCATGTGAATGGAACACAACAGCTTTTTTTTTTGATTCAGGAGGTCTCAAATATATATTTTCAGTGATATCTCGGTATTGATATTTTGGGTGCAATACAATACCTTCTCTATACACTATGTACATTGTCCGGATAGAAAGAGTAAAAATCTACCAAAAATAATTTGCTTCTCTATCTCTTTCTAAGGTCTTATTGAGCGCGTCTCGTATGCTTGCCTTAGGGTAGAGTAGACAAAGTAAAACACCCCGCTGCTAGTTGGGGAGCGATAAGATTTTTGTTGGTAATTGTATATCTACCTCTTAGTTGGCTAAATAAAGCTAAAATACCCAGGAGGGTTAATTCAGTCTGAATAACTGGGTATGACAGGAGGTATCTCATTAATAAACCACAGGATGGCAGAAATAGTTAGCGATATTGGGGAAATGTATAGGTCAAATGGGACTATCATTTTATATACATGTAGCCGGATGGATGCGAGTATAATATAGCAGATATCTGTGCTTGCTTATTACCTGCTAATGGAGTTTGTGTTGCACACGACTAAATAACATAACGACACTGAACAATGAGTTCTGCTTTGTAGCTGAAGGGATACGCATGTGGATATGGAATTGTTATCACGCTGTATAACATAAAAATAATGAAACAATAACAATACAATCAATTTGCATTAAAATATGTAATGTATGCTATCCAAAAGTTCCATACCAAGATTTCACAGGAAATGCAAGTTTTCAGGACTGCTGAGTAATCTGATGTGTTCCGTTTATATCTCTCGATACCGAGATTTCACCGGAAATATATGTTTTAGGGTCCTCTTTAACTAAAAAAAGGATTTTCTAAAAAAGGTCCGTGTGTATGTGAACACGATAACTCAAAAACGAAAAGTCGGTAAAATATCAAACTTGGTTTTTATGTTTCGTATCTTCCAGGGATGCGACTCGAAGATTTTGAGAAGAATTCCCCCATCCCCAACTACCCTTTACATGGATCTTTTTCAAAAATGACTCACGATTTTGATTAAAATATCGTATATTAAAGCTATTTACCTAACAAATAAAATGTATATTTCGAATTTTCTGGATAGTCTCTGAAGAGTACTTTATTCTCGATGAATTTTACGGAATTTTGAATAACTGATAAACCGTAAGAGATGGACAAATACTTACCACACAAAAAATGTAGAGCACGTTAAAACATACAATTTATGTTATATACATTTTTTTTTCGTGGAGTTCATCGTTTTGGAGACATTCCTTGTTTTTGGTTTCTGCTTTGAAAAACTTGTACTTTTCTCATACAGGAATTTGTCAACTCCTGTCCATACAAAGGAACTTCAGTCATTTAGCAATCAGCTTTTGACTATCACTTTAACCTATGGAATTCCCTTATTTCGCTTCTATTTACAAGGAAGCAAGTAGTAAGACTATTTCTGCAAATTTTTTTCTGATTAGCATGAAGTAAAGAATAATAATTTTTTGCAGGGAAAGTCATGTGAATGGTACACATCAGATTTTTCTATTTCATGTTAATCGATTAAACATTAAGAGAAACGGTTTTATTGCTTTATGCCTTATAAGTAGGAGGTAAATAAGGGAATACTCTAGGCTAAACCGACAGTCAATAGACGCCCTCCGTGGTGTAATGCTTACCATGATAGCTTTATATACCCAAGGTCGCGGGTTCAAACCCGGCCGGGGACGATTGATTATTTCGGGCGTAAAAATCCTTAGCATAGCCTCTTTCGGAAGTGAAGCAAAGCCGTTGGTCCCATGTCGTAGAGGAACACAACGTAAAAGAACCTCAAGCCTGATAGAGAGGTCTCTGTGCAAAATTAACCGGTCTTTGACGCCTAAATTAGAATGGGACGCTGAGAACCACAGCATTAAAGAGCGTCCACAAATAATACACCATTTACATTTCCGACAGTCAAATATTTTAAAATGTGGGTGCTATGGGATTGAAATCCGTTTCTTTGCCTGGCCAGGAGTTGACAATAACAATGAATATCTCAAAAACGGTCAACTTCGAGAAAAAATGTATATGACAAAGTGTGTGTTTTAACGAAATCTACATTTTTGTGCTGTAAGTTTTTGTCTATCTCTAACGGTTTAATAGTTATAAAAATCTAGCAGATTTCATCCAGAATAAAGAGGTCTTCAGAGGCTATTCCCAGACAATTCAAAATATATATTTTATTTGTCGTGTAATCTTTAATATAAGGTATTTTAATCAAAATCTTTAGAGCCATTTTTGAGAAAATAGAAACTTTCGAAATTTTTTCCATGTAAAGCGTAGTTTGGGGTGGGGGAATTTTTATCAAAATCTTCATGTGTCAGTCTTGGAGGATACGTAACTTAAATACCAAGTTTGGTATTTTATCGTTTTTGAGTTATCGTGTTCACAGATACATGGACACACACACATGGACATGTTTCTAAAAATCTGATGACGTTCTCCGCATCTTTGTAACAAATTATTATTAAAAGCGTATTCTCCTATCTACTCGTACTTCATGCTAATCGAGAAAAACATGAGTAGAAATGCTTTCATGTAAGTAGGGGGGGAAATAATGGAACAGTGATAATCAAATCTTTCAAATGGTTTCTATGTGGATGAAATTCGTTTCTTTGCATTGCTAGAAGTGACAAATTCCCCTATGAGAAATGTTTAATCATTGTAATATAGAAACCAGTAACATGGAATATCTAAAAATGACCAACTCTACGAAAAAAATGTATATGACATAAATTGTGTTTCAACGAGATCTACATATTTAGTTAAGTATTTTTTTTCTATCTCTTACGGTTTATTAGTTGTTCAAAATTCAGCAAAATTCGTGCAGAATAAAGAGATCTTCAGAGGCTATTCCCAGAAAATTCAAGATATACATTTTATTTGGGATGTAAATATCTTTAATTTACGGAATTTTAATCAAAATCGTTAAAGCCATTTTTGAGAAAATAAACATTTTCCCATGAGAAGGGTAGTTTGTGATTGGGGGATTTTTTTGAAAATATCGCATTCTAGGAGGATACTAAACCCGAATACCAAGTTCGTTTTTGAGCTATGCTGTTTGCAGATACAGACAGACATACGGAGATTTTTCTAATTTTTTTTTCAAACTCAGGGGACCCTATACGTTCTCTATACGCTATGTACATAGTACGTGTAGAGAAAGTAAAAAGAAAACAAGTACATGAAGTGCAAAGTGAAGCAAGGCGCCATTGTTCTGTTTGAGTATAAGAAGCCGTTGGCCTGGAGCCAGCACGCGAACCAGTACGCTGTCGAACTCGCGTCTCTTGCTTCCGGTAAAGCAGAGGTGGAAGATCACCCAGTCACTGAAGGATGAACAACCCCTCCCGCGCCTTCCTTACCAGGATTTCCGTTTCCTTTACTTGAAGTTAGGGATCCAGAACAAAACATTATCCCCAGCAGCTACGAGCCGGCGTTCTTCAAGGGAAGCAAGAAGACCGAAGGTTTACCCCCGAAATCCAACTATATTAGTGTTAAATGACAAGGTTATTTCCAAGGGATTTCTGACCCTCACCTAGAGAGGTAGTGTTTATTGCTTACGGTGCATAGTCAAATCCCGATTTTGTCCTTGACAATATACAAGGAAGGATGAGAAATTGTGCCGTCGTTGCAAAAGAAAAAAGTAATGGTGTCCGGGTTCGATTCCCGGCTAGGGTGGAGACTTTTTCTTTCACCAGAATTATTTCCTATCCCCCACAGAATCTGGAAGTGTGCGTGTGTGTGTGTGTGTGTGTGTGTTGTGTGTGAGTGTGTGTGTGTGTTTGAGGAACATTAAAGCGATTTAAACCCAATGTAAAGAACCTACAGACAACGAGTTGCTTTTAATGCAAACCCTCTCATATTACCTTACATGTTAAAGGGGTTATATAAATGAAAAAGTTTGAAAAAAAAGTAATGACATTTTATGGAAATAAAAAAATCCTGTGCAAAGTAAAATGTGTATTGAAATGTCGTTATGTAAAGTGTTAATTAGTTCACTAACATTGATTAGAAATTACTCTTTCTTGAGAAAATAGGTATTCTTGACAAAATTATTAAATTTAAATTTAAAGGAGCGTGTAGTCTGTACTTCCAGAAGGCCTCATAATAATCAAGGCAACTTCTTAGGCAAATTATCATGAATATATATTCAAAATTTAATTTTATTTCTAAAAACAAACATTGCACATTCATTATTTATTGTTGAATATTGTATAAAACACAAATTCAAAATCATAATATTACTAAAAAATATGACAAATAATCAGAACTAAATACATATGTTGGAATTTAATTCTTGTTTAGTTATTATTTAATTTGTATATTATGATATTACAATTTAGTCTTTTAAAAATTGCTCTATTTTAAGTTCATATTTGGTTAGAAGTTTTAGTTTTTAGTTATCCTTAAAATACTTGTATGAAATTGTAGATAAAAATTGAAAATAGGCATTAAGATCTGGATATTAGCTCTGGTATAAGAAATTGTAGTATATAATATATAGAGTTTATTTTACTTTATTTTTCTGTCCATCACATACCGTGAACAACGTACCTTACTGAACAATTCCGTCGCGATATGCGCAAGTTAAAATACAATAAAAACAACTTGTTTTTAATATGTGTGACTGTTGCAAGACACGCGTCAATTATAACAGAGATGAGAATGTTGATGAATTATTTTGCCAAGATATTTAACATGTATATAAAAATGAAGTAATCGAAACTCTGCGATCTAGAAATTCTATTAAATACTCTCCAATACAACATTAATGTTTGTAAAATACCATATACACAAGGTTATTTGTCTTGAAATGGCTATATTAATATTTTATCGATGGTAATACTATTATCATTTAATCCCATTCTACGCATCATGTTGGTTAACAATACCGATAATGTAAATTTGAACCCAAATTCAAAGTCACCACTGCCTTCTATTGTTTACTGAGTATAATTATGGTTGTGTTTGCTTATATTGAAGCTATACTAATTAGTATAATTAGAATATACATGGATGAACCCGCTACAATTCAGAAACTGTTTCGTCTTGATCATTTAATGCGTATGCATCAGTGGGACTATCTGCCATTTTGTTTAGAGGAACGTGATTTTAAAAGAAACTTCAGATTACGTACGACTCTCATTAAATTTGATGGCGAAATTGGGAGTAGTCTTCTACCGAGGATCACAGTTTACAGCTTGGTTTTTTGAGGTGTAAATAATAGCATATTTATATTAATGAATGCTGCCAATATTTACTGAGTATTCCTTTATTGAAATGGCGTCTGTGAAGAAGAAAGAGGAAGAGTTACGGAACAACAGCGGCATCTGTTGAAGGACCAATATCAATACCTTCATTTTTTTTACTTTCTCTACTTCTTAGATAGTCACGGTACATAAAGTATGCATTACACCAAAAAATTCGATACCGAGATTGCACTGAAAATACATGTGAATACTGGATAAAAAAATCTGATGTGTTCCATTCACATACTTTCTCTACATCTCTGCAACAAATTATTGTTAAAAATCTTATACTTCTATCTTCTTCATGCTAATCGAGAAAAAATTAGCAGAAATTGTCTTATTACTTGCTTCCTTGTAAGTAGAAACGAGAAAAGGGAGTATCAAGGTTAAAGTGGTAGTCAAAATCTGGTTGCTATGTGACTGAGGTTCCTTTGTTTGTATGCACAGGAGTTGACAAATTCCTATATAAGAAAAGCAAGTTTTTAAAGCTAAAAACAAGGAATATATGAAAAACGATCAACTCCACAAAAGAAATGTATATGACATAAATTGTGTGTTTTATCGTGATCTACAATTTTTGTGTAATAAGTTTTTGTCTATTTCTTACAGTTTACCATTTATGCAAAATTCAATGAAAATAATCCATAAAAAAGAGGTTTTTAGAGGCAATTCCCATGAAAATTAAGATATACGTTTTATTTGGCGTGTAAATATCTTAAATATAAGAGATTTTAATCAAAATCGTTAGAGCCATTTTTGAGAAAATCAAAATTTTCGAATTTTTTCCATGTAAAGGGTAGTTTGGGGTGGGAAATTTTCTCGAAAATCTTCGCGTCGCATCTTTGGAAGATACCAAACTTAAATACCAAGTTTGGTATTTAATGGTCTTTTCGTTTTTGAGATATGCTGGCCACATACACACAGACAGAGACACGCTCACTCACGAACCTTTTTCCAAAAATATTTTTTTGATTCAAAGGGACCCAAAATGTGTATTTCCGGTGAAATCTCGATATCGAATTTTTGGGTTCATACTATACCTTCTCTATGTGCATGGTACGTGTAGATAAAGTAAAACACATGTTTAGAAAAAAGGTTTTTGTGACTATAAAGTCCGTTAAATACCACATTTGATAATTAAGTTCTGCATCCTCCAAGGCTATTACACAAACATTTTCAAAACAAATCCCCCTCCTCAAACTATTTTTTAGATGGAAAAAATTACACCCTTTTTATTTTCTCAAAACGACTCTTAATGATTTTGATTAAAACTCTGCATCTCAATCATATTTAAATGCCAAATAAGATGTTTATCTTGAAGCCCTCTTCATCTGAATGACTTGACATAACTTGTAAACCGTAAGAGTTAGACAAAAACTTACGACAGAAAACATGCAGGTCTCGTTTAAACACACACTTTGCGTGATATACATTTTTATGGAGTTCACCATTTCCTAGATATTCCTTATTATGGGCTTCAGTTTTAAAATGCCTAACTTTTCTCAAACGGGAATGTGTCATTCCTGTTTCTTTTGTTTTACTCCTGGCCATGCAAAGAGAATCAATTTGAATCACATAGCAGCTACCTTTTAAAACATTTGACAATCGCTTTAGCACAGTATATTCCCTTATTTCCCTCTTACAAGGACCGTTTTACTATATTTATTAAAAAGAAAAACAGCTTGTTACAGCATATGTAGAGAAAGTCATGTGAATAGAACCCCTCAGATTTTTAAGATGAGACATTATGAATACATCTTGCATCTTGATACTGGAATCATGTTACTTATGACTGTGCGTTTTCTTTTATTAAAGTAACCGAGGGGTGAATTGAATTGGTTGATGAGGGATGAATTAAATAACATTAAAACAAAGGCCCTTCCACAAAAAAAAAAAAAAAAAAAAAAAAAAAAAAAATTCGCATGACTTTCCCAAAAGCAATTTCAACGAATAATTTTTACAAAACCTTGTTCTTCTATTCATTACTTTTGATACAAATATAAGTACTTCATTAAATTCGTCTGAAAATTTAATGAATCCAATTTTAGCACTCGAATCCTAGGTTTATGCCGGATTAGGAGGAATCTTTTCCATTTGCAAAAATGGGAGAGTAAGCGTTTAATTTGCAGAAACGTTTTGCACTCAGAATATTGAATTTGTAGTGTCATTACAAATCAATCATTGCAAATTAATTGAGAATTTGTAGAAATGTATTTTCATGTAGGTACAATGGGAATAGAGAAATGCAGTAGGCTTAAGTGATAGGTAAATCTTTTAAGAGCTATGTGATTTATTTGAAATTTCATTCTCTTCATTTGACCAGAATAGAATAAACTTTATTGTGGTATTATTTACTATAGGTTTAAATTTTCAAACACCTTAAACTTTTTCATCTGCTAGCTCACTTTTTTTCTTTGTCTACTAAAGTGTACTACGTATGGGAACTTCAATATTTCACACCCAAAAATTTGACACCGAGATTTCACAAGAAAAGCACGTTTTGAGGATCCCTAAGAAAAGGAATGGGAAAAGTACGTATAAGTGTGTATGTGTGTGAACTGCATAAAATACGGAGTGATATAAGTTCAGCATCTTCCAAGGATGTTAAAATTTTCAAGAAAATACCCTCCCCAAACTATCCTTTCCGTGGATTATTTTTTGAAATATTTATTTTCTCAATAATAGCTCTTGCGATTTTAAATAAAATATTATGTGTTTAAGATATTTTCATGAATTTTCTGTGAATCGACTTGGAAGTCCTCTTCATTGAGAATGACTTTTGTGTCACTGGTAAACCGTAACAGAAAGACAAAAATCTTATTAAACAAACGTATAGATTCCATTAAAGCACACGTTGCGGCGTTAACCATTTCTGAATTACTGGTTCAAATTTTCCAATACTTATCATTTCATCATTCGTGTTTTTCTTTTGTATACTGTTGGCCAAGCAAAGAGAATGGAATTTCAAAGACATCGCATAGCGACTACATCTTAAAATATTTTACTCTCATTTTAATCTAGAAAATAAGTAATAAGACCATTCTGCTAATGTTTATCTCAATCAGCATGAAGTTCTTTAGATAAAAGAATAACCTTCATAAGAATAGTTTGTTACAGAATAGAGAGAGAAAGTTGTGTGATTAAACACGCCAGATTGTTTCTCTCAAATAATGCAAATAGTGGAATTTCAAAACTATATACAACTAAAACGAAAAATGCAATAAAAAGCTTCTGCAAATGTTTATGATGCTTAAAAAGAAGTAGATAGAAATATAAGCTCTGGGAAAATAGATGTATGTTTGGGAGTAGACAAAATTATGAAAATCTAACATATGCATTTTTACTTTCTTTAGCAGCATGCACAATGTAGGTACATAGTATATATATATATATATATATATATATATATATATATATATATATATATATATGGAAAGCTCTGTATTTTACAAAAAAAAAAAAATCGATTTCGAGATTTCACCAGAAATACATGTTTGGAGACCTCCTGAATAGAAAATAAAGTAGTTTTAGAAAAATGTGTTTGTGTGTGTGTGTGTGTGTGTGTGAGAGAGAGAGAGAGAGAGAGAGAGAGAGAGAGAGAGAGAGAGAGAGAGAGAGAGAGAGAGAGAGAGAGAGAGAGAGAGAGAGAGAGAGAGAGTGTGTGTGTCTGTGTGTGTAGCATAGCTCAAAAACGAAACGTCCATTAAGTATCAAATTTAGTATTTAAGTTCAGTATCTTCCAAGCATGCACAACGACGATTTTCAAAAAAATTCATCCCCCAACCATCTATTATGTGAACATTTCAAAGAACATTATTTTCTCAAAAATGGCTGTAACAATTTTGATTAAAATACCATATGTTGAAGATATTTTAGAGACAAACGAAATGTAGATCTTGAATTTTCTGGGAATAGTCTTTTTTTTTTTTTTTTGGTAGTGTTTAACGTCCGCTTTAATTACTTATGGCACCGTAGGTGGTGACACTGATGATACATGAATGAAGATGGAGCACCGGTGGAATGCGATGGCGGGGGAAACCGGAGAACCCGGAGAAAACCCGCCCCAGCGCCGCGTTGTCCACCACAAATCTCACATGCGGTCACTTGGGATCGAACCCGGGCCGTCTAGGTGAGAGGTGAGTGGTCTAACCACTCGTCCACGGACAGGAATAGTCTCTGAAGACATTTTCATTCTGGATGACTTTTGTGTAATTAAAGCGTTAAAGATAGATAAAAACGTATTGCACAAAATATAGAGTCCATTAAAACACAATATTTACGTCATATGCATTTTTTGTAGAATTAACCATTCCAAGATTCCTATTCCAAATAATTGATTTCAATTTTGAACTACCTAAACTTTTCTCAAACGGGGTTGTCTTTCGTGTCATACCTCTTTTATTATACTGCTAGCCAGGCAAAGAGAATAGAATTTCAATTGTTTCACATAGAGACAGATTTTAAAAGATTTGAATGTCGCATTAGCTAGTATAGTTCCTTATTTCCCTCCTACTTACAAATAAAACAATTTCTTTTAATGTTTATCTCTATAAACATGATGTAGGTAAATCAACTTCTGCAGGAATAATTTTTTTTTTTGTAGAACAGTTCGAGAATGTCATTTGAATGGAGCATACCAGATTTTTTGTTCATAATTGCATATCCCGATATGGTTGCTGCCAAAGACTTTGTTCGGCAAGGTCATACATAAGCTCTTTGTTTTCTTAGTGGCACCTGACAGTAGTGAAATAATGGCATTACCTGGAACTGACGAACAGGAGTGGAACTGCTAAGCCGACTGCCCGCAGCTAACATAGCGATTTTGTGAAGCATTAAGTAAATTTGTTTTCCTAACTTGAAAGATTATCAGACTAGAATTCTTCGGCCTTGTTCTCGTTTTATAGCCTTTGCTCCACAGGCGCTGAATTTAATCCAATTACGTTTTCGGAACGGACTGCTCTGTAAACGCAAGAGTAAGGCAGGTTTTAGGACCTGCCCTTAAAGGCAAAGGCTTTTCATAAGCTCTATTCTTTTATGCCCTCTAGCTTGGGGATTACCCTTTAGTTGTTACGTAAACTAGTCAACTTTATTACACCGCTTCACTTATTCACTTGTAAAGGAATGCGAATGGAATTAGTAACTCTTTGATGTTTTTCTAAATGTAAGAAAACTGATGGGTTACATCCAATACCTTACTACAAGTGGAGTCAGGTAAGTAAGCATCAGTTTGGAAAAGGGGATTAAAATATTTGAACTGACTTTTGAAAGACCCTATATTATGCATATGATAACTGCTCAATTACTTCAATATAATTAACATAGTATAGTGTGGTTTATGTTTTATTTGAAATTAGTTTTATTGCTTTTTAGTATGTATGGGTACGGGTACATTAAGATAATAAAATCATCGCAATTCTTGGTATTAAATTTAGTAACCCTTTATTAACTAATAATCTACGTCGTATTAATGATTTCCTTTATTGTTATAATATTAACCAATTTCCTATCAAAAAGCTCTGTAGACCGTGAAAAAAATTCCCCTTTTGAATGTGGATTTGAGCCAATTAGATCCTCAAGCTTGCCTTTCACTTTACAATTTTTTTCTGATTACCATTATCTTTTTAATTTTCGATGTTGAAATTGCATTAATCAAATGTTTACTAGCAGCTCTGGAGTTTGTTTTAACGCAATAAACGAAGTTACAATTTGTACCAAGTTTGTCGTTGTTTGGCGCCATTCTTAAAACGTTTCTAAAAACCTGACTCAGTCATATGTTGCTTTGGTATTGAATGGTGTGCTCCATACGAGTTCCTTTTCAGCAGAAAGCGTGTTGTCCGCCACCTGTTCTTTGTTTTTCCTTTGTTTCATTTTATTTCACAATAACAGCGCAAGCATCGGCAGCTGCACAGAGCAGTCAAGTTTTCACATCGACATCCATTTTGGTACTGACTTGCACCTGTCCAACACAAATTTTCCAAATGTAAATACTGATGTGGTTTGGTGTTTAACCCTTTGTTGCATGGTGTTGCACTTATGTAACAAAGATGGTTAGTAAAGGCTATAGTATTTTTAATGAACTTTCTTTCTAATTTCGTATTACACTAATCTTCAACAATAATTCTATTTTCATGTTTTAATTGCATATCAATATTCCGAATCTTCCGCTTATTTTTATTTAGCTTTAACAGAGGTACATAATTGTAAATATTTTAAATATATTGTTGAAAATAATCCTGCATAGTAGCTTTCTAGAACATTCTGGTACATTCACTTGGTAAAACGTCAATAAGTTTGGAAATATTGGTGCTAGAGAATAGATCTTCTTTTATTTTGATCGGAAAGTTTTACTTTAGCCATTCGCAGCATTGGCATCTCGCTGATATTTTCTTCATGTGAGGGTTTATAGACTGAAACTCTCAGTGTTTGAAAAGAAAGGCTACATTATGTTTGAAGGCAATTTCTAAAGCAGTAAACTTGCCTATACAAATACCCTACTATCTAGAAACTAATCGACACTAAGGGCTGACAGTTTTACCACACATTTGCACATATGTGGGCTTTATTTTAACGTAAAAGTTTTTATATATATATGGATTAGTGACTTTTTTAAGATTTAAAAATCATCGTTTTTCAATAACATTTTAAAAGCTTTAATTACAAAATCATACATTTCCTTCTAATCAACAGAAGTATTCTATTTTTCATCAATCAACTGTAAAGATATTTCTGAATATACCTTGAAAAATCTGATGTGTTCCATACAATGGCTTTCTCTATATTTCCGCAACAAATTATTGTTAAAAAGCTTATGCTTCTATTTACTGCATGCTAATCGAGAAACAATTAGCAGAAACAGTCTTATTACTTGCTTCCTTGTAAGTAGAAATGATAGTCAAAAGCTGGTTGCTGTGTGACTGAAGTTCCTTTGTTTGTATGGACAGGAGTTGACAAATTTTTCAAAGTTGAAAACAAAAATAAGGAATATCTCAAAAACGATCAACTCAGAAAAAAATGTATACAACATAAATTGTGTGTTTTAATGTGCTGTACATTTTTTTGTGGTAAGTTTTGCATTTCTTACGGTTTAGCAGTTATGCAAAATTCCGTAAAACTCACCCAGAATAAAGTAGTCTTCAGAGGCTATTCCCGGAAAATTCAAAATATACATTTTATTTGCCAGGTAAATATCTTTAATATACGATATTTGAATCAAAATCGTTACAGCCATTTTTTAGAAAATCAACATTTTCGAAAAAATTCCATGTAAAGGGTAGTTAAGGGGAGGGGGGATTTTTCTCAAAATCTTCGTGTTGCATTCCTGGAAGATACTAAACTTAAATACCAAGTTTGGTATTTTACTGACTTTTCCTTTTTGAGTTATCGTGTTCACGGACACACATAGACACGGACCTTTTTCTGAAAATACTTTTTTTGGATACAGCGGACCCTAAAACATATATTTCCGGTAAAATCTCGGTATCGAGTGTAGAGAAAGTAAAACTTAGCCATTATCTTAAATAGTTGTTGAGGTATGGGTCAAAATTTAGCATTGGTAAGATAGGGCATTTTAGCTCCTCTTAAGCTATAAACTCGAGTGAAACTGCGACCTCTAGTGGTAAGACTAATACATTAAAAGAAACAATTGCTGTATCAGCAATCCATGGCATTGCCGTAAGCGGATTCCATCAAGTTGCTCTAGAAGTGGAGTTATATTCTAACCGAGAGAGGATCAAGAAAAGGAAGAGCAAAGTACGCGGTTATGAATGTAGTTTTGTGTTTCAAGTTGTAAAAATATGTGATTGCTGTTGTCTGGAGGAAGACAGGACAGTACAAGATTAACCTCGCGCCGTCGAGGCTGGCGCTGGTTGTGCAACTTTGCAGACTAAATACACATTGGAGTTGCCTGAGGTGACGCGCTTCAATTTAACTTATTAATTTCAAGTTCGGATACACCCTTATGAGCACAGAACTTTATTATGATGTTGCGGAGTAAGGCATACGAGGGTGCTTCTCTAAATAACCGTGTTAGGAACGAAGACGCCATTTGTTTCAAACACAAACTATTTATTTCTCAACATAGTCACTTTTTAGGGATATTACTGTTCAAAAAGTTCCTCTAGTTGTTTAACTCTTAAAAAAAAAAAAAAAAAAAAAAAACAAAAAAACAAAAAAACAAACAAACAAACTGATGTCTTGCTTTTCATGACTTTCTCTAGATCTCAGAAGCAAATTATTGTTAAGGGTATGCGTCTATCTACTTCGTGCTAATCGAGATATACATTAGCAGATTTTTTGTAAGTAGGAGGGAAATAAGGGAATGCGCTAGGCTAAAATGAAAGTCAAATCTTTTAGCTAGTCGCTATGTGATTGGAATTCCTTTATATAACCAGGAAATGAGAAATTCCCGTAAGAGAGAAGCGCCGCGCCGTGACCGAGTGGTTAGATCACTCGCCTCTCACCTAGACGGCACGTTTCCTTTTTTTACAAAAAAAAAAAAAAAAATGCAGTTTCGGAGGCTTGTCAGGACTCCGGCGCTGTATTCTTTTTTTCTCAATTTTTCCAGTTTCCTATATTTCCTTAGTAGACCTTATTATTCTTAACTTTTCCTTTTACATATGCATACACAAACATAGACACATTTACAAACACAGAAACACCCATGCCCAAGGCGGGACTCGAACCCACAATCCTGTGCACCACGAAACGCCAAAGCAAGACACTTTAGCGAGCGCGGCCACCGGGATCGTCAAGGGTTCGATCCCAAGTGACCGCATGTGGACAAAGCGGCGCTGGGGCGGGTTTTCTCCGTATATTTAGTATACGGCATTAGATACATCTATTCTGTTACAACTTATCGAGTGTGAGTAATGGGCGAAGAGTGCACATATTGGAGCTATAATAATTTTAACAATCTTTATAAAATTACAATTAAATCCACCTTCAAATTATACTTGAATAACAATCCATCACTAAATAAAATAAACTTCAACTTTATATGTATTTTACAAAATCAAACTTTTTGAAAAAGTTTCCATGCAAAAGTAATTTAATGATTTCCTTGACATAAAAGACAGACAAATATTTACTGCACAAAAAATGTTGATCTCACTAAAAGCACACAATTTATGTGCAATACAGTTTTTTTATAGAGTGAACCGTTTTCGAAATATTTTTTGCTATTTGATTCAATATTACACTGCTTAAACTTTTCTCAAACGAGAAGTCATATTTCGTTTCATCTCTCTTTTGTTTTACTCCTGGCCATGCAAAGAAGACAAACTCTGGATTTGTTCACGTAGCTTAGCCTAGTTTAGTACTCTATTTCCTTTCTACTTAAAGGGAACTAATACAACTATTTCTGCTAATGTTTATCTCGATTACCAAAGTAGAAAAAGGAATAAAGTTTCTAGAGAAAGTCATGAGAGTGGAACATATAAGGTATTTTAAAATCATATTGAAAAATTGGCTTCTTATGCATTTTGGGCTCTACCACTCTACTCCTCCGTGTGTAACTCTACTCCTAATCTCAATAATAGTGTAAGATACTGGATAATAACGCTAGTTTCAAAAATCATTTATTTTTTCTTTAATGTATACGAAAGAAAGGAGTATTTTATTTTTAGGCGTTGGTAAAGTCCATGACGAACTTTATTTCAATTTTTATGCCAATAATGATTGTTTGCTTGGCAACTAGTTTTTTTGTGTGTGTACGCATGTTCGTATACCACATTTCATAATTTCGGCAACGGAGCACGTTCGAACATAAAGTTTTTTGTTGTGTTAAATAAATCTCCCTCAGAGAAAGTGAGAATGATGGAAGAAGATTATGGAGAAGCAGCGATGAAGAAAATGCAGGTGTACGAACGGCATAAACGTTTCAGCCAAGATTTTCGAACGCTGAGGAAATTACTGTATATGCGACAAGGGCACTACGGCAGGAATCTGAAAATGGCTCCCTCCAGTCTCTTTACACGCGGTGACGGAAGTGTGTCACTGCGGAAGAGAACTATTTTGAAGGAAATGTTGTGTAAATTGCCTAATGGTAACTTGTTTCTGTGCTGTTTACACATTTGGGAAACTTTTAGATGTAATATGTACATATCCAGTCAAAATTATTATTTATTTTTTAACCGATTGTTATTTTTACATCGTTTTAACCTTCGTCAAATTGCTGCTGATGGATAGTAGCCTTTCAGGACTATTTCCATACCACATCACTTGCACTTCGTGCCAAGCGGATGGGATACGGTGCCACAGTCTATCTGCTTTCACATCCGTAGTCAGATGATACATGTAACATGTAAATATATACTCCCGCCGCCCTTGGAAGTACACTTATGTATGAGTAATTCCGAGAAAGCTTCACACACGTGAACGCTGTGAATGCTCTCATTGGTTTGAGAACGTAGCACCCAATTTCAGGAGAGAAAAATATATCTATCTTTACTTAATATTCTGGCTTGTAAAATACGGTAATCGATACGTTTAATTGTAGCATTACATTGCGCTGTATTTTTTCCTTTCACAAGAAATAAGTGGTTATATAGGCGGGAGAAAAGCAAACAAAATGTCAGAGAGGAATATGGCGGCATTCTTGCGACTGGTGAATTTTGTAGTGCTAAAAATAAGTCATTAGGGATATAAAAAGCACCCTAAGGGCAAACTGTTAAAGATTGGCGAGAAGCAGATCGTTTTAATTTGTTTCATATGTTAAAGGAGTACAATCTGGATATTTTAGTAAAATAACTGTTGAAAACAATGGCAGAATACACCGGCGTGTCAGAAACGAGTGTTGTTCACGTTCGCAAAGAATTTGAAGAAACTGGTATAGTGTTAAAACAACTTGTAAAAGGAGCAAGAGATCTAAAGCAGTTGTAGGACAAGTGAATGACTTTGTCAAGTGTGCAATTCGTTCTAACGTGCATACTGTTTTTGTTTGTTTTATTGACAATGAGACACCTACAACAAACAAAGTGTTAGGTGCTGTCAATGTTGACCCTGATTTGTCAGATACGAGCTTTAATACATTACTTTTAGAAATGCGGTTTTGTTTGTGAAACCAATGTCAACATAATTGTAGATAAGGTTGATATTGCACTTTGGAAACAAAATCATCTTTTAAACTGAAAGACGTGCGTCAGCTTTTAGACAAAGCATTGGCTCAGGTGACGGCGGAAATGTGGCAGGTTGACAAGGAAGAAAAGGCGATAGTTTAGTAATAAAGGGTCATTCTCAGATTCCTACCTGGGAGTTGCAGCATTACCTACTAGTGATGACTAATGTAAGTACTTTAAAATTACGCTTGAATGTATTTACTTTGATATGCTCTTGATATTTCTCATTATCATTTAATAGGAAAAGTTTATTTGTTGAAGCAAAACCTACTAATAAGCAATTCTTGTTCATACAACTTGTTTTGAATGTAATATGGCGTAACACATGGGCGAAGGTGACACTGACGTCTGCCACATATGTTGTATACGTGGACACGGACAAATTCAAAAAGTATGGTTCTAAGAACGGATTAAAAATAGCTGCCTTCATCATCCGCAATCAGATGACAGATTTCGGCCAGCCCTTCGAAGCCAATTCCCCCACAACCATATTAATTTCCTTCGTGGCTTGGAGATGGCGTTAAGGTCCCATTCAGGCCAGCTGCTTTAACTATGTGGATAGACGGCAGTGCAGTAGCGTTTAACATCTTTTTTACTTTCTCTATACGTACTATGTACATAGTGTATAGAGAATGTATTGCACTCCACCCAAAAATTCGATACCGAGATTTCACCGGAAATATATGTTTTAGGGTGCCCTGTATCCAAAAAAAGTATTTTCAGAAAAAGTTCCACTGTGTCGGTCCGTGTGTCTGTGAACACCATAACTCAAAAACGAGAAGCCGGTAAAGCACCAAACTTTGTATTTAAGTTTAGTATCTTCTAGGGATGCGACACGAAGATTTCGAGAAAAATCCCCCCACCCCAAACTACCCTTTACATGGAACTTTTTTCGAAAATTTTGATTTTCTTAAAAATGACTAACGATTTTGAATAAAATTTTGTATATTAAAGATATTTACCTGACAAATAAAATGTATATCTTGCATTTTTTGGGAATAGCTTCTGAAGAGTAGTTTATTTTGAATGCATTTTACTAAATTTTGAATAACTGCTAAACCGTAAGAGATGGACAAAAACTTACTACATAAAAAATGTAGAGCACGTTAAAACACACAATTTATATTATATACATTTTTTTCGTGGAGTTCGTCGTTTTTGTGACATTCCTTATTTTTGGTTTCTGCTATGAAAAATTTATACATTTCTCATACAGGAATTTGTTAACTGCTGTCCATACAAACAAAGGAACTTCAGTGACATAGCCACCAGCTTTTGATTATCACTTTAACCTATGGTACTCCCTTATTTCACCTCTACTTACAAGAAAGCAAGTAATATGGCTATTTCTGCTAATGTTTTACTCATTAGCATGAAGTTAATAGAAATATAAACGTTTTAAGAATAATTTGTTGCAGGGATATAGAGAAAGTCATGTGAATGGTACACATTACATTTTTTCAGGTAAAATTGCTTCTTTTTACTTTCTCTACATAGTACATAGTGCATAGTTAAAAAGGTACTGCATTCCACCCAAAATTCGAGACCTAGATTTCACTGGAAATACACGTTTTAGGTTCAGCTGTACATAAAAAGCATTTTTAGAAAAAGGTACGTGTGTCAGTGTGCCTATGAGCATGGTAATTCAAAAATTAGAAGTCGGTAAAATACTAAACTAGATATTTAAATTTAGTATCTTCCAGGGATGCGACGCGAAGATTTTCAGGAAAATGTCCCCACTACAAACTACCCTTTACATGAAAAAATTATGGAAAATTTTGATTTTCTGAAAAATGGCTCTAACAATTTTGATTAAAACACTGTACATTAGATATATTTACATAATAAATAAAATGTATATACAGAATTTTCTTGGAATAACCTTTGAAGACATCTTTATTCTTCATGGATTTTCCATAAATAATAAAGCGTAAGAAATAGAAACTTACGACACAAAAACTGTAGATCTCGTTAAAGCACATCGTTTGTGTTTTATTCTTTTTAATGTGAAGTTAACCGTTTTTGAGATATTCCTTGTTATTTTTTTCAGTTTTAAAATAGGTACTTAAGAATTAGATACCCTATTATTTTTATTGTAAAAGTTTAATGCTAGAGTATTAATAGTTATGATCTTTAAACTTAAAGAATTTGGCGGTATTATAGTCTATTTAGAGGAATCATTATGTAATCGATAATCCACTTTCTCATACGGGAATTTGTAAACTCCTGGTAATATAAAGAAACGGATTTCAACCACCTGGCAAACACCTTTTAAAGGAATTGCCTATCGCTTTAGCCTAGCGCAATTCCTTGTTTCCTTTCTACTTACGAGGGAGCAAGTAATAAGGCAATTTCTGCTAGTGTTTATTTCGATTATCATGAAGAAGATAGAAGAATAAGCTTTTAAACAATAATTTTTTAATTCCATTTTTATGAAGAAGAAAAAAAAAATGGAATCTATGAGTATAAAAATATGCTAAAAGTATTGTTAATGGAACCAATGTTTTGATTTGTTCTTAAAAGTTTGAATTTTTGGGCAAAAATTGTTGTTGTTTTTTTTTTTTTTTGGAGGAAGGGCCTTTGTTTAATTTTACATAATTTACCCCTCATCAACATGTAAAGAAAGTATGCGTATTGATTTTTTAGACTGAAGGTGGAAGTATTGGTCGTGGTATTTTTACTTTCTCTGGCCCCGTATATACAATGTACATAGGTATAGAGAAGTATTGCATTCCACCCAAAAATTCGATGTCGAGAATTCACCGGAAATACATGTTTTAGGACCCCCTGAATCCTAAAAAAAGCATTTCCAGAAAAAGGTCCGTGTGTGTGTGTGTGTGTCCGTGTGTCTGTGAACACGATAACTCAAAAACGAAAATTAGCTAAAATACCAAACTTGGTATTTGAGTTCAGTATCTTCCAGGGATGCGACACGAAGATTTTGAGAAAAATCCCCCCACTCCAAACTACCCTTTACATTGAACTTTTTTAGAACATTTTGATTTTCATAAAAATGGCTCTAACGATTTTGATTAAAATATCACATGATAAAGTTATTTACCTGTCAAATAAAATGTATATCTTGAATTTTCTGGGAGTAGCTTCTAAAGACCTGTTTATTCAGGATGAATTTTGCTTAATTTGCAATAACTAATAAACCGTAAGAGATAGACAAAAACTTACTTACAAAAACGTAGGCCTTGTTAAAATACACAGTTTACGTCATATACATTTTTTTCGTGGAGCTTACCGTTTTCGATGTATTCATTGTTGTTAGTTTCAGTTGTGAAGTACTTATACTTTTCTCAGACGGGAGTGTCCGTTGTTTTTTTTTTTTTTTTTTTTTTTTTTTTTTTTTTTTTTTTTTTTTTTTTTGTTCTACTCCTGGCCAAGAATAGAAGCGATTTGTAATGACAATCGCATAACGACAGCTTTTAAAACATTTGACTGTCGATTTAGCCTAGTGCATTCCCTTATTTTCTTCCTACTTATAAGGAACTAAGTAATAAGAACATTGTGCTAAATACCTCGATTAACAAGGTGCAGAAAGAAGCATAATCTTATGTAAGAAGTTTGTAGAACGGCTAGAGAAAGTCATGTGAGTGTCACACATCAGATTTTTTACTTTCTCAAGCCGCGTATGTACATAGGGATAGAGAAGTATTGTATTCCACCCAAAAATTCGATGCCGAGATTTCACCGAAAATATATGTTTTAGGGTCCTCTGTATCCAAAAAAATCTGATGTGTACCATTCACATGACTTTCTCCATATCCCTGCAACAAATTATTCTTAAAAACTTATACTTTTATTTACTTTATGCTAATCAGAAAAAAATAGCAGAAATAGTCTAATTACTCGCTTCCTTGTAAGTAGAAGCGAAATAAGGGACAACTGTAGGTTAAAATGATAGTCAAAACTGGTTGATATGTCAATGAAGTTCCTTTGTCTATATGGATAGGAGTTGACAAGTTCCTGTATGAGAAAAGTATACGTTTTTCATAGCAGAAACCAAATATAAGGAATGTCACAAAAACGACGAGTTCCACGAAAAAAAATGTATATAACATAAATTATGTGTTTTAATGTGCTCTACATTTTTTGTGGAGTAAGTTTTTGTCCATCTCTTACGGTTTAGCAGTTATTCAAAATTTAGTAAAATTCATTCAGATTAAACTACTCTTCAGAGGCTATTCCCAGAAAATTCAAGATATACATTTTATTTGTCAGGTAAATATATTTAATATAAGAAATTTTAATCAAACTCGTTAGAGCCATTTTTGAGAAAATCAAAATTTTCGAAAAAAGTTCCATGTAAAGGGTAGTTGGGAGTGGGAGGATTTTTCTCAAAATCTTCGTGTCGCACCCCTGGAAGATACGAAACTTAAATATCAAGTTTGGTATTTTACCGACTTTTCGTTTTTGAGTTATCGTGTTCACGGACACACGGACCTTTTTGTGAAAATGCTTTTTTTGGATATTGGGGACCCTAAAACATTTATTTCCGGTGAAATCTCGGTATCGAATTTTTTGGTGGAGTGCAATACTTTCTCTATACACTATGTACATAATGCGTATGGAGAAAGTAAAAAGCATTTTCACAAAGTTTAGTATGTTTTAGGGATGCAACACGAAGATTTTGAGAAAAATCTCTTCACCCTAAACTACCCTTTACATGGAACTTTTTTCGAAAATTTTGATTTTTTTAAAAATGGCTCTAACGATTTTGATTAAAATATCGTATATTAAAGATATTTAGCTGACAAATAATATGCATATCTTGAATTTTCTGGGAATACCTTCTAAAGACCTGTTTATTCTGGATGAATTTTGCTTAATTTAGCATAACTAGTAAACCGTAAGAGATAGACAAAAACTTACTTTAGAAAAAATGTAGGCCTTGTTAAAATACAGAATTCACGTCATATACATTTTTTTTGTGGAGCTTACAGTTTTCGAGGTATTCATTGTTATTAGTTTCAGTTGTGAAGTACTTTTACTTTTCTAAGACGGGAGTAGTGTGCGGTTTTCTTTTTTTCTACTCCTGGCCAAGAAAAGAAGGGATTTGTAATGACAATCACATAACGACAGCTTTTAAAACATTTGACTATGGCTTTAACCTAGTGTATTCCCTTATTTTTTCCTACTTATAAATAACTAAGTAATAAGAATATGTGCTAATGAGTTCCTCGATTAGCAAGATGCAAAAAGAAGAATAATCCTATGTAAGAAGTATGTAGAACAGCTAGAGAAAGTCATGTGAGTGTAAAACATCAGATTTTTGTGTGTGTAGCTTAACGTCCTTGAACCTAGTTGGTCATATCGGACGAAGAATGAAATTGGTGAAATGATGCTGAAATGATCTCGAGGTCCATGGAGCTTGAAGTTACTCGACATTCGTCTTCTCAGGATAAGGGAAACCCTAAAAAAAAAACCTTATCCGGGTAACTCACCCTGAGCACGCTACCACCACACTACCCAGACGGGCTTTCGGGCGTGGAATTATCTTGGCGACTGAGGGAAACACGAATAAATCTCAGCCTGATTGGCCGGCTCATGGGGTTTGAACCCGGGACGTCCCGAATGCTGGCTACAGACTGTATCCCCTATGCCATCCTGATCAGCAATTATGTCTGCTGTAATGGTGGATGGCTAAACTCGATACTGGGTAATTTGGGCATGTTCTTGGAATCTCCACTTGCTAACCAAGGTAGACGAATATTTCCGTTTTATAGCCAACTCCACGGCTATAAAACTGAAGCGTTTATGACTTGGACTTCATTTGATTAATTACTCCGGCAACATTTACTGATTGCTACACAGTTCTGCCATTTACTTGATTTGGCGTTGCAAATATTTGATGACAACATTTCGGTGTGCGACAAAAACCGAAAGCAATCCCATACGCCAATCTCAGTATTTATTCTGTATGCGAGCGCTTGAGAAGGGGAGTTCAAAATCGATTTGTATCACTTTCATTAATTTTATAATAAGTAAGAATAATTTGGCATTTATATAAGAATGCCCCCTTTAACATCTAAGGTCATATCGGGGGCTTTGCATTAGAAACAACAACTTTACGTCGGGTTTAAATCGTTTATTTTCCTCAAACATACACACATTCATTTGGTGGAATGAGTGACGGGGGAAACCAAAGGATTTGCTTTGCTTGGTAGGGGTAAACAAAGCGAGGCGAAAAGAAAGATCAACTTCCCGTTTGAGAAAGTTTAAGTAGTTTAAAACTGAAACCAATAACTCGAAATATGTAGAAAACGGTACCTCTACAAAAAAAAAAAAAAAAAAAGGCATAAATTGTGTGTTTTAATAAGATCTCATCTTTTAATAGTAAGCTTTTGTTTATCTTTTACGACTTATCAGTTAAACCAAAGTCATACTGTATTCATCCAGAATAAAAAGGTCTTTATAGGCTTTTCCCAAAAAATTCAAGATGTTCATTTTGTTTGTTATAAGATATCTTAAATTTATAGCATTTTGATAAAAATCGTTAGAGCCATTTTCCAACAATGTTGCGTATAAAACGTAATTGGGATGGGGGAATTTCTTGAAAATCTTTGTGTCGTATCCTTGAAAGACACTTTGGTATTGGTATTTAACCGATATTTCGTTTTTGAACTATGCTATCCATAGTCATGCATACCTACCTACAAGGTTTTGAAAATACCATTGGTATTTAACGGTCTTTTCGCTTTGAGCTATTCTGTCCACAAACACACAAGTGCACAAATACACATACACATGGACCTTTTCTAAATTTTTTCGGACTTAGGGGACCTCAAAACACATATTTCCAGTAAGATCTTGATATCGAATTTTTCGGTAGATTATAATACCTTTTCTAGATACTATGTATATTGTATGTACGCGTGCTAGAAAAAGTAAAAATATATATTTTGTTAGAGTTTAGAATTTGGTTCATTTTATTATGAAACAAAAGATGTTTTTAATTTTTCACAATTTTTTTGTGAAATTTCACCTTAATAAAATATGTAACATTCATATTAAATTAAGGATACAGGAATTTTTTGTGCAGAAGATTTGCATGAAAAATGTTACCACAATGAATTCAAAGAATCATAATTTCAGAGTTAGTTCTGCTGCCAGGAAATCTTATCATTCAACGCTTTCGTAGAAAAATATTGTGTGTGTTGCGAATTCTTAAAACAGAGGTTTCTACGTAAATGTTTCCAATTGTGAAAAAACGAAGACATACTAATGGACGCTGGCGAATTGAATTAGCATACTGAATTATAAATCTGTGTAAATTTTCGTTAGCTGCTTTCTTGAGCGGAATTTTAACGCCACGATAAAGCTCTGCGGGGAAAGGGGTGTATTTATTAAACCCTCTTGAAATTCCTGCTTTTACCCTCGCATCTGTGGTTCTTCTTGTTGCTTTCAGCCAAAAATGTAAATGTATTCAGATAAAGAAACATTTGCGCTACATTTAATTCCCTAGCTTACCGGCTATTAAACTCCTTGCCTGCGGGAATGTTGAATTGCTGATGAAATAGTGCTTTTAGAGCCCGTCTGAAGATAACCTCGCAACATCTGCAAGCGATTGTTCTGAGAAGTATTTTCTGTGCCAGCGTGACGACCAGGGTTTATCATACGTCTGGAGGAGGGATATTAGTTGGTAGGGATTTAGACGGCGGCGCTGCAGCCACTATAATCTAGTTAAATATCCTCACCACGAGGTTGTCACTGACACATGCTCGCTACAAAGACCACTGTTAATGGCAATTATATCCCCAGCTTTGAGACAAAGTATCATAAACACACGGGCTCCCGTTTAATCGACCCTTAAATTAACTCTGCTGGGATATCAAATCAATACGCCATCTCTGTGTGCGCTTTGGTGGAATGTTGCGTACTAATGGTTCGAAAATAATGAACCACATAACTTCTGCTTCGTCTACATGAAAAATAGCGTAGGATATGGTCGGAGGGAATTCGGCACCGAACCTGAGGCTATTGTACACTCACAGACAATAAAAATCAAGATGTCTTCCATTCATATAATTTTCTTTAGCTGTTCCAAATGCAAATTATTATTAATTTAAATACATCATGCTACTTGAGATAAACATTAGCAGAATTGTTCTTATTACATGCTTCATTATATGTAGAAGAGAAGTAAGGGAATCAATTTGGCTAAGCGATTGTCAAATATTTAAAAAGCTGGTCGCTATGTGAAACATTTGAGGTTCGGTTCGCTTAACATGATCCCGTTTGAGGAAACTTAAGACAGTTTAAAATTAAAAACAAAACAAGGAATATCTCGAAAACGGTTAATTCAAGAAGAAAAATGTATGTGACATAAATTACGTGTTTTAAAGAGATTTACATTTTTTGTGCGGTAATTATTTTTCTATCTCTTACGGTTTAGCAGTTAAACAAAATTCGGCAAAATTCATCCAGAATAAAGAGGTCTTCAGTGGCTTTTCCCAGGAAATTCAAGATATAAATTTTATCTGGGATGTAAATAGCTCTTAGAGCCATTTTTAAAAAAAATCAACATTTTCGAAAATTTTTCTTTGTAAAGGATATTTTGTGGAGGGAGAATTTTCTTGAAAATCTTCATGTCGCATCCTTGGAAGATACTAAACCTAAATACTAAGTTTGGCATTTAACGGTATTTTCGTTTTTGAGCTATGCTGTCCACAAACATACACACACGGAACTTTTTCTAAATATGCTTTTTCGGACTCGGGGTCCTCAAAGTATATATTTCCGATGAAATCTAGGTGTTGAAATTTTAGGTGGAAATACAATACCGTCTTTATCCACTATGAACATTGTACATACGGGTTAAAGAAAGTAAACATCGGATGTATTCCATTCACATAACTTACTGCAACTGTTCACTATACAAACTATTCTTACAAAAATTATTTTTTTATCTACATTTGTTAATCAAGATAAACATAAGCAGAATGGGTCTTAAGCGATATCCCTGTCTGGGCGCCATAACAAGCCGGTCCCCATGGCCGCGCTCGCCAAGGCGTCCCGCTTTGGTGCTTCGTAGCGCTGGGGATCGTGGGTTCGAATCCCGCCTTGGGCATGGGCGTTATATGTTTGTGTATAGGTGTTTGTTGTAAAAGTAAGAAAACAGTAATAATACGGCAAAACAAGTTAAAAAGAAAAAGGTAAATAAAAGTAGGGTATACAGTGCCGGAGTCCAGATCAGACTCCGGTACTGTTTAAAAAAAAAAAAAAAAAAAAAGCGATAGTCAAATACGTATTTTAAGAGATGTCACTATATGAAACAATTGAGGTTCAATTCGCTTAGCATGGTCCCGTTTGAGAAAAGTAGAGGCAGTTTAACATGGAAAATAATAACAATGAATATCCAGAAAACGGACAATTCTACAAGATAGACGTGTATGACATAAATTACATTTTTTTAAAGAGATCTACATTTTTTGTGTCGTAAATTTTTGTGTGTCTCTTAGGATTTAACCATTAAGCAAAATTCTGTAAAACTTATCCAGAATAAAGAGGTCTTCATTGGTTATTACCAGAAAATTCAAAATATACAGTTTATTTGTGATATATTTCCGGTGAAATCTTGGTATCAAATTTTTGGGTGGAATACAATACTTACAATACTACAATATTATGTAAATTGTATGTACATGCGTGCTAGAGAAAGTAAAAGCAGTTTTACTCTCTCATATGTACATACACAGTAGAAAAGAATTGTTTTTCAGCCAAAAAATCGATACTAAGATTTCACCGGAAATACGAGTTTTGAGGTCGCCTAAAAAAATGTTATAAAAAGTTACGGGTGTGTCTGACTGTGTGCGCGTGTTATTGAACAGCATAAATGAAAACAAAAACTTCGTTAAATATGAAAATTATCATATTTCTTTCCCCAGTTAGTTTTCAGTTTGTTTGACATTGGTATGTAACAAAGAGTCGCCCTCCATAGTGTAGTGGTTACCATGCTCGCCTCTAAAAACCAATATTGCTGTTCAAACCTGGCAGAGGGTGAATTTTTTTTCGGACGCAAAAATCCTAAGAATGACTTTTTTCTGAAGAGAAGTAAAGCCGGTGGTACCGTGAAATATTTATTTGCACGTTAAAAAACCCCATACCTTGAAAGAAGAAGATTCTTCGGCAAAAATTTCCCCCATTTCGTGTCCGCAAGTCGTAATTTCGTCCTGCAGTGCCATCTGTGGCAACGAGCTGAACTCTCATCACTATGGCGCATAACGGCGAACTCATGAACTAGAAATTCATATACGATCTTGGAAACATCATAACGGTGCCCTTTGCCCCACTTAGGAGATTCAGGAAACACCAACTAATATAACAAAGAAGCCATGACAATTTAATCTGACTCCACATAATGTTTCTCTTATATCTTCACTCTTTCCTTCATTACTAAGCCTAAAACGATCGGTGATCATTGGTTAAGGTTTCATTGCCAGTAAGGTTACATACAGCCAGGGGAATACGAAAATATCTAGCGAGTGTACATGGGAAATGAGTTATATTTATGGAGCTATTTAAGTGCTGCAGTTCTCAGCGTTCCATCCTACATTGGGCGTGAAAGATCGCTTAATTTAGCTCAAAGGCCTTTTAATGAAGCTCGAGGTTCTTTTACGTGCGGTAAATCTTCGCTAAGCACCCATGGCTTTATTTCCCTTCCAAAGGATTTTATGTCCGAAAAAATCCATCACCCTCGGCCGGTTTGAACCCGTGACCTTGGGAACCAGGGGCGGATCTCACAGCCATCCATGTAAAATGCACACTTTCACCACTCACTTTGTTTAATCAAATAAGGGGTATAGTAGGTGTGTAATACAACTGATAAGAGAAATCTACGAACATTAAATAAAGAAACTCTAGGGAACCAAAACATGGGCACATTTTTACTTTCTCTACACGTACTATGTACATAGTGTATACCTAGAGAAGGCATTGCTATTGCACCCAAAAATTTCGATACCTAAATTTCACACATCGGAAATATATGTTTTGAGACCCTTTAGTTAAAAAAGGGAGAATTTTTAGAAAAATTTCCGCGCGCGCGTGTGTATATATCTATGTGTGTGTGTGTGTGTGTGTGTGTGTGTGTGTTGTCAGCATAGCTCAAAAAGGAAAATTCCGTTAAATACTAAACCTGATTCTTAAGTTCAGTATCTTCCAAAGATGCAACACAAAGATTTTCAAGAAAATTCCTCCACCCCCAACTACCCTTTACATGGAAAACATTTTAAAAAAGTTGGTTATCTCAAAATTGGCTCTAATAGTTTGATTAAAATCTCGAATATTTAATATATTTACATGAAAAATAAAATGTATATCTTGACCTTTCTGGGAATAGCCTCTGAAGATCTCTTTATCCCGGACGATCTTTTCTGAGTTTTGCATAACTGATAAAGTGTAAGAGATAGACAAAAACTTACTACACAAAACATGTAGAGCCTTTTAAAACACATATAGTACTTTGTCGTATACATTTTTCGTGGAGTTGACCGTTTTCAAGATATTTCTTGTTGGCCGCGCCAACCTAGACAGCCGATGTGGGATTTGTGATGGACAAAGCGACTCAGGGGCGGATTTTCTCCGGGTTCTCCGGATCCCCCCGCCATCACATTCCACCGGTGCTCCATCTTCATTGTATGCGGTGCCATAGTAATAAAAGAGGGCGTTAAATAATATCAACCCAGTCAAAATATTCCTTGTTTTGGTTTCAGTTTTAAAATACTTAAAACTTTTCTCAACTTCTAGCCACGCAGTAAAACATATTTCAATCCTTAGCAACTACATTGGGGCGGGCAATCTGACGGTGGCGGTGGTCGGCTGCTGGGGCGTCTCAGGAATTCCCTCCTGGTCCCTCGGTGTGGTATTTATTTAAACCTTTTACAAGTTTAAATTTGCCGCTCGATATAATGTTGGTCACGCTTGCTGTTGGCGAAAATGGACTTACCAATTAGCGCCAGACTTGATTGTTGAGGCAGTTTCTTCTCGGCGATGAAATCGTTTATATTTCCTTCCACAGCTCGACCGTGTTACCCATTAAAAATGTTTGCTAGCTTCAGTCGGTGAGTAAAAGGATTTTAATCCCCTTGCTTGGATGGTAGGGTTTCTTATAAGAGAGAATTAATGTAGAAGATATTTTGGTATTTTAAACTTTTATTTGCGTGAATTGTTGAAACAATACGGCGAACTAAGGTACGCGATTTAAACTGGTTTCTATTTACTGAAAACTGTGCCCAATATTTGCTTTGTAATATGTATTTACATATATCATTGCCGATAATTAGTAAAATACAAAATTTTACAAAAAATTGCTGCAATAAATATCTCGATTTATGAGTAGCGTCTGGTGCTTCTTCTTCTCCCTCCTAGACTATGTACCGGAACCTTGAAACGTTTTCACATGTATCACAAAAGTTGAAGATCATTGTTTTTAGTATTGTAATGTGCACATCACCATGGGGACGACAGATTTCCTTATTCTATATTTTGTGAAATAGGTATTTATATCACATTTTTACACACTCAGAATAATGAAAATTAATATATTTGCATAATTTACATGAAAATGTGTTACAAATAGCTGACTCTTCTAAATCAATTATTTGTTTAACTTTGTTCTTATGCTTTGTTACATGCATAAACAAATTACAGCATCCGGTATCTCGTTCACTTTTGTTCTCCTTCTTCTTCTCCTCGCATATTTTCATTTTATTTATGATTTATATAATTCATATGCTTTTCTAAGCACTAATTCTTAGCTATATATTATACATCATAATGTTACTTAACCTTGTCTATGTTACTTTCGTAAAATCACGCCATTTTAAGCAATTTGCGTGCGTATCGTAAAGCGACGGCGTCACGCTGCCATTTTTTTTTGTTATATACATTTCTTTAGCTTTCATTACAAAACAATAGGTTTTATTACTTTTTACCACTGTCTTAGGGGAGTATTGTTTTATTTTCTATTTCCTCAATTTATTTAACATTAAATCCTCCGTCAACATTTTAAAACATTTGACTGTCGGTTTAGCGTAGAGTATCCCCTTCTTTTCCTTCTACTTATAAGGAACTAAATGATAATACCGTTTCTGCCTATGTTTATCTCGATTAGCATGAAGTAGATAGAAGAATAAGTTTACTAATAATACTTTGTTACAGAAATTAAAAAAAAAAAAGTTATCTAAATGGAGCAGTTTTTTTTTGCTCTTGACTGTACAAAGACTATTCATTGGCAGTTTTACCTTCCGTCCATCTTTTGGGATGAGGTAAATAATTCGTCAATCAAGTGGTTACATTTATTTCGCATCAAGTAGCGAATTAAACCACCTCGGAGTCTTTCCAACCTCGCACTATCCGTACCGTGGCCTTTTTTCTAATGCCCCAGTGCTCCAGAGTGCAAGAAAAGGAGAGAAACCCTGGTTATCGACGTCATTACGGATGGAGTGGTAAGGCAAATGGACTCTAGGATGCATTTGTCGTGAAGACTGTGATGGCAGGAAAGCGTTCCTTTTTTATTTCAGCGCTACAGGTTGCGTCTCTTTTTTTTCTCCAGCCCACCTTTGTTACAGAAACCACCTTTTAACTGCCGCCTGAAAACAATGCGAACCTTCGTGTACTGGCATAAAGGAACGTGAATTGGGAACGCAGTGCAAGAACATTCCAAATCCATTCTCCACGATAAAGACGCTGCCTATAAGATCTATGTGAATGCTTGATAGACAAAGAACTATTGAAGGGTGGGAGAATACATGTCATGTCACGTTATTTAAAAGGGAGTTATAAATTATAGCAAATATAATGTAAATTATACTAAAAGGGGACAAATGTATATTGAAAATGGCCTGGGAAGAAATATTATAAAACACGTTTAAGAGGCCAAGGACAAACAGTTGTCACGAGCTGACAAGCGACCCAGGTAGGATAGTACCGTTAAGGGAAGGGCATTAAACTGAAGGGGTAAGGTTACACTGCCCGAGGATAGACATAAAAAACAAAAGGAAACAATTTTCTCACTGGTCAAGCGACACTTTTGGCACTTGGCATGGAACATCCGCGGAGCTAAGATGTGTTTTATGGGTCCGTGATGAAAATAATGTTGATTTAATACGGACTAGAATACGGACGAAATCATTGCACCAAAATACTGTCAAGAGTATAAGTAGGCGCAGTTGAGTAAAGCGTAACTTAAGAGTAGAAACTTTAGGAGGAATGCGTGTGTGTTCGACGGTAGAAAAGGCCGAACAAAATGAATAAATGAGTTTGATTATGATCTGGAACTCGAAGAAAATCACTTGTGTCTTACCACATCTGAGAAGAGATTCCATGCTGACAGAATCCTGAGCTAGGGCACCCACATCTCCACACCATTCCTGAATATCCTAAACCTGCACCCGGGCTATGAACCCGTTACCACCGCAAGGACCAGCCTTTTAGCAAAGCATAATTACAGTCGAAGAATAATTCTAAATGATCATTCAGTCAATGCAAAAGAAGGTTCATTTCAGAACTCCTGAAACATCACCTCTGCTCGCGTTACTACGTACATTTCAGAAATTCATCCTACATTCTCCCCCCCCGTCCCCCAGTCATGTCACCTGACCTGCCTATAGTAGTGGCATTTCATAGCTGTCTTTTGTCCTTAAATACAGAAACATTTCAATACTGTACAATCTGATGTTACACTCACATGAGTTTCTCTAACTGTTCGACAAACGTCTTACAAGAGATTCTTCTTCTTTCTACACCATGCTAATCCAGATAAGCATCAGCCGAATGTTCTTATTACTTATTCCCTTATAAGCAGAAAGGAAATAAAGGGATGCACTATGCTAAAGCGATAGTTAAATGTTTTAAAACAGTCGATATACGATTGTCATTGCAAATCGCTTCTTTGCTTGACCAGGAGTAGAACAAAAGAAAAGCGGACACTTCCTGTCTGAGAAAAGCATAAGTATTTCAAATATGAGAGCAACAACAAGGAATACCTCGGAAACGGCTACCTACACCACAAAAATGTAAAGAATTTAAATGGTGTGTTTTGATGATTTGTACATTTTTTGTGTAATACGTTTTGCCTATCTCTTACGATTTACCATTTATGTAAATTTGGGCAAAATTCATCCAGAATGAAGAGGCTATTCCCAAAAAAATGTAAGATATACATTTTATTTGGGTTGTAAATATCTTTAATATACGGCAATTTAATTAAAATCGTTAGAGCCATTTTTGAGAAAATAAAAAAGTTCAAAAAATTTCATGTAAAGGATGGTTTGTTGTAAAAATCTTCGTATTGCATCCTTGGAAGATACTAAACGTAAATACCACAGGGTCCTTTTTCTAAAATTGCTTTTTCGGACTCCGGGCACCCCAAAACATATTTCTGGTGAAATCCCGACATTGAATTCTTTGATGGAATACAATACCTTCTCTAGCTAATAAGTACATTGTATGTACAGAAGCGCTAGAGAACGTAAAAATTCAAACTCTAAACCGCTATAAATATTATAATATTTGAGACTGAATAAAAACAAAGGAAGTCACATACTGGGCAAGTAATGGGGTTCGGATCTCTTTTCTTCAGTTCACAGTTACCATGGGCACAGTTTTGTTGGATAAATTATTATTAATTTAATTATACTACTATAAGATTTAGAAAATTTAAAATCATGGTTCTATCAATAAATGATAGAATACAATGATTCAATGTTACTATAACAGAGGAAGGCAGAGCAGTTGTGTCAGCATATTGGGTGACATGTTTTTACCTCTGCTAGAAAGTCACATTTTACGACTGTTGATTTTTTTCAGGTTGTCTCAGATGGCATTTAGTAATGCGCGTGTTTATCTATGTTGGGTGGTTCCTATAACTACAGATCCACGTGAGCATGGAATTCTCTAATGTTCTATGCCTGCGAGGTGTGGGGCATGGCAGCAGACTCATGTCTTCTCTGGTTACAGCGGGAGATAGGTGACTCCGGTCCATCTCTTCTGTCTGTCTCGTTTCCCAGGGAAGGTGTGCTACACTTGGAGCGCAGAAGCGATACGCGGCAAATCGAATACTTTTGCCTGGTTAATAAATGAGATGGCTTACTAAATAGAGACGATACTGCTCAAATCGCTATGTATGCGGACGATACTGCAATCTTCACAACATATCACAATATCCACACCGCCAGAAATCACCTTCAAGAGGCCTTAAACTTAATTATACACCGGCTCGACAACTGGTGTATTTCGCTCAACCAGCAAAAATGTGAAGCAATGATCTTTACACTATGCAGACAGAATTATCCACCACAGTAACGCTCCCAGCGAAACATATACCCTGGAAAACTGGGACAGAAACAGTGAAATACCTCGGTGTACTCCTGGATTTACGGCTCACATGGAAACCACATGTAAGCAATAAACTCACGCTAGCCCGAGCAAGACTGACAAAACTCTACCCTCTTCTCAACAAAAGATTTTCACTCAAACAAAATAACTGCACACTGCTTTACACGACTCTATACGCCTGTCCAGTTTGGAGAGGAACCAATCCTTCCGAAATCAAACGTATCCAGACATTTCAAAACAAACTTTTGCAAATCTTAACGAATGCACCATGGTTGGTCAGAAATAGTCAACTTCACAGAGAAACTGGAAACACAGTCAATTTCTTCACAAGCCGAACAGTTCTACAGCAAGCTGAAAGACGTCTTAGGAGCCATTCAGTATTCTCTTGGCCGAAAATCTAGCTATCCAACTCGCATCAAGTGTCGCCTGCCACTGGACCAGCCCTCACAACAAGATCTTCGGTAAAATAGAAACAAATGCGTTTATTATGAGGTGCATGTAAGTTATTCATGCATGTAAGTAATGTCTAAAATCAATGATCTGTAGAGCGCACATGCGCTGATCGATCAATAACTCGTTAAAAAAATATATATAGGCAAGACGTGGCAAACCGAAATCTCGGCATGCCAATCTTTCCAGAGAATAATTCTTCGTCTTCGGTAGGCGGAGTTTCATCATCGGTATGTCCTGCGACTGTCGAAAGACTTCATGCTTTGCACCTGCTAATAATTTGGTACAGCAATATACGTTTTTGTCTGATAAATACCACAAATTATATAGTAAAACAATGTAAGGAATAAGGGTTAACAATAAATAGCTACAGAAATTGAAAATTTACAGTTAATGGCTATACAACTTATTTTATGTAAGAGCTGCATGGGATTTCGATTGCTTATAGTTTCTACTTTTCTATTAACTAGTAATAAAATAAAATGCATTATCATGGTAAAAATAATATTTCATAAGGATATGAAGCAATATGATCATATTTCTAAATCACATTGTAATGTTAATGATTGAATAAAGGTTTCAAAATATCAAATATAAAATTGATTTTTGTACTATTGTACAACTAGCATCTTTGTTCCAAATTATATTACAGAATTTTAGGTGTAAAATAACAGCAACAATAAATATTAATAATTCAATCACAAAAGATTTTTAAGGGAAACAATAGTGAATATTTCTAACAATAATTATAAGAGATGTAAAAATAATAGAGATATGACATTTATGTATCATCAAGTATATGATTATACGTAATTTAAAAAGGCAACACTGTCCATGTACATTAGCATCACACACTCACACATACACATTATACGTATATTTTTCAATCAATTGCATTGCATATTGTAATGCCAATGTATTCAACAACATTACGCAATCGACTAGGTCGATAATTATATACACGTAACTCATAGTTGTTCTGCAATTGTGGTTTTGCAAAGGGACGTAGTAAATAATGTCCCTGACTACAACATGTGGCATAGGTACATCAGTCCCTGGCAAGTTTTTATACTTTCTCTATACGCACTATGAACATAGTGTATAGAGAAGGTATTGCACTCCACCCAAACATTCGATACCGAGATTTCACCGGAAATATATGTTTTAGGGTCCCCAATATCCAAAAAGAGCATTTTCACAAAAAGGTCCCTCTGTGTCTGTGAACACGATAACTCAAAAACGAAAAGTCGGTAAAATACCAAACTTGGTATTTAAGTTTAGTATCTTCCAGGGATGCGACACGAAGATTTTGAGAAAAATCCCCCACCCCCAACTACCCTTTACATGGAATTTTTTCGAAAATTTTGGTTTTCTAAACAATTGCTCTAACGATTTTGATTAAAATTTACAGATATTTACCTGACAAATAAAATACATATCTTGAATTTTCTGGGAATAGCCTCTGAAGAGTAGTTTATTCTGGATGAATTTTACTGAATTTTGAATAACTGCTAAACCGTAAAAGATGGACAAAAACTTACTACACAAAAAATGTAGAGCACGTTAAAACACACAATTTATGTTATATACATTTTTTCATTGAGTTCATCGTTTTTGAGACATTCCTTGTTTTTCTTTAATGCTATGAAAAACTTATACTATTCTCGTACAGGAATGTGTCAACTCCTGTCCATATAAACAAAGGAACTTCAGTCATAGCAACCAACTTTTGACTATCACTTTAACGTATGGTGCTCCCTTATTTCGCTTCTACTTATAAGGAAACAAGTAATAAGATTATTTCTGCTAATTTGTTCTCGAGTAGCTTGAAGTAAATAGAAGAGCTTACTCTTTAAGAATAATTTGTTGCAGGAATATAGAGAAAATCATTTGAATGGTACACATAAGATTTTTTTATTTCTTGTTTGCTTATTTATTTTTTCTAGGAACATTAAGGGCATTGTTTTCCAAACCTTTTCTAGATCTGAACTTCGGAAAATACCACAATCTTAAATCCCTGGATTAATTTATGCACCTAGAATATTCTACGCTCTCCTTTCTCAGCTTCTGCATAGATGTGGCCAAGCGATCCATTGTGGCTGACACAGGAGCATCGTGACTGACGATAACGTTAGCACATCAACTCCGCAGCGCGTGTAGATGTCAGCAAGTTGATACACGTCCAAATGTGAGCAAGCCTTGAGGATGCTACATGACGCTTCGGCACTTTCATATGCGGAGAATATAATTAGGCGCCGGGTTCACAATTTCTACGCCAGATTGGCACATCATGCAAATCCCCATGTCAGATATATTTACCTACAGAACGTCGCTATACGCAGTACCGGGTTCCCTGCATGGAATGTGGATACCCCAGGTAGTGAGGGCATTAAACCAGACAACAGCCAAGTAGTTGAACGTAAATATGGTCATCAAAATTACACCTCTTATTTTTTTGGACATAGAAGCAAAGCAAGAATTCTGCTACTGAAAAAGGCAACAGTTGAGAAGCCTTCACAGTAGTGCTACCTCCTCAACACCCTCAAATTCAAACATAAAACATACACAAATTCAAATACATTCATGAGATAAAACTCTTAACAATAACAGGCACACAACAACACACAGGATCACTACAAGCCTACCAGAAGACAACAGACGAACGACTGGATGCTATTCTATAAGCATCTGCGGAGGAGAGTATTTCTTTTGAATCCTTAGCTGAACGTAGCACGTTGCGGTTTTGTTATGTAGGTTTGTAGATGGCGCGAATATCGCGTTGTTTGAGAACTTATTCAATGCGGACTTCAGTGACACCTTTGTTGTGCGGAAGAAAGGCTGTAGATTTTTTTTGTGTTGCTTTTCTCTACACGCACTATGTACACTCAAATACATTAAAATATGCCTGAAAATATCTATCGTAAAACGGGGTTTTTCGTTGGACAACCTCTTCTGACGGAACATCCAGCAAGGTTGAGGGGCGAAGGTGTGGATTGCTCAATCAGTTTTTACTTTTCTTACTCGGGTAACATGTATCAAAATGACATCAATGAAAATCGTGGAAAGACCCGAGATGCCGTCAAACGTTCACATTTTCAGCAAAATCACAGTGCCAGGCATATTTGTATTGCCTTTGAGTGTACATAGTAGGTAGGATGACATTATATTCCACTTAAAATTCGAAAAAGATTTCGCCGCAAATATGTTTTGAGATGCCCATAATAAAAGAAAAACATTCTTAGAAAGTGCCCGTCTATCTGTTTGTGAACAGCATAACATGGAAACGAAAAAGCTTAATGGTATTTAAGCTCAGTATCTTTCAAGGATGGGACACTAAGATTTTAAAGAAAATCTCAACCCTAAACTATTCTTTAAACGGGGGGAAAATGAAATTGTGATTTGTTCAAAATGGCTCTAACAATTTTGATTAATATGCTCATATTAAAGATATTTATATGGCAATTTTAATGTATATCTTATATTTTTTGGGAATAGTCTCCAGAAGGTGGAGATAAATCTCGCAGAAAAACACTATTTGTGTAATATACATCTTTTTGTAAAGTTAACCGTTTCTAATGGCTTCAATTTTAAAGTAGTTAAACTTTACTAAAACGGTAAAGTCATCTTTCGTTTCATCTCTCTTTTGTTTTACTCCTGGCCATACAAAGAGACCAGAACTTCAATTGCTCACATATGGGCCAGCTTTTAAAATATATTACTATCACTTTTAACTAATGTATTTTCTTATTTCCGTTGTGCTTAGAAGGAAAGAATTAATTAGATAATTTCTGCTAATATTTATATCAATTAGAATTATGTAGTTAAAGAATCTTTTGTGTGAATAGTTGGTTTGCAGAGGAGCTAGAGAAAGTCTTGTGAATAGAACGAATTTAAAAAAAGGTTTGATTCGTGGTTCACAGTGGAACAAGAATGTACAATAGACCACGATCTGAAAGCCTGGTTGATCATTTTTTCCCCTAATAGATAAGGAGTTCTAATCTCGGAAATGGTGAACTACTTCGCTAACTTTATTTTGGAGTTTCCACTTGAGAAGATGAATGTCGGTAACTGTGGTTACTAGGTCGTCGAGTAGCAGGAAGTAGATAATATAATAACTTCAGTAAGAAGAGGCTGTAGAAGAATAAAGGTAAATGCTAGTTGACGACGGGAAGCACCTCAGACTCCGCAACCTATATACAGTCACTTTTAAGCTTTAACCTCATTGCAAGGTGTTGCACATGTGCAAAAAATCTGATGTCTTCCATTCACATGAGTTTCTCTATATCTCTGCAACTAATTATTGTTAAAAACCTTATGCTTCTAATTACTTGATGCTCATCCAAAAAAATTAGCAGAAATAGTCTTATTACTTGCTTCCTTGTAAGTAGAAGCGAAATAAGGGAGTACCATAGGTTAAAGCGATAGTCAAAAGCTGGTTGCTTTGTGACTGAAGTTCCTTTGTTTGTATGGACACGAGTTCACAAAGTCCTGTATGAGAAAGGTATAATTTTTTTTAGCTGATACCAAAATAAGGAATATCTCAAAAACAATCAACTCCACGAAAAAAAGTATGTAACACAAATTGTGTGCTTTAAAGTGCTCTAAATTTTTTGTATGGTAAGGTTTTGTCCATCTCTTACGGTTTAGCAGTTATGGAAAATTCTGTAAAATTAACCCAGAATAAAGTAGTCTTCAGAGGCTATTTCCAGAAAATTCAAAATATACATTTTATTTGTCAGCTAAATATCTTTAATATACGATAGTTTTAATGCTTTTTTTTACAAATAAGAACGTCTACGTTTCAGCACGTATATCTACTTTCTCAATTTAGTCTCTATTGAGCTGTACACGCACTTGCGTCACTGGTGTGGTAACTTCTGCAGACCCTCCAGGAAACACTTCTTAGGAATCAGTCTTACCCACCGCAAGACAGCTGCCTGCAATTCCTCTAAATCGGCGAATTGATTCCGCACAAAGGTTTCTTCATAGTCTCGAATAGGTGGCAATCAGAAGCAGCCAAGCCAGGCGAATACGGCGGATGTGGCATCACCTGAAACTGCATCTCAGCGATTACAACTGTATTTTTCTGACTTATGTGGGGAATAAGCGTTATCGTGTTGAAGGAGCACACTTTGCGCCCATGTTTCTCGCAGTTTCTTTAGAATTGCAAGACGCAAATTCCGAAGAGTCATGCTGTTAATGGTAGTGTTCGGTACCACCCAATCAATGAGGATGATACCATCTATGTCCCAAAACAGTGGCTATGAATTTACTTACTGAGGGTGCTATACGAAACTTCTTGATGGGGAGCTGTCTTTATGCTTCCACTGCAGTGATTGAAGTTTGGTTTCTGGCACATATTAGTGGAGCCAGGTCTCGTCGCCAGTTCGAGTTTGGATGAAGTCTTCTGGACCCTAGTTGTGGCGTTGGAGGAAATCACTGTACGCCCTTGCGCTGTTGCTTTTGTACTGCATTCAGAGATCTGGATATCCACCTAGCAGAGATCTTCTCCAACTTCAGATATTCGTGCACTATGTGGTGTAGAGAGTCTCTGGGAAGTCCTGTGACCGCCTTCAGTTCTGTGAACGTGATGCACTTGTTCTCCTGAATAAACCAACTCCACTCTTGAAATACTGACTGGTGTTGTCACGGTCATAGGTCTTCCAGAACTGCTTTCGTTCTCCAATAATGTGCGGCAACTGTTCCACCCATCCGACAACTGTTTAAAACAGTTTATCGAGATGGTGAAGACTCCACACAACACACTGCCAGCAATCGGCCGTGAATCTCCGCAGTGGCTATACCCTCTTTCCATAGAAACCACGTCGTGCAGCGCTACCCGTAATAATCACACTCCATTGTGTCCCTTCACGTAATGGAAGCAGTTCAAGAAATGCGCTTCAATTTACTTGAGCGTCCTGCCACGTGTGGGAAAACCACAGTACTATCAACTTGCAACTGTCATAATGAGCCAAATAGCGGAATAAGAATGATGGAAAAATAAAGAGTAATTATTTATGGAACGCCCCTCGCAGTTAGGGAGACGCAGTTCTCAACACAGTTCGTTTTCATTTGCTGTAAAGGGTAGTTTGTTTTAAACAGATATGCATGTAATTATTCCCCCCACATTTTGCTCTTACAGATTACTTGGATAAGAAACGTTACACGCAATTTCTAAGTTTCAGTGTAAGTGAACGCTATGATCGCATAGAAGTATAACGTGTACATAAATTGTAATCTTTTGGTAATGGTTTAATTAAATTGCTTGAACTCAAATTTGCAAATGTGTTATCTCTGAAATAGTTTCTTTTACCGTTCACTTGCTCGACAGAGGATCCCAAATAGCCGAGGCAAACATGAAACTTATATGAAAAATATAATTTACAATATAAAAGTAATTAGAGATAACGAGCAGTAGGGGGGATGCTGCAAAAGTTCCAGCAACTTTTAATTTGCTCTTGCGCTCACCCACATCTTGTTGGCGCATTTACTCTACCCATAGCGGTAACTAAAGATTTCAAGCGCGTTTCTTAATTTTGCATTCATTATTTAACTAATATAAAACACATCTAATGTTTATTATAGCATCTGAGACAGTATATGTCGTGTCACGGGATTAAAAGACCTCTAAAAGAGAAATACAAAATATATCCAATATAATATATACACTATATTAATATATAAGGAACAAATATGCATTGGGAATGACCTGGAAAGAAATATATTGAAACACGGCTAAAAGAGCAAAGACAAAGTAACCACGAGTTGAAGTGTACCGTTAAGGGCAGAACAAAGCAACTAAAGGAGCTAGAAGTTCCACTGCCCAAGGGTGGATATAACAAGGCGAATTGAAACGGATTTCTTGTTGGTCGAGGACGCGACTTCACTTGCTATGTAAGACTCGCTGGGTTAAGACGTGATAGTTGATTCCGCGTTGGAAACGAATGGGCTACATATGGCCGCGATAGAAACAGTGTTTATTTAATTCACCAGAAGATGGTCACAAGTAATAAGGAATAGTAGGCGCGGTCGCGTAAAGAGTAGCTGGAAAGGGGGCAAATCTAGGAGGAATACTTGTGTGTTCGACGGCAGAAAATGTGGAAGGAAATAAATAAACGAGTTCAATAACAATCGTGAACTCAAAGGAAACCATTGTGTCTTACCACAGCTGAGAAAGATGCCATGGTGTTGCATCCTGAGCTAGGGCATTTATATCTCCACACCATACCACAATATCCTAAACCTTCACGCGAGATTCGAACCCGGAACCCCCACCACATGTACAGGAACCGTCGCACTATGTGTTCCACTCACATGGCTTACTGTAGAGTAAGCTGCTCTATAAATTTCTTACAAAAGATTATTCTTCTTTCTACGCAATGCTAATCGAGATAATCATTAGCAGAATGTTCTAATTACTTAGTTCCTTATAAGTAGAGAGAACCAAAGGAATGTGCTATGCTAAACTGAAGTGAAATGTTTTAAAAGCTGGTTAAGTGATTGTCATTGCAAATCACTTCTTTGCTTGGCCAGGAGTAGAACAAAAGAACAGTAGACACTTCCTGACAGAGAAAGGTATATGTACTTCACAATTGAAACCAATAACATGGAATACCTCCACAACAAAAAGTAAATGACATAGATTGTGTGTTTTGCGAGATCTACATTTTTTTATGCTCTAAGTTTTTGTCTATCTCTTACGGTTTAGCAGTTATACAAAATTCGGCAAAATTCATCCAGAATAAAAAGATCTTCAGAGGTTATTCCCAGAAAATTCAAGATATACATTTTCTTTGTTATGCAAATAGATTTTATATACCGGATTTTAATCAAAATCGTTGGAGCCACATTTAAGGAAGTCAACATTTTCAAAAATTTTTCCACGTAAAGGGTAGTTTGAGTTGGGGGGGATTGTTGAAATCTTCATGTCGCATTCTTGGAAGATACTAAATATAAATATCAAGTTTGGTATTTAAGGGTCTATTCGTTTTTGAGCTATGCTGTCCACAGACAGATATTCACGGACCTTTTTCTAAAAATCTGTTGTACTCAGTTCACATGACTTTCTCTATATATCTGTAACAAATTATTGTTAATAGGCTTATTCTTCTATTTAATTTAGCAGATCGGTCTTTTACTTAGTTCCTTTATAAGTAGAAGGAAAATAAGAGAATGTACAGACTTAACTGACAAAAAAAAAAAAATGTTTTAAAATGTGGTTGCTATGGGACTGAAATCCGTTTCTTTGTGTGACTAGGAGTTGACAGGTTCCGCTATGAGAAAAGTTAAAAGTATTTTATAGCTGAAATCAATAACAAGGAATATCTCTAAAACGGCCAACCCACGAAAAAAAAATGTATATTACATAAATTGTGTGTTTTATCGTAATATAACATTTTTGTGTATGCGTTTTTTGTCTATCTCTTAGGTTTACCAGTTATGCAAAATTTCGCAAAATGCCTCTAGAATAAGCATGTCTTCAGAAGTTATTCCCAGAAAATTGAGGATATACATTTTATTTTGGATGCAAATGGCTTTAATATACGGGATTTTAATCAAAATCGTTAGGGCCTTTTTTAAGAAAATAAAAATTTTCGAAAAAGTTTCCATGTAAAGGGTGGTTTGTGGTGGGAGATTGTTCTTGAAAATCTTCCTGTCGCATCCTTAGAAGATAATAAACCTAAATAGCAAGTTTAGTATTTAACGGTCTTTTCGTTTTTGAGCTATGCTGTCCACAGACACACACACGCGGACCTTTTTCTAAACATGCTTTTTTTCGGACTCAGGGGACTCCAAAATATATATTTCCAGTGAAATTTCGACATCGATTTCTTTTTGGTAGAATATAATACCTTCTCTATCCACTATGTGCTTAGTACATGCGGGATAGAGAAAGAAAGTAAAAATGAAGTAGAAAAAGTAATGTGAATATAACGTGTGTTTTTACATACAACGGCTAAAGAGAGAGAGAGCAATGTGACTTTGCTTCTACTTCGCTAGAGGAACGTTTTTTAAGACGTTACTGCTCTTAATTGCCCATAAAGAGCTTTAATGTAGTAATCAGGTTTAAAGAAGATGGTCTGACATTGACTTTTTCTAATCTTGAGAGATTTCCTTGCTTTAATTGGTTTCTTTTTCTTTCGTTTTTGTTTGGAAGTGAGGGAAATCCACGGAGATTCCTTAGCACGGTACTTTCTTACTCCTTAGGGGGTTCAAAGACGAAGTAGTGCCGGTTGTGATTTTTATTTTGAGGTTATTAAAGGCGAAAATCTGTTATACAACATGAGTTATGAAGGTCCATTCTTGCTGACGTCAGGAATGCTGCCGTCTTCTGCATCAAACTGAGCCTTTTACCTTCCTCTTTACGATGGCTCAAATTAACGCGGGAGAAGGGGAGAATTATTCCTGCTATTAAATAATTTCTCTTGTTCGTTAAAAAGCAATTCCTTCTCTGCCAGGGAAATGTTTTTCTGTTTACTTTCTCTAGCACGTATGTTAACGTGCATAGTGGATGGAGAAAGCATTGTATTCCATCCAAAAATGCCATACCGAGATTTTACTGGAAATACATGAAATAGAAGCCCTGAATCGAAAAAAAAAATATTAGAAGCATGTGTGTGAGTGTATGTCTGTGGAAAGCAGCATAGCTCAAAAAGGAAAAGTCCATTACATACCAAACCTAGTATTTAGGTTCAGCATCTCCTAAGGATGCAATACGAAGATTTTAAGAAAATTCCGCCACCCCAACTACACTTTACATGGAACATTTTCCGAAAATTTTGATTTTATGAAAATGGATCTAACGTTTTTTATTAAAATGTCTTATATTAAAGATATTTACATGGCAAATAAAATGTATATCTTGAATTTTCTGGGAATAGCCTCTGAAGACATTTTTATTCTGGATGAATTTTACGAAATTTTTCATAATTGGTAAACCGAAAGGGATAGACAAAACTTAGTTAACAGAACATGTAGAGCTCATTAAAACACACACTTCATGTTTTATACGTTTTTTCGTGGAGTTTATCGCTTTCGAGGTATTCCTTGTAATTGGTTTCAGATATAAAATACTTGTAATTTTCTCATGCGGGAATTTGTCATTTATCCATACAAACAAAGGAACTTCAATTACATAACAACCAGATTTTGAATATTAATTTAATCTGTGGTACTTCTTTATTTCCCTTCTACTTAAACGGAAGCAAATAATAAGACGATTTCTGGTAATTTTTTTCTCGATTAACATGAAGCAAATTTAAGGATAAGCTTTTAAACAATAATTTGTTGTAAAGATATAGAGAAGCTCATGTGAATGGAATACATCAGATATTTTTATTATAAGTAATATAACTGCTCTCTTTGAAAATACAGTAAGGCATGGATCTCTTTCGTTGCGTACTGTACATGGCACGAAAGCGAGCGGAGACAGTTAAACTCTCGCATCACTAATGCCAAACTAATTATGCAATAAACAATTCTGTTTGATTAGCTGAGTTAGCATTCAGGGTCATAACTCCAGCAGTTTGCGCCTGTAGGTTGCAGTATACAGTTCAGTTTTTTTTTTACTCTAGCACGTATGTATAATGTATTGTAATCCACCCAAATCGAGATTTCAGCGGAAATATACATTTCGAGGTCCCGTGAAGTGAAAACCATTTCTAGAAAAAGGTTTGTGTGTGTCTGTGGACAGCATAGCTCAAAAATTGGTATTTATATTTAGAAACTTTCAAAAATGCTACACAAATCTTTTCAAGAAAATCCACCCACCCTCAACCACTCTTAAATCGAACATTTTTCGAAAATTCTGGTTTTCTCAAAAATGCCATATGTTTAAAATATTTTTCTGACAGACGAAATGTATATTTTGGATTTTCTGGGAATAGCCTCTGAAAATCTCTTCTGTATAACTGGCAAACTGTAAGTTATATACGAACACTTACATAGAATAAATGTAGATTTCATTAAAACACACAGTTAATGTTGTTATAAAGTTTTTGTAGTGTTAGCTGTTTTTAAGATATACAAGATTATTGGTTCCAATTTGAGCCACCTAAACAGGAAGAAATCTTTCTTATTGTTTTTCGTTTCTTTGCTGCTTGCAAGCTAGGAAATTGGAATTTCAATTGTTTCACATAGCAACCGGGTTTTAAAAGTCGAGACTTTTGCTTCAGCCTGTGCATTTTCCATTTCTATTCCACCTACAAGGAGCTAGTAATAAGACTAATTATGCTTAGATAGGTAGAGTTAGACTAAAGCATTCGGGATTTGAACCACGGATCTTCTGGTCTCTAGCAGGTTGCTCTGCCACTGAGCTAACATGGCAACATGCCGGGATAACTTTGAGTTTCTCAACTGACTCACATGTTTCCCGGTAAACCACAAGGTGATCTGAAATTATTTTGAGATGACAACCGCAATGGCGACTTACAATGTTGCAAGAATTTTAAGTCCCGGGATTTAGCCAACTGTTATGGTCAATTGGTATTGATTTAGTTGCTTTTTCACACACGCCGTGTGTAGGACTGGAGTTGGATAGGTAGAGTCAGACTGAAAAATTCATGGTAGCCCAGTGGTAGAAGCCGGCTAGACACCCGTAGTTCAAATTCCGGCTATGGCATTGAATGTTTCAGTCTGATTCTACCTATCCAACTCCTGTCCTACACACGGCTTGTGTGAAAAAACAATTAAATCAATACTATTTCTGCTTATGCTAATCCTGGTTAGCATGATGTACATAACTAATTGCTTTGAATAAAAGGTTTGTTTGCCGAATAGCTAGAGGACATCATGTGAATGGAACACATTAGCTTTTTCCTTCTACTTCCAAGGGACCAAGTAATAACGAAAATTTCTGCTAATGTTTATCTCAATTAGCATAATGCAGGTAGAACAATTAGCTTTTTAACAATAATTTGGTACGGAGGGGTAGAGAAATCACGTGAATGGAACATATCAGATTGTTACTTTCTCTATACGTACTATGTACACAGTGCTTCGAGAAGATATAGAATTGCACCCAAAAAATTAATACCGAGATCTCACCGGATATATGTCTTGAGACCCCCTGAATCCTAAAAGAACATTTTTAGAAAAAAAATCCGTTTATGTGTGTGTGTGGAGGGGGGCAGCAAACTCAAAAACGAAAAGTCCGTTAAATACTAAACTTGATATTTAAGTTCAGTTCCTTCCAAGGATGCCACACGAAGATTTTCAAGAAAATCCTCCCACCCCCAACTACCCTTTACATGGAAAAAAATTCGGAAATTTTGATTTTATCAAAAATGGATCTAACGATTTTTATTAAAATGTTTATTAAAGATATTTACATGACAAAATATAGATATATCTTGAATTTTCTGGCAATTGCCATTGAAGACATATTTATTCTGGGTGAATTTTGCGGGTTTTTCATTACTGGTAAACCGTAAGAGATAATCAAAAACATACATAAAGAAACTGTAGAGCTCGTAAGAACACACAATTTATTTTATATACATTTTTTGTGAAGTTGACCATTATTGAGATATTCCTTGTTATTGATTTAAGTTTTAAAATACTTATAGTTTTCTTACACGGGAATTTGTCGGCTCCTGGCCAAACAAACAAAGAAACTTTAGTCTCATAGCAACCAGCTTTAAAACGTTTCACTATCAATTTGGCCTGTGGTACTCCCTTATTTCCCTACTACTTATACCATTTCTGCTAATTTTTATTGATTAGTATCAAGTAAACCGAAGAATAATATTTTAACAATAATTTGTTCAGATATGTAGAGAAAGTCATGTGAATGCAACTCATCAGGTTTCTTTTAATTTCCTCCCTCCCATATAATAAACTCTTATTTGAACACTGCTCTTTAAGAAGTGACATAGTTTAAATATGTAGTTGGAAATAGGTAGGAGACACACAAAAATCTGATGTGTTACATTTATATGACTTTCCAAACACGTGGTCGACAGGTATAAAAGGGGAACCAAAGCCCTGCTCAGAGTTCTGTTCTCACTGGGAATGATTATTTCGATCGGAAATTCGTAGAAGTCACCTCCGCGATTGTCGAAAGGAACTATACGGTAGAATTGATACGAAAGCATTGGAGAAAGACAGTTATTTGTGAGCAGATTCTGTTTGTAATCAGTTTCTGGAAGAAATAAAGAGTTTTTTGATGGAGAAAAAAACTACTATATATATAATATTTATAAATACTTCACAAAATTTATATCTTGAATTTTCTAGAAATAGCCTGTAAAGGGAATTTGTACAATCTTGTAGCACTGTGACATTTTAAGTGAGATAAATACGCACTGCTCAAATATGTAGATCCCTTTAAATGAAAAAAAAAATGTTTCTGAGATATTCTTATTATTGATTGGAATTGTGCAATATTTGGTATATTGCAATATTAATTTATTTCTCGTGATTATATGAAACGAGTATGGACTTTAAGGGGAATGGGAATGCCTTATCTTATGAATGTTAAAATTATAAACTTAATGTTTCATATTGTTAGTATTCTTTGGAGACAACTTGTTTAACATTTTGTCTCATATTTATGAAATCCAGTAATAAAATACACACGTGGATATTATACTCTGCTGATTTACAAGTGTGAAATAATCTTTTTTTCAATTTAAACACAAATTTATGAAACATTCATCGAAAATTTCATCAATAAATTCTTTTGTATAAAACAATCTCTTGTTAACATTTGTAAGAATATATAAGGAACTATGTGGTAAGTTTTATTATTCTATGAAGCATACAGAAGAAACGGCACATTTGCTGGCACAAATCTAGTTTCGAAAAACGTGTTTAAAGTGAATAGTACACATAAAGTAGTATAACTCAGCAAACTTCTTATACATTCCAGCTCTATAATTGCCATCATGGCTTTAAATAAAGAAATACAAACATGAATAGAGGGGGAAAATATATATGTTTCCCTAGCAAGAAGTCTTATGCGATACTTTTTTTAGAAAAAGTTATGAAGCATTATACATGTACTTCTAATTTTCACTTTTCATGTTTTTGTAAATTGAGTACTCTGCAAATACGTAAACTTATTATTATTATTATTATTATTATTATTATTATTATTATTATTATTATTATTATTATTATTATTATTATTGCTGCTATGGTTGCTATGATTTTAGAAGGGGGACAGAAAAATAAGTTTTGGGTACGATGATGTTAAGACTGGAAGTGTGAAAGAGGAAAAAAGTCTTGGGGGAGAATATTTGATTATGTGTTTTACTCAGGTGAAATAAAAATGTGTTTGATTCAGGTGATTTTATTCAGATTAGACAAGAACAGTGAAGCAGTATCATAGTTCAGCTTCACAAAAGAAGGGCATTTTGCTCTGGCATGAGACATCGCCCAGGAGAGATGACCCTCTTCTGATACAACCACAGTTGTAGGACGTACCACCATTTGGTTCACCAACAGACCATTGCACATATCCCGTCGAGTTGAGAGTCTGATCTGCAATATAAAATGCCCAATGTCATAATTGTTGACAATTTATTGCTGTACATGCAAAACATCATGCCTCAAAGCAATATCAACAGACAGCAAACCCAATCTCTTTTATTATGAGCTAATGATGTAACATTGTCGTTTCACGTGCTTCGTTTTGTGTTATGAAGCATTTCCTCTCCACTCCACTCACTCACTTCACTCACTTCACTCACTTCATTCATCTCACTCACTTCATTCATCTCACTCACCTCACTCCACTCACTCACTTCACTCCATTCATTCACTTCACTCACTCACTCACTCACTCACTCACTCACTCACTCACTCACTCACTCACTCACTCACTCACTCACTCACTCACTTTTCTCACTTTATTCACCCTGACAAGTGTTCACAATGGAATGAAACATTAGAGAAGTTTGTTTGTAACTGCCAAGACACGTCATAGCTTCGCGAACAATGCGTGACTGTAAATCCGCCCTCCCCTCTTTCGCTTATTAACCTTAGCGTCACTGTTTATAAGAAATACTCCGTCGTACTTCTTCGATATTCGGCAGTTGTTGACATTTTGTTACGCCTTGCGTATGCTCAGGACGTCAATGCAAATAAAACCCAAAACGTATCTAGAAATAACAAACCAAAATAAACGCAGTAAATTAAACCATCGAAAACTTTAAAAACGTTTACTGTAGAGGATTCACGCCATGAAGGCAAAACATGTGAAAGAAAACGTTTAACAAATTGAACGATTTCAAATATAAACGTGTTAACAAAGAAAGAGGAAACGAAATGAAAAATCGTGGAGTTAGTCTTAAGAAAATTAAAAGAAAAACATTCAACGATGCAAGGACTGTAAGAAAAGAACTCAATAGAGAAGTGGAGGGTGAAACGGCATAAAAGGTCTCGTGGACAAAGCAGCGTGCCATCCGGACTGAGGGAACACATAAAGAACAGCCAGACAATTTGAATATAACGTAGGCTAGGTGTATGGGAATAAATTATGTTTAAATATGATAATCTGGAGAGTGCAAACTGATTCATTCATGCATTATTAATTCTTTATAGCCTCGTGTATTATTTTACTCTGCGTGTTTTCTTAAATTTTTAAATTTTTATATTTTAATGCATTCATATTCACTTTAAAACATATAATACACCATTTCTAGCTGTTTTATATTAAAACATGTTTTAAAAGTAAATTGGTAATTTTTTTTAAGTTAGAGGCAGAATCGACGCAGCTGCGTTCAAACGTAACCCCGTCAGCATTAGTTCAAAGCCAACAGTTGCGAGATCGAATCTCAGCAGTTGTGATCAAACATATCTGTGGTAAAGGACGGGGATGGCCCAAGTAAAATAATTGGTCTAATGGCATACAATTTGAGGTAAAACATAAAGAATAGCCAGCTAATATATATAGATATATAGAGTACCTAGCTATGCATGATGTAAGGCAATTTATTACATTCTTAGAGGTATTGCACACAAAAAAGTAAAACAGTATTCTGTTTGTTATCAAACATTTAAAAAAAAAAAAAAAACACTTATATGTATATGTATATATGTGTGTGTGTATTTTTTCAAGGTAGATGAGAAATTCCACGAGAATAAAAGGCGATAATAGTTTGTTACTTGTAAAATGGGTAGGGTCGACCTATTTTAACGTAGTTGCGGTAGTAAGTCTGCTATATCAAGCAGAGCTCTGAAATAATTACTCTTTTTTTCGCTCACAGTTTTGTAGACGTAATGTGGTTGACGACATAGACAACGTTGCTTGGCCAGGTAAATGAATGTGAGGACCAGCTGTCGGACGTAAAAATCGGTATACCTGTACTGGGAGGTGTTCTGTTTTGTTTTCCACGCGACCCTTTATCCAAACAGACACAATGAAAGGGCAGTGGTTTGTTTTGGCGAAATTTCAAGTACAACTTGGTAGCAGATCGGTGTGCGTTTCATGTTCTCGAAAAATCTAAAATAACCACGGAAAGTTGTCATAGAAAAACACAGAAATACACAAAATACGAGATCTGCAAATGGTTTAAATTAATTAGTGACTTTCCTTCCACCAGGTATACAAACTATGTAAGCTGAGATTGAAAAACATCTTTAATTCACACTTTCCTTAATTCATCGATTGCTTGATTTTAATGCAGTCAGTCTTAACCATTTATAGTCCGGTGTAACGTATTTGGTGGATAATGCGGTTTTCTTAAGGATTTAAATTGGATGTTTTTCTTAAATTCATACTTTATTACTTTCAACGATATACTACAAGCATTTATACTCTGAAATATTATTTGTATAGTTATATGGTTTTCATAGCGCATGCGCTGTACCAGGTCTCCCATCGTTATTATTTACTAGTATTGCAATCTCATTGGTAGAAACCATTTCTTGTCTCTTGTGCACGTGTCCTAAGAAGCACTTTACCCTTTGGAGGTTTTCTGATTGGTTGATCATATATTGAAAATGGATAGCACAGGTGAAGTTGTTTTTGAAGAAAATATATGAATCCCTAAAGAAACAGCTGGTGCGTGTTTATCAGAAACATCTGCCGGCTGTGAAAATAACAAAAGAAGGTACTTTGGTAAACTTCAGATTTCGTTAAAGAGTTCTTGGCAAACTGTATTTTAAGTTAAACTTGTTATTTATTATTACTTTGTAATAGGATAGCATCTTGGGGACCAATAGCGAGACACAAGCGGACACCTGTTGCTTGTCTACTGAGTAGAGACTGATCTGCACGCGCCGTATGTAAACAACCTGTACTAACGTAATTGAGAAACGTGGCTCGACGTAGTGGTATACTATACTGTATATTACAATATCAATGCCTTTGAAAGTAGTGCATACTTTTCAATTAAGATTTTAAAATCTCCTGCTTCAAATGGATTACATGAAGATTTGCAATTCCTACAGATGAACTTTTCATTATATCTACGACAATAACACATATTTGGTAACGTTGAACATCCACATTTCTCGAGCTGTGAAAGCTGTCAATGAACTTGTGCAAGTATGTAATCAGAGACTTGTGACACGTGACTTAGATCGTGTGAAAAAAGAAAGTGAAGATAGTGTTTGGAAAAAAATGTCGGATTTTCAATAGTGCGTGAAATACGAAGTGAGATACGAGATGTACCCTATCCAATAGACCATGATGTGTCCTATTTCCGTTTTGCTACAATCACATCTCACCCACCCAATCTCAATCGCCTTCCACTGCTAGTGAAAACATCAGTGTACCACGCAACCGCTGTCCCATTTTCCTTCTATTAGTACCAATACCTACACAGTATAGCCAACACATCATAACTATATACCCTGCTGTGCTAACTTCGATTCTGTCCCGTTATCGGCCCCCAAGATGCTATCTCTAATTATCAGTATTCGGCTTGCATATACTGTTCATTTTTGTTTCTGTTTTGAAGACTTCTTTCCAGCTAAAATATATTTTCATTCTTGGCCTTAATACCAAGAGATACCAAAAATCTATTCATAGTCGGAAAGTGGAAATCATTTGAGTGCACCTGTCAAACCGCCACTATATTTCTCATCGTGTGAGATCTGTTTATGCTGCATTTTCCGGCGAGGTGACTTCTCCGTCATTACTGTTTCTCTCTTGAGATATATATATATATATATATATATATATATATATATCTCAAGATATGTGTATGTGTATATATATATACACTGTCGAAGGAACATACATTTATTTCATTCGGGATCGATTCTACTGGCTTTGAAAATATATTCGTGATTGATTTTTGCATGCAGTTGCAGTATGTCTAAATGCTGGCGTGTAAAGCGTATGTACTATGGCCGATATTTCTGCCAATAAAATAAAGTTAGTTAAAGTGCTTTGGATGAATTTCTATAGAAAACATTTCTTGAAGGGGCTTCGGCATAAATTGTAAGGGAAGGCTTTATATTTCAGTCAGTCATTTTAATTAGAGTAATTGGTTAAATCGATTCCGAGCAATTATGCATAATTTCAATTGCAATATTGGAAATGGAAAGGGAATAAGAAAAATAGTTCTATTAGGCACCTTGCTCTTTGTAAGGGATGGTTTTATACTTCGGTCACATAGTAATTGTACACATCTTTCCCGAGCAATATGTGTAACTTCAATAGTAGAATTGGAAAGAGAACAAGAAACAAAAATAGTTACATTATGCACTTTGCTCTTTGTAATTTCAGCCTAAAATCACATTTTAATTATAGTAAATGGATAACTATTTTTAATTATGCGTAATTTCAATTGCAGAATTGAAAAGGGAATAAGAAAAATAGCTCTATTAGGCACCTTACTCTTTTGCTGAAGCTTATTAATGTCTTGAGTTACGGGCATCTGTTCCGTTTGTAAGCCTATTCTACTGTGTTTAGATTCAGACTGACAATTTCTTGTCGTTTATTTTAATCTATTTAATCATATGAAAAGCCAAATGAGTGCGCGGTACGATGCGCATTCAAACAAATAGCGAATTTTCGTGGTGTAATTTAATTATAATCAAAATTTATATGTATAAAGATACGTTAAATCTAATTGTAGAAATGAAATCTACGTTAAATTACACTTAAAATTACCGCCAATGTGTATTATAGTATCTACACAATTAATAGAGTTGGACCAAAAATTGCGTATTTTCGCGGTTTAATTAATTGGTGCTTGATAGTCAATTGCGGGGAGAGGGCGATTCAACAAAGGTCCTACTCTAATGGAGAACGCACATAGAAAAATGTTTATCGCTTTCGGCATCTCAAATTGACAAGAGGCAGGCGCAGGCAAAGGAGAGGGGGAAGGACAAACCACCAAAGAAGTGTGGGTGTTATAAAAGAATTTACAGACACAAAATCTTAGTTTCGAGAAAAATCTATTTAAAGTAAATAGTACACACAATATAGCATATATATATGTTTGGAAAGCAAGTTTCACAGTATTGAAAATGTTCATTCTTTATTCTCATATTTTTTTAATTGAGCATTTTACAAATATTTTAACTATTTATCATTATTATTATTATTATTATTATTATTAATAGTAGTAGTAGTAGTAGTAATAATAATAGTTTACTATTATTATAGAAAGGTAGCATAAAATAGAATGTTTTGGGGAAAGATAATATTAACATTATGGAAGTGGGAAAAAGGAGAAAAGCAGTTTTAGTTTGCAGTAATGCCTTGGGGGAGAATATCTGATTATGTATTTTATATTCTGGTGATAAAATATTAGACAAGAGCAGTGAACCAGTATCATAGTTCAGTTTCGCAAAAGAAGGGCATTTTAGTCTGGCATGAGACATCCCCCAGCATGGATGATCCTCTTTTGATACAGCCACAGTTGATGGACGTACCACCATTTGGTTCACTAACAGACCATTGCATATATCCTGTCGAGTTGAGAGTCTGATCTGCAATATAAAATGATCAGTTTAGCATTATTGTTGATAATATATTAAAAGGTCATACCACAAAGTAATAGTCGCCCTCCGTGGTGTAATGGTTACCATGCTGACTTCATATACCCAAGGTCGCGGGTTCAAACCCGGCGGTGGACGATGGATTTTTTCGGGTGCCGTGGGTCCCGTGTCGTAGATTTACGGCACGTAAAAGAACCTCAAGCCTGATAAGGCCAGAGAGGCCTCTGAGCAGAATTAAGCGGTCTTCCACACCCAATTTAGAATGGGACGCTGAGAACTACAGTAGTTAAAGAGCGTCCATAAATAACACGCCATTTCCATTTCTCAAAGTAATATCAGCAGGTGTATTTATAAGCAGCAAAGCCCAAACTCGTCATCTTAAGGGCTAACAATGTAACATTGTCGTTTAACACCACCTGTTTCGTTCTGTGAAGCACTTACCCTTCACTCACTCACAGTTGATCGCAATGAAATATTTCTAGTAAACGAAATATTAGAAAGGGTTGTTTGTAACTGCCATGACATGTCATAGCTCCGCGAACAATGTGCGACGGTAAATTCGCCCTCACTTCTTTCGCCTAATGTTTCTTCATTGTCCGGCAGCTCTTGACGTTTTGTTACGCCTGGCGTATGCTGGGGAAATTAATGCAAATAAAAGTTGAGAAAGTATCTATAATTAAGAATGTATTATCTAGAATTAACAATTAAGTACATTTACGAATTGAAACCGTCTAAAGCATTAAAATATTTCCTGCGGAGAATTAACACCATAAAGGCAAAATATATGAGGGAAAAGCTTTAAAACATTGGAGATTAATATTGTGAGCATAGGAAACAGAATGAAAAATCGTGGAGTTAGTTTTAAGAAAATAAAAAAAAAAAAAAAAAATAAGATTCAACACAGCAAGGGCTCCAAGAAAAGAAACACGTCAAAAAGAAGTATGGGATGAAGCAGCATAAATGTTTAAGGTGGACACACAGAGCTAAAAGGCCTGGGTGCCATGCAAACTGTGGTCTAAATAGCGTAGACTAAGCATTTAGGAATAAATTCAGTATGCACGTGAGAATCTCAGATGTGCAAATTCATTAATTAATTATTAATCCTTTATAGCTTCGTGTGGTATTTGACTATGCGTGTATTTTTAGGGTTTTAAACTTTAATATTTTTACTTTCTCTACACGTACTGTATATATGAATGAATGAATAAGTGTATTTATTAACATAGCAATATCATACATAGAATTTGAACAGTCGCACGGGTCTACAGACCGTACGTGCTTTTGTAATACACATTACAAGCAATATTAAAACAACAACCACAACAAAGAGTTAAAAGAGTAAACACGAAAATAAAAAGACAAAGGAAATACACCGTCAAAAGCAATATTAAACAGCAATAAAAATTAAGAGTGAATCCGAAAATAAAGATACAAAGATATTCAAATATAGCAATTTAAATTTACAGCACAGAGTAAACCTTCATAAATGCACCCTCTTATAATAGATAATTACACTTAAAAGACATATATACACATAATATATACAACCCTAGCATAACAGTGACCTAAGTATGATATAATATACATGTATGTAGAACATTGTAGTCACTTTTGTTTAGTTGATCTTATTCCCCCCCCCCCTTCTCTATTGGCAGCCTCCTCAGATCTCAGCTGTCTTGCCTTAAGTATAAATTTACCTAGCCCGTCCATGTTTTCCGTGCCTGTCAGTAGTGTCCAACATGCTTCTATCCCTACATTCGCAGTGGTAAAAAATCGCGGCAAATATTATTCCCGCCATTCCTCCGTACCCCTACATCTTGCCAAGATGTGAGTCCACGACTCTTCCTCCTGGCAAATGGGACATATTCTTATACCATTCTCGTCAGAAGTTTTCGTGCTCCTCCATGCTCCTAGTCTAATCCACGCGAGCCCCTCTCTAATGAGTTTGGTACCTGTTTTGATGTATTGTTCCATACCCCACTCCGATTTCAGCCCAGACTGTACTTCTAATGACACCTTCTCTGTGCATTGCGCAATTATTTGCTGTCTGTCAATATCACAGAGACGTTTCTTAATTTTTCTCCAAATACTTCGCCTGTTTTCCTGCCCCGCCATCCAAATGTCTCCCATCCCAATGGTTTCCAACCCTTTCTTTAATTTTGATGCCCACGTCAAATTACCTTCCATTCGCAACTGTTCACGGTAGCAGACTGCCCTAATTAGAGATTGGTTTCCGTGAACGATTCTCATCCAATATTTAACTGCTCTGATTTTGCACTCTATCGTTTCACTATGTACCCCGAATTCCCTCATTATTCCGCAGTTTGCCGTACCCCTCCCTACACCCAGAATTCCTTTCAAAAATTGGGTCCTCACTTGATCCAGATTCCCTGTTTGTTCCCACCCCCATATTTCTCCTCCGTATGTCATCGTGGATCTAACTGTCGCTCCGTATACAGTTTCCATTAAGGTTATGGAGATATTCGGAATTCTGCAGCGTATCCGGAGAGCTTCCGCCACTTTCACCCTTGCCTTGTGTTTCGTAATGTCAATGTGTTTTGTCCATTTTCCGTTCATTGTAAATGTGAGTCCTAAGTACACAAAGGATTTAACATTGTCCAGTATCTGTCCTGCATATGTCCAAGTCTACTTCCTGCTATAAACACAACCCTTTTTGAAAGTCATTGCCTTAGTCTTATTCACATTAACTGTAAGTAGCCATTCATCGCAATAGTTCTTAAGTTTGTCCAGTCCTCGTTGCAATCCGTTTACTGTCGTAGAGCACAGTACTAAATCGTCTGCGTATAAAAGTGTTGGGATCTGCAAATCCGCTACTACTGGTGCTTGAATATTCTCTGCAACAAGCAGAGGAGGCTCTGTCAAAATTCAGAAGGGAGGGGGGAGATGACATAAGAAAATGTTTACAAAAAAGCGAAGGGAGTACAAACAGCTCTTACGGGAAAAGAGAACTACGTGGCAAGACAAAATTACTCAGAAAATTAGTAATATTTTAACGCGGGGGGATAACGCTGAGATGTGGCAAGTAGTAAAACATTTAAGAGGCAACCGTCAGGCGCCCAACGAAATTTCTCCCAGGAAATAGGCAATGCATTTTATGGGAATATTCGGGAAAGGTGAAAGGGAAGGAATTTTTATAAAGGAAGTGCAAATTTTGGGAAATTTTGAGATCCCAATACTGGACGAGGAAATATCAGCACGAGAAATAGCACAGGCGCTAAGGAGTCTGAAGGGAGGCAAAGCTCCAGGGTTGGATGGGCTGCCCCCGGAAGTTTTTAAAGCCGCAGCCAATGTTAATGAGTTTGGTAGGAGTATGCTCCAGATATGTAACAGATTGTTTATTGAGGGGAATTACCCTACCTGCTGGGGAGAGGGCATTATTCATCCCATTTATAAAGGGAAGGGAACTATTGGAAATCCGGATAACTATACGGGGGTTACTCTGTTGCCAATTATGGAGAAAATTTATTGTAGAGTGTTATATAACCGGATAAAGGACTGGGAATCTAAATTTGGCAAACTTTCAAAATTTCAAATGGGTTTCAGAGAAGGACACAGTACCATAGATGCCGCGTTTATATTAGACACTTTAAGGGCGAAGCAACTGTTAGTTAAGCGGGGAAAGCTTCATTGTGCTTTTGTGGACTTTAAGAAGGCATTTGACTCTATCAATCGAAATGCATTATGGTACTGTATATATAGCGTATAGAGGAGGTATTGCACTTCACCCCAAAATTCAACACCGAGATTTTATCGTAAATACACGTTTTAGGGTCCCCTGTATCCAAAAAAGCATTTTTACTTTCACAACACGTACTACGAGGGCAGCTGATAAGTCACGGGCCTCACACAGATATGGCACCACTAGGCCAGTTAGACGGTAGCATCCTATAGTTTAATTCTATTCTAGCTTGTATCCATAGTTACAGGTCAATAGTTTGTTTAGTTTTCGAATGACAGCATTTTAATAAAAACAACTTTTAGAGTTTTCACGAAAATTGAGGATTTGGAAAAACGAGCAGTGATTAAATACTTCCAGTTCAAAGGTTTAACGCCTAAAGAAATCTAAAGGAAATGAGCAGTACATTGAAAGAGTCTGCCCCTTTATATTCAATGATTAAAAGGTGGGTTGCAGAGTTTGAAATGGGACGTACGGGCACTAGTGAAGAGCCTCGTTCTGGACGCCCTGTAGAAGTTGAGATCATTGAAAAAGTTCATCGTTTTGTACTGGAAGACCGCAGCTTAAAGTTGTTTGAGATAGCAGAGGCTGTAAACATATAAAAAAGAACGTGCAGATAATATTTTAAGTAAAGTTTTGGGCTTTCAGAAGGTCTGTGCAAGATGAGTGCCGCGTTTGTTGTCACCTGATCAAAAGTTGCAAAGAAAAACTGTTTCTGTTAGAATGTGGAGCTCTACCGCAAAAATCCCAGTGACTTTTGAGATGGCTTATTACCATGAATGAAACTTGGATACATCACTGCATTCCAGAAAGTAAGGCACAATTAAAACGTGGATAGTGCCAGGTGAACCAACTCCAAAAAAGGCAAAGTGAATTTTGTCAGCTAACTAGGTTCTGACTAATGTTTTCTGGGATGCACAGGGAATTATTTTAATTGATTACTTGGAAAAGGGTAAAAGTAACACTGGTGACTACTACGCAAGCTTATTGCAACATTTGAGTGATGAGGGGAAAACTAAGACCCAATTTGGAAAAAAAAAAATCTTGTTTCATCACGACAATGCTCCGGCCCATCGTTCAGTCATTGCAATGGAAAAAATGTGCGAATCAAATTTGGATTGTTTGAACATCCACCCTGTTCGCCAGCTCTAGCACCTAGTGACTACCACCTGTTCCCAAAACTCAAAACATTTCTTGAAGGACGAAGATTTCACATCAACCAAGAGGTTATTGATGCGGTAAACAGTTATTTTGAGGACTTTGATAAATCGCACTACAAAGATGGTTTAATCAAATTAGAACACCGATATGACAAATGTATTAGCCTTAAAAGAAAAGAAAAGAAAAAAAAACAATTAAATGCTGTTTTCATTGAGAGGCCCAGGAGATATCAGCCGACTCTAGTATGTACTATTTTTCACAAAAGGTTTAATGGTATAGATTTAATGGTATATTAAATAGAGCACAATACAATTGTGGATTTCTTGAACATGAAGCAACCTTTACACATAGCAGCGTTGATAACACATTTTTTCTACGATATACAATGTTGCTGTGTAGATAATATCGAGGAATTAAATGATTCTGTGAAAGGAGTTTTATCAGATAGAGGTTCCATTAGTCTGTCAAATTTATATTTCGTACAGGTCACGAAAATAAAGACTTTCCATAATAAAATAAAACACAAATAGAAAAACAAAGTCACGCGTTACGCGACATTCAATCAATTTTATGACTTCTCTGTAAATCAGCTGAGACATGCATTAACCACTCTGGCTATTGTAGTCGCAAACATAATTGTTGCTAATTAAATTTAGCTTTCTAAGCAAAGCACCCAACACTAGAAGAGCTTTACTTCAGGTCCACTACTTAATTGAAGCACAATAACTCATTTTCTACAAGTGTATTGAAGTTGAATTTGGAATAATTTACCGCTAGTTTACAATGCTTGCTGAAATATTTGTTTCCAAAACTGCGAGGTGAGGGATGGTTGCCATGCTCACTTGAACACAAAGGGAAGGGAAGCTATGAAGAATGTTATTCTTATACCACCTTAGCAAGAACGCCTGAGAATTAGGTGACCCATCGTGCGGTGGGTATTTACTTTTGTGAAGTATAATTACATTGTGTATTCTATTGCACCCAAACATTTGATGCCCTAATTTCACCGGAGATTTATAGCCCTCTGTGCCCAAAACAACATTTTTAGAAAAGGCACGTGTATGTGCGTATGTGTGTGTCCATGTGTCCGTCTGTCTGTGAACACAAACTCAAAAATGAAAAGTTGGTTAATTACCAAACTTGATGTTTAAGTTAAATAGCTTCCAAGGATGAAACACGAAGCTTTTGGGGGGGGACACTTCAAACTACCCTTTTCATGAAAAAAATTTCCAAATTTTGATTTTCTCAAAAATGGTTCTAATGATTTTGATTAAAATACCGTATATTAAAAATATATACATATATTGAATTTCCTGGGAATATTCTCTGAAGACCTCTTTATTCTGAATGAATTTTGCTGAATTTGCAAAACTGGTAAACCTTAAGAGAAGGAGAAGAACTTATTACTAAAAAATGTAGATCTCGTTAAAACACACAGTTTATATCATATACTTATTTCATGAGTTGAAATTTCCGAAATATTTCTTCTGATTGTTTTCAATTTAAAATACTTAAACTTTTCTCAAACTGGAATTTGACTTTTCTATTGCTTTTTTTTTTACTCCTGACCATGCAAAGAGAGTCGGAGGTCAAAGTCAATCACAAAGGGGAGGTTTTTAATATTGTTATCGCTTTAGCCTAGTGTATTCCCTTATTCCGGTTCTGCTTATAAGTAATTAAGTAGTAAGATCATATTGATTAGCAGACGTTGATAGAAGAATAATCATTTGTTGGAATAGTGTGTTTACAGATGCAGAACAGGTAGAGAAAGTCATGTAATTGGAGCATATCAGGCCTTTTGTTTTAGGAGTTAACGTTCCAAGATATTCCTTGTCTTTTGATTTAAAATGCCATTACTTATATTTATCTAAAATGGGTTCTGCTTTATTTTTGTTTTTCTTTCATTTTGGTCATGCAATGACAAGGAATTTCAAAGACATCATATAGCGACCAGCTCTTAAAGGACTGAACTATCGCTTTACCTAATACATTCGCTTATGTGTCTTGTGTACCTGCACGGAAATAACTAGTAAAACGTTTTCTGCTAATGTTTATTTCGATTAACTACAGTATTAGTTCCCTTTCAGAATTGCTTAATATCACATATAAAATAAACGGCTCAGTTTAGTATTATTCTACACATAAAATAAATAGCGGTTATTTTACACGTAAACAAAATAAAGCCAAGTGCCGAAACTGTGTGCCAAATGGCAAACGTTAGCACAAGCGTTAGTCGATATACACATACAATCGATTTCGCATATCGAGTGTTTTGTTCCAAATGGGCTCATATTACTTTAGTGCTCCTGCACAAAAATGGTCTGGCTGGCGGAGCTAGCCGTGACAGTCATCCCACACGAACGAAATCGAAAATAGCAATGACAAAGGGAACAGAAAATTAAAAATTTCAAGCTTTCTCGGTGTTGGTTATCATCTTCCCTGATGAAGAGTACTTGACCAATATTTTTACTTTCTCTATACGCACTATGTACATAGTGTATAGAGAAGGTATTGCACTCCACCAAAACATTCGATACCGAGATTTCACCGGAAATATCTGTTTTAGGGTCCCCAATATCCAAAAAAAGCATTTTCACAAAAAGGTCCGTGTGTGTGTGTCCGTGTGTCTGTGAACACGATAACTCAAAAACGAAAAGTCGGTAAAGCACCAAACTTGGTATTTTAAGTTTACCATCTTCCAGGGATGCGACACGAAGATTTTGAGAAAAATCTTCCCACCCCAAACTACCCTTTACATGAAACTTTTTTCGAAAATTTTGATTTTCATAAAAATGGCTGTAACGATTCTGATTAAAATGTCGTATATTAAAGATATTTACCTGACAAATAAAATTTATATCTTGAATTTTCTAGGAATAGCCTCTGAAGAGTAGTTTATTCTGGAGGAATTTTACGGAATTTTGAATAACTGCTAAACCGTAAGAGATGAACAAAAACTTACTACACAAAAAATGTAGAGCACGTTAAAACACACAATTTATGTTATATACAGTTTTTTCGTGGAGTTCGTCGTTTTTGAGACATTCCTTATTTTTGGTTTCTGCTATGAAAAACGTATTTTTCTCATTCAGGAACTTGTCAACTCCGATCCATATGAACAAAGGAACTTCATTGACATAGCAACCAGCTTTTGACTATCACTTTAACCTACGGTACTCCCTTATTTCGCTTCTACTTACAAGGAAGCAAGTAATGAGACTATTTCTGCTATTTTTTCTGATTAGCATAAAGTAAATAGAAGTATAAGCTTTTTAAGAACAATTTGTTGCAGGGATATGGAGAAAGATATGTGAATGGTACACATCAGATTTTTTTTATTATTGATCAGTACTGCACATCCGCTGCTTTCAGTTGTTTTGGAACCGTCTGTATATATTGATATGTAACTAGTGAATTTACTTATAGTTTCATTGTGCAAGCGTTTAAATACAACTTTATTGCTTTAATGGTGACCGAGGTGGTAATCTACGACGACCGTCCTGAAAGTAACAGACGATTTGGCAAAACTAAATAACGAAAGATATAAACGCAAAACTTTCTTTACACAATTAGACTAGCTTTCTCTATTTCTCAAGGTAATCTTCATTTTTTTCAAGACATTTATTGTCACGTGGTACCAGTTATTCAATGCCGATGTTATACTTTTCTACCACCAAAGAACTTATTCGTTTTTTTTTTAAATGCACAAAATGTTCCGGCAATCGAATTTTATAGACAAATAGCAAGTGTATGGTGATAATGCAATGAACGAATCTTCAGTGAAGAAATGACACATAATTTACGAGTAATCAAGGAAGAACCAATGTGTACGCTAAAGATCGGAGTGGAAGTTCAGCAATCGTTACTGCGGAATTAAAAGCCAACGAATTAAGAAAATCTGGTGTTTTCACTTTGGACACCGCATGAAGACCTTATCTTGGCTCATATCTTTAGTGCTGAAAGAGTATAACATCTGTATTGAAAACTGGCAAATACTTTGATAGCAATGACGGTTACGTTGAAAAATAGTGTAGCGTACTATAAGCTTGTAAATAAAGTTTTGTGTTGATAGCTTTCGTTTTTGTTTAGTTATGATTAACCGCCTGTCACTTTCTGGATGACCCTTGTATTCATATCACTTGTTTTCCCAGAGGGAGTGATAAAATTTGGCTCTTTACAATATAAGTGTATTGGTTCCTGATTGGCTCTTTTCAGGAGTGCTTAAAAATCTAATGAGTTCCATTCTCTAGTTGTTCTACAAAGAAACTTTCCTTACAAAAGGGTATTATTTTATCTACGTCATGCTAGTCGAGTTAAAAATTAACAGATTTGGTCTTATTACTTGCTTCTCTGTAAGTAGAAGGAAAATAAGGGAATGCACTAGGTTAAAGCGATAGTCAAATATTTTAAAAGCTGGTTACTATGTGAAATAATTTAATTCGGTACTCTTTTGCACTCCTGGAAGTAAAACAAGAGAGATGATACGAAGGTGTACTTCCCGCTTGAGAAAAATTTAAGTAGTTTAAAATTGAAACCAATATTAAGAAATATTTTGGAAACGGTGAACTCTACGAAAAAATGATTATGACACAATTTATATGTTTTAACAAGATCTATATTTTTTATGTAAAAACGGTTTTATTTGTCTCTTAAAGTTTCCTAGTTACACAAAAGTCATCCAAAATGAAGCGGTCTTCAGAGACTATTCCCAAAACATTCGATATATATATTTCATTTGTATGAAAATGTCTTAAATATATGTTATTTTAATAAAAAACGTTAGCCATTTTTGAAAGAATCAAAATTATCGATACATTTTCATAGAAAGGGTGTCGGTAGGGATTTTCTTGAAAATCTTCGTGCCACATTCTTGGTAGATACCGAAGTTTGTTGTTTAACGGTCTTTTCGTTTTTGAGTTATGATGCCCTCACAATACAACACTGTCATTATTGTTAACATACCTTATTGAAGTCAGGGGGTGTTAAAACATCTCGGTATCGAATTTTTGGGTGCAATACAGTACCTTCTCTATCTACTATGGAAATTGTACATACGGGTTAGAGAAAGTAAATATGAAGGTGAACTTTTGTTTTATGCTGCTTTAAGCGCATACCTCACCAGATATTGAAGCGGACTTCCCTTTTTTGAAACTGCAATTTAAATGTCATCTTACGGATACCTTGACATAACTGGTAATGAACTAGCAAATCTTTCAGCAAAGAAACACCTCAATTCAACACATCAACGTTCCTCACAGAGATTTACTGACTTATATAAATAATAATATTCAAAAACCTTTTCATCAATACTACAATGAAAGCCACAAGTATATGCTAGCCATGTATTAAAACTAGAGATGGTATCACTATTTAATAAGACTAAGAATTGGACACACCACACTAACTCATGCACGCTCATCTAATATACCAAGAAGAGCTGTCAGAGTACAGCTTCTGTAACACCTTGCAGAATGCATCATATATAGTATAGAAAGAAACACAAAATATTTTAAAAAATACTAATCTCTGAATAATCCAAATTACTTTCATAATACTGTGTGTTTCTTTAAAGATATATCTATAAAATAATTTAAATTGTAACACATTATTTTTTATTCCCTTATGATTTGTAATGAAATTGTTAATTACCTATGTAATGGTGTATTATGTTTTAGGAATCTTCTCACTAATAGGTTACTAATAGCACTTTACTAGCAGCATTATCATAAATGAAGCACGAATTTCAGAGTTTACTGTGTTTTGAACGGCCCTTTCTTATGTCTCTCTTGTGTTTACATACATCATACAACTCTTGTGTTTATTAAAACTCGCACTCCGCCGACCTGTATTCACGTGACTCAGTGAGGAAACGAGGGGCCGATTCAGTTAGAAATTTCCCACCTTTGTAGGAGCATTGTAAGAGCAATGAGGGTGATTTTGTCATTTGAAGAAATTAAGTGAAAATGCTTACATGTTGCTTTGAGTTATATACATTTTTTAATAAAATACAATTTAAATGAAGCATAATACTTTGTGATTTGAGCAGAGCTTAAATCACAAATGTGAAGAAACTTCATTGTGTTACTTGCTGTATTTTTATTAATAATTATGATAGTGTCATTGAATTCAGGATTTTTAAGTTGAGTCCTAAATACATTGAGAATCTAATCAGGTAATTAAGGGATTGAAACCATGGGGTAGCCATGGGGCTCTCTTGTCACCAGCCATAGCCAATTTGTATATGCAAGAGTTTGAACACCTGACGCTTAGAAATTCGCCTCTTGCACCTGCACACTTCTTCCGCTATGTAGATGACTCATTTGTAGTTTGGCCACATAGAAATGACACTTTGACTGCCTTCCTGAACTACTTAAACAGTGTCCTTCCCAATATCAAGTTCACAATGAAGCTAGAGCAGATTTGTTTACCGTTTCTCGACTTGTCTACGAAAAGGAAAATGGCCACCTAAGACCCAAGGTGTACAGAAAACAGTTTTTTCAACACTTACCTGGCTGACGTCCCGAGAAGAAATCATTGATAATCAGACCATGTTGAATGAAAACAAAAACTATAGTTGAAGCTTCAGTGCGATCGATATTCTTTCCTCTTATCACACCACCTATAGTTCGGGAAGGACAAAGGTTAGAGGAGGGTCAACCGTATGACCTGTTACGTAAACAATGACCGTCTGAAATATGAAATAATAATCAACCCATTTTCCTTATGAAAACATTACCTTAGAAAATAGAGAAAAAATACTACTAATCCTGATTCACTTGCACACATATATAAAGAGAACAGAAAGCAAGCACCATATACATTCTGTCAAGAAAATACCGGGAATTGATCATTTAAAAATCTTGTTTAAAAGGGGATTCCAAATTATTGTTGTCGCTAAGTTGGTACAACTTTCCTCTATACCACGCAGAGTTCGATCGTCATCTGTCATCTAGTTTGTTTACAATACGCCATTTTGTTAGTTCATCTCAAAGGTGATTTGCGATTTTACGATGGACAAATATTGAACAAAGAATATGTCTCAAATTTTGCATTGCAAATTGTATTTCGTGTGCCGAATCGCTGAAAATGTTACAGAGGGCTTACGGTGATTCGACTTTATCAAAAACATGTGCATATGAGTGGTACAGTGCATTCGAAAGTGATCGAGATGTGGTGGAAGACTTGCCTCGCTCTGGTCGGCCATCAACGGTTTCAACTGAACTGAACATCGCTAAAGTGAAGAAAATGGTGCCTGAAAATCGTCATTTATGTCTGAGAGAGATTGCCGCTGAACATTCTGTCTCTCACAAATCGATTCGTACCATTTTAAACGATTGTTTGGACATGACACGCGTTGCAGCTCGGTTAGTTCCGAAAGACTTGAAATTTTCTACAATTTCTTGCCAGAAGGTCAGATGGTAAATACTATTCTCTGAGCGCTATTCGGCGGAAATTACAGCGAAAAAGGCCAGATTTGTGGAACGACAACTCATGGATTCTGCACCACGATAACGCACCGGCTCACAAGGCTATTATTGTGAACGAATTTCTGGCCAAAAAATCAACAAATTTCATCGAACAACCACCGTATCCACCTGATCTAGCTCCTGCTGATTTCTTTATCTTTCCAAAACTTAAGATACCACTTCAAGGCACCGGTTTTCAGTCGATAGAAGACATAAAGGAAAATTCGCGGCGACAATTGACATCGATTCCTAAAAGTGCCTATAAAAATGTTTTGATGATTGGATTATTCGTTGGCATAAATTTATAATTTCAGAAGGGGCCTACTTTGAAGGCGATAAAATAAAATTGGATGAATAATTCATTTTTTGGTTTAATTGGCAAATTCCCGAAACTTTCTTGACATAGTAGTATACTTATTGATATCCAAAGCACATTACCGAAAATTGTGACGTAATTTCCTTCCGTGTAGAGATCGTGAAATCCCACAAATGCCCATTCGTTGCGCCAATCCTCGAAAATTGCCGGAAAGGGAAGCCAAAGGTGTCTGATAGCGTCGGCCTCTTCTCGGGAGTTCATTATCGCTAAATGAGCTCCTTCTTCTCGACAAATGTTGAGAGCCTCGTGCCAGGTTTTTCCCTCAGTGTGCAGTCTGTAATATCCGTGACCCGGAAGAAGCTCATAGTTAACCATTCCTGATCGATCTCGAGGACCTGGGGATAAGCAAGAAAAATCTGATGTGTTCCATTCACATAACTTTCTCTATATCTCTGTAACAAATTATTGTTAATAAGCTTATCTTTTATCTATTTCAGGCTAATCGAGAAAAATTAGCAGAAATAGTCTTATTTCTTGCTTTATTGTAAGTAGAAGCGAAATAGGAGAGCACCATAAGTTAAAGTGAAAGCCAAAAGCTGGTTGGTATGTGACTGATGTTCCTTTGTTTGTATAGACAGGAGTTGACAAATTCCTGTATGAGAACAGTGTAAGTTTTTCAAATCTGAAACCAAGAAAAAGGAATATCTCAATAACGATCAACTCCACGAAAAAAATGTATATAACATAGATTGTGTGTTTTAACGTGCTCTAGGCCGCGCCGTGGCCGAGTGGTTGGACCACTAGCCTCTCACCTATATGGCCGGGGTTCGATCCCAAGCGACCGCATGTGAGATTTGTGGTGGACAAAGTGGCGCTGGGACGGGTTTTCTCCGGGTACTCCGGTTTCCCCCGCCATCGCATTCCACCGGTGCTCCATCATCATCCATTTATCATCAGTGTCACCGCCTGCGGTGCCATTAGTAGTTAAAGCGGGCGTTAAACACTACAAAAAAAAATTAACCTGCTCTACATTTGTTGTGTGTTAAGTTTTTGTTCATCTCTTACGGTTTAGTAGTTATGCAAAATTCATCCAGAATAAAGTAGTCTTCAGAGGCTATTTCCAGAAAATTCAAAATATACACTTTATTTGTCAGGCAAATATCTTTAATATACGATATTTTAATCAAAATCGTTAGAGCCATTTTTTAGAAAATCAACATGTTCGAAAAAAGTTCAATGTAAAGGGTAGTTTGGGGTGGGGGGATTTTTCTCAAAATTTTCGTGTCGCATCCCTGGAAGATACTAAACTTAAATACCAAGTTTGGTATTTTACCGACATTTCGTTTTTGAGTTATCGTGTTCACGGACACACTGACACACTGACACACGGACACACGGACACACACACACACGGACCTTCTTCTGAAAATACTGTTTTTGGATACAGGGGACCCTAAAACATATATTTCCGGTAAAATCTCGGTATCGAATTTTTTGGTGGAGTGCAATACATTCTCTATACACTATGTACATAGTACATATAGAGAAAGTAAAAATTATTGCTCACCAAAGAAAAATTCAATGATTGTGAACACAAAGGGACATTCACACCTTAGTTGCCTGCACTAATTAATATACTACATATACCGTTTTTCCTTTAATTCAAGTTTAAAACTGGAGTTATAGTAAAAATGTTGGGGAATAAACGTATAAAATTATTACATAAAATAATAGAGGAAATAGAAATGAAAATAAATGTAGATGCTTTATTAATATTTTTCTTCCCAATTAAAAGTTTAAATTCTTCTGAACCAGTTTTCATAATGCTGCAAAGGCACTACCAAAAAATCTGATGTGTACCATTCACATGACTTTCTCTATATCCCTGCAACAAATTATTCTTAGAAAGCTTATACTTCTATTTACTTCATGCTAATCATGCTTTCTTGTAAGTAGAATCGAAATAAGTTTTTAATAAATTTTCCTGTATGAGAAAGGTATAAGTTTTTCAAAGCAGAAACCAAAAACAAGGAATGTCTCAAAAACGATGAACTCCACGAAAAAATATGTATATAGCATAAATTGTGTGTTTTAACGTGCTGTACATTTTTCCCGTAGTAAGTTTTTGTCCATCTCTTACGGTTTAGCAGTTATTTAAAATTCCGTAAAATTAAACCAGAATAAAGTACTCTTCAGAGACTATTCCCAGAAAATTCAAGATATACATTTTATTTGTTAGGTAAATATGTTTCTTATACAAAATTTTAATCAACATCGCTAGAGCCGTTTTTGAGAAAATCAAAATTTTCGAAAAAATTCCATGTAAAGGGTAGTTTGGGGTGGGGGGATTTTTCTCAAAACCTTCGTGTGGCGTCCGAAGAAGATACTAAACTTAAATACCAAGTATGGCACTTTACCAACTTTTCGTTTTTGAGTTATCGTGTTCACGGACACACACACACACACACACACACACACACGGACCTTTTTCCGAAAATGTTTTTTTTTGGATGTAGGGGTAGGGTCCCCCTATATGTTTTAGGGTAAACATATATTTCCGGTGAAATCTCGGTATCGAATATTTGGATGGAGTGCAATACTTTCTCTATACACTATGTAGGTAGTGTGTATAAAGAAAGTAAAAAGTAGTTCAAATGGCCATGAGTGTTAGATGATAGGTAATTGACTGGCCATCTATTTAATGCAAAATGTTGCAAGTTCAAATAGCAGTGATTGTGGTAAAGGACGGGGAGAGCCCAAGTAAAATAATCGGTGTGATGCTTGGAAGTTAATGACGTTACAGTTGGCTGTATTTATATTGGTTTTCTCTTTTATTTATTTATTTATCTAAAAGAATCACTGCAATTTTAGGGCAAAAATTGTGTATATTTTTACAGTATAAAACAGTCTTGATTACTTGTTTATGGTTGAAGGTTAATATAACATGAAATTAATTCTAGAGTACAAACATATTTGTATAGTTACGCTTCAAACAAGCGGAACTTATAGGTACCGACAGGCAACAAAGGGTTAATTTACATTTGCAATAAGCGGAGATAATCTACATTAAATAATGATGCAGTCCATCAGTAAGACATTATAAAGAGGGGGGTATAATCCTGCGCCATTTTAGCACATGGAGGTAAATGGAAGTATATGTATGTATATGTAATTTTGAGTTTATTTATGCCACAATTTTAAGGCACTATACAGAAGGGGTTTAATTTTACGCCATTTTGGCTCAAGACGAGCTTGAACAATAAGATCAAACTTCAGTTGCCGTTGCTAGCACATGGAAGCAAATGGAGGTCAATGTATGTTTTAAGAAATTTTTAATTTTGAATTTATTTCTAATATAATGTTGTGCTGGGTGCCCATATTTTAAGGCACTATAAAGAAGGGATATAATCATCCGCCATTTTGGCTCAAGAGGAGCTTGAATAAGAAGATCAAACTTCAGGTTCTCCTTACAGGCACATGGTTAAGGAATAATATATGTGTTATGAAATAAATTTTGATTTATTTCCAATATAATGTAGATGCCAATTTTTGCATTAGAACTCCTAATGGACACGTATTAATCCTATTCCCAACTGATGATTCGAGAAGAGAAACTTGGCTCCAAAATTACAATTGGTTTAACTAATTGGTTTAGATTGTGCGGGACAACTATGATTTTGTGCTACCAAACAACAAACTGTAATGTTTTTGCTATTTATTCCTTTAATTATCTAAACGTGTTGATTGATTTAAATGAAAATAAAACAAAGAGAACTAAAATGTAAAGATAAGCAGCTGTAAATAAATTTATATGCATAATATTATGCAGTTCTATATTCCTGACCCATGGTCAAGAGGCGCAAGCAATTGAGTTATTAGGAAAGATACAGAGAAGTGCTATAACATTTACAAAAAGGGGTAAATATTGCAACAAATGTCCTTGTTGACTCAAAAATTAGTTACAAATACTTTGGTGCACTGCTGCAGATAATTCAACTGACAGTTAATGACTACATGCCATCCATAGTTCACGCCCCACTGCGCGCTAACAGTCCAGTCACTCACGATTCAGTACAATGTTATTCACAATAACACAAACACACACTACACTCTTCCTCCTTTTATAGCTAGAAAATGGTGTCACAAATTATCTGGAAACTTGTCGAAGGTACTAGAAACCGAAACTCGGGAAGAATCATGATGTCGATGTGTCACATTCCGAAGTCTTCTGTTTATTACTCGTTGTTTTCGCATCCAACTGCGATGTCTCACATTTCAGCTTCACCGCCGTATACCACAGCGAACATGTGCAAGTAATCGCATACGGACGCATTGTCACAATATGTTGGGTCTAAGAAGGTTGAGAAGATTAAAGCTAGGTATCAGAAACAGAGGTTATGTCCATTATTTAAAGCTTATGCCAGTTTAAATGCATGGGGGGAAGTTACTATCAGATTGGAGGATCCAACATATTACATACGAAACAATCATTTGTTCAAAATTAAAAGTATAAAGCAGCAACCAACGCAGGAAGACATCTTTTTTTAATAGAACCATTAAAGAATGGAACGAATTGCCTGTATCGACTTTCAAGACTGTCCTCTATCCTTGAAGAAGTTTAGGAACAATTTCAATATAATAAATGTTGGATAACATATTGTAAATTATACTTATGTGTACGTTTATGCCTTTATATTTTTACTTTCTCTAGCCCGTTTGCACAAGTACATAGTGGATAGAAAATATATTGTATTCCACCCAAAAGTTCGATATCGAACTTTCACCGGAAATACATGTTTTGATACTCCTTGAATAAAAAGTACTATTTTTAGAAGCATATCCGTGTGTATATGTCTGTGGGTAGCATATTTCAAAAACGAAAACTCAGTTAAATACCAAACTTAGTATCATCTTCCAACGATGTGACATGATCATTTTCAAGAACATCCCCTCGCCTCAAACTACCCTTTACATGAAACATTTTTAAAACATTTTGATTTTCTAAAAAACTCCACAAACGATTTTTATTAAAATGTCGAAATGCATATATTGAATTTTCTGGTAATAGCCTCTGAATAACCCTTAAGAGGGATTACTTTTGTATAAATGGTCAACCGTAAGAGATAGACAAAACTTGCTATAAAATTTAGATCTCATTAAAAACACAATTTAGGCCATATATTGTTTATAGAGTTAACAGTTTTAGAGATGCTTCGAGTTATTAGTTTCAGTTTTAAGGTACTTAAAATGTACTCAAACGGGACAATCTTTCTTTTTGCCTCTTTTATGTGTACCCCTACTAAACAAAGAGCATCTAATTGAATTGATTCAGTTAGTGACTGGCTTTTAAAAAGACCAGGTTTATTGCTTTAACCTAGTGTATTCCCTTATTTTCCATCTACTTACAAGAAAGCAAGTAATAAGACAAGTTCTGCTAATGTTTATTAGCATAATGGCTAAATTAATAATTGTTTGTAATGTTTGTGAAACAGCTAGAGAAAGTCATGTGAATGGAACACATACGATTTTTGTAAATGTGTGATAATGGTAAACTTATTGGTGATACTGATGTGCAGTTAATTAATGAATGGAAATAAAATCATTAAGTCTTCAGAATTGTCTATAATTAGCTATTTTATTTAGTTGTATAAAGCCATAAACTGATAGCTGGTTTTATTGTTTCTTCATGTATTTATTGCTTGTGATCTTATTTTGTGCATATACGAGGCATGTCCGGAAAATAAGCACCATTTCGTTCGCAGTTCCATACATGCGCTCTCGTCTCTCTGGTTCATTGTCTATTAACTGACAAATCTGCCGGATCGTGTTATATTTACAGCTGTCAGTGATCGTTCAAAACATTTAAGGCAATTTATGATCCCGCTGACTGTGAGGTGCTTTTGTAATACGGTTTTTGAATATAAGGAAAATTAAGCCAACTTAAATTCATTCAAACTGTAGAGATTTACGGTGAAAATGTACTAAACACATGGGATGATGAAAAAGTGGGTTAGTCAATTCAATGATGGATGATCAATGTTCATGATGAAGCACGGAGTGGGCGGCCTTCTGTTGTCACTTATGGTTAGGTTGAACAAGGAATGATGCAATTCGTGAAAACAGATGGCTCGCAATGGGAATGCTTTGTGATTGGTTTTCACAAAATACATTGCTGTATATTCACTGGGGGCAGCTTTCTTTGAAGAGGGCAGACATTGATTCCCCGCTATGAAAAATGCTTAACTATGGTGGCAACTATGTCTTTCATGCACAAATAAACGTTGTTATGAAAAAAAATTAGCCTTTTTTACTTTCTCTACACGTACAATGTACATAGTGTATAGAGAAGGTATTGCACTCCACCCAAAAATTCGATACCGAGATTTCACCGGAAATACATGTTTCAAAAAGCATTTTCAGAAAAAGGTCCGCGTGGGTGTGTGTCCGTGTGTCTGTGAACACGGTAACTCAAAAACGAAAAGTTGGTAAAATACTAAAGTTGGTATTTAAGTTCGGTATCTTCCAAGGATACAGCACAATGATTTTCAAGAAAATACTCTCACCTCAAACTACCCTTTACATGGAAAAAATTTCGAAAATGCTTATTTTATTAAAAACGGCTCTAACGTTTTTTTTATTAAAATCTCGTATATTTAAGACATTTACTTGACAAATAAAATGTATGTATTGAATTTTCTGGGAATAGCCTCTGACGACTACTTTATTCTGGATAAATTTTGCGGATTTTTGCATAACTACAAACCGTAAGAGATGGACAGAAATATACCACACAGAAAATGTAGAACACATTAGAACACACAATTTATGTTATATACATTTTTTTCGTAGAGTTGATCGTTTTTAAGATATTCCTTGTTTTTAGTTTAAGCTTTGAAAAGCTTATACCTTTCTCATACAGGAATTTGTCAGCTGCTGTCCATATAAACAAAGGAACTTCAGTCACATAGCAATCCGCTTTTGACTATCACTTTAACATATGGTAGTCCCCTATTTCGCTTCTACTTACAAGGAAGCAAGTAATAAGACTATTTCTACTAATGTTTTCTCAATTAGCATGAAGTAAATAAAGCCTAAGCTTTTTAACAATATTTTGTTGCAGAGATGTAGAGAAAGTCATGTGAATGGAACACATCAGATTTTTTCCAAACGGTATTTATTCTCTAGACACACCTCGTTTAACTCTGCCACCAGGTAATACCTACTTGCAGAGGAATAAATATATAATATGCACCTTTTGAGCTAATGGACTTATGGTCTATGGGTTCAAAATGCAGCAGCATAGTTTACAATGTGTTGTAGATCAGCTCGCCACCTAGCTGAAGGTCCATGTGGTGTATCAGCATCACGTAGACACTAATGAACACAAATGTTTAATGATCAGGCATTGTCTTCGTAGAAGCGTATCTCTGTATAGTTGAGTAGCTAAATGCTAAATAGTGTTGCTTCTAGCTTCCCCATAAATAAACTGGATCAGTGTTATCAACACTAACAGTCGAGAAATCAGCAGTGTTCAGTAAAATAATTCAGTAGATTTCAGTAGGTGCAAAACGTTCTGATACATAACCAACTGCGCGACAGAGGTATTTCCTGCTCCAACAACAAATAAAAAAAACTGTGTGTTCCAATCATATAAATTTCTCTAACTGTTCTTCAAATCAATATTCCAATATTCTTACAAAAGATTGTTCATTTATCTACATCATACTAATCGAGATAAAACTTGCCAAAACTTGTCTTATTACTTGCTTTCTTGTAAGCAGAAACGAAACAAGGGATTACACTAGGCTAAAACGACAGTAAAATCTTTTAAAAGCTATCGCTAGTGAAACAATTGAAATTCAGTTCTCTTTGCGTGCTAGGAGTAAAACAAAAGAGCTATGAAATGAAATATGACTCCCTGCTTGATAAAAGCTTAATTAGTTAAAATTTGAAACCAATAACAACAAATATCTCGGAAACAGACCCTCAACAAAAATATAAAGGAAATAAATTGTGTTTTTAACGAGATGAAAGTCCGTTAAATACCAAACTTGGTATTTAAGTTCAGTATCTTCCAAGGATGCGAAACGAACATTTTTAAGAAAATGCCCCCAACTCTAACTACCCTTTACATGGAAATTTTTTCCAAATGTTGAATTTCTCAAAAATGGCTCTAAAGTTTTTGATTAAAATATCGTATAATAAAGATGTTTAAATGACAAATAAAATGTATATCTTCAATTTTCCTGGGCATAGCCTCTGAAGATTTGTTTATTTTTGGTGAATTTTGGGTAAATTTTGCGGAATCTGGAAAGTAGAGCTCATTAAAACACACAATTTATGTTATATATATTTTTTCGTAGAGTTGACGTTTTTTAGATATTCCTTGTTATTGATTTCAGCTTTAAAATACTTTTACTTTTCTCATACGGGAATTTGTCAACAGCTATCCATACAGACAAAGGGACTTCAATCACATAGTAACCAGATTTAAAAAGATTTGCCATCGCTTTAGCCTAGTGTATTCCCTTATTTCTCTTCTACTTAAAAGGAAGCAAGTAATAAGAGTCTTTCTGCTAATTTTTTCTCGATTAGCATTAAGTAAATAGAAGAATAAACTTAACAATAATTTGTTGCAGAGATGTAGTCATGTGAATGGAATACATCAGCTTTTTTTTTTTTACCAAATTATAGATCATTAAATGCCTTGCACAACTAGTTATCATTGAACCTGTTACTTGCATCTTTACATTTTCCTTCTCTATCCCTCCCTTTCATTCCTTAACTACCCTCTTACACCACGCTCTCTTGCGGTTACTAATCACTTACCTTTGTCCTTTGAGTGCCACTCCGGTATCAACTAGAGGGATGTGATGGTCCTTGTAGATCAGACATTTTGCTATGCAGTACCGACAAATTTGAAAATAATTGTTAAGAGTTTCTCACCTCATGAGATCTCTTTCTTCCAAAAAACCATAATACACTGGACCAAAAAAAAAAAAAAAAGAAAAAAAAAAGAGAAATCTTGTGTGTTCCATTCAACTGAATTTTTCAACCTTTCTATATCAAACTATACTTGCAAAAGCATATTTTTCTACATAGTTCATGACACTCGAGATAAACGCTAGCAGAAATTGTCTTATTTCTTGCTTCTTTATAATTTGAAGTGATACAATGTCATACACTAGACTAAAGCGATAACTAGTCGCTATTAGGTTAAATTGAAATTAAGTTCTTTTTGTATGACCAGTCAAAAACAAGAGATGTGTAACGAATGACGTTATCACGTTTGAGAAAAGTTTTAAGTATTTTAGAATTGAAACCAATAACAAGAAATATCTCGGAAATGATTAACTTTACAAAAAAATCATATAACATAAATATGCTTGTTTTAACGAGATTTACATTTTTGTATAGCAAGTTTTTGTCTATCTCTTACGGTTTACCAGTAATACAATAGTCATTCAGAATGAAGAGGACCTCAGGGTTTATTTACAAGAAATTCTGGATGTATTATTTATTTACAACTTATCTTTTATATAGATATTTAAATCAAATTTGTTCGAGCCATTTTAAAAAAAAAAATGAAAAATTCGCAAAACGTTACACGCAAAGTGTATTTGGGGTGGGGGCTTTTCCTGAAAAGTGGAATACAATACCTTCTCTATCTACCATGAGCATTGTACGTGCATGCCAGAGAAAGCAGGTAAAACGGGAAGTTGTCATTCGTTTATTATTTCTTTTGTTTTACTCATGGCCATGGAAAGAGAACTGAATTTCAGTAGCAGTCATAAAGCGACAGTTTTTAGAAGATTTGACTGTTGATTTAGCCTAGTGTTTGACCTTATATCCCTTCTGTTTACAAGGAAGCAAGTAATAACATAATTTCTGCTAATTTTATATCGATTAGCATGATTTAAATAAAAGAATAATCTTTTGTAACTGAAGTTTGTTTGCAGAACAGACAGAGAACGCTATGTGAATGAAACACATAAATTTTTTTGTCCAATAGTTTTTACTTTCTCTAATTATTTACTTTCTCTATATAATGGTACGTAGCTCCACCCAAATTTGATACCGAAATTCACCTGAAATACACTTTTAGAATCCCCTGTATCCAAAAAGAGTATTTATTGAAGAAGATCCGTGTGTGTGTGTGTGTGTGTGTGTGTGTGTGTGTGTGTGTGTGTCTAAGCACGGTAACTAGAAAACGAAAGGCGGTAAAATACCAAACTTGGCACTTAAGTTCAGTATCTTCCAAAGATATGACACAAAGATTTTGAGGAAAATCCTCCCGCCTCAAACATAGAAAACATTTCGAAAGTTTTGAGTTTCTCAAAATGGCTCTAATAATTTTGATTAAAACATCCTATATTAAAGATATTTACATGACAAATAAAAATGTGTATCTTGAATTTTTTGTGAATAGCCTCCGAAGACCTGTTTATTTGGGATAGATTTTTCTGAATTTTGCATAACTGGTAAACTTTAGGAAATAGACATAAACCTACTACACAAAAAATATAGATCTAATTAAAACGCATAATTTATGTCACGTACCTTTTTCGTGGAGTTGAACATATTTGAGATATTCCTTGTTATTGGTTTCAGTTTTAAAATACTTAACACATACAGGAATTTGTCAGCTCTTGGCAACGCAAAAAAGGATTTCATCCAAATAGCAACGAGCTTTTAAATTTGATTATCGTTTTAATTTAGGTCATGCCATTATTTCCCTTCTATTTACAAAAAAGCAAGTAATAAAACTATTTCTGCTAATGTTTATCTCGATAAGCTTGAAGTAGATAGAAGCACACGTTTTTTAATAAGAGTTTGTTACAGAGATGTAAAGAAAGCCATGTGAACATGCACTTACCTGAAATTTTGACAGTTACGAGCACAGATTCTGCTCCTTCACACCTGGCTGCACTATGTTCGATATCCAGCTTCCACGGTCCAGATTCTTTTTGTCCACTTGTGTCGCCATGTTCGGTTTCTACCTACATTAGAAAATAAATCATTAATATACTTGAGACATTGGTTTGTTTCATTGCAGTTGAAACAATATATGTGCTTAAGAGTCAGCGAGGCACAGATTGTCTCAAAGGTGGCAACAAAGTAGACAGTTCTCAAACCGTAGTGAAGAAATACAGAGTGTATCAAATGTATGTTACAAGGCTGGTGGATAGGTATAGTCAGATTCAATGTCATAACCGGGATTTGAACCACGGATCTCCTGGTCTCTAGCCGGTTGTTCTACCACTGAGCTACCATGGCAATATGCCGGCATAGCATTGCACTTCTCAACCGACTCGCATGTTTCCCGGTAAACTATAGGGTGAACTCAAATTATTTTGAGATGACAATCCCAATGGCGACTTACAATGTTGTAAGTACGAGGGCTGATCAACAAAGACTGAAACTGATTTTTACTTTCTCTATATGCACCATGTACATAGTGTATAGAGAAGGTATTGCGCTCCACCCAAAAATTCGATACCGAGATTTCACCGAAAATATGTTTTAGGGTCACCTGTATCCAAAAGGCATTTTCAGAAAAAGGTCCGTGTGTCTGTGAACACGATAACTCAAAAACGAAAAGTCGGTAAAATACCAAACTTGGTATTTAAGTTTAGTATCTTCCAGGAATGCGACACGAAGATTTTGAGAAAAATCCCTCCAACTACCCTTTACATGGAACTTTTTCGAAAATTTTGATTTTCTCAAAAATGGCTCTAACAATTTTGATTAAAACTTCGTATAATAAAGATATTTACCTGAAAAAATGTATGTCTTGAATTTTCTGGGAATAGCCTCTGAAGAGTACTTTATTCTGAATGAATTTTGCTAAATTTTGCTTAACTGCTAAACGGTAAGAGATACACAAAAACTTAACTGCACAGTAAATGTGATCTGATCAAAACACACAATTCATGTCCTTAACATTTTTGTTGTGGAGGTAACCGTTTCCGAGATATTCCTTGTTTTTGGTTTCAGTTGTAAGTACTTAAAACTTTTTTCAGACAGGAAGTGTCCGTTTTTCTTTTGCTATACTCCTGGCCAAGCAAGGAAGCGATTGGCAATGACAATCGAATAACGGCAGCTTTTAAAACAATTGACTATCGGTTTAGCCTAGTGTATTCTATTTTCTTTCTACATGTAAGGAACTAAGTAGTAAGAACATTCTGCTAATGATTATCTCGATTAGCAATATTCAGGAAGAAGAATAATCTTATGTAAGGAATTTGTAGAAGAGCTAGAGAAAGTCATGTGAGTGTAACACAGCACATTTTTTCCTATAGCTTCCGTGATAGTTTCGTATCTGTAACATAAATATTTGAAAAGAGCGGGTTTTTATGTATAATATCGGTAGGCGGCAGCACTCTCGTATCGGTAGGTTGGTAGTAATGCTCTATTTTGTAGACCCTATGTGCATTTCGCATACCAGACAATGGAGGTGACGCGAGAGGAGCAGTACAGCGCAATCAAATTCTGTTTTCGTTTAAACCGTATAGCCACCGAAACTTATGAAAAGCTGAAGCAAGCGTACAGTGAAGATGCACTTCCTCGTGCAACAGTGTTTAGGTGGTTCTCCAACACCAAAAAGCAAAAGTTGTTCCATCTGCAGGGTAAGTATTGGTGATCACATTTTTTGACTGCAATGGAATCATTTACCAGCATGCAGTTCCCTCTCATACTACTGTTACAGCAGCATACAACACGCCAGTATTGGTTACACAGAGGAAGCACATTGCAAAGAAACGACCAGAGCTTTCTCGGACTGGGTGGCGACTTCATCATGGCAATGCAAATCACGTTGCAAATCAAGTCATGCAGTTTCTGGTTCGATTCAACATTACCTGTGTACCACATCCACCCTATAGCCCCGATCTTGCACCCTGTGACTTTTTTAATTCCCATCACTAAAGGCAAAGCTTAGGGATTTGAGAACTCTGAAGCAGTGCTCAAGAAAAGTGAGGCGATTCTCAAGGACCTGACAAAGAATGGTCTGCAGCACGTGTTCAAGGTCTGGCAGAGACGCTATAAAAAGGGCATTGAAGTAGGAGGGGACTACTTTGAAAAACATAATGTAAACATTGAATTGGAGTAATAAACATCTGTGAAAAAAATCTGATGTGTTACACTCACATGACTTTCTCTAGATGTTCTACAAACCTCCTACAAAAGATTATTCTTCTTTGTACACAATGCTAATGAAGGTAAATATTAGCAGAAAGTTATTACTTAGTTTCTAATAAATAGAAGAGAATAAGGGAATGCGCTATGCTAAAATTATTGTCAAATGTTTTAAAAGCTATCGTTATGCGATTGTCGTTGCAAATCACATCTTTGCTTGGCCAGGAGTAGAACAAAAGAAAAGCGGACACTTCTTGTTCAAGATAAGTTTAAGTACTTCACAATTAAAATAAATAACAAGGAATATCTTAGAAACGGTTACCTCCACAACAAAAACGTAAAGGAAATAAATTGTGTGTTTTGTCATGATGTACATTTTTTGTGTAGTGGATTTTCTTCTATCTCTTACGGTTTAGCAGTTAAGCAAAATTCATCCAGAATAAAGAGGTCTTAAGTGGCTATTCCCCAAAAATTCGAGATATACATTTTATTTCGGACATAAATAGCTTTAATATACGGGATTGTAATCAAAATTGTTAGAGCCATTTTTAAGAAAATCAAAATTTTCGAAATTTGTTCCATGCAAAGGGTAGTTTTTAGTAGGGGGATTTTTTGAAAATCTTCGTGTCGCATCCTTGGAAGATACTAAACCTAAATACCAAGTTTGGTATTTAACGGTCTTTTCGTTTTGGGGCTATGCTGTCCACAGGCACACAGACAGACAGAAAGACAGACAGACACACACAGACCTTTTTTTAAAAATGCTTTTTTTCGGACTCAGGGGACCCCAAAACATATATTTCCGGTGTAATCTCCTAAATACGGGGAGGGTAAGTGGACTACGAAAATGGTAGTTTGGGGTGGTGATACTTCCTTGAAAATTTTCTTGTTGCATCCTTGAAAGATACTGAACTTAAATATCAAATATTGTTTTCCATTAAACATTATAAATCACTCCTTGCTTTTCTCACAATAGAGATATATTAACAAAACGCCACAGGGCCAGCGTGGATTGGGCAGTTACTCAGAAAAAAAGCCGCATGCCTGGCTCACTCTATCGGAGGTAACGCAGGCAGGTTGGGAAGCACTAAGTGGCGTGATTTAGTAGTGTTTTAAAACACATGGGCGTGCTGCAGAGTGGTAAGATAGGGTTAAGGGATTCCTTGTATGACGAAACCTCGCTAAGGAATCTATGTCTTTAGTTATTTGTGTATTCTAGCAACAACGACTGAAAAGAACTGACTGGCAAAATAAGGTGAATACTTACGCCTCTAAATATTTTAGAGGTAATTTAATATCAATGATTTTGAGCATGGAGACAAGAAAGTGATAAAGACAACAGAGACAAAAATACTATCAAAATACTACCAAAGGGTTGTAGATAAGTTAAAAACAAAGCTAAAGTTCTTTTGCAGCGAGACAAGAAGCTTATTTCACTCTTCTTAGCTCACAATTTTAAATGCAACTTTTGGATATTTAACAAGTCCTTTTTGAAATTTACAATAATTTATTGAGAGGTTACTAAGTTAATAAGTACAAGATACTCCTGTATAGGGCAAAATTCGTATATTTCGTATTCAAGAGAAACCTCTAATCTGTCCAAGTCATAAGTAATTTTGGAGAGGTAGAGTCAACATAAAAAATTCAATACCACAGACGGGATTTGAACCACGGATCTCCTGGTTGCCATCCAATACTATGGCATTACATTTTTCAGTGTAACTCTATCTCTCCTAAACACGGCTGGTGTCAGAAAAAACTAATTTACATTAAATGACGTAATAGTTTGTTAATTACAAAGACTTGGGCTTAGTACTTACAGGGTTTTGTAAATTGTCATTGGGGTATGACATTTCAAAATTAATTTGAGATTCCCTTGATTGTACCGGAAGAAACCCCCCAAAAATCCGCGAAGCTGGAGAATTTAGTGCTGTGCCGGTATCTTGCCGTGGTAGCTCTGTGGTCAGTGCAATTGGACAGAAACAAGGAGATCCGTGGTTAAAATCCCGACTATGTCATTGAATTTTTCAGTCTGTCTGTACATATCTCTCCAACTTCTGCCTTACATACGGCTAGTGTTTAAGAAACACTTTAGATTAAAACAGATTTATTGATAATGAACGAGGAGACAGCCGTTTGTTTTCATGAGACGTGCTTGTCAAGAACATGCTTTGAGGGTATGTAATCACACACTAGACTGCCTAAGTTTCAAGCTATGGGATCAAATTTCGAACTAGTTCTGTATTTAAGCTACCTGTTACGGAGGGAGAAACACTATTGAGATCTAGAGAAATGGATCACTTTTTATGTAACCAAGTGTCCCTTAGCAATAAAGAAAATAAAACGTGCATTTCGTTTTGAAAGAAGTGCAGTGAGAACTCCTCAGAGGGAGATATAGGTACTTGAGAGAAGTCAATCAGAAGGATGCTGCAATTTCAAGATGCTACTTTAAAATGGAAAAGGGCCCTCATGAAAGGCCAGGACGCTGCTGTTCTATTGTACAAGGAATTCCCGATTAGTTTGCCGGCAGAGTTCATCCTTTTCACAAGGAGACGTTGCTGTCAGTCTATCTATGGTCAGGGTAATTGCATTGGCCAACCGTAAGTACGTGTTTGCGCATTGGATGGCGCCGCATTTCCTGCTCAAAGAAAGCAGGGCACGCATCCCAACTGAGCAAGATAAAACCCATGCGGTTTGTAGCTATCCTTTCTTCATTTCTAAGTAGAACACTCTAACAAGCTTGACGAACACGTACACCATTGTTGGCGTTTAGTTCTTTTATAACACGCATCGCACACCCAAGAGAATCAGCTGCGCCTAATTCTGTCCTCCTGTCACTTTTAAAAATTGTATTCATTATTGCTACACTATTATTGGTGCAAAAATAATCTGAATACATTATTTTCACTGTTATACTCAATTTAATTCAAGCTCCTTTCACGCCTATAGGTTAGGTGCTTTCCAAATCGATTGGAATCTCTAGTTCGCGATTTCACCAATATGAGATGATGAGGGTTCAACACTAGTGGCCAGATGGCACTATAGGTCGAAATCACGACTTGCGGACGTGAACACAGCCAAATTTTGTCCAGGGACATTCTTTTTGAAATCATAGGGGTTCTTTTATGTGGATATAAGCATTACGCGTGCATTACATGTTACCAACGGCTTTACTTCCCTTCCAAAAGTAGTCATGTTTTCTTTTGCGAAAATAAAATATCACTCTCCACCAGATTTGAACCCATATTTTTGGCACTAAGAGACTAGCATAGCAACAACTATAAGCTGATCCAAGTATTTCTCCTCCCCCTATGGGAATGGTCATTCAAATTTTAAACCAACTGAAATAAATCAAATGTAACTCCAGCGGCAAGGATGCTGATCCTAAAAAATCTGGTGTGTTACACTCACATGACTTTCTCTAGCTGTTCTACAAACTTCGTACATAAGATTCTTCTTCTTTCTGCACCTTGCTAATCGTGGTACTCATTAGCACAGTGTTCTTATTATTTAGTTCCGTATAAGTAGGAAGAAAATAAGGGACTACACTAGGCTAAACCAATAGTAAAATGTTTTAAAAGCTGCCGTTATGCGATTGTCATTACAAATCGCTTCTTTTCTTGGCCAGGAGTAGATCAAAAGAAAAACGGACATCCCCGTCTGAGAAAAGTATAAGTACTTCACAACTGAAACTAATAACAATGAATACCTCGAAAACGGTAAGCTCCACGAGAAAAATATATATGACGTAACTTGTGTATTTTAACAAGACCTAAATGTTTTGTATAAGCTTTTGTCTATCTCTTACGGTTTACTAGTTAGGCCAAATTAAGAAACATTCTTCCAGAACAAACAGGTCTTCAGAGGCTATTCCCAGAAAATTCAAGATATACATTTTATTTGTTAGGTAAATATCTTTAATATATGATATTTTAATCAAAATCGTTAGAGCCATTTTTAAGAAAATCAAAATTTTCGAAAAAAGTTCCATGTAAAGGGTAGTTTGGAGTGGGGGGATCTTTCTCAAAATCTTCGTGTCGCATCCCTGGAAGATACTAAACTTAAATACCAAGTTTGGTATTTTAGCTACTTTTCGTTTTTGAGTTATCGTGTTCACAGATACACGGACACTCATGCACACAGGGGACCTGTTTACTTTCTCCATACGCACTATGTACATAGTGTATAGAGAAAGTATTGCACTCCACCAAAAATTCGATACCGAGATTTCACCGGAAATATATGTTTTATGGTCCCCAATATCCAAAAAAAAATTTTCACAAAAAGGTCCGTGTGTGTGTGTGTGTGTGTGTGTGTGTGTGTGTGTGTGTGTGTGTGTGTGTCTGTGAACACGATAACTCAAAAACGAAAAGTCGGTAAAATACCAAACTTGGTATTTAAGTTTAGTATCTTCCAGCGATGCGACACGAAGATTTTGAGAAAAATCCCCCACCCCCAACTACCCTTTACATGGAACTTTTTTCGAAAATTTTGATTTTCTCAAAAATGGCTCTAACGATTTTGACTAAAATTTCGGATATTAAACATATTTACCTGACAAATGAAATATGGATCTTGAATTTTCTGGGAATAGCCTCTGAAGAGTAGTTTATTCTGGATGAATTTTACTAAATTTTGAATGACTGCTAAACCGTAAGAGATGGACAAAAGCTTACTACACAAAAAATGTAGAGCACTTTAAAACACACAATTTATGTTATATACATTTTTTTCGTGGAGTTCGTCGTTTTTGTGACATTCCTTATTTTTGGTTTCTGCTATGAAAAACGTATACTTTTCTCACACAGGAACTTGTCATCTCCTATCCATATAAACAAAGGAACTTCATTGACATAGCAACCAGCTTCTGACTATTACTTTAACCTACGGTTGTCCCTTATTTCGCATCTACTTACAAGGATGCGAGCAATAAGTCTATTTCTGCTAATTTTTTCTGATTAGTATAAAGTAAATAGAAGTATAAGCTTTTTAAGAATTATTTGTTGCAGGGATATGGAGAAAGTCATGTGAATGGTACACATCAGATTTTTCTCAAAATGTTTTCTTTTGGATACAGGGGTTCTAAAACATGTATTTCCGGTGAAATCTCGGTATCGAATTTTTGGGTGGAATACAATACTTCTCTATCCCTATGTACATTGTACATATGGGGCTAGAGAAAGTCAAAAGGAACCTTTGAGGAGGCTACCTGTAATGCTACCTCCTTAACACCATAGATCTAAACTTCAACAAACCTAACCTCAACCCATCTCTACATTGCTATGTTTAAGCTCTTCCAAATCTAGGTACACAACTACACCTAGGCTCACCACGAGTTTACCAAAACTTGATCTGCAAGCACACACTACACTATGAAACTTACTCAGAGCATTCCATACAGAGATATCTCCATCTTGGAACTGGCGCAGACAGTGGCAGATGTCCGTAAATCCGGACAGAAGACATGCTGTGTTGTTTACTAGGCGACGCACCCCGCAGAAGAGATACACTTTTCTTCAAGTGCCAAAGGATAGAGTGGGGAATCTCAATGGTATACCTAGGCGTCACTCTTGATAAGGACTAAAATTTTAGTGAACACATGCAGGGGCGGTAGTCGTCTTGTATCTTATTCTGATCTCCCAAATACAGGTCCACACAAAGTTACATATTTTCAAGGCGCTAATAATCTCGCTGATACTCTATGCTTGTGAGGAGAGGGGCATGTCAGTAAACAAAGGAAAATGAAACCTAAAGCTCATATTGATGCAGGTTTGAAAATAATGTTTCAACCATATATTGTTGCGAGTCAACTGAAAATTTAATTCCAGTTCGAACAGCAAAAATTATCGTAGTGTCTTAATATACATAAAGCAACAATTTACTTCAAATCATATTCAAAATTAGCCCTAAATTCTGATATAAATATTGCAAAAATACAAATTACTAATAAGAATTTTAATAATTCTATAGTTACAGCGGTTGTAGCATAGGGACTACTGTCCATCTGCCATGTCTGCTGTCGTTTTCCGGTGGGGCTACTACATGAAGCTTCCTCATTTTCATATATGTAGGATGTGATTAGCCGCCGGGTTCAACATTTTTGCACCAGAATGGCCGGTCGTGAGAACGCCCTTATCAGATATCTGGAGGTTACTTGCCCACAAAATGCTGCTACAGTCTGTACCATACTCCCTACATAACTTGTGGGCATTCCTGGTAACGAAGTCTTTAAATAACTTAACGATTAAGAAGCTGAACGAAGTGGTCCACCATCCCTATGGGAATGGTTATTAAAAACCACACCAACTACTTTTAAAATCAAAGGACACCAGCGGAGCAGCGGCAAGAATACTGGTCCTGAAAATACAACCGTTGAGGATTCAAGTAGTAGCACTACCTATTTAACATAATCCACAATTCAAATTGCATCGAATTGCACGATAAATAATTTCAGTATAATTGAGAATCTTACTGTTTACTTCCTAATTAAATCCAAAACACCAAACCTACAACCATAAAAATAAGGGTAACATAGTAACAAAGACGGATCGACTATATCACGGAGGCTGATATTGATAATATTACTGTAGAATTGTCAAACTGTGGTAGTTTTATATTTTATATACCAGACATAACCTTCATAAAGCGGTCCCAACTCTACTTGTCTGAGTCGAAATGCACCTACGTACTCGGTCACAAACTTATGGAACTGGGCAAAGATCATAATTACAATGCTTGCACTTTCAATCGAACACTTGATTCAACCCGCAATGCTAAGGTGTAATGCATATTGCGGGCATATCACAGTAACTTGGTGTTCTTTGATGCTAGTTAAGTTGGAACAGCTGGTCTACATAGTAGGAAGAGAAGGTATTGGATTTAACCCAAGAAGTCTATAACGAGAATCACCGGAATTACATAATTTTAATTTCTCTAGCACGTATGTACATACAATGCACAGAGAATTTATCTTACTCCATCCAAAAATTCGATGTCGAGATTTCACCGGAAATATGTTTTGAGGTCCCCTGGTTCCGAAAAAGCTTAAAGAAACGTCAATTTGTGTGTTTGTATGTGTATTGGTGGACAGCATAACTCAAAAAACGAAAAGAATCGGTATTTAAATTTAGTATTTTCCAAGAATGTGACACGAAGATTTTCAAGAAAATACTCCTACTACAAACTAACCTTTACCTGGAAACATTTTAAAAAAAATTGTTTTTCTCAAAAATGGCTCTATAAATTTTAATTAAAATAGTGCATTAAATATATTTATATCACAAATAAAATTTTATATTTTGAATTTTCTGGAAACAGCCTCCAAAGACCTCTTTATTCTGGATGAGTTTTGCAGAATTTGCATAACGGTTAAACCATGAGATAAGGCAAAAACACAAAAATGTAGCTCTCGTAAAAACATATAATTTATGTGATATAGTTTTTCTTATAGATTTGAGATTTTTATATATATTTTTTATATTGCTTCTTATTGGTTTAAGTTTTAAACTACGTAATTGTTTCTCAAACGGTACCATGCAATACGAACCGAACCTCAATTATTTCACTTGACGATCAACTTTTTAAAATATTTGACTATCGTTTTAGCCTAGTGTATTCCCTTATTTTCCTTCTACTTACAAGGAAGCAAGTAAGAAGACAGCTTTTACTAATATTTATATAAATACGTATGATGTAGATAAAAGAATGTTTTGAAAGAAAGTTTGTTTGAACATCAGCTAGAGAAAGTTATATGAATGGAACACATCGGATTTATTTTTTGGATTAATTTCTGTGGTCCCTTTTAACCACCATAGTCATACCCATGGCCTTTTTCACTGAAAATAATAACTCCAAGGCACGACAGCTCACGAGGAACCTTGGCCTACCGCCCGGCCGCTGCGTCCCCCATCTCGGTCCACTACAGACGTCATGTATGGGGTGCAGTATTGGAGGGTGAGACGTCGTCAGCGCCTCAAACCCCCCGGCCGGTTAATGCGGTCCTCATGACCTGTTTCACTGAAAATGTTGTGATTTAATCTTTGAACTTTTACAGTGGGTAGATTTTCCACACGCGCATTTACTCTTACATGCTTACTACCAGAGAACAATCCTAATTAAAGAAAATTTTCTACCCACCCTGGCCAGGAATCGTAACCTGGACTTCCAGGTGAGAGGTTAGCTCACTGACCACATAACCATGGAGGCAGTCAATACAAATTTTGAGACCCCTTAATGAAAACTTATACATATAATATACGACGGCTATCAGAAAGTGACAAGATCTATAACGATCTACTAAATAATAACGAAGATGTACTCTTTCACAGCTAAAGATCTGAGCCAAGATGTCACTGCCAGTTTGAGGTCTTCATGGCTGAGAAATCTTTTCCATCCATAAAATCATGTACGGGTCTAAAGTGAAACACCGGTTTTTCTGAATTCTTTTATCAACATTTGCTTTCAATTCCTTCATAACGATCGATGTAGTTCCAATCCGGTCTTTTTCATACACACTGGTTTTTCCTCATGAAGACTCCTTCATGCATTGTTACTACACACTTGCGTTATTTGCCTATAAAATTCGATTAGCCGAACATTTTGTGCATTCAAAAAAACGAATAGTTCTTTGGCGATAGAAAAGTATAACATCGGCAATGAAAACGGGTACTATGTGACAATAAATACCTTGATAGCAACGACGATTACGTTGAAAAAAAATCTGATGTGTTTCATTCACATGACTTTCTCTACATATCTGTAACAAATTATTGTTAAAAAGCTTATGCTTCTATTTACTGAATGCTAATCGAGAAAAAATTAGCAGAAATAGTTTTATTACTTGCTTCCTTGCAATTAGAAGCGTATTAAGGGCGTACCATAGCTTAAAGTGATAGTCAAAAGCTGGTACCTATGTCACTGAATTCCTTTGTTTCTAATTTACAAATTCCTGTATGGTAAAAGTGGAGTTTTCCGAAGCTGAAGCCAAAAACAAGAAATATCTCAAAAACGACCAACTCCACAAAAAATGTATACAACATAAATTGTGTGTTTTAATATGCTCTACATTTTTTTTGTGGTGTAAGTTTTAGTCCATTTTTTACGGTTTAGCAGTTATGCAAAATTTCGTAAAATTCACTCAGAATAAAGTAATCTTCTTAGGCTATTCCCAGAAAATTCAAAATATATATTTAATTTGTCAGGTAAATATCTTTAATATACGATATTTTAATCAAACTCTGTGGGATATAGATGATCCACCCCAGTCGGGAATCGAACCCGGGATCTCCTAGGTGAGCAGTCGGCTTGCTAACCACGGAGTTATACACATTGTTTTCTATAAGTGTCAAATTATTTCTACTTATTCACTTCACATCCTCGCATATATACATAATCTGTTACATTTTATTCGAATTTACGATCAGCTATCGATAAACACGTTAACATCTCTTGGGACTACCTATGCTAAAATAACCTTGCGTGAGAATTATGAGAATTGCAGACCTCTGTGTTGCTAATTAATTAATGTTCGACAAGGAAGGAACTTAGACGTGCCTTCTAATGCAGGTATTTGCATAATTTACAGCACATGTTGTATAGATATATTGGTAACCAACTCACTTTAGCTTCCCAGTGTCCCGTCAGATTGCGTTGGGTGATGATAGACAGCTTCAGGCCGGAGGAGCGAAGTGAGGGACAATGCATTCCATAGCAGGATGCCAGTAGAACACCGTATACCACTATTATTCGCATCCTGGAACAAACACATCCCTACGGTTATTGTTACAAATAAACAAAAGGGGCAGTAATGAACATAAAACTCCAATTTGTTGCACTCACACAACTTTCTCCACATGTTATGCTGGCAAACTATTCCCAAAAAATCTGATGTGCTCCAATCACTTGACTTTCTCTACATCTCCGTTACAAATTATTGTTAAAAAGCTTATTTTTCTATCTACTTAATTTAGCAGAACCGCTCTTACTTAGTTCCTTATAAGTAGAAGGGAAATAAGGGGATATACTAGGCTAAACCAACAGTCACATGTTTTAAAATGTGGTTGCTATGGGATTGAAATCTGTTTCTTTGCGTGATCAGAAGTTGACAAGTTCCCGCATGAGAAAGGTTTAAGTATTTTAAAGCTGAAATCAATAACAAGGAATATCTTTAAAACGGAAAAGTGCAGGAAAAAAATGTATATTACATAAATTGTGTTGTTTTTTTGTGATCTACATTTTTCGTGTAATACATTTTTGTCTTTCTCTTACGGTTTACCAGTTATGCAAAATTACACAAAATTCACCCAGAGTAAACATATCTTCAGATGCTATTCCTAGAAAATTCAAGATATACACTTGTTTTGTCATGTAAATATCTTAAATATATGATATTTTAATCAAAACCGTTATAGCAATTTTTGAGAAAATCAAGATTTTCGACCTTTTTTCCATGTAAAGGTAGTTGGAGGTGGGGGATTTTCTTGAAAATTTTTGTGTCGCACCCTTGGAAAATACGAACTTAAATACCAAGTTTGGTATGAAACGGTATTTTCGTTTTTGAGTTATGCTGTCCACTGACACAGACACACACACGCACATGCACGGACCTTTTTCTGAAAATTGTTTTAATTTTATTTGTGGAAAATATTTTTGCTTTTTTCCCACTGTACCCTACCGACTTCTGTTTTAACAGGGAGTACAACTTCTTATATTGGGATATATCAATTCCATGTTTCATATTTAGAGTAGTTTTCAATATTGAATAATTTGTCCACAGGGTTGGGGGATTGCATTGTTTTTTTTATTTCTTCAAAGAAAATACCGAGGAAATTTTCCGAGAATAGAGTTACATTTTTTGTTATTCTCCATGCCATGAATTTATCATATAACTTTTCGTAGATATTTTTTGATTTCTGTGGAAGTAAATTGTTAACATTACTCGCCTCCTCTTTATAGCAGGAGGTGTAGAACTACATTCCATATCATTATTACTAGGCCCAAATACCTCAGTCTCCATCTTGTAAATTAAGTATCACCGTGAATCGAATTTCATTTGTTATCGACGCAAGCGTACAATACGCATAGCAGTCGGCGGAGTTCATCTTTCGTATGTAGGATATCTAAATATTAAATATTTATTGTATATCTACGTGTAGTAGAAAAAATTATGAATGCAACTCTTATATAAATCTCTTTCGAATCCCAATAACTACCATTATAGGAAAATTGCATAAATGACTATTCTGTGATGAAAGTAAATGTAATCTTGCTGATTCCGACGGTAAGGAAACCAAACACGGAGCTGGAAGAACGAAATTTGCAAGGCACGCTTAAACACGACGGAGGCAGTGCAATAGTATGGCGCTGTATTTCGGCTAATGGAGGGTGAAAGCTGGTGTTGTATATACAATTATGGACAAGCACCTCATCTTCAATATTGCAGCGAAATTTGAAACCAAGTGCAGAAATTATCTTTGGACAGTCTTTACTTTCTCTACACGTACTATGTGCATGTGTACAGAGAAGGTATTGTATTGCACTCAAAAATTGGATACCGAGATTTCATCGCAAATATATATTTTGAGGCCCCCTGAATAAAAAAAAAAGTATTTTTAGAAAAATGTCCATGTGTGTGGACAACATAGCTCAAAAACGAAAAGACGTTAAATACTAAACTTGGTATTTTAGATCAGTATCTTCCAAGGATGCAACACGAAGATTTTAAAGAAAATCGCCCCAACCCCAACTACCCTTTATATGGAACTTTTTTCGAAAATTTTGATTTTCTCAAAAATTGCTTTAACGATTTAGATTAAAATATCGTACATTAAAAATATTCAGATGACAAAATTTGTATTTGGGAATAGCCTCTGAAGACTACTTTATTCTGGATGAATTTTACGTAATTTTGTTTAACTGACAAACCGTAAGAGTTACATAAAAACTTACCTAACAAGACAATGTAGAGCTCGTTAAAACACACAATTTAGGTTGTATACATTTTTTTTCGTGCAGTGGATCGTTTTTAGATATTCGTTGTTATTGGTTTCACCTATAAGAAGCATACTTTTCTCATACGGGAATTTGTCAACTCCTGTCCATAGAAACAAAGAAACTTCAGTCACATAGCAACCAGCTATTGATTAGTATTTTAGCCTATGCTACTCTCTTATTGCCCTTATACTTGCATGGAAGCAAGTAATAAGACTATTTCTGCTATTTTTTTTCTCGATTAGTTTGAAGTAAGCATAAGCTTTTTAACAATAATTTGTTGTAGAGATGTAGAGAAAGTCATTTGAATGGAATACATCAGATTTTTTTGGATTCAGTGGTTGCAAAATACACATTTCCGGTGAAATCTCGAGATATAATTTTTGGGTGCAGTACAATACCTTTTCTAACCACTGTGCATATTGTACATCTGGGCTAGAGAAAGTAATAAAATAAAATGCTTGCATTTTACAAATGAATTCATTAACCAGAATGCTGATTATTGGGAGAACGTTATTTTCTGTGATGAAAGTAAATATAATCTTGCTGATTCGGACGGCAAGGTGATTGTGTGTAGGAAACCAAACATGGAGCAGCAAAAACGAAATTTGCAAGGCACGGTTAAACACGGCAGAGGCAGTGTAATGGCATGGGGCTATATTTCGGCTAATGGAGGGGGAAAGCTGGTGCTTATAGGTACAATCATGGACAAGCACCTTTATCTTCAGATATTACAGCAAAATTTGAAACCAAGTGCAGAAATGATGGGGTTTTGTTTTATCAGGATAATGATACGAAACTATGTCCCAAATTGTGCAGCTGTGGTTATTTTCCAACTGTCCTCGTGTACTGCACCCCCCCCCTCAGTCCCTGGATATTAATCCAATAGAACCAGTATGGGATAAACAGGAGCAGGCCATACGAAAGGCCCGCATCCATTTAAAGCATTGTTTGAAGGAGAGATTAGAAGAGGAATATCTTACCTGAAAAATCTGGTTCACTGCATACTAAATAGGTTATGAGAGGTTATAAAAAGAAAAGGAGGAGTTACAAAATATAGCCTCGTTTTCTTTGCTCTTTATTTAGGTATGATTGCTTTTTAGCGCACAGAAATGCTATATTGTTTGTAATGCTTAAAAATGTTGAATTATTTAATCTTTGTGTGAAATAACAAATAATGATAATTACTTAAAAACCAATAACGTTTATTTGATTTTGCTGTCTAAATTCAATTTATATACTTTTTACTTTCTCTATACGCACTATGTACATAGTGTATAGAGAAGGTATTGCACTCCACCCAAAAAGTCTATACCGAGGTTTCACCGGCAATATATGTTTTAGGGTCCCCTTTATCTCAAAAAGGCATTTTCGGAAAAAGGTCCGTGTGTATCCGTGTGTCCTTGTGTCTGTGAACACGATAACTCAAAAACGAAAAGTCGGTAAAGTACCAAACTTGGTATTTAAGTTTAGTATCTTCCAGGGATGCGACAAGAAGATTTTGAGAAAAATCTTCCCAACCTCAACTACCCTTTACATGGAACATTTTTCAAAAATTTTGATTTTCTCAGAAATGGCTCTAACGATTATGATTAAAATGTTGTACATCAAACATATTTACACGACAAATAAAATGTATATCTTGAATTTTCTGGGAATAGGCTCTGAAGACTACTTTATTCTGGATGAATTTCACGGAATTTTGCATAACTGTTAAACCGTAAGAGATGAAGAAAAACTTACAGTACAAAAAATGTAGAGCAACTTAAAGCGCACAATTTATCTTATTTACTTTTTTTCGTGGAGTTGATTGATTTTGACATATTCTTTGCTTTTGTTTTCAGCTATGTCAAACTTTTACTTTTCTCATACAGGAATTGTCAACTCCTGTCCATACAAACAAAGAAACTTCAGTCACATAGCAACCAGCTTTTGACTACCACTTTAACCTATTACTCCCTTATTTTGCTTCTACTTACAAGGAAGCAAGTAATAAGACTGTGCTAATTTTTTTCTCTATTACTATGAAGTAAATAGAAGCATAAGCTTTTTAACAATACTTTGTTGCAGAGATGCAGAGGAAGTCATGTGAATGGAACACATCAGGTTTTTACATTTATGTTGATTTTAATTACTAAAATAAAGCAGGAATTAAACTCCCTTAAAAAAGGAAATTTGTGAAGCTTAAATACACTGCACTAATCAGCCATATTAGAATTACTCAGTAATGATATAGTTAATTCATTATAAGTATGTTCAGCAGGAGTATGTTTTTATCACAAGGAAAAATCGTTTAATGTGTATTTTTATTACTTTCAATAAAGAAATATTTCAAATATACATTTAATAGCTAGTGCTATGCTTTTTCCGATTATTTATGGGAGTCGCTGTATCTGCACGTCGTTATGCTACAAACGTAGAACTGCGTAATGCTGTTGACGACGCATACCACCGGTTATGCTCAAGAATATGACCACAACAACATTGAGGCGTATGGAACCGGTTTACAGCATAATGGGGAACATCCATATATCTTAGACATTTAATACCTAAGTGCTTGTGCTAAAATAAGTCAATGTGCATTCAACACTAGCAGGTACGGTGACTTCTCGCCCACACAAGTACAGATAGAGAAGGTAAACATGCTTTTTATTCAGGGGTCTTCAAAACGTGAATTTCCGGTGAAGTCTCGGTATTGCTATAACATTCTAGTGGAACAAAGAAAACTTCAGCTACCCACTATTTGGTGTAGAAACAACTATAACCATTTTATTAAATTCTGAGGTTGACAGCCTCTATTCTCCGTATTGGGTCGTGTTGAAGTATTTTACGTCACAATTTGGAAGGCCCCGTACTGTAATAAGGTTTGGAATTCTTAGTATTTTATTTTTATTTTTTCTCACGTACTATGTACATCGTGTGTAAGAAGGTATTGTATTTCACCAGAAAAAATATCATTTTTAGAAAAAGGTTAGTATGTACCTGTATGTGTGTCTATGGGCAGCATAACTCAAAAACGAAATGTGCCTTAAATACCAAATGTGGTATTTATGTGTAGTATCTCCCAAGGATGCGATACGAAAATTTCAAGAAAATCCTACACACTAAACTACCCTTTACTTGGAAAAATTTTCGATTTTTTTTCTCAAAAATACTTAACGATTTTGATTAAAGCATCGTATACGTATTCAAATATTCAGATGTCAAATAAAATGCATATTTTGAATACTCTGGGAATGGTCGCTTAAGATCTCTTTGTTCTGAATGAATTTTTTTACAGGCGACCGCTTCTGAGATATTCCTTGAAAATGCTTACATCCTAATGCGGGAATTTGTCAACTCGTGGCCATACAAAGAAACGAATTTCAATCTAATAGCAAGCAGCTTTTAAAAGATTTGGCTATCATTTTTGCCTAGTGTATTCCCTTTATTCCCTTCTGCCTACAAGAGCATTACTATTGCTGCCGCTATAATAATAATAATAATAATAATAATAATAATAATAATATTTCTACTAATTTTAACTCGATTAGCATAAAGTAGATACGAGAGTAAATCTTTTAACGTTAATTTATTACAGAGATGTAGGGAAAGTGATGCAAATGGAACACATCAGATTTTTTTTTTTCAATTTATTGAAGAAACACTTTATGTGGGCCTCCTTATATAACACATACTCTTCATCTTGCAGAGAAAATCATGTATATATAATGACTTTTAGACAAAATACTATCATCCGTATACACGAAAATTTATTAAATGCTCACAAACAGCTGACGATCTCATAGTGGAGCTAGTTTTAAAGGTTGCTGTAAATATGATAATTTTTTGTGGACGTGAAATATTTATCATTTGTTGCTGACACTGATGACAAAACGCGGATTATGTTAAGAGGATTAGAGGAGATGTTCCAACCGATTCACGAACCAATAAAGGATAAAAATAAATAATGAGTATTATTTATAACGGAGTAATAAATTGTCATATTCACTCACTCATAAAACAAACTAGGCGCGAGAATTTTCAGTAAAAACAAATGATTAAAGTAGTAAGTAAAACCAGTTCTATCTAATTAATAGTCTAGCGTGGTTGCTGAATATGATATAAAAGGCTACTTTAAAAAATCTTGTCTTCCATTCGCAAACCATTGTTACAAAAGATTATTCCTTTATCCACATTGTGGAAATCGAGATAAATATTATAGAAATAGGTGTATTAGTTTCTTCTAAGTAGAAGAGAAATAACTTAATATACAAGGCTAGAGCGATGGTTTACACTTTTAAAAAGCCGGTCACTATCTGTAACAATTAAAACTGAGTTTTGATTTTGCTCGGCCAGGAGTAAAACAATAGAGATCTGAAGCGAAAGACAACTTCCCGTTTGAAAAAATTGTAAGTATCTTAAAATTGAAATCAGTAAAAAGGAATATCTCAGAAACGGTTAATTCTACAAAAAAATTAGACCACTCGCATCCCAAGAGACCCCATGTGAGATTTGTGGTGGACAAAGCGGCGCGGGGGTGGGTTTTTTCAGGTTCTCCGGTTTTCCCCGTCATCGCATTCCACCGGTACTCCATCTTAATTCCATGTATCACCAGTGTCATCGCCTGCGGTGCCATTTGTAGTAAAAGCGGGCGTTAAACAGTATCCAAAATAATGAGATCTACATTTTTTGTGTTGAAGTTTTTGGCTATCTCACGGTTTGCCAGTGATGAAAAATTCATCCAAAATGAAGAGGTCTTATTTCTTACAAAATTGAACATAAAAAATTTGTTTATCATGTAAATATCTTTAATACAGGCATTTTATTCAACATCTTTAGAGCTAGAAAAACAACATTTTCAAAATATTACTATCTAAAGGGTAGTTTGTGTTGGGGGGACTTTCATGAAAATCCTCATGTCGTAACCCCTGGAAGATACTAAATTTAAATGCCAATCTGCTATTTAAAGTATTTTTGATTGTGAGCTATGCTGCCCCCTCCGCACATAGCCATTTTTCTAAAATGCTTTTCTTAGACTAAGGAGAGCTCAAAACGTGTATTTACACTAAAATCTCGACATCAAATTTTTGGGTGAAATACAGTATTTTCTCTATCTACTAAGTGAATAGTAGGTATGTAGAAATCAAGAAATATGTTGTATTCCATTCACATAACATTATCTATTCTGCAAATGCGATATTTACCAAAGATTTTTCTTGTATTTACATCGTGCTAATCGAGATGCACATTAGCATAAATTATCTTATTACTCACTTCGTTGTAATAGAAAGGAAATAAAGAGTATACCCTAGGCTAAAACGATTGTAAAACCTTTTCAAAGCTAGTCACTATGTGAAATAATTGAAATTCTTTTATCTTTGCATGGCAGGAGTACAACAAGAGAGATATGACACAAAAAATGAATTTCTGTTTGAAACCGATAACAAGAAATATCTTGGAAACGGTTAACCCTACAAAAAGTGTGTATGCCATAAATTGTATGTTTTAACGAAATCTACATTTTTCGTATTGTAAGTTTTTCTCTATCTCTTACGCTTTAGCAGTGCTGCTAAAGTCGTCCAGGTTGACCACATTTTCAGAGGCTATTTCCATAAAATAGAATATACACATTTTGATATGAAACAGTATTATTTTAATCAAAATCGTTAGAGCCATATTTATGAAAATAAATAGTTTGGAAAATGTATCCATAATAAGGGTAGATTGGAGCGGTGGGAATTTTTCTGAAAATCTTCGTGTCGCATCCTGGGAGATGCTTAATTGAATAGTTTGATTTTAATTGAATACTTTACTTTTTCTACACGTACTATGTAATAGTTTACAGAGAAGGTATTTCAATCTACACAAAATTTGGGATTTCACTGGAAATACACGTTTTAGGGTCTCCTGTATCCAAATAAAGCATTTTTAGTAAAAGGTGCATATGTGTGTGTCTGTGTGCACGAAAACTCGAAAACGAAATAATCGGTAAAATGCTTGAGTTTAGAATCTTCAAGAATGCGACAGGAATGTTTTGAGGAAAATTCCCCCATCCCAAACCTTCCTTTATAGGAGAAAAACTTCTTAAAATTTTGATTTTCTCAAAATGGCCCTAACAATTTAACTTAATGTGCACTATATCAAATGTATTTATATGAAAAATAAAGTGTATATTTTGAATTCTTTATTCGGGATGAATTTTACTGTAATTTGTATAGCTGGTAAACCGCAAGAGACAGACAATTTTACTACAGAAAAAATGTATATCTCATTAAAACATACAATATATGTCATTTACATTTTTTTCGTAAAGTTGTCTAGTTTTGAGACATTTCTTGTTATTGGTTTCAATTTTAAAGTAGACTTTTCACAAGCAGGAATATGCAAAGAAACGGATTTCATCCACATGGTAGCCAGCTTTTAAAACATTGGGCTATTACTTTAGCCTAATTTATTCCCTTATTTCCTTTCTAATTAAAAAAATCTGATGTGTTCTATTCACATGACTTTCTCTATATACCTGTAACAAATTATTGTTACTTAACTTTTCTTTTATTTATTTCATGCTAATCGAGAAAAATTAGCAGAAATAGTCTTATTTCTTGCTTTATTGTAAGTAGAAGCGAAATAAGGGAGTAGCATAGGTTAAAGTGAAAACCAAAAGCTGGTTGCTATGTGACTGATGTTCCTTTGTTTGTATGGGCAGGAGTTTAACAAATTCCTGTATGAGAAAAGTATAAGTTTTTCAAAGCTGAAACCAAGAAAAAGGAATATCTCAAAAACGATCAATTCAACAAAAATCCTCTTTTTAAGAACCTTAATAGGTGTATTAATTTCACTATGTGCCAATTTCCACGAAAAAAATGTATATAACATAAATCGTGTGTTTTAACGTGCTCTACATTTCTTGTGTGTTAAGTTTTTGTCCATCTCTTACGGTTTAGTAGTTATGCAAAATTCATCCAGAATAAAGTAATCTTCAGAGGCTATTCCCAGAACATTCAAAACATACATTTTATTTGTCAGGTAAATATATTTAATATATGATATTTTAATTAAAATCGTTAGAGCCGTTTTTTAGAAAATCAAAATTTTCGAAAAAAGTTCCATGTAGTTTGTGTAGTTTGGGATGGGGGATTTTTCTCAAAATCTTCGTGTCGCATCCCTGGAAGATATTAAACTTAAATACCAAGTTTGGTATTTTAGCGACTTTTCGTTTTTGAGTTCTCGTGTTCACGGACACACTGACACACGGACACACACATGCGGACCTTTTTCTGAAAATACTAACTAAAACATATATTTCCGGTGAAATCTTGGTATTTAAATTTTTGGTGGAGTGCAATACCTTCTCTATACACTATGTACATAGTACGTATAGAGAAAGTAAAAATCAAGCAATAAGACCATTTCTGTTAATGTTTATCTGGATTAGAAAGTAGATAGAAGAATAATCATTTTAATTTTTGTTACACACACAGCTGCGATCCTATGAATTGTTCTTTTAAATCTCAGGGGTGCTACAAACATGTATTTTCGGTGAAATCTCGGTATGGAATTTTTGGATGGAGTACAACATATTCTCTAAGTACTATATACGTGTACAATATGCTAGGGAAATTAAAATTGTGTTAACTACATCAACTTATAAGTAGAAAACTAAAACGAATATCCTACCTGAAGATGGTTTTCTGGCGAAGCAGTGGACAGAATGCGATGTCTTGCACTATATATGTCGTAGAATGAATGTCTTGGAAACATTCCAAGTCGATCTTTGTAAACAAAATGTAAATAAACACATGTGCTATATGAGAATAAAGATTAGAAGACATCTGTCTGATCTGGGCTTATGGAATCTAATATGTAGTTGATGGCTCTGGACCAGCAGTTGCTAGAGATCTAAACCTCCCGCTGAATTAAGGTGACAAGGTGGTCTCAACATCGAAAGTAATTATAATATAACCTCCCTTGTTACATTCGTATGAATTTTTCTACTTATTCTGCAACACATTCTTAAAGAGCTTATTGTACCATTTACTTCATGGTAAACGAGATAAGCGTTAGCAGAAATGGTTTTAATTAACATTTCCTTGTGGCTACAAATGGGAAAAGGGAATATACTACACTTAACCGTATGTAACATTTTCCTTGCACCCAAATATACAAAAAGATCAATAAATATTATCTTAAAATAAAATTCATAGAATTTAATTCAGAATCAAGAAAACTTACTTATGTTAAGATTCCTATAAATAATATTCTGGACTTTTAATATTCTAGAATGGGTTTGATATTCCGGTCTCTTTGCTCGACAGGTAGTGACTTCCCATTTGAGAAAAGTATAAGTATTGAAAAATTTAAATCAATAAGTTCATAAACCTGTGTTCTTAACGAGATGTGAAGTAAGAATTTGTCTATCTTATGGTGGTATACCACTTCTGCAAAATTCATCCAGAATGAAGAGGACTTAAAGATTTTCTCAGATAATTCTAAATGCTCTTTGTCATGAAACTATCTTAACTATGTTTATAAAAAAATCAATAGTTATTTTTGAGAAAATGCAAAATAAAAAAATAAACAAAAATCAAAATAACAAGTAGTTTGGGGTGGAAGGATTTTCTTGAAAATCTTATAAGGAAGATTCAGAACCCATAATGCTTGGTATTTGACCCACCTATCCTTTTTGAGTTATGCTGCTCATACACACAAACAACCACGTACCTATTTCTTAGATTATTTTTATTAAGGGAGTCTTAAAACGCACGTTTCCGGTGAAATGTGGACACCAGATTTTTGGGTGGAATATATTGTACTAGAGAAGGTAAAAAGGAAATAAACCGATATGCACGTTTTTGGACACTTGACTTCTTGTGTGCATTCGATAGGTTTTGCAAAATTTCGCAAGCAGAGCAAAGCGACACTATTGAGATATGAAATACGCTATACCTACACCCTGACATATATGACCCTCAATGCTAAGGTTTCATTCTGTCTGTAGCTCCCAGAGTTTACGCACATGCACGAAAAAGTAGATGGATTATTCTGCAGCAGCAGCAGCAGCAGCAACAACAATAATGGAAGTGCAAAATGAAATGTAAAAAATCTGATGTGTACCATTCACATGACTTTCTCTATATCCCTGCAACAAATTATCCTTAAAAAGTTTATACTTCTATTAACATCATGCTAATCGGTAAAACATTAGCAGAAATAGCCATATTATTGCTTCCTTGTAAGTAGAGGTGAAATAAGGGAGTACCATAGGTTAAAGTGATAATGAAAAGCTGGTTGCTATGTCACTGAAGTTCCTTTGTTTGTATGGACAGGCAGTTGACAAATTCCTGTATGAGAAATGTATAAGTTTTTCATAGCAGAAACCAAAAATAAGGAACGTCACAAAAGCGATGAACTCCACGAAAAAATGTATATAGCATAAATTATGTGTTTTAACGTGCTCTACATTTTTTGTGTAGTAAGTTTCTGTCCATCTCTTACGGTTTAGCAGTTATTCAAAATTTAGTAAAATTCATCCAGAATAAACTACTCTTCAGAGGCAATTCCCAAAAAATTCAAGATATACATTTTATTTGTAATAAAATATGTAAATATCCTTATATATATGAAATTTTAATCAAAATCGTTAGAGCCATTTTTGAGAAAATCAAAATTTTCGAAAAATGTTCCATGTAAAGGGTAGTTGGGGGTGGGGGGATTTTTCCTAAAATCTTCATGTCGCATCCCTGGAAGACACTAAACTTAAATACCAAGTTTGGTATTTTACTGACTTTTCGTTTTTGAGTATCGTGTTCACAGACACACGGACACACGGACCTTTTTCCGAAAATGCTTTTTTTAGATAAAGGGGACGCTAAAACATATATATTTCCGGTGAAATCTCGGTATCGAATTTTATGGTGGAGTGCAATACATTCTCTATACGCTATGTACATAGTGCGTGTAGAGAAAGTAAAAATCGATTTAGAGTTGCATTATCAACAGCTAATCCGCGTATGCTCTGTTTCGTTTAATAGCTCAGCTAGTTTGCGATAAATTAGAAAACAAATTCGCCATAATGGCTCAGGGCCTCAAAGAAAGCAACCTTTATTGGTTGACACCACTGCGGGCGAGCTTTCTCTTCTCCCCCTCCCCCGGCCATCACTACCACTTAAAACCAGTGTCAAGAAACGTAAATATTGAATGCTTGAAAATAATAAATGTAGGTTTCAAAAGTTAAGAGGGTTTAATGTGGTTCATCCAGATAACTACATAGCACGACAGTCCACAAGGGACCTTAGCCTACCGCTCGGTCCCCATTCCGGCCCGAAGGCGTCATAAATGGGGCGTGATCAGGTCTCGAGTCCCTCCCGGCCGGTTGATGCGGTCTTCTCGACCTGGAGCCACTACTTCTCAATCAAGTAGCTCCTCTATTGACCTCCCACGAGGCTGAATGCACCCCGGACCAGGTCTCCCATAGGGGGAAAATTCCCCATTCCGGTACCGGGAGTCGAACCCAGGTCTCCAGGTTTGGAAAGCAGCAGCGCTACCACCGCGCTAAGGAGGCTACCAGTTCATCCACATAGTGCAATAAAATATACAAAACACATAGGTAGGTTAGGTTACTAACACTGAATGCAAGAAATGTATCTATTCACTACCACAGCAAAAAAGAGTTTACCAACGGTTATCACCGAAATACATTTTTTGCGATATTCGGCTATATAAGGTTAAATCCACCATTAAAAGCTCTTCTTCAAGCTAGCTTTCTTTGCAATAGAATTTGTTAATTTATCTCCTTTACGTTATATGAGAAATAATTCCGTTTGGATGTTATTTTTATGTTACTCGTTTTATTGACTTGTTTTTCCACGTAATAGGACGAATTGTATATTCCCAACAGCGTCTTTCTTTCTGTTGTCCTTTTGTCTTGTGAAGGCGTCTGTTTGTGGGCCACACAATGCATTTGGAATATCAATTGCGTTATGAAGCTGTAAACTTTCTCACACTTTACTGGATCATAAAAGGGCTTTTGTGTCGAACTTTTTACGGAGACGTATAATAGAAACCAAAGAAGGTATAAATCCGAATTATTGCTGCTTTACAATTTCTATGGTTCCTTTCATTCAAATTAGAATGGAAGATGGATTTTATTACAGTCGTTTTAATACGTTCCATACCGCGTAGATACCAAGATAACAGCCTCTGTCGGCGATGCCACAGAGCGATAGAAACGCTTGTAAACGCTTAGGGACCCTGCCCTCATGGAGAAGCAAAAGTCGCGCAATGATCTCTGACGGATTACAAACGAACAATTACAAAGTCTTCGAAGAAGTCCATGGGTGGAAACTAACGGTAGCATAAGACGAAATGATTGCATTTCGAGGAAACACAGAATACTTATTTATTATACAAGTGGATAATAGAGGTTTGTGCACTTGTATAATATATTATTTTATTCTACAGATACGATAAATTAATATATGGCAAATATTCAGTTAATAATTCTACAATAGATAGTAATAAATTAAATAAGGAGTAAGGTATTGAATTGCGGCGTTCTTATAGTTATAAAATATGGTAGGATATATCGGTTCCAAAGGATATATTAAATGAAGCAAAAGAAGCAGTTGAGGCTTTATTACGGAAATTATACGAAAAAGAGTTTCAGCATTTTTAGAATTTTTGATGTTGCTGTTAAAAGGTTATAGATCTTTTTAGTTATCAACCATTTATTTACTTACTTTATCCCACTCGTTACCGAGCAACGAGTGAATTTGTTTACTTTTTCCCACCCGTTGCGCTAATAACTATCACTTTGATTTAAAGTCCAAGTTTTCTTTGCCATTTCTGCATAGCAACGGTGTCTATAACAAACACCTGTAGGATAAAAAGGATTTATCAATGATTCTACCGTTACATTTGAGGAGCTTAAGGGGATGCGTAAGCATTATATGGGCATACAGCTAACCCTAGATATGTGGATTTATTTGGCTGTTATTTATAGATCAATGTAAAAAAATTCTGTATAATCTAGATATATGCACGTATGTGTCTTTAAATTTTTATCATATATTTTGTAGTATATTTCGTCTAAAAAAAATGTTTAACTTCAAAAAATTGTTCGCTAAATAGAAAGCTGGAGCTTTTACTATATATAAAGACCATTCTACATTATAACACTGAACTAAGGGAATCAAGCTACCTATGATATTTCTGATTTGAAACATTTTATTGTCTGTAACGCAACTTATACCTACAATTTTTAAAGCGATATCCTCAATGTTTAAAAACTGTATTTCACTTAAAATATAACTCTAGATCAGTGTATTTAATAGAGTATCTCACACAAATGTTCAAAATTTGAGCCATGTCACTTTTATAGCTTTTAAGAAAAAGTAACATATGTTTAAAAAAAAGTGTTTTTGAGATACACGCAGTTAACTCGGACGAAGGTATGAGAGATAGAGGAAAGGGGTACTTGCATATCCACAATCCTATATTTTAAGACAATATATAACCAGTTATACAATATAAAAACCACAGAAATAATCGGTATGAAGGTGGTCGGGCTGGAAAAAATTGGGATTGAAAATGGAAAAATAAAACAAATTGTTATATCTGCAATTTAAGGACCAATTTCTCTTCTTCGAAATCATTTATATAGTAGCCATTTATAGCACTTTCACGGTCTATGTTACATTAACATAAATTATTTATTGTATGTCAATTTTATAAAATGTTTAGTAGTCCTTTTGCACCTTTTAGTTTCCTTTTCGATTGCCAATACTAATGAAAACTGTCGATATTATATTATCTTTATAGAACGGTTTCAATTTTATTACTACCAAGTTTGGTATTTAACGAACTTTTCGATTTTGAGCTATGCTTCCATAGACACACACGGACCTTTTTCCAAAAATGTTTTTTTTTTTGGATTCAGGGGGACCCAAAACATGTATTTCCGGTGAAATCTCGGTATCGAATTTTTGGGTGCATTACAATACCTTCATATACGCTATGTAAGTAGTACGTGTAGAGAAATTAAAAAAAAAAACTTAGGAGTTCTTGAATGTGAGATAGACTCCCTCATCAGAGAGGTAGATTGCTTTGGTTCATTTAAAAATTCGATGTCGAAATGTCACTGAAAGGGATGTAGGCAACATTTTATACCACCAGATTGGAGTAATTAAAATGCTAATCTTGGTATTTCTCATCTTCTAAAGATGAGACACGGACATTTTCTAGTATATCCCCCCCCACACCAAACTACGATGTATTATCTGGAAACATTTTCTTTAGTTTTCTTTGCTCTTTAAAAATGACTTAAATTTTTTATTGAACTACAAAAGCAATATATTCTGTTGCTATACATGTACTGATACATTCTCACTTTATACGCATTTGACATATTGAATTTTACGATACCTTATTTTCAACCATTGTTATTTCACCTACCTTATTTTGTTATACAGCATTTTGCAAAATCAATTTAGCCCGCTGCATTTGTAAAATATTCTGACTGCCCTTGTGGCCGTTGTCACGTATGTGGCTTGCTGCCGAAGTCATAACTGGCTGTTGCCATAAATTGTTGCACCTGCGTGAATGTAAAGGTATGCCATCGGCGAGTTATTTTACATCGAAGCCGTGCATTGTTGCACCTGCGTGCGTTTGCGACAGCTTCGGTGATTTGCACTGTGACTGCTTCTGGAAGTTTCTTGCTACGTCATCGATGGATATAAATGGAGAGAACGAGCCCTAGCGAGAGTTCAGTATCAACTGGGAATCCAGTTCAGTTAGTTAGACAGGAAGTTGGCTGCGAGGAGTAGCAGCAGCAAACATCGTAAGGAAACTATACGGCAGAAACTATTTATTTGTGAACAGAATTATTTGTAATAAAATGTGACAAGGGAAAAAAGTTTGTGGAGTAATAAAGATATTTTTTTGTAGTATTACATGAGGGGCACTATTTATATTTTAGCCTAATAATAAAAAACAGAAATTTGTAATTGAAAATTATTTTATTGTTTTTCGAAATATTCTCCTTTATGATCAATATACTTTTGCATGCGTTCGAACCATTCGTCATAGCATTTTTGCTAATCTGCTTGAGACACCTCCAAAAATAATTTTTGAACGCATCAACAGCTTCTTCTGCCGACGAAAATCGCTGCCCGCGCATTTTATTCTTGATATTCGGAAACAAAAAGAAGTCATTGGATACCAAATCCAACTGAACGGCGGCTGACATCAATAGTCGGTTGTTAGACATGTGTGAGCGCTCGCACTGTCTTGAAGAAGAACGATCCAACGGCATTTGTTTGTTTTCCTTACTTCACCGAAGACTTCCAGCAAACAAATGGAATTGATCGGTTTACGTTCTAAAGGCACTGTTGCCACATGACCCTTTTTTTCTGACAAATACAGGCGACCATTTGTTTCGAGTGAGAAAAACTTTTATTGGATTTGGTTCATCTTGAGCCACCCATACAGTCAACTGCTGTTTACGTTCCGGATCATGTGTATAGATCATGATTTATCACCTACTATAATCTTATATACGTATTTAGAAGCCCCACCATTGCATTTCTTGAGCATATGTAAATATCGACACTCGCATCATTTTGAGACTGTCAAATTATGTGGAATTCAACGAGAACAACCCTTTTTCACAGCTAAATGATCATGAAATATTTTATACATGCTTGAATTAATGCCTAAATTTGCCTCTATCTCACAGTTTGTGGCATGGCGATCTTACACAATCAGTTTTGCACAGCTTCACTGTTTTCTGGCACAACTGATTTTGCGCAAACGGAGACCACGATTAAATGCATTTACATGAGCGTTTCACAGAGGCAAAGGATGGAGCTTCTTGGCCAAATGCAGTAATAAGTTGATCAATGCAGTCTTGTCTTGATAATTCACATAGAAAATCATGACAAATCATCGCACAAACATTTTCATGCGCTAATTCCATCCTTGCGATGAGCAGTGTTACCAGGTGTAGGGTAAAATAGTTATTTTAGGGATATTACAAGCCATGTAGGGATTGAGGACCTTTTTGTAAAATTAATAAAATCGTAGGGGTTTTCCCTTAAATGTTAAACTATTAATTTTATTTAAAAATGAATAATGGTACAATGTTGACAGTTGCAGTACACATTTGTTGACATTAAATGGGTTTAAAGTAGGAATTGCGGCAGAAAAATCTTTACAGGAAATTAAATCTCACAGTTCGTCTCATTTTCCAATTCATGGATTTTATCTTAAATGCAATCATACTGCTTTTGTGAGATTATTAAGAGACTTCCTCTTCACAAGAATGTACAATTTTCTTTGATTTTTTTCTTTCTATTTTTTTTAGTACAACCTGACATTGTTTTGGGTACAATTGATGACGGGTTCTGTGTTCAATTGAGTAGTTTAGAAAGGACATTCAAAACAAAGAGGTATCCCAATAAAGTGAATAGATAAATGGAATATCGTCCTTAACTATTCCTCTGATCACGAGAAAGATGATTTAGTGAAATTAGAGCCAATCCAATTTTGGAGAAAAATGAGTAAGTTTCAAGATTTCAAGACAACGTACTATTTATTAACTCAGGTGCTTTAGCTTTACTTTTTTGGCCTTGACACATTCAATGGCTGAATATATTAAATCAAGGAAAAGAAATAGGTTGAATTCTTCAACGGTAGCAGCCCTAATGTGAATCAAACTGGACATGAGGAGTCAAAGAGTGTAGTACCTGACCTGGGACAGAGGAAATGCTAAAGCTATATCTAGTTCAAGTTTATTGAAACACTAAGAAATACATATATGGTACCGTACATATCTTGTGCTGCTCACTAGAATTTGGCCTAGGCCACTTTCTCAGTGGGCAGTTCAGTTTAAGTTATACATATTACTATAACTACCACTACCACTACTACTAAATACTCATGGACTATAGTGCTTCCCTGTTAACAGTTCATTTCCATTTAGTTTTGACTTTTTCTAAATATTGTCCCAATGTCTTACAGTTTTTATCTATAGTTTTATTTATATCAGATTCCCTATTCACTAAAGTTGTTTAATGCCAAAATATCATTCAAAACCTCCTGAGTTACTAGGCCCAAGACTGCTTTAGAACATTCATCAATATAGAAATGCAAAATATAGATTTTTTAACTTCGTAATTTTTAATCATTTGGATTTATTTTATTAAAAGCAGGGTACTTTTGGGAAAATAAGGAATATTTCAGTGTATCAATAGAGATGTTTCATATCAGATACTTGGCATTGGCAACACTGTCGTTGAGACAAATTTTAGTCACTGTAAACACAACAAATGGACGTCATTTCTAATTAGGTTAAGGTCAACAGTGTCAAGCACCAGATGGCACCTACAGCAATCAATGTTCAAGATATAGTGTAGACATGGGACGATTCATGAACGAATCGTTCATATGAACGACTACAAGGAAAGAATCTCTTGAATCGTTGTTCAAAAATATTGCGAGAATCGTGCTAGTCCCAACATGAACCGTCGTTCAAAAAGAATCGCATGAATCGTGTAAATCTTGGTATGAATCGTCATTCAAAAAGAATAGCATGAATCGTGTCCACCATAGCAGGTATCGTCGTTAAAAAAGAATCACTGATTTGAAAATCGCGATCTGGTATTGGGGTTTGTTTTTCTTTTGCTTCTACCTTTCGTAGTACCAAGCCGAGCTTCGACGAGTGCGCACGATGATGTGTACGGGGATTTATAACCATGTATTTTATTGTGAGAAAATAAATAGTGCTGAGACCATGAGCCTAAATAAAGAATATATAAATACGTACAATTAAATATATAAATTATATATAATATAAAATAAATAAATTATATATACATATATATTTTATATATAATGTACAATATGCATAAGAAAACGAACACTGCCGATCATTGCCGAAGCCACCACGACTGTCTTCATTGTTTAGAGATGGATTATTGCACATGTTAAAGCAAGCCTTATAATTTACAACTGGTTTATATATATATACCTATATATATTTATTTTTTGCAGTATCTTAAATATAATATATGCACAGCTAAGTCTTCACTACATTAGCAAGATATATAATTTCAGGAACAAAATTTTACGACAAATAAAGCAATTATGCTCCAACATAATAGGTATAGAAGCATACTATTCTATTGCATTAAAATTACCTCGAATATTCCTGAAGAAAATAATAATAAATCGGGGTACTAGCGTGCCTTATATGAACGTATTTATAAAAATTACACGACTTAGTGGCGCGCAGTCACGACAGTGGTGAATAATTACTCTGCATATTAACATAACAAAAATATCGCCATGCAGTCAAAGTTTAGCTGTTAATTTTAGACTTAACCTTTTTATGTTTTTTTTTCGAGTAATGGAGGAAATTTTACCAAATATCTTTGCAATAAACGGAAAAGAGTAGAACGTTTTTTTATATAAATTACGGTTTTTATGCTAAAGGAGCTACCATATGACGATCATCCCCGTGTACAATATAAGTCAAACACAGAAAATGCATGGCAACAATTAATGACTCCTGAACGAATCGTATGAATCGATGCATATAGGATGAACGAACCATATGAATCGATTACTGAAAATGAATCGCTCGACCCAACCCTAATAGTGTCCCTCGTACAATACTATTTTTATAGCAATGAAACGATGGTTAGTTAAAATGGCTACCTCTAAATATGGATTGAGGGGCATTATTTACATAATGACCAAAGCTTATAATGAACTTCCCGTACCAATTAAACAAATTAATAAATTCACACTTTTTAAGAGGGAGGTAAAAAGGCATTTACTGCTGGAATATCAAAATACATAACCTAGATACTATCATGTTTTGTGCGAAAGCCAAACCATTAGTATATATTGCCTAAGGAATGATATATTCATGTGCAATTTGTTTGTTATACTTTTTATTTTTAGGTATTGAGAATATTATTTTGTATAGGTACCTATTTAAAGTTCCAATTTGTACTATTCAGAATTACAGTTCTATCAGTATTAGAGTTCTCAAATAAATTAAAACACATTGTTTATTAATATATATATGCTATACTGTAATTATTTGTGAAATTGTGTCTTTTTTTTTAATGCATTTATTTTAAGTCGCCTAACTGTAAGGTCTTATAGCAACTTTAAAAACATGATACAAACTTTAACACATGGGATAAACATATAACATTATACAGTACATTCATTTTTCAATATTTCCCAAGCTAAAATATTTAACAAGTTTACATACATTGTTTATAGAGAGATTGCATTGTGAAGCAGTTTTACAATAATTTATCATACAATTTGGTGCATTTAAAAAACTGTGTATCTTATTGCGTATTAAACATGGGGTGATTCATGAACGAATCGTTTATATGAACGAGTACAAGAAAAGAATCGTATGAATCGTGTCAACCTTAGCATGAATCGTCGTTCAAAAAGAATCGTAAGAATCGTGCTAAGTCTTAACATGAATCGTTGTTCAAAAAGAATTGTGTGAATCGAAAAGAATCGCATGAATTGAAAAGAATCGTATGAGTTGAAAAGCATTGCATGAATCGTGTCAACCATAGTAGGTGTCGTCGTTCAAAAAGAATCGCAGATTTGAAGAATCGTGATCAGCCATTGTTATTCTTTTGCTTCGACCTTTCGGAGTATCAAACCGAGCTTCGACGGAAACTGCCGAGTGAGTACGATGTGTTAACCATTTGTGTTAATGTGAAAACCCTACAGCGCTGAGGCCACGTGGCTACAGAATAAAAAGTATGTTTAAGAAAACGAACACTATCGATTATTGCCGAAGCCGCCACGAGCGTCTTCATTTTAGATGAGTTATTGTACAGGTTAAAGTAAGTTTATAATTTACAACTGCTTTACATACATACATACATACATACATACATACATACATACATACATACATTACATACATTACATACATTACATACATTACATACATTACATACATTACATACATTAAATACATTAAATACATTACATACATTACATACATACTCTTAAATGTAACATATGCACAGGTAAATCGTCACTACGTTAGCAAGATATATGACTTCAGAAACTAATGTTACGTAAAAAAAAAATGCTCCAACATATTACAAATAACTTTTGTGTAGTGTTGCCAAAGCAGTATCTTTTTTGTTCTCTTTGTTTGACCAGCATAAAGAAAAAACGAATAACGACTTTCCATTTGAGAAAAGTATAAATATGGAAAGACTAAAAAAATTACACAAAATATGTAGGAAATTGTTGCATCGTAGGCAGATGCAGAACTTAAATATCAACTTTGGCATATACCTAACGGACTTTTCGTCTTTGAGTTATTCTGTTCATTCACAGCTACATAAACACACACGCACGCACACAAACGTAGTCCTTTTTCTGAAAATGCCTTTTTGGATTCAGGGGATCTCAAAACATAATTTCCGATGAAATATCAACATGAAATTTTTAGCTGGAAAACGATAGTTCACCGTGACACATACAGAATAGAGAACGTTAATAATAGAAAACAAGTTTTTGTCAGGTTTCTGAGGTGCCATTAAATTGATTATTCAAGGAGTATGAAGGAATTTTCTCTAAAGTTAAGCTTCACGTTCCTGATCATTTCCCAACTTGTGAATTCCTCCGACAGCTTCTCAATATGAGATAATCTACCATCATGTAGTGCAATTAATATTGCCATTAATAATTCTTTTGAAATTAGATGTCCTTACAATCCAACATGCTGTACGTTGAATGTAAACCTGAAATGCGTACACAAATTTGTTTGTGGTCTAATCGGTAACATCTATGAAATGAAATTGAAGTCTGGTATGCAATGTAAGGGGTAACTCATGCCTCGCAATTTTATAACCTGCCTCTTTCACGACACGTTTTAGTAATTGATGATTTGCTAGGTGATTTTCTTGAAATTCATGACGCCTCTTTGGAAAATAAGAGAATTTAAATATCAAGTTTGCTATTTAATTGACTTTCCATTTGTTAATTATGCTGTTTAGAGGCGCCCGCGCACGCACGCACACACATTTTTCATTTTAACTGATGGGGCTTCAAAAGATGCTCCCGGTGAAATCTCCACCTCCAATTTCTAGGTGGATTGCAATACATCCTCTATCTAATATGCACGATTATATGGTTGAGAAAGTAAAGAGGAACACAATCTAAATAAGTATTTATAAGGGATTCCTGGAATTTGGCGAAAGGAAATCGATACAATACTCTGTGTTCTAACATAATCTTATTAACAGTTGTTAAATAATAATAATAATAATAATAATAAATTTATATACTTTGCAATATATCTCATGTAACACAACTAAAGTGGAATTTCATAGAGCAATTTTATTGTAAAATTCAGAAAACTCCAGAATAATGCGGAAAGAATACGTTCAGTTTTACATTGTTTTTCTTTTATGGCAAAACAAGCTCCTAGTCCCTATCGTAATAACAAAGTCGGGATTACAAGGTTGTTTGCATAGCAGGGCGATTCATGCAAGAATCGTGAATCGTGCACCTAGGCAGGCTAAAAGACAAGGCGACGATTCATGAACGAATTGTGAATCGTGCACCTGTGCAGGCTAAAAGACAAGGAGACGATTCATGAACGAATTGTGAATCGTGCACCTGTGCAGGCTAAAAGACAAGGAGACGATCCATGAACGAATTGTGAATCGTGCACCTGTGCAAGCTAAAAGACAAGGAGACGAATCATGATCGAATTGTGAATCGTGCACCTGGGCAGGCTAGGCGACGATTCATGAACGAATTGTGAATCGTGCACCTGGGCAGGCTAAAAGACAAGGCGACGATTCTTGAACGAATTGTGAATCGTGCACCTGGGCAGGCAGGCTAAAAGACGGGACGATTCATGAACGAACTGTGCATAAGGTTACTGCGTTTAGCCAAGTGAGATAATTGTTGCCATGCCGAGTGCGGCCGAATACTGCCGAGCACGGTCGACATTCCGTGATTGCCGTACCGAGTGAGTACTGCAAATTACCATGAATTCTGATGTTCTATCATCTGTCTGGCTCTGGTTAGCGAAAACAGAAAACCACTTACATTAAATAGAATATTGAGTTCTGACGATACGGAGTTAACGATGATGGTTAATTTTTTAAAAACTGTAGCGTACAATCGAAAGCGCAGTAAATCTAATCGTAAACATTTCCATTGAAACTACAGCACCACATATAAGGAAAGGATTAATATTCAGTAATTATTTTACTGAGCATTATTAAATATCTAATACATTGTATTGTATGACTGTATGTTGTAGATATACCAAGTTGTTAACGGAGGGAAAAACAGAACTTTTAGAGTTCCAGGATTAAATAAATTAATATCTATATTTAAATTATGATTTAACGGCACCGATGTATACACAATAACCTACACTAAATGCAGGTATAGAAACATTTTACTTCTAATATTAAAATTACCTCGGAAAAAAATAATAATTATTCTGGGTACTAGCGTTGCCTTATAATGATGCATTTATAAAAATTGTACGACTTACTAGCGTGCAACCGCGGCAGTGATGAATAATAATTACTCTGCTTATTAACATTACACAAATCCGCCAGGCGCCATGCAATCGAAGCTAGGTGTCAATTTTAGATTTAAACAAACTCTTATGTGGTTTTTCTTTTTTCGTTTAATGGAAGACATTTTACCAAATGTTTGCAAAAGAGTACAACGTTTTATATAAATTACAGTTTTTATGCCATAGGAGCTGCCATATGACTACCATCCCCGTGTGAAAACGATAGCTTAACATGAACACAAGGCGATGATTAATGAATCGTGAACGAATGGATTCGTATTACAGGAACGAATCGTATGAATCGGTTACCGAAAATGAAAAATGAATCGCTCGACCCAACTCTATTGCGTATTATGATAGATTGTATTAAACTTATTCTTGTTTTTAAATTATTTTGTAACAATTTGTCTTAGATATAAATTGTACTTATAACACTGCCACACTTGTAAACAGTCACTGTCCCTTACTATTTTGATAGACTTCCAGTATATTTGTTTTCCATTTAATATTTCCCCTGTAATCTCCTATATTTTCAGTATATTCAGTTTTCTCCTGCCATTATTTGTCTAAATTGTCTGTAATTTGACGTTAGACTTTTAATGAATACATAGCTTATGCAAAATAACTTTAAAATGCAGTAAAAGAGGATACAAACATCGGATTATATTTATGGGTGTCAATTAAAATATTATTTCTTCTACTAATACCACCGAGCTCGCAGTTGAAATCTGGCGGAAGGTGGTGTTTTTTTTTAAATGCGTAAAAATCTTTATCATGTATTCCTTTGAAAGGAACGCATAGCTACAAACAATATTTAGTTTTACGCAAAAGAATTATATGCCTTGAAAGAAAAAGCTTCTGAGCAAAATTGTACTATTTTCACTTCAGCAAGATATTTAATCCTATGCTGCCATCTATGGGTGACATACTGATCTCTCGGCACAATGTACATAGTGACGAAATGAAATAATCCGGCCTGATCAGGAAAACGAATATAAATGAAATAAAATTGAGTTTTATTGTGGATACTCTTTGGCTGCTGCGGTTCTAAGCGTACCTTCTATATTTGGCGTGAAGAGCCGCTTAATTTTGCTCAGAGACCTCTTTATTAGGTTTGAGGTTCTTTTACACCCCTTAAATCTACGGCATGGGAACAACGACATGTGTCTCAAAATTACAAAATTACGCCGACATTACATAATATAACGCATGCATAAGAATAATTTATCGTATACCAAATTTTGAAGAATGAAAGTGTAATATGAAATGTAGGTTCATACGTAAAATATATTTCTCAACATTTTCAGCATGTATATTGTATACCAATTTTGGTATGACAACTAATTTGAAACTTATTCTGGAAATAGTTTCTTTAGTTTCCTACATTCTGTTAAGTCATGAGATAGGCTACAGCTTACTAAACAAACCTATATATACAAATCTGATGTGTTGCGTTCACATAACGTTCTCTACGCCTCTGTAACAAAGTATAGTTAAAAAGCTTATTCTTCTTCTTCATGCTAATCGAGATAAACAGCAGAAATGCTTTCTTGTAAATAGAAGAAAAATAATAGAACACTTTAGGCTAAAATATAGTAAAATCTTTTAAAAGCTGATTGCCATGTGAATGAAATTCGTTTCCTTGCATCGCCAGGTGTTGACAAATTTCCGTACGTGAAAAGTTTGGAATATCTCAAAAATAGTGAACCCCACGAAAAAAGTATATGACATAAATTGTGTGTTTCAACGAGATCTACATATTTTGTGCGGTAAGTTTCTGTTTATTTCTTACGGTTCAGTAGTTATACAAAATCCAGCAAAATTCATCCAGAATAAAATGTCTTCAGAGGCAATCCCCAAAAAATTATGATATGGATTTTATTTGTCATGTAAAATTATACCTTTAATATACAGTAATTTAATCAAAATCGGTTGAGTCATTTTTGAGAAAACCAAACTTTTCGAAATTTTTGCATGTAAAGGATAGTTTGGGGTGGGGGATTTTTCTAAAAATTTCGTGTCGCATCCCTGAAAGATACTAATTTAAATACCATATTTGGTGTTTTACAGATTTTTTGTTTTTGAGTTTTCGTGTTCACAGACAGAGACACACACGGACCTTTTTCTAAAAAATCTTTTTTGGATACAGGGGACCCTAAAGCATATATTTCCGGTGAAATCTCTGTATCCAATTTTTGCGTGCAATACAATACCTTCTCTATACACTATGTGTGTAGAGAAAATAAAAAACTGCTACTATTCCGACGCCACTATCATGTAAAATCATTTTCATTTGTCTGAAGCGGGACCACTTAGCTGTATCTTTGAATGCAGGGTTCCTGTGTAATGGATGGCGAGGACTAACCCCCAGTGCTCCATTTGTTATCAAGGGACTCCGTAGCAGCCCCGATGATAGCGAGGCATTCTCTCAGGTTTATCTTTGACATCCATTGTCCAGTGGCTTCCGAGAAGCAGAACCCAAAAGGAGCATGCTGCATTGCAGCGCAGGAAACCAAAAGGGCATATAGACAGAACAAAAGCACGGCCCCCTGCTGTTATATGTCACCGGCCTGTGAAACTTGCTCGTTGACATGAATTCTCGTAGAACAACCTTCCTCAACAAACCCACATGCTGAATCAGAGAAAGCTGGGATAATATATTGCTGCTTGCTAAGCATAAGACTGGCCAAGTGTCGTAGTTCAGAACATTTCAGCATCAACATTCACTGTTACACAGTAGAAATCTGATGTGGTTCGTCCACATGACCTTCTCTTAACTTTATAGTTTATTATTTTCTCTATATGTACAATGTACATAGTGGATAGAGAAAGTATTGTATTCTATTCATTATCCATATTAATTTAAATCAGAGATAGATCTCGGTATTTGGAATACATTTTATATAATAGGTTTTTGTTCTTGACCGTTTCCTACAGAAATAATTGTTATTCTCGAAAACAAGAGACATATAAGCTCCCAACACTGCAGGTTGTGTGGGTGTCACTTGCGCTAGGTCAGTACATAAACAAACACGCCTCGCTGCTGCTACTACACCAGTGTAGGCCAATCAGAATGCCAGTTGCATTGTATCTCCCAAAACATTACACCATCCTGCGTCGTTCTTGCAAGCGAACGACGTGTTTACATACAGAAGCCGATTCAGAAACCTGACCAATTTTAACGCAACGTTGCCGAATTACTTCATGTCTGAAAAGGCTTATCAGAATATTCCTTTTAATACTTTTAAATGATTAATTATTTCGAATCTCTGTGTGATGTTCTATAATTGCTACTGAAACTGATGTCAGAAATACGTTTCTCTACGCTTCTTACAAGTAATAAAATATTATATTCGTATATTCTTGTGAATTACGCATACCATTTGGAACAAAAACGATTTATATTTTTCGAAATTGGCTGACCAAAGAACAAAATGCCATTATACTTTTTATTTGTAATGCTTTTATGAAGTACGTTAGAAGGAATGTAATACGTTCCCTTCCACCCGGTATGTGTTTTTAGACTCCCTGAATCCAAAAGAAAAAAAAAGAACTTTTAGAAAAATGTTCGCGGTGTGTCTGTATGTCTCTCTCTCCCTCTGCGTATGTTTGTCTCTATATGTCAGTGGATAGCATAGTTCAAAAACGAAAAGTCGCTAAAATACCAAATTTGGTATTCATGTACAGTACCTTCCAGAGTTGCGATATGAAGATTTTTAAGAAAAGCCCCTCTATACCCAACTACCAAATATCTTAAATGCAACATTTTTTGAAAATTATGCTTATATCAAAATGGCTTTTAACAATTTTAATTAAATTATAAAACTCTTAAGAAACTTCCATTTTATATATATATATATATATATATATATATATATATATATATATATGTTGAATATTCTGGGAATAGTCTCTCAAGAGCTGTTCATTCTGGATAACTTTTTTACAACTTGTGAACCAGAAGAAGTAAAAAAAATGTTAATCACTTTGAAACACAAAATTTGTAACATATGCATCTTATGTCATGTGAGTTAATCGTTTCCGAAATATTCCTTGTTATTGGTTTCAATTTTAAACTGCTTAAACTATTATCAAGCTAGAATTCAACTTTTGTTATATTTATTGTTTCACTCGATGTCGAGATTTCACCGGAAATATATGGTTTGAGGTCCTCTAAGTAAAAAAAAAAAAAAAACTGTGTGTGTGTGTGTCTTGGCAGCATAGTTCATAAACTAAAAGACCATTAAATACCAAACTTAGTATTAAAGCTTTTTATCTTCCAAGGATGCAACACAAAGATTTTCAAGAAAATCCTCCCACCTCCAATACCCTTTACATGGAAAATGTTTGAATGTTTTGTTTTTCTCAAAAATGGCTCTAATGATTTTGATTAAATTGTCGTATGCTATAGATATTTACATCAGAAACGAAATGTATATCTTGAACAGCTTCTGAAGGCATGTTCGTTCTGTATGAGTTTTGCTGAATTTTACATAACTGGTAAACCGCAAGAAACAGACAAAGTAGATCTTGTTAAAACACACAATTTATATCATATTCATTTTTGCTGTAGAATTGACATATCCAAGATTTTCCTTGTTATTGGCTTCAAGTTTAAGCTACGTGGGGTTAACTTTCCTTAAATCTCGTTTTTGAATACTGTTGACCTTGTAAAGCGAACCGAGCTACAATTGTTCACATAGCGAGCATCTTTTAAATATAGGAGTATCGCTTTAGCCATATTTACCTTCTGCTAATGCTTTTATCGATTAGCATGTTGTAGATAAAAGAATATCTTTTGTAAGAATAGTTTGTCTACAGAACGGGTTGAGAAACTCATGTGAATGTAACACATCCTACTTTTTTATATAGCCTCAGATATATATCATTTTAATAGGCCAAAAAATCCCTTCCTAAGTAGCCCGATAGAAAAATTGTCGCTGAACCTCTTTTGGATGGAATAATTCTTATACTTTCGTTTAGAAAAGGAGGTAAGAGTGACAAGAATATTTATGTTCACAGATTTTTGTTCCAATGAATATGTAAATATGACCAAACTCCAGTATTTTGCAAGCATCGATGGTTGGAAGATCAATACGAATTAAAAGTTTTTGAACAAAATTAAACTTTTAGCACTTTGGCAAGTTTCTTGTAGTGAGAAAAGATCAAGATCTGGCAGTCCACCCTCTACTAGGAGGTGTGGCAGTGCAATCGGGATATTGATCTTCGCTCCAATTTGCGCTTCTAAAAAACGACCAAAGATAAAGAAAGGAACAGAAAGAATGCCCTCACGCTACATATGGTGCAGCTATGAGGGCTGGTGCGTGATCGTAGATCTCTTTTGTGTTCTTAAACCATTTATTAGAGGGTAATATCTTCTAATATTGATTGCTGTTTTAACTTTTTCTCTCCCTATATTAGATCCAAAAGTTTGATATCGACATTTCACAGGAAATGCATGTTCTCTGAGTCAAAAGAAAACATTGTTATAAAAAGGTCCGGGCGAGTGCAAGAATAACTAGAAACAAAACATCTAATATGCTCCATTCACATACCTTCTCTACATCTATGTAACAAACGATTCTATTCGAGATAAACATTAGCAGAAATTGAGGAATCGAAATACGAGAATATACTAGGCTAACGTGATGGTAAATCCTTTAAAAGCTGTTGCTATATAATATAAATTCGTTTCTTTGCACTGCCAGGAGTTGACAATATTTTAAAACTGAAACCAATAACAAGGAATATCTCGGAAATAGTTAATTCTAAGGAAAAAATGTGTAAGATATAAATTGTGTGTTTTAACGAGATCTACGGCTTTGGTGTAGTAAGTTCTTGCCTATCTGTTACGGTTTAACAGTTACACAAAACTCATTTAAACTGAAGAGGTCTTCAGAGGTTGTTTCAAGAAAATTCAATATCTACATTTTATTTTTCAGTAACTATCTTTACTATACAATATTTTAAAATAGCTATGGAAAAAAGAATGTATAAATGATAAATGGCTTGAAATGGATAGAAAGATTACATTAGTTAAAACGTTTAGTAAACACTATATGAAAGCTGGAGAGTTTTTTTTATAAAGTTAAAAAGAAATGGAACTGGCCATTAAAAGGAGAAGTGGGCAAGGTATAACTTTAAGAGAAATTTATGTGTAGCTAGTTGTATAATGAATATGATAACTTAAAACCTGGGCTGAACACTTATCCATATTCTTGTATTTTATTTGAAGAAGCTTAGTACAAATAAATAAATAAATGAAAATAATTAGATCCATTTTTAAAGAAAAACAAAAATTTCAAAAATTGTTTCATATAAGGGTAGTTTGGATGAGGGATTTTCTTGAAAATCTCCGTAACGCATCAGTGGAAACTGCTTAAACTGCTTAACTTAAGTTTGGTAATTAGTGATCTTTTCATCTATGTTATCTACACAACATACAGACACACTGTTCCTAAAATGCATTTTGTGGATTCAAGAGGTCTGAAAACCTGTATTTCCGCTGAAATCTCGATATCCAATTTTTGGGTGGAATACAATTCTCTATCTACTATTTTCGTACATTGTACATGCGTACCAAAAATAGAAAAAAAAATCATTGACAATGAATAAAATAATTTAAATTACTTAAAGATTAGTTGAATAATTGATAAATAATGAAAGGCTTAACATGTTTTTAAACATGAATAGCCGAGAAATTTTAATTGGTAAGTTGTTATTAATTTTGTATTTAAGATTTTTAATGCTTTAAATTGACTAAGTTAAATAAAGATATGTAATTTAATAATTAAAACTACATTTTTAAATTAATGAATTATATTATAAAATGCGTTTAGATATAATTGCGTTTGAAGTGATATATATATATTACGTTAATATATTTTGATTTAAGATTTATGTATTTAGTTACGGTTAATTTTGTTTTAAAATGTTTTGGTTCTTTTCTTTTAATTTTGGTAGTGTTTAACGCCCGCTTTTACTAATTTTGACACCGCAGGTGATGACACTGATATGGAGCTTCGATGGAATGCAATGGCGGGGGAAAACGGAGAAACCGGAGAAAACACTCCCCTGCGCCGCTTTGTCCACCACAAATCTCACGTGCGAACACTTGGGATCGAACCCAGGGGCGACCCAAAACGTTTTGCTGAATATTGAGTTGAATTAGATAAAATTATCTGTAAAGTAGTGGATATCCGAAATGTTTAAATATGTAAATAAGTGAAAAGATAATAGGTGCCGTTAAATGATATTGCAGATTTTTACTTTCTCTATACGTAATTTGTACATAGTGTGTAGAGAAGGTATTGCACTCCACCCAAAATTCGATAACGAGATTTCACGGAAATATATGTTTTAGGGTCCCCTGTATCCAAAAAAAAAAACATTTTCAGAAAAAAGGTCTGTGTGTCAGTGAACACGACAGCTCAAAAATGAAAAGTTGGTAAAATGCTAAAGTTGGTATTTAAGTTTAGTATCTTCTAGGGATGCGACACGAAGATTTTGAGAAAATTCCTCCACCCCAAACTACCCTTTACATGGATTTTTTTTGAAAATTTTAATTTTCTTAAAAATGGCTATAAGGATTTTGATTAAAATTTCCTATAATAAACATATTTACAGGAAAAATAAAATAAAACACACAATTTATCTTATACACATTTTTTCGTGGAGTTGGTCCTTTTTGAGGTACTCCTTGTTTTTTGGTTTCAGCTTTAAAAAACATGTTTTTCATACAGGAATTTAACAATTCCAGTCCATACAAACAAAGGAACTTCAGTTACATATCAACCAACCTTTAACTATAACTTTAACCTATGGTACTCCCTTATTTCGCTTCTACTTACAAGCAAGCAAGTAACAGGATTATTTCTACTGATTTTTACTTTCTCTATACGAACTACGTACATAGTGTATAGAGAAGGTAATGCACTCCACCAAAAAATTCGAGATTTCATCGGAAATATATGTTTTAGGGTCCCCTTTATCTAAAAAAAAGTATTTTCAGAAAAAGGTCCCCGTGTGTCGGTGTGTCGGTGTGTCTTTGCACACGATAACTCTAAAACGAAAAGTCGGTAAAATACCAAATTTCCTTTATATGGAACTTTTTTCGAAAATTTTGATTTTCTAAAAAATGGCTCGAACGATTTTGATTAAAATATCGTGTATTAAAGACATTTACCTGACAAATAAAATTTATATTTTGAAATTTCTGGGAATAGCCTCTGAAGACTACTTTATTCTGAGTGAATTTTCCGGAATTTTGTATAACTGCTAAACCGTAAGAGATAAACAAAAACTTACCACACAAAAAATGTAGAGCTCATTAAAACACACAATTATGTTGCATACATTTTTTTCTTGGAGTTGATCGTTTTTGAGATCTTCCTTGTTTTGGTTTTCAGGGTCGAAAGTCCTAACTTTTCTCATACAGGAATTTGCAACTCATATCCATACAAACATGAAGTAAATAGAAGCATAAGCTTTTTAACAATAATTTATTGCAGAGATATAGAGAAAGTCATGTGAATGGAACACGTCAAATTTTTATTTTATTGTTAAACTTTTTTTTTTTTTTTTTTTTTTTGGTTTTACACATACGATTTAGAGAAGGTAAAAATTTATCTTTTAGTTTACTCTATTATTATAACTGCAATACAATGTGTGGATATACAATGTAATTGTATCTGGGTTATAACGAGATTGACATGAAGTTTTGTAACAATGGCTTGAAGAAGAGGGAGTATAATGTAGCGCATCGGATTTTTGCTTTTTGCATGGAAGAGATTCACACCAAAGAAAGGAAGAAATATTTTTAGATACCGCGTTCTGAAAGGTTGAATGTCACGGAGAATCTGAATATCGAATTATTGGTTATCCTTTAGTTCCTCTACTTTTAAACCGCAGAGAAAGTAAAAACTTTTACCCTCTGATAAAACCTGTGTTGGACCTTTTACAAGCAACGGTTTTGATTAAGTCAGCTTTTCTACGAAACGGAGCACACCAAAGTCTCTGCTTTGCATTAATAGCTTAAGCATCTCACGTACCACCTTCCCTAGCAGCATAATCCGTCCCTAATTATATGCTGTTGTGTAAAATATGCTAATATCTTCCTTGATACACTTCATACACAAAGATTGTCAAAAGTATTCCAAAGGTTGCTTTGTATCTTGAATATCACGCTATCATTTTTTATGTTTTTACTTTCTTTACAGTCTACTTGTACATGGTAGGGAGAGAAGGTATTGCATTCCACCCAAAAATTTATGTCAAGCTTTAACCGGAATCCCCTGAATAAAAGCAATTTTATTTTCCCTTCTTAGTTCAAAGTACAAAGATAGAGAAGGTATTTATCATTATAACCAGCTGAATAATTCAGTATCACAGCCGGGACTTGAACACGGTTCTTCCGCTCTGAACATTGAGATACTGTTACAACATGTCCGAATGACATTCAATCCTCAAACTGATTCAAAAGGTTTTTTTACACGGTCAGTTAACCGAAAATGTTTCCCTACAAATGACAACTTAAAGTCATAAACACTTAGTATCCGAGTAAATTAATATAGTTACACCAATTATAAAGCTATTTTATTATATGGGTAAGTTGGAGGATTGAATGTGATTCCGGCATGCTGTCACAGTAGCTAAATGGTTAGAGCAGCCACACGTATAGGGGGGGACATGACTGTGCCATTGAATATTTCAGCTGGTTCTAATAATAAAAAAAAACTACCCGGGTGTAATATAAGTATAAGAGGAGGTGCATTGCCCATATAGTAGAAAATCGATAGAGATTTCACCAGAAATACACGTTTTAGGGTCCCCTGTATCAAAATATCATGTTTTAGAAAAATTTCTCAAAAAACGAAAAGTAGGTAAAATACCAAACTTGGTATTATGTTTAGTATCTTCCAAGGATACGACGGAAATTATGGTTGGCTTTTGAATTACTGGTAAACCGTAAGAGATAGACCAAAAACTTCACAAAACACGTAGAGCCCGTTAAAGCACACAGTTTATGTCATACACACTTTTTTCGTGGAGTTGAAAATTCCTTGTTTCGGTTTTAGAGTACTTGCTTTTCTCATTCGGGAAGGAGGAAAGTAATAAGACCATTTTTGTAAATATTTATCTCCATTAGCGCGAAGTAGAAAGAACAATGTCAATGGAAATATCCAATTTTTAGAAAAAAAATCTTTGTGTATGTGCGTGTGTGTCCGTCCGTGTTCGTATGTGTATGTATCCATGAGACCGTCAAAAACAAAAAGGCCAATAAAATGACAAATTTGGTAGTTACGTTATGCATCTTAACGACACGTCAAATTACTCTTTACATGGAACCTTTTTCAAAAACTCTGATTTTCTAAAAAACACTAATAATTCTGATTAAATTACCGCTTATTTAACATATTTTCATCGCAAATAAAATGCATATCTTGAAAAGCTTGTGGCGCTATGTCTCATGGTAGGATGTCATCATGAGTTCACAGAAATGAATACCTTAGCAGTCATACTGTGAAAAACTAGATTAGAGTAAACAAGCAAATATGAGAAAATAATGTAATGTCATGGATGTTAGAAAATTCATAAAAATGAAGGAGAGAGCATAATGCTCACCTAGAGCCGACAGCAACAGCTCCACCAAGATAGCTGGAAACGAACTCCCCAGAGGCAAAAGAAATTTGGTTCGACAATAGAGTGGAAAGAATATAAACTAGTGTTCTCAACTGAATCATTTGATGATAAAAATACCACGAGCTTGCACAAAAGAAGAGGAAGCTCTTTCAAGGTTGCAGCACGACGATTTTCAAGGAATTCCTCAAACTACCTACTTCAACATGGACTATGTTTCCTTATTTTCCATGTTATTAAAAATCTAATGGTGAGCTATATATTTCATATATTTGCTCATAAAATGCATATCTTGAATTTTCTGAATGTAGCCTATGAGGTTTTCTATATTAAAATTAAAACTGTGGATGCATTTGGTTCCCTATTGCACCTTTTTTATTTAACGTTGGCACAATAAGCTTATCAGTTGTGTTTCACACGTACCTGATCTAATATTGGATTAAAAAAAAACTGAAAGCATTTTACCTTAGTGGCTGGAAGACGTTTGCTAGATGCTACCACTCAAACCCTAACAAATGAACAGAGGTTGACTCCTACGTCATTGAAAGACTGAGTGCCATAAGGCATACATTATGTGGTGTGATTGTATGAAATGGCCTCGTAAATATTGCTCTTTTTATTGAATATGCCATTTCAAAGGAACAAATACTTCGGCAACCAACCCAAAATGATGATTACCCTTATTGAGCAAGAGTATATGGCTGTGGAGCTATACGAATTACTTCCAAGAACAGAGATTAACTGGTGGAAGAAATAAAACAAACAGGGTTAGTGGGGCAGCTTTGATATCACAAGCAAAATTAGGAAAGCCGAGGAACCGAATTATACACAAATAAACATAAAACGAAGCACTTAAAGAAAAAAAAGTAGCAATTTCGCATTACTTGAAAACAAATTGGAAACATTTATATCCATTTTGTTGCAAAATTCCGATAGTATAGTTTATTAAAATTCCAAAGTAATTTTGTAAAGTTAAAATCGGAATAAATAAAGATACTGCAAAAATTAGCGTCCGAGCCACTAATATTCGGGTTTCCCAGGCTGTAGTTTTTCCATCTGAGCTACGAATTTGCTGCTGGCAGGACCGGAAATCTTCTCTGTCATTATAATTTTACTGGTAAAAACGCAAAGCATCCTCAACTTTTTTTGGGTTAACATGCGCCTTTGTCAACTAGTGTATTTTATTCTGATTTTACTTTGCAGCCTACGGATTAACAGTCAATAAAACTAAACTGCTCATGTTTTTAAAAGACCCTAGTCTCTGGTGGACATGCGCCATCACTTGAAGTCATGAATGTGGGAGGAGCTGCTATACTAAAATCTTACCAAATTAATATACGGTGCCTGGTATGTACATAACTGCCCTTGAGTGAACAGTTTAAGAAACCGTAAGAGACAATCTTACGTCAGGAAACAAGTAGGTCCAGTTAAAGCACAGTATTTTATTTTTTGATACTAACGATTTCCGAGATATTCTATGTTATTGGTTTGAATTTTTAAATGCCTGATTATTTTTCAAGTTATAAGTCGCTCATTTTTATTTTCTTCACGTAGTACATGATACGTAGGTAGAGAAGGTATTGCACTCCAGCCAAAAGTTCGATACCAATATTTCACCGAAATACACGTTTTATGATCCCCTATGTCCAATAAAAGCCTTTTTAGATAACTGTCCGTGTGTCTGTGAACATGTTAACTTAAAAACAAAAAGTCGGTAAAATATCAAACTTGGTATTTAAGTTTAGAATCTCCCAAGGATGCGACACGAAGATTTTCTGGAAAACTGTTAAGACCATTAGCAGGTTACCCAATCCAGGATCACAAAAGGAACCAGAAAATTTGAGAGCAGTTGGGTGTTATGAGAATAATTGAGAATATATAGAAATTAGTGATGTTCATGTGATATGAATGGAAGATGTCTGCTCTCCTAAAAAATTTTATGGATATAGTCCCCAAGACATTGACGTTCTAGAAAGAGATGGAAAGGTAAGTTGTGATTTGCTGGGATTGGTATTGAAACTGTATATGATGACAATTTTTGTGTCTGTACAGAAGACTGTTTGAATGTTGCACCTGAATCTTGTAGCTACGCGTCAGCAAACGTGAAACAAACCATTCTACCTGGCTCCTGTTTCACAATATTTAAAATTTACTTATTAGCAATTTCAAAATAATAAAGAACATATCACACATGTTTGTAAATTTTGCTACGTATGTTTGAAAGCTTGTTAATGTTAACTCTTAAAGTTAGAAGACATTTAGAAATTCAAATAAAACGTTAGCATCATGCGCACTCTGTCGTATACCCGCTTCGAAATGTAAATGGAGTTTTATTTATGAGAAAGACCGCTTAATTTTGCTCAGAGGCTATTCTATCAGGCTTGAGGTTCTTTTAGGTGCCGTAAATCTATGACACGGGACCAACGGCTTTACTTCCCTTCCGAAGGAAGCCATGTTAAGGATTTTTACGCCCGAAAAAAATCCATCGTCCTCCGCCGGGTTTGAACCCGCTTAGCGCTTACGATTGCATTGTGAATGGTGTTTCCTTGCGTCTGCGCTTATGTTACGTTACGCCTGCGCTTGCATCTCATTGTGAATGGTGTTTCCTTGCGTCTGTGCTTATGTTATGTAACGTCTGCGCTTGCATCTCATTGTAAATGGTGTTTCCTTGCGTCTGCGCTTATGTTATGTAACGTCTGCGCTTGCATCTCATTGTGAATGGTGTTTCCTTGCGTCTGTGCTTATGTTATGTAACGTCTGCGCTTGCATCTCATTCTGAATGTAGCATAACTTCATCGTAACTTCTGATAAATGGCATTTTATGCATTTTCCAGTGATATTTAATTCTTACGAAGTAATTTACAGTTTTTATCTATTATGTTTTGGGGTGATATATAATTATAGCTTCCTTTACAAACCTTAAGTAATTTGTGGCTAAGTGTATACTTTACAAATACACTTTACAAAGGTATGAACTCACTATTTGATTGTGAATCCAAATAATGTAAATTCTATACAATTCCATTTATAAACATTTAAATAAATTTGTAAAGCTTAACTTCTTAAACTTTTACACTGAAACAGATCTTTATAAATTAAACTTAAATTGGTTTTACAATTTACCACGATTTTAAGCATTGTTGAAACAGGCCGCAGTTAGGTATTCATTCACATTATTGGATAAGTAGTTAGCATTTTGGCGTAAGGGAGCCATTTTCACTCGCGAGTAATGCCCATTTGGCATCATAAATTACGAAGAGGCATCAACAACAATATCTGTGTCAAGTGTCATGCTGAATGTTCTCATCCACTCCGTGAAAACCATTGAAAGCGGATGAATAATGCATAGCAGCAGGGCAATATCTATTGGTCGAAAGGGCCAGCGTTCCATCAATTTCTCGGAGTAATCAAAGTCGAGGCGATCAGAGAAGCACTTAACTACAACACAGGTGCAATCTGCTCTCCAGAGTGGGAATAACATATGAACCTATGCTCGGGTCCATTGATCTGCGCCCTCGACCGTTAACACACTCTCTTCTGGATGCCTGCTGTTGTAACCTTTCCGCCAGCGTGAAGCCCAAAACGATTATATATCTTCAACAGATACCTGAGAGAGATAGTGGATTAAAATAACTGGAGTGATCTAATGATGATGACCTCTAGCTGTTAGTTCCTGTAACTCCTAAGTGAGCATAAGGCATTGCTACTATGTTTCCGTGACCGGGTTTGAATTTCTAGTTCGTGAGTTGGCCGCTATGCGCCATGGTGACGAGAGATCAGTTCGTCGCCCACAGATAGCACTGAATGACGAAATTCAAATTTAGGCCCGACAAATTCGTTCCGAGATACCAGAACTAGTTCCAATATTTACATAAATAGATGTAAATATAGTAAGATACAAAATTCCTTTGAAATAATATCATTAAATCTATTTAACAAACTCGCTAACAACACTAAAGCTCTCTCCATTGAATCTTTTAAGAGGTCAGTGAAGCGCACTTTGATTTTAAATCCATTTTATTGTCTGGATGAATTTTATAATACTGCCAGTTTTTTTATCTTACTTGTATTTGACGTTGCTACACAATAATAACTTATCTACCTGCCCGCCCGCCCGTACGCGACATTGCTGGTTCTAGTTCAGTTTTAGATTTGAACTCTGCCATTGGTTGATTGACAAACATGGCTGCGCATGCGCAAGCAGACAGAACGAACGGAAGACTGCAATTTCGCACTGGAGCCGATTTTCAGAAACTCCATTTTTACCCCTTATTTCGATCCAGTTCATTTACACACACACACACACACACACACACACACACGCCTAATCTAACCTAACTTCGACGAAATCTCGAAGCCTGTCGTTCAACTGTCCCGTAACTATATTGTCTCCGTCACCAATAGGAAAGGCTCACTCTAAAACTGAGCTAGAATCTACAATCTCTCCACCTGTACAGGTAAACCGGAACTTGTGCGCCAGCCGCTGTAGAGCAAACTGCACAGGCGTAGCGACCTGCGCAGGTGACCAGAGAAGCATTAAAATTCAATTCTTTCTACCTGCACAGGCGTGTAGACCATAGCGTGTGTGTCTCTCCAGCAAGCCTGTACAGTTTATAGGTTAGTTGTGACTAGTTCCTTGAGTAGGGTGTGTCGGCCGTGATTAGTCCAACTCTTTTAGTCGTTAATTATTATTTTATATATACAAATAATATATAAATTATAAATAAATTGAGTTAAAAAATCTTTTAGTTGTATGAGTATATTCATTTGTCTTTGTAAGCCAATCTTTACACCAGACTTTGCATTTTCGCTTCTTTTTACTTTCTTTATACGCACTATGTACATAGTGTATAGAGAAGGTATTGCACTGCACCCCAAAATTCGATACCGAGATTTCACCGGAAATATATGTTTTAGGGACCCCTGTACCCAAAAAAAGCATTTTCAGAAAAAGTTCCGTGTGTGTGCGTGTGTCCGAAAGTCAGTAAAATACCAAAGTTGGTAATTAAGTTTAGTATCTTCCAGGGATGCGACACGAAGATTTTGAGAAAAATCCTCCCACCCTAAAGTACCCTTTATATGGAACTTTTTTCGAAAATTTCGATTTTCTTAAGAATAGCTCTAACGATTTTGATTAAAATTTCGTATATTAAAGATATTTTCCTGGCAAATAAAATGCATATCTTGAGTTTTCTGGGAATAGCCTCTGAAGACTATTTTATTCTGGATGAATTATACGAAATTTTGCATAACTGCTAAAGTATAAGAGATGGACAAAAAATGTAGAGCACGTTAAAACACACAATTTATGTTGTATACATTTTTTTCGTGGAGTTGAATGTTTTTGAGATATTTGTTGTTTTTGGTTTCAGCTGTGAAGAACTATACTTTTCTCATACAGGTATTTGTCAACTCCTGTCCATACAAACAAAGGAACTTCAGTGACATAGCAACCAGCTTTTGACTATCACTTTAACCTTTGATACTCCTATATTTCGCTTCTATTTACAAGGAAGTAAGTAATAAGACCAATCCTGCTAATTTTTTCTCGATTACCATGAAGTAAATAGAATCATAAACTTTTTAACAATAATTTGTTGCAGAGATGTAGAGAAAGGCATGTGAATGGAACACATCATATTTTTATTACACTTTTAACAAACCGACTAAAGCGTCGTATTGTTTGTTCACCATCTCTCGATTGAGTTAAACTCTTACGGTTTACCGTTGCGTGTGTGTGCTCTAGTCTGCACAAGTATACCTGACAGGCATATCGTAACGTGTGTGCACGGTCTTACGAACGCGAAGTGGCGGAATTTTGCCCAGAAACCTTCTTTCAAGATAAAGGGTTTTTTTTACGTGCAAATAAACATTATAAGGTCTACCGACTTTACTTCCCTTCCGAAAGAAGCCATGCTAGGGATGTTTTTTTTTTTGCTATCGTCAGGTATGAACCTGCAATCTTGGGTTTTGAAGCTTAGCATGGAAACCACTACATCACGGAGGGTGACAACTTCTAGCTGGAAAGGTCTGAAGTTAATCTTATAAATCCTTGACATAGGAACTTTCTTAGGAGTCCCAAGTTACCAAACTCTAACAATGAAGACTGTCAAATATATGATGACTTTGTCTACCTGCCCTGCAAAAATTTTTTTATTGTTTCATTTATCTAGCCCCCTTTAACATCTAAGGTCATATCGGGGGCTTTACACTTGAAACAAGTCGTTGTCTGTAGGCTCTTTTTACGTAGGTTTAAATCATTTTGTTTTTTACTCAAACACGCACACATTCACACTCGCATACAAACTTCCAGACTCTGTGGGGGATAGGGAATAATTCTGGCTAGAGAAAAAAAATCCCCGCCCCAGCCGGGAATCGAACCCGGGACCCCCGGGTGAGAAGTCGGCTAACAAACTATTGCTATTGGATTACGGGGGAGACTTCACTTTTAACGGAAACTGTGAACGAGTCCCGCTCATTGCGAGGAGTAAACTGAAGGTTTCTCGCCCAGTTTTTCTTGGTATCCCTCTGCAACCTCTTTAACGCACCAAGAGATATCTGCACACGCCAAATACGGGGGCAGTTGAGCCACCTGGTATACGTTAGCAGAGACTACTTTATTACCTATTTCCTTCAAAGACAGTATAAATACGCCTGACGCTATTCTTCTGTCGAAAATATGAACGTTTAACGGGGATTTGGCCCTTACCACGATTTTCATTAATGTCATTGTGTTACAACATACCACGCGAGTAAGAAAAGGCAAAACCAATTGGGCAGTCCACCTCTTCATCCCTCATCCCCGCTCGACGCTCCGTCAGATCAGGACTTATAAAAGCAATGTTTTAATTTTTCCCATGAGCACGAATTATCTTGCCATTAGAACTTGAGTATGTATCGCAGAGAAAAGATTGATCTATTGTATCACTTGGTGAGAGGGGAGACTTTTGGCCAACTAAAAAGTTTACTGATCATCAGAATTCAGAACTTCATTCGTCGCAAGTTTTCGTTTCATATTCAACCCCTTCTTTTCGGTAGCGTGACCTGTTCATTACGCTTTTAAGGGCATAGCAAACAGGTAAAAGATATGGGCGGAGTTACCGAGAAGACCCCGTTTTACGGTATTTCCAGAAGCATTTTTAATGTCTTTGAATGTACAAAGCGAATGAGGAAATGCAATAGGCTGAATAAAAAGGGATTACATTTTCTTAAGTGTAATATTAATGAGACTTAAATGCTAATTTTTGAAACTTTAACATTTTCTTAAACATTTAATATACATAGAATAATAATTAAAAATCCTGCATTTAAATTCATCCTTTTCATGAACAGGATCAAAAATGAAAGCAATGCTTTCCCGTTTGATAAAAGCATAAGTATTGGAACATTTATTCCAAAAACAAAGAATATCTCGGATATGGACAGCTTTACAAAAATGTATTTGATCACAACGAGGTATAAATCGTAAATTAAATTGTGTCATAACGAGGTATAATCATTTGCGGTGTAAGATTTTGTTATTTCTTACGGTTTACCAATTGTGCACATTTTACACAGTTCTAAAAGAAATGCACGTAAAGAATAATTTGGGGAGGAGGCATTCCCCCAAAAGCTCCTTGTCACAAATTTGAAAAATAGTGAAGTTAAATACGAAGCTTGGTAATTACAGGACTTTTCACTCACACACATACATACATATACACACAGACAAAAAGTTAAATTGACAGAAACACAGGAACCTTTTTATATTATACAAATACTCATTTTGATTTAAAGGATCCACAAAACACACATATCCGGCAAAATTTATGTATCATACAACTTTCTCTTCACATACTAAGTATATAGCACATAGAAAAGGTATTGTATTCCACCCAAAATTTTATACCGAGATTTCACCGGAAATACGCGTTTTGAAATCCCCTGAATCCAAAAGAAACATTAATAGCAGAATGTTCGTATGTGTCTGTCAATGTGTATGGGCGTGTGTGAATGTATTTGTTTGTCTATGTCTATGGTCAGCATAGCTCAAAAACGAAAAGTTCGTTAAGCACCAAAATTGGTATTTAAGTCCACTATCTTCCAAGGATGCGATACGAGATTTTTCAAGAAAATCCCTCCACTACCATTTATATCTAGGAATTTTCAAAAACTTTGATTTCCTCAAAAATTGCTATCAATTTTGTTTAAAATATTGTATATTAAATATATTTACTTGACAAATGAAATGTATATCTTGAATTTTTTGGGAGTAGCTTCTGAAGATCTTTATTCTGGATGAATTTTGCAGAATTTTGCATGACTGGTTAAACCGTAAGACATAGACAAAAACTTACTACAAAAATAGTGTAGATCTCGTCTAAACACGCAGTGTATGCTACATACATTTTTTTGTTGAGTTGACAACTTTTGAGATATTCCTTGTTATATGCTTAAGTTTTGAAACGTTTTGCATACAAATTTGTAAACTCCTGTTAATGCAAAGACATTGATTTCAAAGTAGAAATAGTTTTTAAAAGATTTCAGTATCTCTTTAGCCTAATACATTCCTTATTTCTCTTCTACTTACAAAAAACAAGTAATAAGACTATTTTGCTAGTGTTTATTCTTATTAGCATGAAGTAGAGAGAGGAATAAGCTTTTTGAGAATAATTTGTTACAGAGATGCAGAGAAAGTCATGTAAATGGAACACATCAGATTGTTTCCTTTCTTTGCTCCAACCAGTAGGCATTTCTCGTACCTACATTTTATAGAGACGTTATTTGCTGGAGCGATTTCAGTAAATTGACGCCACGAGCTTGTGCAACACGTGATAAGATTTGAATGTTCTCACAGGGATGAAGAAGTGTGTTTTTATTTTCCCTTTCTTGTTTTTTTCGCCACCAAAGTTTTGTAGTACGGTTGGGAAATATTTCTGTCCACTATTTCCACATGAGATGGTGTCCGGAGATCGCTCCGGGAATACATACTCACCTAATGTGGGAAATGCTAATGTCATTAATTACACGAATATCGACAAACGTGAAACAAAATAGTAAAGTAATTAGCCTGCTACATTACACAGACAGATTACTGCATACAATAGAGGTTTCTAAATCAATTAAATTTATACGTGACTGCGACGGAATAAAAGGGCTCTGATGTGAAAATGCTTTGGAGGGGGCAGAAAAATGATTTATCCAACAGATGCACTCTGTTGTACATTATATTCTGTATAAATATTGACTCCATAGTCATTAAAAACGCATTATATCGGTTAATGCATGAGGAAAATTGTCTACGTTCGTATTGGGGATTTAGTATCGTAATTTATTACTTACGCGGTTCAATTTGGAAAGTATGTGCTAAATTTAAATGAAAATATGTCAAAAAATCTAATTGTTCCATTGAAATAACTTTTTCTAGTTTCACAAACAAACTTTTATTACAAAGATTATTATTTTGTCTATATCATGCTAATCAATATAGACATTGGTCTTAATACTTCCTTATTTTTAAGTAGAAGGGAAATAAAGTGATACTCGAAACTTTTAAAAGCTGGTAGGTATATGAAATAATTAAATTCAATTATCTTTGCTTGATAGGAGTAAACAGACGAAAAGTAGCCTAACATTGAAACCAATAATTCGGAATGCCTCATAAATAACTCTACAAAAACTGCATATCACATGAATTGTATTTTTTAACGAGGCCTACATTTTTTCGTAGTAAGCTTTTCTCTATTTCTTACGGTTTCCCCTTATACAAAAGTTATACAAAAGTCATAAAGTTGAACAGGTCTTTAGAGGTTATTCCCAAAATTTAAGATATACTTACACTTCGTTTGTTATGAAAATATCTTGAGTGCATCCAGGGCATTTTAATAAAAATCGTTAGCCATCTTAAAACTAATGCCAATAACTCGGAATACCTCTAAAACGGACAACTCTGCAAAAAGAGCATATGACATAAACTGTATGTTTTAACGATACCTATATTTTTTCTGCAGTAAATCTATATCAATACCTTATGATTTACCAGTTATACAAAAACATCCAAAATAAAGTAGTCTTCAAAGGCTATGCCCATAAATCTCAAGATATACATTTTATTTTTCACCTAAATGTTTTTAATATAGGGTATTTTAATAAAAGTCATTAGAGCCATATTTGAGAAAATAAAAAAAAATCGAATATTCTTTCATTAAAGGGATGCTAAACTTAAATACTCAGATTAGCATTAAATGGATTTTTCGTTTTTGAGCTATATTGTCCAGTGACTCATAAACAGACAAACACTGACACACATACGCACTGCCCTTTTTCTTTTTTATTCAAGGAGTCTCGAAAGTTATATTTCCGGTAAAATCTCGGCGTACAATTTGGTGGAATACAATACCTTCTCTATGCACTATGCACGTTGTATAAATGCCCTGGAGAAATTAAAAATGTAATTATATAAATCGATAATCAAATATTGAAAAACTGGTCATTAGGTGATGATTTTGAAATTTTGTCTTGGTTGAGAAGGAGAAACAAATATGAATAACTCTTCTCGCTTGGGAAAAGTTTTAAATGTTGAAAAATCGAAACCAGAAAATAATTAACGCCACAAAAAGATTGCAATTTGAAATAAATTGTGTGTTTTAACGAAGTCTACATTTTTAATATCTTTACATTGTGGATAGTGGTATTGCACCCAAAAATTTGATACCGACATTTCACCAGAAATACGTATTTTGAGATCCCTGCATAAAAAAAGCATTTTAGAAAAAGTTAGTGTGTGTATGTGTGTGTGTAGAGAGAGAGAGCATAACTCAGAAACGAAAAGTCCGTTAAATACACAATCTCTCTTCACATCTTCTTGCACCTTAATACCGGGGACCATCTGCTTCACTCTACGCATGTGCGGGTACTAGCTCTACCCTGAACCTACTACACCATAGCGATGCACAGTGACATGGGTAATTTCTACTCCACCCTAGATATCCTGCAGTATTACTCATAAACATATTTTTATTATCAATTTATCCTCCATTTTAGAATATTATGAGATACATGTACTAAACTTATTGTTTTAGATGTTACCAATGTGATTATTTTTCATGTTTTATGGGTGATTTTCGTTTTTAATGTATATTATGCTTATATAAATGTAATTTTATATTATGCTGTGTCTTTTGGGAAACACTATGAGACTGAGATCATTGAACAAAATAATAATTTTATTAATAGGGTTTGTGGTAAGCTCTTATGTCATCTCGAGGGGGTATATTTTGCGATACACCGAACTTTTAAGAAGCTATTAAAGCTTCCAACTCTTCTAGATGTTTAGTTTTAGGTATGATCTTTATATACAGCATTTTGGTACAGTTTTAAGGATAATTTGTTCAAATGTTCTATAACCTACATAGCTACAGTATCAGCGATAATTACCAACCTCGTAACATATTTTACCTATTATATGTTTTCATTAAAGCTCTTGATATAGCCTTCTTTGAGCAGAAATACTAAAAATACTGATAATTTTATGTAAACATTTGCCTTAACATCTATCCGTCCTTTAGAGTACCAATGCTAAGTTTTTATTTCGTGATGTCATTACGATTGAAACGACTCTGTAACGCGCATCACTTTGTTTACATGTTACTTTCGAGTAAATTAAATATAAACAAACAGGGGGAGCCATGCCAACTACAAATTACTTCTGCAATGAAACTGGTTTAATGATGTGCCTTCGTAAACGAATCTGACTCTCTTAAGTGTTTGCAAATAAAACACTGTTAGCATCCGTAAAACGTTTTTCTGTTTCTGTGTTTATATTGCAGATACCCGGAATTCTTTATTTTGCTTACCTGCCTCCGGCATAAAGATCTTTCATTAAGGACATTTAGTGTGACCAGCTTTAATGTCGGGTCTCTTGAGTTTACTTTAAAGCAGATTCACAGGCAGCTTTCAATCTCTCTCTGTGTATGTGTGTGTGTGTGTTTGGCCAGTGTATCCTAAAAGCGAAAATTCAGTTAAATGCCAACTTGTTTTAAGGATGTGACAGGAAGATTTTCGAAATTTTCGATGTTTTAACAATAACTAACGGTTTTGATTAAAATAACATATTAAAAATGTCTACATGTAAAATAAAATATATATCTTGAATTTCTTGGAAATATGCTGTAAAATACTCTTCATTCTGAATGACTTTTGCATAACTAGATCGTAATAAAATGCACAATTTATGTCGTACATATATTTCTATAGAGCTAAGCATTTCAGAGATATTCCCTGTTATTGGTTTACATTTTTAAATACCTATACTTTTCTCAAATAGAGAATATACAAAGAGAACCAAATTTCAATCACAATTGTATAGCAGCGGATTTTAAAACAATTGACTGCAGCTTTATCCTAGTTTATTTACTTATTTCGCTTCCACGTGCAAGAAGCTTCGTAATAAGATCATTTCAGGTGGTGTTTGTCTCGATTAGCATACTTTACATAAAATAAGAATATTTTATAAGAATAGTTTGTGTACAGAACAGATAAAGTCATGTTAATACATGAACACAATGCAACACATCAGATTTCTACTTTCTCTACACGTACTATGTACATAGTCTATAGAAAATGCATGAAAAAATTGGATACCGAGATTTCATCGCAAATACATGTTTTGAGACCACCTGAATCCAAAAAAAGCATTTTTAGAAAAATGTCCGTGTGTGTCTATCTGTCGTGTGTATGTGTGTGTGTGTGTGTGTGTGTCTGTGGGCAGCAATGCTCAAAAACGAAAAGACCGTTAAATACCAAAGGATGCAACACGAACATTATCAAGAAAATCCCCCCACCTCCAACTACCCTTCACATGGAAAATTTTTCGAAAATGTTGATTTTCTAAAAAATGGCTCTTACGATTTTGATTAAAATATCATATATTAAAGATATATACTTGACAAATAATATGTATATCTTACATTTTCTGGGAATAGCCTCTGAAGACTACTTTATTCGGGATGAATTTTACCGAATTCTGTGTAACTGGTAAAGCGTAAGAGATAGACAAAAACTTTCCCAAAAAAATGTTGAGCACATTAAAATACACAATTTATGTTATAAACATTTTTTTCGTGGTGTTGATCGTTTTCTAGATATTCCTTGTTTTTGGTTTCACCTTTAAAAAACTTATACTTTTCTTATACAGGAATTTGTCAACGCCTGTCCATACAAACAAAGAAACTTCATTCACATAGCAACCAGCTTTTGACTATCGCTTTAGCCTGTTGTACTTCCTTATTTCGCTTCTACCTACAAGGAAGCAAGTAATAAGACTATTTCTGCTAACTTTTTCTCGATTAGCATGAAGTAAATAGAAGCATAAGTTTTTTAACAATAACTTGCTGCAGAGATGTAGATAAGGTCATGTTTAGTACAAGACTAAAGAATTCTGTTGTGTTCCACTCACATGATTTTCTCTACTAGTTCTGCAAACAAATGAGATATTCTTACAAAGAATTATTCTTCTATCTGCCTCATGCTAATGTTGATATATATGGTCTTATTACTTAATTCATTATAAGTAGGAGGGAACAAAGTTACAATAGGCCAACGCGATAGTCAACTCTTTTAAAAGCTCTTGCTATGCGACTGACTTTAATTTCGGTTCTCTTTGCTTGGCCAGTAGTAAAAATAAACAAAGAAAGAAAATATGGAAAGACAAACGGATGGCGACTTCCTGTTTGAGAAGAGTATAAGTATTTTAAAACTGAATTCTAAACAATAGGTATCTCGGAAATTGTTAAATATACAAAAAAGGTGTATGAAAAACTCTGCGTTTTAAATTAGTTTTGTGGTTTACTAGTTATGCAAAAGTCATTCAGAATGAAGAGAACTTCACGGCCTATCCCAAGAAATTCAGATCATATATTTTATTTGACATTTAATCTTTAATATTCGGTATTTTAATCAACGTTGTTACACATTTTTGAAAAAATCTCAATTTTCGAAATGTTTTCTGCGTAAAGCGTAGTTTGGAGTGGATAAATTTTCCTCAAAATCTTCGTATTGTATCTTTGGAAAATAAGTACAAAACTTGATATTTAAGTTTATTAAGTTTTAGTTTTTGAAGTATGCTGTCCACAGATACATACGGTCCTTTTTGTAAAAATGTTTTTTTACTTAGGGGACCTCAAAACATACATTTCAAGTGAAACATCGGAATCAAGTTTTTGGGTGGAATACAATACTTTTATTTTTCCTGCTGTGTACTTTGGACACGGGATAAAACAGGGCTTATGCTTCGCGAAAGAAATGAACAAATCTGATGTGTTTCATGCTCATAACTTTCTCTACATCTCTGCAACAAATTACTCTGTTTACTTCATCTAATCGAGAAAAAATTAGCAGAAATAGTCTTATTACTTGCTTCCTTGTAAGTATAAGTGAAATAAGGGGGTACCATAGGTTAAAGTCATAGTCAAAAGCTGGTAACTATATGACTAAAGTTCCTTTGTTTGTATGGATAGGAGTTCACAAAGTCCTGTATGAGAAAAGTATAAGTTTTTTATAGCTGAAATCAAAAACAAGGAATATCTAAAAACAATCAACTCCACGAAAAAAATGTATATAACATAAATTGTGTGTTTTCAATTGCTCTACATTTGTTGTGGGGTGAGCTTTTGTCCATCTCTTACGGTTTAGCAGTTAGGCAACATTTCGTAAAATTGACCCAGAATAAAGTAGTCTTCAGAGGCTACTCCCAGAAAATTCAAGATATACATTTTATTTGTCAGGTAAATATCTTTAATATATGATATTTTAATCAAAATCGTTAGCCATTTTTTAGAAAATCAAAATTTACGAAAAACGTTCCATGTAAAGGTTAGTTTGAGGTTGGGGGGATTTTTCTCAAAATCTTCGAGCATCCTTGAAGATACTAAACTTAAATACCAAGTTTGATACTTTACCAACTTTTAGTTTTTGAGTTATCGTGTTCACACACACGGACACACACACACACACACACACGGACCTTTTTCTGAAAACAATTTTTTTGGATACAGGGGACCCTAAAACATGTATTTCCGGTGAAATCTCGGTATCGAATTTTTGGTTGAGTGCAATACCTTCTCTATACACTGTGTACATAGTTCAATAGAGAAAGTAAAAATTGTGTTCTGCATTAAAGTTCTAGATCATTGAAATAGTCACAAGGGAATTAATGTGTAAAATGACTTCATTTAGTTGTAAAATTGTTTGTAACACATCAATAAACCACCATCGGAGTTTTACTGAAATATTATTGAGTAATACTTTTCCGTAAAGTTCGTATTTTCCAATCGAGTAAAACAATTACTTTTAGAGGGTAATAATGAATGCAAAATATGCTTGTTCACCTGCTGCAAACTGTATATAGCTGCATTGTTATAGGGCGATTTATTTTAGAGTATGTGTGACTAAATTTACTTGAAAATCATTGAAAAATTATTGTTTTTATTTTAATTCCATAAAATAGTTTAAACACTCCTGAACACACAAAAGGCATAATTGGCCACTAAGTGCCATTTTGAATGTTTTAAGTCACTGGAGTTACATCAATGCATCAGAGGTGAAACTCTGATGGACTCGGCAAGAAAATCATCAGTTCGACGAGATCCCATTCGCATCATGCAAAATAAAAGGGATGTGTAGAAGAAAAGCAGTAATGCAAGAAGACATGACAGAAAAGCAGCAGCAGAGGAGAGGAAAAGAAAAGATGAGGGTCTAACCTACCAACCTGGTATGGATTTTAATGTGAGCCATGCATTTCAAATATTTCCTTGTTTTCTCACTACTGATATTTTCAACAGCTTTCTTCCTGCAAAATGCTCCTTGCGGAGTAATTTATCTGTTACACAAATGATATTTACTGTACATGTTCCCAGAGGTATAATAAATAACAATTCTCTAGGTTTTACTATCGGATGTATTTAAGCATTAGTTTCAATTTTCAAACACAAATATTTTTATGTCAAAAAGCATATTCAAAGCTTCAAAATTTTTTGGAGCCTAGACCAAAAGTGACACAGATAACCCAGTAGACGTGATTTAAACATAGGGTTAAAATATTAGTCCAAAATTTTAGTTTTTTGTTGTTGTAAGGGACTATTTTAGTAACGTGACATAAACATAAGCACATTTGACCATAAATTCCAAAGAATTCAAGTAAAATATATAATATTTTCACTGAAACTTATTTACACTATATTGCATTGCATTATATTGTGGTATATATTTAAAAACTCTGCTTTATTAGTTTGGAATTTCAAACTTTCAGTGATAAGTGTCCTTAAATATCAAGTTTGGTATATAACTGACCTTTCAACTATAAATTTTCCTGTTGACATACACCACGGAGCATTTTATAAAAGTTCTGCTTTTGGATTCAGGGGACCATAAAACTTGTATTTATGGTGAAATCTCAGTATCTAGATTTTGGGTGGAATACAATACTTTTTTTAAAGCCAGCCTGAGTAGTATGGTGGTAGCGTGTCTGTCTCACATTCAATAGGTCGCGAGTTCGAATCTCGCTTAAGGTGAATTACCGGATAGGTTTTTTTGGGCTTTTCCGCTATCCTGAGAAGACAAATGTCAAGTAACTTTATGCTCCATGATCATTTGAGCATCATTTCACCAATTTCATTCATTGGCTAATATGACTAACAAGGTTAAAAGGCGTTAAGATAAAAAGGGGAAAAAATTGTGTTCTGCATAAAATTCTTTATTATCGAAATAGTCACAAGGGAATTAATCTGTTAAATGACCTCATTTAGTTGTAAAATTGTTTGTAATGCATCAATAAAACGCCAACTACCGCTGTGAGTCGGAGATTTATTGGAATATTAAGCTTTTAAATGAGTAATACATTCCCATAAAGTTCGCATTTTCCAACTGAGTAAAACAATTAATTTTAGAGGGTAATAATGAATGCGATCTGTGCTTGTTCGTTGACTGCAAAATATAGATAGCTGCACTGTTATGGGGCGATTTGTTTAAAAGGCGTAAAACACGGAATTACATAGTTGCCTAGGAGAAAGTAACGCGCTACCTGGTAATGTAATTGCAGGCATAACTTGCCCGGTAATCCCCTCCCTGGGGTTCAATTGTTGTATCCTGATAGCCCACCCGGGGCTGTTGATTAACATGTCGGAGATGCGAACACACGTACGTATAGCTGCCTTCATTTGCTATGTTTACAGCGGAAGACCAAATTCGCTTCAGACGCACTGCCTCCGGATGGATTACAGTAAAGCTCTGAAACTGTTAAACCCTCACTCGGTTGGTTTGGTTGTCTGCCGACATTTTCTGGAATTTCCATCAGCCGATCAAAATGGCTAATGCGTAATTGTGCTTCCGAAAGATTGCGTTAATGTTTATTGCAAAATTCCGCCCTCTTTGTCTGAATGAGTGCGGCAATGGATGCCATTTCGATGCTGTAAGCAATAACACAGCTGTAAATAGTAGTCCATTAGGCCTTCACTTGTCTTCTGTGTTCAGTGTGATATGCGACGTCACTTCAATCACCACCACTTAACAATAAGTACAGTGGAAATGTCAATGTTAAATCTGTTAAATTCATGGGTTTTATCTCAGAAACTGATATTCTACAGGATGTAGATATGTGCCTTTTAATTTCACCTACATAAGTGTTACTTTCTTCATCACGTATGTACAATGTTAGTATTGTATACCACGTAATCTTTCTAACAATAATTTGTTGCAGAGATGTACAGAAAGTCATGTGAATGGAACACATTAGATCTTTTTTCTGTACTGATTTCCATATGTGATCCGGATTAATATTCCTTTGTTATTATAGCAGCTTTGTTGTTACTGGTCTGTTATAAAATGTTAGGGCCCAAAGTCGTAAAGCGTACACAAAAGTGGAGGGCTTTAAGCCGCAAGGCAGACGTTGTCGAAGGCCGTGACTAAGGGTCTGTAAAGCTAAAACCCCAGTGGTCCCAAGAAATCAAAATCTCGGTAATCTAGGGGACCACAAATCTCGACATGTTAATATTTGCAACACCTTTAAATGTGGCACCTGTGGAAGATTGATCACTCTTTCTTTATTTTTTTTAATTCAGTCTGAGAAGTAATTCAAGCATAGCTGCAACCACCTGAATCATTTATTAAATAATACTATTATATTACTTAAATTTTGGTAGAAAAGGGTGCAAGTGTTCTTAAATTTGGATTCAATAGAATCCCTAGAATCGCCCCTGCATGTTCATAAACTTATACTAGAGTCTTATATACAATGGACCATCAATGTTATCGGACAAATGAATTGGAGCAGAGAATGATAAACGGCGTGATGGAGAACATTGTCAATTAACAGCTTGACTGTAAAAATGGGCAAATAATTCCAACCGTAATTAAAACAGTTTGGAAATAAACGCAATAACCTCCCAGATTTCTCTTTCTTCGAGCTGTGTATTACGTCTTACTTTATGCACATACTGATTGTACAACGATTTAAAGGCTTCTTCTTGAGTCATTTTGTAATGAACTTCCTTTAAAACCTTATCCACAAGTCACGTGGTTTTGGACCTCTTCATTGTTTTCCCAATCTAGTAATGTACTGAACACCCTTGCTAGCTACCTATTCCGTTATAGCTTTATGATCATACCTCGTGTTTAGAGAGCACTAACATTAACTATCGCGTCATTGTTGCCAGTCTAGCTCCATCGGTGCGCGGGAAATCACGAGAGTAAAAGCAAATCGCAGTATTGCCTAAAACATAGCGTATCAATATGTATTAACATGCTTTAGACGCAAAACCAAACATTTTTACTTTCTCTATACGTACTATATAGTGTATAGAGAAGGTATTGTATTGCACCCAAAAATTCGATACCGAGATTTCACGGGAAATATATGTTTTGAAACCCCCTGAATCCAAAAAAAAACATTTTTAGAAAAATGTCTGTGTGTATGTGGGCAGCATAGCTCAAAACATAAACACCGTTAAATACCAAGATTGGTATCGTCCAAGGATGCGACACGAAGATTTTCAAAAAAATCCCCCCCACCCCAAACTACCCTTTGCATGGAAAAATTTCTGAAAATTTTGATTTTCTTAAAAATGGCTTTAACGGTTTTGATTAGAATATTGTATATTAAAGATATCTACGTAATTAATAATATGTATATCTTGAATTTATTGGGAATAACCTCTGAAAACTACTTTATTCCAGATGAATTTTACGGAATTTTGCATAACTGCTAAACCGTAAGAAATAGACAAAACTTTAGCACACAAATAATGTAGAGCACATTCAAACTCACAATTTATGTTACATTCATTTTTTTTTCGTTGAATTAATCATTTTTTAAATATTCCTTGTTTTTGGTTTCAGCTTTGAAAAACTTAGCTTTTCTCATACAGGAATTTTTCAATTCATGTCCATACAAACAAAGGAACTTCAGTCACATAGCAACCAGCTTTTGAGCATCACTTTAACCTATGGTAGTCCCTTATTTCACTTCTACTTACAAGGGAGCAAATAATAAGACTATTTGTGCTAATAAAGCATACGCTTTCTGACAATAATTTGTAGCAGAGATGTAGAGAAAGTCGTGTGAATGGATCAAATCAAATGTTTTGTGTTCTGTTGTAAATGCACGACACTTTCATGTGCAGGATCGTTAATTCTGGTTATCAATCCCTATCACTCTTCGGACATTTTTGGTTTGCAAATATTCGTATCACATAAATTCGTATAACGCCCTTCAAGACCACTTTTCCCAGCAGAGAATACCTATATTGAGATGTGTCAAGCGAGCTGAAAACCGCTGTCAGGTGCAACCGTCTGGAAATCTTCCATGCGTTGCACAATGTGTTCAAAAACCGCAAGCACAGATTCCTGAGAAAGGTCTCAGCCACACTGCGTCTTCTGTATTATGGATTCATATAACGCATGCTTTTAAAGCCTTGACATCATCACTTAGGTAATAGAATTGTTCTCTCATTTCGGATGTATGCACACTTTCTTTGTCTCTATGGCAAAACAGAAACATAACCCTGATTAGGCTGAGTGCATACCGTTCTAGATTACTTAACATGAGAACATCTGTGCTTATAGTGAGAAAGAAACTCGGCGTTGGCATTCCACTATGTAAGCCGGAAGGATACTGCGAGGGTCGGCTGATAATTCCCGGGCCTCACACAGATATGGCGCCCTCTAGGCCAGTTAGACGGTAATATCGTATAGTTCAACTCTAGACTAGCTTATATCCATACTTACATGTCAATAACTTTTTTAGTTTTCGAATGACAGCATCCTAAACAAGACAACTTTAGAGTTTTCACGAAAATGGACGATTTGGAAAAACGAGCAGTGATTAAATACTTCCATTTGAAAGACTTAACGCCTAAAGAAATCAAGAAGGAAATGGACAGTACATTGTAAGACTCTGCCCCTTCATATTCAATGATTAAACGGTGGCTGCAGAGTTTAAAATGGGATGTACGAGGACTAGTGATGAGTCTCGCTCTGGACACCCTGTAGAAGTGACAAATCCAGAGATCATTGAAAAAATTCATCGTTTAGTACTGGAAGACCGCAGATTAAAGTTGAGATAGCAGAGGCTGTAAACATATCAAAAGAACGTGCAGGTAAATCTTTTAAGTAATGTTTTGTGCTTTCACAAGGTCTGTGCAAGTTGGGTGCCGCGTTTGCTGACACCTGATCAAAAGATGCAAAGAAAAACTGTTTCTGTGGAGCTCTACCGTAAAAATCTCAGAACTTTTGAGACGGCTTATTACCATGAATAAAACTTGGATATATCACTACACTCCAGGGAGTAAATCACAGACAAAACAGTGGATTGCGCCAGGTGAACTATCACAGTCAATTATGTCAGCTAACAATGTTATGGTGAGTGTTTTCTGGGATGCACAGGGAATTAGTTTTATTGATTATTTGGAAAAGGGTAAAGGTATCACTGGTGACTACTACGTAACGTTTGAGGGATGAGGTGAAAAAAAGACCTCATGTTTAAGATTTAATATGTAGCACATTAATTAAATAACATATCAACCTATAAATGAGTAGATAGATAAATTGATTGATCGTTCTAAGAGACCAGAACAGTGTTGAGGTTTGAATGAGAAAACGTTCATACAACTGAAAAACTTTTATTGGAGCTAAATATTAATGGACAAAGTTTGGTGCCTAATCAATATAGAGTGGTTCGGGACAAGCTTACATTGAAAATGCAAATTTAAACAATCTTCTTTCCCCTTACCCTTAAGTAATATGCAAAGAGGCCAACTGAAAGCTCTAGGCTTAGGGGTTTCATACACAGAATAAAATGTCAAATAATTTAGCGGTTTAAAACCTGCAATCAGTTTTACACGTATACATTGCAAAACAATCTAGTGTTGCAAAACACAGAAGATACATAAAAATCTGATCTTTTCCATTCACATAACATTCTCTACCTGTTTTCCACAAAAACTATTCTAACACAATATTATTCCTTTAACATCAGGTTAATTGATATAAACTTAAGCAGAAATCCTCTTATTACTTACCTCTTTGTAAGTAAAACGGATATAAGGGAATACACTGGGTTAAAACGAAAGTCAAATGTTTAAATGCTGCGTGTTATATGGTACAATTGAAATTCGGTTCTCTTTGCATGACCAGGAGTAAATAAAACAGAACAAAACGAAAGACGATTTCCAATCCGACAATAAGGAATATCTCGGAAACGAGTAACTCTACAAAAAAAAAAAAAAAAAAAACATTTATGAATTATATATGATATAAACTTTGTTTTAAAGAGATCTAAATGATTTGTGTAAGCTTTTTGTCTCTTGCGGTTTATCAGTTACACAAAAAACATCCAGAATGAGAGGTCTTCAGAGGTTACACACAGAAAAGTAAAGATATGCATTGCGTTTATCACGAAACTTTAAACACATGGTATTTTAATCAAAGTTGCTAATGCCATTCTTGAGACAATTAAAATTTCCGAAAAATGTTTCATGTAAAGGGTAATTGGGGGTGAGTGTTTTTGTGAAATTTTCCGTCTCATCCTTGGAATATATAGAATTAAATACCAAGTTTCGTATTTAACCCACACACAGATCTGTCCTAAAAATCTGATATGTTCCATTCCTATGACTTTCTCTTCCTATTCTTCAAAATATTATTACAAAATCTGATTCTTCACTCTCCTTTATGCTAATTGAGAAAAACACTAGCAGTAATTATTTTATTACTTAGTTCCTTCTAAATAGAAGGGAAATAAGAGAATACTTTAGACTAAATCAATTAAAAGCCTGTCCCTATGTCATGTGGTTGAAACTCCTTTCTCCTAGAACGATAAGAGTCAAAAATAGGGAATTACGTTACATTTCATTTGAGAAAATGTTTTAAGCGTTGGAAATCGTTAACCAATTACAAGGAATATTACGGAAATGGTTAACACGATAATTGCTGTACATGACATAAACTGCATGTTACAGTTTTTTGTGTAGAAATTTGTCTATTTTTTATGGTTTAGCACTTGAGCAGTCATCCAAAATGAAGAGGACTTCAAGAGCTATTTCCAAGAAATTGAGAACATATATTATATTTGACATGTAAATATCCTTAACATATAGTATTTTAATCAAAATCTTTGGAGACATTTTGAGCAAATAAAAGTTTCAACCAATGTTCCATGTAAAGGGTAGTTGGGGGTGGAGGACTGTTTTTGAAAATCTTCGTGTTGCATCCAAGTTTCGCATTTAGCTTGTTTTTGAGTTATGCTGTCCAAAGACACACACGCATACATGGAAATTTTTTCTTTTGTTTTTTATTCAGGCGGTCTCAAAAATGTATTTACGGTGAAATCTCGGTATCGAATTTTTGGGTGGAATACAATACCCTCTAGATCTACTATGTACATTGTACATACATGCTAGAGAAAGAAATTATCTTCTAAGACAATTCAAAATGTCAGTTTATTGATTTTGTGATGTTAGCAATTTTCTCTCTTAATATAATTATTTAGTGTGCCCCGATAACAAATTAGATTACAACATAAATACGAAGGAAACCCACATAGAATAAAATAGTCTTCAGAGGTTATTCCCAGAAAATTCAAGATATACATTTTATTAGTCAGGTAAATATCTTTAATATACGATATTTTAATCAATATCGTTAGAGCCATTTTTAAGAAAACCAAAATTTTTGAAATTTTTTCCATGTAAAGGGTAGTTTGGGGTGGGGGGATTTTCTTGAAAATCTTCTTGTCGCATCCTTGGAAGATACCAAACTTAAATACCAAGTTTGGTCTTTAACAGTCCTTTCGTTTTTGCGCTATGCTGCCCACCGACACACACACACACACACACACACACACACACCCACACACACGGATATTGTTCTAAAAATGCTTTTTTTTTGGATTCAGAGAGTCTCAAAACATGTATTTCTGGTGAAATCTCGGTATCGAATTTTTGGGTAAAATACAATACCTTCTCTATACACTATGTATAGAGAAAGTAAAAAGTTGAAAAAGTATCAAACCTAGGATTTAGGTTTAGTAACTTCCAAGGATGCGACACAAATATTTTGGGTAAAATCTCCCCATTCCAAACTACCCTTTAAATGAAAAAAAAAAAAAAAAAAAAAAAAAAAAAAGCAAATTTTTATTTTCTCAAAATTGGCTTACGATTTTGATTAAAGTATATTAAAGATATTTACAAGACAAATAACATGTATATCTTGAATTTTCTGGAAATGGACCATGAAGTTCTCTTCATTCAGAATGAGTTTTGCATAACTGGCAAGCCATTAGAAATCGACAAAATGTTTAACACAAAAATATAGATCTCATTAAATCACGCAACTTCTGATCATGCAAAGACGCGAATTTCAATCACATAGCGACCAACTTTCAAAGATTTAACTGTCTCTTTAGCCTAGTGTCCTACCTCATTTCCCTTCTACTTACAAGGGCACAGTAATAAGACCGTTTCTGCTAATATTTATTTCGGTTAGCATGAAGTAGATAAAAGAATAAGCTTTTTAACAATACTTTGTTACAGAATGTAGAGAAACTCGTGTAAATGTAACACATCAACCTTTTACTTTCTCTAGCACCTAGGTATGTACAACGGACATAGTATATAGAGAAGATGTTGAACAATTTCTGTGTGTGTGTGGGGGGGGGCAGCGTAGCTCAAATACGAGAGGTCGGTTAAATACCAAACTTGGTATTTAGGTTCAGTATCTTCCAAGGATGTAACACGCAAATTTTAACAACATTTTCTCCCCCATACTCCATTTACATGGAACATTTATAGAAGATTTATAACTTTTCAAAAATGGCTTCAACGATTTTTATTAAATTTCCATATTTTAAAGGTATTCTTATGAGAAACATATGTTTATCTTGAATTTTCAGGGTGTTATAAAGACCTCTTCATTCTGGATGCCTTTTGTATAACATGTAAGCCGTAAGAGTAGACAAAAACATACTACACAAAAATGTACATCTGAATAAAACGTACAATTTATGTCATATATATATATATATATATATCTTTTGTCGAGTAAACGCTTCTAATATATTTCTTTGATTAGTTACAACTTTAAATTAAACTTTTCTCAAGCTGGAAGAAACTTTCGTTTCTTCTCTCCTATTTTACTCCAGGGAATGCAAAGGAAAACCGAATTTCAATTGTTACACATAGCGATAAGCGTTTAAAAATATCTGATGTGTTCCATTTACATGATCTTTTGTACATCTCTGCAACAAAATATTGTTAACAAGCTAATGCTTTTATTTAATTCTGCTAATCGAGAAAAAAATAGCAGAAATAGTCTTATTACTTACTTCCTTGTAAGTAGTAGCGAAATAAAGGAGTACCATAGGTTAGAGTGACAGTTATTAGCTGGTTGCTATGTGATAGAAATTCCTTTATGTGTACAAACCGAAGTTGACAAATTCCTATACGAGAAAAGTACAAGTTTTCTAAAGCTGAAACCAGAAACAAGGAATATCTAAAAAACGATCAACTCCACGAAAAAAATATATATACATAAATTGTGTATTTTAACGTGCTCTACATTTTTGTGTGATAAGTTTTTGTCTATTTCTTATGGTTTAGCAGTTATGTAAAATTCCGTAAAATTCATCCACAATAAAGTAATCTTCAGAGGCTTTTCCCAGAAAATTTAAGATATACATATTATTTGTCAGGTAAAATATCTTTAATATACGATATTTTAATCAAAATACTTAGAGATATGTTTGAGAAAATCAAAATTTTCGAAAAAAGGTCCATATAAAGGGTAGGATTTTCTTGAAAATCTTCGTGTCGCATCCTTGCAAGATAGCAAACTTAAATACCAAGTTTGATATTTAAGGGACTTTTCGTTTTTGAGCTATGCTGTCCACACACACACACACACACGCACACACACGGACTTTTTTTTTTTTTTTTCCAGAACTGCCTTTTTTGAATTTAAAGGGACCCAAAATATGTATTTTCGGTGAAATCTCCGTATCGAATTTTTGTGTGGAATGGAATACCTTCTCTATTCACGATGTACATAGTACGTGCAGAGAAAGTAAAAATGGACTATTTTCTTAGTAGTATTAATACCATATCCGCTAATGTTTATCTCAATTAGTATGACCTAACAAAAGAAATAAGGAAACTGTGTTTGTGGAACAGGTAAAGGAAGTCTCTGAAAAGAACCCATAATATTTATTTATACATTTCTATCCTTACATTTCTCGAGTAACAAAAGCAAATGCTGCAGCGGTTTCTTTCACCTCGATTTTTTTGTCCCTCTATGTCGTCCCATTATCATTCAATTCGTCCTTCGCTCCACCACTCTTTTTCAGGATTGGAAGTGTCGGCGATGGTGCTTCAGTGTGACATGGCAGGGGAAAAAGTGTGTTCTCTACAATTTTCAACATCCTCCGTCATTCGGCTGGTTGTCCGATTGTAAGCACCCCAGTCGTTGGGCAGAAGTACAACAATGTCACCGTTTAAGTGCCGAATCCTTTCCGAATTGCCAAGCTATCTATTTAATCGCTTTTAACTTTAGGTATGCCTTCAATTAGCGACCTCTTTGCTTAAATCCAGTGACATTAGTAACCTAAGGTTGGCACTGCTCTTGTAAGGCTAGCTAAAGCAGTGACTCCAGATCTGAAATCACTGCGTATTGGAACTGTTTACTGCAGTGCTGACTGATTGTATTCCTACCAGGGGACATGTTATGGTGGACACGCAATAGCGCTGCGTCTAATAGTCTGTCTGTCTGTTTGTCTGTCTATCTACCCAATGAAACACCCACCTACCCGCCTTCTCACATATGTATCTCTATCTCTCTGTATCTCTAACCATCATCCAATCTACCCACCGACTGACCTACCCACCTACTATCCATCTACACATTCTCCTGCCTATCCACCTACCTACCTACCTGTCTGTATGCCTTCCCACCTATTCGCCTATCTACCTACCTATCTACGCACCTACCTGTCTATCTACCTATTCACCTACCTACCTACTTACCTGCCTACCTCCCTATCTACATGTCTACCCCACTACCCATCTAACCACTTCTCTACCTAACTACCCATCTAACCACCTGTCTACCTATTTACCCACCTATCTAACTAGATATTTCTCTATCTGTCTATCCATCAACCAACCTACCCAAGTTCCTATCTAAAGTAGTACTGTCTTATCAGTAAATCATTCACCTAAACAGTATTAAAAAACTTTGATACTTAACTGTTTAGCTCATATGTATGGGCGAAAGTTGTAAAGGTGCAATCACAATGAAAAATGCTGTACCAAAAGTCAATGGTAGAGATTTGAACCACTTATGTGGTACCGCTGCTCTAAATAGCTGAGCTACCATGGTTTCATAGCATCTGAAACCGAGCAATTGATTATCATTAATTTTCAAGTGATTGTGAACCCTAGGATTAGGATTACACACGAAAGGGTTCCCAGGCTCTGTGGCAGAGCACTTCACATAGGCCCTAAGAGTCTTTTGCTTCTTACCCAGGACGGGAGGCATAAAGGAAGAGACCAGATCCAGGTGACGACGAGACCAAGTACGAATAGGATCAAGGTGGAATGTCCTGTTCATGAACTCCGATCCTCCGGTGGTTCCCCGAGGGGACCCGGGCCTAAAAGCACCAAAAGCGGGTCCAATCCAGACGCTATGAATCCTTAAATTGCACAAGCAACTCGCCGAACCCTGAAACACATGACAGGCAAATGACGGGAATAGGAAACATGGATCAAGAAGGCCGGGAATCGAACCCACGACCTCTCAATTGCGAGTCGTACATTACCGCAGTACCATATCTCTCAGCTGTGAAGTCCACAAATAATAATTAAAGTAATTACAATATTTTGTCACCACTCGGACTATTTTATATTCACATTGTTTCGAAAACTTCTTGTGGCAGACTGGATAAACGTGGATAACGTGTCGAATTTACACGTTGCTATTGTATTTTAGTGTCTTAAACTGTAAACCGAAGGATCGCGGACCAAATCGTGGTTATATAATTCAATATATTGTTCTGCTTTTCAAACATTAGGAAATATGGTGACCAGGCCCTGTGGCCGTAACCGCCGCACTTGTATGAACACGGCTGACTTCCAAAGTCATAGCTGATATTTGGCTTAAGTTGTTACCCCTGGATTAGTGGACATTTGTTCAAGTTCGTTTTGACATTGAAAGCTGTGTGACCAGCCTCCTCCTCCACGCGAACAGATGACGTCTCTCTCTCACAGGCTACTGATTATGGTGGGACAGGATCGCCCACTGTCAATTGCAATATTGTAGACTCACTTGTGCGAGTGGACACGTTACTGTCGGAAAGTTCTTTGATGTCATATTATTACACCTGAGTGAGTTTGTTACACCTGTAGTGGTTTGCACGTGCGTCTGTTCTGGAAATTTTCTGCCAGGAGACCGACAGGTATTTAAAGGAAAACTGAATCAGACTCAAGAGTTCAGTTTAGACGGGAACTTCTTAGCCATCAATAGTATTCGTCGCTACACGAACGTCGAAAGGAAGCTATACGGCAGAATTATTAGGAAAATATTGAATAAATACAATTATTTTTGAGCAGCTTGTGGAAGAAATAGAGAGTTATGTGTTGGAATAAAAAAAAATCTGATGTGTACTATTCACATGACTTTCTCTATATCCCTGCAACAAATTATTCTTAAAAAGTTTATACTTCTATGTACTTCATGCTAATCAGTAAAACAATAGCAGAAATAGCCATATTACTTGCTTCCTTGTAAGTAGAGGTGAAATAAGGGAGTACCATAGGTTAAAGTGATAATCAAAAGCTGGTTGCTATATCACTGAAGATCCTTTGTTTGTATGGACAGCATATGAAAAATGTATAAGTTTTTCATAGCAAAAACCAAAAAAAAAAAGGAATGTCACAAAAACGACGAACTCCACGAAAAAAATGTATATAACATAAATTGTGTGTTTTAACGTGCTCTACACTTTTTGTGTAGTAAGTATTTGTCCATCTCTTACGGTTTAGTAGTTATTCAAAATTCAGTAAAATTCATCCAGAATAAACTACTCTTCAGAGGCTATTCCCAGAAAATTCAAGATATACATTTTATTTGTCAGGCAAATATTTTTAATATAGGAAATTTTAATCAAAATCGTTAGAGCCATTTTTGAGAAAATCAAAATTTTCGAAAAAAGTTCCATTTAAAGGGTAGTTGGGGGTTGGGGGATTTTTCTCAAAATGTTCGTGTCGCATCCCTGGAAGATACTAAACTTAAATACCAAGTTTGGTATTTTACCAACTTTTCGTTTCTGAGTTATCGTGTTCACAGACACACGGACACGCGGACCTTTTTCCAAAAATGCTTTTTTTTTTAGATAAAGGGGACCCTAAAACATATATTTCCGGTGAAATCTCGGTATCGATTTTTTTAGTGGAGTGCAATACCTTCTCTATACACTTTGTACATAGTGCGTATAGAGAAAGTAATACAGTTTTGTTACATTATTGATTTGTTTATAGTTTAGAATAACCCTCAAAGAAATACCCATTTCCTTTGCACCTTATTTATTGTTACAATTAATTCATTTGTACTTTACTTATTACTGTTTTTCGCTTGTTTCAGGTAACTGAAGTATATTAATTGCTAAACCACGCCACTACACGTTTTTCAAAAAAGCACTTTTGAGCAAACTCAGCTAAGTTTAATAAACATTTCTCCTTCTGTTCTAATTATTTTGAAATAACTTTGGAGAATACGATCCCTACTGTAATTTTACTTGCTAGGTGAGATGGAAATGTTGTTGGTAATACGAAATAGGAGCATCTATCAGCTGAGAGATGGGATGGAAAGAAAAAAAAAACCCTATGTGTTCCATTCACATGACTTTCTCTACATCTTTGCCTCAAATTATTGTTAAAAAGCTTGTGCTTCTATTTACATCATGCTAATCCAGAAAAAAATAGCAGAAACAGTCTTATCACTTGCTTCCTTGTAAGTAGAAGCGAAATAAGGGAGCTCCATAGGTTAAAGTGATACTTAAAATCTGGTGCTATGTGACTGAGGTTCCTTTGTTTGTATGGACAGGAGTTCAATTCCTATACGAGAAAAGTATGCATTCCAAAGCCTGAAACCAATAACAATGAATATTTTATAAACGACCAACTCCACGAAAAAACATAATATTACAAAAATTGTGTGTTTTAACGTGCTCTAAATTATTTTGTGTAAAGTTTTTGTCCATCACTTACGGTTTAGCAGTTATACAAAATTCCGTAAAATTCTTTCAGAATAAAGTAGTTTTCAGAGGCTATTCAAAAACAATTCAAAATATAAATTTTGTCAGGTAAAAATCTTTAATATAGGACATTTTAATCAAAACTTTTAGAGCCATTTTTGAGAAATTCAAAATTTTCGAAAAAAGTTCCATGTAAAGGGTGGTTGGGAGTGGGGGGATTTTACATGAAAATCTGCATGTCACATCCTTGGGTGATATCAAACCTAAATATCAAGTTTGCTTTTTAACGGTCTTTTTGTTTTTGAGCTATGCTGCCCACAGGCACACGCACACACAGACAAGACAAAAAATGCTTTTTTTGGATTCAGGGGGTTTCAAAACATATATTTCCGGTGAAATCTCGGTACCTATCGAATTTTTGGGTGCATTACAATACCTTCTCTATACACTATGTACGTGTAGAGAAGGTAATAACTTTAGAGTGGTGAAGAGGAGGATAGGAGTTAACGATATGTGGTGAGTTAGAAAACGAGAGGGAATATTACTTAAAAATCTGATGTGTACCATTCACATGACTTTCTCCATATCCCTGCAACAAATAATTCTTAAAAAGCTTATACTTTTATTTACTTTATGCTAATCAGAAAAAAATAGCAGAAATAGCCTAATTACTCGCTTCCTTGTAAGTAGAAGCGAAATAAGGGACAACCGTAGGTTAAAGTGATAGTCAAAAGCTGGTTGCTATGTCAATGCAGTTCCTTTGTCTATATGGATAGGAGTTGACAAGTTCCTGTATGAGAAAAGTATACGTTTTTCATAGCAGAAACCAAAAATAAGGAATGTCACAAAAACGACGAACTCCACGAAAAAAATGTATATAACATAAATTGTGTGTTTTAATGTGCTCTACATTTTCTGTGTAGTAAGTGTTTGTCCATCTCTTACGGTTTAGCAGTTATTCAAAATTTAGTAAAATTCATTCAGAATAAACTACTCTTCAGAGGCTATTCCCAGAAAATTCAAGATATACATTTCATTTATCAGGTAAATATGTCTAATATCCGAAATTTTAATCAAAATCATTACAGCCATTTTTGAGAAAATCAAAATTTTCGAAAAAAAAGTTCCATGTAAAGGGTAGTTGGGGTTGGGGGAATTTTTCTCAAAATCTTCGTGTTGCATCCCTGGAAGATACTAAACTTAAATACCAAGTTTGGTATTTTACCGACTTTTCGTTTTTGAGTTATCGTGTTCACAGGCATACGGACACACGGACGCACGGACCCACGGACACACACACACACACACACACACACACACACACGGACCTTTTTGTGAAAATGCTTTTTTTTTTGGATATTGGGGACCCTAAAACATATATTTCCGGTGAAATCTCGGTATCGAATTTTTGGGTGGAGTGCAATACTTTCTCTATACACTATGTACATAGTGCGTATGGAGAAAGTAAAAATTATTAAATATTGATAAAAGTGTGATAAAGGTAAACTTGTGTGCTGTTATGAAGATTATTAATGTGGCTATTCAGTTCAAGTTCTCGATAATGAACGGCTTCCTGCTGAAAGTCTAAGGCTTTCGACTAGTGTCGCACAAATTCATTTCCCGGTTTCAAATTCGTAATGAAGCGATCATCGCACGCAACCTCTTTGATCGTACCACTGATGCAGTACAATCGTACGATTAGTGTTCATTAGAAATCATAATAAGGATGTCCAAACTGAAGGACGATTAGATACGACTGGTACGAAGAAGTAGATAGAATAAATAGAAAATTCGAAGGCAGTAAACCAAGAGAAACAAACATTGATTGTAATATATTGCATAATTCCAAATACATTTAACCCTAAAGAAATGCTATTACAATTAGCCAAATCATGGAGCCTTTTGTGGCAAAAATACGACTTAGATTATTTAGTACATTCCGTAAGAAGTTAGTTTACCTTCTCTATGTATTGCACTTCAACCAAAAATTCGGTACCAATATTTTATTAGAAATACATTTTTAGGATCTCCTATATCCAATAAAACATTTATAGAAAATGGTCCGTGTGTTCATGTGTATGCATATGTGTATTCTTGTGTGAGCAACATAGCTCAAAAAAGAAAAGTTTGTTATATGCCAAATTTATTTTTAGCCTCAAAAGATGAATATTGGTCTTCGTAACGTGATATAGTATTTATATATATATATATATATATATATATATATATATATATATACTATATTTTTTCCATATGGAGTTTTAAATATAGCTGTGGGTGCATAAAGGGTAGACTTCCTTTGGTTACAAGAGGAACACTATTGGACAAGCACTAAATGAGATTATTAACACCTTCTCCTATTTTCATAAATATTTCTGAAATTACAGAGGTATCTGACCCCTCGTGGATTGGCTTGCAGCTAACTCATAACAGTACGCTACCATTGGTTACGTTGGGAAACACTAAATGAGTTTACTGATTCCTTCCTTTACTTTCCTCATAACTTCTGAAGTGGTAGAGGGGTTTTAACTCCTCGTGGGATCGCAGGGTAGCTCTTTCATTACAATTACCCTAATATTGGTACAAGAGGAGTGCCATTAGACAATCACTAAATGCGATTACTGAAGTCTTCACTTACTTTCCCCATGACTTCTGAAACCTCTGCAGGAATTTTAACTCCACGTGGGGTAGCAGTCTCTCATAACAAGTACGCTAGCATTGGTTACAGGAGCAGCGCGATTGGACAAACACTAAATGAGGTTACAGATGTCTTCCTCTCCTCACGACTTCTGAAGCGGAGAAATAACTCCACGTGGGGTCGCAAGCTAGCTAATCCACAACAGGTACGCTACCATTGGTTTCAAGAGAAGTACCATTAGGCAAACCCCTTTCACCCCCTCAGGACAGTAGCGACATCTCTAATAGAGGATGCATTTGTGTGACTTTATTCTCAGATATTAACGAGAATTTTGTACAAACTATACGTAGTAGGACATATATAATAAGCCAATACAATAGTCAAATGTTTATGTCTCCATGACGAAATACTTATGACGAAAATGCTTTTGTAAAACAGTTGCAGATTAAGTAGAGGAACTTACATGAATGCTTTTTGCTTTCGTTATCTTATTAGGATATGATTTAACCTGTACAATAATTAGTAAAATCAAACCATTCAGGAAGGATTTAATAATATTAATATACTACTACTGCTGCTACTAAAAAAAGTTATGTATAGATACACAAAAGCAGAATGAAGCATGCTGATTTATTTTAATTTTATTCACTAAATTTACATCTTCACAGCAACACATGCTTTATATTATGTTTACCTGTTAGCTTTGTACTACCATTATATTCTTGATGCGCGTTATACGTAAAAACAATAGACTAATTGAGTCCGGAAGTGAGCATAGCTTAACACAAAGGTAGATTTAGTCGCATTATCATTTAAATCAACTAACTACCTCTTACTAAATTTCCGTCTTCTAAAACCCCCATAGAGAAACAGTGGAAACTTGTTAACAAAGCGTTTATTGTGTGTCCATTGCTTAACCAGGTCACGTTCTCTTTTGGCTCTATCTAAAATCTAATTTCGCAGTAATCTTGTATATGTCTAGTTTTTTGTTAACTGTGTTCTTTATAGTAGCGTAGGATTCGCTTTTCGATTCTTTTTTATGTATGCTATGACTAGATCCATGAGCAAACGTTGCCACCTCTTCCTTACCCACTGCATTATGCCCGCTTAGCTACGTACATGACGAATAACAACAGATTGTGAAGTTTCATTGAGAGCAACATACGAGAAGAAAGATACAAATTTCGTGTAGAATTGGAAATTTGTTATTTCTGCGTTTTGAATGGTAAGTAGGCTGAATGTTCTAAACGGTAGTGCTAGATAAAAAATCTGTGTTACAATCACATGACTTTCTCTAGCTGTTCTACAAACTTCATACATCAGATTTTTCATCTTTCTGCACCTTGCTAATCGAGGTACCCATTAGCACAATGTTCTTATTACTTAGTTCCTTATAAGTAGGAAGAAAATAAGGGAATACACCAGGCTAAACCAATAGTCTAATGTTTTAAAAACTGTCGTTATGCGATTTTCATTACAAATCGCTTCTTTTCTTGGCCAGGAGTAGAACAAAAGAAAAACAGACACTCCCGTTTGAGAAAAGTATAAGTACTTCACAACTGAAACTAATAACAATGAATATCTCGAAAACGGTAAGCTCCACGAGAACAATGTATATGTCATAACTTGTGTATTTTAACAAGACCTAAATTTTTTGCATAGTAAGCTTTTGTCTGTCTCTTCCAGTTTACTAGTTATGCCAAATTAAGCAAAATTCATCCAGAATAAACAGGTCTTCAGAGGCTATTCCCAGAAAATTCAAGATATACATTTTATTTGTTAGGTAAATATCTTTAATATATGATATTTTAATCAAAATAGTTAGAGCCATTTTTAAAGAAAATCAAAATTTTCGAAAAAAGTTCCAAGTAAAGGGTAGTTTGGGGTGGGGGATTTTTCTCAAAATATTCGTGTCGCATTCCTGGAAGATAGTAAACTTAAATACTAAGTTTGGTATTTTAGCTACTTTTCGTTTTTGAGTTATCGTGTTCACAGACACACGGACCTTTTTCTGAAAATTCTTTTTTTGGATACAGGGGGTCCTAAAACATGTAATTCCGGTGAAATCTCGGTATCGAATTTTTGGGTGGAATACAATACTTCTCTATCCCTATGTACATTGTACATATGGGGCTAGAGAAAGTAAAAATTATAACATCCGACGATGTTTTAATTCTACACGTATTAATCAGCATGGAAAAGATAAACTTTCAGTTATTATTATACAAAAATAATTTGTGTTCCATTTACAGGAATTTCTCTACAAACTATTCTTACAAAAGGTTATTCCTGTATCTCCATCGTGGTAATAGAGATAAACATTAATAGAAATGGTTGCTCTAGTTCTTTCTATTGGTAGTGCATTGGGCTAAAACAACAGACTACTTTAAAAGCTAGTCGCTATGTGAAACAATTGAAATTCAGTTCGGTTTTTACAGCCAGGAGCAAAATAAATGAGAGACGAAACGAAAAATCTTTTGTTTGAGAATATTTTGAGTAATTTTATAATTGAAACGAATAATAAGAATTTCTTGGAAACAGCTAACTCTACAAAACAATGCATATGACATGATTATGTGCTTTAATGACTTCTACATATATGGTGTTCTCTCTCTCTCTCTCCCCCTCCCTCTCTCACTAATGGTTTACCATTATGCAAAATTCACCTAAAATGAGGAGGACTTCAGAGGCTATTCTCAGGAATTCAAGATATATATTTTATTTGTTATGAAAATATCTTTTCTATACAGTAATTTAATCAAAATCCTTTGAGTCATTTATGAAAAAAACATATGGGAGTATTTTCACAAAATCTTCGTGTCAGATCCTTGAAGATACTAGACTTAAAAGCCAAGTTTGATATTTTACCAACTTTTCGTTTTTGAGCTATGCTGCCCCAGACACACACACACGGACATGTCTTTAAAAATGCCTTATTTCTTTGGGATTTAGGGAGTTTCAAGACACATATTTCGGGTGAAACCTCGGTATCGAATTTGTTGAAATACAATAAATATAATTTATATAAATGTCTTTGTGTATTATATATTTCAGAGAAGGGGTTAGGGATAATCGTAGTATAATAACTGGGGTTAGATGTTGTTAATAATGATAGCTATCACAGAAAAATTATGTGAAAAGTAAACTGCAATGGCTACCAGTACATATTCTGCTGGTTATTAGCTTTGCTAAATTTTCTTACATTCTAGAAGTTTAATAGGCAACAGCTGGTTACCAGTTTAGCTTTACTGGATTCCGGTAATTAATAATACTTGTTTAATGTTAGTGAAAAAGATTAACATTTCTTAGAGGAAATTTACAAGCTCACATTTACTTTATGTTATTTTATTTCTTTTTGGTTTTATTTATTTTAGTTACTAGTATATGAATTATATATGTAACATAAATAATGTATGAAAAATGTAAAATGGTAAATAAATTATAAAGCTTGCAATATCTAAGTCTTGGTATGGGTAAAGGATGTCAGGATGCTGTATTTCAAATTTTATTTAATTTTTAATTTCTCTACATGTACTATGTAGCTCAAAACGAAAAAGTTCAGCATCTTCCAAGGAACATTTTTCGGACATTTTGATTTTCTCAAAAATGGCTGTAATGATTTTGGTTAAAATATCGTATATCTAAGATATTTACCTGAAAAATAAAATGTATATCTTGAATTTTTCGGGAATAGCCTCTGAAGACCACTTTATTCTGGCTGAATTGTATGGAATTTTGCATAACTGCTAAACCGTAAGAGATAAACAAAAACTTACTTTTCAGAAAATGTAGAACTCCTTAAGGCCGCGCCGTGACCGCCTCTCACCTAGACGGTCCGGTTCGATCACAAGCGACCGCATGTGAGATTTGTGGTAGACAAAGCGGATCAGGAGCGGGTTTTCTCCGGGTTCTCGGTTTCCCCCGCCATCGTATTCTACCGGTGCTCCATCTTCATTCCATGAATCACCAGTGTCATTGCCTGCGGTGCCACAAGTGGTAAAAGCGGGCGTTAAACCCCCCTCCCCCCCAAAAAAAAGAACTCGTTAAAACACACAATTTATGTTATATACATTTTTTTTTCGTGGAGTGGATCGTTTTTGAGATATTCCTTGTTATTGGTTTCAGCTTTAAAAAACTTATACTTTTCTCATACAGGAATTTGTCAACTCCTGTCCATACAAACAGAGGAACTTCAGTCTCATAGAAACCAGCTTTAGACTAATACTTTAGCCTATGGTATTCCCTTTTTCCCTTCTACTTGCATGGAAACAAGTAATAAGACGATTTCTGCTAATTTTTTCTTGATTAGCATGAAATAAACAGAAGTACAAGCTTTTTAACAATAATTTGTTGCAGATATGTAGAGAAAGTCATGTGGATGGAACACATCAGATTTTTTTTTTTTATTTTGTACATACCTTCTGGAAAAAGTAAAAATTATTCTGGCTACTGCCATTTCAAATTGGCGCTTCACTTTGTCTCTTTCTCCTGGGGGATGGTAGGTTCAATAGATCTCCCGGTGTACGAGGTAAACAAAAAATACCAAATGTTTTCCTGACATTTTATATCTGCTCAGTTTAGCCTATCTTCCAATAATCTTTATTGCTTACTCTTGCAGCTCGGTGCTTCGATATAAACCATTTTAATTACTGTGAATGTTTTATATCTGTTCTGCGTATTTTACTGCTTCTAGCGCTAGCTGTGTTGTAGTGGAATGACATTGATAGATCATCGGGGATGTTGTCTGTTAGTCAGGCCCTCGGCTACCGGCTAAGTATTGCAGAGGGAATATGTGACGTCATCACTCCGAAAGCCAGAGTTCCCAACGGCGACGCAATATACAAAGACGTTATTTATTAGTTGGACAGCGAGTGATTGTGTATACCTGCTGTCTAACGTAATGTGCAGGAAAAAGGATCATGTGTGTAATGCAGAATATATAGGTTGCTAAAATCGAGGATTTCATCCTGAGTTAATATCAGAAAAAACATATGATGGTTCCATTACATGACTTTCTCTACATCTCAGTAACAAATTATTGTTAAAATGCTAATCGAGCAGAAATAGTCTTATTACTTGCTTCCTTGTAATTAGAAGCAAAATAAGGGAGTACCATAGGTTAAAGTGGTAGTCAAAAGGTGGATGCTATGTGACTGAAGTTCCTTTGTTTGTATGGACAGGAGTTGACAACTTCCTGTATGAGAAAGTTTAAGGTTTTCAAAGCTGAAACCAGAAACTAGGAATATCTTAAAAACGATCATCTCCACAAAAAAAAAAAATTGTGTGTTTTAATGTGCTCTACATTTTTTGTGGCAAGTTTTTGTCTATCTCTTACGGTTTAGTAGTTATGCAAAATTCGGTAAAATTTATTCAGAATAAAGTAGTCTTCAGAGACTATTCCCAGAAAATTCAAGATACACATTTTATTTTGTATATCTTTAATATACGACATTTTAATCAAAATTGTTAGAGACATTTTTGAGAAAATAAAAATTTTCGAAAAAAAGTTTCACGTAAAGGATTTTAAAACTGAAACCAATAACAAGGAATATCTTGAAAATGGTCAACTCCACCAAAAAATGTATAGTACATAAACTGTGTATATTTACGAGATCTACTTTGTTGTGCAGTATTTTTACTTTCTCTATACGTGCTATGTACACGTATAGCACTCCACCAAAAAATTCGATACCGAAATTTCACCGGAATTATATGTTTTAGGGTCCCCTGTATCCAAAAAAGTATTTTCAGAAAAAGGTCCGTGTGTGTCAGTGTGTCTGTGAACACGGTAACTCAAAAACGAAAAGTCGGTAAAATACCAAACTTGGTATTTAAGTTTAGTATCTTCCAGGGATGCGACACGAAGATTTTGAGAAAAATCCCCCCACCCCAACTACCCTTTACATGGAACTTTTTTCGAAAATTTTGATTTTCTAAAAAATGGTTCTAACGATTTTTATTAAAATATGGTATATTAAAGATATTTACCTGACAAATAAAATGCATATTTTGAATTTTCTGGGAATAGCCTCTGAAGACTATTTTGGGTCAATTTTGTGGAATTTTGCATAACTGCTAAACCGTAAGAGATAGACAAAAACTTACCACACAACATTTTTTTCCTGGAGTTGATTTTTTTTTATATACTTCTTGTTTTTGGTTTCAGCTATAAAAACTTATACTTTTCTCATACAGGTCTTTGTGAACTCGTGTCCATACAAACAAAGGAACTTCAGTCGCAGGGCAACCATCTTTTGACTATCACTTTAACCTATGGTACCCCCTTATTTCGCTTCTACTAACAAGGAAGCAAGCAATATGGATATTTCTGCTAATTTTTGCTCCATTAGATGAAGTAACCAGAATATTTTTTTGCAGTGATATAGAGAAAGTCATGTGAATGGAACACATCAGATTTTTTTTTGTATTCTCTTACGGTTTACTAGTTAGGCAAAATTCAGCGAAATTGATCGAGAATAAAAAGGTCTTCAAAGGTACCAGAATATTCAAGATATACATTTTATTTGTCATTTAAATATCGTTAATGTGCGGTATTTTAATCAAAATCGTAAGAGTCATTTTTGAGAGAAAACTCAAATGTTCGAACTTTTTTCCATGTAAAGGGTAGCTTAGGGTGGGGAGATTATCTTGAAAATCTTCGTGTCGCTTCTTTGGAAAATATTAACAATAAATACAAAGTTTAATGTTTAACGTCTTTTCGTTTTTGAGCTATGCTGTCGATAGGCACACACACACAGACGGACGTTTTTCTAGTTCTTCCTTTGGACTCAGGTGACCTCAAAATATATATTTCCGGTGAAATCTTCTTTATAACATACGTGCAGAGAAAGTAAAAACACTTGTGTATCCCCTTTAGTTCGCACCTGACTGCGCTCAGAGCGTTATGTATCCATTCAGTTTATAGCTATCATGATTTGGAACAACGGTGACTAATTGTGCCAGTTTGTTGGTGTCACTCAGTCCAGGGATATTAAATTTCGCGACTGTACCACTGAGAGAGAGAAGCACTTGACTGGCATCTCCTTGTATCTGTCAGGAAGATGTTAGGAGGGAGGAGATGCCCAAGTGATGGATATCCTACCAGAACATGCACTGGAATTAGTCTGTTTCACTGCTTCATCTCACGTTAACGACTAACCTATCACCTCTCTCATCATCTTCGCTAGAAGTGCCATGTACCATTCTGGTACAATATAACGTGGCAAACTGTGTTCTTACGCTCCACGCTACGTATAGTGGCATTTGTTAAGATGTTCGGCCTTTTGCCGCGTGAGTTGCATTCTTTTTTTCAGGGCTAAAAGGTCTGTCAGTCAGTCTCAGTTTGGGGTGCTTTACATACACAGGTCTTCTCAGAGTGGAGCGGTAAGTGTTTTCATATGGCGTGATTCACCGTTAATTCTTTATTGTAAGGGCTAAACTGGTCTCCTCGGTGTTAGGTGGACATGATTGCTTGGTGAAACTAATATTTAAATTCATTTGGGTTTTTTGAAAAGGTTGACTCATGATTTCTCATCTAGAAATTTCGTTTCCAGCTAAGTGAAATAATATGCCACGTTATGATATTCCGTAGTGCATTTCACTGATTTTTACATGTTTGTTAAAAAATTAAATTATGGGGAACTCTGTAATCTCATTTGGTGTTGAATATGAAGGTAATTATTTAGACACATTACTATTTTTTATGTATTGGTATTGTTAATGTTTTCATAGTTTATTAATGAAATAAGTTATTGTTATACAGGTTATACTAGATGCCCATTTTGTTAATTATAGTTTGCGGGACAACACATATATAAATCGTGTCTGCTGTTACCGTGTTGATCCTTTATTGCAAATTTGACCTGTTCTGCATTTTTCATAAATGAGAGTTGTCAGGTGATTATCACCCAAAGAGAGAACAACCTGGGTCGTGCCATGGCCGAGTGGTTAGACCATTCGCCTCTCACCTAGATGGCCCGGGTTCGATCCCAACCGACCGTATGCGAGATTTGTGGTGGACAAAGCGGTTTTCTCCGGGTTCTCCGGTTTCCCCCGCCATCGCATTCCACCGATGCTCCATCTTCATTCTATGTATCGCCAGTGTCATCGCCTGCGGTGCCTTGGTAGTAAAAGCGGGCGTTAAACACCATAAAAAAAAAAAGAAAAAGAGAACAACCTAATGTCCGCCCATGTCTCTAGCGCGGTTAGCCCACATTCAAGACGTCTGAGTTCAAATCTCGGTTAGGATGAATTATCCTGACAATTTAGTTCAAATATTAAAGCACCAATGAATGCCTAAGATTAGCAATTTCAACCAATCGCGGTCATCTGACTTGAGCGATATTGTTTTAAACATTTTCTTTTTTTAAGTTTTCGCTTGTTTGTCTTATTTTTCGTCTGACGTTGATGAACGTCAGCCTTCTTGCCATCTCTTTTTTGGACGACCTCATGTTCTCTTCCAATATGATACCAGGTCGCTGGCTGCTCTTATCAATCTGCTTCTCTCTGCTCGTTCTACATGCGAGTCTGCTTTCGTCTTCTTACCTTTGTGAATTTAACCACATCCATTATGTTGAATTCTTGTCAAAATGTCTCACTTCTACTTTCTCTACACGTACTATGTACATAGTGTATAGAAAAGGTATTGCACTCCACCAAAAAATTCGATACCGAGATTTCACCGGAAATATATGTTTTAGGGTCCCCGGTATCCAAAAAAAGTATTTTCAGAAAAAGGTCCGTGTGTGTGTCCGTGTGTCTGTCAACACCATAACTAAAAACGAAAAGTCGGTAAAAATACCAAACTTGGTATTTAAGTTTAGTATCTTCCAGGGATGTCACACGAACATTTTGAGAAAAGTCCCCCCAACCCAAACTACCCTTTACATGAAACCTTTTTCGAAAATTTTGATTTTCTAAAAAACGGCTCTAACGATTTTGATTACAATTTCGTACATTAAAGATACTTACCTGACAAATAAAATGTATAATTTGAATTTTCTGGGAATAGCCTCTGAAGACTACTTTATTCTGGGTCAATTTTACGGAAGTTTGCATAACTGCTAAACTGTAAGAGACGAACAAAACTTCCACACAACAAACACAGAACACTTTAAAACACACAATTTATGTTATATACATTTTTTTTTGGAGTTTATTGTTTTTGAGATATACCTTGTTTTTGGTTTCAGCTTTCAAAAACATACTTTTCACATACAGGAATTTAATATTCCCTGTCCATACAAACAAAGGAACTTCAGTGACATAGCAACCAGCTTTTGACTACTTCTTTAACCTATGGTAATCCGTTATTTCACTTCTACTTACAAGGAAGCAAGTAATAAGGGTATTTCTGCTAAAGTTTTCTCAATTAGCATGAAGTAAGTAGAAGCATAAGCTTTTTAACAATCATTTGTTGCAGAGATATAGAGAAGGTCATGTGATTGGAACACATCAGATTTTTATTACTTTCTCTTCACGTACTATGTACAGAAGGCACAAAAAAACCAGCACCACCTTCTTGTGTACACCGCATTCCTTGCCATTTGTAGAGGACTTTATTAAGTCATGTTTTCATTTTATTCTCTGATACTGTCATCTTGCAGGTGCGTATCACACCTTGAGTTCTATATCGAATCAATAGAGCATACCTATGCTGGGTTTGTCAACTCATTCGCTAATAGGAATAGACACCTTACTCAATTGGAGATTAGGTAACTCGTCTCCTTTCAAAGTGGTGGAGATCGATTTTTGGCCACCTTTCGCATGGTTAATCGGGACTACAAAGAAAATGCCTATTTCGAAATTTACATGAATATAAGCAGGTTCTCAAGATGTTTGGAGTTTGCAGAATTGTTTTATGTGCGTCTGGTAGAACATTTTACTTTTAGTATAATGCCTAAAGTTACGGCGGGGATGGGGTTTGATCTGATAGAGAATAGAACTGTTAGAGTTGACAGTAATCAGTATTGTTCACCTCAGGTTTTACGACATCAATTTTTCATCCCGCAGATTCAATTGCACTTTTGCTGCGAATTCAGACGGGCGTGTTATGACGCATAGTTTTGTGTCAAACAGTGAAACGTTGAAAGTTTCGTGAAATGTACAAGAATTATAGGCCTAACAGCATGAAAACAGTGGAATAGCGCCTGAACATGTGAGCTGTGATGTTTCTTCTTTCTGCATATTCAGAATGAGAATTATTGTCCTTTAACTTGGCTGCTGGAATATTTTATAATGGAAAAAAATAATGAAATTCGGTTGTGAGAAACTTTCCTTTTAGGAAATCTGTTCCCATACCACTGGTTAAATAAATATTCTTCTTCTGTAGAAATGAAATACATTATACCAGGAGAAAATAAAAAAGGTAGTTTTTCTTCTTGTTCAAAATAACTAAGGAAATTACATTCTTTTTGGATATTTATAAAGTACTCTAGTAGTGGGTCTACCATCCTTTGTTGTCTAATGCTGCATGCAGTCTTTTATTCATAGAATTTACAAGGGTTTCGCATGTATGGGACCTTTTTCTGATGCTTTCCCAAACTTCAAAGGCACGATTTATCAGGGCATCCGCAGTTCGTTCCTGAAGAGGTTCCCAATCGCGAGCCATTAAAGCCCATACATGCTCAAATGGGTTCAAATCAGGGCTTTTAGCCGACCAGTTGATTATTTAAATTTCTGAATGTGTGCTAAGCCATCTCAGGGTTGCCTTAGATGTGTGGACACTGATGTTATCTTTGCACGAACGTAATGATGGGTATCTCATTGGCCGGATAAATAGCTCGGATGCTTGGAAGTATACAATTTTCTAGAATACTTATGCATTCTTCGGAATTCGAGCTGATACTTGGATGCATTTTCCTGGTCCTGAAGAAGACATCCAACCCCAAAATTTCACTCTTATGCGGCCACTTCTTTTCTTGGCAACTACGTGTTCTGGAACATAGCGAGTGTTGTCTGGTCGCCACAAATACACTCCCCCATCCTCATCAAATAAAAAAAAAACATCTCATCTGAGGAAATCCCTAGCTCCTAAAATCGGTCTGGTTTGAACAAGTATTGAAGTTCAAACCGATTCGACTGTTGCGGTGCTGTTCAGTGACGTCTATTTTCTTTGCTTCCTTTCGATGATGGATGCAGCTTCATGAAGGCGGTTTCTCACCGTAGTGAGGGAACAATGTAGCTTCAGATCGCGGCGCAATCTTGTAGATGGTTTAAAAACATTGAAATCCCTAATCTTGTGGTCTAATTATTCAGTATTGGAAACTATTCTAAATGCGAAACATGGAATTGATGTATACCAATATAAGAAGCTGTATTCCCTGTTAAAACAAAAATCGGTAGGGTACAGTGGGAAAAAAAGCGAAAATATTTTTCCACAGATGAAATTAAAACCTTAATTGATGAAGCACTTGATAATACATATTTACCGATAAAGATATGTAAATATAACTATTCTCATACAAATAAATATTTTGGTTGGAAGTAGGGCTAGCGCACATATCCTTGGTTATTGATTTCCCCGTCTCTGTGATGTCAATGCCATGACCTGCTTTGCGTTGCTTTCGTAATATTATGAGTTTAGATTCGGGAATAATTATATATTCTTATAATTCTTATACATATAATTAAATATTCTTGGAGGTTATTGTAGCGTAAGATGTTTCTGTAATTTTATGCAGATTAGCAGGCAGTGAACAGCCATTAGTAGGACAGCGCACAAGCGTAAAAATCTATATCGAAATGGTTTTCATTTCGATACAGATTTTAACACTAAATGATCACACTTCAGTATATGAGTATAAAATAATTATATTGCACCCAGTGATTTCAACCTTGGTATGCAACAAAGAAAACATTTGAACAACTAATAGCAAAATGGAATAAGATTTACAAAATAGTTGCAACATGGGGTGTGGATAAAAGTATTACCTCAAGCTCTAATACTTTAGAAAATTACTTCTAGCAGTTCGGTGGCCGCTTAATAAAAACGATTAGAAAAATGTAAATTCTATGGGGTATTCAAGAGATAATTGGCATGTTTAGGTATTGCTGAGTGTATTTAGCGATGAAGCACCAATTTTGCGGCATGACCTCGCAGCATATGGTGCTATACTGCGTGTGTCAGCGTTAAGCCGGTGTATTAGTTTGCATGTAATAGACTGCAGCTACTAATCCCTAAATTCATGTCTACTGAATATTAATGGTGACAGTTGCGAAAAATGAATAAGCTTTGAAATAAATTGCTTTTATTATTTTAAGCTCCAGTTTTCTTTCACATAATCATGGCGCTGTTTTTGTTTTAACAACTTTGATTTGGATCCATTATATTCTGCTCTCACATAATTGTCAGAATTTCAATTTGTGTTGTAGGGTGTTATGGAAAAATGGAAAACTGACTATTTTGTTTCTGTACACGATATTACCATACCAATTCTATATTTTGTATTACATTGCCTCACTATTTTATTTTTGACTTGGGTTTAAAGACGTGTTTCTCTAATGTTTTTGAGCAGTGTATTTGATACATGTGGACACAAGAATTGATTTATCATGAATAAATTTTTACTTTCTCTTCTACGCATGTACACTGTAGATATATAGAAATTCTAGCTTGAAAAACTATCTCTGCCTATAAAAATATATGTTGTGAATTTAAAATACATACATCTATACGTTGTACAATTTTCAATCTTATATTATAAATAGATAAATAATTTAGCAAATTTAATATTGGTGGGAGAGGACGTTCAGTCTTTCGCTAAATTATTTTAAGGGAATAGTACACAAGATGAGGATACAGAAACAGTGAATCATGACATAATTGCAAACCTAAGTGTCTTTCTGTTATGCTTTATTGCTTTAACCGGAAGGGCATATCGCGACAGAGGTACAGCCGGGTACAAAAAAGAAGCACCGGTATCAGTGCTTTAAGTTAGTAAGTAATTATTAAAACAACTCCTCCCACATTCATGTTTCCACCTAATTCTAACAAAAACATTATTTGTAACATCCGTTTTATTACTTTCGCTATATGCACTATGTACATAGTGTATAGAGAAGGTATTGCACTGCACCAAAAAATTCGATACCGAGATTTCAACGGAAATATATGTTTTAGGGTCCCCTGTATAAAAAAAAAAAAGCATTTTAACAAAAAGGTCCGTGTGTGTGTCCGTGTGCCAGTGTGTCAGTGTATCCGTGTGTCTGTGAACACGATAACTCAAAAACGAAGTCGGTAAAATACCAAACTTGGTATTTAAGCTTAATATCTTCCAGGGATGCGACACAAAGATTTTGAAAAAAATCCCCCCACCCCAAACTACCTTTACGCGGAACTTTTTTCGAAATTGTTGATTTTCTTAAAAATGACTAAAAGATTTTGATTAAAATTTCGTATATTAAATATATTTACCTGACAAATAAAATGTATATCTTGAATTATTTAGGGAATAGCCTCTGAAGACTACTTTATTCTGGATGAATTATACGGAATTTTGAATAAATTCTAAACCGTAAGAGATGGACAAAACCTTACTACACGAAAAATGTAGAGCACGTTAAAACACACAATTTATATTATATACATTTTTTTTCGTGGAGTCACTCTTTTTGAGTCATTCATTGTTTTTGGCTTCTGCTATGAAAACTTATAGTTTTCTCATATAGGAATTTGTCAACAGCTTCCATACAAACAAAGGAACTTCAGTGACATAGCAACCAGCAAGGAACAAAGCAAACATAGCAACAAGGTACAAAATATTAAGACTATTTCTGCTATTTTAGTCTGATTAACATTAAGTAAATAGAAGTATAAGCTTTTTAAGAGTAATTTGTTGCAGAGATGTAGAGAAAGTCATGTGAATGGTACACATCACATTATTTTTACTTTCTCTACACGTACTATGTACATAGTGTATAGAGAATGTATTGCACTTCACCAAAAAATTCGATACCGAGATTTCACCGGAAATAGTCGGTAAAATACCAAGCTTTGTATTTAAGTTTAGTATCTTCCAAGGATGCAGCACGAAGATTTTGAGAAAATTCCCCCCACCCCAAACTACCCTTTACATGGAACTTTTTTTGAAACTTTGATTTACTCAAAAATGGTTCTAACGATTTTAATTAAAACATCATATATTAAATATATTTATCTGACAAATAAAATGTATGTCTTTAATTTTCTGGAAACAGCCTCTGAAGATGTCTTTATTCTGGATGAATTTTAGAGAATTTTGTATAACTGCTAAACCGTAAGAGATGGGCAACAATTTACTGCAGAAAAAATGTAGATACGTTAAAACACACAATTTGTTATAGACATTTTTTTCGTGGAGTTGATCGCTTTTAAGATATTCCTTGTTTTTGGTTTCAGCTTTAAAAAACTTATACTTTTCTCATATAGGAATTTGTCAACTCCTGTCCATACAAGCAAAGGAACTTCAGTCACATAGCAACCAGCTTTTGACTATCACTTTAACCTATAGTGCTCCCTCATTTCACTTCTACTTACAAGAAAGCTAGTAATAAGACTTATGCTAATTTTTTCTCGATTAGCATAAAGTAAATAGAAGCATAAGCTTTTAAACAATAATTTTTTGCAGAAATATAAAGTCATGTGAATGGAACACACTGCATTTTTTATTCTGATTATAGCTTTATAGAATTACTTCGGAATTAAACTGATCTTAATTTCGTTAATAGAAAATGAATATAAAGAACTTTGCAACTATTTTAAACTGGATTTTGTAATGTTTTTGTTTGTTTTACCGGTGAATTTGTGTATAGCAACTCACTTCCGTACAAAAGCTCTTTACCTTTGTATTACCATGTTGTCCAGTAACCTCCTCATTGTGAGGCAGTACATGGAGATACTCCATAAAGCTCCATGGCCATACATCGCTATAAACTTGCTCAGCAATAAGGATCGTTTTCGTTTTGTTGTCCATGTTCTTTTCAAATTATCCTTCATATAATAAAGAGGGCAGAGGTAATTCTATCCAAGTATTTCATATTGTTTGTCTTACGCCTCCCATCGGTTCTTTCGCTCCTTACCCGGAAACTGACATCTGTTGAGGGGTTGAGTTAGTTGATTTTATTGGTTTGACGAAACAATAAGGTTTTGCGAGTATATTAAATCATATTAAATTCTTCCGTTTCCCACCCCACTTTGTTCAAACTAATAAGATATCACAATCGGCTAGAACATAACAGATACAGAGATTCAGTCAAAATTAAATTAAAAAAAATCTGATGTGTTCCATTCACATGGCTTTCTCTACATCTCTCCAACAAATTATTGTTAAAAAGCTCATGCTTCTATTTACTTCAAGCTAATCGAGAAAAATTAGCAGAAATAGTCTTACTACTTGCTTTCTTGTAAGTAGAAGAGAAATAAGGGAGTACCGTAGGTTAAAGTGATAGTCAAAAGCTGGTTGCTATGTGACTGATGTTCCTTTGTTTGTATGGACAGGAGTTGACAGCTTCCTGTATGAGAAAAGCATAAGTTTTTCAAAGCGGAAAGCAATAACAAGGAATATCTTAAAAACGATCAACTCCAAAATATATATAACATAGATTGTGTGTTTTAATGTGCTCTACATTTTCTGTGTGGTAAGTTTTTGTCCATCTCTTACGGTTTAGCAGTTATGCAAAATTCAGCAAAATTCATCCAGAATAAAGAGGTCTTCAGAAGCTATTCCCAGAAAATTCAAGATATACATTTTATTTGGGGTACAAATAGCTTTAATATACGTGATTTTAATCAAAATCGTTATAGCCATTTTTAAGAACATCAAAGTTTTCGAAAATTTTTCCATGTAAAGAGTAGCTTGTGGTGGGGAATTTTCTTGAAAATCTTCGTGTCACGTCCTTGAAAGATACTATACCTAAATATCAAATTTGGTATTAAACGGTCTTTTAGTTTTTGAGCTATGTTTCCAAAGACACACACACATAAACACACACTCACACACTGACAGACAAACCCATATACACACATGGACCTTTCTCTAAAAATGTTTTCTTTTTGGATTTAGGGGATCCTAAAACATGTATTTCCGGTGAAATCTCTGTATCGAATTTTTGGGTGGAGTGCAATACCTTCTCTGTACACTATGTACATAGTACGTGTAGAGAAAGTAAAAATAACACTATAAGTAAACAAAAGCATGTATTTGCTCACGAATGAACAACATAAATATTGTTGTACTTTATAATATTCACATTGAAGTAGAGTTAGTATTTGAATACTCCCAAAAATTCTATGGTCTTATTTCAGCGGAAATACACGTTTTGAAATGAAGCCATCATTTCTGAAACATTTTTGTTTGTTGTTATTTATCATTTTCTTAAAAATAGCTCCACGATATTTGATTAATATGCCAAATGCTTAAGATATTTGCATGACAAGTAAAGTGTTTATATTGATATTTTTTTAATAACCTGTGAAACCTTAATTCTAAATCTATTTTGTATTACTGGCAAATTGTAAGTGGCAGACAAAAATCTTTCTGTTCAACTTCTGTATGGATATCGTTAAAGCACACTATTTATACCACATACATTTTTGTGGCGTTCACAATTTCCAAGATGTTCTTTATTATTGCCTTGAATTTCCATTGGGAAGTCACTCTTAGTATTTATTTTCTCTACCATGTACATAATAGGTAGTGGAGAAATTCTATTCCACCCAAAATTCGATAAAAGGTAATGTTGTATAACGTAGATATAGACAAAAAGCGATATGGTAATGGGGATGAGACCTTGAAGATTACTGTACATATCAAACGACGTTTCTTATCATATCCGTTGCGATATGACTAGATAGTTGAAGTGAATCGAAATAAAATAGAGCAAAATAAACTTTCAGACATCATTGTGGTGCAATGGAATTAGACGAAGGAGATTCAGTTGACATTATTTTAACTTCTTTCCCACTTTCCCACTACTATTATGTCTTAAGAATGTCATTTGCTTCGCTCTCGTGAGTGCGATCCTTTAGTAGTTTTAACGGTGTAAAATTCCTTGGATATTCCTGAGGGAAATTTTCTGAGTGTCGTAAACATCTTTTAAATTTCATTAAACGGTTGTTGCTTGGTGTTCTCGAGATACAAAGCTTTTAATTTTCTTTTTGCCCTGGGTAGAATATTCTACCGAGATTAAACCCCCCGCTATCTGCAATTAAACGTTTGTTGTACAGACGTAGGGCATAGGTTAATTAGTTTGTATGTTTCCTTTGAAACTGGGACCACATCCGCTTCCGTTTTATTGTATCCAGAATGAGGGCATTGTCATTGGACGTAAAACAAAGCGTTTATTTTTCACACGGCATTTACCCTTCATTTTGGTAGGGACAAGAGATAAGGTGCTTTTGATTAGAGGAGCAGTTATTACAGCTCATTTAAAGTGGAAAAGAAACATTAGAATGTGTACTTTTGGGATATCTTGAAAGTACTAACATTCCATGTTTAATTACACTCTCCAAATTGCCCTAGAAAAATCTGATGTGTTCCATTCACATGACTTTCTCTACATTTCAACAATAAATTATGATTAAAAAACTTATTCTTCTATTTACTTAATGCTTCCCTGTAAGTAGGAGGGAATAAAGCAGTACCATAGGCTAAATCGATAGTCAAATATTTTAAAAGCTGGTTGCTATGTGACTGAAGTACCTTTGTTTGCATGGACAGGAGTTGACAAATTCCCGTATGAGAAAAGTATAAGTATTTCAAAGTTGAAACTAATAACAGGAATATCTCAAAAACGGCCAGCTCCACGAAAAAAATGTATATGGCATAAATTGTGTCTTTTAACAAGATCTACATTTTTGTTGAGTAAAATTTTGCCTATCTCTTACGGTTTATCAGTTATGCAAAGTTCCGCAAAATACATCCAGAATAAATATGTCTTCAGATGCTATTCCCAGAAAATTGAAGATATACATTTTAACTGTCGTATAAATTTCTTAAATATAAGGGGTTTTAATCAACATCGTTAGAGCCATTTTTGAGACAGTAAAAAATCAATTTTTTTCATGTAAATGGTAGTTGGGGTGGAGGGATTTTCTTGAAAATCTTCGTGTCGCATCCTTGGAAGATACCGAACTTAAAGACAAATTTTGGTCTTTTCGTTTTTGAGCTCTGCTTCTCAGAGAGAGAGAGAGAGAGAGAGAGAGAGAGAGAGAGAGAGAGAGAGAGAGAGAGAGAGAGAGAGAGAGAGAGAGAGAGAGAGAGAGAGAGAGAGAGAGAGAGAGAGAGAGACGCACGCAGGGACATTTTTCTAAAAAAGCTTTTTTTTTTTTTTTTTTTAAGATTCAGGGGTCTCAAAACACATATTTTCGGTGAAATCTCGCTATCGAAGTTTTGGGTACAATACAATACCTTTTCTATACACTATCTATATATTACGTGTAAAGAAAGTAAAAATCTGATCTGCTATATATCATAACTTTCCCTACCTATGCGGCAAGAAATTATTATATCAAAGCTTCTATATACTTCATACATTAAGATAAGCGTCCGCAGAAATGGTTTTATTACATATTATGTCCCTCTACAAGATTAAGCTAAAGCGATAGTCAAATGCGTTTACAATCTGAAAGCCCTCTATAACAAACTATTCATAAAAAGCTTATTCTTCTATCTTCATTATTACTAATACGAGTAAACATTAGCAGAAATGCTGTTATTACTTTCTTCCTTATAACTAGAATGGATATAAGGGAATACACTGGGCTATGGCGACAGTCAAATCTTTTAAAAGCTGGTTGCTATGTGATTGAAATTGAAACGAAATTACATGGACAGGAGTTAACAAATTCCCGCATGAGAAAAGTTTATTATTATAATATTATATAATATTATAATTATTTTAAAATTGAAATCAAAAACTAGGAACATCTCGGAAATGGTTAACTCCACAACAAATCTACATGGCATAAATTGTGTATTTTAAGGAGATCTACGTTTTTGTATATTAATCTCTGTCTATATTTTACAGTTTACCAGAGAATAAAGAGAAATTCAAAGACTACTCTCAAAAAATTCAAAATCTACATTTTATTTGTGATAATATCTTAAATATATGATATTTTAATCAAAATTGATCAAGATTTTGGTAAACATTTCCACGTACACACATACACACACTTTTTTTTTGATTCGGGTGATTCCAAAACGTATATTTCCTGTGAAACTTCAACATCAAATTTTGGATTTTTCTAAAAACTATGTGGTAGAGAAAGTAAAAATCTAACGTGATACATTCATATTATTTTCTCTTATCTCTGTCGTTAATGAGTATGTATACATATATCGTTACGAAAGTTTGTTTTTCCTTCTATTTTAATTGAGGTAAACCTTTGTAGAAATAACTAGGTTATTTCGTTAAGGATACAAAGGGAATAGCAGTAGTAAAATATTACAGAATGAACGCTGTTAATAATCTATTTTGTTCCATTTGGTCGCGAGAAACAACTGAATATCGAAAGAACTTTAAAAGGTTAATAAAGAATTGAACATTTAGTACCAATATATACAGATATTTCATGAAACGGCTAACGGCACAAAAACTCACTTTAAAATAAATTGTGTGTTTTAAAGAGATCTACATTTTCATGTAGTACGTTTTCGTCTATCGCTTAACGTTTACCAGTTATGTAAAATTATACAATATTTTCCGAATGAAGAGACGTTCACAGGATATTCCCAGAAATTTAAAAATATGTTAAGCTATTTTATTTTAAACAAAATATTTAGTACCAGTTTTGAGAAAAACAAAAATTTCGAAATTTTTTCCATGTAAAGGGAAGTTTGTGATGGGGGGATTTTTCTGGAAATTTTTGTGAGACATCCTTGGAAGATATTAAACTTAAATACCAGGTTTGGTATTTAGCGGACTTTTCATTTTTGAGTTATGCTCTCCACAGACACACACAAACACACACACATACATACACACTGACATTTTTCTAAAAATAGTTTTTGTGGGAGATTTAAGGAAGTTGTATTTCCGGTGAAATCTCGGTATCCAAATTTTGTGTGGAATACAATATCTTTCCATACACTATGTACATAGTTGGTGTAGAGAAAGTGCAAATTCTGGAAAAGTAGGCCAGTGAACTTAGAGGGGGTGCATAGACATCATTTAGGAATATAAGCGTTATATCTTAAATATTTTTTTAAGGTATCGATTTTGGTGACTTAACATTACCTATGTGAACTATTTAATCTCCTAATTAAATTATTTCGTATGGAAACTTTAAAACTTTGTTTTTGAAACTCAATGATTTGAAAACTATATAAATGCGGAATTAATGACCTTTCAAAGTTAATTCTGAGGACTTATTTTATTGTGTTTTGGTTATTTCTCCTTATTTACTCCCTGCAAATCAACGATTTATACTAGATAGTTTTTTTCTCTTAAGAGGCATAGGAGGAGTTCTACTGTTTCGTATGATATTGTAAAAGATGTTTTTATTGGTTCAAAAATTGATTACAAATAAAGTCTTAAATTCACAGCTGCAAATAATTCATTCAACTGACTTTCTTACATCTGTCACACATTATTGTTAAAAAACTTATTCTTCTATCTATTTCATACTAATTGAGATAATCATTATCAGAAATTGTCTTATTACACCCATGTGAGAAGTGTTACACAATAGAAAATGCTCTTTTCCAAACTAAAATGGACTTTACCGTGTAGCTCGTACGTGCCTGGACAAAAGAGCATCTGCTAACAAAGCCGGTCTCCATGGCCACGCTCGCTAAGGCTCGCTTTGGTGCTTCGTGGGCAGGGGATCGTAGGTTCGAGTCCCGCCTTGGGCATGGGTGTTATATGTTTGTGCAATGTGTATATGTTTGTGAGTCCTGACCAGGCTCCGGTACTGTTTTAAAAATAAAAAAAGAAATAAAAGAAAAACAATGAAAGCCTCTCACTCCACTTTCCAAGTTTGGCGTAAACAACTCTCAACTGCTCGTACTAAAAGCTGATTTTTACACTCTTAATACGTGAAATAATCAGTATTGGCACTCTTTGAATATAAACTGATAAGAATTAATACAAATTACAATGGTTATTATAGAGAAGCTAACTAACGGTCTCAATCCACATAATGCTAATCGAGAGAAACATTATACTTTGTTAGATGTAACTTGTCCGGTTTGGTTCTGTCTTTCTCTTTGAGACACTCTACCTGCTCTGTCTGAATTCTGGAAAGCACTTGCCCCCTCTCAACCCCCTATTGTCTGTTAAATGCCTACATGCTCTTTGCAAATACATCCGTCATCGTAAAAAGAGATACAACAAGAGGGTGTTTCTGTCTGTTTCTTTTCTAGACTTGACAAATTAAATTTCACAGACTCTAGCAGAATTGTGTTATTACTTGTAAGTAGAAAGGTAATAAGGGGATACACTAGACTAACGCGATTGACAAATCCTTGATATGATGCAATTGAAATTAGGTTCTCTTTTGTATGCCCGGGAGAAACGAAAAGTGATTTCGTGGTCGTCCTGCGTGGAATAGTGGTTACCATGTTAGCCTCTTGTATCCAAGATCGCGAGTTCAAACCCGGCGGACAGTGAAGGATGTTTTCGGTCGTATAAATCGTTAGCATGCCTTTCTTCGGAAAAGAAGTAAAGTCCCGTGTCGTTCATTTTTCGGCACGCATAAGAACTTGGAGCTTGACAAAGAGGTCTTTGAGCAAAATTATGCGATCTTTCACGCCCAACATAGAATGAGACGCTGATAATCACAGTAGTAATAGAATGTCCATAAATAAAACTCTATTCCTATTTCAGAATTGACTTCATGCTTGGGAAATGTTTAAGTAGCTTAAAATTGTAGCCAATAACAAGGACTATCTCAGAAGCGGTTAACTCTACGAAAATGTATAGGGTACCAATTGTGTGTTTTAATGTGGTCTATATTTTTGGGCGGAAAGTTTTTTCTATCTCTTACGGCTTACTAATCGTCCAGAATGAAGAGGTCTTCAGAGGCTATTCCCAGAAAATTCAAGATACAGAATTCGTTTGGCAAGAGTATATTTTAAACATACGGTATTTTTATAAAAATCTTTAGAGCTATTTCTGAGAAAATCAACATTTTTGAAAAATGTTTCATGCAAAGGGTAGTTGGGTTGGAGGTTTTAAATGTCAAATTTCGTATTTACCAACTTTTCGTTATTGAGTTATGCTGTACACAGACAGACACGCACAGACCTATACAGGTTTATCTAAATTTTGTTTTTATTTACGGGACCAAAAACATGTACTTCCGGTGAAACCTCAGAATTGAATTTTTGGGTGGAATATATTACTTTCCCTATCTACTATATACATTGTAGATGCACGCTAGAGGAAGTAATAAATATAGTTTAAATTATCATTCTTGACAACAAATGAAAGAGAAAAATGCTTTTAGACGTGAAAACCTGAAAGTTCAGAGCAGCGCCTCTTTATGAACTGTTAAGAATAGTTAAAGATCGTACTTCGTTTTAAAGGTCTTGCCACCGCCTTCTTTATATGTGGCGTCTCTCGCTTCCAGTCGTGAATTTGTCCCTATGCGATTGGATGTGATGCTGTTAGATGGTGAACATTTAATGGCTGTTTTATGTTTCGCTAAAGTCGGTACGGAAAATTCACTCGCCTGTTTGGCTGTTTGTAGAGTGTGACTCACCTCCTGCCGGCCGCTTTTGAAGGCGAACTGACGATAGGTTGCTATAGAAATCCTGTTACAATACAATGTTGGACTTATGAGGAATTAAGGGGAGTCGAAAAGGAATTGTTATAATATTTTTTTCCATTTTCGTGTTTTAATTACATATGAATATTTCGTGGCCGCATCGTGACCGAGTGATTAGACCACTCATCTCTCACCTAGACGGCCCGGGTTCGATCCCAAATGACCACATGTGAGATTTGTGGTGCACAAAGCGACGCAGGGGCGGGGGTTCTCCGGTTTCCTCCGCCATCGCATTTCACCGGTGCTTCATTTTCATTTCATGTAACCCCAGTGTCATCGTCTGCGGTGCCACAGGTAATAAAAGCGAATGTTAAACACTGCCAAAATATTTAGAGTCTCCCGCTCATTTTGATATACCTTTCATAGAGGTACGCTAACTGTAAGTAGTTTAAAAATATAGTTGAAAATAATCCTGCATAGTGGTTTTTTATAAAGTTTGATACACTTGCTTGGTCAATCATCAATAACCTTGTCAGTATTTGTGTTAGACAAGAGGTCTGTTTTATTTCAATCGGAATGTTTAACCTATGCTACTCCCATATTTCGCTTCTACTTACAAGGAAGCAAGTAATAAGACTATTTCTGCTAATTTTTTCTCCATTAGCATGAAGTAAATAGAAGTATAAGCTTTTTAACAATAATTTGTTGCAGAGAGGTAGAGAAAGTAATGTGAATGGAGAAACTCAGATTTGTAAACTAGTGACAAGAAGACAACATAACATTTATTGTACTTTGGTGATATTTACAATTATTTACAAAATAACATCCTGTTATTTAAACTAGTTTACATATTCTAATATACATAGGTTTGAGTACCGTAAATACCAGAGAAGGTAGTTGAGAAGAGTTCCCAAGAGTAGAAATTCTCAGTTGAAGCTGTGGCATACATAAATATTGCAATCTTTTAGCAGTTTGGCTGTTACGTCTCTGTTCCTACTGGCCGTTAGAGAAGCAAACATACACATTATTGAACCAAGCAGTCTTGCATGCCCAACAATACACAAATGTTTGTTTAACAAGTCTACAGAAACGGCAGCTGTCTCTAGAACTGAAAAATCAATGATCTACTGTTATGTTTGCATTGTTCCGGAACAGTGAAACTGCAGAACTGAAATTGTAACAAGCTGAGAGAGAAGACTTCGTGACCAAGCATTGCCCACAAAAACACGCGTCATTTGGCTAGTGACCAGGAATTCTATTGGGTCACACGCGCCGTCTCTCCAACCCCCATGCTGTCTTCCCCATATTGCATTCTTCTTGTTCTTCGCTAGTAATGACTCCATTATGTCCTGCTTCCGTGGCTAGACGGAGCCAACTTGAGACATGGCGCGTGGAGTTCTTCATTTTCTGAGTCGGCGCTTCCTGGCTCGAATTTTGCTATATAAGTGGTGTGATAAAAAATAACGGAAAGTTTTGTTTTTCTTAAACAGTATTTAGGCATCTAAATATAATTTTTCCCTTCAAAATGAACTCACTTTTTCCAATCTTGGAAGCAACTCTGGAACTCAGCGATTCAGTTTTTAGCTCATCAATAGTGGCTAAACGACATCCTTTCATGTTCTCTTCATCCTCGCAAATAGAGAGAAGTCGTACGGAGTAAGATGGCTGAGGCAACAAACGTTTCTGGTATTTGCCAAAAACAAATTACGAACAAGCGTTAAAATGTGAGGAGGAACACTATCCATGAGTGGTTTGGGAAAGTTCTGATCATTTTCCTCGGATTACTTCATGCAAACGGCGCATAACTTCTAGGTAGTATTCCTTATTAACTGTATAACAATATGGCAGAATCATTTCTTTGCATCTTCCACATTGTCGTCAGTAACTGATGTGTTAGGGCCCTCTTTGAAACGTCGATATAATTCAAAATTCCTTCATACTCAGTAGATTTTCCAAAGGCCTCAGGCAACATTTGGAACACTTTACTTCATTTTTCAAGCAAAATTTAATGCAAATTCGCTGAGCCTTTGAAAACACGTATAACCCTTTTAACTGTCAACAATAAACTAAGTATTTAAACCAGCTGAAAATCAAAACATACTCAGAACATGTGTACCTACAAAGCCCACAAAATTAAAAAAAATCCAGTTATTTTTTTATCACTCCCCCTACGTGCAGGGACATTGGGAAAATAACGCATAAATAATGACACGTTGCAATTCAACAGATAAGTGAACGTAGTGATGAGCACTATCGAATGTTTTAGACATTCAATACATATAGAGTCGTTCATATATTACACAATTTTTAAATTGAGTGGGAAAATTTTGTTTTCAAGTTTACAAGTTTATATTAGTTTTATCCAAAACAAGATGACTTTCAAACGGTACCGCGTCCCCTGCCACAGGGCAATAACCATTAGCAAACAAAAGACGACCCTGTACTAGCGAGAGGCAACACCTCTTGTTCCTGGAAACTGAAGACTGCTTGCAAATCGAGATACGCGCCTCAGTTAAGGGACCAGTAAGTGAAGACTTGGCAACTACGAGGATTAGTTTCCAATCGCACATTTCGTAATCCCAAACTTTAAAACCTTTGGCAGAGCGTCATCATGTACTGAAAAATACTGTATTTTTATTATGGATTCCGATTACTTGATTAACTGTTGTTTGTGTATTTTAGGATCTTAGTGTGCATGGAGTGTTCACAAATGAAGAACGTGTTATTATTGTGAAAACTCATTACAGAACAGGCGAGTGCTATGTATAAACTGTTCGTAGACTTCGCGGGATCTTCAGACGTAATAATGCTCCTACAGCATCTGCACTTCTACGGTGATAAAGAACTTGAAAAATAGAGACCGTTGCAACCATAAACTCCCCCCGTGTCTGTAATCACACCTCGTGGCAACTTGGGCTGGCCTCCAAGATCTTCTGATCTTACTCCATGTGACTTCTTTTAATGGGGTTATGCGAAGTCCAAGGTCTACGTCAACAGCACTCCAACGCCAGGAAGAACTTTTATTTAACATCCTCAGAGATGGCTGTGAAATAGCAGTTCATAGATCGGTGACTGCTGCCAAGATAGTGGAAGTGGACCTATGCCTGATATAATTTTCCGCTCACAAGTTTGGGTGTATGTAGGTGAATTTTTATTTCGATGAATTTTTGACTTATTTATTGCTCTTTTATTGCATTATTACAATAGAAATGACTATCCAATGATTCGATTTTTCATTCGGATTTAAAAACGATTTATTTTCACAAAATGCATGCAGTAGTAGCTTAGATAAGTTACTAAACTAACCAGTTTTCATTCGGATTTAAAGTACGGCATAATAAGCGTTCTACCCCTCGAGCTATATAAAAAAATCTAATGTGTTCCACTCACATGACTTTCTCTACTTCTTTGTAACAAATTATTGTTAATAAGCTTATTCTTCTGTTTACTTCAAGCTAATCGAGAAAAAATTAGCAGAAATAGTCTTATTACTTGCTTCCTTGTAAGTAGAAGCGAAACATGGGAGTATCATAGGTTAAAGTGAAGTCAAAAGCTGGTTACTAGGTGATTGAAGTTCCTTTGTTTGAATGGACACGAGTTGACAAATTTCTGTATGAGAAAAGTACAAGTTTTTCAAAGCTGAAACCAAAAACAAAAAATATCTAAAAAACGATAAACTCCTTGAAAAACATTTATATAACATAAATTGTGTGTTTTAATGAGCTCTACAGTTTTGTGTGGTAAGTTTTCGTCCATCTCTTACAGTTTAGTAGTTATGCAAAATTCCTCCAGAGTAAAGTAGTCTTCAGAGGCTATTCCCAGAACATTCAAGAAATACATATTATTTTTAGGGTAAATATCTTTAATATACGACATTTTAATCAAAATCGTTAGAGCCATTTTTGAGAAAATCAAAATTATCTAAAACGTTCCATGTAAAGGGTAGTTGGGAGTGGGGGGATGTTTTTGAAAATCTTCTTGTCGCATTCTTGGAAGATACGAAACTTAAATACCAAGTTTGATATTCAACGGTCTTTTCGTTTTTGAGCTATGCTGTCCACAGACACACACACGGACGTTTTTGTAAAAATGCTTTTCAGGGGGTCCTAAAACATGTATTGCAGGTGAAATTTCGGTATCGAATTTTTGGGTGGAATACAATACTTCCTCTATACACTAAGTACATAGTACGTGTAGAGAAAGTAAAACCCTTATGTGTTCCTTTCGCATAACTTTCTCTACTTCTCTGTTAGATATGGTTTTTAAAAACTTCTTTTTTATTAACTTCATGCTGAGATTAAAATCAGCAGAGATGGTCTTATTACTTAGTCCCATAGTCCCATATGAGTAGAAGGGAATGGTTAGACCATTCGCCTCTCACCTAGACGGCCCGGGTTCGATCCCAAGCGACCGCATATGAAATTTGTGGTGGACAAAGCGGCACTCGCATTCCACCGGTGCTCCATCTTCATTCATGTATCATCAGTGTCACCGACTGGGGTGTCAGTAGTTAAAGCGGATGTTAGAACAATACAAAAAAACATTTGCGCGGTTAGAAGTATGAGAAAATGTTAAGTATTATAAAATTGAAACCAATAAAAAGGAGATAATAAACTTGAAAAAGTTGAATTTTGTGTTTTTTAACGAGTTCTATGTTTTCTTACGGTTTATCAGTTATTCAAAATGTAGAGGACTTCAGAGACTAATTCCAGAAAATTCAAGATGTACATTTTATTTTTCACATAAGTATCATTTTCAGAAAATCAACATTTTCGAAATATTTTCCATGTAGAGTGTAGACTGGGGTGGGAGGATTTTCTTGGAAAATGTGTCGCATTTTTGGAAGACACACGTATACACATACACCCGGACCTTTTTATAAAATTCTGATGTGTTCCATTCACATGATTTTTCTTTACATCTCTGTAACAAATTATTATTAAAAAGCTTATTCTTCTATCTACTTTATGCTAATTGACATAAACATAATCAGAATATTGGCCTTATTACTTGTAAGTAGAAGGGACACAAAAACAGAATAGAGTGGAAGGTCGAGGGAAGTGGAAGTAAAGGGAAGCCTAGGAAAGATGGATGCAGTAAGAAGAAATATGTACAGAAGAAAATGAAGACAGAAATATGTGGAAAACTATAATTTATTTGGGTTGAAGGATAATTATTGTATTGCAGAGAAATCCTAATCAAAATCAGAAGTACAGGGTTACTACAAAAGAAATAGACAACTTCAACTGCCTGTAAAATGTCGTTGGACAACAGTTGCTGATTGCGTTCTAGCAAATTCCAACACGCAATATGCCTTTTCCACAGGATTTTCCGCCATTTCAGCTTCTGCAACAACAAACAAAACACTACAGCGTTACCAATAGTAACAAACAAAACTTTGAGAGTTTCTCAACATACCTCCAAAATAATTAGATTGCTATCTCTAATAGTTTTTGTTTTACAGGCAGTTGAAGTTGTCTATTTCTTTTGTAGTAACCCTGTATATTATACCAGAAAAACCTTTAATTTTCATCTGTTACTACAGAATTATCCATAAACTGATTTACTTTGTTCTTTGTAGTACATTAAACGCAATTCTATAAAAAGGGATTCAATAGCTAACTAAAAGAACATGTCTTACAAAATGATTATTTTAGAGTGCAAACCAGGCAACTATTGCTACTGTTTTACTGTCTTAGAAATAGGTAGGGTATTTCAAATGGTGTTATAGATACTATCGACTTCGATATTTTGCAATTCATGAGCTATATTTTATGGATGTTGTATTCGTTTCGTTTTATTTCACAGCAGTATGACATAAGGTTTCCTACCTCTAACCACATTTCGACAATATCTTTATGCCAGCTAGATGTAACTTACAGAAAGGACAAATAAAAGCAACACAGCTGTGATATTCGATATGCATTTGTCTCTCGCGAATGATATCTCGTTTGTGTGAAGAACACTACTTTATGACGTCAATAAATATTTTTATGATATATACAAAACTTTTAAAAGAGCTTTGAAATGTAGTTCTTTTTATAAATGCTATGGCATATCTCTTTACATATTTATTTTACAGAAATATCTTGATTTCTTTATTTTCTTTGAGCAATTAGTCGTAATTATCGTAAACGTTAGTTTTTATTGTAATCCCTATTTCGAGCAATAAGTGAGTCTAAGTAACCAAACAAAGTGAAAACTTATTACTAAAAGGCAGTTCTATAGTGCGGGTACCTCATTTTAGGCTATTCGGTGCCAGTTTTTCTGAATAAAATTAAAAAAAAAAATAAAAACCTGATGTATTCCATTCACATGACTTTCTCTACATCTCTGCAACAAATTATTGTTAAAAAAACCATGCTTATATTTACTTCATGCTAATCGAGAAAAAGTTGGCTTAAATAGTCTTATTACTTGTTTCTTTATAAGTAGAAGCGAAATAAGGGAGTTCCATTGGTTAAAGTGATAATCAAAAGCTGGTTGTTATGTGACTGAAGTTCCTTTGTTTGTATGGACAGAAGTTGACAACTTCCTGTATGTGAAAAGTATGTTTTCTAAAGCTGAAACCAGAAACTGGGAATACTGCAAAAACGACCAACACCACAAAAAATGTATATAACATAAATTGTGTGTTTTAACATGTCCTACAGTTTTTGTGTGGTAAGTTTTTGTCCATCGCTTACGGTTTAGCAGTTATGCTAAAATCCATAAAATTCATCCAGAATAAAGTAGACTTCAGAGGCTATTCCCAGAGAATTCAAGATATAAATATTATTTGTGAGGTAAATATCTTTAAAATACGATATTTTAATAAAAAATGTTAGAGCCATTTTTGAGGAAATCAAACATTTCGAAAAAAAGTTCCATGTAAAGCGTAGTTGGGGGAATTTTCTTGAAAACCTCCGTGTCGTATCCTTGGAAGATACCAAACTTAAATACCAAGTTTGGTACTTAACAGTCTTTTCGTTTTTGAGATATGCTGTCCACACACACACACACACACACACACACGCACGCGCGCGCGCACACACCGAACTTTTCCCAAAAAGTTTTTTTTTTTTTTTGGATTCAGAGGGACCCAAAACATGTATTCCGGTAAAATCTCGGTATCTATTTTTTGGATGAATTACGATACCTTCTCTATACACTATGTACATAGCACGTGTAAGTAAAAAGAAAATTAAAAAAATGTTCCGTTTGTGTGGCGCGCGTGCAGTAAGGCAGTATTTTGAAGGTAGCATAATTATTATTCTTTTAATTGAAAGCTTGTATGAATTGCTGGAAGAGGTGAATTCTGTTTTATATCTATTTAATTTAGATTTTAAGTAAAATACTTAAATGGCATTAAGAGACGAGAAGACCCAACCCGAAAACGAAAAATCATTTAAATGTCAAACTTGGCATTTCAAGTTCAGCGTTTTTAAAGATGGGCCATGAATATCTTAAAGAAAATCGCTCCTCCTACAAACTACTGTTTAAATGGTTCATTCTGAATGAACTTTGCATGATTGGTGAACCGTAACAGATGGACCAAAAAAAAAAAAAAAATCTGATGTGTTCCATTCACATTACTTGCTCTACAACAAATTACTGTTGAATAGATTATGCTGCTTTTTATTTCATGCAAATCAAGAAAAAATTAACAGAAATAGTTCATATAGGCAACTTATGCAAGTAGAAAGGAAATAAGGAAGTATCATAAGTTATAGTGATAGTCAAAAGCTGTTTACAATGTGACTGAAGTTCCTTTGTTTGTGTGGACAGGAGTTGACAAGTTCCTGTATGAGAAAAACATGTTTTTCAAAGCTGAAACAAAAAACAAGGAATATTTAAAAAACGATCAACTCCACGAAAAAATGTATATTACATAAACTGTGTATTTTAACGTGCTCTACATTTTTGTGTGGTAAGTTTTTGTCCATCTCTTACGGTTTAGCGGTTATGAAAATTCCGTAAAATTCATCCAGAATAAAGTAGTCTCCAGAAGCTATTCCCAGAAAATTCAAGATATACATTTTATTTGTCAGGTAAATATCTTTAACATATTATATTTTAATCAAAATTGTTAAAACAATTTTTGAGAAAATAAAAATTTTCGAGAAAAATTCCATGTAAGGGGTAATTTGGGATGGGGGGATTTTTCTCAAAATCTTTGTGTCGCATCCCTAGAAGATATGAACTTAAATACCAAGTTTGGTATTTTACCAAATGTTCGTTTTTGAATTATCGTGTTCACGGACACACTCACTCACTCTCTCACACACACACTCATACACACAAACACGGATGTTCTTGTGAAAATGCTTTTTTTTTTTGGATAAAGGAGATCCTAAAACATATATTTCCGATGAAATCTCGGTATCGATTATTTTTTCTCTATACACTATGTACGTAGGACGTGTAGAGAAATAAAAATGTACAGTTTGAAATTTCACTCCGTGTTCCTTAACAAGAAGTTGGATCTTTTGCAAGAGTAGTTTGTAGAAGAGTGGTTAGAGAAGGCTATGCGAACGCTAAAAATGAATTCGTTTCACTGACAGATGTATATTAAACAAATAACATTTCTACGAGGGTGTTTCTGTTGCAAACGTGGAAAAACAAATGAAAGTAACTCGAACTGTAATGTTATGATTTCCATGTCAGCTGCGGTATGGATTTCATCTCCGGAGGAGTCTATGGTAGAACCCTCTGACGTTTTCCTTTTCAGCCTTGTAGAAAGCTGAAAAATAAAAACTGCTAGAATGGATTTTGCTTGTAACGAAAAAAAATACTGGATTCTCTTCCTATTTTCTCGGCTAATGAAACGGAGTTATAAGGCAACATGATACCTCGGTCGATATATCGAACTCGGTTAAAAGGCAATATGATATTTCTGTCGATATATCGGACGCGGTTATTAGGCAATATGATATTTCTCTCGGTGTATTGGACTTGGTGATAAGGTAATTTGATAGGTCTGTATTCTTCAACAGGTACAGCCAAGGGGCAATAACAAAAATAAAAAAAGAGCAGAGGTACGTCGAGAGTCCCTGTAAATAAATGAGCGTTAGATATCTGACAGTCTAACGGCGAACCTTGTTTTATTATGTCGGATCAAAAGCATTCAAAATTAATAAGACTACTGAAATCACAAACCCACTGATACAAACGCCGTATTATCAGCAACGGGAAGTATATTGTGTTAGCGGATATAAAATGAATATTTAAAGTAGCAAAAAGCGTTAAAAGAATGAATTAATGACAACGCATGACCTCGTTAAAATTTCAAAGAGGATATCCAGCTGTAAGGGGTACTGATGTTATAGGAAGCGATTCAGTGTATACAGAGGGATGAAAAATTATATCTGCCATTTTATTCTTTCAACAGAAAACAAAATTCAATGTTACTGTACATACTTTTCTCTCCTCGCTATTATTCACTTGTTTTTATCACATACTTTAACAGGCATAAAAATATTCCTCCAAATAGCAATCCTTTTTTTCCTCCCTAAGGTTTTTAGCTTTAGAAACCAAACTGACTCCACCTAACCGATATTAGCTCTATGTGACTGGCCTGAAAAACAATCCAGAGATGCAATCGGAATCGATGAACCATTTTATAATCATTGTGGAATGAAGGGGTTGTTAGGACACTGGATGCAACACCCACCATGACACTTTTAATTACTACAGCTATTTGGCCCGTAGATTTGATTATTTGACCATGCTTGTGCATGGTCAGCCATGTTGGTAATTAACCAATGGCAGAGTCAAGTCTAAAAATCTGACAAACTCACATGACTTTCTCTAGCTGTTCTACAAACTTCTTACATAACATTATTCTTCTTTGTGCACCTTGCTAATCGAGGTACTCATTAGTACAATGTTCTTATTACTTAGTTCCTTATAAGTAGGAAGAAAATAACGAAATACACTATTCTAAACCGATATTCAAATTTTTTAAAAGCTGTCGTTATGCGATTGTCATTACAAATCGCTTCTTTTCTTGGTCAGGAGTAGAACAAAGGAAAAACGGACACTGCCGTCTGAGAAAGGTATAAGTACTTTACAACTGAAACTAATAACAATGAATATCTCGAAAACGGTAAGCTCCACGAAAAAAAATGTATATGACGTAAGTTGTGTATTTTAACAATACATACATTTTTTGTATAGTAAGTTTTTGTCTATCTCTTGCGGTTTACTTGTTATGCCAAATTAAGCAAAATTCATCCAGAATAAAACAGGTCTTTAGAAGCTATTCTCACAAAATTCAAGATATAAATTTTATTTGTCAGGTAGATATCTTTAATATACGAAATTTTAAACAAAATCGTTAGAGCCATTTTCAAGAAAATCAAAATTTTCGAAAAAAGTTCCAGGTAAAGGGTAGTTTGGGGTGGGAGGATTTTTCTCAAAATCTTCGTGTCGCATCCCTGGAAGATACTAAACTTAAATACCAAGTTTGGTATTTTAGCTACTTTTCGTTTTAGAGTTATCGTGTTCACAGACACACGGACACACATACGGCCCTTTTTCTCAAAATGCTTTTTTTGGATACAGGAGGTCCTAAAACATGTATTTCCGGTGAAATCTCGGTATCGAATTTTTGGGTGGAATACAATACTTCTCTATCCCTATGTACATTGTACATACGGGGCTAGAGAAAGTAAAAATGAACTAGAATCTGCAATGTCGCGTGCTGTATAGCCTCTGTGGCGCGCCAGGGCTCCATCTATTACGGACTTCCGTGCGTCTCTGCGCTTAGCTCCATCGGTTTCTGTGTGCTGACCTGTGGTTTCCTCTCCTCTAATCCGTTCCCCCAATAGATCCATACCGAGTCATAGTTGTCATAGTTTTATGAAAGATGGACTATCAAACAAGCACTGCTAAGAAAGCATATTCTTTGATTCGCACATTTGTTGTGCCTTACAAATAATAATCCCTTGCAATGTTTAAAACACATTTGGGTTAAAGCGCCCCAAGGAAGTAATTTTATGCTGCTGATACTTCGTTCCACTGCACCCCCTCTAGGCTCAGTCTGGCAAACAGAAGAGGATCGAATCAATGCGCTAAATACAGATGCCGTTCACTATCGGAAAAATCCGGTGTGTTCATTACATGCCTTTCTCAATCTTTTCTGCAAACAGACTACTCTTAAAAGAGATTATTGTTTTATTTACATACATCATGCTAATCAAGATAGTTCCTGTTATTGGTTTCCGTTTTAAAATACTTAAATTTTCTCAAACGGGAAGTATTCCTTCGATTCTTATCTCTTTTGTTTTACTCTTCGCCATACAAAGGGAACAGAATTTCAATTGTTTCACATAGCGAACAACATTTAAAGGATTTAGCCAACTCTTTAACCTAGTGTATCTCATTATTTCCCCTCTACTTAAACGAAAACAAGTAATAAGACTATTTGTGGTAATGTTTATCTTGATTAGCACGATGTAGATTAAAGCATACTCTCAGGCTTAAAAAGTCTTGCGAATAGAACACATCGGAATTTTGTTAACATCTATGATGTTCTTTATTTAACTTTTCTAATACTTATACTATTTTCAAATGGTCAATCTTTCGGTTTTATCTTTTTACTCCTGTCATTGTAAAAAGGAACGCAATTGTAAGATCTTCACATAACTACCAGTTTTTAAGAGATTTGACTATCTTAAAGATTATCATTATTTCCGTTGTACCTACAAGGAAATACTAGGTGGCCCAACTGCCCCGCATTAGGCGTGTTCAGATATCCCTTCGTGTGTTAAAGGAGTTGCAGAACTCAACGGAGCTGTTTCAAGTTATAACCGGCTAATGGAGAGCTAGCAAGACGATATTCGTTTTACCGCTTGCAACGAGCGTGAACTGCTCACCATCACAGCTGAAAAGCAAGACGGGGAAAGTAAATGTTGCTCTCTCCAGTTTTCCACTGGCGTGTTTTAACTTAAAATAGCTCCGTTGAGTTCTGCAACACTTTTAACGCACGAACGGATATCTGTAGACATTAAATGCGGGGCAGTTGGGCTACTTGCTAAGTAAAACATAAATTTCCTCTAATTGTGGCGTTCCCCCTATTCTTCTGACTATTTTTTATATCGTATCTTATATTTTTAGTAGATTTTTACTTTCTCTATACGTAGTATATACATAGTGTATAGAGAAGGTAGTCGACTCCACCAAAAAATTCGATACCGAGTTTTCATCGGAAATATATGTTTTAAGGTCCCCTGTATCCAAAAAAAGTATTTTCAGAAAAAGGTCCGTGTGTGTCCGTGTGTCAGTGTGTCTGTGAACACGATAACTCGAAAACGAAAAGGCGGTAAAATACCAAACATAGGTTTAATATCTCCCAGGGATATGACACGAAGATTTAGAGAAAAATCCCCCTACCCAAAACTACCCTTTACATAGAAATTTTTTCCAAAATTTTGATTTTCTAAAAAATGGCTCTAACGATTTTGATAAAAAATCGCACTTAAAAATATTTACCTGAAAAATAAAATGTATATTTTAAATTTTCTGGGAATAGCATCTGAAGACTACTTTATTCTGGGTCAATTTTACGGAATTTTGCATAACTGCTAAACCGTAAGAGATGGACAAAAACTTACCACATAAAAAATGTAGAGCACTTTAAAACACACAATTTATGTTACATACTTTTTTCGTGGAGATGATTATTTTTGAGATATTCCTTGTTTTTTGGTTTCAGCTATAAAAAACGTATACTTTTCTCATACAGGACTTTGTGAACTCGTATCCATACAAACAAAGGAACTTCAGTCGCAGGGAAACCAGCCTTTGACTATCACTTTAACCTATGGTACTTCCTTATTTCGTTTCTACTTACCATGAAACAAGTAATAAGAATATTTCTGCTAATTTTTTCTCGATTAGTAGGAAGTAAATGGAAGCATAAGCTTTTTAAAAATAATTTGTTGCAGAGATAAAGAGAAAGTCATGTGAATGTAACATCAGATTTTTTTATATTTGCTTTGATTAGTTGGGGTCCTCGGTTGAATATATTTGTTAACAGAGCGTGTACTGTAAAAGAAGCAATATAAGCAATAACATACTTGTAACTTTTAATTTAAGTATTTATTGAGTTTGTAATCAAGGGATTCCATAATTTATGTACAGGTTATATTTCTATGCAGTCATAGCTGACACTGCATTATGCTTTCACTTACACGTGAAGCTTAAATTTCCAGTATCACGTTTTTTACGTAAATATCTTTAAGACCGAGAAATGTGGAGCACAAATGAATGTATGCTACTTAAAGACGAACTGTGTTGAGAACTGTATATCTATGGCATATATTCGAACGCCCTTGTTCTGCCTAAAAATTAAAACTATGCTCTAATTGGATAGTCATCGCGCTCTCAGTAGCGTCTCTTCATGGGCTAATAATAACTATGCTTTTCTCCCACTTAGACTGCCAGCTCCTCAGTAACTCAATAACTTATTATCTCCCCGTCCCCTAAAGCTTGTTTGTCTTTTTAACTCGAGGAAATTCTTTTGTACGTTTCACCCCACTCCTTAGCTATTGTCCACAAAAACTTGCGAGAGATCTCTCTTTCGTGACCGATGTACAGTTTCAGATATATCTTCTCTCGTATAACTAAGCTGGTGCTAACATCCGCAATAATATAATCTTATACTATTATTACGTATATGAATTGCATTATCTTTCTTAATTATATACACCTTCTTGCAATCATTACTACCCTTGAGCCGTTAGCCCCTTCCGCAGTTCCAAAACCTGTTGGATACTACGCATGTCACAGTTACGGTAGAACCAAACTCAGTCTACAGGTTTCCAGAAAATCGTAACATACAACTGTGTTGCGACCTGGTAGGAGAGAACAAAATCGTTCGTTCTTTGCTGCCTTTTAGCAAGCCATCGTGGGACAACACAAGGTCCTTTCAGATGGAACATTGCCTTGAGATGGTTTTCCCTTCAATAAACACAGCGAAGCTACGTAGCTGCCTAGGGTAGGTAAAAGGGGGTTACAGTCACCTTGGGTAAAATTGGGGGTGTTATACTTTGGGAACTCAAAATTTAGTAATTGTGAAGACTCGATTTTGCTGGGGATAATCAGATGTTTAATACATATATAAATTTTCACCAGAATTGGCTTCATTCTCTGTAATTTATATGTAACTCGTGTATAGCTTATGAGCCGGATTCATTACAATTCACAATGTAATATTCACGTATGTTAGTAATGACTGTTTCATAAAAATATCTGATGTATTCCATTCGCATGACTTGCTCAACTTCTCGGTAACAAATTATTTTTAAAAATCTGATATGTAACATTCACATGACTTTCTGTACATCTCTGCAACAAATTATTCTTAAAACAATTATACTGCTATTTACTTCATGCTAATCAGAACAAAATTAAAAGAAATAGTCTTATTACTTGCTTCCTTGTAAGTACTAGCGAAATAAGAGAGTACCATATGCTAAAGTGATAGTCAAACGCTGGTTGCTATGTCACAGAAGTTCCTTCGTTTGTATGGAACGCAGTTGACAAATTCCTGTATGACAAAAGTATGTTTTTCAAAGCAGAAACCAAAAGCAACGAATGTTTAAAAAGCGATCAACTCTACGAAAAAAATGTATATTACATAAATTGTGTGTTTCAACGTGCTCTACATTTTTCGTGTATTAAGTTTTTGTTCATCTCTTAAGGTTTAGCATTTATTCACAACATTCTTCCAGAATAAAGTACTCTTCAGAGGATATTCCCAGAAAATTCAAGATATACATTTTATTTGTGAGGTAAATATCTTTAATATACGAAATTTTAATCAAAATCGTTGGAGCCATTTTTGAAAAAATAAACATTTTCGAAAAAAGTTCCATGTTTAGTTGGGGGTGGGTGATTTTTATTAAAATCTTCGTGTCGCATCCCTGGAAGATACTAAGCTTAAATACCAAGTTTGGTATTTTACCGACTTTTCGTTTTTGAGTTATCGTGTTCACGGACACACGGACACAAACGGACCTGTTTCTGAAAATGCTTTTTTTACATAAAGGGGACCATAAAACATATATTTCCGGTGAAATCTCGGTATCGAATTTTTGGGTGAAGTGCAATACCTTCTCTATACACTATGTACATTGCGTATAGAGAAAGTAAAAATGTGATGTGTTACACTCACATGACTTTCTCTAGCTACTCTACAAAAAAACTTCTTACAAAAGATGAGTCTTCTTTCAACACCTTGCTAATCGAGATAAACGATTTTATTACTTAGTTCCTTATAAGTAAACGGAACTAAGGGAATGCACCAGGCTTAAGTGATAGTCAAATGTTTTAAAAGGTGTTGTTATGCGATTGTCATTGCAAATCGCTTCTTTGCTTGACCAGGAGCAGAACAAAAGAGAAACGGACACTCCCGTCGGAGAAAAGTTTAAGTACTTCACAACTGAAACTAATGACAATGAATACCTCGAAAACGGTAAGGTCTACGAAAAAAAGTATATGACATAACTTGTGTATTTTAACAAGGTCTACATTTTTTATAGTAAGTTTATATCTATCTGTTACGGTTTACTAGTTATGTCAAATTAAGCAAAATTCATCCAGAATAAACAAGTCTTTAGAAGCTATTGCCAGAAAATTCAAGATATACATTTCATTTGTGATAGCAAATGGCTTTAATACGTGACATTTTAATCAAAATCGTTAGAGCCATTTTTAATAAAAACAAAATTTTCGAAACATTTTCCATGTAAAGGTTAGGTAGGGGTGGGGGGATTTTCTTGAAAATCTTCGTGTCGCATCCTTGGAAGATACCAAACTTAAATACTAAGTTTGGTATTCAACCGACACGACACGGAGATTTTGAGAAAAGCTCCCCCACTTCAAATTACTCTTTTCATAGAAAAAATTTCGAAAATTTTGATTTTCTTAAAAATGGCTTACGATTTTGTTTAAAATATCGTATATTAAAGAAATTTGCCTAACAAATAAAATGTATATCTTGAATTTTCTGGGAATAACCTCTGAAGACTACTTTATTCTGTGTGAATTTTACTTAATTGTGCATAACTGCTAAACCGTAAGAGATGGACAAAAACTTACCACACAAAAAATGTAGCTCACGATAAGGCATACAATTTATGTCATACATTTTTTTCGTGGAGTTTATTTAAGGTATTCCTGGTAAAGCTATACTTTTCTCATACAGGAATTTAACTCATTTCCATACAAACAAAGGAACTCCAGTTGCATAGCAAAGAGCTTTTGGATATCATTTTAACCTGTGGTACTCCCTCATTTCGCTTCTACTTACAAGGAAGCAACTAATAAGACTATTTCTGCTAATTTTTCTCGATTAGCATGAAGTAAATAGAAGCATAAGCTTTTTAACTATAATTTGTTGCAGAGATGTAGCGAAAGTCATGTGAATGGAGCATATCAGATTTTTTTTATTTGTTTCATTTGTATAACCCCTTTTAACTTTCATGGCCACTTCGGGGGCTTTGACTTTGAAAAACTCGTATTACTGTAGGTTTAGAACATTAGGTTAATAATTTGTATTTCACTAAACACACGCACATTCATACTCCCAGACTCTAAGGGGGACAGGGAATAATTCTGGTTAGAGAAAAATTCCCCGCCCTAGCCGGGAATCGAACCCAGGACCTCGGAATGAGAAATCAGCTGACTGATCACTCGACCACGAAGCGGTGTGGGTCTAGTGTTGCTTGCAGACATACGAGGACCTCAGAAAAACTGCAGCTGAGATGGCAGTATCTATCCTTGCCCAACACCATTTACCTTTAACCTGGCAAACATTTCGCTTCCCTTGCTTACAGAATCGATCAAACACCGCAGTTTAAACAACTCCAGTGAAGCAGAATCCACCAAACAACACAAGATCAAGCAATCGGCCAGACAAACAAGAGTTGTATTACATCACTACCTCAAACGCTCTTTGACTTTCAAAACCAATTGAAACTTTCCCTAGGTAGACGACGAGTCTTTGGAATGTCTCTGTGGGGGCTTGGAATTTAAAGGAGTAAAAGTTTTTCCTCTTCTACATTCATGCGTTTATTCTCCACTAGATAGCTTACTCGAAGGTTTTAAATTCTCGTAATGACTAATTAGTTAAGTGGCATTTACGTGTCCCAACTAACCGTTACATATCCTTTTCGAAAATTTTAGTTTTATCAAAACGGTCTAACGATTATAATTAAATACATATGTTTAAGACTTTTCAGATAATAAAATGTTTATCCACAATTCTGAAAACAATTTATCCAATTCCTAGTCCATAGACAGCTTACTCTCCCCTTATGTAGGACTGACACCCCACTCCCCCCTAACATGGTAAATGGATTTTTATTTATGGACGCTCTTTAATTGCTGTGGTTCTCAGCTTCCCATTCTATACTGGGCGTGAAAGACCGCTTAATTTAGCTCAGGTTTGAGGTTCTTTTACGTGATGTAAATCTACGACATGCTAAGAATTTTTACGCCCGAAAAAATCCATCATCCTCCGCGACCGTGGGTATATGAAGCTACCATAGTAACCATTACACCACGGAGGGAGACGACACCCCCCCCTAGAACTTAAAAGCAGAGGCCTAGGGGTCAGAAGCCTGTCGGGGAGCCAACGGCCCGAGATCACAGAATGGAGAGGCTGGAACGATTTGGTTGGCACATAGCCAGGCATAAGAGTGAAGAGGTGGATGAAATATAAACGAAATGAATAATAGGAAAGGTGATGATGGAGCAATTAGTGGATGAGTGGCGGGGAAGCAGTAGGGCCCGGAGAAAACCCGTCCAGACGCCGATTCGTCCACCACTAATCCCACATGCGAGTTCGATCGAACCCGGGCCGCCTAGGTGGGAGGCGAGCGGTCTAACCACTCGACCACGGCACCGCAAATGTTATTCAATTGTGAAATAAAATGTAAATACTGTAACTAATCTATATTAGTATGCTTTCATTCATTGTAGTCGCAATATGGTGTGTTAAAGCGACATATATCAATAAATAAATTTAAAAAAGTTGAAGTGGCCCATTCATATGCCTTTCTCTACCTGAATGCAAAAACTGAAAATGTCAGTATTGAGAAAACAAGGAAATATTTGAGGGTATGACGCACATTAAAATCCACCAGGTTGGTAGGTTGGACCCTCAGCCTTCCTTTTCTACTCTCATGTTGCCTTTTCTGTCCTTTTCGTCTTGTATCGCTGCTTTTCTTCTGCACAACTTGGTTTTTTACTTTGCATGATGTGAATGAGATCTCGTCGAACTCATGTTTTTCTTCCCGAGTCCAGTACATTTTAATCTCTAAAGCTTTGCTGTAGTTACATTTAAGGCATTTAAAACTGGTATCTGGTGGTCAGTTATGTCTTTATTTTCTGTAGCCCCCGTATGTACAATGTACATAGGGATAGAGAAGTATTGTATTACACCCAAAAAGTTGATGTCGAGATTTCACCAGAAATACATGTTATGGGGTCCTCTGAGTCCGAAAAAATCATTTTTAGAAAAAGGTCCGTGTGTATGTGTGTCTATGGAGATCATAGCTCCAAAACGAAAAGACCATTAAATACCAAACCTGGTATTTAGGTTTAGTGTCTTCCAAGATTGCGACATGAAGGTTTTCAGGAAAATTCCCCTGCCCCCAAATACACTTTACATGAAACTTCTTTAAAAAAATTGGTTTTCTCAAAAATGGCTCTAACAATTTTGATTAAAATATCGTAAATTCAAGATATTTACCTGACAAATAAAATGTCAATTTTCTAGGAATAGCCTTTGAAGACTACTTTATTCTGGATGAATTTTACGCAATTTTGCATAACTGATAAACCATAAGAGATAGACAAAAACTTACCAACAAAAATGTAGAGCACATTAAAACACACAATTTATGTTATATGCATTTTTTTTGCGTAGCTGATCGTTTTTTAGATACTCCTTGTTTTTGGTTTCAACTTTAAAAACATACAGGAATTTTTCAACTCCTGTCCTTAAAGACAAAGGAACTTCAGTCACATAGCAACCAAATTTTAACTATCACTTTAACATATGCTACTCCCTTATTTCCCTTCTACTTGCATGGAAGCAAGTAATAAGACTATTTCTGCTAATTTTTTGTGATTAGCATGCAGTAAATAGAAGCATAAGCTTTTTAACTATGATTTGTTGCAGAGATGTAGAGAAAGTCATGTGAATGGAATACATTGATTTTTATATTGGTGAATGTTTAATCTATTTCTTGGAATTAAAATAAATAATCTGATGTGTTCCATTCACATGATTTTCTCTACAACTATGGAATAAACTATTGGTAAAAAGCTTATGCTTTTATTTACTTCCTACTATTCGAGAAAACATTAGCAGAAATAGGCTTATTACTTGCTTCCTTGTAAGTAGAAGCGAAATAAGGGAGTACCATAGGTTAAAGTGATGGTCAAAAGCTGGTTGCTATGTCACTGAAGTTCCTTTGTTTGTATGGACACGAGTTCACAAAGCCCTGTATGACAAAACTATGTTTTTATGGCTGAAACCAAAAACAAGGAATATTTAAAAAAACAATCAACTCCACGAAAAAAAATGTATACAACATAAATGGTGTGTTTTAATGTGCTCTACATTGGTTGTGTAGTAAGATTTTGTCCATCTCTTACAGTTTAGCAGTTATGCAAAATTCCGTAAAATTGACCCAGAATAAAGTGGCCTTCAGAGGCTATTCCCAGAAAATCAAAATATACATTTTATTTTTCAGGTAAATATGTTTAACATACGATATTTTAATCAAAATCGTTAGAGCCATTTGTTAGAAAATAACAATTTTCAAAAAAAGTTCCATGTAAAGGGTAGTTTGGGGTGGGGGAATTTTCTCAAAATCTTCGTGTCGCATCCCTGGAAGGTACTAAATACCAAGTTTGGTATTTTACCGACTTTTCGTTTTTGAGTTATCGTGTTCACTGACACACGGACACACTGACACATGGACACACACACACGGACCTTTTTCTGTAAATATTTTTTTTGGATACAGGGGATCCTAAAACATATATTTCCGGTGAAATCTCGGTATCAACTTTTTTGGTGGAGTGCAATGCCGTGTCTATACACTATGTACATAGTGCGTATAGAGAAAGTAAAAAAAAGTAAATGTCTTTTATTTGTGACTTTTGCTTAAATTTCAGTCATTCGTGCCCTTAACAATTATTATTGACAATTATATTTACAAAATAACAGCTTTGATGGTGATCCGTATGTTCGCACTGTCATGTGAATATGCCAATATGTGATGGATTTTGTCCATAATACGTATCAGTAAAACAATTAGTACGCTTAGTAGTTCCTGAATAGGACGAAGTAAAATGAAAGTTTCCATAGTGCAACAGACGGGATTAATCATGCTGCAAGCAATAGAACGTAATGAAAAAGCTGGAATGTATATTTGCAGATCTAGCCCAAGGTTTAGAGTTCAGATTCCTTGCAGAGAATCAAACTAGAATCCTTAAACTGTAATGACGCTTGGTTATTACTTTCTCTACACGTACTATATACAAGTTTATAAAGAAGGTATTGCATTGCATCCAAAAATTTGATACCCGTGTGTTTTAGTTCAAATCTGGACATCTATTTCCAACACGTGCTCCACTTGGTCATGGCGTAGATGGAGTGCCCTGGACACGCGTCTCAGATCTCCAGATTTGAACAAAATGGCTTTTTTAACATTTTAAAATGTCCGTGTGTGTCTGTGGCCAGCATAGCTCAAAAACGAAAAGCCTGTTAAATACCAAACTTGGTATTTAAGTTAAGTATCTTCTAAGAATACGACACGAAAGCTTTCAAGAAAATCCCTCCCACCCCCACTACCCATTATGTGGAACATTTTTTAAAAGTTTTGATTTTCTCAAAAATGGCTCTAACAATTTTGATGAAAATACTTTGTTTAAGATATTTTTATGGGAAACGAAATGTATATCTTGAATTTTCTGGAAATAGCTCTGAAGACCTCTTTCATTCTGGATGACTTGTATGTAAGAGATAACAAAAACATACTATCCAAAAATATAGATCTCATCAAAACACACACACTTAATGTTATATACCCTTTTTGTAGAGTTAACCGTTTTAGAGTTATTCCGGATCACTGGTTTCAATTTTAAGCCACTTAAACTTTTCTCGAATGGAAAGTTTTCTTTCTTTTCGTTTCTCGTTTATTTACTACAGCAAGCAAAGAGATGGAATTTGAATTGTTTCACATAGCAACTGGCTTTTAAAGGATGAGACTAATGCTTTAGCCTGTGCATTTCCTTATTTCCCTTCTACTTACATGGAAGCAAGTAATAATAATACTAATTTTGCTTATGTTGATTCGCAAGCTGTAGATAAAGTATTAATCTTTTATTCAAAAGCTTTGTTTGTGGAACAGCTAGAGAAAGTCACGTGAATGCAACACAGCTTTTATCAACCAGATTTTTTTTTTGCAAGAAATTGAACACGTCTTTAAAAATCAATAGCTGTAACGCTGTACTAATTCAGATTATGTATGCTTGTGTGAAGAAAATTGAGCAAATGGGAACGGTGTGGTTTAAGTTGGTAAAATAAAGGGTCAGAAAAATAAATACATTAGATGTGTATTCCAATATTCTTTATTAATTCTAAATAAGGTATATATATATATATATATATATTAAACACTTATTATATACTGTAAGTCCGCTCCCTCCAAAGATCACTATGCTTCATCCCTTCTTACATAGTTCCATATACTTCATTGGCAAGTTTCTCATATTTCCTGAAAGATGGACGAGGGTTAACCCAATCTGATTGTTAATGCTCATCATAATAATGCATGTGAATCAAATTAGTTATTATAACTGATCATTCTAATAATGCCCTCTTTGCTAAGGTATTTTAGAGTATCTGTATAAAAAAAGTAGAAAAATCTCCTTGTGCGTGTCTGTGTGTCGTGAACACTATAAGAAAAATAAAAAGTCAGTAAAATACCTAACTTAATATTTAAGTTTAGTATCTTGCAAGGATGAGACACTAAGTTTTTGAGAAAAATCTCCCACCTCAAACTACACTTTAAATGGTAAAAATACAAAATGTTAATTTTCTCAAAAATAATTAACGATATTGAGTAACATATTGTATGTTAAAGATATTTACATGACAAAATCTATAATTGACTCTTCTACAAATGACCTCTGAAGACCTCTTCTACAAATGACCTCTGAAGACCTCTTCATTCTGACGACTTTTGCATAGCTGGTTATCCGTAAGAGATACACAAAAATGCTCGTACTACACAAAAAATTTGATGTGTTCCATTCACATGACTTTCTCTACATCTCTGCAATAAATTATTGTTAAAAAGCTTATGCTTCTATTTCTTTCATGCTAATCGACAAAAAATATGCAGAAATAGTCTTATTACTTGCTTCCTTGTAAGTAGAAGCGAAATAAGGGAGTGCCATTGGTTAAAGTGATAATCCAAAACTGGTTGCTATGTGAATGAAGTCCCTTTGTATGGATAAAAGTTGACAAATTCCTGTTTGAGAAAAGTTAAATTTTTCAAAGCTGAAACCAAAAACAAGGAATATCTAAAAAAACGATAAACTCCACGAAAATAATGTATATAACATAAAATGTGTGTTTTAATGTGCCCTACATTTTTATGTGGTAAGTCTTGTCCATTCTTCGGTTTAGCAAAATTTACGAAAAAAGTTCCATGTAAAGGGTAGTTTGGGGTAGGGAAATTTTTCTCAAAATCTTCGTGTCGCATCCCTGGAGTATACTAAACTTAAATACCAATTTTGGTATTTTACTGACTTTTCTTATTTGAGCTATCGTGTTCACAGACACACGGCGGACACACGCACCACACACACGGACCTTTTTTTGAAAATAGTTTTTTTGGATACAGGGGACCCTAAAACATATATCTCGGTATCGAATTTTTTGGTGGAGTGCAATACCTTCTCTATACACTATGTATATAGTACGTGTAGAGAAAGTAAAAATGTAGATCTCGTTAAAACTCACAATTTATATCATTATACATTTTTTGAAGTGTTCGCCATTTCCGAAATATTCCTATATTATTGGTTTCAATTTTAAAATATTTAAAACTTTTCATATCAGCAATATGTTAACTTCTGGCCACGTAAGAAAACTATTTTAAATCACATAGCAACCAGCTTTTAAAACATTTGACTATCTCTTTAGCCTAGTGTATTCCCCTATTGTCCTTCAACTTACACGGGGGCAAGTAATAAGCTGCTAATAAAGCAGTGAACGAATCTTCAGTGACGAAATGTGCATCATGTATGTATATATGTATCATAATTTGCGATTAATCAGTGTGCAGGACAAAGACCGGAGTGGAAGTTATCAATCGTTATGGAGGAGTTGAAAGTAAATGTTGATAAAATGATACACAAAAAATGGTGTTTCAGTTTGGACGCCGTATATAACTTTTAGGTGGAAAAGATTTCCCAAACCGATGAAAAACTTAAAGAAGCAGTGACATATTGGCTCATATCTTTAGCGGTGGAAAAGTATTGGAAAAACCGGTACCACGTGACAGTAAATACTTTGATAATAACGGGATTACGTAGCAAAATCTGATGTGTTCCATTCACATGACTTTCTCTATTTCTCTGTAACAAATTATTGTTAATAAGCTTATCTTTTATTTATTTCATGTCAATCGAGGAAAATTAGCAGAAATAGTCTTATTCCTTGCTTTATTGTAATTACAAGCGAAATAAGGGGGTACCATAGGTTAAACTGAGAGCCAAAAGCTGGTTGCTATGTGACTGATGTTCCTAGTGTGGACAGGAGTTGACAAATTCCTGTATGAGAAAATAATGTTTTTCAAAGCTAAAACCAAGACAAAGAAATATCTCAATAACGATCAACTCCACGAAAATAATGTATATAACATAAATTGTTTGTTTTAACATATTCTACATTTTTTGTGTGTTAGGTTTTTGTCCATCTCTTACGGTTTAGTACTAATGCAAAATTCATTCAGAATAAAGTAGTCTTCAGGGGCTATTCCCAGAAAATTCAAAATATACATTTTATTTGTCAGGTAAATCTCTTGAATGTATGATATTTTAATCAAAACCGTTAGAGCCATTTTTTAGAAAATCAAAATTTTCGAAAAAAGCTCAATGTAAAGGGTAGTTTGGAGTGGGGATATTTTTCTCAAAATTTTCGTGTCGCATCCCTGGAAGATACTAAACTTAAATACCAAGTTTGGTATTTTACCGACTTTTCGTTTTTGAGTTATCGTGTTCACAGGCACACGGATAGTATCTTCCAGGGATGCGACACGAAGATTTTGAGAAAAATCCCCCACCCCCAACTACCCTTTACATGGAACCTTTTTCGAAAATTTTTATTTTCTCAAAAATAGCTCTAACGATTTTGATTAAAATTTCGGATATTAGACATATTTAACTGTAAAATGAAATGTATATCTTGAATTTTCTGGGAATAGCCTCTGAAGAGTAGTTTATTCTGGATGAATTTTACTAAATTTTGAATTACTGCTAAACCGTAAGAGATGGACAAACACTTACTACACAAAAAATGTAGAGCACTTTAAAACACACAATTTGTTATATACATTTTTTTCGTGGAGTTCGTCGTTTTTGTGACATCACTTATTTTTGGTTTCTGCTATGAAAAACGTATACTTTTCGCATACAGGAACTTGTCAACTCCTATCCATATAAACAAAGGAACTTCATTGACATAGCAAGCAGCTTTTAGCTATCACTTTAACCTACGGTTGTCCCTTATTTCACTTCTACTTACAAGGAAGCGAGTAATAAGACTATTTCTGCTATTTTTTTCTGATTAGCATAAAGTAAATAGAAGTATAAGCTTTTTAAGAATTATTTGTTGCAGGGATATGGAGAAAGTCATGTGAATGGTACACTTCAGATTTTTACTTTCTCTAGCTCCGTATGTACAATGTACATAGGGGTAGAGAAGTATTGCATTCCACCCAAAAATTCGATGTCGAGATTTCACCAGAAATACATGTTTTAGGACCCCCTGTATCCATAAAAAGCAATTTCATTAAAAGGTTCGTGTGTCTGTGTGTGTGTGTGTGTGTGTGTGTGTGTGTGTGTCCGTGTGTCTGTGAACACGATAACTGAAAAACGAATAGTAGCTAAAATACCAAATCTGGTATTTAAGTTTAGTATCTTCCAGGGATGCGACACGAAGATTTTGAGAGAAATCCCCCACCCCCAACTACCCTTTACATGGAACTTTTTTCGAACATTTTGATTTTCTTAAAAATGGCTCTAACGATTTTGATTAAAATATTGTATATTAAAGATATTTAGCTGACAAATAATATGTACATCTAGAATTTTGTGGGAATAGCTCCTGAAGACCTGTTTATTCTGGATGAATTTTGCTTAATTTGGCATAACTAGTAAACCGTAAGAGAGAAACAAAAACTTACTATGCAAAAAATGTAGGTTTATAAAATAGACAAGTTATGTCATATACATTTTTCTCGTGGAGCTTACCGTCTTCAGGTACTCATTGCTATTAGTTTCAGTTGTGAAGTACTTATACTTTTCTCAGACGGGAGTGTCCGTTTTTCTTTTGTTCTACCCCTGGCCAAGAAAAGAAGCGATTAGTAATGACAATCACCTAACGACAGCTTTCAAAACATTTGACTATTAGCCTAGTGTATCCCCTTATTTTATTCCTTCTTCTCCGGAACTAGTAATAAGAACATTGTGCTAATGAGTACCTCGATTAGCAAGATGCAGAAAGAAGAATAATCTTATGTAAGAAGTTTGTAGAAGAGCTAGAGAAAGTCATGTGAGTGTAACACATCAGATTTTTATTTTCTCTATGCGAACTATGTACATAGCGAATAGAGAAGGTATTGCACTCCACCAAAAAATTCTATACCGAGATTTCTCCGGAAATATATGTTTTATGGTCCCCTTTATCTAAAAAAAGTATTTTCAGAAAAAGGTCCATGTGTGTCCGTGTGTCAAGTGTGTCCGTGTGTCTGTGAACACGATAACTCAAAAACGAAAAGGCGGTAAAATACCAAACTTGGTATTTAAGTTTAGAATCTTCCAGGGATGCGACACGAAGATTTTGAGAAAAATCCCCCCACCCCAAACTACCCTTTACATGGAAATTTTTTCGAAAATTTTGATTTTCTAATAAATGACTCTAACGATTTTGATTAAAATATCGTATATTAAAGACACTTACCCGACAAATAAAATTTATATTTTGAATGTTCTGGGAATTGTCTCTGAATTGTCTTTATTCTGAATGAATTTTCCGGAATTTTGTATTCCGGAATTTTGTATAACTGCTAAACCGTAAGAGATAGACAAAAACTTACCACATAAAAATGTAGAGCACATTAAAACACACCATTTATGTTGTATACATCTTTTTCTTGGAGTTGATCGTTTTTGAGATATTCCTTGTTTTTGTTTTTAGGGTCGAAAATCTTAACTTTTCTCATACAGAAATTTGTCAACTCATGTCCATACAAACAAAGGAACTTCAGTCACATAGTAACCAGATTTTGACTATCGCTTTAACCTATGCTACTCCCTTATTTCCTTTCTACTTACATCTCTACAACAAATTATTATTAAAAAGCCTATGCTTCTATTTACCTCAGGTCAATCGAGAAAAAATTAGCAGAAATAGTCTTATTACTTGCTTCCTTGTAAGTAGAAGGGAAATAAGGGAGTACCATACTCTAAAGTGGTAGTCAAAAGCTGGTTGCTATGTGGCTGAAGTTCCTTTTTTTGTATGGACAGGAGTTCACAAATTCCCGTTGGAGAAAAGTACAAGTAAAGCTGAAACCAGCATCAAGGAATATCTAAAAAGCGATCAACTCCACGAAAAAAAAGTATATATAACATAAATTGTGTGTTATAACGATCTCTGCATTTTTTGTTATGTTAGCCTTTGTCTATCTCTTACGGTTTACCAGTTTTGCAAAATTCCGTAAAATTTATCCATAATAAAGTATCTTCAGAGGATATTCCTATAAAATTCAGGAATACATTTTATTTATTAGGTAAATATCTTTAATATTCGGTATTTTAATCAAAATTGTTAACTATTTTTTAAAAAATCAAAATTGTTGAAAAAAGTTCGGTATTTAAAGGTCTTTTCGTCTTTGGGATATGCTGTCCACAGACACACCACATATATACTCACAGACACAGACACATTTTTCTAAAAATGCTTTTTTTTTTGTTCAGGGGGACCCGAAACATGTTTTTCCAGTGAAATCTCGTAAACGAATTTTTTGGTGCATTACAATACCTTCTCTATACACTATGTATACAGTGCTTGTAGAGAAAGCAATAAGTTGTACATTTCGACGATACAGGTTAATTTTGTCAAAATTACAATGGTTAGTATTTATAAACAATTCAGTCTGTTTCAAAAAGAAGGCTATTGTTTACGTTGGAGTTCTTTGATTGTTGGAAATTTATTAATGAAAGTAAATTTTCTGTGAAAGAAACAGAATGTTATCCTTTTGCAAGTAATTTCCTGCACCATTAACGCGCTCTGAGAGGAAAGAGTTCTTGAGAAGTGCTCTGCCGACTGGCCTGACCAGTCTAGCTTATTTCTCCTGGTACACAAGGCACAGAAAGAAACCAGCACTGTCTTGTTCCGTACACCGCATTCCTTACCGTTTGTGGGGTACTTTATTACGTCATGTTTTTATTTTATTGGCAGATACTGTCACCTTGCAGTTGAGTGTTCCATATGGAACCAATAGAGCATACCTATGCTGCGTTTGTCAACTCATTCGCTAATAGGTATAGCCAGTTTGCTCAATTGGAAGCGAGATTAGGTAACATGCAAGCTACAAGCTTCTTCCCCAATTAGAGTGACGGAGGGGCCAGCGGATATCAGAAGACACGCCCTATAAATGCTCCTACAGACAATCAGAAATTCGATGTCTAATACTATTTGTGCTCTGTGTACAATACCAAAGCTGATTTTAAGAAAAATGTAAATGTAAATGGCGTGTTATTTATGGACGCTCTTTAACTACTATGATTCTCAGCGTCCCATTCTAAATTGGGCGTGAAAGACCGCTTAATTTTGCTCAGAGGCCTCTCTATCAGGCTTGATGTTCTTTTGCGTGCCATAAATCTACGACACGGGACCCACGGCTTTACTTCCCTGCCGAAGCTAAGGATTTTTACGCCCGAAAAAATCCATCGCCCTACACCGGATTTGAACCCGCGACCTTGCGTATATGAAGTTAGCATGGTAACCATTACACCACGGAGGGCGACTGATTTTTAGAAAAGATGACCCGCTGTAACTGTGCTGTCCTTTCCAATGAAACGGCGTTTATCAGAATAAAAGTTTGAAGGTGTCAATGTATCGTTTTCAGCTTTGGGGTACAACTATTGGAAAGTCTCAGGTTTGTGAGATAAAGGAACAAAGCGTTCTAAAGAAAGATAGTTTGTTTTCACGGGCGTTCATATCTTTTAACGCCTCTAGCGACAAATGCATAACGTCTGCTCGCAGTTGCTATTTTGCACAAGCCCGTAAGCAACCGAAGTAACATTTAAGTATCATCTCTCGGGAAGATGCACATGGAAATTGTGCACCTTTCAAAAGATACATAGCGGTATCAAAGCGGCAGCCTGCAGCGGGGAACGAAGTTTTCAGATATGCTGTTCCAACTTGTGTGTGTGTGTGTGTAAGTAAACAGACGGAGGCTCATCATTACATAGGAGATGTAATCCACTTCATATTAACACCTTTATGCCTAACAAAATTGTTGAACAACCTGCTTATGGTGATGCATCTGTGGAATATCTAAAATCCACAGCGTGGAAGAAATATTTTTGAAATTTATACCTGTTATTACACAAAATAATAGTCATGTTACTTTCTCTACACGTACTATGTACATAGTGTATAGAGAAGCTAATGTAATGAACCCAAAAATTCGGTACCGAGATTTCACAGGAAATACACCATTTGGGTCCCATGAACACAAAAAAATTTTTTGGAAAAATGTCCGTGTGTGTCTGTGGACAGCATAGCTCAAAAACGAAAAGACCGTTAAATATCAAACTTGGTAAGCGACACGAAGATTTTGAAGAAAAATTTCCCCACACCCAACTTTCCTTTACATGGAACATTTTTCGAACATTTGATTTTCTCAAAAATGGTTCTAACCATTTTGATTAAAATATCGTATATTAAATATATTTACCTGACAAATAAAATGTATAACTTGAATTTCCTGGGAATAGCCTCTGAAGACGAAATTTTGTATAACTGCTAAACCGTAAGAGATGAACAAAAGCTTGCCACACAAAAAATGTGAGCACATTAAAACACACAGTTTATGTTATATAGATTTTTTTCGTGGAGTTGAACGTTTTTGAGATATGCCTTGTTATTGGTTTCAGCCTTAAAAGCTTATACTTTTCTCATATATGCATTTGTCAACTCCTGTCCATACAAACAAAGGAACTTCAGACACATAGCAACCAGCTTTTGATTGTCACTTTAACCTTGGTACTCCCTTATTTCGCTTCAACTTTATAGGAAGAAAGTAATAATACTATTTCTGATACGTTTTCTCAATTAGCATGAAGTAAATTGAAGCATAGGCTTTTTAACAATAATTTGTTGCAGAGATGTAGAAAAAGTCATCAGATTTTTTAGATAGGGAACCTCAAAACATATTTATGGAACACAATACTTTGTTTTAACAGAGAAAGTAAAAAGCTACAAATAGCATTTGGGTTTAGTTTATGAGGTTAATGTGCACTGTTTAATTCCGAATAAAAGTAATGAGTATGGAAAGTAACTCATTAAGTATGAAGAAGCGGGAGCTTGTACTTCTAAAGGAACAAATGAGATAATCTCTGGGATTTTTTAAAGGGCTACTTCTCACGCGAGGCAGAATTCTCCCTGAAACTGTTGAAAAGGCACTTGAAAATCTTAATGGGCTGCTTACCTTTCTTATAATGGGTGTTGGGAACGTGCGTATAAAGAAAATGGCCAACATTATATTTCCGCTTGTAACAATTACTGCAGTGCTTAGGCTGTTAACTTCTAATGTGTTCAAGGCACTTTCCAGGCTGTAGTGCATATACGTAAAAATCTGATGTGAACCATTCACATGACTTTCTCTATATCTCTGCAACAAATTATTCTTAAAAAGCTTATGCTTTTATTTACTTTATACTAATCAGAAAAAATTAGCAGAAACAGTCTTATTACTTGCTTCCTTTTAAGTAGAAGCGAAATAAGGGACTACTATAGGTTAAAGTGATAGTCAAAAACTGGTTGCTATGTCAATGAAGTTCCTTTGTTTATATGGATCGGTGTTGACAAGTTCCTGTATGAGAAAAATATAAGTTTTTCATAGCAGAAACCAAAAATAAGCAATGTCTCAAAAACGACGAACTCCACGAAAAGAAAGTATATAACATAAATTGTGTGTTTTAACGTGCTCTATATTTTTTGTTGTAGTAAGTTTTTGTCCATCTATTACGGTTTAGCAGTTATTCAAAATTCCGTAAAATTCATCCAAAATAAACTCCTTTTCAGAGGCTATTCCTAAAAAATTCAAGACATACATTTTATTTGTCAGGTAAACATGTTTAATATACGAAATTTTAAACAAAATCGTTAGAGCCATTTTTGGGAAAATAAAAATTTTCGAAAAAACTTCCATATAAAGGGTAGTTGGGGGTGGGGGGATTTTTCTCAAAATCTTCGTGTCACATCCCTGGAAGATACTAAACTTAAATACCAAGTTTGGTATTTTACCGACTTTTCGTTTTTGAGTTATCGTGTTCACAGATACACGGACACACACACGGACCTTTTTGTAAAAATGCTTTTTTTTTTGGATATTAGGGACCCTAAAACATATATTTCCAGTGAAATCTCGGCATCGAATTTTTGGGTGGGGTGCAATACTTTCTCTATACACTATGTACATATTGCGTATAGAGAAAGTAAAAAGGCGTTGACACCATTAATCTTCACTAATGTTACAAGAGGAGACATTTTATGGGTACACATAATCTCAGAGGGATCTCAACAATCACCTTAACGATACTGAAAATTATTCTATCAATTAAAACTCTTATTTTTACATTCTCTAGCAGAGAATATATTGTATTCCACCCAAAAATTCAATATCGATATCTCACCGAAAATAACCTGAGGACCACTGAATCCAAGAAAAGAGGTGTGTATCCATATATCCATGTTTCCGCGCATGGACGTGAGTGAACATAGCTCAAAAACGAAATTTTTCTTGAATACCAAACCTGATATTTAAGTTTTACACTTGCAAAGAATGCGGAACAAGGATTTTCCAGATAGAATTCCCATCCTCAAACTACACACTATATGGCAAGGTTTCGAAATTACTGATGTTCTCAAAGGTGACTAATGTTGATTAAAATAAAATGTGTTTAAGGTATTTTCATAGTAAACGAAATGTAGATCCTGTTTTCTAGAATAGCCTCTAAAGACCTCTTCATTCCGAAAGCGTTGCATATAACTGATAAACCGTAAATGATAGACAAAAACATACTTACAAAATTGTATATCAGCTTGAAGTACAAAATTTATTTCATATAATTTTTTGCAGACATAACCACTTCCGAAATATTAGTTGTAATTGGTTTAGGTTTTATAAAGTGCAGAGTTTTCATTCGTTTCATATAAGTATCACTGGTTTTATTCCTGCCATGGTAAAGAGAACCAGATTTCATTTGTACCACATAGCGAAGTTGTTAAAAGATTTGACTTTAGCCTAATGTATTACCTTATTTCCCATTTCTTAAAAGAAAGTGAGTAATAAGACTAATTCTGCTAATGCTTTTCTCAATTGGTAGGATGTATATAAAAGAATAACATTTTTACTTTCTCTAGCCCCATATGTACAATGTACATAGGGATAGAGAAGGTATTGTAATGCACCCAAAAATTCGATACCGAGATTTCACCGGAAATATATGTTTTGGGGTCACCTGAGTCCTAAAACATAATTTTTAAAAAAAAGGTCCGTGTGTGTGTGTCTGTGTACAGTATAGCCCCAAAACGATTTTCAATGACAATCGAATAACGATATCTTTTAAAACATTTGACAATCACTTTAGCATAGCGCATTCCCTTATTCTCTTCTACTTAATAGAAACTAAGTAATAAGAACATTCTGCTAATATTTATCTCGATTAGCATTGTGTGCAAAGGAGAATAATCTTTTGTAGGAGGTTACCAGAGCAGCCAGAGAAGGTCATGTGAGTGTAACACATCAGATTTTTGTATTATGTATAATTTGTTCAATTATTGATCCTAATTTAATTAGAATTTTATTAGGCTATGTGAGTATAACACATCAGGGCTTTGAAAAAGGAATTGGGTAGAGCATTTTTAGAACGATGGGTTTAGAAAATAATACTTTGATTTAAATAACAATGGAAGCTAGAATTTTTCAAAACTTGACAAAAGTGTTGTGTACAATATCTGGTATAAATTTGTGGAAAGTGGTTTTCGAAATGTCACTGTTACAATACGTTGAATTCATGAATATATAGCCGTATATCTCAGCAAAGCACATACGTTTTACACATAAGGGTTAAGCCTTCAAAGCTCTGTGAAGGTCTATGCCAGCCAATTCAATGGCTTTTCATCTGAAATGTCAAAATACTGAGCTCCCTGCATAGAATTCATTGAGAAGTTCGCCTTGCAGTAACGATAACTTGTTCAGCAAGTCTGTCATGCGGGTAGGCTAATCAACAGGTTTGTCCAGTGCAAGTGGAGTTGACAGTGGGCATTTTGTACTCAGTCAGAAAGTAAAGTTAAAGTTTAGTTTTCCCATAGCAAAGAGAAGAGAATATCTCCGCAACGTTTTGGCTATCATGTTCAGCGACGGGTTTTCAGGTTTCTGGCCAATCTCAATGCTGCAGAAGTGGGACACGAAACTGTTTCATTATAATCTTACCTTACTCATAAACGTGTGTTACATGTGCACGACACCTTTTTATTTCTATATCTGTGCTACAAAACATCTTTAAAAATCTAATTTTTTATCTGCTTTATTTTAAGAATAGTTTCATTAAACATTACGTAATAAATACAAAGAAATGCAATGAACTGAAGCGATATCAAAATAGGTAGCTTGATCCTAATTTATTATTCTTTGAAAATTTACTTAAGGAACGCTTTCCGCCTATTTTTGTTGTATCACCATATCTGTTCAGATATAGATCGATGAAAATAAATATTTTGAAAGTGTAACACCTAATAAATATCTTTTTCTTTTTTTACCTTCACTTTCTTGCTTAATCTTCACAAAAAAAATATCAAATTATAACTTTTATACCAAAAAGTTACGTCAAAAGGGGTTGAAAAGATTATTTTCTGCACACATAATGATCGCATCTTAGATAAACACATTATTACTGGTCGTCGTATTTATTAAATGTTTAAATAAAAGTAAGATAATTTATTTGGTAGATCCTTTATTTACCTTTAAATAATATACATTGCTTAGATCTACCGAATTTCATAAACTTGTGTATAAAAGTCTGTGTGTATGTATATGTGTATTTAGATATGGACGTTAATTACTACGCTGTTGCAAAGATTTCGACAAACTTGGAAATGGAAATGAAGTTTTATTTATGGGCGCTCTTAACTACTATGGTTCTCAGCGTCCCATTCTATACTGGCCGTGAAAGATCGTTTAATTTTGCTCAGAGGCCTCTTTTTCAAGCTTCAACGACACGGGACCAACGGTTTTACTTCCCTTCTGAAGGAAACCATGCTAAGGGTTTTTACGCCCGAAAAAAGAATCCATCGTCCTTCACTGGCTTTGAAACCGCGACCATTGGGTTAATGCCTACAAAAGCTCACAACGCATTCTATATCTTTCTCAAAGGTTATCGTAATAGCTCAAACATTGAAAATAATAGAAAAAGTATTTAATTAAGCTTTCACGATCTGAAAAAATAACAAAGCACATATCATTTTTATGTACAAATGATAGCTTACACTCACAATTTATGTTATTTACATTTTTGTGGTGTTGGTCGTTTTTGCGGTATTCCTAGTTTCTGGTTTCAGCTTTAAAAAACTTATCTTTTCACATACATCTTTTCCTGTCCATACAAACAAAGGAACTTCGGTCACATAGCAACCAGCTTTTGACTATCCCTTTAACCTATGGTACTCCCTTATTGCGCTTCCACTTACAAAGGAACAAGTAATAAGACTATTTAAGCCAACTTTTTCTCGATTAGCATGAAGTAAATAGAAGCATAAGCTTTTTAACAATAATTTGTTGCAGATATGTAGAGAAAATCATGTGAATGGAACACATCATATTTTTTATATTTTAAGTGTACAAAATTGTATAAAATTACTTCAAAAGGAAGACTTTACAGGTTATTTCGAGGAAATTTAAGACAAATATTTTATTTTTGTAAACATAAAACTGTTCTATTTAATTAAAAACTTTAGTGCCATTTTTTAGAAAGTACAAAACAACCAAACGTTTTTACATGTAAAGTGCATTTTGGTGTAGCAACTTTGTTAAAAGTCTTCGTGTTGCATGTTTGAAAGGTAGTAAACATGAATGCTAAGTTTGGTGGTTAACAATTTCCGCTTTTAAGTTCAAACACACACGTGCATGTACCCTCCTCCCCCAAATAAACACGAATATTTTTAATCATGTTTTCTCTACTTCGTACATAATACATAGGGAGAGAAGGTATTGCATTCCACCCAGAATTGTGGTAATGAGTTTTCAATGGAAATATACTTTTATGGTCCCCTTGGATCAAAATATATTTTTAGAAAAACGTCCATGTGTGTGTGTCTGTGGACAATATAACAAAAACGAAATGAACGATAAATATGAAACTTATTATTTAAGTTCGGCATCTTCCTGGAATGCGGCACGAAGACACTTAATAAAGTTCCTCTTTTCCAATACTACTCTTTATGTAGATTCTCTCAAGCATGGCTCAAATTATTTTAATTAAAATATTGCATATTAAAGATATATGACAAACATATGTGTCTTGAATTCCCTGTAAGTGGCCTCTAAAATGCTCTTCCTGACCTTCATGCATGACTTTTGCATAACTGGTAAATCCTAAGAGTTGGACAAAAAGTTACTACACACAATTATTTAGATCTCCGTAAAACACACAATTTATGTCATATAACTTTTTTGTAGAGTTAACTATTTCCGAGATAATACTTGTTTTGATTGCAATTATTAAAAATTTGAATTTTTCTCAAACAGCAAGTTCTCATTCATTTATCTCTCTTTTGTTTTACTCCTAGCTGTGGTAAGAGAGCGTATTTCAATGTCAGTTGCATAACGACAGCTTGTAAAAGATTTGGTTTGAGTTTTAACCTTTGTATTCTCTAATCTCCCTTATGCTTACACGGAAGCAAGTAATAAGACCATTATTTATAATGTATATCTGGATTAGAAGAATGCCATGTGCATATAAGATGTAAGCTTTCTTGTTCTGTTCATACCTATGCACACACAAATTCTTTTAAGGGGATTCCCAATCTTGCTAATGTTAAAGTTTATCCCAAAACTATTTGAGATAATGAGCTTCATTTTCCACAGTATATTCAGCAATGTCTTTACTATTGATTGATGAAGAATCTGATTTGTTCCATTCACATGACTTTCTCTACATATCTTAAACAAATTATTCTATTTACTTCATCTAAGCGAGAAAAAATTAGCAGAAATAGTCTTATTACTTCCTACTTTGTAAGTAAAAGCGAAATAAGGTAGTACCATAGGTTAAATTGATAGCCAAAAGATGGTTTCTGTGTGACTGAAATTCCTTTGTTTGTGTGGACAGAAGGTGACAAATTCCTGTATGAGAAAATTATATTTTTTTAAGCTAAAACCAAAAACAAGGAATATCTTAAAAACGATCAACTCCACGAAAAAAAAAATTATATAATATGAATTGTGTGTTTTAACGTGTTGTACATGTTTTATGTTTTAAGATTTTGTCCATCTTTAGCAGTTATGCAAAATTCCGTAAAATTCATCCAGAATAAAGTAGTTTTCAGAGGCTATTCCCAGAAAATTCAAGAAATAAATTTTATTTGTCAGGTAAATATCTTGAAAATATGATATTTAATCAAAATCGTTAGAGCCATTTTTAAGAAAATCAAAATTTTCGAAATTTTTTCCATGTAAAGGGTTGTTTGGGATGGGGGAAATTTTTTTCATCTTCGTGTCCCATCTTTGGACGATACTAAACTGAAATACCAAGTTTGGTATTTAACGGTCTTTTCGTTTTTGAGCTATGCTGCCCATAGACACACACACATACATAGAGAGACAGACACACACACATGGACATTTTTCTAAAAATACTTTTTTTGGATTCAGGAGGTCTCAAAACATTTATTTCTGCTGAAATTTTGGTATAAAATTTGTGGGTGCAGTATAATACCTTCTCTATACACTATGTACATAGTACGTATAGAGAAATTAAAAATAGAATGACTCTGTTAATTAAAATGAAAGGTATAATTTTTACTTTCTCTACAGTACTATGCACATGTATAGAGCAGGTATTGCACTCCGCGAGCCGTAAAAGATACACAAAAACTTACTACACAAAAAATGTAGATCTCATTAAAACACACAATTTATGTCATAGACATTTTTGTCGTAACCGTTTTTGAGATATTCCTTGTTATTGGTTTCAGCTTTAAAATACTTCTATTTTTCCCATACGAGAATTTGTCAACTCCTGGAACTTCAATCACATAGCAACCAGCTTTTGAAGGATTTTATCTTCACTTTAGCCTAGTGTATTTGCTTCTACTTACAAGGAAACAGGACTGATAATTTTTTCTGGATTATTAAGCTTTTTTACTATTGTTGCAGAGATGTAAAGAAAGTCAGGTGAATGGAACAGATCCTTATACTGACATAGATATTTAATATAGGTAAGTATTACGGAAACTAAATGTCATTTAGAGCTGACACAGAGGCTTAGCAAGTCGCGGAACTCATTTCCACTGCGAGTTTGACTTCTTTATTTGAAGTAGTCTGCAGAGGTCTACATCCTTTTCTCAGTATTATTCCAAAGAAGATGCTTTGCAATTTCCTGTTATCTTCCGGAGGTGGGAAGAGGATTTTTAAAGGACCCTATCTTGCTCTTCAATTCCTTTTTTTTCCCGTTTCCTTTCCTGAAGAAAACGACAGGACTTTGGTCCTGTGTAGTTGCAAGTCCAAAATTACGTACACGGGAAGCTTCCTATGTTCCTCCGTGGAATATAAGCAGAGGCTTAAAATGGCTAAAATATTTGCTGATAAAGCTGATTACTTAGTGAACTTGCTTCAGGAGCACTTAGATCGTATCATCAGCTGACTGCGAAAAACGCTTGAGTAGCATACGGAAGTGACGTCGCTTGTTCCACCCATTGCTATATTAGAGAAGCCTTTATAAAGTAAATTGGTAGGCTTTATATTACTCATGTCTTTGCTTAGAAACTTATAAAAAATAACCCGGGGATCCCAGGTCCAATTCCCGCCTGGGGCGGGGAATTTTTCTCTAGCCAGAATTATTCCCTATCCCCCACAGAGTCTGGAAGTTTGTATGTGAGTGTGAATGTGTGCGTGTTTGAGTAAAACAAATGATTTAAACCTACGTAAAAGAACCTAAGGTTTTTCAAGTTGAAAGCCCCCGATACGACCTTAGATGTCAAAGGGGGATATATAAATGAAACAAAAAGAAATTAACAGAATGTTATTACTTAGTTCCTTATAAGTAGAAGGGAAATATGAGAACACATTAGACTAAACCGACAGTCAAATGTTTCAAAAGCTGTTTGTGCAACTGTCATTGCAAGTTACTTCTTTGCTTGGCCAGGAATAGAACAAAAGAAAAACGCACACTTCCTGCCTGAGAAAAGTTTAAGTACTTTAGAACTGAAACCAATAACAAGGAATATCTCGGAAACGGTTAGCTCCACAACAAAAGTGTAACCACCACCACCCACCACCACGACTATAAACCCTGGTTTCAAGCTTGCTGGAGTGCCTAGTTTTAGAGCTTCTAGGCGCAGGGAATCGTGGGTATGGATGTGTGTTTGTAAATGTGTATCTGTATGTGTATTTGTAAGCAAAATACAAAACGGTAAACAATTAGGCAAACAAAGAAAATGTAGAGAAACTGGACTAAGAGCTGGAATTAACAGATAAGATTTGTGTTTTTGTTTGTTTATATTTAATATTTTTTGTTCTCCTTTTTCCTAAACTATCAGCCTCTACATTTCTTTTTAATCCAGTGTAAGATGGGGTCCATTGAAGTTTAATTCTCTTTTCCACTCTTTCCAATTTTTTTATTAGAGCTTTAACTTCTATTATTCTTGAAGATGTGGGTTATTTATACTTTGCTATTGCTTTGATTTCTGAGACTTGATTCACAAAGTATAACATCCTTCTGGAATGAGCTCATTTTGTTAGGCAGTTGGGAGAGAGATGCTTCTATCTCACCATCAAAGTTGGTTTTGAGTTTACCACACGAAAAAAAAAACATGTCAAAATGTAACAGTATTATTGTAATTATTGTGATACAAAGAAGGGTATTAACAGCTGTAGCTTCCTGGCGGCGTAAATTTAGTTCCAAGAAAGTGAGGTATTGTTAAAGAGTTTACTTTTTCTCTAGACGTACTATGTACATAGTTTATAGAGAAGGTGTTACATTCCACCCAAAATTCGATACCAATATTTCACCAGAAATAGACGTTTTAGGGTCCCCTGTATCCAAAAAAAAAAGTATTTGCCGAAAAAGGTCTGTGTGTGTGTGTGTGTGTCTGTCTGTCCGTGAACACGATAGCTCAAAAACGAAAAGTCGGTGAAATACAAACGTGGTATTTAAGGTTAATATCTTCCAAGGATGCAACACGAAGATTTTGAGAAAAATCCCCCCACCCCAAACTACCCTTTACATAGAAAAAATTTCGAAAATTTTGATTTTCTCAAAAATGGCTTTAACGATTTTGATTAAAATACCGTTTATTAAAGACATTCAAATGACAAATAAAATGTATATCTTGAATTTTCTGGGAATATCCTCTAAAGATCCCTTTATTCTGAATGAGTTTTGCTGAATTCTGCATAACTGGTAAACCGTAAGAGAAGGACAAAAACTTACTACACAAAAATGTAGATCGTGTTAAAACACACAGTTTATGTCATATGCATTTATTTCTTTGGATTGACCATTTCTGAGATATTCCTGGTTATTTGTTTTAGAATCAAAACAAAAAACTTTTCTCACACGGAAAGTTGTAAACTCCTGGCTCTGCATAGAAACGGATTTCAGCCACATGGCAACAAACTTTTAAAAGAGTTGACTATCGTTTTAGCCTAGAGTGTTTCGTTATTTCCCTTCTACTTACAGGAAAGGAAGTGATTAAGAAATTTTCTGCTATTTGTTATCTCTATTATCATAAAGTAGATAGAAGAATATGCTTTTTAACAATAATTTGTTGCAGCGATGAAGAGAAAGTCATGCGAATGGAACACATACATTTTTACTTTCTCTAGCTCCATATGTACAATGTACTTAGGGATGCAGAAGATATTGTAATGCAACCAAAAATGCGATACCGAGATTTCACCGGAAATATATGTTTTGGGGTCCCCTGAGTCCGAAAAAAGCATTTTTAAAAATCTGTCTGTCTGTGTGTGTGTGTCTGTGGACAGCATAGCCCCACAACGAAAAGACCGTTAAATACCAAACTTGGTATTTAGGTTTAGTATCTTCCAAGGATGCGACACAAAGATTTTCAAAAAAATCCCCCCACCACAAACTATCCTTTACATGGAAAAAATTGCGAAAATTTTGATTTTCTTAAAAATGGCTCTAACGATTTTGATTAGAATCCCGTACAATAAAGCTATTTATGTCCGAAATAAAATGTATATCTCGAATTTTTTGGGAATAGCCTCTGAAGACCTCTTTATTCTGGATGAATTTTGCCAAATTTTGCTTAACTGCTAAACCGTAAGAGATAGAAAAAAAAAAAAACTCACTACACAAGAAATGTACATCACGACAAAACACACAATTTATGTGCTTTACGGTTTTGATGTGGAGGTAACCGTTTCCGAGATATTGCTTGTTATTGGTTTCAATTGTGAAGTACTTAAACTTTTCTCAGACAGGAAGTGTCCGTTTTTCTTTTGTTCTACTCCTTGCCAAGCAAAGAAGTGACTTTCAATGACAATCGCATAACGATAGCTTTTAAGACGTTTGATAATCGTTTTAGCATAGCGAATTCCCTTATTCCCTTCTACTTATAAGGAACTAAGTAATAAGAACATTCTGCTAGTATTTATCTAAATTAGCATTGTGTATAAAGAAGCATAATCTTTTGTAGGAATTTTACAGAGCAGCTAGAAAAAGTCATGTGAGTTTAACGCATTAGATATGTTTGTATGATAAGTAACTTTTTATAGGAGAGATTGGGTGCTTTATTTACATCGAAATATTTAATAATGTATAGGGGTTAAGTCTGATACAACTCCAGAGTGATTAAATTCAAGTAACGTTATGATTGAATCGTCCAGAAGTATTTTATGACCAATTCTGTAGACAGTCGAGATATCACATATTCAGTTTTCAAGCCTTCAATCACGTTTTAGGCTTTTTGTGCCCATGTCATGAAATATGGCAACATAGCGCAGCCAGTATTCAGTATTGATAATTAATAGTTCCAGAGGACAGTAAAAACGCATGAAGAGGCTTTCTGTGAGGGAAGTTTTAGTGGGATCATTGCAGGTTGGCAATGCACATCCGGTCTGTGGGAGTAACGCTTGGACAGGGGAACAAAATTAATGAACTTTCGATGATGAATGAGTCGTTCGCACGAAGTTTGAAAAATAATTCTAATTCGCCAGTGCGAGCAGTATATGGGTTTTGAATCATAAGCACTTCTGATTTGAAGCAGTGCTTTATGTGTGTTTCGGGAGTGGTGTACCAAACATTTAACCTTGATAGCAAATAACACCGATTCGTTATTGGTTTTATTGTCCACGCTTTTTGCGCACATAACGGGACGTATCGATTGGCGGCGAGAAACGATCCCACAATCCCCGAACACGAAAACCGCGCAACAACCAGAAATCCACCAGCGGCTGTTCTGTCTGTTGGATTCCATTAATTTCAACTGAATTTACGCAATTCCTGCAGGGAGTCTGAGTAGTAAATACACCCATGTTCTAAGAAAATTACACCACTAGTTTAAGATAAAGCTTTCATTGCGTTTTCTTCTTATTTTTAGCAGTTATATAAACATAAAAACAAAATGACAGATTTCAGGTTTATAGCTTTAATATATTTCTCAATATTAAATTTTTTATGCCTCACTATCAAGTGTCTTACACGAGGCAAAGGCAATCTAATGTGTTATCTTCCATGACTTTGTCTACACGTTTTTCAACAAAATATTCTTATAAAAGCGAAATTTTCAATATTCTTCATCCTAATAGCTTGTATACATCCTTTCAATACATATTTATTTATAGACGCAAAGGAATGGAGGTTTAAGCAGTAGTAAAGCTTTTAAAAGCTGGTCCCACTACTGACACCAGTGTTTATTACTTTCTCTATACGCACTATGTACATAGTGTATAGAGAAGGTATTGTACTCCACCCAAAAATTCGATACCGAGATTTCACAGGAAATATATGTTTTAAGGTCCCCAAAATCCAAAAAAAAGCATTTTTACAAAAAGGTCCGTGTGTGTGTGTGTGTGTGTGTCCATGTGTCCGTCTGTCTGTGAACACGATAACTCAAAAACGAAAAGCCTGTAAAATACCACACTTGGTATTTAAGTTTAGTATCTTCCAGGGATACGACACGAAGATTTTGAGAAAAATCCCCCCATCCCAAACTATCCTTTACATGGAACTTTTTTCGAAAATTTCGATTTTGTCAAAAATGGCTCTCACGATTTTGATTAAAATATCATATATTAAAGACATGTACCTGATAAATAAAATGTAAATGTTGAATTTTCTGGGAATAGCCTCTAAAGAGTAGTTTATTCTGAATGAATTTTACTAAATTTTGAATAACTACTAAAGCGTAAGAGATGGACAAAAACTTACTACACAAAATATGTAGAGCACATTAAAACACACAATTTGTGTTATACACATTTTCGTGGAGTTCGTCGTTTTTGTGACATTCCTTGTTTTTGGTTTCTGCTATGATAAACTTATACTTTTCTCATACAGGAATTTGTCAACTGCTGTCCATACAAACAAAGGAACTTCAGTGGCATAGCAACTAGCTTTTGTCTATCCCTTTAACCTATGGTACTCCCTTTTCGCTTCTACTTACAAGGAAGCAATTAATAAGACCATTTCTGCTAATTTTTTCTGATTAGTATTAAGTAAATAGAAGCATAAGTTTTTTAAGATTATTTTGTTGCAGAGATGTAGAGAAAGTCATGTGAATGGTACACATCAGGTTTTTTTTTTTTAAATTCAGGCCATCTCAAAACATGCATTTAGGCGAAATATCGATTACAGTTTTTGGGTAAAATGCAATACCTTCTTTAACCACTGTGTACATTGTAAAACCGGGACAAAAAACATGAGTCATGTGTGGATCGCCAAATTCGTCTTAAGTCCTACACGGCACAGAGACTTGTATACACCATCCGCGATACAGCTGTATAGTGGCAGCAAGTTTTCACAAATTCCAAATCTTAATATTACTAACCCACATTATCAATAATCGTAACCAAATACACAACTTAAGCTTCAATAACAAATTAAAAATACCGACACAAAACATAATACAGTTTATATTGTACGATATTACTAAACATGTCACCTTCCATGTGTGTTCACTGTAGTGCTGTGGCAAAAAGTAAATTACTCCTCTGGTTAGGGTCGCAGGTACCATGTCGCAAACATTTTTTTTCCTTCTCTTAATGATGTTGAATAAACGCATAGCGGCTATTTATTTCAGATATACTTATTTCATACACGAGATTCAACAGTTAATAATATGATTGTTATTAAGGTGCTTCTGTATGGGTATATTCTACCGAACAGAAACATACTGCACGCAAAAGCATGCAGTGCGCAGAATGAAAATTCAATGAAAATGGAATCTGTATGATATGAAAAAATACCAAAAGTATTGTTAAGAAAACCAATGTGTTGAAACATTTAGGAATCCAATTTTGTGCAAATTCATTTTGTTTGGAAGGTAGAAACTTTGTTTTTTGTTTTCCTCTCAACACACACGAGAGGAAAATGTCAAAGGCAACTGGAATAACGTGATATTCTGAGAGCATATACAATGCAAAATACGTAACTTCACAATTCCATCATAGTCTTATCTGTATCATGTTGGGGCTGGATATCAAGGGACGTTCTAGGTATGCTGTGGCAGCTTGATGATACACTAAACGGTGCGCAGAACATGGTAATACTTTATAATATTTTGATTCGCTCTCTTAGATTGAGATGTGCTGATGGAATTTTTTATTTTGTACAGAACAGTCATCATATCCACACAACTCGAAAGGTTAAGCATGTCCTGTGTTTTTTCTTTTAAGTGTTTTAGAAAGATGGGACTGTTTGAGGTTGCTAATAACTCAGGATTTTTAAATTTCCATTACAAAGAAGCTTAAACGATTCCATTCCACTGTTGTTTATTTCACTATTAGAAGTTAGCTCACATACATATCTGACTATTATTTGTTTCGTTAAATACAATTAGTAATTAGAAATCACAATATAACGTTTTTGTGGCGCCTTCTTCCATGTAACCAAAAGTTTAACTCGAATGTCAATGAACCGGTAACAAAGCAGAAGAAAAAATTTAGAATGCGCAAAATAAGTAATTTTCCAACAAAATTTTGGTGTCCAAAATGTTACCTTTCATACAAGAGACACCGACCTTGTGTTCCCCTCGATGCACTCACTATATCGTCTTCCGTGTGATGAATAATTGGAACTCAAACACAATGTCTGTGAATCGTCCTTATAAACCATGCTGGGAGAGCGTATAGTTCGATTCTTCACCACCACCTTCCAGATCTGCTTAGAGAATTAAGAGAGTTCGCTCTACCCACTTTAGTTAGAGCTAGTGTAGTAATTCTTGAGTGTGCCACCAGGAACGTATGACTGGTGGCCGTTGATCTCTCCGCAGGCGTAATTTCTGGCTGCTATATGTGTGAAGCCAGCCACCTCAGCTACATGGGGAAGTACTAACTTATTATCCTTATAGAGAGTTGTAAACGGTGCAAACATTGGTTTTCAGAGAAGTAGGATATCAGAGTGGTAGACTGGCCTCCATGTTCACTAGATTTGAATCCTATTGAGAATTTGTGGATTGAGATAAAAATGGAGCTGCTCTCCAATTTACCTGTACATAGATGGTCGAAGGACAAAATATGGCTTCTGGGGCACAAATTCAACGACGCTTGAATATTTTAACTTCTCGTCCACATTACTGTAGCCATTTAATTTTGTCTATGCCCCGAAGATTGAGGACCATTATACGGGCTGAGGGTTCATAACCCGATATTAATTATATTTATTTTTAAATTTGTTTTAGAAGATAATAGTTTATTTAAACAATGTTTTAGTTATTTAATACGAGTGCAAGTAGAATTATGTTTTTGTGTGGACAGAGAAGCCCATGATTTGAAATGCCAAAGTTATATTAATGCAATATTATGTTCTACATATAAAATCATAAAAGTAACAAACATAAAAATATGACAAGCAACGCGAATTTTTAACCTAGGAACTTATGAGTGGAAGCCTTTTTAACCTCTCGGCCATTGTAACGTTCTGTAATATCCTTTCAGCAGGGACTTATAAATGTATCATTGCGCTGTCAGTCACAGACAATTCTAGTGTGCAGCGTGGACACAGCTTTTACGAAGATACACGAAGATACACGAAGACACATTGTGTCGATGGCTGTACATAGGGGCTCAAAAAGTAAATATTGTCAATCCCTTTAGCCTGCTGTATCCTTCCTATAGCTACAAGAAATGTGTATACACCTAATGAAAGTTTATCTTCATTGAGAAGAATATGCAGAAGAACAAACTGTTTCAAGATAATTTTTAAGTCATATTTTTGTGTACTTTCATTATTATTTTCCGCAACAAATAAAATAGGTAGTAATGTTTGTGTAATTTTCTTTCTTAAGTTGTGTTCTAAATGTAAAAAAACTGTTTGTTTCTCAGTAAAATTTATCTTCTTGAATATCCTTCACAATAACTCATTTCGGTTTTTTTCAGGCCTTAGATGAATGCAGTTTTTCACCACAATGACGCTGTGTATTCTTTTGCGAGCTGTTACGTCATTGCTTCCTTCATTAATCTTGCAGCCACAAAATAGCTCCATTGTTCCTAGAAAGCTGGGATCGTAACTTTAAGGGAGATGAATAGATGACTATTCTAAGCTTATTATTTCTGAGCTACTGATATGAGATTCTTTCATATTCCTGAAAACAGGAAATGCTGGATACTAATGCCGCTGATAAATTTACTTATGGAAAACGTGTGTATAACTGATTACTTACATGACAATTTAGCGTTTTAGATTTTTCTCGAAAATTATGTGCTTATAGTTTTACTTTTTTATACATACTGTGTACATAGTGTATGGAGAAAGTATTGTATTGCACCCAAAACTTTGATGCGAAGATTTCGCCGGAAATGCATGTTTTGCGCCCCCTGAATCTAAAAAAAGCACTTTTAGAAAAATGTCCGTGTGTGTCTGTGTATGTGTGCGCGTGTCTCTGGGCCACATAGCTCAAAAACTAAAATTCCGTAAATACCAAACTTGATATTTAAGTTCAGTATCTTCCAAAGATGCAACACGAAGATTTTCAAGAAAGTGAACCACACCTAACAATCCGTTACATGGAAAAGTTTAAAAAATATTGGTTTCCACAAAAATAGTTCTAACGATTTTGTTTAAAAACTCATATTTAAAATATTTATATGGCAAATAAAATATCTTGGACCGATTAATTATATAACAATTTAGCGTTTTAGATTTTTCTCGAAAATTATGTGCTTACAGTTTTACTTTTTTATACATCTGTGTACATTGTGTATGGAGAAGGTATTGTATTGCACCCAAAACTTCGATGCGGAAATACATGTTTTGTGCCCCCTGAATCTAAAAAAAACATTTTTAGAAAAATCTCCGTCTATGTCTGTGTATGTGTGTGCGTGTCTTTGGGCCACATAGCTCAAAAACGAAAATTCCGTTAAATACCAAACTTGATATCTTAGTTCAGTATCTTCCAAAGATGCAACTCGAAGATTTTCAAGAAAGTGAACCACACCCAACAATTCGTTACATGGAGAAGTTTAAATAATATTGGTTTCCACAAAAATAGTTCTAACGATTTTGTTTGAAACACATATTTAAAATATTTATATGACAAATAAAATATCATGAATTTTCTGGAAATATCCTCTAAACACCTCTTCATTTTGGGTGAATTTTTTCTGAATTTTGCATAACTGGTATACCATAAGAGATCGACAAAAGCTTAAATAACAAAAAATGTAGATCTCCTTAAAACGCACAATTTATTTAGATACATTTTTTCGTAGAGTTGACAGTTTTCGAGTCATTCCATTCAGTTTTAAAATACTTAATACGTTTCTCATACGGAAATTTGTCAAATCCTAATCACGCAAAGAAACGGATTTCAATCCCATAGCAAACACATTTTAAAACATTTGATTGTTGGTTTAGCCTAGTGTATTCCCTTATTTCCCTTCTACTTATAAGGATCTAAGTAATAAGGCTATTTCTTTTAATGTTCATCTCAATTAGCATGAAGTAGATAGACAAATAAGATTATAACAATAATTTGTTACTCGGATGTAGAGAAAATGGAATGTATTGAATTTTTGACATGTTTACTGCTCCAATTAAGTCACTTTGGCATGGTGCAAAACTAATATTTACTTTCTCTACACGTACTGTGTACATAGTGTATAAAAAAGGAATTGCACTACACCCAAAAATTTGATATCGAGATTTCACCGGAAATATACGTTTTAGTGTCTCCTGTATCCAAAAAAAGTATTTTCAGAAAAAGGTCCGTGTGTGTATGTGTGTCCGTGTGTCTGTGAACACGATAACTCAAAAACGAAAACCAAATTTGGTATTTAAGATTAGTATCTTCCAGGGTGCAACACGAAAATTTTGAGAAAAATCCCCCCACCCCCAACTACCCTTTACATGGAACTTTTTTCGAAAATTATGATTTTCTCAAAAATGGCTCTTACGAGTTTGATTAAAATATCGTATATGAAAGATATTTACCTAACAAATAAAATGTATATCTTGAATTTTCTGGGAATAGCCTCTGAGGACTACTTCATTCTGGATGTATTATACTGAATTTTACATAACTGTTAAACCGTAAGAGATGGACAAAAACTTAACATACAAAAGGTAGAGTACGTTAAAATACACAATTTGTTACATAAATTTTTTTCGTGGAGTTGATCATTTTTGAGATATTCCTTGTTTCTGGTTTCAGCTTTGAACAACTTAAAGGTTTGCTTATACAGGTATTTGTTAAGCCCTGTTTGTACAAACAAAAGAACTTCAGTCACATAGCGACCAGCTTTTGACTATCGCTTTAACCTACGGTACTCCCTTATTTCGTTTATTCTTAAAAGGAAGCAAGTAATAACACTATTTCTGCTAATTTTGTCTCGATTAGCATGAAGTGAACAGAAGCAGAAGCCCTTTAACAATAATTTGTTTCACATCAGAGTTTTGTTTGATTTTTTTTTACCCTTTTTGTATTTAGGACTTTCACGCCTCAGTATTTCAATTATGATGTCATGCACCTGTTGACTAACAGAGGTTTCGAATCAGAGCGAAGCTAGAATGGGTGATCTGCCCAATGCCTCGTATGAAATTCACGAAGTGGGGTCATATACAATGGCTGTAAATGGATGTCAGGAAGTTTGCTTATGGAGAAATTATGGAAACCATGGCAGGGAAAACGGAGGACACGGCGAGAAAACTTCATCCCCCAAAAATTCCACATGTGCTCCCCTGGGATCGAACTCGAGTAACGTAGGTGAGAGGCGAGAAGTTTAGCCAATCGGCCACGACGCCGCCATTGAATTTTTAATCCTTAATATTTAATCCTTATCAATTATTTTATTACCAAAAGTTTTGTACTCTTATGGTTAATTTTCAACATAATCACCGAAAATATTGAGACATTTATCGTATCTGTGCACATCCTTTGCAATACCCGCTTCAAAAAATGTTACCGCCAATAATTTCAAATGAGCATTGACGTTGGTTTGAAGATCTTCGTTGGTTTGAAAGTGCTGCCCTCCTAGCCACGTCTTCAGTTCAGATAAAAAGGTGAAAGTCTCTAGGTGGCAGGTCAGGACTATACGGCGGATGGTCGAAAATGTCCCATTGAAATTGTTCAAGGAGCCGGTGGGTTATGCCAGCAGTGTGTGGACGAGCGTTGTCATAGATCAACACAATTCCTGAAATCAGCATTGCTCTTCGTTTTTTACTTTCTCTATACGTACTATGTAACAGTGTATAGAGAAGGTATTGCACTCCACCAAAAATTCGATACCGAGATTTCACCGGAAATATATGTTTTAGGGTCCCCTGTATCCAAAAGAATGTATTTTCTGAAAAAGCTCCCTGAGTGTGTGTGTCCGTGTGTCTGTGAACACGCTAACTCAAAAACGAAAAGTCGGTAAAATACTAAACATGTATATAAGTTTAGCATCTTCCAGGGATGCGACACGAAGATTTTGAGAAAAATCCCCCCACCCCAACTACCCTTTACATGGAGCTTTTTTCGAAAATGTTGATTTCCTCAAAAATGGCTCTAACGATTTTGATTAAAATATCGTATATTAAAGCTATTTACTTGACAAATAAAATGTATATCTTGAATTTTCTGGGAACAGCCTCTGAGGACTACTTCACTCTGGATGTATTTTACGGAATTTTGCATAACTGTTAAACCGTAAGAGATGGACAAAAATTTAACACACAAAAGGTAGAGTATGTTAAAGCACACAATTTGTTACATAAATCTTTTTCGTGGAGTTGATCATTTTTTAGATATTCCTTGTTTCTGGTTTTAGTATTGAAAAACTTAAAAGTTTTCTTATACAGATATTTGTCAACCCCTGTCTGTACAACCAAAGGAACTTCAGTCACATAGCAACCAGCTTTTGACTATCACTTTAATCTATGGTACTCCCTTATTTCGGTTCTACTTACAAGGAAGCAAGTAATAAGATTATTTCTGCTAATGTTTTTCTGATTAGCAGGAAGTAAATAGTAGTATAAGCTTTTTAAGAATAATTTGTTACAGAGATATAGAAAAAAGTAATGTGCATGGTACACATCAGATTTTTTTGAATGGCTCTCCGCAAACGTCTTAAAGTAAGAAGATCTTCAAAAGAAAGTCAATGCTCATTTGAAATCATTGGCGGCAACATTTGGTTACCTTGAATCATGCCGTTGCGATCATCTGTCGCGGGAGTGAAGGCGAAATGCTTCCTAACACAAAACAAGGAATATGAGGTGACATCATTAGCTCGAAATCGAAACTATAGCGAAGACCAACCTCTTCTCTTACGAGCTAAGATGTCACATTGTCGCTTCACCCCATCCCGTTTTTGAAGTGAAGCATTTCCCATTCGTACACTCATTGTAAAAGCTAATCGCAGTGGCTTGTTCCAAGGCAAACATTTTAGAGAGGTTTGGATAGGTAAAGTCGGAGGATCTCCCGACCTCTAGCCGATTGCTCTACCACTGAGCTGTCATGGCAACATGCCTGTATGGCATTGAATTTCGCAGCAGACTCGCATGTATACCACAAGGTGATCTTAATTTATTTTGAGATGAGAACCCCAATGGCGATTTACAATGTTGTAGGTACTTTAAGTCCCAGGATTCATAGCTTAGCCAATATTGTGCTCAATTAGTATTTATTTAATGATTTTTTCAGACAAGCCGTGTGCAGGCCAGAAGTTGGATAGGCAGAGTCTGACTGAAAAACTCAATGCCATAGCCGGGATTAGAACCACGGATCTCCCGGTCTCTAGCCGGTTGCTCTACCACTGAGCTACCATGTGACTCGCATGTTTCCCGGTAAACCAGAAGGTGATTCAAATTATTTTGAGATGACATACCTGACATACGAGGTACGTCCAGAAAGTAAGTTCCGTTTGGTAATAAAATTAAATTGTGTACAGATACAGAATAATTATTTATTGCACAAAATTCTACAACACTTAAACTACTTTTCCACAAAACTGCCAAAATTTTGCAGGCATTTTTCATAGCGTGGCACAAGTTTTTGTATACCTTCTTCATAGAAGTTTGCCACCTGTGTCTTCAAAAAGTTGGAAACATTTTCTTTCAGCTCTTCGTCATTGTTGAAGTGTTGACCACCAAAGAAAGACTTGAGATGTAAGAACAGATGAAAGTCGCTAGGAGCGAGGTCAGGGCTGTACGGAGGATGGTCAAACACGTCCCAGCCAAATCCCTGTAGGAGGTTTTTCGTCACATTTGCAGTGTGTGGTCGTGCGTTGTCGTGAAGAAAAACATCACCTTTTGACAGCAATCTTCGGCTCTTATTCTGTATTGCGCGGCGCAATTTCCTAAGTGTCTCGCAATAAACATCTGCTTTGATTGTTTGACCACGCGGTAAGAAATCAATGAGTAAGATGCCTTTCCAGTCCCAGAACACTGTGCACATCATTTTTCGAGGTGTCAAGATTTGTTTCAGCTTAACCTTTGCTGGGGATGAAGTGTGCCTCCATTCCATTGATTGCCGCTTACTTTCAGGGGTGTCATAAGAAACCCAAGTCTCATCTGTAACTTACTTTCTGGACGTACCTCGTACGACTACACACGGCTTGTGTGAAAAAAAAAATAGAGAGGTTTGTTTGTGACTGCCATGGGTGCATGGACACTTCATAGCTACGCGAGATAAGCCCGCCCTGTACTCCATTTAAGGTTGAGCATCATTAAGCTATATAACCGAGTATGAAAGAGGACGGTCGTGTTTTGTGTCTTGCTCGTAGCTACCTGGAAGAAGTTCGACAATGGAGAGCGTACGAGAACTTATTGGAGTTGAGGCAAGAAATGAGTTTAGGATTTAAATATGCAGCCTAAAGTCACTGGAAAGTGCCGTAGAAAATGTGTCAGTTCGAAGCGTGCTCTGGAAGAGAAAATGGATTATTTAGAGAACCAATCTCGTAGAAATAATCTTGTGCTATAAGGTGTGACAGAAGAACCGGGAGAGAGTTGCGAGATGACGGAGGAAATAGTGAAAAGTCTCATCTCACAAATAGGAATCGAACTCCGCGAGTTTGATGTGGAGAGAGCCCATCGTGTGGGTCGATGTGGCAATGTAAGGCGACCTATTGTGTGTAAACTGGCCCATTATAAACTCAAGGTGGCCATCCTTCGAGATGCTCGTTATATCCGGGGAATGGGAATAAGCATTAGCGAGGACTTTAGCCAGCATGTAAGAGAAGAGAGAGAGTTCTTAAAGGGACACATGTTTTAGGCCAGGAAGCAGGGCTGTCATGCCGTATTGCGCTATGACAAGCTCTTCATTAACGGGCGAGTTTGGAACCGACAGGAGCTGGAGCGTATGGAACAGTCTAGAAGTAGTGCGGAAACCGAACCCAGGATAGGGCAGGTAGCCAGTGCATCAGCACAGCAGGTAGCAGGTCCCTCAGCAGAACAACGTCAGGTGCCTCAAGTTAAGTCGACAGGGAGGGGCAAAGAGGAGAGGAGGGTGAGACAGTCTTCGCCGGAGAAGCCAACAACAACGCCCCTCCGTGCCCTTAGGCTGACAACAGCTCGACAAAGGGTCAGCCAAGTTGTAGGAAGACCAACAGCAAGGAAACTCTGAGGATTGTGACATGGAACATCGAAGGCTTCAAAAAAAGTTGGGTAGCGAGAATTTCTTGTACTTCCTTAGTGATTTTGACGTTGTATGCTTAACAGAAACTGGGTTGAAAAACGGAGAAAATGTAATACTTGCTAATTTCCATTGTTTTAGTAGGGGAACGGAGACACGGGGAAGGAGGGGAAGGTGGCCAGAGGGGTATCAGTTTCATTCAGGTCTGAGCTGGAGGCTGAGATAACTAAATTAGAAATCAGTTTGGAAGGGGTGATTGCTGTATCTTTGGCACAGGGGGGAATACATATAATAGTTAGAGGCTTATACAACCAGCCAGCAACGTCCAAGTATGCAAACAGGAATTTCTTCAGTGACTTAACCGAAACGTTAGTGGAGTTACAGGAAAAGTTTCCAGGAGATGAATTAATTCTTTTAGGAAAATTTAATGCGAGGTTAGGAGGGGAGAATATTTCTCTAACGGGGGGTCATCAATGGGGGGAGGAATTCCGCGAAGGTCAACGAAAGAGCAAGGATAGTTTTATTAATGGGGAGGGCAGACAATTACTTGCTTTCTGCGATGCCTTCTCTTTAGAAATAATGAATGGCAAGCACGGTGAGGATCGAGAGGGAGAACTCTTTCATAAATGAAAATGGGGTTAGTGTAATAGATTTTATTTTAATAAGTCAGGGTTTAATTGTTAGAATTAGAAATTTTTGGGTGGGGGATCGTATCGAGTCGCATCATTGTCCGGTTGCCCTGGAACTGAATATAGAGACGGCCATGGCGGCGCATGCACCTGAAGAGGGGCAGGGTGACGAAGGGAGATTCATTAGTAAATTTATATGGAAATCGGTACAAAAAGAAGTATTTGTTGATAAATTAGAAAGAAGATTAGGGGAAAGGAACGCAGACACAGCGGAGGAACTAACGCATATAATAGCAACGGCTGCGGGGACAATGAAAGTCCAAATGCATGGTAAGTTAAAACGATTCAATGGTTGGTATGACCAGCAATGCAGAGCTGTAAAGAAACAAGCAGAGGAGGCTCTGTCAAAATTCAGAGATGACATTAGGAAATTTTTTACAAAGAAGCGAAGGGAGTATAAACAGCTCTTACGGGAAAAGAGAACTACGTGGCAAGACAAAATTACTCAGAAAATTAGTAATATCTTAACACGGGGGGATAACGCTGAGATGTGGCAAGTAGTAAAACATTTAAGAGGCAACCGTCAGGCGCCCAACGAAATTTCTCCCAGAAAATGGGCAATGCATTTTATGGGAATATTCGGGAAAGGTGAAAGGGAAGGAATTTTTATAAAGGAAGAGCAAATTTTGTGAAATCTTGAGATCCCAATACTGGACGAGGAAATATCAGCACGAGAAATAACACAGGCGCTGAGGAGTCTGAAGGGAGGCAAAGCTCCAGGGTTGGATGGGCTGCCCCCGGAAGTTTTTAAAGCCGCAGCCAATGTTAATGAGTTTGGTAGGAGTATGCTCCAGATATGTAACATATTGTTTATTGAGGGAAAGGGCATTATTCATCCCATTTATAAAGGGAAGGGAACTATTGGAAATCCGGATAACTATAGGGGGGTTACTCTTTTGCCAATTATGGAGAAAATTTATTGTAGACTGTTATATAACCGGATAAAGGACTGGGAATCTAAATTTGGCAAACTTTCAAAATTTCAAATGGGTTTCAGAGAAGGACACAGTACCATAGATGCCGCTTTTATATTAGACACTTTAAGGACGAACCAACTGTTAATTAAGAGGGGAAAGCTTCATTGTGCTTTTGTGGACTTTAAGAAGGCATTTGACTCTATCAATCGAAATTCATTATGGTACAAACTAGGCAGAAAGAGGTTATCAAGTAAAATGGTTAGAGCATTGCAGGCAATGTATCAAAATGTCGAATTCTGTGTGAAGTACGACAGAAACAGAGGGTCCGAGAGCTGCCGAAGCTATAGGGGAGTGAGGCAGGGTTGTATTTTATCTCCCTTGCTATTTAATCTCTTTGTGGATGATATTACTGATATAATGATAGCACAGAATATCCAAGCACCAGTAGTAGCGGATTTGCAGATCCAAACACTTTTATACGCAGACGATTTAGTATTGTGCTATACGACAGTAAACGGATTGCAACAAGGACGGGACAAACTTAAGAATTATTGCGATGAATGGCTACTTGCAGTTAATGTGAATATGACTAAGGCAATGACTTTCAAAAAGGGTTGTGTTTATAGCAGGGAGGAGACTTGGACATATGCTGGACAGATACTGGACAATGTTAAATCTTTTGTGTACTTAGGACTCACATTCACAATGAACGGAAAATGGACAAAACACATTGCGAAACACAAGGCAAGGGTGAAAGCGAAGGAAGCTCTCCGGATACGCTACAGAATACTGAATATATCCATAACCTTAATGGCAACTGTATACGGAGCGACAGTTAGATCCACGATGACATACGGAGGAGAAATATGGGGGTGGGAACAAACAGGGAATCTGGATCAAGTGAGGACCCAATTTTTGAAAGGAATTCTGGGTGTAGGGAGGGGTACGGCAAACTGCGGAATAATGAGGGAATTCGGGGCACATAGTGAAACGATAGAGTGCAAAATCAGAGCAGTTAAATATTGGCTGAGAATTGTTCAGGGAAACCAATCTCTAATTAGGGCAGTCTGCTACCGTGAACAGTTGCGAATGGAAGGTAATTCGACGTGGGCATCAAAATTAAAGAAAGGGTTGGAAACCATTGGGATGGGAGACATTTGGATGGCGGGGCAGGAAAACAGGCGAAGTATTTGGAGAAAAATTAAGAACCGCCTCTGTGATATTGACAGACAGCAAATAATTGCGCAGTGCACAGAGAAGGTGTCATTAGAAGTACAGTCTGGGCTGAAATCGCAGTGGGGTATGGAGCAATACATCAAAACAGGTACCAAACTCATTAGAGAGGGGCTTGCGTGGATTAGACTAGGAGCATGGACTCACATCTTGGCAAGATGTAGGGGTACGGAGGAATGGCGGGAAAAATATTTGCCGTGATTTTTTACCACTGCGAATGTAGGGTTAGAAGCATGTTGGACGCTACTGGCAGGCACGGAAAACATGGACGGGCTAGGTAAATTTATACTTAAGGCAAGACAGCTGAGATCTGTGGAGACGGCCAATAGAGACTGGGGGGGGGGATAAAATCAACTAAACAAAAGTGACTACATTGTTCTACATACATATATATATATTATGTCATACTTAGGTCACTGTTGTGCTATGGTTTTATATATGTTGTATATATTATGTGTATATAGTCTTTTAAGTGTAATTTTCTATTATAAGAGGGTGCATTTATGAAGGTGGACTCTGTGCTGTAAATTTAAATTGCTATATTTGAATATCTTTGTATTTTTATTTTCGGGTTCACTCTTAATTCTTTATTGTTGTTTAATATTGTTTTGGAATGTGTATTTCCTTTGTCCTTTTATTTTCGTGTTTACTCTTTTAATTCTTTGTTGTTGTTGTTTTAATATTGCTTGTAATGTGTATTACAAAAGCACGTACGGTCTGTGGACCCGTGCGATTGTTGAAATTCCATGTATGATATTGCTATGTCAATAAATACACTTATTCATTCATATAAACAAACGATAATGAATAGAAAAGTTAATGTGAAGGCAATATATCAGATTATGTTCCTTTTGTATTTATGAATGTATCAATCTTATTAGCTAACTACTTTCAGCAATTTATTTGATCCCGTTAATCCCAGAAACCGTAGAGCGACGGCCTGTGGTACGGGAGACATTTTCCAAGATCTGGGCGTTGTGTCTCTTAACCTTCATCTGGCAAACCATCGCTGTATCATTCTGTCTAGTCGCTGGCGAGGTCGGATGATTCCCATGATTCCGTACCTTCGGGTTGTTCATCATCATCATCATCATCATGATCAGCAGCAACAAGACCTGTACTTGAATCGCAGTAGCATGGATATAGGAATGCGTGCAAGAAATTCCAAGCTTCGTCCTTGGTGAACAAAGAGCTTAATTCCTTATTTTTTGTAGAAAATAAACCGCTGGATCCTTTCCACGTAAAGGAGGAAGTTACGCATAACGGTGCAAAGAATGTGGTAGCAGGCTTTTGCAATCTTCCTTACAATGCTCAGGCTATTTTTGTTTGTTGGTAACTTTGTTTTAAAAGGCAACTCTCTTGGATAATTCCCCTTCAATCCCTCTGTTTGCTAACCCAGTTACTTCCTTCCGTCTGTACCACAACGCGGTTGGTTGCCGCAACTTATATTTATACAGGAGGGAATTACCGCTGCGTCTTTGTTCCCAAACCTGGATATTTTCTTCCTTAAATATACAACAAAAACTGCTTGAAAACATTTTAATGAGACTTGCTCTGTAAACACCTGCATCTGGATCTCTGATTTTATTACGAAATGTCTAAGTGGTTGTTAAACCATTATACACAGTGAAAGTTAAACAAATAGGGGTACTTGTGTAGCATGTCTCTGAAGTGTAGTCTTAAGAGTACTTTATCTAAAATATATTTAGCTTCAACCCTGCCAGTTCCCATGGCCGCGCTCGCTTAAGTGGCTTTGGTGCTCCGTGGATCTTGAGTTCGGGTCCCGCCTTGTGCATGGGTGTTTATATGTTTGTGAAATGTGTATATTTGTGTGTACGTAATCAAACAGAAAACAAAGCAACTGTTAGGAAAATGCAATAAAGAGGATCTGTATTTAAAAACATCTGATGTGTACCATTCACATGACTTTATCTACATCTCTGTAACAAATTATTTTTAAAAAGCTTATGCTTCTATTTACTTCGTGCTACTCGAGAACAAATTAGCAGAAATATTCTTATTACTTGTTTCCTCGTAAGTAGAAGCAAAATAAGGGAGTACCATAGGTTAAAGTGATAGTCAAAAGCTGGATGCTATGTGACTGAAGTTCCTTTGTTTATATGGACAGGAGTTGACAAATTCCTATATGAGAAAAGTAAGTTTTTCATAGCTGAAACCAAAAACAATGAATGTCTCAAAAACGATCAACTCCACGAAAAAAATGTATATAACATATATTGTGTGTTTTAACGTGCTCTACATTTATTGTGTAGTAAGCTTTTATCTAAGTCTTACGGTTTAGCAGTTATGCAAAATTCCGTAAAATTCATCCAGAATAAAGTAGTCTTCAGAGGCTATTCCCAGAAAATTCAACATTTACATTTTGTTTGTGAGGTAAATATGTTTAATATATGCTATTTTAATCAACATCGTTAGAGCCATTTTTGCGAAAATCAATATTTTCGAAAAAAGTTCCTTGTAAAGTGTAGTTTGGGGTTGGGGGATTTTTCTCAAAACCTTCGTGTCGCATCCCTGGAAGATACTAAAGTTAAATACCAAGTTTAGTATTTTACTAACTTTTAGTTTTTGAGTTATCGTGTTCACAGACACACGGACACATGGACACACACACACACACACACACACACACGGACCTTTTTGTGAAAATGCTGTTTTTTTGGATATAAGGGACCCTAAAACATATATTACCGGTGAAATCTCGGTGTCGAATTTTTTGGTGGAGTGGAATAGCTTCTCTATACACTATGCACAAGTAAAAAATAAGAAAAACAACAACCGATAATGGTACGACTTATTTTGCTACATATACCGTTCTTCCTCTAAATCACAAACCGGTATTTATATCCCTTTTTCCGGCATGACAACTGAAAGGATTTGAATGGTTGTGCTCGTTAGTGCGATACATAATGGACTGGACATCCATTCAAAGCCGAGCGTCGCAATCTGTTGTCCCAGCGACTGCAGTCAAATGTTTCTGTGGTAAAGGATGGGGAGGGTCCAAGTAAAATAACCGGTGTGATGGCACAGCATAAAACAAAATTTGATTCTATAAAACACGCAGAAGTTAAAGGTATAAAATTGATACATTTTATACAAAATGAATATCCTGAAAAATTCTTACATTGTCAATTACTATTCCTGCACACATAAATATTAAAGCCTTAAATAAAGCATGAGTTAATAAATAAAAAAGCAAGATCAGCAAATCCTATAAATAAACTGCTTATTATTGAGCATAATTGTCTTAATGTAGATAAAGCAATTATTTTCCATAAATCATATTCAAAATTAGCACCTAACTCTGATATAAATATGTTTAAAACAGAAATTACTAATAAAATTGTAATAATCATATAAGAAAGGCCTACTAGATCGAATTAATAAACAATCTCCTGCTGTAACTAAAGTTGAAGACTGAAGCAATGCAGAGCAGTAGGAGCTGCTATAAACACCGTGCACGCTACTCTGGCGGCAAGTTTGGTTACTAACAAGAGGATAACAGAGACAGTGAAGTAAGAATATTAGCGTATACTAAGATGTCGAATATCGAGCCTCCTGAAAATGTAAATACTAAAAGAAGGCGGAAAGAGAACAATAACTACTGTGTTGTAGGATGCAATAATACCTACAAGAATATTTCGCCAGCTATTGCCTTTTATTTGTTTCCCACGCGGAAAACTGAAGCGCAAAGCAGAAAGCTGTACATCGAAAGAAGTAAGTGCACTAATTTTATATAGTACCTCAAAGCAGTAACATATGCTTAAAATTAACTGTAGCATAGATAATGTTGTGTAGAAATTAATGCTAACGTTTTTTAAGTTAATATATAGAAACTCTAAATATTGTGAGTATTGGATTAAGCGACACATTATGAGAATAGTCTGTCATTTATTATTGTTATTATTACTTTTATTTTTACTATCAATATTTATGTGCGTATTACTATTCATGCTTTATATTTTATTTTCAATCCTGACTGAGAACAAAAGCCCGCAACAAAAATTTGCAGCATTCACTTCATCGGAAATAAAAGGTTCGGAACATCCCCACAGTTCAGCATATGTTCCCAGTATATTTCCAGATGTGCGCAAACAGATTTTGACACTTTGAAACAGAGCTTTCAGTGAAATGAATGCACATTATAGACAGAAAACCACAAATAATATCTACATCGCATATGGCTTCCGCTTCAACTATCCTCACAATAAGTACAGAACATGACACGGAGCGGCGCCACCAGTACGATTTTCTGGTCCGTGCACGGTGCCTATAGCAACTGGTAATTGGATGCTGATGGGGTTAAATTTGTTTGCAGTTGCATGGATTTTGCTCTTTATCACTGAAGAAAACCAATACAGTATTATTGAAATTTTTTTAATAAATTTACAATATAAAACAGATTTAACTGGTCTAATTTTATTGCTAAAGTTTAGTGTATTACGAAATTAGAAAAAAAAAAGTCAACTAAAAATACTAAAACCTTTGATGAATCATCTTTGTCGCTTATGTACAATACCAGGCAATTAAGGGTCCAGTTGATCCGCGCCAAAACAAAACCCAGGCGACCAGTACAGCGTAATAATGTAGCCTTCCGCCATTCGCGCCAGAAATGTAGTCATATTTGAACGACCGCGTGTTGCGAACACGCGACATATTGTAATGTAAAACGAACAAAGTCCTTATTCCGACAACTTAGACAGGAACTAAAATGTTCTTTTAGGTATAACGGTGATGATATTGTTATTTATAACAAAATAAATGGGTGCACAATGAAATAGGTAAGTCTAAAAACAGCAGCGAAAAAATAACATATGAGATAACATATTTATTCGCGCTTTGGAAGCGGCTCTATTCCCTCCAGATCAGAATCGTCGTTTGAGCTGTTTGTGCTGCTGCTTTACAATTCAAAATTGACAACCAGCATGTCTCTTAAACTATCCATCTCCCAAAACATCGCTTCTTCTTCGTTACATGTAGCACTTTATCAACTATTGGTGGCTCATTAAAAAAAAAAAAAAAAAGTTGTGCACTATTGTGTGAATTGTATTCTTCACAAAATCGTTACATTCTTGCATGACGTATTTCACACGCTTTCTTTTTTTCCCCCGGGTGTAGCCACATTTCCCGTTTCAGATTTTTCTTTGCGAGCACCATTTAAACTTGTAGCCGAAACACCGGTGAACTCGATGTTAATTTCATCAATTCTTTTACGAAAAATGTGGGACATTTCTTAAAAAATTTAAAATAAACATTGAGCCCTATTATTTATTAACCACTAGTCAACAGTTTACCAGCTTTATGCTTTATTTAACTCAACGAAAACGCAAGAGGAAATTTACGGTGACCGTCCCCCATGATTCCGAATAGCAACGACCAGCAACCCTTGCTGTAAACAATAATGCGGAACTCAGGCGACTCATATGAATAGCATGTTTAACAAATTGACATAAGTGTAACTCTTAGCTATTTATATAAAATATTATACTATTCTTGCGCGTACTACTACTGTGGTCTACTGCGGTTCACTAGCCACGTGGATCAGTTTTGTCGTGGATCAACCTACGAGTGAATAGATAATAGAAAGGGTATTTATGTAATAGTTGTGTAATGCTTCAGACTATTGTAGACTAAATATTTAATATTTTTTCATAGGTAGCATAACAAAGTTTGCACAAGAGATGTAGGTGTTTTATACAATTTTAGTGTTATGTATGCTTAATGAAATTCTATTCTGTTTAATTATAATTTGTATAATTTGTATTGTATATTTCTAGTTATTTGTGTATAAAGATCATGAATTATTGCACCTTTGATCTCACATAAAAAAAGTTGTCTTAATTAGTTTTTCTATTGGGGCCTTTTAGTAGGGCATAGAATAAACTATCGTATGTAATTTGTTCCATTCACATGAGTTTATCTATCTGTTCTGCAAACAAACTATCCTTACTGTTGTGTCTGTGGACAGCTTAGCTCAAAAACAAAAAGATCGTTAAATAAATACCAAACTTGGTATTTAGGTTTGCTATCTTTCAAAAATGTGACACGAGGATTCTCAAGAAAATCCCCCCACCAAAAGCTACCTTTTGCATGGAAAAATTTTCGAAAATTTTTATTTTCTTAAAAATGGTTCTAACGATTTTGATTAAAAGCCCATATATTAAAGATATTTACATCCCAAATAAAATGTATATCTTGAATTTTCTGGGAATGGCCTCTGAAGACCTCTTTACCATGGATGACTTTTTCCAAATTCTGCTTAACTGCTAAACTGTAAACCCTTACTTTTTTGTGAAGGTAACCGTTTCCGTGATATTCCTTTTTATTGGTTTCAATTGTAAAGTACGTACTTATACTTTTCTTAGAAAGGAAGAGTCAGTTTTTCTTTTGGTCTACCCCTGGCCAAGTAAAGAAGCTATTTGCAATGACAATTGCATAACGATAGCTTATAAAACATTTGACTATCATTTTAGCCAAGTGCGTTCTCTTTTAATTATAAGGAAGTAAGTAATAACAACAATCTGCTGATGTTTATCTCAATTAGCATTGTGTAGAAAAAAGAACATCTTTTGTAAGAAATTTGTTTGTAGAGCAGTTAGAGAAAGTCATGTGAGTGTAACACATCAGATTTTTTCGGACTCAGGGCACGCCAAAATATATATTTCCGGTGAAATCTGGACATTGAATTTTTGGGTGGAATTCAAAACCTTCTCTATTTACTATGTACTTGCGGGCTATAGAAAGTAAAAAGTCATGTCAGTACTACATATCATTTTTTTCTTGCAGGTAATTTGTATCAAACTGTGCTGTGAATGACGTCATGGAGTGCTAGTTGCTAGGTAACGTTTTGAGGCACTAGAGCCAGAATTGGGTCATTGTGCATGATTTTTAGCGTCACAGTATGCTTGTTTTAAATGATTAAAGTGCATAAGTACGTACGTATATGTTCTGTATAATAACAAAATATAATTGTTTCTAAGCAGAAAAGGAATTACAAAAACTCAGATGCTACATTCACATGCTTTCTCTACCCTCAGTCAATAGCTTGTATACATATTATTATTATTATTATTATTATTATTAAAGTTTAACTTTTTAATTTCTCTACAATACTATAATAAAGTAGGTAGAGATGGTATATTATTCCATGTAAATATGTTTTGAAATCCCTTGAATATTCGTAAAATGTAGATCAAGTTTGTAGGAAAATCATCCCTGCGCAACTATCCTTTACATGGATCATTTTTCGAAAATTTTGATTTTTCAAAAATGGCTTTAACGATTTTGATTAAAATGCCGTATGTTAAGATACGCATTTTCATGACGAATTATATGTATATTTTGAAGTTTCTGGGAATAGCCTCAAAAGACCTCAGAATTCTAGATGACTTTTGATTAATTGGTAAACAGTAAGAAATAGACAAAATCGGGACTTGAATGAGAAATTCAAACCAATAATAACGATTATCTCGCAAATAACTTATTCACAGATAAACTTATCGCTTAGCGTATGGCAGTTCTGCAAAACTATAGAAAATTCCTTCCGAATGAAACAAACTTCACATACTATTCCCAGAAAATTGAATACATTAATGTTATTTTGTCAAGTAAATCAAGTGTAGAGCGACAGCATTGAGGCATGAAGTACGCTATACACCCTAATATCTAGTGGTTGCAATGTTAATGTTTCATTCTAAGAGATCTAAGAGTTCACACACCTACAAGTATGCTATTTTTCGTTTAATAATTCAGCATGCTCGCAGTAAATTAGATATCACTTGTGCGCAAACTCTTACTTCTCTCGTAAAGCTAGCGCCCAAGAAAAGGTGTGCGCATAGTACTTTCTGTCTATTTACTTTGTACTTGAGAAGTCTCAAAACGTGTATTTCTGGCGAAATCTCCGTATTCCTCTTTGCTAGGTGAGCAGCACAGAAACTAAAGTACGAAGGCCATTCAGAAAGTGACAGACGACTTGGCATAACTAAATGATAAAGAAAGTTAACAACACAAAACTTTAATTACAAAGTTACAGTACCTTATTCTATTTTTCAATGCAATCATCATTGCTACCAAGGTATTTATTGTCAAGTGGTACCGCTTTTTCAATGCAGATGTTATACCCTTCACCCGCTAAAGATATGAGCTAAGATGTCGCCGTCAGTTTGGGATCTTCATCGGCTGGGAAATCTTTTCCATCCAAGAAGTTGTGTACAGTGTCCAAATCAGCATTTGCTTTCAGCTCCTCCATAACGATTGATGGAATTCCACTCCGGGCTTTTTCGAGCTGGATCCTTGATTACTCGTAAATTATGCCCCATTTACTCCTGAATTTGCTTTATTTGCCTATAAAATTCGATTGGCTGAGCATTCCAAAAAATCTTACATGACTTTCTCCAGCTGCTCTAGAAAAAGCTGGATTATTTTATTTTTTTTTATTTAAATAAGGTCATATTGGGGGCCTCGAATTAGATTTACGTGGGTTTAAACCATTTTATTTCCTCAAACACGCACACATTCACTCTCACATACATTCTTCCAGACTCTGTGGGGGATAGGGAATAATTCTGGTTAAAGAAAAATTCTTCGCTCCAGCCGGGATGGAACCCGGGACCTCCGGGTCAGAAGTCAGTTTGCTGACCACTCGACCACAGAGGCAGTCTATTTTTCTTTCTACACAATACTAATCGAGATAAACGTTACCGGAATGTTCTTATTACTTAGTTCCTTATTGGTAGAAGGAAACAAGAAATGCGTTATGCTAAAGCTATAGTCAAATTTTTTTAAAAGCTGTCGTTATGCGATTGTCATTGCAAATTGCTTCTTTGCTTGGCCAGGAGCAGAACAAAAGAAAAAAGTACTTTACAATTGAATGGCAAGGAATATCTCGGAAACAGTTACCTCCACAACAAAAACGTAAATTACATAAATTGTGTGTTTTGACGAGATTTACATTTTTATGCGATAAGCTTTTTTCTATCTCTTACGGCTTCGCAGTTAAGCAAAATTTGACAAAATTCATCCAAAATAAAGAGGCCTTTAGAGGTTATTTCCAGAAAATTCAAGAAATAAATTTTTTGGAGATTTAATATCTTTAATATATGGGATTTTTATAAAAATGTTTAGATCCATTTTTTAGAAAATCAAAAGGTTCGAATATTTTTCCATATAAAGAGCAGTTTGTTGTGGGGGCATTTTCTTGAAAACCTTCGTGTCGCATCCATGTAAGATACCAAACCTAAATAATTAGTTTGGTTCAAAATCTCAAGTTTTTACCTGGCTAGAAGCCCGAGAAGATTTTGAATTAACACGTCGCCAGGAAAGCTTTAGTTCTTATTTTAATTAGTTTGGTGTTTAACGGTCTTTTCGTTTTTGAGCTATGCTGTCCATAGACACACATGCACACGGATCTTTTTCTAAAACTGCTTTTTGCGGACTTGGGGGACGAATCAGTTCTTTGATGATAAAAAAAGTATAACATCGGCATTGAAAAACTGGTAATCCACGTGACTGTACATAAGTATCTTGACAGAATGGAGACTGCGCTGACAAATAGAGTAAGGTACTGTAACTTTGGATAGAGTCAGACTGAAAAATTCAATGCCATAGCTGGGATGTGAACCACGGATCTCCCGGTCGCTCTACCACTGAGCTACCATGGCAACATGCCGGCATGTTCCAACAATTAATTCAGTACTGTAACTTTGTTAATAAAGTTTTGTGTTAGTATCCTAGTTGTCATGCAGTTTTGCCATATCGTTACTTTCTGAGTGGCACTCGTATTACTTATCGACACTTTTTACTTTCTCTATACGCACTATGTACATAGTGTAAAGAGAAGGTATTGCACTCCAAAAAAAATTCGATACCGAGATTTCACCGGAAATATATGTTTTAGGGTCCCCTGTATCCAAAAAAAGGTATTTTCAGAAAAAGGTCCGTGTGTCTGTGAACACGATAACTCAAAAACGAAAAGTCGGTAAAATACCAAACTTGGTATTTAAGCTTAGTATCTTACAGGAATTCGACACGAAGATTTTGAGAAAATTTCCCCCACCCCAAACTACCCTTTACATGGAACATATTTCGAAAATTTTGATTTTCTAAAAACTGGCTCTAACGATTTTGATTAAAATATCTTACATCAAAGATATTTACATGGCAAATGAAATGTATATTTTGAATTTTATGGGAATAGTCTCTGAAGACTACTTTATTCTGGGTCAATTTTACGGAATTTTGCATAACTGCTAAACCGTAAGAGAGAGACAAAAACTTACCACACAACAAATGTAGAGCACCTTAAAATACACAATTTATGTTATATACATTTTTTCGTGGAGTTGAAATTGTTTTTGAGATATTCCTTGTTTTTTACAGCTATAAAGATTTGTACTTTTCTCATACAGGACTTTGTGAACTTGTGTCCATACAAAGAAAGGAACTTCAGTCGCAGAGCAACCAGCTTTTGACTATCACTTTAACCTATGGTACCCCCTTATTTCGCTTCTACTAACAAGGAAGCAAGTAATAAGACTATTTCTGCTAATTTTTGCTCCATTAGATGAAGTAAATGGAATAATTTGTTGCAGTGATATAAAAAAAGTCATGTGAATGGAACACATCAGTTTTTTTCATTTTATCTCGTGCAATTAATGGTTTTGTAGAAAATCTACACTTCTAGTACACCCCGCAAAGAGACCAATATTATGTCGCATATAAAGCAAACGAGATAATATCTGGAGATTTCTAGCAGGAAATGAAGAAACTATCCTGCGGCAGAAGTTTCTGCTAGCGTTGCGAAAGGATACGATCATAAAGATGTGGTAACTTCTTTTCCCACCACATGTGGCTGCGCGCTTCGATACTGGCAATTTTTGACACTATATTGGACGGCCTGAGGTCTCTGCTGTGGATATTGTGCGCTCTGATTCTGAACCCAGCTCTCAACTTCAAGTATTTATTACTTTCTCTCGACCACGTATGTACATAGTATATAGTAGGTAGAGAACGCATTGTATTAAGCCCACTGGAATTACATATTTTGAGACTCCCTGCAGTTTTCCCAACTGCTAAACCTTAAGAGATAGACAAAAACTTCCTACATAAAAATGTAGATCTCGTCAAAACACACGATTTGTGACCTTTACGTTTTTGTTGTGGAAGTAACCGTTTCCGAGATGTTCCCTGTTATTGTTTTCAATTGTAAATTAAGTACTTACACTTTTCTGACAGGAAGTGTCCGTTTTTCTTTTGTTCTACTCCTAGCCAAGCAAAGAAGCGATTTGTAATGACAATCGCATAACGATAGGTTTAAAAACATTTGACTATCACCTTAGCCTAGTGTATTCCCTTAGTTCCCTCCTACTTATAAGGAACTAAGTAATAAGAACTTTCTGCAAATGTTTATCTCGATTAGCATTGTGAAGAAACAAGAATGACTTTTTGTAATAAGTTTGTAGAGCAGCTAGAGAAAGTCATGCAAGTGTAACACACAAGATTGTTAGATAAAAGTCCGTCTCTCTCTCTCAGGCCGCGCCAAAGCCCAGTGGATTCAGAGGGTCTCAAAACATATATTTCCGGTGAAATCTCGGTATTGAATTTTGGGTGCAATACTGTACCTTCTCTATACACTATGTATATAGTACGTATAGAGAAACTAAAAAACAACAACTATATCTGTTATTCAGGTCACTTCGACTGTCGTTCTGTTGAAGGGAATATAAACACCGATTTATGAATTAGAGGAAGAACTGCATATGTAGCAAAATAGATCATGCAATTAAGGGTTTGGAAAAACTGCTTGGACTAACCTCAACTCATTTTTGTATTTCTTAACAGATCCTAGTATGCTGTATTTTAATTGTATTTTATTTTCAAGGTACCTACTTCAAATACATCTGGATCCAAATTTATTTTTAAATATATTTTCTCCATTATTTTATAGAATAATGTTATAGTTTATTCCCATATATTTTTAAGTTTTTCATTAAATTCATTAAACACTTTAATGAATCCGATTATTGCAATTATAACTCTTATTGATGCTACAGTAATTCACGGATCGTGCATTCTGGACCATCTCTGTCCTGCCGTAGTACGATCTGGTCAACTGCAGATAATAAATCGTGCATTAAGCGATTATTGGTAATCGTTGTCATTGCCCTGCATGTTTTATTGCTTTTATTGTAAAATCAGTTTGGTCTTCCAATATTTTATGATGCAGATATAATTCCTTCAATCAAACGTTTACTTTCTCTGCTACGTTATATTTACTTAGTGTATAGAGATTTTACCGGAAATATATAACTTTGGGTACCCTGTATCCAAAAAAAAATCAGAAAAGTCGGTAAAATACCAAACTTGCATTTAAATTAAATATTTTCCAGGAGTGCAAGTGTATATCTTGAACACACACGCACACACACTTTATTCTGAATGAATTTTCCTGAATTTTGCGTTAACTTCTGAAAAACTGTAGATCACGTTAAAACACACATTTATGTCATATTCGTTTTTGTCGTGGAACTGACCATTTCTGAAATATTCTTTGTTATTTGTTTCAGATGTAAAATACTTACTTTTCGCACACCGAAAGTTGTAAACTCCTGGCTCTGCATATAAATAGATTTCACCCACATGGCAACCGGCTTTTAAAACATCGTTTTAGCCTAGTGTATTCCCTTATTTTCCTTCTACGTACAAGGAAGTAGGTAATTAAGACAATGTATGTTAATGTTTATCTCTAATATCATAAAGTAGATAGAAGAAAATGCTTTTTAACAATAATTTCTTACAGCGATGTAGAGAAAGTCACGTGAGTGGAACACAATTAAGATTTTTTAGAAAAAGTACCTTGTGTGTGTGTGTTTGTGGACAACATAGCTCAAAATCACCAAACTTGATATTGAAGTATTTTCCAAGGATGGGATACGAAGATTTTCAAGAAAATACCCCTACCTCAAATTACCCTTTACATGGAAACATTTCTGTAAGCTTTGTTTTTCTCAAAAATAGCTCTAAACATTTTGACTCAAATACCGTATATTAAAGATATTTACATCAAAAATAAAAAGTATATCTTGAATTTTCTGGGAATAGCTTCTGAAGACCTGTTCTTTCTGAATGAAATTTGTGTAACTGATAAATAGTAAAAAGTAGACAAAAGCGTGATACACAAAAATGTAGCTTTTGTTAAACACAGAATTTATGTCATACACATTTTTGTTGTAAAGTTGGCCATTTCTGAGATATTCCGTGTTATTGGTTTTAATTTTAAGCTGTTTAAAATTTACTAAGTAATTTATCGTTCTTTCGTCTTTGTTATATTTACTCCTGGTAAGAAAAGAGAACTGAATATCAATTATTTCACTTGGCGACCGGTTTTTAAAGAAGTTAACTATCGCTTTAGCTTAGTGTGTTCCCTTATTTTACTTCTGTTTACAAAGAATAAAATATTAAAACCATTTCTGCTGACGTTTATCTCAATTATCAAGATGTAGGTGAATCAGAATTTTATAATTGCGCTTAAATTGTAGTAAAGGTTAGTGCAACACTAATGCCTCTGTAGTTTGCTGGGTTTCCGATGTTCCCTTTATTACATGCGCTACTTATTATGTGGTATATAGGTATTACATTGCATAAATAAATTGATAGCCATATTTTACTGGAAATGCACTTTTAAGATACGCTATGTCCAAAAAAGCATTTTTGGAAGCAGTTCGGTGCATGTGTGTAGGTGTGAGAACACGATAACTCAATAACGGAATGTCGGTTAAATATATTCCATATTTGATGTAAAGTTCAGCATATTCCAAGGATGCGACAGGAAGATTCTCAACTACATTCCCCACCAATAAGCATATTATTATATCTATTTAATGCTAAAGTACTAGCAGAAACAGTCTTATTACGTAGTTCCTTGTAAGTAGAAGGGAAATAAGGGAATACACTAGGCTAAACAGACAGTCAAATGTTTTAAAAGTGGTTGCTATGGGATTAAAATCCGTTTCTTTCCGTGGCCAACAGTTGACAAGTCTCACGTATGAGGAAAGTTGAAGCATTTTAAAGAAATGTATATCACATAAATTGTGTGTTTTATCGTAATCTACATTTTTTGTGTAATAAGTTTTTGTCTATTTCTTATGGCTTACCAGTTATGAAAACTTCAATAAAAATCATCCAAACTAAGAGGTCTTCGGAGACTATACCCTGAAACTTCAAGAAAATTCGAAAATTTTTCCATGTAAAGGGTAGTTGGGGGTGGAGGAATTTTCTTGAAAATCTTCGTGTCGCATCCTTGGAAGAAGTGTGTTATTTAATGGAATTATTGTTTTTTAGCTAAGCTGCCCACAGACACACACGCACACACACACTGACATGTTTCTAAAAACATTTTTTTTGGATTCAGGGGGTCTCAAAATATATATTTTCGGTGAAATCTCAATACCGAATTTTTGGGTACTATACAATACACTATGAACATAGTACGTGTAGAGAAAGTAAAAATAGAACCCAATGTCAACTATTCACATAGCGAACAAGTTTTGACGGATTTGATTAATGCTTTAGCCGAGTGCACTTCTATAGTTCATTTCTACTTAAAAGGAAGCAAGTAAAACACCATTTTTGCTAATGTTAATATCGATTAGCCTTATATAGACAAAAACATACTTTTTTGTACGAATAGTTTGGTTGTAGAAGAGACAGAGAAAGTCGTTGCATGGAGCACATCGATTTTTTAAAATTTGATTACCTCACTTTCATATTCCATTCGTGCTGAAAATGCGCTATACGTCCCAACCAACGTTTTTCAACACCATTCCCAATTAGGGACGAATTTTCGCATGCGAACCTTGAAATAATGAACAGCGCAGCACTTATACCTTTATTATAGAGTCCATTCATGCTGAACAGGCCCCGTCGAACATTTTCCATCCCTTCTCTCGTTAAGGATGATAGATTTTATTATACGACCTCTAAAAGAATGAACAGATAATTATTTTTATTTTAAGAAATTATTGGAAATAAACCAGATGAAAAATCCCAAAAATGCAGCACACTCCCCCTCTTCCTTGGGGTAGTGCTTTGTGATATCACTCCGCAGTAGTTTATTTTTACTTTTTCTACACGTACTATGTAAGTGGTTACATAATAGGTACAGAAGGCATTTCACCCAAAAGTTCGATGTCGAGATTTCACCGGAAATACATGTTTTAGCATCGCCTGAAAAAAGAATAACAGCTTTAATAAAAGACACGTGTGTGTATGTGTACAGTATAATTATATAAACATTGGTATTTAAAATCAGTATCTTCCAAGGGTACGATATGAAGATTTTCAAGAAAACACCTATGTGACTGTGGATAGGATGGGGAGGTTCCAAGTAAAATAACCGGTGTAATGACACGCTTGGAAGCTGGACTGCAGTTCATTAGAGAAGGGCTCGTGCGGATTAGACTAGGAGAATGGAGGAGAGCACAAAAATTGCTGACGAGAATGATACGAGAATCTGTCCCATTTGCGAGGAGCAAGAGTCCCACATCTTGGCAAGATGTAGGGGTACGGAGAAATGGCAGAAAAAATATTTACCACCACGAATGTAGAACTAGAAGCATGTTGGATGCCACTGGCAGGCACGAAAGACATGTACGGGCTAGGTAAATTTATACTTAAGACAAGACAGCTGAGATCTGAGAAGGCTGCCAATAGAGAAGGGGGAGGGGGGAGGGATAAAAACAACTAAACAAAAGTAGCTACAATGTTTTACATACGTATATTTTATGTCATACTTAGTCACTATTGTGTTATGGTTTTATATGTTGCATCGTATTTAAGTGTATGTATCTATTATAGGAGGGTACATTTATGAAGCTGTATTCTGTGCTAAAATTTAAATTGCTGTATTTGAATATTTTTGTATTTTTATTTTCGTGTTTACTCTTTTAATTCTTTGTTGTTTTAATATTGCTTTTTAGTGAGTATTACAAAAGCACGTACGGTCTGTGGACACGTGTGATTGTTGAAGTTCAATGTAGGATATTGTTATGCCATTTAATACACTTATTTATTCATTCATTTGACTGCAGTTGCATGGATTCTACTCTTTTCTTTGAAACATCATACAGATGTTTGCAAAATTTTTACATTTTTCATATATATATATATATATTAAACAGTATTAAATATATTGGCCCTAAAGTATTGTCCCTAAAGCAACACTTGAAGTATTATAAGTCTCGATGGTCAAGAAAGTTAAATTCTTTGTACTCATTTGTGTTTTGGAGGGATTGCAAAGATACAAAGTGATGAAGTCGCCGTTGTAACGTTCCCTTCCATAGTTACAATAGTGCAGCGTACATGTTTTTTATATTTTGATATTTTTTCTGTTGTCTTGGCTGATTTAAATGCTGTTTATTTAGGTTCGCCATCCCAACAATTGTTAAGAAAGTAATTGTCTAGAAAGAAGGCCAAAGACACAGAATTACCATGACGACTTTCTAATTGGAACTCTGTCGCGGCCCGACACGGATAGCTAATAGGCCACATCATACTATGCACGCACCTTTCTTGGACGTTTGTTGTATAGCAAAACGAGGGCCGAACCGAAGAAGGGTAAGCTGGCTCGCCTATTTTTCCGCAGTGTCGTCAACCAAAGGAAGCTTATTTTTTTGAGACATTCAGATTTATTGTGAATATCTTATCTAATTTACCACCAACTAGTTGAAATATTAAATAGAACTCGGCGCACCATCACGTGATTATGCGTGAACTGAGGGTGAAACCTTAGCATCGAAGTCACAAGATTCAGGTGTACAGAGTTTTTTATGCGTTCTCAATATTGTCACTGTACTCTGCTTCCGAAATTTTGCGAAACATACCGAATAAAGAAGGGATCGAGCGCCCATTAAAATATGCGCATAGTACTGGGTATATACCTATAACTAGGCTTCGGCGCCGGTTGCATATGGTCGGAAATTCAGTTATGTTTGCATGGAGGTTTTGTGATGTAGCACACGTCGGGGAGGGGTGGTATAGTTGTGGCATTTAGGGTAATGTTAGTTATCTGAACGCCTTCAGAAGTATTTATTGACTGATAACAAATTATGCAAGTTACTAAAATGAAATTATTAATACTAAATTCATTAGATAGCGAAAGTTCTGATGCAATATCCAAATGACTAATATCAGAAGAACTAAAAGAATCTCTAGCATACATTAAAAATAACGTTACAGGCCTATTTACAACAATAACAGTGCTGAGTCTGCAAATTTAGAAATATTCGACGCACTTCATATAGTAGACAAATTACAACAGATAGTTAAAGAAGCGACGCCCGATTCTGTTACTACAAAAGTGAGAGCAAAATTCAAAATATCCCCTGTAAAATGTTTAATATGTAACCATGTGTGATATATTTGGACATTGAGCATAAATCCACAAAAATAAACATTGATGATCTCCCATACTTCCGATTTGCACCAATCACACCGTATAACGTAAACAGAAGATTTTCTAAATATAAAAATATCTTAATTGATAAGAGAAAGCGTTTTTTCCTTCATACACTCAAAAAAATGTATCATTACTCAACGCAATTTTAATGTGACTTATGTTCATGGGAAACGTTTGTTTTTATTTTCTGTTATTATTTAAACTTGCTCTAATTGTGATAATTTTAATTGTTTTCTCACAGAAACCGTGTGTAGGACAGCAGTTGGGTAAGTAGAAACTGAAAAAGTCGATGCCATGGCCGGGATTTGAACCACGGATCTCCCAGTCTCTAGCTGGTTGCTCTACCATTGAGCTACCATAGCAACATGCCGGTGTCATCTCAAAATAATTTGAGATCACCTTGTGGTGAACCGGGAAACACACGAATCAGTTGAGAAATTCAGTATCAATCTACCCATCTGGTTCTAATTAAGGTGCTATGACTGATTCCAGTGCAATGGGGAAGTTATTTTTTTATATATTTTTGGATCAGAAGTGGAAAGTTTGTTTTATTTTAGTAAAATGTATGCTTACATATGAAATATTATTGTGTTAATTTATCGATGTGGAAATAACAAATGTTTAAGAAACAACTTGGAAAATAAATCCAAGTATTCTATCAACATTAGCTAGCCACTTTGAGCGGACTATGTTGGTGTTTTTCCCTGCCTTCTTTAAATCCTCTACCGTAAACAACCATGAAAAGCAAACGAGTACAGTATAGTTGCTCTCAACCTAATGTCGCTTGCAATCGGTGCCCCTATAACGTACCCTAACTTTCGCAGCGACATCTTCTGCCGTATGCCGGAAGGTGAACATCTACTTTGGCTCCTGAACGAATAAATACCCATGTCTGTTGTAGAAGGTGGGGTAGATGAGAGTTTAGTTAGTGAGAAATTTCCTTGTGATTGACACGTGTGAGAGATGTTGTCAGCTGGCAAAGGCTTGTTAGGTTGCTGACCAATCATAGCGTAAGAATTCATTACCGATAGAGACATGATGTAATCGGCGTTGCAACATCTACGGGTTCCGTGGAAATTTACGCGCGCATGTACTGATCTGATTGCTTGATTGCATTCTGTGAAAAGTTCGTTTGTGTTACACACAGTAATAACTGCCTTTTATATCTTGCAGACATTTCTTTCTCTCTTTTTTATGTAGCTTAACGTCCTTTAACCTGGTTGGTCAATCGGACGATGAATGAGATTGGTGAAATGATCTCGGGGTGCATGGAGCTTAAAGTTACTTGACATTCATCCTCTCAGAATAAGGGAAAACCCCGAGGGGAAAAAAAACAACCTTATCCGGGTAACTCACCCTAATTCGCGATCTGTTGAATGTGAGGCAGACACGCTACCACCACATTACCCAGGCGGGCGACATTGCTCTTGTTCTTATCCTAGAACTACTTACCACTAGTGGCACTGTGATTTCAAAACGTGTTACAGGTGTGATAAACGAGTTAGGTTATGATAGCCGAAATGATAAAACTTTTACGAGACGTATGATAGAAAATGCACGGAAAGAAGAAGACATTTTAGAGGACGCACTGAAACGCGTGATTATAAACTTAATACCAGCGATTCCAGTAAATATCGTGAAAGTGAATGTGGTGAAATTATCAGTAAAGAGGAACTAGAAGATGATGATCTGGGAGTTCAGTGTCTGCAGAGGACATCGAGTAAATATGACAACAGCGTAACGAAACAGCCACGTGTCAGCAGGAATGTCAATCACAAGATAATTTCTCGCTAATCATAGGTACCCGAACAACAAATTATTATAATAATAATAACTATAATAATAACTATAATAATAACAATAATAATTGTCATGGTATTTATCAGTTCTTCTGAAATGTACATGAAAACGAGGGCTAAAATGATTGCAGGCGGAGATGCAAGTCCTGCTAAATTACGTGTCATACACTGAAGAACCGAAATATTATTTCGATGTATTTGGGGATTTCTGTAACTGCTTTGCTCAATAAGAATTCATATACTAACACAACAGCAACAATAATTAACACTAATAACATTCTTGCTCGCATAATCATGAATATATACTCAATTAACAAGAACATAGACAACTAATTATCGTAGGTAATGCCGCAAGAGCTTTCATCTTGTTGATAATATGCGACCGCGCGACTGTATTAAATAGGATTTAATAGGAATTGTGTGGAATTAAATACCAATATTAAAAAAATGTATTGATAAATAAAGATTAAATGGACGCAACAGACTTACAATACCGAGCGAGATGGCTCAGTTTGTAATATCTATGGTCCTGGATTCAAGCCCCTTGGTTCGACCAATCTGAGTGGGTTTTCTCGTGGTTTCTCTCAATCGCCGAGGTAAATAAGGGATCGGAAGTCTATTCACAGATAATGAATACATCTAGACCGGACAGTATCTCAGCGCCTTCAGCTTGTCGGTTAACAAAGATGTATGGTGTATAAGGCATGCGGCCTTGAAGGATGGCTCTCTGAGGCGAGAATGAACAAATTTGCTCATAGAGAAAGTTGTTGTCCTTCCCTCCCTCTCTGCAACGGCTGATAGAGATGCTAGCTTGGCGCGAATAATACAACCACAACATCGTGCAGCGTTAAACAATTACTGTAGTTCACATAAAAGTAATTGTTGACACATATCCTGGAGAGGAAGTCTGTCATTTGTCGGCACTGGCCAATGGCGGTTGGGGAGGTTGGTGCAAGCGATTTTGAATTATAGATAACCATGTTTTGCTTATTTGCAGGCCTTCGTTTCTGTTAAAATTATTTTTGTTCCATGCTATGTATATTGTTTCTTTTATCAGTCTGTCATAATATCTGGTTGATTTTTATATTACTTTGGAGAATTGATCTTATGGCCGGTATCGATGTTTTGCAACCGCGGACTTTTCTGGGTAGCCAAACCTGATGCACCCTTGATGTTCTTTGATGCGCTCTTCCACAGTCCTCCCCATCTGATCGATGTAAATTCTTCCACATTCGCATGGGATATTGTAAATACCGGCAGTGCGGAGGCCCAGATTGTCTATGACCGTGCCCAGATGTTTGATTATGGCAGGGCGCTTAAAAACGATTCTGATGTTGCGTTTAGACAGTTTTCTTGCTATTTTGTGGGACGTACAAAATAATGGCTGTAGCTGAGCTTTGTTTTCTTTGCATTGTTGTTAGGTATGTGGTGCAGTTTCCTGAAAACTTTGTTGATATCTCGGATGGTATACTGGTTCTGTCTAAAGAATTTGCAGAGCTGCTGGATTGCTTCTGGAAGGTTATGTTTTTCAGAGACTGTTATCACCCGGTGTAGAAAGTATTGTGTGTGGTGGTAGAAACTTGTATAGTTGAGGTACAGGTCGGTGTGTGTGTGGGTTTTTCTGTACACCTTGCGTCCTAGGTGACCATTATCCTTTCTATAGACGAGTAAGTCGAGAAGCGGTAAACAGTTGTCCTGCTCTATCTCCATCGTGAACTTGAAGATGGGATGGATACTGTTTAAGTACTTCAGGAAGGCAGTCAAAGTGTCTTTTCTACGTGGCCAAACAACAAATGTGTCATCTACATAGCGGAAGAAGTGTGCAGGTGCAAGAGACGTATTTATAAGCTTCAAGGGGAACCCCATGACCACCCCATTTTTACTTTCTCTACACGTATTATGTACATAGTGTATAGAGAAGGTATTGTATTCCACCCAAAAATTCGATACCGAGGTTTCAACGGAAATACATGTTTTGGGTTCCCCTGGATCCTAAAACAGCATTTTTGGAAAAAAGGTCCGTGTGTATGTGTGTGTGGACAGCATGGTTCAAAAACAAAAAAGACAGTTAAATACCAAACTTGGTATTTAACTTTGGTATCTTTCAAGGATGTGACATGAAGATTTTTAAGAAAATCCCCCCACAACCTAACTACCCTTTACATGGAAGTTTTTTTCGAAAACTTTGATTTTTTCAAAAATGGCTCTAACGATTTTGATTAAAATATCGTATAGTAAAGATATTTACATAAAAATAAAATGTTTATCTTGAATTTTCTGGGAATAGCCTCTGAAGACTGCTTTACTCTGGATGAATTTTACGGAAGTTTGCATAGCTGCTAAACCATAAGAGATGGACATAAACTTACCACAGAAAAAATGTAGAGCACGTTAAAACACACGATTTATGTAATATATATTTTTCGTGGAGTTGATCGCTTTTTAGATATTCCTGGTTTTTCGTCTCAGCTTTGAAAAACTTTACACTGGAATTTGTCAACTCCTGTCCGTATAAACAAAGGAACTTCATTCACATAGAAACCAGCTTTTGACTACCACTTTAACTTATGGTACTCCCTTATTTCGCTTCTACTTACAAGAAAGCAAGTAATAAGACTATTTTTGCTATTTTTTCTCGATTAGCATAAAGTAAATAGAAGCATAAGCGTTTTAATAGTTGTTACAGAGATGTAGAGAAAGGCATGTGAATCTAATACATCAGATTTTTGTAATACAGAATATTCTTTTGCTTTGTACTAGCTTCGTTTAAATAAAATAACTGTCATTACCGAGAGTCTTTCACCAACGTACTGTGTTCGAGCCCAGTTTACCAATATGAAAGTTTCCACAGGGAGAGTTGTTGGAATTATTTCCACACGTTTGATCCTGCCATACATCACCAATAATAAGCAGGGAACATTGTTAGCACTTAATTAAACAAGTAAAGAGAGAGCATGTAGGAGTTTCAACTTCATTGTCAGCATGCCTGCAGTAGACAATTAAACCAAACTGCAATATATCAACTGTTCACCCTTCTGCACGAAGTACTGACATCAATGCAGATGTTAATAGAATGTGTTTACATCAATTTATGTATTTAGGCTACTGAGAACTAATTACGGGCTGTCCATGCGTTTTCTTCTTGGCTACACCTGTTCGGAGATAAACATTTTATAGTGTGGTTAAGAATAGCGGATCAGCATGATTACGTATCTGATTTAAATGCTCAAACATACATGCAAATCAACAATACGAATCTTCACTGTGCAGAACGGGTATACTTTAAACCTCAGTCCTGTCCGAATGATGAGCAATAGGCTGCAGCTCCGTGTAGATTTATTATTTAAATCAAATGATGGACGTTACATTCACATAACTTTCTCTACCTATAAACGTCCTCTATCTACTATCTCTTACGGTTTACCCTTTAGTTTCTACTTCGTCTTCTTCAGTTCACGGTATGGACAGACTGCCCGTTCCGTCTCACAGTTGTTCCCTCCACCTTTTTCTGGGTCGACCGACATCTTTCCTCCCTTTTGGTTCATATTCAAATGCAATCCTAAGCAGTCTTGAATCTGCCATTCTTTGAAATGTTGCATCCACTGGTACTGATATTTTACAAATTTGGAAATTATTGATTCTATATTAAGTTCTGCTCTTTATATCTTCATTCCGGATTTGATCTAATTTTGTACATCATTTTGTTTGCTTTAAAAAGTTCAATTCTGCACTTTGTAAACGGCCTTTAATTTTCTTTATGGTGATCCATGTCTCATTTCCATATAATAGTGTAGGGACCGCAATTGGTTTGTAAAATTTTAACCTAGTTTCCTTTCTTGTTTTACCATTTACACAAAAGTCATTCAGAATGAAGAATCTCCAGAGAGATTCCCAGATAATTCAAGATATGTATTTTGTTTGTCAAGAAAATATCTTAAGCATATGGCACTTTAAATCAACATCGTTGGAGCCATTTTTGACAAAATCAAAACTTTCGAAAAATATTCCATTTAAAGGTAGTTGGCTGGGGGACTTTCATCCTTTCAGCTCTGCTGCACACACATTCTAAACTTTTTTCCTTCTCTACACGTACTATGCTTACAGTGTATGTAGAAGGTATTGTACTGCACCCACAAATTGGATTGGAGATTTCACCGGAAATACACGTTGTGCGTCCCCTTGAATAAAAAAAGCACATTTAGAAAAAGGACCCTGTGCGTGCGTGTGTTCGTCTGTGTCTGCCTGTGCGCCTGTGAACAGCATAGCTCAAAAATGAAAATACCGTTGAATACCAAACTTAGTGCTTAAGTTTGGTATCTTCCAAGGATACGACACAATTTATGTCATATACATTTTTTTTTGTGGAGTTGATCGTTTTTGAGATATTTCTTATTATTGGTTTCAGCTCTAAAAACTGATGCTTTTCTCATGCAGGAATTTGACAACCCCATACAAACAAAGAAACTTCATTCACATAGCAACCAGCTTTTGACTATCACTTTAACCTCTGGTACTCCCTTAGTTAGCTTCTTCTTGCATGGAGGTAATAAAACTAAATCTGCTCATTTTTTCTCGATTAGCATGAAGTGAATAGAAGCATAAGCTGTTTAGCAATAATTTGTAGCCCGCCTGTGTAGTGTGGAGGTAGCGTGTCCACTTCACATTCAACAGGTTGTGAGTTCGAATCTCGCTTAGGGTGAGTTACCCAAATAAGGTTTTTTTTTTCGAGGTTTTCCCTTTTCCTGAGAAGACGAATGTGGAGTAAGTTTAAGCTCTATGAACCCCGAGATCATTTGGGCATCATCTCACCTATTTCATTCATAGTCCGATATGACCAACCAGGTTAGAGATCGTTAAGCTACAATAAATAAATAAATAAATAAATAAATAAATAAATAAATAAATAAATAAATAAATAAATAAAAAAAAATAAAATAAAATAAAAAAATAAAAAAAATAATAAAAATAATTTGTTGCATAGATGTAGAGAAAGTCATGTGAATGGAACACATCAGATTTTTTTTTTTTATTTGTGCCTTAGTCCATCATACAGCTTAACAACACAGTTCTATATGTATAGTGCACCTTACCCTACACTATGCTACTATTTTCCCCTATTTTTCTTATTTTCCAACCTGTTTCCTTTTCCATCTTCTTTTGGTTCGTTCCAAAACGAGGGCCGTTTTTTTCCAACCTCCGATAGGCTATAAATAAAAGGCAAGTTCATAGAAAACAAGTATTTTATTACTAACAATGTTGTACACTTATGGTTATTTTTCAACATAATCGCCGAAAAGATTGAGACATTTAATGTACCTGTGCACAAGCTTCAAAAATGTTGCCACCAATGATTTCAAATGAGCATTGACGTTGTTTTGAAGGTCTTCATTAAAAATAAACGAAGAGGAATGCTGATTTCTGGAATTGTGTTGATCCACGACACTGCTGACACAACCCATCGGCTCCTTGAACAATTTCAATTGGATATTTTCGATAATTCGCCTTACTGTCCCGGCCTGACACCCAGCGACTTTCACCTTTTCCCTGAATTGAAGCCGTGGTTAGGAGGACAGCACTTTCAAACCAACGAAGATCTTCAAAACAACGTCAATGCTCATTAAAATCATTGGCGGCAACATTTTTTGAAGCGGGTATTACAAAGCTTGTGCACAAGTACGATAAATGTCTCAATCTTTTCGGTGATTATGTTGAAAAGTAACCATAAGTGTACAAAACTTTTAATAATAAAACAATTGTTTTCTATGAAAGCGTCTTTTATTTATAGACTATCGGAAGATGAAAAAATGTGATGTGTTACATTCACATGACTTTTTCTATATATCTGCAATAAATTATTCTTAAAAATCTTATACTTCTATTTACTTCATGATAATCACTAAAAAATGAGCAGAAATAGCTTTATTACTTGCTTCCTTGTAAGTAGAAGCGAAATAAGGGAGTACCATAGGTTAAAGTGATAATCAATAGGTGGTTGCTATGTCACTGAAGTTCCTTTATTTTTATGGACAGCAGTTGTCAAATTCCAGTATGAGAAAAGTATAAGTTTTTCATAGCAGAAACCAAAAATAAGGAATGTCTCCAAAACGAAGAACTCCACGATAAAAATGTATATAACATAAATTGTGTCTTTTAACGTGCTCTACAGTTTTTGTGCAGTAAGTTTTTGTCCATCTCTTACGGTTTAGCAGTTATTCAAAATTCAGCAAAATTCATCCAGAATAAACTACTCTTCAGATGCTATTCCCAGAAAATTCAAGATATACATTTTATTTGTCAGGTAAATGTCTTTAATATACGAAATTTTAATCAAAATCGTTAGAGCCATTTTTGAGAAAGTCAAAGTTTTCGAAAAAAGTTCCATGTAAAGGGTAGTTGGGGGTGGGGGAATTTTTCTCAAAATCTTCGTGTCGCATCCCTGGAAGATACTAAACTTAAATACCATGTCTTAAAACGTTCCCGTTCATATATTATTTACAATCTTCTATATACAATGTTGCATCATTTAACTATTCTGAACAAACGTTTGGACACTTGAGGTTTAAGTCTCAAGAAGGAAAACAGCGATCATTTGAAGAAAATGTCGTGTTCCGTAATGAATGACTACGTCGTCATTTGAACTGATTCTGAGATTACCATACAACTTCCCTCTTTGCGCTCCCAACGTAGAATATGTGCAACAGGTGAGCACTTCAGTGAATAACACGTCAATGCTGCCAACTATTCACATGTAAAAGAGGAAACGTTGTATTCATTTTAAGCTTCTTACTCTTCTATATAATACATATTTAATATAAATCCACTTGATACACTTCTCCCAAATATTGTATTTTTTAATTTTTTCTTTCTAGGAAGGCACTGTGGACGAGTGGCTAGACTGCGCGCCTCCCATTTATAAGGCTCGGGTTCGATGTAAATGTAAATGTGTTATTTATGAATGCTCTTTAACTACTCAGGATCAACCGCTTAATTTTGCTCAGAGGCTTCTCTCTATCAGGCTTGAGTTCTTTTATATGCCATAAATCTACGACACGGGACCAACGGCTTTATTTCCTTTCCGAAGGAAGCCATGCTAGGTATTTTTACACCCGAAAAAATCCATCGTCCTCCGCCGGGTTTGAACCCGCATGAAACTAGCATGGTAACCATTACATCACGGAGGGGGATCCGAGTTCGATCCCAAACGTCTACATGTGGAATTTCTGGTGGACGAAACGACGTCCATCATTGAAAGGTTCGCCATTGAGAGGTCCGGGAACCATACCGTACGCCCAAAACAGAAATACAGGGCACGGTACCTTCACCAAATGTAACCTCGACACCAAGAGGGTTTTACGTAATTGGATTGGGGAAAAGTATCTTAGAGATGAGAGTAGTCAGAGGGTTCAGGATTTGCAATTATTTACATTTAACCTAAAAGTAGGAAAAAGAACAAGGTAGTATGAAAGGTAAAAATACATTGCTTGAAATTAGATACTACGAGAGAGCTAACTCGGGTGATAACTAAATTGTATTTACATTAACTTATAGAGAGTGGCGTTTATGAATTTTTTCATGTACATGATAATAAATAGATTATGGATACCTCACCTTCTGACCCGGGGAGCGTGACGCTGGTTCCGAGGCATCGCGGTTGTTTTTAAATTATTTCAGTATGAAAATAAGCTATGTTCCCTAAAGAGACCTTAGTGTCATGAATAATGGTAGTAGTGTGCAAAAGACATCGCAGCAGAAAAATACGGGGTTTTTTATGTAATTTTCAAAACTGATTCAGCATTTCGTTTGCATTATTTTTCGAATGCTGAAAAAACCCCGAGCTGGGCTAAACAGAAAGAACCAACAAACTTTTAGGGCTCCAACTGATTCTAGCAAGAAATTTGATTGGTATAACCTTTTTTTCATGATGGCGGTTGTGAACGAACCTAGGATTCAAGACAGTGTAAATTTAGTCAGTTAATTCAGTTTTATTATTTGTTCCGTAGGAAGGAAAGGAAGAATTAGATTGTAAGAGAATGTAAGTCGATATTGAACTATATTATCTCAAGAGACGTTTAGAAATCATTCATTTTTACCTGGAAAATTCGAGTCGCATGGAAATTCTAATTACGTGCTAACATCGATTTCATTGCTCAGAGGGAAGAGCAGTGAAAGTGGTTTCGGGTCCCGATTATGGCACTGCATTTTTTATTCTGATTCTACTTTCCATAATTACTTAGGAAACAAAATTATATTAAATGAGTTTTATTATGAGAGTCTTGCAATAAAATAATGAGAAATTGGAACATTAATGCTTCTGTGTATGGCCATTAACTCTTTGTTGCCTGTCGGGACCTATAAGTTTCCCTTATTATAAGCGTAACTATACAAATAGGTTTGTTCTCTAGGATTAATTTCACGTTATATTAAACTTCAACCATAAACGAAAATTAAGCAAGACTGATTTTTATTGTAAAATGTATACAATTTTTTCCCTAAAATTGCAGTGATTTTTTAAATAAATTTACTTGGGTTCTCCCCGTCCTTTACCACAATCACTGAGCTTTGACTTGCAACACTTGGCTTTGAATGAATGGTCATTCCATTACCTATCATCTAACACTCATGGCCATTTGAACTACTTTTTACTTTCTCAATACGCACTATGTACATAGTGTATAGAGAAAGTATTGCACTCCACCAAAAATTCGATACCGACATTTCACCGGAAATATATGTTTAGGGTTCCCAATATAAAAACAAAAAGCATTTTCACAAAAAGGTCCGCGCGCGCGCGCGCGTGTGTGTGTGTGTGTGTGTGTGTGTGTGTGTGTGTGTCCGTGTGTCTGTGAACACGATAACTCAAAAACGAAAAGTCGGTAAAATAACCAACCTTGGTATTTAAGTTTAGTATCTTCCAGGGATGTGACACGAAGATTTTGAGAAAAATCCCTCCACCCCAAACTACCCTTTACATGGAACTTTTTTCGAAAATTTTGATTTTTTCAATAATGGCTCAAACGATTATGATTAAAATTTCGTTTATTAAACATATTTACCTGACAAATAAAATGTATATCTTGAATTTTCTGGGAATAGCCTCTGAAGAGTAGTTTATTCTAGATGAATTTTACTAAATTTTGAATAACTGCTAAACCGTAAGAGATGGACAAAAACTTGCTCCACAAAAAATATAGAGCACATTAAAACACACAATTTATGTTATATACATTTGTTTCGTGGAGTTCGTCGTTTTTGTGACATTCCTTATTTTTGGTTTCAGCTATGAAAAACGTATACTTTTCTCATACAGGAACTTGTCAACTCCTATCCATATTAACAAAGGAACTTCACTGACATAGCAACCAGATTTTGACTATCACTTTAACCTACGGTTGTCCCTTATTTCGCTTCTACTTACAAGGAAGCGAGTAATTAGACTACTTCTGCTAACTTTTTCTGATTAGCATAAAGTAAATAGAAGTATAAGCTTTTTAAGAATTATTTGTTGCAGGGATATGGAGAAAGTCATGTGAATGGTACACATCAGATTTTTACTTTCTCTATAGGCACTATGTACATAGTGTATAGAGAATGTATTGCACTCCACCAAAAAATTCTATACCGAGATTTCACCGGAAATATATGTTTTATGGTCCCCTTTATCTAAAAACAGCATTTTCGGAAAAAGGTCCGTGTGTGTGTGTCCGTGTGTCCTGTGTCTGTGAACACGATAACTCAAAAACGAAAAGTAGGTAAAATACCAAACTTGGTATTTAAGAATAGTATCTTCCAGGGATGCGACACGAAGATTTTGAAAAAAATCCCCCCACCCCCAACTACCCTTTACATGGAACTTTTTTCGAAAATTTTGATACTCTCAAAAATGGCTCTAACGATTTTGATTAAAATTTCGCATATTAAAGATATTTACCTGACAAATAAATTGTATATCTTCAATTTTCTGGGAATAGCCTCTGAAGAGTAGTTTATTCTAGATGAATTTTACTAAATTTTCAATAGCTGCTAAACCGTAAGAGATGGACAAAAACTTACTTCACAAAACATTACTTACATTTTTTCGAGGAGTTCGTCGTTTTTGTTACATTCCTTATTTTTGGTTTCTGCTATGAAAAACATTTCTCATACAGGAATTTGTCAACTGCTGTCCATAAAAACAAAAGGAACTTCAGTGACATAGCAACCAGCTTTTGATTATCACTTTAACCTATGGTACTCCCTTATTTCACCTCTATTTACAAGGAAGCAAGTAATATGGCTATTTCTGCTAATGTTTTACTGATTAGCATGAAGTTAATAGAAGTATAAGGTTTTTAAGAATAATTTGTTGCAGGGATATAGAGAAAGTCATGTGAATGGTACACATCAGCTTTTTGGTAGTGCTTTTGGCAGGATTATGAAAACTGGACTAGAAGAACTTAAACTTTTAATTGGGAAGAAAAAGTTTAATAAAGGATCTACAAATATTTTCATTTCTATTATTTTTTCTATCATATAATAATTTTATAGGTTTATTCCCATATATTACTTTCTCTATACTCACTATGTACATAGTGTATAGAGAATCTATTGCACTCCACCAAAAAATTCCATAGCGAAATTTCACCGAAAATATATGTTTTAGGGTCCCCTGTATCCAAAAAAGTATTTTTAGAAAAAGATCCGTCTGTGTATGTGTCCGTGTGGCAGTGTGTCCATGTGTCTGTGAACACGATAACTCAAAAACTAAAAGTCGGTAAAATACCAAACTTGGTATTTAAGTTTAGTATCTTTCAGGGATGCGACACGAAGATTTTGAGAAAAATCCCCCCACCCCAAACTACCCTTCACATGGACAAAATTTCGAAAATTTTGATTTTATCAGAAATGGCTCTAACGATTTTGATTAAAACATCGTATATGAAAGATATTTACCTGACAAATAAAATGTATATTTTGAATTTTCTGGGAATAGCCTCTGAAGACTACTTTATTCTGGATGATTTTTTCATAACTACTAAACCGTAAGAGATGGACAAAAACTTAACTCACAAAAAATGTAGAGCACGATAAAACACACAATTTATGTCTTATACATTTTTTTCGTGGAGTTGATCGTTTTTGAGATATTCCTTGGTTTCATATTTGAAAAACTTTAACTTTTCTCATACAGGAATTTGTCAACTCCTGTTAATACAAACAAAGGAACATCAGTCACATAGCAACCAGCTTTTGGCTTTCACTTTAACCTATGGTACACCCTTATTTCGCTCCTACTTACAATAAAGCAAGAAATAAGTCTATTTCTGCTAATTTTTCTCAATTAGCATGAAATAGATAAAAGATAAGCTTATTAACAATAATAATTTATAGAGATATAGAGAACGTCATATGAATGGAACACATCAGATTTTTTTTAATAGAACTCCATACTTTTAAACTTGAATTAAAGGAAAAAAACGGTATATATAGTATACTAATGCAGGCAACTAAGGGTTAAGTAAACTTAGTTTATTACCATATTACTTTTTCTATACGTACCATGTACATAGTATATAGAGAGGGTATTGTATTGCTCCAAAATATTTAATGCCGAGATTTCACCGGAAATAGATGTTTTGGGACCACCTGAATCCAAAAAGAGCATTTTTAGAACAAAAATCCGCGTGTGCCTGGGCAGATATTTAAGTTCAGTATCTTCCAGGGATGGACACGAAGATTTTCAAGAAAATCCTCCCACCCACAACTACTCTTTACTTAGAAATAAATTCGAAAAGTTTGATTTTCACAAAAATGGCTCTAACGATTTTGGTTAAAATCTCTTATATGTAAGATATTTACATGATAAATAAAATGTATATCTTGCATTTTCTGGAAGCAGCCTCTAAAGACCTCTTTACACTGGATGAATTGTTTTAAATTTTACATAAATAGTAAACCGTAAGAGATGGACAAAATCTTACTACAAAAAAAAAAAAAAAAAAAAAAAAAAAAAAAAAAAAAAAAAAAGTGTAGATCTGCTTAAAACACACAATTTATGTTGAATACATTCTTTTCCTGGAGTTAACTGTTTTCAAATTATTACTTGTTATTGGTTTCGGTCCTAAAATACTTATCTCAGATGGGAAAATGTCAACTCTTGGACGACACGCAAAGAAACACATTTCAAACCCATAGCAACCACATTTTAAAACAATTTTACTGTTCGTTTAGCCTAGTGTATTCTCTTATTTCCCTTCTATTTATAAGGAACTAAGTAATAAGACTGTTTTTCTTATTGGTTATCTCAATTAGCATGCAATAGCGAAAGCATGAGTAGAGAAAGACATGTGAATGACACACATATTGTGTATAAGCAAAATGGACTGATCATTTATTGCATACACTATAACATGTATGAAGGGATGTATGTACATCTGTAATGGGGTGAGAACTCCGCTGGATGTTGGACAGCAGATTCTTCTTTAGAGAACGGTCATAACAGTGCGTGAAAATGGCCCTCTGGTGCGTCAGCATTCAAGCGAGGTTGGTCGGAGTTTGACAGATAGCACCAGTTTTCTCTCAGCTGATGGCCTGAGTTACGACATTGCTATTGATCTGTGGATTCATCGCCTTCGTCGCCTTTGCCAAATGGGGCCCAGATGAGAGATGATGTGCTATGCAATTGATAACCCCCCACCAGCCCACCGCCCGATGATCGGCCCTTGTCATGAATTATGTAGCCCGTCACTTGCAGATACACACTGACAGAGAGGCCTGTTCATAATTCATAGCACCAGCTATGTAGCTGTTCATTGATTTGTTAATGGGAAAACTGTCTGTTGAAGATAACGATCTAATTCAAGAGGACGGCGAGTCTATCCAATGTTTTCATAAAGGATTCATAATTTGAAACAGCAAACATCTTTAAACATTTGAGCATCATCCGGAGAAAGCAAGTGTTTTTTTTTTTTTTTTCGCAGTCAGCTTACCCTCTCTGTATGAATTTACAACTTAATGCATATGGGTCAAAGCCAATCAGGGAGCCAACGACACGAAACCACAGAATGAGAACCTGGAACAAATAGTCGTGGGGAAGTGGATGAGAGGAGAGGTGATGATTCAGCAATAAGAAAACCAGCCAAGATGCTGCTTCGTCAACCATAAATCCCACATGCGGGCGCTTGGGATCGAACCCGGACCACCTAGGTGGGAGGTGAGCTATCTAACTACCCGGCCACAGCGCCGCGTGAGAATGTAAGTAATGTCAGTATAACGAAAAGTTATACAGGCTGGGAAAAGGTGACATTTTATGTATGTGCTTGAGGCTTGGAAGAAGAACCACAAAAATATTTATTAGCGTTTGGTCCTAGAAATAATGAACATAATATACATTAATACCAACCTTCTCAAAATATTTTAACAAATGTCCTTATTGACTCAAAATTTGGTTACAAATAAATTCTTTAATTCGTTACTACATACAATTCACTCGGTGCAAAGACACTTAGAAATTGGATGGCTTTCTCACGCCACTACAGCTTGCACACTACTGTGCGCTGACACTCCAGTGGAAGTCTGACTCATGTCAAAACTCATTACTACGGCTTGCAAATATTCCTTCCTTTTATAGTTAGAAAATGACATCGCAGAGCTTTCAGGAAGCTTGTGGAAGCCGAAGCTTTGAGAAGAATCCAGACGTGTCGCATGCCAAAGCCTCCGGCTACCGACGTGCCACGCTCCTGTTTTGTTACGCATTCCAAAGTCCCTAACTGCGCCGATTTACATACCAAGGTAAACATGAGCGGCATAACACGGATGCAACTGTCACAATATACTTGGAGAATTTGATGATGAACGCTTACAAATTAAAGGAAGAGAACAAGTTATAGGAAAATAAGAAAATGCCGAGTTGCTGATAATATGACACGGAAAGTACAAGGAAAATTATTTTAAACTAGCTCGGAATAACAAAATGAAAAATTCGATACCGGATTTCACGATAAATACATGTTTTGGGCCCCCTGAATCCAAAAAAAGCATTCTTAAAAAAAATGTCCGTGTGTGTCTGTGTGTGTATCTGTGTGTGTGTGCGTGTGCGTGTGTGTCTGTGGGCAGCATAGCCCAAAAACGGAAAGACCATTAAATACCAAACTTGGTATTTAAGTTTGGTATCTTCAAAGGATGCGACACGAAAATTTTCAAGAAAATACCCCAACCCCCAACTATCCTTTACATGGAAAAAAATTCGAAAATTTTGGTTTTCTCAAAAATGGCTCTAACGATTTTGATTAAAATATCGTATATTAAAGATATTTACCTGACAAATAAAATGTATTTCCTGAATTCTGGGAATAGCCTCATAAAACTACTTTATTCTGGATGAATTTTAAAGAATTTGGCATAATTGATAAACTGTAAGAGATGAACAAAAACTTTCCACACAAAAAATGTAGGGCACGTTAAAACACAATATTTATGTTATATCCATTTTTTTCATGCAGTTGATCGTTTTTTTTTTTTGTTTTTTTTTTAGATATTCCTTGTTATTGGTTTCAGTTTTGACAAACTTATACTTTTCTCAAATGGGAATTTGTCAACTCATGTTCCATACAAAGGAACTTTAGTCATATAGCAACCATCTTTTTAACTTATGGTACTCCCTTATTTCGCTTCTACTTACAGGGAAACAGGTAATAAGACTATTTCTGCTAATGTTTTCTCAATTAACATGAAGTAAATAAATTTTAACAATAATTTGTTGCAGAGATGCAGAGAAAGTCAAGTGAATGGAACAGATCAGATTTTTTCATAAGATTTGCTACCCGAAATAATACAGATTTTTATAACTCTTTAAAGTTACATGTGGTTTTAGAGATATCTCTGAATTTTAAGCAGTTAATGTTATGGTTTTTTAAAGATGTTGTAAAAGTTGTAAAGTATGACACTTTCATGAACTTAAAAGTTTTATTTTATTGAAATGGTAATGCTTTTTCCTTTCCTTTCTGCCTTGTTTGGTTAAAACGTCCTTACAGATGAGCACTATACTTCTGCAAACGGTGGAAAATTATTTAATGAACGACCCTCTTACCGCTGCTGAAGACCTCAAGAAGAGTACTGTGTAAAGGCTTTAAACGCTAAACTGCAGTGAAAGCGAAGTGTTGAATCTATTCCCTTTAAAGCGTTTAACCCATTCAGTTCCCTTGACGATTCAGGATTCCCCGTCCGCAGAGAGGCGTTTATCTTAAAATTGAACGCAGACTTTGTTACAGTTTCAGAGCTGCAGTCGATGGAATAACTCTCGTATCTAATGAAACAGAAAGGCTTTTGAGTGCGGACTTAATCCCACATCCTGCTACACAAGACAAAAATGGTGAAAGCCACCTTTAAGAGAGTCTTCCAATATCGTCTGACATCTCTACCCCTTCCACGTCACAACTGGAACACTGCTGAAATAGCATTTTGCTTTCTGTACCACGTGTATAGTACGTAGAAAAAGTTTCTATTGCATTCCACCCAAAAATTCGACTTCGAAATTTAACCGGAAACATAATTTGAGATGTTTTGAATGCAAAAGAAACATTTCAGAAAAAAAAATGTGATGTGTTCCATGACTTTCTCTAGCTGTTCGGCAAACAAACTTTTTATTCAAAATATTAATCTGTTATATATATCATGCTAATGAAGATAAATATAATCAGAATTTTAGTCTTACTACTAACTTCCTTGTAAGTAGAAGAGAAATAAGAAAATGTACAGGCTAAAAAGATAGTCTCGTGCTTTAAAAGCCGGTCGCTATGTGAAACTGTTTAAATTCTCTTTGTTTACCAGGAGTAAACAAACGAGAAACGAGAAGAAAACTGCTTTCCCGTTTGACAAAACTTTAAGTGACTTAAAATTGAAACAGTAATCCGGAATATCTCGAAAAAGGCTAACTCTAAAAAAAAAGTATGTGAATTAAATTGTCTGCATTCTTTACGCTTTACTAGTTATGTAAATTTCAATAAAACTCATTCAGAATGAGAGGTCTTTAGAGGTTATTCCCAGAAAATTCAAGATAAACATTTTATTTGCATGTAAGTATCTTAAATATAAGGGATTTTAATAAAATCGTTAAAGCCATTTTTGACAAAATTAACTTTTTCGAATTTTTTCCATGTAAAGTGTAGTTTGGTGTGGGGGGATTTTCTTTAAAATCTTCGTGTCACATCCTTGGAAGAATACCAAGTTTGGTATATAACGATCTTATTGTTTTTGAGCTATTCACGCTCACGTACTCAGGGGCCCCGGTGAAATCTCGACATCGAATTTTTCAGTGGAATGCAATCCCTTCTCTATCCGCTATGTACATTGTAAATACGGACTAGAGAAATTAAAATTAATGCTAGTTTTTTAGTTATTATAATATATTTACTTAGTGATCATCCTGTTGAAATAGACTCATTTGTTTAGTGCACCTTCGGATTTTGGACTTTACACGTGAATTACTGTGAGCGCGCGCATTTAAGGCACAGAACACGATTCAGTCGATATTATATCCGATAAAATAAGGCAGGTCATCTGAAAACCGTACGTTTTTGAATCCATTATATCGCCTTGGTTTATCCAGCTCATCTCCTAATGGCTTCCATTCGAATACAAATGTTGGTAACGGATTAAAACACGAGAGATATATTACTGATTTTACAACCGTAACAAATGCTTTATATTGCGTTTGCATTACTGAACAAGCTTATTCCCAGTACTTGAGCATATAAAGTAAATTTTGCACATCTCTGGATTAGAACTGGACTATCGTTCCACTCTTAAAACACGTGACGTACATATTCGGTGCTGTCACTTGTCCTAAAGTCCAGGAAAACAAAGCGCGCACCTACACACATACACAAACACGCACACTCAAGTATTTTTATGGAAATGATTACTTTCTCTAGCATATATGTGCACAATGCACATAGTACGATGTCGAAATTTCACCGTATATATATAAATTTTAAAGTCCCCTGAAACCAGAAAAGCTCTTTTAGAGAAAGTTCCGTGTATGTGTCTGTGGACAGCACAGCTCAAAAAGCTAATGTGTTCCATTCACATGACTTTCTGTACATCTCTGCAGCAAATTATTGTTAAAAAGCCTATAATTTAATTTACTTAATGCTATTCGAGAAAACATTAGTAGAAACAGGCTTATTACTTGATTCCTTGTAAGTAGTAGCGAAATAAGGGAGTACCATAGGTTAAAGTGATAGTCAAAACCTATTTGCCATGTGAGTGAAGTTCCTTTGTTTGTATGGACAGGAGTTGACAAATTCCCGTATGAGAAAAGTATAAGTTTTTCAAAGCTGAAACCAAAAACAAGGAATATCTCAAAAAAGATCAACTTCACAAAAAAAAAAAAAAAAAAAAAAAAGATGCATATAATATAAATTGTATGTTTTAACGTGCTCTACATTTTTTGTTAAGTAAGGTTTGGTCCATCTCTTACGGTTTAGCAATTATGCGAAATTCTGTAAAATTCATCCAAAATAATGTAGTCTTCAGGGGCTCTTCCCAGAAAATTCAAGATATACATTTTATTTGCTATATAAATACCTTAAATATAAGAGATTTTAATAAAAATTGTTAGAGCCATTTTTGAGAAAATAAAAAAAAAATCGAAAAGTTCCATGTAAAGGGTAATTGGAGGTGGGGGGATTTTCTAGAAAATCTTCGTGTCGCATCCTTAAAATATACCAAACTTAAACATCAAGTTTGGTATTTAACGGTCTTTTCATTTTTGAGCTATGCTTCCACAGAAACACGCACACGCGCGCGCGCACGCACACAAACACACACTAGCGCTACAGAACACAGAGCAATAAAAGAAAGAACACTCTGTTATCATACACACACACACACACACACAAAAACTACACCACGTATTCACACATATAGATTACTCAAACACCAAATAAGTCTATACAATATTTACACAAATATTTTGTCTTAGAGCACGAACTTCCATTATGTATGTGCCCAGGCTTGGCCAGTTTTGACTTTAAAATCAAGTCCCAGCATGCTGTCCTTCGTCTGTTTGAAGTTAAAAATACTTCCGGCAATAAATGTTTCTTAACAACCTCCGTCTGCATAGAGGATAAATTGATTACTGTTCATCAGTAGTATTTTTAAGTATTACTTAATTAACAGTACATTTTAATTCCTAGCAGTTTGTGTTTTCGAAGAAAGAGTGCTACAAATTGCAAGTTTCAACATGGAAGAGATGGAAATCACGTTCCACCTCCAGCTCCTGCTGTTTATTGTTACCAAGCAGTGGTATACTCAATGAAGGGGGCTTTTAGTAACATGGAATCTCTTCCAGAGAAATCCCCGATTTATGTAGTGCACCACATTATATATTTCTCAGAGAGACAGCTACAGGAAGTCTGTGTGTGGCTGTAAACATAGATTTGCGGCACAAGACCGGTATGGCACACATCCACCATGACGATAATTTTCCTTTTCCGCTACACATTTATACATATTTTAGAGAAAAGCAGACGGAAACTCTGACACTTAAAATAAATGGCTTCTTACCAAGTATCATATCCTACATAATTTGGTTTAAGTTAATGTACCTTTATGAACTGTATAATAGCATACGGTACCCCAAACATTCGACATTTTTGTTTTTAACTAACTAGAAGAGAAATAAGGGAATGCGGTATGCACAGTTATTATTTAATACCTTTTTACTTTCTCTATACGCACTATGTACATAGTGTATAGAGAAGGTATTGCACTCCACCAAAAAATTCGATACCAAGATTTCACCGGAAATATATGTTTTAGTGTCCCCTGTATCGAAAAAAAAGTATTTTCAGAAAAAGGTCCGTGAGTCCGTGTGTCTGTGAACACGATATCTCAAAAACGAAAAGTCACGACACGAAGATTTTGAGAAAAATCCCCCCACCCCAAACATCCCTTTACATGGCACTTTTTTCGAAAGTTTTGATTTTCTCAAAAATGGCTCTAACGATTTTCATTAAAATATCGTATATTAAAGACATTACCTGGCAAATAAAATGTATATTTTGAATTTTCTGGGAATAGCCTCTGAAGGTTACTTTACTCTGGTCAATTTTACGGAATTTTGCATAACTGCTAAACCGTAAGAGATGGACAAAACCTTAACACACAAAAACTGTAGAGCACTTTAAAACATACAATTTATGTTATGTACATTTTTTTCGTGGAGTTGATTGTTTTTGAGATATTCATTGTTTTTAGTTTCAGCTATAAAAACATACTTTTCTCATACAGGACTTTGTGAACTCGTGTCCATACAAACAAAGGAACTTCTGTCACATAGCAACCAGCTTTTGACTATCACTTTAACCAATGGTAGTCCCTTATTTCGCTTCTACTTACAAGGAAGCAAGTAATAAATACTATTTCTGCTAAATTTTTCTGATAAGCGTGAAGTAAATAGAAGTATACGCTTTTTAAGAATAACCTGTTGCAGGGATATAGAGAAAATCATGTGAATGATACACGCCAGATTTTTACTTTCTTTACACGTACTATGTACATAGTGCATAGAGAAGGTATTGTATTCCACTTATAAATTTGATACCGACATTGCACTGTAAAATTCACGTTTTAGAGTGCCATGTATCCAAAAAATGTATTTCTAGAAAAAGGTCCCTGTGTGTGTGTGTGTGTTCGTGTATCTGTGAACACGATAACTTAAGAACGAAAATACCAAACTTTGTATTTAGATTTAGTATCTTCTAGGGATATGACACGAATATTTTGAGAAAGTCGTCCACCCCAAACTACTCTTTATATGAAAAAAATTGAACATTTTGAATTTTTCATAAATGGCTAACGATTTTGATTAATCTACCGTAAATTAAAGATATTTATATTGCAAATAAAATGCAGGTCTTGAATTTCCTGGGAAGAACCTCTAAAGACCTCTTTATTCTGAATGAATTAATGATCTGATTCAGAACCCCGTTTTAACGCACCAATGAAGCAGTTGGGCTATGTGGTATGAAACAAATGCATCTCCCCATTTGATAAAAGTAAAAGTATTTTAAAATTGATACAAATGACAAGGACTTCTACGAAATCGTTAATCTGCAAAAGTATAAGACATAAATTGTGTGTTTTAACGATATTTAAGTTTTTTTGCTAGTAACTTTTTGTATATCTCTTACGGTTTACCAGTTGTGCAAAAATCATTCGGAATGAAGAGAACTTCAGAGGCTATTTCAAGAAAATTCAGAATATATAAATTATTTGTGATGTAAACAGCTTTAATATTCTGTATTTTAATCAAAATCGTTAGAAACATTTTTCAGAAAATTGAAAACTTCGAAAAATATTGCACGAAAAGGGTAGTTTTGTGATGGGAGACTTTTTTGAAAATCTTAGTGGCGTATCCTTGAAAGATTCGCATTCGTAGTTGGCTTACCATGCCCGATTTAGGTCTGACATCCCCCTAGGATTTGCAAGCGGGAGCATAGGAGTTGGGCCGCGCCGTGACGGCCCGGGTTCGATCTAAAAGGACCGCATGTGAGATTTGTGGTGGACAAAGCGGGGTGGTGGTACTGGGTTCTTATCCCGGGTGCAAGTTATGGTTATAAGAATGGTGTGGATTTATGGTTGGCTTAGCTCAGGGGTTTTATTAGCATGGAAACTCTTCCAGGTTGTGGTGAGACACAAGTGCTTTATTAATTGAGTCCAGCCTTTTTCCGCTGTAGAACACACGCGAATACTTCTTAATTTTCTACTATGACGTTACACTTTACCCGCAAGCGACTATTATAATTTATTCGTTTGATGCAATTATATGTCTCGTACTATGATCGGTCTTAAAATCACTTACTTCCGTCACGCGCTCAAATATCACATCTTGGTCGTGTGGAGGTTCTTTGTCAAGTCCTTACAATTAAAAGGTAGCCTGTTCGGCTCTACCACGGACTCTAAAATAACATCTTAGTTGTGCGGAGGTCCTTCACCAAGTGCCTTAAAATGTCACCTGACCAGCGGAGCTCATTGTCTTGAGTCCCGTTAGTTCCCTCGGGCAGGGCATATTCACTCCTTCCCTCGGTTCACTGCACGGACGTAACGGTATCTTGTGCCCCGAGCTCGTGACTTATACGTGTTAAAAGACTTTCTACCCTACCCATTTTCAGTGTACATTTATATTTTCTCTTCTAAGAATATAATTTTGCCCCGGGACAAGAAATGTACTGTCTCAGGGGCAAGGGCGGGTTTTCTCCGGGTTCTCTGTTTTCCCCCACCATCGCATTCCACCGGTGCTCCAACTTAATTCGTATATTACCAATGTCATCGCCTGCGGTGCCATGGTAGTAAAAACGGGCGTTAAACACTGTCAAAAAAAAGCCTGTCTGGGAACTATCGGCTCAAAACCACAGAATGAAAAACCTGGAACAAGAGGTCAGTCGGAGCCAGGCATGAACGTGAGGAAGTGGATGATACGAATTGCAAGAGAAATGGATGATAGGAAAGGTGATGCTGGATCAATTAGTAGAATGAGTGACGGTGGGAGCCGAAAGACCCGAAGAAAACCCGCCCAGACGCCGCTTCGTTCACATAAATTCCACATGCTGGCGCTTAGAATAGAAACCGGGTCATCTAGGTGAACTTGGCATTTAATCATCTTTTCATTTTTGAACTTCACTCTACACAAACTCACACACACTGACCTATTTTTTATTTTTTAAACTCATGGGTGCTCGAAACATGCAATTCCGCTGAAAAATCTGTATAGAATTTTTGGGTAAAACAATAGCTTCCCAACTTAAGTACGTACATTGTACACGGAAGAGAAAGTAAATGTACAATTGTAATATAGGGAAATGGTTCACTTTTTATACACGTAACTGTACGTGGTAAATAAACTAAGAAGCGGAAAAAGAAAATGTAATAGAAGAAGTACAGAGAACGAAAGAATGAAAAGGTTATTTATTTTCTACTTTTTTACCTTCTCTATAATACATATAATGTACATAGTGTATAGAGAAGGTATTGCATTGCACCCAAACATTTGTTACCGAGATTTCACCGGTAATACATGTTTGAGACCCCCTGGATCCAAAAAAAAAAGAAAAAAGAATTAAATAAAAATATTTTTAGAAACATATCCATGTGTGTGAGTCTGTGTGCAGCATAGCTCAAAAACTAAAAGTCTGTTAAATACCAAACTTGAAATTTAAGCTCAGTATGTTCCGAGGTTGCAACACCAAGATGTTCAAGAAACCCCCCTCCCAAAACCACACTTTTATTGGGAAATAATTTTAAAATGTTGAACATCTCAAAAATGACTAACAATTTTGATTAAAGTTTATTATAATTAAGTTATTTAAATAATAAATAAAATGTGTATCTTGAATTTTCTGGGAATAGCCTCTGAAAACCTCTTTATTCTGGATGGTATTCTTTTGAATTTTTCATAACTAGTAAACCCTAAAAGATTGACAAAACTCGCTTAACAAAAAATGTGGAGCTCAGTAAAGCAATTTATATACTTTTCGTAGAGTTGACTGTTTTAGACAAATTCCTGACTATTGGTTTAATTTTAATATACTTAAAGGTTTTCTCACACAGGAACTTGTCAACTTTTGATCACGCAAAGAAAGGGATATCAATCCCATAGCAACCACATTTTAAAACATTTGACTGTCGGTTTAGCTTAGTGTATTCTCTTATTTCCCTTATACCTCAAGGAAATAAGTAATAAGACCGTTTCTGCTAATGTTTATCTCGATGAAGTAGATAAATGAGTTAGCTTATTAACCATATTTTGTTAAAGATATGTAGAGAAAGTTAGATTTTTATTTAATTAATAGAATGGCATTAATTGTGTACATATTGCCTCCAAAGATTTTATTGAAGGAACAAACAAACAAAAACCTCTGAGTAGTAAAGTTCGTTTTGATAATACACCTGACTGCACAAGAACTGTCACCATGGGCTGGGCATGTCCACGAAAAGTGAATCACGAGGTACGAGCCCGTACTATGCTGTCGACAAACTACTGGAAACTTCCATATAACGTACTGTTTCAACGGACTGCTCAGAACAGTCCCTCCCTGAAGTTTGTATTCTGTGTTGGAAGCCTTCAAAATGACACATGTAGCGACTGAAATTGGAAAAGGGCGTGCCCACTGCAGAAACAAAATTTCGCAAAGCTCACAACATTGCCGTGTTTCCAATAACCGAATTTCAGTTGACAGCCAGCAGCTTGGGGTGTATTAACTTGTACTTTCTCTACATAGCACATGGTACGTACGTAGAGAAGGAATTGCATTCCACCGTTTTAAGCATTGTTCAGACAGACAGACAGATAGATAGCTTATTTTCAGTCATTAAGTATAAAATACATAGACTTCGTTATGAAAGAATACATAGCATTACAAGAATACATTAAAAAAAAATCTGATGTGTTCCATTCACATGACTTTCTCTATATCTCAGCAACAAATTATTGTTAGAAAGCTTATGCTTCCATTTAGTTTATTCTAATCGAGACAAAATTAGCAGAAATAGTTTATAACTTGCTACCCTAAAAGCGACAGTACCATAGATTAAAGTGATAGTCAAAATCTGGTTGCTATGTGACTGAGGTTCCTTTATTTGTGTGGACAGGAGTTGACAAATTCCTGTATAAGAAAAGCTTGTTTTTTAAAGCTGAAACAAACAAAAAAAAAAAAAGAAAAAAAAAAAAAAAAAAAAAAAAAGGGAATATCTAAAAAACGACCAACTCCATTAAAAATATGTATATAGCATAAGTTGTGTGTTTTAATGTGCTCTACATTTCTTGTATAGTAAGTTTTTATCTATCTCTTACGGTTTAGGAGCTATGCAAAATTCCGTAAATTACATCCAGAATAAAGTAAGCTTAAGGGGCTGTTCCCAAAAAATTGAAGATATACATGTTTATTGTCAGGTAAATATCTTTAATATACGATATTTTAATCAAAATCGTTAGAGCCATTTTTAAGCAAATAAACTTTTTCCAATAAAAGCTCCATGTAAAGGGTAGTTTGGGGTAGGAGGATTCTTCTCAAAATCTTCGTGTCGCATCCCTGGAAGATACTAAACACAAATACCAAGTTTGGACCTTTTTTTGAAAATACTTTTTTTATACAGGGGACCCTAAAACATATATATCTCGGTATCGATTTTTTGGGTGGAGTGCAGTACCTTCTCTATACACTGTGTACATAGTACATATAGAGAAAGTAAGAAAGAAGATAAGAGTAATCCCATTTCAAGTCATACATTTCTGAAATACTATAAAGACCATTTGCCTTCAAGGGTGTTCTCATCCTCTCTTTAAAGTTTAATAAAGGAAGATTTAGATTTCAAAATGTACTGGATCTTGGACTACTGATTTTCTTGTTGACCGAGGTCACCGATACATCTAAAAATCATGATTACTTTGACAATTTCCTAACGACTTTGCCTTGTCAGTGACTGTTACTTATTACATAATTTTAACTTGTGCTTTTTACTTTCTGTATACGCACTATGTACATAGTGCATAGAGAAGGTATTGCAATCATACAGAAATTTCGATACCGAGATTTCACCGGAAATATATGTTTTAGGGTCCCCTGTATCAAAAAATGTATTTTCAGAAAAAGGTCCGTGTGTATGTATGTGTCAGGTTGCCTGTGAACACAACTCAAAAGAAAAAGTTGGTAAAATACCAAACTTAGTATTTAAGTTTAGTATCTTCCAGGGATGCGACTCGAAGATTTTGAGAAAAGTCCCCCTACCCCAAACTACCCTTTACATGGGACATTTTTCAAAAATTTTGATTTTCTAAAAAATGGCTCTAAAATTTTGATTAAAATATCCTTTATTAAAGAAGTTTACTTGATAAATAAAATGTATATTTTAAATTTTCTGGGAATAGCCTGTGAAAACTTCTTTATTCTGAGTGAATTTCACGGAATTTTGCATAACTGCTAAACCGTAAGAGATGGACAAAAACCTGTCATACAAAAAATGTAGAGCACATTAAACCACACAATTTATGATGTATACATTTTTTTCGTGGAGCTGATCGTTTTTAACTTTTCTCATACAGGAATTTTTCAACTCCTGTCCATAGAAATAAAGGAACTTTAGGAACATAGCAACCTGCTTTTGACTATCACTTTAACCTATGATACTCCCTTATTTCTCTTCTACTTACAAGAAAGCAAGTAATAAGACTACCTATGCTAATTTTTAGTCGATTAGCATGAAATAAATAGAAGCATAAGCTTTTTAAAATTAATTTGTTTTAGAGATGTAGAGAAAGTCATGTGAATGGAACACATAAGATTTTTTTTTCATCATTTATTTATCAAATTCATGCTAAATACGAAGATGAAATGGTTGGAAAGAGCATGAAACTCAGAAGTCGAGGCTAGAATGTGAACCAGTTTCACCTCTTCCTATATGTTCCAGAAATGTATACAGTAATCAGCGGCCAACAAATAATTATGAACAAGCAGCATAATTGATGTCATCTAGCATATGCCATTGAGCTCTATTAGTGCTGCTCAGCCGCGGGGAAGTTTGGAATTATCCTCCCTGAGTGGACTTGAGTGGAATAACAAAATGCAGCGAAATAGCCAGGTATATTGGGCAACCGTAAACGAGGTCAACCAGGATAAGGCAACTGTTGGGCATGTTTGGCGGGACTAAATTTGGGCGATAATGTTTGATAAGTCTATATTATCTTCGGAAACAATGTAAACATCTTATATTTAAAAATTCTGAATATGTTGTTAAGTTGTAAACAAAAAAGACAAAACCCTGTTATTAGTTTTTGTACAGTACTCTTACTTTCAAGTGTGATCCCATTCTAGTTAATTAAATATAAAATGTTACAAGAAGTAACATAATACTTATTAAGGATGTTTAATAGTTCCTTCGAAAATCAAAAAAATAAATCCATAGCATCGAAAAAGATTGTATTTAGTTATAGTCGTCTCTTACTAGATGGCAGTTAAAGTGGTTTCGTTGCCATAGGCGATTGAATCAACAATCTTGTCCTTGTTTAGAAATATGAAAAAAAAAAACGAGTTCCATGCTGTGATTAAAAACTTTTATTTAAAAGGCTTAATACCGAAAGAGATAAAAGCCAAGTTGGATGAAATTCATGGCACATCTACTCCTGCGTTTGCAACAATTTGCAATTAGATACATGAATTTAAACGTGGCCGTACATCCACCAATGAATGAACATCGTTCCGAAATGATTGAAAAAAAATCCAGGATGTGGTTTTGAGTGATCGACGAATCAAATTTTGCCGCAAAATAGAGGCCACAGGCATATCACAAGGTACATTGTTCTCAGTTTTGCACAAACAATTAAGTGTTTACAAAGGTCTCGGCAAGATGGGTGCTGTGCTTGCTCTTAATGGAGAGTAAATTCAATCGTGTGGTAGATTCGGAAGCTGGTTTGGCATTTTTCTGTCGCAGTCCTGACGAGTTTCTGCGTCGACACATCACTGCGGATGAAATGTGGATACCTTCTACACTTCTGAGACAAAAGTGCAATCGAAACCGTGGGGTTTTAAATCTGAACTGACTCCGAAGAATGTAAACGTGGGCAATTCTGCAGACATGGTGTTTGCCTCGACTTTTGGGATGCATACTGCATCATCTACAATGTTACTTGTAGAAAGAAAGAGCGATAATTGGAGAACATTATTTATTGTTATTGCACCGCTGAATGGAGGAATCAAGGGGAAAAATAGCCCACATCTTGCAAAGAAAAATATTCTCTTCCATCAAAGACAAATTAAGGTTCAAATTACAACATCCACCATATTCACCAGATTTTGTCTCCAGTGACTTTTTTATTTCCAAACTTGAACAAGTGGCATGGCGGAAAACGATTCAATCTAAGAAACAATTCATCTCCCAACTGATGCCTAATTTGAGGACCTTCTGGAGTCCTACTTTTAGAAGGGTTAAGACAGTTGAAACATTAGGGAAAGTTATCGAGCTAAAAGGAGATTATGTTGAAAAAAAATCTACAAAAATAATTTGCTTTTCTATCTATTCTGAGAATTATTGAACGTCCCTGACAATTATAAGGGGCAGTTAATCATACATTTGTCAACTACATGGCACCATTAGTGAAATTTATTAATCAATATTGAAATATTACATTTCTTCATTTTGTTACTATTACATTATTGTATTCCTTTGTAAATCTGTAAGTTTAAAAGATATCCTCGGATATTGGGTTCTGAGGAAAGGTTAAATATGTTTCTAAATCTCAGCACATATTATGTGGGGACTTAAATTGAGCTGGAAGTTATGGATTTAGTGATTAGCTTTTTTATGTAAGTTCAATGAATTGGCGAAAATTTAAATTTGAAGAATAGTAAGAAAAGCCGTAATTATGGAAAGAGCTTTGAAATTCTGTTATTTTAACTTGACTTTAGGAGAAGATACTTTTTAAAACAGTGTTAAATTACCTACTAAGAAACAAGTTTGCAGAGATGGTTAGATAAATGCATTACGAAATAACTTACTATATGATGGATTGGGGCATTTAGAGACAAAGAGAAACAAGAAACAATAGTTTTTGGAACGATGTCAGAAGAAAGTTTGAAAATTAGCTGATACAAAGGTTTTTATAGTCAGATAACCTCGAATTAGTATTTTATATTCCAATGAAAAACGATTATAAAGACAGAGGTATATAGATAACACCCATAAAGAAGCAAGAGGGGGAATAGCGTGGGCAGGAGCAGAAGAACGAGGCTAAAAGGGCAGGTAAATGACTATCCACAAAATAAATGTCCACTATGTGAGGGGGGAAATGTGATGTACGACACATAATATTCGTGTGCACAGAAACAGAGACTTGCAGAAAAACAAAAAAATCTGTTGTGTTACACTCAACATTACTTTCTCTAGCTTCTCCACAAACAAACTTCTTACAAAAGGTTATTCTTCTTTCTAGTCATAGCTAATCGAGATAAACAGCAAAATTTTATTATTACTTATTTCCTTATAAGAAGAAAACTAAAGGAATGCACTAAAGATATAGTCATGTGTTTTAAAAGCTCTCGTTATGCGATTGTCATTGTAAATCTGTTCTTTGCTTGACCAGGAGTAAAACAAAAGAAAAAGGAACACTTTCTGTCTGAGAAAAGTCTAAGTACTCTTCAATTGAGGAATATCTTGAAAACGGCAAACTCCACGAAAAAATGTATTGGATATAAATTGTGTATTTTAACGAGATCTTCATTTTTTGTGAAGTAAGTTTTTGTCTATCTTTTACGGTTTAGCAGTTATGCAAAATTCACCCAGAATAAACAGGTCTTCAGAAGCTATTCCCAGAAAATTCAAGAAATACATTTTAGTTGTGATAGAAATAGCTTTAATATATGTAAAGGGTAGTTCGGAATTGAGTAATCTTCTTGAAAATCTTCGTGTCGCATTTGTGGTAGGTACTGAACTTAAATATCGAGTTTGGTATTGAACGGATTTCTCGTTTTTGAGCTATGCTGCTCCCACACACACACGCGCGCGCGCGCGCGCGTTTCTAAAAATGGTGAAATCTCGGTATCGAATTTTTGGGTGCATTACAATACCTTCTCTATACACTATGTATTGATATGGTATGTGTAGAGAAAGTAAAACGTGAAAGGGATGCTGAAACACCAGAATTGACTTATGGACCATAAAAGGAACGACGACATCAGAAGAGAACAAAGTACTTAAGGACATGCATGACTGCAGTTTAAAATTCCAAACTAATGCAAGCTTTTTAAAATTTATACCATACATGTAATATAACGCAAACAAGCTATAGTGAATATTTGATTCATTTTTCTTTGATAGCTTGGAATTATAATAAAATATGTTTTTGTTTTTGACACGTCACTGAAAAAGTTGCTTGCATCAAAAAAAAAAATGCTCTAATATTTTAACCCTAGGTTCATAATACATTCATTTTGGTACTTACTCTATTTTTCTAAGTACCTTCTTTGGTTTAGGCTCGAAAAAGTTATAAAATTGCTTTTTACTTTATTTACACGTGCTATATACATAGTGCATAGAGAAGATGTTGTATTGCACCCAAAGTTCAATACCGAGATTTCACCAGAAATACATGTTTTGAGACTCCTAAATCCAAAGAAGCATTTTTAGAAAAATGTCCGTGTGTGTATGTGTGTGTGAGTGGTCAGCATGGTTCAAAAATGAAAATACCATTAAATACCGAACTTGGTGTTAAAGTTTGGTTTTTTTGCGACACGAAATTTTCAAGAAAATCTCCCCACCCTCAACCACCCTTTACATGAAAAAAAAATGAAAATTTTGATTTTCTCGGAAAGGGCTATAACGAGTTTGATTAAAATCTTTTATTTCAAGATATTTACATGACAAATAAAATATGTATCTTCAATTTTCTGGGGATAGTCTCTGAAGACTACTTTATTCTTGATGACTTTTGTGGAATTTTGCATAACTCGTAAACCGTAAGAGACAGACAAAAACGAGACACACAAAAATATATGGCTCGTTAAAATACACAATTTATGTTTTATACCTTTTTTGTGGATTTGATCACTTTTGAGATGTTACATGTTATCAGTTTCAGCTTCTAAATACCTATACTTTTCTCACACAGGAATTTGTCAGCTCCTGTGCATACAAACAAAGGTACTTCAATTATGTAGCAACCAGCTTTTAAAAGAATTGACTTTCGATTTAGCCTATGGTGCTTCCTTATTTCCCTTCTACTTGCAAGAAAGCAAGTAATGCGAGTAAGACACTTTCTGCTAATTTTTTCTCGATTAGCATTAAGTAAATAGAGGAATAAGATTTTCAACAATAATTTATTGTAGAGATGTAGAGAAAGGCATGTGAATGGAACACATTAGACTTTTTGTTATAAAAATATAATTTATAGTGTCTCTGTAAACATACACAGAATATTTTATTTGTGTAAAAGAAAAACTGCTTCGCAAGGAGCATTTTACAAGAAAAAATATGCTGAAAATATCAATACCGAAAAACAAGGAAAGATATAAGAACTGAAGCTTTCCTGGCGACGTGTTAATTCAAAATCTTCTCGGGCTTCTAGCCAGGTAAAAACTTGGCTTGACACCAACGTTTCGAAGAAGTGCATCTTCCTTGTCTTCAGGGTGAACTGATGGTTTGAGCTTGCGGAGACTGGTATTTATAAGAGCTGGGATGAAGCTAACATCTGATCTCGCGAACCAACAGATGTTAGCTTCATCCCAGCTCTTATAAATACCAGTCTCCGCAAGCTCAAACCATCAGTTCACCCTGAAGACCAGGAAGATGCACTTCTTCGAAACGTTGGTGTCAAGCCAAGTTTTTACCTGGCTAGAAGCCCGAGAAGATTTTGAATTAAGGAAAGATATGTTTGCGTGGCTCACATTAAAATCCACTGCACTATCAGCTTTTTTTTCTCTCTCCCCTGCTGTTGTTTTTTCTGTCATTTTCTTCTTGCACTGTTGCTTTAAACTTCGTTTTTTACATTGCATAATGCAAATGAGATCTCGTCATGCTTAAGATTTTCTTGCCGAGTTTAGTACAGTATCACTTCACCTACAGTTTTGATCTAGCGACTTAAGGCATTTAAAATAGCGCCTGGTGTCCAAATAGGTATATATCTTTTTTGTATTCAGGAATGCTTAAATTATTTTAGGGAATTAAAATAAAGAAGTCGATTTTTTTTTTATTTTTCAGGAAATTTCATTAATACATACCCATAAGCTACAATAAAGCAAACTTCTTATACCCAAAGTCGCGGATTCAAACCCGGCGGAGGTCGATGGGTTTTTTCGAGCGTAAAAATCGTTATCATGGCTTCCTTCGAAAGGGAAGTAAAGCCGTTGGTCCCATGTCATAGATATACGGCACGTAAGAGTACCTCAAGCCTGATAGAGAGGCCTCTGAGCAAAATTAAGCGGTCTTTCAGGCTCAGTATAGAATGGGACGTTGAGAATCACAGCAGTTAATGGACGTTCATAAATAAAATACCATTTAATTTAATCTTTGAAATCTTAATATATACGATAGATTCTACCCATTTTGCAGCTAACATACACAATAAGACCAGAGGAAAAAGGGAGGTCGGAAGACCGAGACAACGTTGGAAAGACCAGTTTTATTTCTGTATCAAAAGACCCAAACCGCACAGTATTTGATAATGATATTAATTCTGATATCAATTCAAATTAGTAATAATAAATAATAATAACTTCAAATTTAGTCATCAGGCTTGTGTAAATTAAATTATAAGTAAAACTTGAAGATTCAAATAAACAAAAACTTTGCATAAGTTTAAAGGTGCACATTAACTTACGGAATTACTCGAGTTAACTTGATCCAGCCTAGATTCGGACTGGAATTTGTACATTTACATCATAGCTGTCTATTTTTGGCTGCTGATGCAGTGAACCGTAACGTGTACTGATGCGCAGGAAGATCTTCTAATCTGACAAATTATCGGTTGTTTGGAATTCACAATGGATTTAAACATTAATTGGCATTCATGATATATCATATAGACATTTGGAAATACTGCTACAAAGCTCATATGGATGTTCATGCAATTAGTTTTCAGCTCTAAGTGTGCTACTATAAAAAAGTCTGATGTGTCCCATTCACATGGCTTTCTCTACATCTCTGCAATAAATTATAGATAAAAAACTTATTCTTCAATCCACTCCATGCTGATTGTTAAAAAAATAGCAGAAGTCTTATTACTTGCTTCCATGTAAATAGTAGGAAAATAAGGGAGTATCATAGGTTAAAGCGATAGCTAAAAACTGGTTGCTATGTGATTGATTAAGTTCCTATATTCGTATGGACAGGAGTTGACAAATTTCCGTACGTGAAAAGTTTAAGTACTATTTTAAAACTGAAACCAGTAACAAGGAATATCTAAAAAAAAATTCCACGAAAAAAAAATTAATATAGCATAAATTGTGCGATTTAACGAGCTCTACATTTTCTAATGCGTAAGATTTTGTCTATCTCTAATGGTTTACCAGTTATGTAAAATTTCGCAAAATTCAGATGTCTACAGACATATAAATATCTTTAACATACGATATTTTGATCAAAATCGTTAGCCATTTTTGAGGAAATCAAAATTTTCGAAAATATTTCCTGTAATGGATAGTTTAGGGATGGGGGGATTTTTCTCAAATCTTCATGTCGTATCCCTGGAAGATACTACACTTAAATACCAAGTTTAGCATTTTATCGACTTTTCGAGTTATAATGTTCACGGACTGACACACTGGTACAGAGATACAAATACATACACGCTTTGTTTTTGGATTTGAGGGGACCCTAAAACGTCTATTTCAGTGAAATCTCGGTATCGAATTTTTGGGTGAAATACAATAACTTCTCTATACACTATGTATTTAGTACGTTTAGAGAAAGTAATTAGATGTGTTCCATTCCGAAGACTTTGCCTACCTATTCTGTAAAAAACTAGTCTTATAAATGCAGCGAAATCTTCTCCTAGAAAACTTCGACCGCGCCACTGAAGATGTCCACCGTAGTTGTGGACGAAACGTCTGGTACTCCTAACACCAGCAGACCACGTCAAAACAGCCCGGAAACATTTCTTAGTTACAGTCTTATAAAAGTTTAATTTGCTACCTATTTCGCGGTAATCAAGAAAAGCTTGGTCTTACTATTTAATTTCCTTGTAAATAAAATAGAAATAATACATTAGCCTAAAGCGATAGTCCAATATTTTAAAAGTTGGTTGCTGTGTGATTGAAATTCGGTTCTCTTTGCTGGACCAATAGTAAAACAAAAGAAAGAAAAGGATATATATTTATATAGTTTACCAGTTATAAAATAGTCATCCAGAATGAAGGGGTATTCGTCAGAAAATTCAAGGGTAATACACCTTACTAGATATACATGAAAATATCTGAAAATAACTTAAACAGAGACATTTGTAAAAAAATTAAAATTTTCGAATAATGTTCCATGCAAAGAGTAGTAAGGGGTGAGGAGATTGTCTCAAAAATCCTCGTATCGCAAAATTTTCGTGGAAGATACTAAACTTAAATACCAAGTTTGGTATTTTACCGACATTTCGTTTTTGAGTTACGGTATTCACGGACACACGGATACACATACACAGACCTTTTTCTAAAAAGGCTTTTTTTTTTTTTTTTTTGGATTTATGGGACCCTAAAACGTCTTTCCAGTGAAATCTTGGTATTGAATTTTTGGTGGAATGTAATACCTTTTCCCTATTCTTAAAAAAAAAAAAAACTAGTCTTATAAGATTTATTCTGCTATGTACTTCACGTTAATCAAGAAAAACATTGCCAGAAATGATCTTATTATTTAGTTTCTTGTAAGTGGAATAGAAATAAAACACTAGGCTAAAGCGATAGTCAAACATTTTAAAAGCTGGTGCTATGTGATTGAAATTCGGTTCTCTTTGCAGGACCAATAGTAAAACAAAAGTGAGAAAAGGAAAGGTGGCTTATGATGTAAATGTGTGTTTTAACGAGATTTAAATTTTTTGTGTATTTTTTATGCTTTACCAGCTTTAAAATAGCAATCCAGAATAAACAGTTGTTCAGAGGTAGGCCTAGAAAATTCAAGATATAAATGGCTATATCTGAAAATAACTTAAACAGAAAATTAAAATGTTCGAAAAATGTTCCACGTTCTTCGTGTCACATCCTTGAAAGATACTGAACTTGATACCAAATTTTGGTATTTGAGCGACTTTTGCTTTTGGGTTATGTTTTCCATAAACACACTCACATACGCTTGTACCTTTTTCTAAAAATGCTGTTTTTGGATTTAGGAGACCCTGATCTCTCAGTGTCGAATTTTTGGGATACAATACCTTCTCTAGCTGCTATGTACATACTTCGTAGAGAAATTAATAATTCATAGCCATCTGAACGAATTTTTATGGCATGAAATGGTATGCAGTGACTTTAGAATTGATTATCGATTTAATTACTTTGGATGTAAATATCTTAATGGAGTAGAGACCCTCTCCCAATCTTTTAGTATTTTAACTTCTCCTGGTCTTCACGAGAGATGAGTGAAATGAATTAATCATGACTAATCCATCTGTGACTGCATTAGTTGACATTCACCACTAGGCGGGGTGAAGTGTGGTGGGGGATGGAGGCTTGATGAGGGTAATCCCTCTCCCAGATTTCATTATCTTCTGCGATGGCCCTCCCTTCCAAACAGTTTTATTTTCAACAGCCCTACACATACTTATGAGGCTACTAGAATATAGAAAACACGATCTGTAGCAAGAGAGCTGAGGGGTTGGAGAAGTGTGATGCGCTACATTCATATAATTATTGTTAAAAAAAAAAAACTATTGTACTTTCTCTAGCCCGTATGTACACTGTACATAATGGATAGAGAAGGTATTGTATTGCACTAAAAATTCTATATCGAGATTTCATTTGAAATACGTGTTTTCAGACTCCCTGAATAAGAAAAATAAACCATTTCTTGAAACATGTCCATATGTGTGTGTGTTCGTGTCTTGGACAGCAGAGTTCAAAAACAAAACGTCGGTTAAATACCAAACTTGATATTTATGTCCACCAACTAACCTTTACATGCAGCATTTTTCAAAATTTTGATTATCTCAAAAATGAACGATTTTTATTACAATATTATATGCTTAAGATATTTCATGACAAAACTAAACGTGTATTTTGAATTTTCTGGGAATATCCTCTAAAGTTCTCTTTATTCAATATGACTTGTATAACTTTTGTTTAACTGGTAAACCGTAATTAATAGAAAAAAACTTCCTACATAAAATTGTAGATCTCGTTAAAACAATTTATGTAATTTCATTTTTTTTGTAGAGTTAATCATTTTCGAAATATTCCGCGTTATTGGTTTCAGTTTTTAGGCGTTAAGCTTTACTCAAACGGTAGACCACTTTCTTTCTATCTCTTCATTTGTTCAATCCTAGCAAAGAGAACCGAATTTCAGTTCTTTTCACTTAGCTTTGAAAAGACCTGATTTTCAATTGCTTTTGCCAAGTGCATTCCTTTATTTCTCTTCTGCTTAAAAACAAACAAGTAATAACACCAATTTTGGTAATGTTTATCTTAATTAGCATGACATATATAAAACTAATATTTTACAAGGACAGTTCTTAATAGACCAACTAGAGAAAGTCATGTGAGTTGTACACGTCAGATTTTTTCTCCATAAAGGCTCCTTATTCCTTTCACAAACTGATTATGATCAGAATCTGCTCATAAATAACATATTTCAATGCTTTTGTAACAATTTTGCCGTTCCATTTCTTTTCCACGTTCTCTGCGTGGACGAATACTGCTCGCTAAGAATTTCCCATCGAGTCTCGCTCAACTATTGCACGCGATACATTCTCTGTGAAAGCATAACTCTGGCAGGGCTTCATTTACCTTAAATGCCTAATGATCAAGTGATAGAACATTTCCAAAAACAGATGTACATGCAGGTGTCACAAACTCACTCAGGGCTTCGATGAGTTTCGACAACGCACGTGTCCACTGGCACAGGTGCGACAAACACAATAAAACGAAGTCTAAAGAACTTGCCGCCGGCACACGTGTCCATTAACGTAGGTGTAACAATAAATACCAATAATCAGCTAAGCATACGCTTCACACAAGCTCACCGATTACGATCACACGTCGAAATCACAATATTTACTCTTTATGATTTAAGAGGCACAAAAGTGGCAGAATTCCTTCTTTAAAGTATTGGAACTAGAGCATTGATCTTTTGCACAAGCACTACTAACAACAACAGAGGTGTTCATTCAAAGTTTTAGCACAACCAATAACGTCATTTTTGATCAATTAATTCATTTATATCAACTTAATTTGTAACATTTTAATAAAAAAATCTATGTTATGCGACAGATATCGTACCCAACATGTCATTCTTAAAATTACATTCCCTAATATCTTTGTAACAAATATTTATTGGAACTTTCCCATGTTCATAAATTTTTATAAATAATACATTTTATACCACAAACTGAAAAAACTAGGAAAACACTATTATTATTATTATTATTATTATTATTATTTAATTTTTTTAAACTAAACAATGGCCAATATCAAAATTCTAATATATCATTTTATTGTACATACTTTGAAGTTTTTTTGGGAAAAAATGTCTTGTTGCAGCAGTTTTGTGGGAGAAGATACATTTCGAATATGCGAAAATAGCGAAAAAAACTGAACTTGAGAAAAATGCTTTAAAGTTGGATGTAGAGAGTCATTTATGCGGCTTAACGATTTAATGTGGAGATGGAGATGGATTTGAGAAAATTAAAGTTTTCGAAAATATCGGATTTTACGGAAACATCACTAAATCAGTCGGTAAATCATATATGAATGCTTATTGAGCAAAATTATGCTTAAAAATAAATAAAAACAGTATATACATACCTATGATATATGGTACAATCATTCATTACATTAAGTTTTCTCCAAAATATGATAACCGTCAAATGGGACCACACCTTCTACCAGTGGGCAATAACCATCAGCAAACAAACGACGGCCCCGTACTAGGTGCAAGTCAAGAATCGCGCCTTAGTTATGGGACCAGTAGGTGTAAGACTTGGCAACAGCGAGGGCTGATTTTTAGTCGCAAAAATAGTAAACCCAAACTTTAAAGTCGCCTTTGGAAGAAGAATGGGATAGGCTTATGTTCTTGAAAATACTGTATCGTCTACAACAACGGTCAATCTGTTAATTTTGAAAAATATCTGTTATTAATTAAGTATATTTAAATAACCTCTATCGCTGTGTAGGATTGCTGTAGCGATAGAGTATTTTTCTGAAAGGCTGGCATGCACTGTACAGTTGATTGACACGTATCCCAATTAATGAAGGGTCGATAAAAAAAGAGCAAGTGCACTCCTCAAAATCTAACGGTTACTTGTCAATCTTTAATAGAGATGCATTAGCAGTATCAGGCCAGATTTATATCTGTTAAAAGATGTAGAGAAAGTCATGTGAATGGAACAGATCAGAGTTTTGATGTTACTAGAGTCATTTGGATTTTCTAAGAACTAAACGTCCCTCGTAATGGTAAAAGTTATTTTCTTTCTAAAGACTTAAAACTTTCATATGAATATGTACTAAGTTTCTTAAATTTGAATATGAAGTAAATTTTTAACTAATTTTATTTTATTCGTCTTTTCAGGTAAGAATAATTTGCAACAACCATCTCTGAACTACCAATATACAGTGGACTGCACAATTATAACTCCTTCAATGTGAGTGAGTAACTTTACTTTTAATAAAATAAAGTTTTCAGCATATAAGTGCATTTAAGTGTGTCTAAGGAGCGGTGCCAAAAGTAGAAGGTAATGAAAGTGTCTGTTATACTTTTGATTCCAATAGCTAAGCAGATTTCTTTCTTCGACTAACCTCAAAACAGAGTATGTTCCTAAGATAATTTGATCGGGGAATTGAAATTCAAAGTCAAAGAAGCAAGAATATCGATTTAAATACATCTAACCTCAAAACAGAGTATGTTCCTAAGATAATTTGATCGGGGAATTGAAATTCAAAGTCAAAGAAGCAAGAATATAGATTTAAATACACTAATTTTAAATTAATGAGAAGTAGCATTTATAAGAGTTGCTTAGTGCTTGTCACAGGCGGTCTCCTTTGCTTTCAGATTTATTGCAGCAACTTTTGCGTTGACTTAACACAGGTGTTACAATTTATAGGCTTAAAACATATTTTTACTTTCTCTATACGCACTATGTACATAATGTATAGAGAAGGTATTGCACTCCACCCAAAAATTCGATACCGAGATTTCATCGAAAATATATGTTTTAGGGTCCTCAATATCCAAAAAAGTATTTTCACAAAAATGTCCGTGTGTATGTGTGTGTGTGTGTCAGTGTGTCCGTGTGTCTGTGAACACGATAACTCAAAAACGAAAAGTCAGTAAAATACCAAACTTGGTATTTAAGTTTAGTATCTTCGAGGGATGCGACACGAAGATTTTGAGAAAAATCCCCCCACCCCAAACTACCCTTTACATGGAACGTTTTTCGAAAATTTCTATTTTCTCAAAAATGGCTATCGATTTGATTAAATATCGTATATTAAAGACATTTAACTGACAAATAAAATGTATATCTTGAATTTTCTGGGAATAGCTTCTGAAGAGTAGCTTATTTTGGATGAATTTTATGGGCTTTTGAATAACTGATAAACCCTTAAGATATAGACAAAAACTTGCTACACAAAAATGTAGAGCACGTTAAAGCACACGATTTATGTTTTATACATTTTTTTCGTGGGGTTCATCGTTTTTGAGACATTCGCTGTTTTTTGGTTTCTGTTATGAAAAACTTGTACTTTTCTCATACAGGAATTTGTCAACTGCTGTCCATACAAGCAAAGGAACTTCAGTGGCATGGCAACCAGCTTTTGACTATCACTTTAACATTATTTCACTTCTACTTACAAGAAAGCAAGTAATAAGACTACTTCTGCTACATTTTTTCTGATTAGAATGAAGTAAATGGAAGTATAAGCTGATAATTTGTTGCAGAGATGTAGAGAAAGTCATGTGAATGGTACACATCAGATTTTTAAGTTCCTTACACGTAGAACCTAATTCTGTTTGAGTATATTACTTTGGGAGTTCATCAACTGCACCGCACCATATCTTATCAAGATATTCCGTCGCCGGTAAACTGTAAACTGACGGAGCCATATCTTGTTACAGTTTTGAAACAAAGGACGATTTTGTAGCTCAGGTAAATCTACATATAGTGACATTTCCTGTGTTATTCAGAACACCCTGAGAAAATCCTCGTGTCATAGCCTACCTTACTATAATCAGCGTGACGAAGCAATTATCTACAACCATTTCATTAAATTTTAAGGTGTTGAGGACATCACACTCAACGTAGCCAGGCAGCTCCAAATGTAAAATAACTCCTACTGAACGAAATTTCCGCACATTGTCGGCGCTGATATAAATGCGGCACCATTAATAAACAAACCATTTTAATATGAATGCTTTAAACTTTCACAGTTCTATTCTATTACTTTCTCTACACGTACTATGTACATAGTGTATAGAGAAGGTTTTATGTTCCACTCAAAAATTCGATACCGAGATTTTAATGGAATCCAAAAAAAGACATTTTTAAAATAATGTATGCATTTTTGTGTGTGTCTGTGTATGTGAATGTCTATGAGCAGCATAGCTTAAACCGAAATATCAAACTGAATATTTAAGTTTAGTGTCCTCCAAGGATGTGACATGAAGATTTTCAGAAAATCCCACCTCTCCCAACTACCCTTTGCACGGAAAATTTTTAGAACATTTTGGCTTTCTCAATAATGGCTGTAACGATTTCTATTAAAATGTCTTATATTTGAGATATTTACATGACAAATATAATGCACATCTTGAATTCTTCGGAAATGTCCTCTCAAGTTCTGTTTATTTTGGATGAATTTTTCTGAATTGTTTGCATAACTGGTAAACGCACTACACAAAAAATGACGATCTCAATAAAACACATACTTTCTGTCGTATACATTTTCTTTCATGGGGTTGGCAGTTTTCGAGATATTTATTTTGTTTTGTTTCATTTTAAGCTGCTTAGCGTTTCTCAAATGCAATCTTGCAAAGCAAACTGAACCTTAAATTGTTTCACACAGCGATGGGCTTTTATAAGATTTGACCATCTCTTTAGCCTAATGCTCCCATTATTCCCCTACTACTTACAAGGAAGCAAGTAATAAGACTTATTCTGCTAAGGTTTATTTCAATTAGCATTATATAGTTAAACTAATAATCTTTTGTAACAATAGTTTGTTTGGAACTGCTAGAGAAAGTTATGTGAATGGAACGCATCAGAGTTTTCAAACTATGGCGAAAACAATGTTACAGACTTGAGGCACGGATGGAAAATTATTTTAGGATTCGTGGACATCAAAATGCGTATAGTAAAATTGGCGTTAAATACTATTTAGATTTAAAATAGTTTTCTTTTGAGGTAAAAGGGATTCAAAACACCTATTTCTGGTGAAATCTCCATCACCTTTTTGGTGAAATGCAATGTTTCCTCTACTTACTGCAGGTAAGCAGTAGAGCAGTAGTAATGTCACCCTCCCTTAATGAGCGCCCAGGACAGAGAACCACCACAAGCCTGTCCAAGTCACCTTGCTTGAATGACAGCAGATTACTTCGCGAATGCTACGCATCCCTGCATCTTACTTCTGTTGTCCAGGATTACGGTGATGTCGGTCCTTACATCACCACAGTGAAATGCTTTGTGGCTTCCGCCATGAAGGGGAGGCACGTTACTTGTGGCAGGGTATTATCATGCCTGTGGCTTCATGACGTCACAAGAACGTTAGGGCATACATAGTTTTCCTGGGTCTTCCCATTCTCAAGATTCGAATGGAAGCCTCTAGCCAGCTTCTTAGGCGCACAATGGACGATCAATATATGGCCCATTAAGAGCGGAATTGCCCTTGTAATGGCCTAGCAACATAAAGAAAATGACGTTACAACAGAAGCCCAAAACATTCTTACCCTCAGCTTATCATATTTTCATTTTCGTGAAGATCGACCAAGACAGAAATGACAATTATTCTTTTTGAGCTATCCTGCCTCCCAACATTTGTCTCTCTATATCTATGCATTTCTTAGGTTTTATTTCTATGTTGACTATCTTTGTTTTTCAGTTGTATCATGTATAATATCTTTCTTGTGAGATTGCACCTTTCTATCCCATTTACAGGATGATAGGGGTATCGAACTTGACGGTGAGGTACATTTTAACCGAATGCCAATTTTTAGCTCCAGCTTCATTTTTCTCTTTATTGATAACTTTACTGTACCAAAGGTACATTACAGTTGTGATAAGAATAACAAAACAAAATGAAACGTGTACCAATGGTAGTTCCAAAATAAAAATCTTCAGGAGAATCCACAAATAACAACATAATCGTCAATCGGATAGTCATTTCCGTTTCAGTCGCCTGACAGGTGGAGCAGGTAGGATGTACAGACCGCGGAGAAGAGGGTTGCGGTGATGAGAGCAGAAACAGGCGGAGACGCGGAGGACACCATGGTCAAGCGTGTAGGTTAGCGTTGCGGATAAATCAAGGAGCCCCCGTCATCAGCCACAAATAACGGTTATGTAGCCTTGTATCCTGAAAATTTGTGTTCGGGATGCAGATGCCCAAATGAAGCAGCCAAACTGCCATATTGGGGGGATAAGAGAGGTATAGCAGAGCTGTTTATAGCGTCAACCCAAAGGCGATTTTGCAGACATGAGGTATTTCACCTGTGTGATTCTATGCGCAACATGTGAGATATGCTTATCCCAGGTAAGTTTGGAATCCAGGAAAAGACGAGATATCGTGTGGAATCCGAACTAGCTCCAGTGTGTCTGTCGATGCGTTTGCTGCATGGCATGTGTGCCATTTGCGGACAACCTGCTTGCTGTAGAACGTGCTTTGTCATTTATTCGATAGTTCCCCACAATTGGCTGTATATACGTACCTTCTACAGGTTTGGCACTACATAGTTTTATTTATTCTTTTAACCTAAGCTGAGATTTTTCATATTTTATTTCACGGAGAGAAATCTTGTACGTTTTAATATTCGTTTATTTCTTCTCCATTTAGGATACAGATTCCCGTCATTTCTCCGGGCGCACTTTAGCCTGAGGCTTATTGTGCTCTCTGTATCGTTTAGAGCCATCCCATTACCGTGCATCCCTTAACCCTTTGTTGCCTGTCGGTACCTATAAGTACCACTTGTTTTAAGCATAACTATACAAATAGGATTGTACTCTAGTATTAATTTCATGTTATAGTAACCTTCAACCATAAATGACAAGTAATCAAGACTGCTTTATATTTTAAAAATATATACGAATTTTGCCCTAAAACTGCAGTGATTTTTTATAAATAAATAAAAGAGTAAAATCCATATAACTACGGTCAAATGTAACCCCATTACCTTCCAGGCATCACACCGATTATTTTACTTGGGCTCTCCCCGTCCTTTTGTCACAGTCACAGGGGTTTGAACTTGCAACATTGGACTTTGAATGGATAGCCAATCCATTACCTATCACCTAATACTGATGACCATTTGAACCACTGCTTTGTTAGTCCTTTGGCATGATTATGAAAATTGTTTTATGAGAATTTAAGCTTTTAATTGAGAAAAAAAAAAGATTAATAAGGGATATACATATATTTTCATTTATATTATTGTTTCTATTATTTTATATACTAATTTTATAGGTTTATTCCCATATATTTTTACTAAACCTCCGCTTATAAACTTGAATTAAAGGAAAACCGACATATGTAGTATATTAATGCAGGCAACCAAGGGTTAAAAGGGAGTGCAGCCTTGCATTGGGTGTGGATGATGCTTCTTCTGGTTCTATGAACATTTTACCAAAAGCTTTATATCTCCTGCGAGCCTAATGCAGTCCAAGTTGCTCTGAAGCATTCCGGTTATGTTCAGATGCTTTTTCACTGGGGCTTGCCCTGTGAGGACGGCAGTAATTGTTCTCAGCTGAATTGTGCTACATTTTAGCACGCTCTCAGCTCTTTCCTTACATGGTCCTTTAATACATTGTTTCTCATGACTGTTTCCTGGGGTTAATATTCGTTTCAGTGTGCGTTGTTTTAGTATTATCTTTTAGCCCGAAGTTTTACTTTGTGCTTTTTGTTTCTCTTCAATTTTCCAGGGCGTTAATAATCTAATAGGCTGGGCGTCCTAAAACCTTACTTCTCTCTCTCTGAATGAGTGCGTATTTTGTGTGCTGGGAGATCCAAATATGGCGAATAATAAAGTCCAATAGCAACTTCATGAATCTCATTATTGAATGCATCATCTGCGCAGTCTGGCACCAGAGGACTTGAGAGCCCAACGTTGTTTTCTTTTTTTTTTTTTTTCGTTTGTAACCAGGATACTGTTTTGTTTTTGTTTGTGCTGGAAATCTGGTTCGCTATGTACTGTGTGTTTATTATCAGCTACTGCCATTAACGAGAGGTTTAGTGGTTTTTCTTTCAAGCTATCCGTTGGAATTTGTGAGACAAAGCTGCGCAAGATAATACGTATAAGAGTTAGTTCTGATAATGAAAGATAAAGCAAATTCAAATGTGAATTACGGAAAACCCTTATTCAGGTTTATCGTGGATACTTAAATCAAAACTGCATTTATTAATGATCAATAACTGCAACATCAACAATATAAGTTCATTTACAGTAGATGCTCAAAATGTGTTCGGCTAGAATCTATGCAGGCTCTTAGCCAATTTTGCCCTATCCTCTCAGAGCTTGTGCGTTTGTCTAATCTCTAAGACTGAGTCACAGTGTGCGAAGATCATCAGTGGTACCAATCTCGTCATGGTACATCTTACTCTTCAAATGTCCCCAGAGATAATAATCTAGAGGATTAAGCTTTGCCATAAGCAAAGTGTACTTAAATCATATGAAGCACTGACAGAACCAGCTGTTATGCAAGGTGTCGAGGCAGTTAATTTTACTGTCAACATTCCTGACCTTCCGCTCTACACACACGCTAAGCGTATGACCGCGACTTTATTCTAGTAGACACGCTGGAAATCAATCCTTTAATATCATTTTATGGGTAAGCGACTCATTTTAACAAGTGGCAAAACACAAGAAACTCATATTTTGTAACTCTAGCTCAATATTCTAATCTCAGGAGTAAACGATAAAGGACTGATCAATAGTTTGAATGCGAATATGAATAGAACTTACTGAACTACCCCAGCCTATTTATATGATTTCAACAAACCACAGGCTATACTGGGTGGAAGGTAAATCATTACATTAATTTATACCAGTGATAGATCTCCGTATTTGGAAACCATTTGTATCTTACGTTTCTGTCTCTGACCGTTTACTACGAAGATATTTTAGTTGTGTCGAAAACAAGAGACAGACAAGCTGGCAGCGTTGGGGGTTGTGTGGGTGTCACTTGCACTAAATCAGTACATAAACAAACGCTTCACTGCTACTACCACAGCAGTGTAGGCCAATCAGAATGCCGGTTGCACCCGTCATCTCCCAAAACATTACACCAACCGTTGTCGTGTTTGCAAGCGACCGACGTGTTTACATCCAGAAGTCGGTTCTGATCATTGACCAACCTCAATGCAACGTTTCCGAGTTACTTAAGGTCTGACAATGCTGCTCGGAGCATTCATTTAATTATTTTAAGTGATTAATTATTTCGAAACCCTGTGTGATATTTCAAAATTCCTAACGAAGAAATAGGTTACTCCACGTATCTTACAAGTAACAAACTATTATCTTCATACATTCTTGTGGAATTATGCATCCAATTTGGAACAAAAACAATTCATTTTTTCGAAATAGGCTGATCAAAGAACAAAATGCCGTTAGACTTTTTTGTTTGTAATGCTTATATGAAGCAAATATTAGAAGGAATGTAATAAGTTTCCTTCCATCCGGTATATTACCGACTAGGAGAGAAAAACAGTTTGGTACATAGAAAGAAAAGAATGTTTTTCCAAGGGTTTCATGGTAATATTAGGGTGCAGTTACAATGGAAAATTATTTATTCGCAGTGTACATAAGAATGTGAAAATTAACTCTCTTTGAATTTTTCCTTATTGAACAGTACTTCTTTTTTATTATTTTATTTCATAGAGTATAAAAAAACCTGCAAAAGTAGCCCATAAATGTACTAATTAAAATATTTAAAACTAATCTGTGACCAATACCAACATTGCAAACACATCTTTTATTATACAGCTTCAGCTGTATTTTTATGGGAGAAGATAGATTTTTAATAAGGGAAAATAACAAATTTGATCCTGAAATAAATGGATTTATAGTTGGACATAGACATTATTTAATCAGCAAAACGTTTTATAGCAGTTTCCAAAATACATGTTACATCCACCTCGAAGAATTAGACATTGAAAATATGTATTTTAAAGTTAAATGCATTTTTTGCACTAAAATAAAAGGTATAGGTACTTATTACTTTCTCTGCACGTACTATGTACATAGTGTATAGAGGAAGTATTATATTTCACCGGAAAACATCTTTCGGGACCCCCTGATTAAAAAAAAATTCAGAAAAAGATCCGTCTGTGTGTGTCTTTGGATAGTATAGCTCAAAAACGAAAAGACCGTTAAAGCCCAAACTTGGTATTTAAGTTTGGTATCTTCCAAGGATGCGACACGAAGATTTTCAAGAAAATCCCCCACCCTAAACTACCCTTTCCATGGAAACAATTTCGAAAAGTTTCATTTTCTTGAAACTGGCTCTAAGGATTTTTATTAATTTTGATTTTTATACTTAAGATATTTACATGCCAGATAAAATGTATATCTTAACTTTTCTGGGGATAGCCTCTAGAATTCTCTCTATTCTGGATGATGCCTTTATTGAATTTTGCATAACTGGTAAACCATAATAGATACACAAAAACTTACTACACAATACATGTATATCAGAATAAAGCACACAATTTATGTCATACAGTTTTTTCATGGAGTTGATCATTTTTTAGATAATCCTTGTTATTGGTTTCAGCTTTAAAAAGCTTATACTTTTCTCATATAAGAATTTAACAACTCCAGTACATACATACAAACAAATGAACTTCAGTCACATAGCAACCAGCTTTTGAGTATCACTTTAGCCTATGGTACTCCCTTATTTCGCTTCTACTTACAAGGAAGGAAGTAATAAGACTATTTCTGCCAAATTTTTCTCGATTAGCATGAAGTAAGTAGAAGCATAAGCTTTTTAAAAATAATCTGTTGCAGAGATTATAAGATTGATTTTATATAAGAGGCTTTAGGAAGGGGCGAAGCATAACATATGCTATTTTCAGCCTCCAGCAAATTATAGAAGGAAGAGAATTAAATGTTACCTTATTGATTATGACACAATTATCCAGTATATAAGCAGAAACAAACTTTGGAACATACTGCGGCAACCACACGTAAATTAACATTTAATATGGGCGTTATAAAGTTTACACCATAATTCAAATTACCAAGTGGAGAAATTGTTTAATCCATACACTAAAAGGTGTACCTACCACAAGAATGCCTGCATTTCTATTTAATATTTCTAATAATAGAATAATCCAAGAGAGGAGTAAATATGTTAAAAGTGTTATGTAGTTAACAAGAACAATGCCTGCCTCTGTAGTGAGGGGCTATGTCTTCCTCATATTCAAGAGATCCTTAGTTCGAATCTTGGATAGGGTGAGTTAGCCAGAAAAGCTTTTACTTTTTCTAGCCCGTATGTACAATGTACGGTGTAAATAGAGAAGATATTGTAATCATCGAAAAATTCGATACCGAAATTTCATCGAAAATACATGTTTTAGATCCCCGAACTCAAAAATAATTTTAGATAAACTAAAAATAATTAAATACCAAACTTTGTATTTAAATTCAGTATATTCCAAATATGCGACGTGAAGATTTTCTAAAAAAATCACCCCACCCCCAACCACCCTTGTGTAGAACATTCTTCGAAAATTTTGATTTTCTCAAAAACGTCCCTTTAACTATTTTTATTGCAATGTCATTGATTGAGACATTTTCATTACAAACGAAATGGATATCTGGATGCAACATGAAGATTTTCAAGAAAATCCCCCAACATAAGCCACCCTTTACACGTAACTTTTTTCTAACATTTTGATTTTATAAAAAATTGCTCTAACAATTTGATTAAAATAGCGCATATTAAACAGATTCATATCACAAATTGTATATTTTGAATTTTCTGGGAATAGTCTCTGAAGAGCTCTTTATTCTGGTTAAAATTTGCTGAATTTTGCATGACGGTTAAATCGTAAGAGATAATACAAAATTACAACACAAAAAACTGTAGATCTCGTTAAAAAACATAATTTATGTCATATACGTTTTTCTTGTAAAGCTGATCGTTTAAGAGATATTCATTATTATTGGTTTCAATTTTAACTGATTAAATTTTTTGAAACGGGACCAGGTAAAGGCAACCGTACCTCAGTTGTTTCACATGGCAAGCAGCTTTTAAAAGATTTGGCTTTGTAAATGTATTCCCTCACATACATTCTAGTTACAAGGCGGCAAGTAATAAGACCAATTCTGCTAATGCTTATCCAGAAAGCTAGAGAAAGATATACGACTAGAACAAATCATATTTTAAAATGTATATAAACGTGATAATGTGGCACACTGGTTTTTAACTCTAGATATTGAAACTTAAACTTTTGGTACACTTTCCTCATATGTTTTGCTTTTATCATCCCAAATTTTTACCCTAAATCACATAAAAGATGCTCTTTTCTTGAATTATTCTATTATATGAAATATATTTAAATTATTCCAGATAAAATAATATAATTTTTGTACTATAAAAAGACAATATTACTTTCATAGATATTATCTGAACAAAAAAGTCTGCCATCTTCCATTCACATGCCTTTCTCTAATTATTCTTTAGCAAGCTATTTTTACAAAAGCTACTTCATGCTAATCAAGATAAACATTAGCGGAACTAACTCCATGGCACAGCTGACTTAGGAGCCTTGGCCTACCACCCGGCCGCTGCGTCCTCCATCTCGGTCCATGATAGACGTCTTGGATGGGGTTCAGTATTATGGGATGAGACGTGGTCAGCGCTTCGACCCCCCTCGGCCACTTAATGCGGTTTTCACGACTTGGAGCCGCTATTTCTCCATCAAGTAGCTCCTCAATTGGCCCCCCAGGGACCTCACGAGACTGAGTGCACTCCGGTCCAGGTCTCCCAACGGGGGGTATCCCCACGCCAGTACTGGGAATCGAACCGGGTTTCCCGCTTGGCAAACAGCAGCGCTACCATCGTGCTCAGGAGACGACCTTAGCAGAACTGGTCTTATTATTTAGTTCTTTATATTTAAATGAGGGGATACACTAGGCTAAAGCGATAGTCAAGTCTTTTAAAAGCTGCAACGCGATTAAAATTTTTCATTATTGTTTCTTTTGTTTTATCCCTAGTCATGCAAAAAGAACGAAATTCCGTTTAAGAACATTTTAAGTATTTTAAAACTGCAACCAGCAACTCTCAGAAATATTAACTGCATTGAGTGTATGGCATACATCAAGTATTTTGAATGAGATTACATTTTTTATACTAAGACTTTTTCTATGTCATATCATTTACCAGTTATGCAAAAATCATCCAGAATGAAGACGTCTACAGAGGCTATTCCCAGAAAATTTATGTTATACATTATACTTTCACATGAATATCTTTAATACACTGCAATTTATCAAAATCGTTAGAGCTAATTTTGAAAAATTAAAGAATTCGAAAAATATTGCTTCTAATGAGTAGTTTCGGATGAGGTATTTTCTTGAAAATCTTTGTGTTGCATTCTTGGTGTGTTTGAACTTAAAATAAGTTTAGTAAAATGTAGATCTCGTTAAAGCAGGCAATTTACGTTCCACCTTGTTATTGGCTTTAATATTTATATACTTGGATTTTTCTAAAATTGGAAGTCGCTGTTCAATTTTTTCCACCCAGGTCATTCAAAGAGAAAGGAATATCAGTTGTATCTCCTATCGTCCAGCTTTTAAAAGGTTTGACTGTCACATTAGCCTAGTGCATTTTCTTATTTTGATTCTTCTTACAAGTAACTGATTAATATTGTAAGAATAATTTGTTGTAGAATGGGTAGAGAGAGAGAGAGGGAGAGAGAGAGACAGCACCTAGTAGCAATTTTTACACCCAAGATAGCAACGCCATCTGCCGAGAGTAACCGTGTGATATTTACGTGAAGGGGGATCAGTATTCAATATTTGGGTGTTGTTTATTAACAGCCTTTATAGGTACGTGCCCGGATTAAATAATTAACGACATGGAATTATAGGGTTTTAATGTACACACCGGTATTTAACACGTCCTGAAAAAAAAGCATGAAAAACAAAAACAGTTTCTATGCTGAATGTATAGTAATAAAGCGATTTATATAATCCATTAGATACATTTTTATATACCGGGATTTTACTGAATACATTCCAAACAGCAGCCTATAAATGAAATGAGCACGTGCAATATTTGGTACTGATTATTAAACTTCCTATATATACCATTTTTACTTTCTCTAGTCCGTATGTACAATGTATATAGTGGATAGAGAAGGAATTGTATACCACCCCAAAACTCTATGTCAAGATTTCATCAGAAATATATGTTTTGAACCCCCTGAGTCAGAAAAAAAACGTCCGTCTGTGTCTGTCAAGCAATGCTCAAAAACGAAAAGACCGTTAACATCCAAACTTGATATTTAAGAAGTATCTTCCAAGGATATAACACAAAATTTTTAGCAAAATTTCCCCCAAATTATTAACATCTACATCGAAAAAGTTATCAAAAGTTTGTTTTTCTCAAAAATGGCGTATGTTAGATATTTGCATGATAAATAAAATGTATATCTTGTATTTTCTGGGAAAAACTTCTGAACTCTGTTGATTCTGGACAATTTTTTTTGAATTATGAATAACTAGTAAACCGTTAGAGATAGACCAAAAACTTACGGTAGAAAAATGTAGTAAAAACGTTAAAACTTACGTTTTTGTTGTAGAGGTGGCCGTTACCAAGATATTCCTTGTTATTGGTTTCAATTTGAAAATACTTATGCTTTTTTTCAGACAGAAAGTGTCTGTTTTTCTTTTGTTCTACTCCTGGTTAAGCAAACAAGTGAACTGCAATAACAATCACATTATGACAGCTTTTAAAACAGTTGTCTCTCACTTTAGTCTAATGCATTCTGCTAATGCAATTCGGTTATCAAGGTTTAGAAAGAAGTTTGTTTGTAGAACAGCTAGAGAAAGTCATGTGAAAATTAAACATCAGGTTCTTACTTTCTCTATATGTACATAATGTATAGAGAAGGTATTGCACTTCACCCAAAAACTCCATACCGAGATTTCACCGAAGAATATATGATGTTTTAGGGTCCCCTTTATCTAAAAAAAAGGTCCGTTTGGGGAGTGTGCCCGTGAACACGATAACTCAAAAACGAAAAGTCGGTAAAATACCAAACTTGGTATTGAAGTTTAGTGTCTTTCTGGGATGCGACGCGAAGCTTTTGAGAAAAATCCCCCACCCTTTATATGGTACTTTTTTTGAAAATGTTTAATCTCTTAAAAGTGGTTCTAACGATTTTTATTAAAATGTCGTATATTAAAGCTATTTTTACCTGACAAATAAAATATATATCTTGAATTTTCTGGGAATAGCCTCTGAAGACTACTTTATTCTGAATGAATTGTACGAAATTTTGCATAACTGCTCAATCGTAAGAGTTGGACAAAAACTAACCACACAAAAAATGTAGAGCACATTAAAACACAAATATATATTAAATACATTTTTTTTCGTGGAGTAGATCATTTTTTAGATAATAACTCCATGGCACGACAACTTACGGGGAACCTTGGCCTACCGCCCGGCCGCTGCGTCCCCCATCTCGGTCCACTACAGACGTCATGGATGGTGTGCTGTATTGGAGGGTGAGACGTGGTCAGAACCTCGAGCCACCCCGGCCGGTTAATGCGGTCCACATGACCTGGAGCCGCTACTTCTCCATCAAGTAGCCCCCCAAAATGGCCCCCCGAGCCAGGTCTCCCAGCGGGAGAAATATCCATGTCTCCTGCTTCATTTTTTTAGATATTCCTTATATTCGGTTTCATCTTTAAAAACTGACGCTTTTCCCATACAGAAATTTGTCACATAGCAACCAGCTTTTGACTATCACTTGAACCTATGGTACTGCCTTATTTCGCTTCTACTTCCAAGGAAATAAGTAATAAGGCTATTCCTGCTAAGTTTTTCTCTGTTAGCATAAAGTAAATAAAAGTATAAACTTGTTAACAATAATTTGTTGCAGAGATATAGAGAAAGTCATGTGAATGGATCACAGCAGATTTTTAAATTTTAGTACTTAAAAATCTGCAGCTTAGTGAAATTACCACAACGTGAGAAGAAATGTCAATCACCATATTTAAAATGTTTTCAGGCATTATTCGTACATAATGCTCTGAACAAATATTTGCAGGACTGGCGTGTATGTGAGCACTTAACATTTCAGAGGTGTCTCTGCCAGTGACATGTGGCGGGGAGAGTATCCAATAACTTGTGTGTAAGATCTGCTGTCAGAATATTTGTGCACGCTCCTGCGGATAACCAACACAGACAGGCTTTCCAGAGTGTGACTCTGCGAAATTCTAATGAAAAGCTTTTCATTTTAAGTTTACCATACTCGTCACATATTTTTAACACTTTTGTATAATAATGTAGACAGAAATGGTATTTTTATATTACATGTATGACATTTGTCACTGTTTTAATTGCTTGCCTCTTATCTATTTACTTTTGGTTTGATCCGCGCCAAAGCGGACTCAGTGGCCAGTGCACCGTAATACACCAGAAACAGTGAGCTCAGGAAAGTAATTCCATACAAATAATCTTTCAGAATAAAATACTCAAATACTTAAGAGTTTAACAAACGCTGAGTGATACAGTAAAACGGAGCTGCAAGTCTCAACTTGCAGTTGATATGAGTCAGCTGATATCCGGAATGTTGTTCACAACACTTGCTGTTTATTGGTATCATGGAGGCCCGTCATTTGCATCGATTTATGCAAAGCACAAAGCTGGTAAACCGATGACTAGTGTATGCAGTAAAATAGAGCTACAAGTCTCAGCCTGATTTGATATGAGTCAGCCAATTTTCGGAATATTGTTCACAGCACTGGCTGTTTTTTAATATTGTCACGTGTGTCACTGGTGAGAATTTAACTTATATTGTTTTAGTAATAATTAATTAATCAATCTGAATTTATTGGGATTTGATTCTTACATATTCTTGAAAAATACAAGTTTTGTTATAAGCTAATTAATAACAGGATATCACTCCTAGTGGACTTTTCGACGACACCAACTTCCGTTGGGCTACGTGCACATTCGCACTTTGACGTCACATCGGATATTCTAGAACATTTATACATTCGATGTTGATCGACTAAGACTACCCACTATCAGGGCGTTGGTTCTTCATATTAGGAGTACAGCCGCCATATTGGAAAGCCCTTCCGGAATGCCGCTAAATCTATTTAAGGGTCTGTAGACCCGACCACCAGGTCTTGACCGTCGGGGAACCTCTGATTGCTTGAGTTTGTCTTGGGGCGTCGCTCCGGGCTCAACCGCTCAACCACCTCGACCACTTCATCTTTCACCTCACCCAGACACACCACTGTCATATTTCTTAAGGTATTAGTAACCCTGTGATCAGAATAATATTGGCCAGGATTCATGGAATAGTTTGTAATCCAAACATTTACAACCATCAAATTATTTAATACTTCTTGATATATTAGCTCAATTTAAGTCCTGTTGTTATCACTGCTATACCATCTGCCTTTCTTTTACCACCCTCAAATAGCTATCCCCCACGTCCAGATCCTTGTTCAAACCCGCCTGGGTAGTGTGGTGGTAGCGTGTCTGCTTCACATTCAACAGGTCATGAGAAGGATAAGATTTTTCGGATGGAAATTTGATTAAATCCTCCAATTGCTCCAATAAATGCAGAAAGGATAATTATAATTTGAATGTAGTAATTATTGAGTTCGAATCTCGCTTAGGGTGAGTTACCCGGATAAGGTTTTTCGGGGTTTTCCCTTATCCTGAAAAGATGAATGTAGAGTAACTTTAAGCTCCATGGACCCGAAATGATTTGAACATCATTTCACCAACTTAATTCATCGTCCGATATGACTAACTAGGTTAAAGGGCGTTAAAACTACAGGAAGAAAAAAAAAAAAAAAAAAAAAAAAAAACTTGTTTGCGACAGTATAATGGTGGCCCGTCGCTCTTGCATCTTTGTCGACTTACGGAAACCATAAAGCTGGTAAACCATTGACTAATGATTAAAGCACAATAGTGTTGAATGTTGGTTTTTTCCACACAAGCCTTGTGTAGATCGGAACTTTGTTAGGTAGAGTCAGACTGAAAAAATCTGATGTGTTTTAAAATTTAAAATTTTCGGTCTTTTCGAGTTAGCGACGTGAGCACATTTCCTCTGAAGATGTCCCTCACAGATAGGGACGAAACGTTAGGTAGAAATATTTTAACTAAACATATTTTAACCTACAGACCACGGCAAAATAGCCCGAAAATTTTGAATTTTAAAACTATGGACACCGGCCGTGAAAGCTTACGCATATAAATCTGATGTGTTTCATTCACATGACTTTCTCTATATCACTGCAACAAATTATTCTATTTACTTCATCTAATAGAGCAAAAATTAGCAGAAATAGTCTTATTACTTGCTTCCTTGTTAGTAGAAGCGAAATAAGGGGGTACCATAGGTTAAAGTGATAGTCTAAAGCTGGTTGCTCTGCGACTGAAGTTCCTTTGTTTGTATGGACACGAGTTCACAAAGTCCTGTATGAGAAAAGTATAAGTTTTTAAAGCTGAGAAAAACAACAATGAATATCTCAAAAACAACCAACTCCACGAAAAAAATGTATATAACATAAATTGTGTGTTTTAAGGTGCTCCACATTTGTTGTGTGATAAGTTTTTGTCCATCTCTTACAGTTTAGCAGTTATGCAATATTCCGTAAAATTTACTGAGAATAAAGTAGTCTTCAGAGGCTATTAGCAGAAAAATCAAAATATACATTTTATTTTTCATGTAAGTATCTTTGATATACGATACTTTAATCAAAATCGTTTGAGCCATTTTTTAGAAAATAAAAATTTTCGAAAAAGTTACATGTAAAGGGTAGTTTGGGGTGGGGGAATTTTTCTCAAAATCTTCGTGTCGCATCCCTGGAAGATACTAAACTTAAATACCAAGTTTGGTATTTTACCGACTTTTCGTTTTTGAGTTATCGTGGTCACAGGCACACGGACACACACAGACGGACCTTTTGCTGAAAATACTTTTTTTTATACAGCGGACCCTAAAACATATATTTCCGTTGACATCTCGGTATTGAATTTTTTGGTGGAGTGCAATACCTTCTCTATACACTATATACATAGCAGCACGTATAGAGAAAGTAAAAATCAATGCTATAGCTTTTGCTTTTAGATCACTTTACCGGGAAACATGCGGTGAGTTGAGGAATTTAATGTTACTATGGTAACTCTGTGGTCAGAGCAACCGCTAGAGAGTGGGAGATCCGTGGTTCAAACCCCGGCGGCGGCAATGAATGCTTTAAACTGTCACCATCTATCCAGTAGTGTTGAATGTTTATTATAAGTTTTCTACGGAATATTCAAACTTGGCATAAAAGATATGGTGAGATTAACTTCTGAGTTCACCGAGTTTTCTTTACAGCAGTGCGCGAAAAGAAAACAACTAAAAAGTGGTTACACCCGGAAATAAAAGAAAGCGTGTAAAATATCGATGCAAGATTTTGAGAAGAATGCAGTTCGAGCAACAGTGACATATTACTTGTTTTTTTACTTTTTATGTATAATACCTACTTTGACGTCTACTCTTGAAGAATTAGGTTTATAAAGCAGCATTCACAATGAGACGCAAGCGCAGACGTAACGCAACATATGTGGAAGCGCGAGAGAAGACCATTCATAATGCAGTCGTAAACGTAACGCAAGACGGGTTTCCATAAATTAGATGCGGATATCATCTGAGCGCACCAACAGTTTCAAATTGGTTAACATAACCAACAATATCATATAAGAATATTCCCTCAATCTTTTAAAAATAAATAGGTTATAATCTTAAATACACTTAATTAACTTTCGGGGCAGTGACCTCAATAATTATTTGACCAACATATCACAAATATGAAGACTGCAGAAGGTAATAAGGCTCCACATTTAATGTAGTCACTTTTTAATGATTTGCCTATCCATTAAGGCCAGTTAACCCGCTTATACCTTTGTATGTCTAAGAAAAGATATAATAAAAGCACTTATACAAACCTTTATATGCATTAAGCGAAGTAGATGAATGTACTTTTACTTTCTCTGTCACGTAAGTACAATTTATATAGATAGAGTAAATATTCCACCAAAAAAATTCGATTCCAAAATTTCTACCTCGTGAATAAAACAAAAACATTTTTAGAAAAAATTTCCTGTGTGTATGGACAACATAGCTCAAAAACGAAAAGTTTTTTTTAATACCAAACTTGGTACTTAAATAAATTCAGTATATACCAAGGACACGTAGATTTTCAAGAAAATCCCCGCATCACCTACATAATTTTTCGAAAATTTTGATTTGGCCAAAAATGGCTCAAACGATTTTGAATGAAATACCATATGTTTACATTATTTTCACGACAAAACGAAATAAATATCTTAAATTTTCTGGGAGGAATATGCTCTAAAACCTCTTTATTCTGGATGGCTTTTGTGTAATTGGTAAACCGTAAGAGATAGACAAAAGCTTGCTACACTAAAATTATAACTCTCGTTAGAACAGACAATTTATGTCATATACAATTTTTTGTAGTGTTTGTGGGCCAAAGGGCACACACCGAATGAACTTCACAGGGGCATGCTTAGCGTGTATGAGGATGATGGTATGGACTGTAGTAATGTCTCCAGATAATTTGTATTCTTCCAAGAGAGCCGTGTAAACCATAGTGATTTGCCACACTCCGGGAGGCCGGTAACAGCTGCAACCCCGCAGAATGTCAGAGGCATTGAGGCGTGTGTAATTGCAAACATTATCACAACAGTTCAAAATTTCCTATAATGTAGTGTATGGTATTGCTCATGACGATGAAATTTCGCAAAGTTAATGATCGCTGGGTGCCTAGGAACCTGACGCGCAGCCACAAGAGCCAGCAAATGATGACAACTTAACGCGGTCACTGAAAGGAGTCATCACTAGTGATGAGTCGTGGACATACCACTACACGCCTGAAACAAAGCAGGCACTTATGGAGTGGAAACATGATGGTTCTCCAGTAAAGAAAACATTCAAAGTGACTCAATCTGCTAGGAAAGTACTTGATACTGTTATGGGATATACGTTGGTTTTATTTGTGGGCCTTGCTGAATCATTGTGGATGCTGCAGCCTACATTAAAACTGATGAAGTTACGTCGTGCCCTTCGTGACAAACGTTAAAATAATACAGGGTTACTACAAAAGAAGTAGACAACTTCAACTGCCTGTAAAACAAAAACTATTAGAGATAGCAACCTAATTATTTTGGAGGTATGTTGAGAAACTCTCAAAGTTTTGTTTGTTACTATTGGTAACGCTGTAGTGTTTTGTTTGTTGTTGCAGAAGCTGAAATGGCGGAAAATCCTGTGGAAAAGGCATATTGCGTGTTGGAATTTGCTAGAACGCAATCAGCAACTGTTGTCCAACGACATTTTAGAACACGTTACCACAAAAATGAAATGATGCGCTCACAAACACCAGCATCGTCTTCATCGTGTCGCAACACGTCGATGCAAAAGTCACGCCGTATGACCTTATCTTCTTCACTCAGAAACTGCAACATCTGTAATCTGTAAGGCATCATGTGCAGTCGCTTCCGCAAGATTTTCCATACAGTGTGCTGTGGAATTTGTAATTGCATGCTTGCCCTAGATGTCGATTTCTGTGGGCTTCTTATGTAGGCAGAACGAACACGTTCAGCGATTTCTTCCGAAACTCTTGGTCTTCCCGAGCTCTTCCCTTTGCACAAACATCCCGTTGTCTCGAATTTGTAGATTGTCTGTCTAGTCGGTGGCGTATTTCTTTTGTAGTAACCCTGTACTGTCGATGTCAAACTTTATGACATTGCTCGCCCCCATATAGCTGTTGTTTTTCGTCAGAAAATAAAATGATGTGTACCATTCACATGACTTTCTCTATATCCCTGCAACAAATTATTCTTAAAAAGCGTATACTTCTGTTTATTTTATGCTAATCAGAAAAAATTAGCAGAAATAGTCTTATTACTTGCTTCCTTGTAAGTAGGAGCGAAATAAGGGACCACCATAGGTTAAAGTGATAGTTAAAACTGGTTGCTATGTCAATGAATTTCCTTTGTTTATATAGATCGGAGTTGACAAGTTCCTGTATGAGAAAAATGTTTTTCATAGCAGAAATCAAAAATAAGGAATGTCTCAAAAACGACGAATTCCACGAAAACATTTATATAACATAAATTGTGTGTTTTAACGTGCTTTACATTTTTTGTTTAATAAGTTTTTGTCCATCTCTTACGGTTTACCGGTTATGCCAAATTAAGTAAAATTCATCTAGAATAAACAGGTCTTCAGAAGCTATTTGCTAGGTAAGTGTCTTTAATATGTGATATTTTAATCAAAATCGTTAGAGCCATTTTTAAGAAAATAAAAATTTTCGAAAAAAGTTCCATGTAAAGGGTAGTTTGGGGTGGTGGGAATTTTTCTCAATCTTCCCTGTTGCATCCCTGGAAGATACTAAACTTAAATACCAAGTTTGGTATTTTAGCTACTTTTCGTTTTTGAGTTATCGTATTCACAGACACACGGACACACACACACACACACACTTACGGAGCTTTTTCTCAAAATGCTTTCTTTGGATACAGGGGGTCCTAAAACATGTATTTCCGGTGAAATCTCGGTATCGAATTTTTGGATGGAATACAATACTTCTCTATCCCTATGTACATTGTACATATGGGGCTAGAGAAAGAAAAAGTTGGTTGGAAAATGCTCCAGCATCCACCATACAGTCCAGGCCTGCGCCGTCAGACTTTTATCTGCTTGGACCCATGAAGAAAGTCCTGGTCGGTCATCGCTTTGCAATAGATGTGAGATGTGGAAGTGAAATCAGCAATGGCTATACTCCAAGGAAATGGACTTCTACGAACAGGACATATTGAAACTGGTATTACGACGGGAGAAATGTGTTGAAAGAGTTGATGACTATGTCGAAAAGTAGGTTAAAGGTTTCAGTTCATTTGTGATTTTTTTTAACTATTAAACTTTTTGGTAAAACATTAATGTGCGTTACTTTTTGATCCGCCCTCGTATATATATATTATCCTGCACTAGTTCAAAAAAAGAAAAGAAAACCTGTGTAATTGTTATTTCAACGTTGAGATGGGCTGCAGAGTAATCCAGAGGGCTTAATTAGTCAAGTCTACTTATCTCATCTGTACCCTTTAAGCCAAGATGGGGAGAGTGGTGTGTTAAAACAAGGAAAGGAACTGCATGTGTAATTTCGGGAATGGAAAAAAGCACAAGAGATAGAAAGTAGAACCAGAATAATCCTAGAATTATATTCTGAGAAAGATAAATATTGGTATGTGGTATTTATGGATCTATAAATGGTATTTGAAGAGTCGACTATAACAGGCTTCTGAGGATATTGAAGAATATTTGTATTGTTTGGATGGAGAGAGGATTCATAAATCGCTTATTTCTGTGTGAATTAAATAATAATAGCGGGATGCAGACAGAGTCAGATAGGAATTGTTGGTCCTGAATTTCCAAATGTTCACTTAGTGACCAGCTTTTCAAAGATTTGACTATCGCTTTACCTTATTATATTCCTTTATTTCCCATCTACTTAAAAAGAAGCAAGTAATAAGTCTATTTCTGATAATATTTATCTCGATTAGCATGAAGTAAATACATGATTATTTTGTATTCTTACAAAACAGGTGTCATATGAATGGAACACATCCAATTTTTACTTTCTCTAGCCCAATATGTACAATGTACTTAGTGGATAGAGAAGGTATTGTATTCCACCCAAAATCCGATTCCGAGATTTCACCGAAAATATTTGTTTTAGGACCCCCTGAATAAAAAAAAGCATTTTCAGAAAAAAAAAGTCTGTGTGTGTCTGTCTGTCTCTGTGTGTGTCTGTGGACAGCATAGTTCAAAAATGAAAAGACGGTTAATTTGGTATTTAAGTTTGGTATCTTCAAAGGATGCGACACGAAGATTTTCAAGAACTTACGCCTACCCCAAACTACTCTTTACATGGAAACATTTTCAAAAATGTTGTTTATCTCAAAATGGCTCTAACGATTTTGATTAAAATCTCTTATGTTTAAAACATTTACATGCCAATTAAAATGTATATCTTGAATTTTCTGGAAGTAGCCTCCAAAGACATCTTTATTCTGAATGATTTTTATTGAATTTTACATAACTGGTAAAACATAAGAGATAGACAAAAACTTACTGCACAAAAAATGTGGATCAGGATAAAACACACAATTTATGTCATATGCACTTTTTCGTGGGATTGGCCGTTTTCAAGCTATTCCTTGTTATTGATTTCAGTTATAAAATTCTTAAGCTTTCCCCATACGGGAACTTGTCAACTCTTGGCCACGCAAAGAAACGGATTTCAATCCCATAGGAACCACATTTTAAAACATTTGACTGTCGGTTTTCCCTAGGGTATTCCCTTATTTCTCTTCTACTTATAAAGGAACTAAGTAATAAGACCGTTTTTGCTAATGTTTTAGTATCCAATAGATAGAAGAACAAGCTTATTAACAATCATTTATGACAGAGATGTAGAGAAAGTCATTTGAATGGAGCACATCATATTTTTTACAAATATTACTTGCTACTTGCAAATATTAAGTAACTCTTTACGAGAATATGTTAACTGTGAAAGAAGTTAAAAACTTTGTCATTTTCACCCCCTCCCTATAAAGGAGTAGTTCATATTAATCAAATGGTTCATAAAAAATATATATACATATATGCTACTTGTACTCCCCGATAAGCTTTCATACAATTTGAAAAAAATTGTATGAGTTAATTTTTGTTTTCTCTACTACGTGTAACAAGTGGGGGAAGTGTTGTACTCCACCCAAAAACTCGATGTCGAAATTTCACCGAAAATATATTTTTGAGGTCCCCTAAATCCAAATAAAAATTTTATAGAAATGGTCCATTTGTGCGTGTGTACATGTGTGAGAACATCATAAATCAAAAACAAAAACTTCGTCTAAATTTAAGTTCAGCATCCTTCAAGGGTGTGACCCAATAGTTTCAAGAAAATATCCTCACAGCAAACCATCCTTTATATGGAACATTTTTTGAAGTGTTTTATTTTCTCTAAAATGGCTGTACCGGTTTTTATTAAAATATATGTTTGATATATTTTAATGGTATATGAAATGTTTGTCTTGAAATTTCTGGAAATATCGTATGAAGTCCTTTTCATTTGGACAACTTTTACAAAAGTGGTGAGCAGTGTGTCAAATAGATTTTTTTTTTGTTTGGAGTTTACTAATTTTTCTTGTAATTTTGCTTGTTTAAATCTTCGAATATTTATAATTTTCTCAAGCCGGTCATCTTCGTCTTTTTATTTCTCTTATTGCTGGTCTTGCAAACCAAATCGAATTTTAGTGTCAGTGACTCCCTCTTAAAGTATTTGAGTATTGTTTTAGATTCGGTTAGAACCAAGAAATCAAGTTATAGAACTATTTCTGTTAATGCAATTCTTGATTAGCGAGAAATAAATGAAGGAACTTTTTTAAGAATAATTTATTGCAGAATAGATAAAAAATACGTAAGACTTTTCCATTTTAAAATGCCAAATGAAACAAGTTATATCACTATTTCTGTTAATATTTATCATTATTAGCGAGAAATAGATGAACGAACTTTTGTATGAGTAATTTCATATAGAAAAGATAAAAAATAGATAAGATCATTCCATTTATATTTGACACAAGGAAACGAGATATGGAACTATGTTTCTCATGATTAGCAAGAAATAGAAGAACGAACTTTTGTAAGAATATTTTGTTTCAGAATAGAAACAATTTTAGTGTCAATAATTCGTACTCATGAGAATGATTATTTTAATTAATTTGGTTTATTGGAATGTTAATATATGTATTGTATATAATTTTTACTTTCTCTTGCCCCGTATGTACAATGTACATAGGGATAGAGAAGTATTGCATTCCACCCAAAAATTCGATGTCGAGATTTCACCGGAAATACATGTTTTAGGACTCCCTGAATGCAAAAAAAGTATTTTCAGAAAAAGGTCCGTGTCTGTCCGTGTGTCTGTGAACACGATAACTTAAAAACGAAAAGTCGGTAAAATACCAAACTTGGAATTTAAGTTTAGTGTCTTCCAGGGATGCGACACGAAGCTTTTGAGAAAAATTCCCACACCCTAAACTACCCTTTACATGGAACTTTTTTCGAAAATTTTGATTTTATAAAAACTGGCTCTAACGATTTTGATTAAATACCGTATATTAAAGATATTTACCTGACAAATAAAATGTATATTTTGAATTTTCTGGGAATAGCCTCTGAAGACTACTTTATTCTGGGTCAATTTTACTGAATTTTGCTTAGCTGCTAAACCGTAACAGATGGACAAAAACTTACCACACAACAAATGTAGAGCACTTTACAACACACAATTTAGGTTAAATACATTTTTTTTCGTGGAGTTAATTGTTTTTGAGATATTCCTTGTTTTTGGTTTCAGCTATAAAAAACATACTTTTCTTATACAAACAAAGGAACTTCAGTTAGATAGCAACCAGCTTTTGACTATCACTTAAAGCTATAGTAGTGACTTATTTCGCTTCTACTTACAAGGAAGCAAGTAATAAGACTATTTCTCTTAAATGTTTCTGATAAGCATGAAGTAAATAGAAGTATATGCTTTTTAAGAATAACTTGTTGCAGGGATATAGAGAAAGTCATGTGAATGGTACACATCAGATTTTTCCATTTAGATTCGCGCTTCATCCCAATGTGGATCGTAACAATTCGGAACAACCTTGCACGGTTTACCACGCCCTTGTAGAGAGGATCGGCGATTAACCATTCATTCGTATCACGTCAGGCATGGCCAAGAAACTACCACACTGGGCCGCTGACGTGTGGCTTGACTGCTGTAATGAATCACAATGTCGATTGAACTTTGCTGATGGATGAGTCCATGCATCTCAGTTGCAGATTTGGGATTCATCAACCAGGGGGTGGAGACGTGTTTTCCTCGCGGTATGATCTAGATCTTAATGACCATTATTAATCAACATTCAAATGCAGGCACACATCTGTCTATTGCAAGCCTGCACGATGGGATGGACATTGAGGCATTTTTCTGCATATCGATGCGTGTGTCTGGTTCCAATAATATTCATTACTTTCTAACAGTTGTAGTGTGGTTATAGTGTGCTACGATGTAAGCATTTTGCATAGCTGAAGTTTGTCATTTGTGCAACCAGAACCGCTGAACTTCTCTACCATTATCTAGCCCAAATTTTACTTTCTTTATACGTACTAAGTATATACATAATGATACAGAGAATGTAATGTATTCTATCCAAAATTTCAATGTCCAGATTTCGCCGGAAATATATGTTTTGAGTTCTCCGGAGTCCAGCAAAGCATTTTTAGAAAAAGGTCGGTGTGTGTAATTTTATAAAGATTGTTAACATGATTATAGCTTTATAATTTGCACACATTGCTCGTCCTCTCGTTAAGACGAGATAAGTCGTAACAGAGTAGGTGTATAGAAAGATGCAAATAACATTTATATCTTGACTTTTCTGGGAATGGCGTCTGAAGGCCTCTTCGTTCTTGGTGCATTTTGAATAACTAATAAAGCGTAAGAGATGAACAAAAACTTACTGTAGAGAAATGCAGAGCTCGTTAAAACAAGCAATTTGCGTCGTATACATTTTTTCGTGGAGTTGACCATTTCCGAGATATCCCCTGTTATTGGTTTCAGTTTCAAAATAAATAAACTTCTCTCATATGGGAATTTGTCAATTCCTGGTCATGCAAAGAAACGGATTTCAATCACATTTGACTATTACTTTAGGCTATTGTGTTCCCATATTTTCCTTCTATTTATAAGGAAATAATGCGACCATTTCTACTATCTTCAGTTTATTTTGATTAGCACGAAGTAGGGAGAAGTGTCAGCTTTTGTAAGAATAATCTGTTGAGAAAGTCATGTGAATGAACCAGATCAGATGTTTGATCAATTGTCACGTCAATATACCATTTTCTTCATACATATGCTATAAATAAATTATTTGTAATTTTTAAACTAACAGATAATTCATTTTCTTACTGAAGACAAGCTTGGCGTCACATATTCGATTAATAATTTATTTTTTACTTCTTCCATTAGGGTTGATTTAGCTAACTAGGTGATGAAAATCTTCAGATTCAACTAATACTTTTTATTTCATTTAATTTGTGTTTTATCATTCTCAACTATAGCATTCAATTTTCAGTTAATTCTACGTTCCCAACTCATCTGATTAGTTGCAAATCTTTAATTGGTATTTATTAATGTTGACGCACGACACAGAAGATGTTCAATTAATTAATTCCATCTGTAGATTCAAATTTTTTGATTTTTTTTTTCAGTTCTCTAAATTTTGTTTCATAAAGTGTTCAAGAATATAATAAACTGTTATGACAAGTGGAAATTTTGCTTAAGGTTAGATCTGAAAAAAATAATTAAAATTAAATCCATAAATATTAACGATTCCCCCATCATTTTACTATCTATGATTATTACTCAACAGTTTAAAAATAAAACATTGGTCTTGAAAACCAAAATAAAGTCTTACCTTTAAAACTTCAAAAAAATGTATTCTTATCATTAATTTCCAAAGCTGGGTTTGCAATAACACTACATTTAAAAGGTATAAACATGCTATAAACATTAAGAAAATTGGTTGTTTCCTGTTGGTGTTTACCTTTTTATTTTATTATTTTTTTTCCTTCAAGTTTCTTTTAGTTTCTCTTACTTTTGAGGTTAAAAATACTCTGCTTTAGCAGCAGGGACTCCTAAAGGGGAGATACACAAGTATAAAAAATACATTTTTTCTCAACCACGTTAGTTTAATGAACAAAGTAAGTAGAGATGGTATTGTATCCCATCCAAAATTCGATTGCGAGATTTCACCAGAAATACACGAGGACTCCTAAATCCAGAGAAAACCATTTTTTTATCAAGGTTCATCTATATGCATTTGTGTTAACTTATCTTCTACAAAATATAAATGATTTATGTATTTTAAAATTTATCGGAATATCTTCGGAAGCCCTCTTCATTGTAGACCACTTTTTCATAGCTAGGAAATCGTAAGAGATACAAAATCTGGCTACACAAAAAATTCAAAACTTCTTGAAGACACAATAAAAGCCTAACATGTTAAACATTTCCGAGATACTCTTAGTTTTCCAATATTTATTCTTTTCTCAAATGATATGCCGTAATTCATGTTTTTTCTTCCTAATCAAGCAAAGAAATCGGAATTTCAATACCATCACCTAGCGACTGGCTTTTAACAATTTGTCGTTTTAGCCTGGTATACTCCTTGTATCTTCTTGCAAGAACATAAACAATAAAACCAATTCTCCGTGTCACATTAGATTCACAAATACGGTTTTTAAAGAACTGTATGGTACAGAATTGGTAGAGAAGGTAATGTGAATATTACACATCCAATTTTTACTTTCTCTACACGTACTATGTACATAATGTATAGGGAAGGTATAGTAATGCACCCAAAAATTCGATACCGAGATTTCACCGGAAATACATGTTTTGGGCCCCCCTGAATCCAAAAAAAGCATTTTTGGAAAAAGTCCGTGTGTGTGTGTGTCTGTGGACAGCATAGCTCAAAAAAGAAAAGACCGTTAAATATCAAACGTGGTATTTAAGTTTGGTATCTTCCAAGGAAGCGACACAAAGATTTTAAAGAAAATCCCCCCACTCCCAACTACCCTTTACATGGAACTTTTTTCGAAAATTTTGATTTTCTCAAAAACGGCTCTAATGATTTTGCTTAAAATATCGTATATTAAAGATATTTATCTGAAAAATAATATGTATGTCTTGAATTTTCTGAGATTAACGTCTGAAGATTACTTTATTCTGGAGGAATTTTGCATAACTGCTAAACCGTAAGAAACGAACAAAAACTTACCACACAAAAACTGTAGAGCACATTAAAACACACAATTTATGTTATATATTTTTTTCGAGGAGTTGATCGTTTTTGAGATATTCCTTGTTTTTAGTTTCAAGTACTTGTACTTTTCTCATACAGGAATTTGTCAATTCGTGTCTATACAAACAGCTTTAACCAGCTTTTGACTTCACTTTAACCTATGATACTCCCATATTTCGCTTTTATTTACAAGGAAGCATGTAATAAGACTATTTCTGCTAATTTTTCTCGATTAGCATGAAGTAAATAGAAGAATAGCTTATTAACAATACTTTGTTACACAGAAGTAGAGAAAGTTATGTGAATGGAACACATCAGATTTTTTTTATAAAAAGTTCACTTATAGTTCAACAGAATACTATATACTAAACGTTTAAGTATTTTAAATTGAAACCAACAACTAGGATCTCGGAACGGTTTGCTTCAAAAAATGAATGAACTTAACATAAGTTGAATGTTTTAACGATATTTAAATTTTTGTTTAATAAGTCTTTGTCTGTCTCTTACGGTTTACCAGTTATACAAAAGCCATTCAGAATGAAGAGTCTTTAGGGGCTATTCCCAAAAAATTCAGGGTATAATTTGTTATGTAAGTACAGGGTTACTACAAAAGAAATAGACAACTTCAACTGCCTGTAAAACAAAAACTATTAGAGATAGCAACCTAATTATTTTGGAGATATGTTGAGAAACTCTCAAAGTTTCGTTTGTTACCATTGGTAACGCTGTAGTGTTTTGTTTGTTGTTGCAGCAGCTGAAATGGTGGAAAATTCTGTGGAAAAGGCATATTGCGTGTTGGAATTTGCTAGAACGGAATCAGCAACTGTTGCCCAACGACATTTTAGAACACGTTACCACAAAACGCCACCGACTAGACAGTCACTCTACGACTGGTATAGAAAATTCGAGACAACGGGATGTTTGTGCAAAGGGAAGCGCTCGGGAAGACCAAGAGTTTCGGAAGAAAACGCTGAACGTGTTCGTTCTGTCTACATAAGAAGCCCACAGAAATCGACATCTAGGGCAAGCATGCAATTACAAACTCCACAGCAAACTGTATGGAAAATCTTGCGGAAGCGACTGCACATGATGCCTTACAGATTGCAGAGGTTGCAGTTTCTGAGTGAAGAAGATAAGGTCATACGGCGTGACTTTTGCATCGACATGTTGCGACATGATGAAGACGATGCTGGTTCTTGTGAGCGCATCATTTCATTTTTGTGGTAACGTGTTCTAAAATGTCGTTGGACAACAGTTGCTGATTGCGTTCTAGCAAATTCCAACACGCAATATGCCTTTTCCACAGGATTTTCCACCATTTCAGCTTCTGCAACAACAAACAAAACACTAGAGCGTTACCAATAGTAACAAACTAAACTTTGAGAGTTTCTCTACATACCTCCAAAATAATTAGGTTGCTATCTCTAATAGTTTTTGTTTTAAAGCAGTTGAAGTTGTCTATTTCTTTTGTAGTAACCCTGTATTTTTAATATAGGGTATTCTAATCAAAATTGTTTGCCATTTTTGAGTAAATGCAATTTTTCGAAAACTTTTCCATGAAAAGGGTCGCTTAGAGTTTTAAAATCTTTGTGTCACATCCTTCGAAGATGCTGAAATTATATATAAAGTCACGTGTTTACCAGTCCTTTCTTTTGCACTTCCTGTTCACAGATACAGGCACACAGACAGACACATGGTTTATCTTAACTTTTTTTTTTATTCAGCAAATTCTAAAATGAGTATTTTCAGAGAAATCTGGGTGTAGAAGTTTTGGGGTGGAACATAATACCTTCTCTAGTTATTATGTACATTTTATGTGTATATTGTAGGGAAAATATCTGCATATGGACTTTGAGATTATTTGCAAAAGATGAGAGGTTGGCGTTTTATGAAAAAAATACTGTTTTGCATATATTCCGTTACCTTAAAAAGCATAATCTATATTTGAAATTTGACTACTGTTTATTACTTTAATTCATAATAACACTTAATTACATTCATATAAGTAGTGAAACAACCAAATAAATTGCCACGGTGGTTTTGATTTTCGATAGAAAATTATCTCCACTTGATTTCTAAATGTCTCAATGAGATCGATATGTCGTATTTATTTAAATTTCTATTAGAGCAGAAAAAATGAATAGATACTGGAAACTCAGAGACAGCAGGGATTAAAATTCATTCGTCGCTGTTATTATTTGTTTATACATAAGCAAAAAAAGGATAAAAACAGAACAAAAACAAAACAAAAAAGTAAAAAAACATAAATCAGTTTCTCATTATACAATACGAGATATATACATATACAGAGGTATGTTTAATTACGCAAAACTGCAATAATTTTAAAATGAAATTGCTTGATGGGAGCTATAATACATACCGTTAAAATATTATGGTTTACTGCTAATAATTCTGTAATAGTTTTTACCTTTTTGTCTGACTTATAGACATAGTTGTTGGCGAGTCTGTGGAGGCGAGAGAGAACAGAAAGGTTACACTCGCATATGAAAAATACTTGACTCTAAAATTAGATATGCAAAGTTCTTTCATATATGAAAAACTTAGAGGAACCTGGAGTTTCTTCATTTCGCCGCACCACTGATTTTAGACAAGATATTCATACGCCAACACAGCTCCATGTTATTATTTTTACTCTCTCTGCCACGTACATTCGCGCACCAAAAATGTGGTTCATTCTCCTGGATCTTGCGAGTTAACGCCACCACAATATTGTTCCCCCAAAACTCCAGGCAAAAAAGAGAAGTGTGGGGAGTGATGCTCACTGACAAACATGCTTTCAGTGGAGTGTGCGTTTGCGCCTGTGAACAGGATACTTAAAAACTGACAACTCCGTTAAATATCAAACCTAGCATTAAAGTTTAGCATGGTCCAAGGATGCAATAAGAATATTTTCGACAAAATCCCCACTATTTCAAAGTACACTTTACTGCTTTAAAAAAAAATTATGATTTTCTCAAAAATGACTCTGTAGAGATTGATTTAAATACCATATATTTCAGATTTTTTTCATCACAAATAAAATAAATATCTTGAATTTTCTAGGAATAGCCTCTGAAACCCCGTTTATCCTAGATGACGTCTGCATAATTGGTAAACCATAAGAGACAGACAAAATGTTATCTTGTTAAAAGACACATTTATACGCAATACATTTTTTTTTGTAGAGTTGACCATTTTCATCAATTCCTTACTAGCAGTTCTTATACTTTACTCAACTGGGAAGTAATCATACGCTTTTCCTTTATGTCAAACTTCATATTTTTCCTTCAAGACAACAACACTTTATGCTGACGGGGAAGACTTTATCTTTACAAACATTTCATCACTTCGCATAGCGGCATACACCAATGCTTCACATGGAAAGGGATAAGATATTGCGCTTCTCCTCTGCCCCTTAATTTGGAAATACCTGCATTAGGTTTTAATAGTGATTTTCTCTCTGTAAGGCTTCCACTTTCAGTTATCCAAACTTTGACTCCCTCCAGCCGGTATGAGTTCTCTATTCCTAAACTGAAGAATAGATGAAATAATTAATGATCGTGTTAAAGCGTGAAATGTAGGCATGGGTCGCACACCATCTCTGTGAAAAAGTTTAGCTTTCAGTTGTTCACAAGAGGAGGCTAAACCGATTGCATTATTCTACATCCTAGAGGGAGAGGCAACTATTCCCATATGTTGTTACACTGAAGAGCAGCTACGACACTTATGAGACGTGTCCGGAAAGAAAGTACCATGCCACGCCAGTGTAGCAGCTTCACGCATGCATACTCGTCTCTGGTTCATTGGCTGTCCATTGATGCCAATAGAGCCTTCAGATAGAGAGATTAGATTGAAAATACCACTACACTTTTGTATGAGTATATCTTGTGTTGGTTAAATATACACACAAAAGTAAGATTTTGTGGTGTTAAATGATCCATAAAGCAGTAAATTTAGACTACTTAAACCAGTATAATGATCAAAACGTGTGTGGTGTTTGGTTGTAATTTCCCGAATAACAGAAGCAAAAACAAGGAAAGAGTAATGTATGTTAATGCATAGGCTAGAGCACTTATTTAAGTGAATTTGTGGCGTTAAATGTACAATTAAGCAGTAAATTTAGACTGTATCTTTTAAACCAGTACAATGGTCAATACGTGTGTGGTATTTGGTTGTAATTTCTCGAATAGTAGAAGCAAAAACGAGGAAAGGGCAACACGTTTCAGTACATAGTTTAGTGTATTATTTAAGCGATTTTTCTGTGGCATGCGTAGTGAAATATGTTATACATTATCAACAGAACGATTCTGTATCGTTTGTTAGATTTTGGATTGCCAACTCGGAAAGACCGTTGAGAAGGTTGGGTAAAGGCATTTTGCAGAAAAAATTGGCAACTTACTCTGGTTTATGAGAAACCTCTTGTTGATTCGCTCATTTACAGCTTATTATGTACTTATTGTACCAGAACCGTGAGTACAGGGAGCGTGTTCCTCGGTATGGAATGCAATGGCAATTAACGTCATATTCCTTGACCAAACTTTCTAGTTAAGCCTTAAACCAATGCTGTAATATATGGTACAGCCTTTTATTATATTAACAGTAGTTTTAGAGCAAGAAATTAACACTTATTTTTTAACCTGAAGAGTGAGTTTGGAGGAAGACGCTTTGACAGCGATGACTGCGTAAAACATGGTCTTCAGCAGTAGCTGTCTTCACTGGCGGCAGCTTTCTTTGAAGAGGGTGTACAGAAGTTGATCCCCCACTATGATAATGCCTGACCAATTGTGGTAACTATTACGAAAATAGGTTCATTTTTTTGGGTAAGTCTAACACCCTCTTACTTGTGGCACCGCAGGCGATGCACTGGTGATATATGGAATGAAGACGAAGAGCCGGTGGAATGCAATGGCGGGGGAAGCTGGAAGAAAATCCGCCTCTGCGCCGCTTTGTCCGCTTGGGATCGAACCCGGGCCGAGTGGTCCATGGCGCGGCCTGAAAATAGGTTAGGAAATCCTCTGTGATGTACCTACAGAAAATGTGGTGAAAACTAATATTTCATGCCATTTTTTTTTCCAAACAAGTATTTTCCGGACATACTTCGATCATACAAGATGAAAAGTGAATAACTGCACATATTTTTATATATTATATATATTATTAGAGAACAATGAATATACCCTATTAGTGCATCTCACTTTGTCCACATTATCAGAAAATAAAGCACTCATTTCAGAGTTTAATGTGTTTTAAACGGCCCTGCGTTATGTTTCTCGTGTGTTTTCAAACATCTCCCAAAGGCTAGCCTTAGTACAACTCGCACACCGCCAACCTACAGGAACATTATTCACAGAGAGGAAGGAGGGACCGATTCAGTCGTAAACTTGTCCTTTATACAATTATCGGCTTTACATATGCTTAATTAGCAGAACATTCATTTGATTTACAGTAAAGTTTAAAATATTAAATACAATGACGTTATTGTATTTTATTTAAAGTTGAACCCTAAATATAAGGTGAATCATAATCACTTAATGCTGTATGAAAACAAAATGCATGGTTGTGAAGGTTGAAGTTTCAGAACGATCACTATTCTTCCCTCACATCAGTCCATTTAAAGTTGGGCATGGCAAAGGGCAGAAGAGGGCCAATTGCGTGACCTGTTACGTAAACAATAACGAAATGTCTGAGATAGAGAATAAAATTCATCCATCATGACATTTCCCTCAGCTTTAGAAAATAGGAAAAAACAGCAAATACTGGATCACATATCGTCATCAAACGGCTGATAGAAATGTTTGCACTTATTTACCTCCCACCCTGTTTGTGAAAGCTTTCATCAGCGACGTGCATATGAAGGTTAAAGTTATTGCTGTTTTTGATCGGGAATAACTAACTACATTAATGCTGAAATACTGCAGTCTAGCATGAAAATATAAGGTTTAAATTTTAATGTTACCCTTCGGCATTTCGGGCATTTTTGGGCGAGATAAAGTATCCTGCCAAACCTGTGGATATAATTATGCGCGGGAAAAAGAGTTGTTAAAGGGGCGGACATGTTATCAGTACCAATATAAACATTTACTTTTTATTTTAGACCAAAGGTTTTGCTCATCTGCATATATAGCAGATAGAGAAGGTATGGCATTACGCTAAAATATCGATTCGAGATTTCACCGTAAATACATATTCAGGTCGGATTTTGGGTCTATCTCTTATCCCTCCCTGGGGTAATATAATAGGCAAGGTGCCCCCAGGGACCTAAGTAAGTGCTGTACTCCAGTGTCCTGGGAGCCTCATCCGTATGTAATCCAAATTCTTATCCTACTACACTGGGACAGTGCCTTATATGGTCACTCTCCAGTTTGCTTTGGTATGCGAGTCGGTGGGACTGTAGCACTTGGTAAATAAGGAAGCGACGTGCCGGTAACCGGAAGCCTTGGAGCGCGAAACATCAGCAAAATGTAGAAGAATTGTCCAGAAGCTTTTCCAGGAAAGTTTTATGACGTCATTTTCTAGCTATAAAAGGAGGAAAACTTGCAAGTCAGTGTGTCATGAATTGTAGTGGGTCTCAATGACAGAAGTGTTAATGCGCAGTCGCGTTTAAGCCGTCAACTATCTACACGTTGAAACTTCCAGTGAATTATTAACAGCAGTGAAATAAGGACTTTATTTGTAACCAATTTTTAAGTAAATAAGACATTCATTACAATCCGTATTAGAAAAATCTTATGTGTCCCATGTACATGACTTTCTCTGTAAAACATTATTGTTAATAATCATATTCTTCTGCTTCATGCTAAACGAGATAAACGTTAGCAGAAACGATCTTGTTCCTTATAAGCCGAAGGAAAATAAGGGATTTCACTAAACTAAATTGACAGTCAAATGTTTTAAAATGGGGTTGCTATGAGATTGAAATCCGTTTCTTTGCATGGCTAGAACACGTTCCTGTATGGCAAAACATTTTAAACTGAAACCAATGACACGGAATATCTGGGAAACGTATAATTCTGAGACAAAAATGTATATGGCATAAATTATGTTTTAATGAGATCTATAGTTTTGTGTAGTAAACTTTAGTGTATCTCTTATGGTTTATTAGTTACGTAAAATTCAGCAAAATTCATCCAGAATGAACAGGTCTTCAGAAAGTATTCCAGAAAATTCAAGATATACATTTAGTTAGTGATGTAAATATTTTTAATGGACGGTATTTTAATCAACATCTGTAAAGCCATTTCTGATAAAAGCATAATTTTCGAGAATTTATCCATTTAAAGGGTAGTTAGGGGAGGGGGATTTTCCTGAAAGATACTAACATATATACCAAGTTTGTCTTTTAATGGTCTTTTAGTTTTTGAGCTCTGCTGTCCTCAGACTCACATGGGTCTTTTTCTAAAAATGCTTTTCTCGGTCTCAGCGGAGCTCGAAATATATATTCGGTGAAATTTCGGCATCGAATTTTTGGGTGGAATAGAATACTTTCTCTATTCACTATGTACATTGTACATACGGGCTAGAGAAAGTAAGACGTAAACGTTTATATTTGGATTTGGGAGCCTCAAAGTATATATTTCCGGAGAAATCTCGATATTGAATGGGTGAAATAATATAAGTAATATACATCATATTTAGGAGAGTGATTTAGCAACATCTACAATACATATTAGAAAAATCAGATGTGTTCCATTCACATGACTTTCTCTACATCTCTCCAACAAATTATTGTTGAAAGCTTAATCGTCATTTTACATCATGCTAATCGAGTTAAACATTAGCAGAAATTGTCCTTATTATTTGGTTACTTGTAAGTAGTAGAGAAATAAGAAAAGCGCTAGTCTCGCCCTTTAATAGCCGATCGCTATGTGAAACAATTGAAATTATAATCTCTTTGCTTCCAGGACTAAACAAACGAGAAGAAAAGTGTCTTTCCGTTTGAAAAAAAATGTACGTGATTTAAAATTGAAACCAATAATCCGGAATATCACAAAAAATGTATATGACATAAATTGTGTTTTAACGAGATCTACATTTTTGTGCAGTACATTTTGTATACATCTTACGGTTTGCCTTCAGGGGACCGAAAGCATGTATTTCCGGTGAAATCTCGGTATCGAATTTTTGGTTGGAATGCAGTACCTTCTCTATACACTATGGGGTACGTGTACAGAAAGTAAAAATATACATGCTTGTGTTTTGGATTTGGGAGCCTCAAAAGATGTATTTCTGGCGAAATCTCGGTATCGAATGGGAGGATTGATATATATGATATTCTCCCTCTAGAGTGATTTAGCAATATCTACTCTACTGCTGACTCTAGCTACTGACATGCTATTGCAAGCGGCCGATCACTACCACTCTAGCTGGATAGCCGCATGATTAAAATATGCGACTGTGAGAGGTGATCTTAGATAGGTCGGTAACGCATGGTTGCTGATATTGCATGCTCAATCTAGTAATGCCCCTGGCCGGGCAAAGCTCTGGGGTGCTCCGGTACGCCCTAAAGCGTCCGAGGCAACAGTAATACCCTTGTAACTTAGTCCCGTATACATATTTTATCAGTCATGCTGTCAGATCATCACACCTCCCCTGTATTAGAGCTGACAAGGCTTATCACATCAAATTTCATCGCTTTATGGTAATCCTATTGACCTACAAAACACAGGGCAGAGAGGAAAGAGAAAGAAACAAATATAGAACGCAGCTGTTTCTGAATTACTTTCCGACTTAAAGACATTCATGACTGAAAGTTTGAAATTACAAACTAATAATGTCAACTTTGTTAAATTTTTACCACAAATTTAATATGTATAATGCAAATAAATTACAGTATAAATTTAATCATTTTTCTCTAATTGTTTGGAGGTTATAGTCAAATCATCACTAAAAATCTGATGTGCTCCATTCTCATGACTTTCTGCAACAAAATATTGTTAAAAATCTTATGTTTCTTTTTACTTCATGATAGTCGAGAAAACATTAGCAGAAATAGTCTTATTACTTGCCTCCGTGCGAGTAGAAGGGAAATAAGAGAGTAGCATGGGCTAAAATATTAGTCAAAACTGGTTGCTATGTGACTGAAGTTCCTTTGATTTTATGGAAAGGACATACGAGAAAAGTATAAGTTTTTTAAAGCTGAAACCAATAACAAGGAATATCTCAAAAAGATCTACTCCACGAAAAAATGTATATTGTGTGTTTTAACGAGCTCTAAATTTTCAATCTAGTAAGTTTTTGTCTATCTCTTACGGTTTGTCAGTTATACAAAATTCCGTAAAATCATCCAGAATAAAGTAGGTAATCTTAAGAGACTATTCCCATAAGATCAAAGATAATACATTTTATTTGTCAGGTGAATATCTTTAATATGTTAATCAAAATCGTTAGAGCCATCTTTGAGAAAATCAAAATTTTCGAAAATTTTTCCATGTAAATTTGGGGGTGGGAAGGGTTTTCTTGAAAATCTTCGTGTCGCATCCTTGGAAGATACTGAACCTAAATACCAAGTTTGGTGTTTAACGAAGTTTTTGTTTTTGAGCTATGCTATCCTCACACGCACACACACACAAACACAAACATACACGGACCTTTTCCCAAAAAAGTTCCTAGCGACAAAAAAGAAACATTTTGGTCTAATATTTTAACCTTAGTTTCACAATACATCTCATTTTTTAAGTTTCCCTAGGTTTCTCTATGTCTCCTTTGGTTTAGGCTCCAAAAATGTTTAAAACTATTAATGTGCTATTCTTGTCATAATTTCCTAAAAATATAGTTTTTAGTTTGAAATTTGAAAAAAATATGCTTAAACACATCTGACAGTAAAATCTAGGGCAATTATTGGTTGATACCCTTATCCAAAAATTACAAATAAAGTAGGAATTAAACTACCTTCAAAAACAGAAAAATAAAAAGAAATAATATTTAATCTACAGAAAGTAAAGTACAATATAATTAAAAATATAAGAACCATTCAGTGTATTTCTGTGAACACTTACAGAACATTTTATTTTTATAATAGCAAAATTAGTGCTGCATTTCTTCTGCAGAATTCGCTTTCTACTTTGCATGAAGTGAATGAGATCTCGTCGAATTGAAGTTTTTCTTGCCGAGTACAGTACGTCTAATGCTTTGCTGTAGCTCCAGTGATTTAAGTGAGCAATTACACCTTTTTGTATTAAGGAATTGTTACATTATTTTATGCAACTAGAATAAAAGATAGAGTTTTTGATTTTCCATAACATTTCAGTCATAAATAATCTCCATGAGAACTGTAAGAATTTTTTGGTGAAAAGTGCGGTAAATGCGATTGAAAAATGTGACTTGGGCTGAGGAAATACGGACTCTATTTTCTTGTTATTCTTGTTGCAAGTAACTTTATATACAATTTAAAATTATCTCTTCATAGTTTACTTTCTCTACACGTACTATGTACATAGTGTATAGAGAAAGTATTGCACTCCACCAAAAATTCGATACCGAGATTTCGTCCGGAAATATATATTTAAGGGTCCTCTGTATCCAAAAAAGGTATTTTCACAAAAAGATCGGTGTGTGTGTCCGTGTGTCACTTTGTCCGTGTGCTTGTGAACACGATAACTCAAAAACGAAAAGTCGGTAAAATACCAAACTTGGTATTTAAGCTTAATATCTTTCAGGGATGCGACACGAAGATTTTTAGAAAAATTCACCCACCCCAAACTATCCTTTACATGGAACTTTTTTGAAAATTTGGATTTTCTAAAAAATGGCTCTAGCGATTTTCATTACAATATTGTATATTAAAGATATTTACCTGACAAATAAAATGTATATTTTGAATTTTCTGGGAAGGGCCTCTGAAGACTACTTTGTTCTTGGTCAATTTTACGAAATTTTGCATAACTACTAAATCTAAAGAACTGGACAAAAACTTACCACACTACAAATGTAGAGCACGTTAAAATACACAATTTATGCTATATACATTTTTTTCGTGGACTTGATTGTTTTTGAGATATTCCTTGTTTTTGGTTACAGCTACTTTTCTCATACAGGACTTTGTGAACTCATGTCCATACAGCAAAGGTACTTCAGTTACATAGCAACCAACACTTTAACCTATGGTACTCCCTTATTTCGCTTCTACTAACAAGGAAGCAAGCAATAAGATTATTTCTGCTAATTTTTTCTCGATTATATTAAGTAAATAGAATAATTTGTTGCAGAGATGTAGAGAAAGTCATGTGAATGGAACACATCAGTTTTTTTTTTGTTATTAACTTCTGGTAATAGTAATAGGTACGTATAAAACTACTAAAAGCTGCGTAATGCATCAGAAAACAACATAGCACAGAAGTGAGGGATTAAACAGTGTATATTATCTCCGTTACTTTTACTTTCTCTAGCCCCGTATGTACAATGTACATAGTGAATAGAGAAGTATTGTATTGCACCCAAAAATTCATTACCAAGATGTCAACGGAAATACATGTTTTAGGACTCCCTGAATCCAAAAAGCATTTTCAGAAAAAGGTCCGTTTGTGTGAGTGTGTGTGTGTGTGTGTGTGTGTGTTAATGTGGATAGCATAACTCAAAAACGTAAAGACGGTTAAATATCAAACTTGATATTTAACTTTGTTATCTTGAAAGGATACGACACGAAGATTTTCGAGAAAATCACGCTATCCCAAACTACCCTTTACATAGAAACATTTTCGAAGATTTTGTTGTTCTTAAAAATAGCCCTAATGATTTTGATTAAAATCCCGCATATTAAAGATACTTACATAGCAATTAAAATGCATATGTTAAATTTTCTGGGAATAGCCTCTGAAGACCTCTTTATTCTGAATTAATTTTGCTGAATTTTGCGTAACTATTAAACCGTAAGAGATAGACAGAAACTTACTACACAAGAAATGTGGATCTCGTCAAAAGACCCAATTTATGTCCTTTACTTTTTTGTTCGTAATTGGTTTCAACTGTAGAGAACTTCAACTATTCCCAGACAGGAAATGTCCGTTTTTCTTTTGTTTTACTCCTGGCCAAGCAAAGAAGAAAAATACAATGATAATCGCATAACGACAGCTTTTAAAACAGTTGACTATCTCTTTAGCATAGCGCATTCCTCAAGCTCCCTAGTATTTATAAGGAACTAAGTAATAAGAACACTGTGCTAATGTTTATCTCGATAAGCATTGTGGAGAAAGAAGAATAATCTTTTGTAGGAAGTTTGTTTGTAGGACAGCTAGAGAAAATAATGAGAGTGTAACACATCAGAATTTTACTTTCTCTAGCACAATATGTACAATGTACATAGGGATAGAGAAGGTATTGTAATGCACCCAAAAATTCTATACCAAGATTTCACCGGAAAGATACGTTTTGGGGTCCCCTGAGCATTTTTAAAAAAAGGTCCGTGTGTGTCTGTGGACAGCATAGCCCCAAAACGAAAATACCCTTAAATACCAAACTTGGTATTTAGGTTTAGTATCTTCCAAGGATGCTACACGAAGATTTTAAAAAATATCCCCCTAACACAAACTACCCTTTATATGGAAAACATTTCGAAAATGTTGATTTTTTAAAAATGGCTCTAATGATTTTGTTTATAATGTCGTATATTAAAGCTATTTATGTCCGAAATAAAACGTATATCTTGAATTTTTGGGCAATAGCCTCTGAAGAGCTCTTTATTCTGGATGAATTTTGCTTAACTGCTAAATCGTAAGAGATAGAAGAAAACTCACTACACAAAAAATGCACATGACGTCAAAACACACAATTTATGCCCTTTACGTTTTTGTTGTGGAGGTAACCGTTTCCGAGATATTCCTAGTTACTGGTTTCAGTTGTGAAGTACTTAAACTTTTCTCAGACAGGAAGTGTTCGTTTTTCTTTTGTTCTACTCCTGGCCAAGCAAAGAAGTGATTTGCAATGACAATCGCATGACGATAGCTTTTAAAACTATTGACAATCCCTTATTCTCTGCTACTTATAAGGAACTAAGTAATACTAACATTCTGCTGATATTTATCTCGATTAGCATTGTGTATAAAGAAGAATAATCTTTTGTAGGAGGTTTGTAGTGCAGCTAGAGGAAGTCATGTGAGTGTAACATATCAGCTTTTTTAAATTGGTTTACATGGTTAATATGATGATGGAGGAAGAAATGAATTCGCGATAGTTGAAGAAGACAAAATCTGAAGTGTTCCATTCCATTAATGACTTTGTCTACCTCTTCTGCAAACAAACTATTCTTACAAAAGATTATTCTTTTATTTAGTTCACGCTGCTCGAGATTAACGTTAGCAGACATTGTCATATTCTTTCTAAGCAGAGTGAAAATAAGGAAATACAGCCTAAGTGATCGTCAAACTTTTTAAACGCAGTTCGCTTTGCATGGCTAGCAGTAAAATAAAAGGGAAATGAAAGAAAGGTGAACAACCCTTCGAGAAAATTTACGAGTTATGCAAAATTCATCAAAAGTGATCCAGAATTAACGGGCCTTCAGAGACTATTGCCAGAAATTCAAGATATCCGTTTTATTTTTGATGTAAATATCCTTAGTATAGGTCATTGTAATAATAATCGTTAGTCATTTTAGAGAAAAACAAACTTTCAAAAAAATTCCATGGAAAGGGTAGTTTGGATGTAGGGGATTTTCTTGAAAATCTTCGTGTCGCATTCTTGGAAGATACTAAACTTATATACCAAGTTTTGTATTTTGTATTTTTTTCCAGAGTGAAGCGGTTTTCTGAGGATATTCCCAGAAAATTAAGTAATACATTTTATTTGTGATGTAAATGCCTTTAGTATACGGTATTTTACTAAAAATCTTCAGAGCAATTTTTAAGAAAAACAATATTTTTAAAAGTTTTTCCATGTAAAGAGTATTTTGGGGTGGAGGGCGTTTGCTGAAAATCTTTGTGTCGTATCCTTGGAGGATATTGAATTTAAATGCCAGGTTTCGTCCTTAAGTTATGTCGTCCACTTACACGGATGTTTTTCTGAAAATTACTTTCTTTTTTTAATTCCTGAGTCGTCGAAACATGTATTTGCGATGAGCTGCCGGTATCGAGTTTTTGAATGGAATACTATACCTTCTATATTCTACTATATATAGACATTTGAAATTTCACTCCCAGTAACCTATAATTATAAAAACACTAGGTAAAGAAATATAGGTCTTCTAAAATTAAGGTAGAATATTAAATTTGGATGTGGAGCAACGGATCTGAGGTTCAAACCATATGGATGATGATGATGATGATGATGATGATGATGATGATGATGATGATGATGTTTGAGCAAGTCTAGGGTTGTGCTGTTGAATAAACACTTTGTTCAAACTGTTTTTATTCCAGAGACAAACATTTCATTTCTTTTTTTAACCCAAACCAGCTGGGCTGTATGCCCCCCCCTCTCCCTCGACAGAAAAAGAACAAAAGTAGCAGAGCCATCAGAGGGAAAACCAATTATACAAACACTTATCCGATTCCATCTCCTGTTTGCTTTAAAAGTTACACATTCTATTGGTGGTATCTGAAACTGTTCTGCTCCAAATTTAATTTAGTTCGTACCTTCTTATTACCATGGATGTCTGAATAATAAACTTTTCCAATACAATTATTTTCAAAGTGCTTCTGGACGAGAGTTCTCGTTTCTAAACAGATATACGAGAAGCTGCTTGCTGAATGTTGTTTTAGAATTTGAAAAGTTTCTTGCATAACATCTCAATCGCATTAACGTGAAATCTTTAAGAGCCTGGAGAAGTAGAATATTATAGCGCTTTTAAAGGACAAAACAAAACTTGAAAACGATGGATGCTAATGCAACGAAACAGGGTCAGTTGTACAGTAATGAATTAAGGCACTGTGAGATTCGGTGCACACAGAATATAGCTATGATGGAGTAGGTGTGGTCTCTGCAGTCGATTCGAAACTTCTTACACAAACTAGCATTGCTCACTGCCTGGCCACGTTCAGTTCCTGCTAGTAGATAAACCAGTGAACATTGAATGAGAGCGCAGATTAAAAAATGTCGAAAATATAAAAATTTAGGCGTTTGACACAGAAAAACTTGTGGATGATTAAAATTATTTTGAATGACAGGAGAATATTCTTTTCTTTCTATAGATACATTCAGGATGTATAGTGTATTTCACTGCAATACATTCTGAGTGAGTTTGTTTGATTTACATTCATTGTCTTTTCAAAAGTCTGCACATTAATATCCTGAATTTTTTGTATCAAGCTTAATGTTTTTATTTGTAAAAGAAAAGAGCGTATTTATTTACGTACTAATCCATTATGAAATAATTGTTTTATTGTTTTATTGTAATACTTTATGAATTAGAACGATGAATATGTCAAAATATGAAATAAGCTACTTTTGGAACAGATTACACCTCAACGTATGCATGTTCTAGTTACAAATCACCCCCACTAACCTCTCTTATACGTTGACTGCTCTATTTGTTCGTAACTGTGTGTACTTCAGAACCCAAAACCTAGCTTTAGTCATAAGCTAAGACACAATGCATTTTGACTAAAATCGTTAAAAATTACAAATTATAATTATTTATTATTTTATCAGCATATCACACACAGTATTCAAATAATTATAAATAAAGCATTATCAAATTGGAAGAAAAAATGTTCTGAAATGGAGTACGAATTCGAGATGGACCAACAGCTACAATATTGTTAATAGCTCCATGGCACGGCAGCTCACGGGGAACCTTGGCCTACCGCCTGGCCACTGTGTCCCCCACCCGTCTGGATGGGGTGCAGTATTGGAGCGTGAGACGTGGTCAGCGCCTCGAGCCCCCCGGCCGGTTAATGCGGTCCTCATGACCTGGAGCCGCTATTTCTCCATCAAGTAGTTCCTCAATTGGCCCCCCCAAGGACCTTACGAGGCTGAGTGCACCCCGGGCCAGGTCTCCCAGCGGGGGAAAAATCCCAAATAATATTGTTGCATCCCTAAAATATGTGTGGCGTTAAACCCTATATATAATAACCACAAACAATAACTCGAACAGAACTCTATGAACACATCATAAACATAACGGTGGGCGACATAGTTGAAGAGTGACAGATACCGATATTTCAGGAATAGCTAATGCTAGAAGGAAAACTAGTAGATATGAAAATTATAACATTGCACATTAAAGCAAAACACAATTTATTACCTATACAATTTATTACCAAGGCATCTTTCATTGATGTCCGTAGACCCTGTGGCACCTAACAACTAGCCTGACCTTTACCATGCGGAGACTCCCCACAGACTGCTAAGTTTCTAATGCGCACACTGATTGTGGCTAGCTTCTTTTCATTGCCGAGGTTGGGAGGGCTACATCAGGCCAGCGATTGGACGCTCCAAGTGGCTGTTTCAATTAACAACTACAAAATCCGTCACTAATGAACTTTTATATCAACTGTTATTAACGTCCATTTCAGTGTTTATTTGTTAATTTTCAAACAATTAATATATTTACACCAAATAACCCCCATATACTTCAGTACTATATAAAATATTTGCGAATTACCAGTTAGTAATTGCAGTTCATGTTTAAATATCTGATGTGTTCCATTCACACGAGTTTTTCCACCTGTTCCGGAAACAAACTTTCCTTACAAAAATTATTCTTTTGTGTATCTACATCATGCTAATCCAAATAATTATTAGAAGGCAGGTAAGTAAAGAGGAAATAGGGTATACACGGCTAAAGCAGTAGTCATTTTATGCATCCCCGGGAGTAAAACAAAAGAGATGAAACGAAAGCTGACTTCCCGCTTGAGAAAAGTTTAAGTAGTTTAATATTGAAACCAACGAAAAGGAGTACCTCGAAAACGGAACTCTACAAAAAAAGTATATGTATAAAATTGTATGTTTTAATGAGTAATAATAATAATATTAATAATAATGATAATAATATTAATAGTAATGCTAGTAATAATTTGTTGTACTTAAATTATACTTTCAATTGTTTAAAATTCGTGTCGTGTTACTTAAACTACCTTACAAGGGATGATCACAAATTAAGGTTAAAAAAACTACAGTTAAACGAGTATGTTTTATTTCGTACAACGAACACACCCACCTAAAAGTATATATATTATTTTATTTTCCCACAGGGTCTCCATAACGGTTGAGGCACTTGTCGCTTCGTGGGATGAGTTTGAATATTTCCTCCTGGTAAAAATATTTGCACGTTCAGCCACGTTGTTGTGATGTGTTGCACCTCGTCATCTAAAGCGAATCGTTGGCCTCCTATGTGTTCCTTCAGGCGAGGAAAAGGGTGAAATTCGCTCGGAGCGAGATCCGGGCTGTAGGAAGGGTGATCGATGATACCCCAGCGAAACTGCTTCAACAGCGTAGGGGTCTTCTGGGCTGTATTAGGTCGCGCGTTGACACCATCGATTAGGAGTCCTGGCCGTTTCTTCCTGATTGCTTCACGCAATCGCGTCATGGTCTTGCAGTTTCGGTCAGCGGTCACAGTGTGCCTTCTTTTCAAAAACCCCACGAGGATGACACCCTCGCTGTCCCAAACCACTGTGGCTATCACCTTCCCGGTAGATGGTACCACCTTAAACTTCTTTGTCTTTGGAGACCACTTACTACTGGGAGTATAGTGGTGGATCCATGTTTCGTCACCTGTGACAATGCGGTGAAGAAAACTGTTCACTTTCGTGAAGAACTGTTGCAAAAGTTGCGGACTTGCTCCCACGTGGTTCTCCTTGTTGGTTAGTCAGATTTCGTGGAACCCGGTATTGCAGAATGTCGGAACATTTGATGAATGCTTCTAAAGACATTCCTAGTTCTACTGCAATGTGTCGAAACTTGATCCTCCTGTTGTTCTGAATCAGCTCCTCCACATGAGTTATGTTCAGATCTGTGGGTGCCGAGCTGAGTCAGCCACTACGATCCTCGCTGGTGACGTTTTCTCTACCGGCCACAAACTTTCGACACCATTCTGCCACATGCTGGCGAGACATCACAGTCTTTCCATAAACCTCTAACAGCTGTCGGTGAGCTTCATCCGCGGTTGCATATCTTCGCGAGACCTGTTTTCCAAACGAGTCCGCATTTGTGTTTACCTTGCAGTAGCGCTGTAGGTGGCAGTTGACTAAAACTTTGTGCAGTTTTCAACTGAATGTATTAGAATTACCGCATAGTGCTAAGTTCGCTGTGAAAGACGGACCACCACGAATATTTGCCTTGCAATTTTAGTTTCTGATCGCTCCTCCTACTTACCCTAATGTACGCTCAGCGCAAAAGAAAATATTCGGCGGAATTTGTATCGTTTTCGGGGATCTTTTGGGGCGTGTGCGCACTAGCCGATAAATATGGCTACCAATCATGATAAGAGGTCTTTATGGCAAACTAAATGCATGCACTCTATCCCTTTTACTTTTATCATAGATCGAGAACGTACATTTCGTTTCTAGGCAATTTTGTAACCTTTGTTGTGTTTATTTACTACCTGCAAGCCTTGCACCGTAAAGCAATCAAGCATGGATTCACAAGGCCATGCACAACGATAAATAATGTGACGTAGATACGAGGTGCAGAGCAATTTTTTTTCAGCGCTCTTTGTACAAACGTAATACATGTTTATGCTCTCGATCATATTGGTTAAACAAGAAAGAGGTACAGTGAATGCATTCAGTTTGTCATACAGACCTCTTATCATGATTGGTAGCCATACCTTTTCGGCTAGGACAGGACACGCCTCTAAAGACCCCAGAAAATATGAGTAGCGCTTACAGGTTACCTCCGCGTTGCTCCCTGGCTGTTAGCGAATGTGGCCTCCTTTTGTTTGTACTACCTATTCCATCCCATTCTCTGTGTTTTCACTGCTGTTCTCTCTCTCTTTGTTTATCCACTTTGCTTTTACCTTTCCCAAATATTACTCTATTTCTTCACTTTTCCTTGACCTTCGACATTTTCATTGCCACCATTTCTTTTGACATACTACCCCATTTGTGTTCCGAAATTTCTTCCCTCAATATTCTTACCTCTTTACATTCAGTTAAGCAGTGAACAATGCTGCCTTGCTTCCCGAATAAAATACAACGTTGTAGTTCATTACTTCTTATCTTTTTCAAAAGTAATATCCCTGTCCTTATCCAAGCTAAATCTTATCTCTCTACATACCCCTTCTAGAGCATAATTTATTTTTCTGTATAAGCAAAGCAAAGTCTTGTTTTGTAATTCAGCTCCGACTTCCTATGTTTTTAATTTCTCTATACGCGCTATGTACATAGTGTATAAGGAATGTATTGCACTCGACCGAAAAATTCGATACGGAGATTTCACCGGAAATATATGTTTTCGGGTACCCTGTATCCAAAAAGAGTATTTTCATAAAAAGGTCCGTGTGAGTGTGTGTGTGTGTGTCCGTGTGTCTGTGAACACGATAACTCGAAAACGAAAAGTCGGTAAAATACCTAACTTGGTATTTAAGTTTAGTATCTTCCGGGGATGCGACACGAAGACTTTGAGAACAATTCCCCCACTCCAAACTACCCATTACAGGGAACTTTTTTTCGAAAAATTTTATTTTCTAAAAAATAGCTGTAACGATTTTGCTTAAAATATCGTATATTAAAGATATTTACCTGACAAATAAAATATATATTTTGAATTTTCTGGGAATAGCCTCTGAAGACTACTTTATTCTGAGTGAATTTTACTGAATTTTGCATAAGTACTAAACCGTAAAAGAGAGACAAAAACTTACCACACAAAAAATGTAGAGCACATTAAAGCACACAATTTATGTCGTATACATTTTTTTCGTGGAGTTGATGGTTTTTTAGATATTCCTTGTTTTTGGTTTAAGCTATAAAAACTTATATTTTTCTCATACAGGACTTTGTGAACTCGTGTCCATACAAACAAAGGAACTTCAGTCACATAGCAACCAGATTTTGACTATCACTTTAACCTATGGTACTCCCTTGTTTTGCTTCTACTTACAAGGAAGCAAGAAATAAGACTATTTCTGCTAATTTTTTTTTTTTAATAGTATTTTAACGTCCTTTAACCTGGTTGGTCATATAGGACGATGGATGAAATTGGTGAAATGACGTTCAAATGCTCTCGAGGTCCATGGGGCTTTAAGTTACTTGACATTCGTCTTCTCAGGATAAGGGAAAACCCCGGAAAAACCTTATCCGGGTAACTCTCCACTTACGACCTTTTGAATGTGAGGCAGACACGCTACTAACACACTGCCCAGCCATTTTCTTCTCTCTTCCTCCATATGTATCACATAGCTATTTTTGTCAAATTGTTCTCTAGCTGTTCCCACCAGTTCCTCTCGTTATTAACTAGTTTGAACTGTCTCACACATATTTTAACAATTTCTCCTTCTCGAGTTTTGTACACCTATACAAATATTTCAACACCCTCTCTAGGATTGTTCTACTTCTTTGTAATTCTACCTAATTCTACCACTGCGACCCTTTTTGGTGCTGCTCTGCTTAGCGCTACAATCTCTTTACAGAACGTGTACGTACACTGGCCATGGAAAGAAAACCGAATTGAAATTCACATAACGATAGCTATCAAAAGATGTTATATCTCCCTATTCCTCTTCTACTTATAAGGAACTAAGTAATAAGACAATTTCTGCTATTGTTTATCTGGATTAACACAATGAAAATAAAAAAAATAATCTGATGTGTACCATTCACATGGCTTTCTCTACATCTCTGCAACAAATTATTCTTAAAAAGCTTACATTTCTATTTACTTCATGCTAATCAGAAAAAATCAGCAGAAATAGTCTTACTACTTGCTTCCTTGTAACTAGAAGCAAAATAAGTGGGTACCATAAGTTAAAGTGATAGTCAACAGCTCGTTGCTATGCCACTGAAGTTCCTTTGTTTGTATGCACAGCAGTTGACAAATTCCTGTATGAGAAAAGTGTAAGTTTTTCATAGCAGAAACCTAAAACGAGGAACGTCTCAAAAACGATGTCCACGAAAAAATGTATATAGCATACGTTGTATGTTTTAACGTGCTCTACATTTTTTGTGTAGTAAGTTTTTGTCTATCTCTTATGGTTTAACAGTTGTTCAAAATTCCGTATAATTCATCCAGAATAAACTACTCTTCAGAGGCTATTCCCAGAAAATTTAAGATATACATTTTATTTGTCAGGTAAATGTCTTTAGTATACGATATTTTAATCAAAAACGTTAGAGCCATTTGTGAGGGGAATTTTTCTCAAAATCTTCGTGTCGCATCCCTGGAAGATACTAAACTTAAATACCAAGTTTGGTATTTTTACCGACTTTTCGTTTTTGAGTTATCGTGTTCAAGGACACACGGACACACGGACACACACGCACGCACACACACACACACACGGACCTTTTTGTGAAAATGCTTTTTTTGGATATTGGGGACCCTAAAACATATATTTCCGGTGAAATCTCGGTATCGAATTTTTGGGTGGAGTGCAATACCTTCTCTATACACTATGTACATAGTACGTGTAGAGAAAGTAATAATATTTTGTAAGAATGGCTTATTTGTAAACCAGCTAGCTAAATGAAATCACCTGAATTCAGATTTTTTACGTTTTATTTGTGGTTTTAAGCAGGCTTTCTTTCTTATTCCTTTCTCTTTCTGTACAACCTCCTCATATATAGGATTTACAAGCCAGCGGCTGGGAGCAGAGGCTTTGGTTCAGCCAGATATTGGTGTAAAAGCGAGGAAGTGGATGATATAAAATGACAGTAAAAGTTAAAAAAAAAGTAAAATTATTGTAGAACAATTGTTGGAATGGTTGGCGGGAGAAACCGAAGAACCTGGTGAAAACCTGCCTAGACGCCGCTTTGTCCACTACAAATCCCACATACAGTTCCCTTATATCGAACCCGGGCCGCCTAGTTCAGAGACAAGCGGTCTAACCACTCGGTCACGGCTCCGCCTTCTAAATAACTATGGGACAAAAACGAAATATTAAAGGCTTTCTACTTTCTCTATACGCACTATGTACATAGTGTATAGCGAAGGTATTGCACTCCACCCAAAAATTCGATACCGAGATTTCAACGGAAATATATGGTTTACGGTCCCCTGTATACAAAAAAAAAAAAAAAAAAAGCATTTTTACAGAAAGGTCCGTGTGTCAGTGTGTCCGTGTGTCCGTGTATCTGTGAACACGATAACTCAAAAACGAAAAGTCGGTAAAATAACCAAACTTGGTATTTAAGTTTAGTATCTTCCAGGGATGCAACACGAAGATTTTGAAAAAATTCCCCCACCCCAAACTACCCTTTACATGGACATTTTTTCGAAAATGTTGATTTTCTTAAAAATGGCTCTAACGATTTTGATTAAAATGTCGTATATTAAAGATATTTACCTGAAAAATAAAATGTATATCTTGAATTTTCTGGGAATAGCCTCTGAAGACTAGTTTATTCTGAATGAATTTTACGGAATTTTGAATAACTGCTAAACCGTAAGAGATGAACAAAAGCTTACTACATAAAAAATGTAGAGCACGTCAAAACACATAATTTATATTATATACATTTTTTCGTGGAGTCATCGTTTTTTAGTCATTCCTTATTTTTGTTTTTGCAATGAAACTTATACTCTCATATAGGAATTTGTCAACTGCTTCCATGCAAACAAAGGAACTTCAGTGACATAGCAACCAGCAAGGAACAAAGCAAAAATAGCAACAAGGAACCAAGTAATAAGACTATTTCTGCTATTTTAGTCTGATTAGTAAGAAGTAAATAGAAGTATAAGCTTATTGAGAGTAATTTGTTGCAGAGAAATGGAGAAAGTTATGTGAATGGTAGACATCAGATTTTTTGTTTTTGCGTTATGCTAATCACAGATATACACACAATTTTTTTCGGTTTCGGCGACTTCAAAACATATTTCAGATGAAATCTTGACATCAAATTTTTGGATAGATTAAAATACTGTCCTCTACTAGCTCTATGTAGTAGAGAAAGAAATAAACAGTTTTTATAACATTTAAATTCACCTAATGTACCAGTTTCTTATCATGAAAATGACTTTGCAACGTCTACGGGTAATTAGGGATTATAATTTTACGTTTACACAAGTGATACCTCAAGTTTTATAAACTGTCTGATATACATAGTTTTTAAATATGCATGCACTTAGTGCTTATTAAAGGGCGTTACATTTAAATCTATTTTAGGGTATAAAATTATAGGTAATTTACGGTAATCTAAATAATGATTCCAGTTGAAGTAGAGAATTTTGTAGCTATTCTTTATAATTTATATGTATCCTTTTATTAGCTTTATTAATCGGTCTTTTGTTTTCCATTGTAGATCCGATTTATTGCCGTGAAACCTTAATCACTGCAAGGATTAGAAACTCACTTGTACAGAAATATGTGGGCAGAAAAATTAATAAATTTCCTGCTTAGCTGCTATTACCTTTAGCCATTTGATTGGGCGCTTTGCCAGAGCTTGTCTGAAATAAACTGCCCCTTTGTTAGACACCAAAAAGATTTACGGTTATCGTTGGTAGCTAGGAAAATATAGTTGTACGCTGACCTTTAACATCGAACGTCTGAAGTTCAAATAAGATGAGCAGTATTTTTACTGTAATGAAGGTTAGAAGGTGCCATTTTGCACAACAGCTTCCTAAAATAAATCTGATATGTTCTATTTACATGAATTTTTCTGCTCATTACTTTATTTGTATTATAGCAGTACGTATCACGGCACGAGATGCTTAGGGGGTAGGGTAGTTTAAAGTATTGGGAGCTTCGCAGATATTGCACATTTGAAGGCAACTGGACGAAATGGTGAAAGGTAATTCCTAAGTGCAATAAGATACTTACAAGGTAACTAAAGTTGCTTTTACTACAGTATAATGGTGATGGGGTTTCTACATTATAAAAGTAAATAAATAAATACTAAAAGCCTTGTCTTTAGCTTCGAAATATTTTGAGCATACAGTCGCCTTCAACTATTAAATAAAACTAAGTTGGAAACTGACGTGGAATAAATTAGCAATACGGCCAATCAAAACCCGGAGGTAAGAAACTAGGGTTTAATTATGTACTATGTACCAGAGTCTCTGACTTAAACTAACAAGAGGATATTATCACATCGATGTTGCAGATTGAGTTGCAAATCTGTTTTGTAAAAATACATCGAAAACAAAAACAATCGTGTCTTGTCTTTCTCTCCCATAGAATCCCTATTGAATGAAAAAAAAATAGCTTTTACTGCAACAGCTGACTTTAATTCTACCCTTTGCTCAGCTGCTGGTAGTATACCTATCGCGGATACTGAATTTCCTTCACCGTGGTAGCAAATATCTGTGCGTAGAACCAACTAAAGATAACTCTCAGCCAAGATTTCTTTTAGCGAAGAGAATATCGGCCGCAGATATGTTTCATTTTTTTCCCACTGATGAGTGCCTTTAAAGAAAAAAATTGAAAAGATAACAATTTCTGATTATTGTAACTACTCTCGTTTAATACTTTTAAACACCTATATAGGCAAGGCGTTGAGTATTGTTAGTGAATCATTATAATTTCTAAATAATTCTTTTCTTATGAAATTTGAGTCAATGGGAAAAAAAGCTAAGATTCAAGCTTGGAATTAAGGTTAAGTATCTTCCAGGGATGCGACACGTAGCACCAATTCAAACTATACTCTATACGGAAAATGTTTTGAAAATTTGATTTTCTCATACTCCTTACGGTTTTGATTAAACTCCCCTATTTTAAAGATATTTTCTTGACAAATAAAATGCATACTTTGAAATTTGAATAGCCATGAAATCCTCTTCATTATGACTAGCTTTTATAAAACTGATGATTTCAAAATTTTTAATAAAAAACTTGATGCGTTTCATTCACATTACTTTCTCTAGGTGTTCCAAATACAAAATATTCTTACAAAAGATTATTCTTTTATCTACATCTTGCGAATCGAGATAAATATTAGCATGATTTGTCTTATTACTTGTTTCCTTTTAAGTAGAAAGAATCCTTTAAAAGCTCGACACTATGTGAAGCAATTGAGTTCGGTTAGCTTTGTAGTATGTTTGGTATTTAATGGACTTTTCGTTTTTGAGATATGCTCCCAAGATACACACACACATATACCCAAAGTCGCGGTGGAGGACAATAGATTTTTTCGGGCGTAAAAATCTTTAGCATGGGTTCTTTCGGAAGGGAAGCAAAGCCGTTGGTCCCGTGTCCTAGATTTACGTCACGTGAAAGAGCCTCAAATAGAGGCATCTGAGCAAAATTATGCGGTCTCTCACGCCCAGCATAGAATGGGACGCTGAAGGCTATTTCATTTCACACACACACACACACACGGACATTTTTCTAAAAATGCTTTTTACTTTCTCTAGCCCCGTATGTACATTGTACATAGGGATAGAGAAGGTATTGCACTCCACCCAAAAATTCGATACCAAGATTTCACCGGAAATATGTGTTTTAGGGTCCTCTGTATCCAAAAAAGCATTTTCAGAAAAAGGTCCGTGTGTGTGTCCCTGTGTCCGTGTGTCCGTGTGTCCGTGTGTCAATGTGTCTGTGTGCCTTTGAACACGATAATTCAAAAACGAAAAGTTGGTAAAATACCAAAATTGGTATTTAAGTTTAGTATCTTCCAGGGATGCGACACGAAGATTTTGAGAAAAATCCTCCACCCCAAACTACCCTTTAGATAAAATTTTTTTCGAAATTTTTGATTTTCTTAAAAATGGCTCTAACGATTTTGATTAAAATATCGTAAATTAATGATGTTTACCTGACAAATAAAATATATATATTAAATTTTCTGGGAATAGTCTCGGAAGCTTACTTTATTCTGGATGAAATTTACGGAATTTTGCATAGGTCCTAAACCGTAAGAGATAGATAAAAACTTACTGCACAAAAAATGTAGAGCACTTTAAAACACACAAGTTATGTATATACATTTTTTGTTGGAGTTGATCGTTTTTTAGATATTCATTGTTTTTTGTTTTTGCTATGAAAACATACTTTTCTCGTACAGGAATCTGCCAACACTGTCCATGGAAACAAAGGAACATCAGTCACATAGCAATCAGCTTTTGACTATCACTTTAATCTATGGTACTCCCTTATTTCCGTTCTACTCACAAGGATGTGTGTAATAAGATTATTTCTGCTATTTTTTTTTCTAGATTAACATGAAGTAAATAGAAGCATAAGCTTTTAAGCAATAATTTGTTGCAGAGATGTAGAGAAAGTCATGTGAATGGAACATATCAGACTTTTTTTTTCTTTTTTTGAGTTAGGAGGTCCCAAAACATATATTTCTGGTGAAATCTCGGTATCGAACTTTTGGGTGCAATACAATACCTTCTCTATACACTGCGTACACAGTACGTGTAGAGAAATTAATATATCTATCAATATCCACTGGCATTGATTCTACTACTCTGCATAAACCTCGTTTGCTATATTCTGCATTTAACCATGAGCTTCCTATACCTATTTTCTCCATAATGTCCTGAATTTTTACTGACCATGACCCTTTCCATTTACTTTTCTCCTGAAGATTTCTTAATAAAAGAATTTATAATTTTAGAATATAAAAATTGGGTTAAAATGTTGGTTAGGGAAAACGTAGTGAAGGGTGTAACTTTTTCAGCCTAAGATTTTTAGCAGTGAAGTAATTAATTCCTTTGCAGCAGAAGTTTACCCAAAATCAAGATATGAATAAATTATATATATCCTTATGTTTATCACAAGGATTCAATATCACACATTACTCCCCTTTTACATTATCTACACGTACTATGTACGAGATTTCCCCGGAAATATATGTTTTAGGGTTTCCTGTATCCAAAAGAAATATTTTTAGAAAAAGGTCCATGGCTGTGAACACGATAACTCAAAAACGAAAAGTCGGTAAAATACCAAACTTGGTATTTAGGTTTAATATCTTCCAGGGTTGCAACACGAGAAAAATCCCACCACCAAAAACTATCCTTTACATGGAATATTTTTCGAAAATTTTGAGGTTTTAAAGATGGCTAACGATTTTAATTAAAATATCGTATATTAAAAATATTTATCTGACAACTTAAATGTACATCTGAATTTCCTGGGAATAGTCTTTGAGGACTACTTTATTATTGATTAATTTTACGGTATTTTATATAGCTGCCAAACCATAAGAGATGGACATAACATTCCACACAAACATGCAGAGCACTTAAAAACACACAATATATGTTATATGTATTTTCTCGTGAAGTTGATCATTTTTTAATTATTCCTTGTTTTAAATTTCACCTTTAAAAACACTTTTCTCATACAGGAATTTGTCAACTGCTATCCATACGAACACAGGAACTTCAGTCACATAGCAACCAGCTTTTGATTATCACTTTAACCTGTGATACTCTCTTATTTCGCTTCTACTTACAAGGAAATATGTAATAAGACCAGTTCTGCTATTTTTTTCTCGATTAGCTTGAAGTAAAAAGAAGCATATTTTTACTTTCTCTACACGCGCTATGTGCATAGTGTATAGAGAAGGTATTGCACTCCACCAACAAATTCGATACCGAGATTTCACCGGAAATATATGTTTTAATGTCACTTATATCCAAAAAAAAGCACGTGTGTGTGTCCGTGTGTTCATGTGTCTGTGAACACGATAACTCAAAAACGAAAATTCGGTAAAATACCAAACTTGGTATTTAAGTTTTGTATCTTCCAGGGATGCGACACGACGGTTTTGAGAAAAATCCCCCCACACCAAACTACCCTTTACATGGAACTTTTTTCGAAAATTTTGATTTTCGCAAAAATGGCTCTAACGATTTTGCTTAAAATATCGTATATTAAAGTTATTTATCTGACAAATGAAATGTATATTCTTAATTTTCTGGGAATAGTCTCTGAAGACTACTTCATTCTGGATGAATTTTTCATAACTACTAAACCGTAAGAGATGGATAAAAACTTAACCCAAAAAAAATGTAGAGCACGTTTAAACACACACTTTATGTTATATACATTTTTTTCGTGGAGTTGATCTTTTTTGAGATATTCCTTTTTCTTGGTTTCAGCTTTGAAAAACATACTTTTCTCATACAGGGATTTATCAACTCCTGTCAATAGAAACAAAGGAACATCAGTCTCATAGCAACCAGCTTTTGGCTTTCACTTTAACCCATGGTACTCCCTTATTTCGCTTCTGTTTACAATAAAGCAAGAAATAAGATTATTTCTGCTAATTTTTCGCGATTAGGATGAAATAAATAAAATATAAGCTTATTAATAATGATAATAATGGACAGAGATATAGAGATAGTCATGTGAAAGGAACGCATCAGATTTTTAATACTAGAACGTTCCCTTAAGGTGCGGGTCGCGGAAAGGATTTTTCGTTAAAGAAAGCCTGAGCTATTAGCTATTAGAGGAAAGATTTATGCTTATGAAGACACTGTTGACTTTTGCGCAGCAAGGTGAAATACAGTCTCCATAGTGATACAACACGGCAGTGCTTCAACGTCTTGCTCAATAAACCTTGCCTGGTATAAATCGAGTCTTATATCCTTAGTTCAGGACACGGCTTCTGGTTCTATTACTGGAGAGCTTAAAGCAGAAAAAGGTGGAAGTCCTTGGTACGGGTGTAAATCTTTTCGTCACACTTGGTACTTTAAGAGAACCTTCCTTATAGTACATTGCGCAAATCAAACAGATATATTACTATTATAAAGAGATTACATTTTGTAAAATCTGTGTATGTATCTTTGTTTTTCACCAGGCCATGCAAAGAGAATGCTAAGTTCAATATAAAAATAGGGAGCTTCTTTTGACTTTCTCTACATGTACTATGTACATAGTGTATAGAAAAGGAATGCAAATGCGCCCAAAAATTCAATACCGAGATTTCACCGGCAATAGACTTTTTAGGGTCCCCTGTACCTAAAAAAGCATTTTTAGAAAAATATCATGTGTGTGTCCGTGAGTGTGAACACAATAACTCAAAAACGAAAAGGGGGTAGAATACTACACTTGGCATATGAGTTTAGTATCTTCCAGGGATGTGTCACTAAGATTTTGAGGAAAATCCTCCCACACGAAACTACTCGTTACATGAAAAATTTTTCGAAATTTTTGATTTTCTCAAAAATTTGATTTTATTAAAATATTGTATATTAAAATATTTACACGACAAATAAAATGTATATATTGAACATTCTGGGAATAACCTCTATAGGCATATTTATTCCAGATGAATTTTGCATAACTAGTAAACCGTAAGAGATATACAAAAACTTACAACGCAAAAAATGTATACTTCGATAAAACACACAATTTATGTCATATTTATTTTTCTCGTGGACTTGGTCGTTTTCGAGATATTCCTTGTTATTTATTTCAGTTTTAAAATACTTTAACTTTTCTCACACGGAAACTTGTCAACGCTTGGCCACGCAAAGGATTTCAATGTCATATCAACCACATTTTAAAACATGAGGGCTTCACAGAATATTTTAAGTCAAGATGTGCATATATTTTTACTTTCTCTATACGCACTATGTACATAGTGTATAGAGAAGGTATTGCACTCCATCAAAAAATTCGATACCGAGATTTCACCGGAAATATATGTTTTAGGGTCCCCATTATCCAAAAAAAGCATTTTCACAAAAAGGTCCGTGTGTCCGTGAACACGATAACTCAAAAATGAAAAGTCGGTAAAATACCAAACTTGGTATTTAAGCTTAGTATCTTCCAGGGATGCGACACGAAGATTTTGAGAAAAATCTCCCCACCCCAAATACTCTTTACATGGAACTTTTTTCAAAAATGGCTCTAACCATTTTGATTAAAATTTCGTATATTAAAGATATTTACCTGACAAATAAAATGTATATCTTGCATTTTCTGGGAATAGCCTCTGAAGAGTAGTTTAATCTGGATGAATTTTACTGAATTTTGAATAACTGCTAAACCGTAAGAGATGGACAAAAATTACTACACAAAAAATGTAGAGCACGTTAAAACACACAATTTATGTTGTATACATTTTTTTTCGTGAGTTCTTCGTTTTTTAGACATTCCTTATTTTTGGTTTCTGCTATGAAAAACTTATACTTTTCTCATATAAGAACTTGTCAACTCCTATCCATATAAAAAAAGGAACTTCATTGACATAGAAACCAGCTTTTGACTATCATTTTAACCTATGGTAGTCCCTTATTTCGCTTCTACTTACAAGGAAGCAAGTAATATGACTATTTCTGCTCATTTTTTCTGATTAGTATAAAGTAAATAGAAGTATAAGCTTTTTAAGAATAATTTGTTGCAGGGATATAGAGAAAGTCATGTGATGGTACACATCAGATTTTTCATGTAAATATCTTAAATCTTAATCAAACTTTTTAATCACGTAATTACCTAATCATAAACAGGGATGCAAGCAGTGACATTCAGAAATGAAAGAGCGTTGCAAACACCGATAGATTCACTTGCAAAGCACAAGAACGCGAAATAGTCAAATGTCTAGAACTTACACTACAAGTTATAGGTAGCACCTTCACCAATTACGTCGAAGACAGAGCAATAAGGTTAATGAAAACTATCTTTGAGATGAAACTGAGCCTAGGACGGCCGTGAAGCAGTTCTATATGAAGATATTGCCACATGGGGAATGCACTTAAGGGAAATGCGAGTGACAGTATATAAATAAATGTTTATTCTTTACGTATTCTTTATATTTAAGACATTGGCTTTGATTTTATTATCTTGTTTATTATTTTATTAGAAGATATTGTTTGCAAGATTTTTTCTCATCAAATAGGTACTTCATTTTTATTTTTTATGCTTGCCTTTATGTAATGTTTGTTTCGTTTCATGTCCTGCTGAAACGAATCGTTGGCATTGTTCATGAATGGATTACGTCTTCAGATGTAATTAGAATTCGTTTTAATAACTTTATCATTAGCTTTAAAATGATACTCATAAACAGTAATAAAATTTAATTTAAAATATTTTACCTATTGATTTAAGGATGAAACGAAGATATTTACAAAAGATGTAACTTTAATATTGCATTCTTTTTCTAAGAAAACGTATAGTTTTGTGACTTTTTGCGTTAGAGCGACAATTTATTCAATTTTATTTTCCTATAGGTACTATATGCATAGTGTATAGAGAAATTATTGATTCCACCCAAAAGTTTGATACCAAAATTTTATCGGAAACACATGTTTATAGATTCCTTGAACATAAAAAAACGCTTTTCCGTGTATGTGTGTGAGTGTGTGGGCATAATACCTCAAAAACGACAAGTCCGTTAAATACCAAACTTAGTATTAAAGTTCAGTTATCTTCCAAGGATGCAACACGAAGGTTTTACGAAAATCCTCCACCCCATCTACTCTTTACATAAAAAAAAAAATCGAAATTTTGATTTCCTCTAAAATGGCTCAAACGATTTTGATTTAAAATTTCGTATATTAAAGATATTTACCTGACAAATAAAATGTATATCTTGAATTTTCTGGGAATAGCCTCTGAAGAGTAGTTTATTCTGGATGAAGTTTACTGAATTTTGAATAGCTGCTAAACCGTAAGAGATGGACAAAAACTTACTGCACAAAAAATGTAGAGCACGTTAGAACACACAATTTATATTATATACATTCTTTCGTGATTTCGTAGTTTTTCCTTATTTTTGGTTTCTGCTATGAAACACTTTTACTTTGCTCATACAGGAACTTGTCAACTCCTATCCATATAAACAAAGGAATTTCATTGACATAGCACCCAGCTTTTGACTATCATTTTAACCTAAGGTAGTCCCTTATTTCGCTTCTACTTACAAGGAAGCAAGTAATAAGACTATTTGTCCTATTTTTTTCTGATAAGCATAAAGTAAATAGAAGTATAAGCCTTTTAAGAATAATTTGCTGCAGGGATATAGAGAAAGTTATGTGAATGGTACACATCATATTTTTATTTCTGGCTTTAGCCGCTATTTCATTTTTTGAGGGCGCTAATAATCTTTGTAGTTGAGTGCCCTTAAACCCCAATCATCATCATCATCATCATTATCATCAAACGATTGAAATGATTCTAAGCAGTCTACCCAAAAAGTTAGCTCTGTGTTCTAAAATACACACAAATCATATATTTTAATAGATACAGTGTACTTCATATAGGGCATCATGCCAACTAACAGTCTGATACAAACACTTCCAAAACAGGTGAGCAAGAACAAATGACAAACAAAGAATCCTCAGCATCTTAGCGATGACAAATAGCGAACGGCTGCGCCATATGTACACGAGAGTAGCAAGTCCACGGACCGCCACCGAGAGAAAGCAAAAAAGTGCCAGGGGTAGCCGCAACTAGCAAACACGTAATGTCATGTAATACTTGTTTACATTTTCGCCTTCTCCCTCAACTTCTCTGAAACTGATATGTAATGCATGCATAAATATGGAGTTTATTGATTCAATTAAAGGTTTATGGAATGGAGAAAAATATCAAAATTGTTGGTTAAAAAAATAGATGAAAACAAACACTTTTTATTAACTGATTAAACATCTAGACCAATTATTTAACCAATATCCTCCTACTAGTGCAAGTGGTAAATAAATTTCACTTCTACGTAATTAATATATGGATGGATATTTATTTATTTATTGCCAAGAACATTATACATGAATGGCGATGTCAATTAAAGTTTACAAAAAATCAATGCTATAAAACTACTGGACCTTATAGAAGGGTTTTTCTTCAAAATAATTAGAATTTTTCTCTTAAATTTGTTAAACACAAGTTTCTTAATTTCGTCAGGTAAATTATTAAATAAACTGTTTTGTGGTTTACTTTGTTTACATGTCCTAAAATAAATATTAATGCTGCTTCTTGGAGGATAATTATCTACAGTTCCACAGGAATCATAAACTTGTGTATTCTTCTTAATATATAGTAGAACATTTAAAATATGTACACAAGGAAAGGATAATAAAGGTAATGGTTCTGCTGGTCTAATCCCAATTTGTCTCGAGAGAATTTTGTTTGAACAAGAAGGGGCTTGTTGGTTTATTAGTAGTTATTGCACGGATATTGATTTTGGAAGATGAAATTATATTTTTATTTGGATTGTTTATTAAATAACAATCTGATGTGTTCCATTCTCATCACTTTCTCTACATCTCTGCAATATTATAGTTAAAAAGCTTTTTCTTCAATTTACTTCATGCTAATCGAGAAAAACCTAGTAGAAATAGTTTTATTACTTGCTTCCATGTAGGTAGAAGCGAAATAAGGAAGTACCATAGGTTAAAGTGATAGTCAAAAGCTGGTTGCTATGTGACTGAAGTTGCTTTGTTTGTACCGACCGGAGTGACAAATTCCTGTGTAAGTTTTTTAAAGCTGAAAACAAAACAAAGGAATATTTCAAAAGCGATCAACTCCACGAAAAAAATGTATATAACTTAAATTGTGTGTTTTAACGTGCTCTACATTTTTTGTTTGTTAAGTTTTTATCCATCTCTTACGGTTTAGCAGTGATGTAAAATTACGTAAAATTCAACCAGAATAAAGTAGTGTTCAGAGGCTATTCCCAGAAAGCTCAAGATATGCATTTTATTTGTCAGGTAAATATCTTTAATATACGAAATTTTAATCAAAATCGTTAGAGCCATTTTTGAGAAAATCAAACATTTCAAAAAAAGTTCCATGTAAAGGGTAGTTTGGGGTGGAGTATTTTTCTCAAAATTTTCGTGTTACATCCTTGGAAGGTACTAAACTTAAATACCAAGTTTGGTACTTTACTGGCTTTTCGTTTTTGAGTTATCGTGATCACAGACACATGGACACACATGGACCTTTTTCTGAAAATGCTTTTCTTGAGTACAGGGGAGCCTAAAATGTGTATTTCCGGTGAAATCTGGGTATCGATTTTTTGAGTGGAGTGCAATATCTTCTTTATACACTATGTACATAGTACGTGTAGGGAAAGTAATAAAAATGAGATATATTTAATTTCATTTTTAGTTGTTTTAGCTGGTATAATTAAGTGTGCTCAAATTCCTTTTTCATTCCCAGAATCTGGAGTGTGAATGTGAATTCCCCTATACGTGCGGTGTATTATCGGTAGCTTAATAACCCATTCGTTCATAAACAAGTATTCAAGCTTGCCGCTGGGCATACATGCCAAGTCACCTAATGTGACAGTTTATCTACTATCAGCTAATTATATGGCACCAGTTGTAATAAACAAAGCTTTCCTGATAACGTATAGGTAGGTCGATATAGTCTGTGACAACCCGATGGATACTTACCTGTTGACCCAAAAACTTCATTGTTTTTACTCACAATATTTTCTGACGTTTCTGTAGAAAGCTTGGTTACGACCAGGGAATGGATGTTGTATAGAATAGGCATGGCCACTGCGTATCACATTACTACTATCCCTCTATCTTGTTTACAATATTCAATCTGTCTTCATAGTGATGGTGGAACACTGTTGTTTGAAATCACGCAATAGTTAGTCGGACACTAAGGGAAGAATGGGCTCCTTCATATTTTTACTTTCTCTATACGTACTATGTACATAGTGTATAGAGAAGGTATTGCACTCCACCAAAAAATTCGATACCGAGATTTCACCGGAAATATATGCTTTAGGGTCCCCTGTATCCAAAAAAAGTATTTTCAGAAAAAGGTCTGTGTGTCAGTGTGTCCGTGTGTCTGTGAACACGGTAACCCAAAAACGAAGATTTTGAGAAAAATCCCCCCACCCCAAACTACCCTTTACATGGAACTTTTGTCGAAAATTTTGATTTTCTAAAAAATGGCTCTAACTATTTTGATTAAAATATCGTATATTAAAGTTATTTACCTGACAAGTAAAATGTATATTTTGAATTTTCTGGGAATAGCCCCTGAAGACTACTTTATTCTGGATGAATTTTTCGTAACTACTAAACCGTAAGAGATGGACAAGAGCTTAACCCACAAAAAATGAAGAGCACGTTAAAACACACAATTTATGTTATATGCATTTTTTTTTTTTTGTGGAGTTGAATGTTTTTGAGATATTCCTTTTTCTTGGTTTCAGCTTTGAAAGATTTATACTTTTCTCATACAGAAATTTGTGAACCCCTGTCCATACAAACAAAGGAACATCAGACACATAGCAACCAGCTTTTGGCTTTCATTTTAATCTATGGTACTCCCTTTTTTCGTTTCTACTTACAATAAAGCAATAAATAAGGCTATTTCTGCTAATTTTCTTCGATTAGCGTGAAATAAATAAAAGATAAGCTTATTAACAATAATTTGTTACAGAGATGTAGAGAAAGTCATTAAAATGTTAAAATGTACATACACACATTCACAGTCGACCTTATTCTAAAAATACATTTTTGGATTTAAGTGAACGTGTACTTTCGGTACGGAATTTTTGGGTAGAATGCACTACCTTCTTTACCTGTGTGCTATGTACATACACACGACTTTCTTGTACCAATTATGTATATAAATATTTATTCTTCTAATTCTTCAGATAAGTTATATTACACATTTAGTTATAATAAGCAAATCGCTAATAATTGCTTTGAAATTCCTTGCTCTTTACACACACGAGAAAAGTGACTTTCAACTTATCACTCCAAAATTTGTAAATATTTGAAAAGTTTAATTAAATAACAAATAATATCTGAAACAATAAGGGTACAGAAAAATTATTTGTTATCTTTGTGTGGTTATATATTCATCTCTTACGTTTTAGTTGCTGTAAAGAAGATATTTCCAAATGTATAGAACTTCACCGATATCCTCAGGAAATAAATTATTTGTATCAAACATATGGATGTATAAAATACTTACCGAGCGAAGTGGCGCCGGTTCGATCCCAGTCGACCGCGCACTCTTACATGGTGTTTTTCATGGTTCCCCCGTGTCGCTTAGGCGATTGAAGGGAGTCTCCATGACTTCCTTTTCATAATTTTCAATTCATATCATTTGACAACTTCAATGTGCGTATGTGTACCTCTGAGCCCGTGGTCTATGATTGTACTGTGTGTGACGCGCTGATGCATGCGCTTATGAAGGATATTCTAGGCGTTAGGGCGGCGTTGTGGTCTCTGTCCCCGCCTTGACTCTGAGGGTTTCTTAACGATTCGGGCTCCTGGCGCCGAGATAAACTAACCACCAAATAGTAGGGACTTCCACGTAACTCTATAGCCTATTTGCACCCGGCCTGTGTTATTGCGCAATAGATCTTCATAGGCCGCAGGGTTTAAGATGTCCCTCGCCGCTGTCTATCCCTTATTTTTACAAGCTCGCAACTATTTTTCAGAAAATAAAAAAATTGATAGTAAGGGGATTACGTGTCTGCCTCATATTAAAATTTTGCGTGTTAGAATCTTGCTTAGGATCAGTTACCCGGATGCTTTTTTTTTTTTTTTTTTTTTTTTTTTTCCGTGGTTTTTACTTATCCTGAAAAGAAATTTCGAGTAACTCTAAGCTCCAAGCAAATCGTGTGTGACACCGTATGAAAATAAGTGATTAAAGGCACTATAAAAGTAGTAAATTTTAGTTTGCTTTATCCGAAACATATTTATTTAATGCAAAGCTTATGATTTTATAAAGGAGCACTTTAGGAAAATACATAAATCCCAAACTCTGTTCAAAGCCATGGAGGCAATGGACCACACAGTTTATGTTTTGCTCTAGAATGATGGAGTATGACGTACAGCAACAAGAATTTGTCTCAAATGATTTATAATTGAGTATGACCAAACTTGGACAGAAGAAAAGGCTACTCAAGCTAATGAAGATACTGGAATTGGATATAGTTTCAGTAGTTTAGATGATTATAACGTATTTTCGCCGCGAACTAGAAACGACCAGAGACGTCAGGAGAGAGTAATGAATGAGTTCTCAGTTTCGGTAACTTTCCCGCAAGGAAAATAATTCGATTTCCCGATCACGTTGAGAACTCGTTTTTAACTTGACCTCATAAGCTCAAAGAATGCAGTTGCTGTACACTCAAAGACATTAAAAATAAGCCGGGAAATACTTACGCAGGACTGGGCCTTTTCGTAAGATCTATTTGCTACTTTCTTAAAAGCGTAACGAAGGAAAGGGGTTGAATACTGCCGGTCACCATGGCCGCGTTCGCCAAGGCGTCCCGCTTTGGTGCTTCGTAGCGCTCGGGATCGTGGGTTCGAGTCCCGCCTTGGGCATGGGTGTTATATGTTTGTGTATATGTGTGTGTTGTAAAAGTAAGAAAACAGTAATACTACGGCAAAACAAAGTAAAAAGAAAAAGGTAAATAAAAGTAGGGTATACAGTGCCGGAGTCCTGATCAGACTCCGGAACTGTATTTTATAAAAAAAATAAAAAAAAAAAATATGAAACGTAACTTGCAACAAATGAAGTTCTGAGTTTGAATGCCGGTTCCCGTAGCCGCGCTCGCTAAAGTGTCTCGCTTTGGTGCTTCGCCGCGCACGGGATCGTGGGTTCGAGTCCCGCCTTGGGCATAGGTGTTTCTGTGTTTGTAAATGTGTATGTGTTTGTGAATGTATATGCAAAAAGCAAAAACGAATAGGTCAACTAAGGAAATTTAGAAACTAGAAAAAAAAGAGGTAAAAACAGCGCCGGAGTCCTGACAAGCCTCCGGGGCTGTATTTAAAAAAAAAAAAAAAAAAAAAAAAAGTTACGAAGTGATTATCCTTAAACTTTCAGGTTCCTTTTTTTTTGGGGGGGGGTAATGTTTAACGCTCGCTTTTACTGCAATAACACTGGTGGTAAATGAAGATGGAGCCCCGGTGGAATGTGATGGTGAGAGAAACTGGAGAAAAGTCGCCCCTGCGCCGCATTGTCCACCACAAATCTTATATGCGAATGGTCTGACCACTCGGCCACGGCGCGGCCTACTTTCAGGTTGGAACATACTTCATCCCTCTCATCGGATGTTACAAATTGAGATTGGTGTTTTCTCTGCTCTACATTCTGAAGTTCTGATGCCAAGATAATGAGCGTACGTGGTAGACTAAATTAATACACTGCTTATACAAGTCAAATTATTTTGAAGGAGCGTCAAGCGGGACTGTCGGTGAAGGGATGGGTTACCCAATTGGTTTTGCATTTTATTACCCGCATGGTATGTTGTACAAGAATGACACAAATGAAAATCGTGGAAAGACCCGAGTCCCCATCAAAAGTTCACATTTGAGCGCCAGGAATATTTTTAATGTCTTTGACTGTACAAACACACAATACTTGCCTTAGGGATTGATGAATGAAAGAAATAATCTGGAGAATTAAAACTTTAAATTTACATACTTTGTGCGCATCCTTTGGGCTTTCGGTTCCCGCTCATTCTCGCGCAATTTCGGAAGAAGCTGGGGACAACATTCAGATTTGAACTATCCTGAAATCTCTGACTTTAGTGCATAGACGTGCCCGATTAAATAAACTGACGGTTCTATTCAAATAACTCCCTCTTCCTGTTCTGCAAATAAACTATAAACTATTCTTGCAAAAGATTATTTAATCTATATCATGCTAACCGAGATAAATATTAGCAAAATGGTCTTATTACTTGCTTGCTACTAAACAGAAGGGAAATAAAGGGGTAAAACTTGACTAAACCGTTAGTCAAATCTTTTTAAAGTAGACCTCTATGTGAACAATTGAAGCTGGGTTCCCTTTGGATGTCCAGAAGTAAAACAAAAGAGGGATGCACCGAAATATTGAGTAAAGGAATTTATCGGATAGGTTTTAACTCCACAAAAATATATATGAAATAATGTGTGGTTTTAATAATTATACATTTCTTGAGTAATAACTTTCTATCTCGGTTTACCAGTTCTGCAAAAGTCAAAGCTATATGGAGTTATGACTTCTTTAGAGGCTATTCCCAGAAAGATGTAAATTTTATTAGTCGTGTGTTAAGGTACAGTATTTTAATCAAAATCTTTACAGTCATTTTTGAGACGATAAAAATGTCGAAGCTTTTACAATATGAAGGGCAGTCTGTGGTGAGGTTTGAGTTATGCTTCCCACAGAAAGACGCGCACACCAAATACACAAACGCACACACAACAAAAAGAGAGACCTATTTTCTATACATGCGTATCGAATTTTGAGTGGGATACAGAACCATATGTATCTACTAGGTATGTACTTAATAGTTGGTAGAGAAAGTAAACACAGGCACAATCTTGAATAAGTAAAATAATAAATTACATAATTATATTACATATCTAATATCTATACTAATATTATAAAGGGAGAAATCTTGCGTATTACTTTCTCTATAGGCATGTACATAGTGTATAGAGAATGTATTGCACTCACCAAAAAATTTGATACCGAGATTTCACCGGAAATATATGTTTTAGGGTCCCCTTTATCTAAAAAAAACATTTTCGGAAAAAGCTCCCTCTGTGTGTGTGTGTGTGTGTGTGTGTGTGTGTGTGTATCTGTGAACACGATGACTCAAAAACGAAAAGTCGGTAAAATACCAAACTTGGTATTTAAGTTTTGTATCTTCCAGGGATGTGACACGAAGAGTTTGAGAAAAATCCCTCCACCCCCAACTACCCTTTACATGGAACTTTTTTCGAAAATTTTGATTTTCTCAAAAATGGCTCTAACGATTTTGATTAAAATTTCGTATACTAAAGATACTTATCTGACAAATAAAATGTACATCTTGAATTTTCTGGGAATAGCCTCTGAAGAGTAGTTTATTCTGGATGAATTTTACTAAATTTTGAATAACTGCTAAACCGTAAGATATGGACAAAAACTTAACACACAAAACATGTAGAGCACGGTAAAGCACACAATTTATGTTATATACATTTTTTTCGTGGAGTTCGTCATTTTTGTGACATTCCTTATTTTTGGTTTCTGCTATGAAAAACTTATACATTTCTCATACAGGAATTTGTCAACTGCTGTCCATACAAACAAAGGAACTTCAGTGACATAGTAACCAGCTTTTGATTATCACTTTAACCTAGGGTACTACCTTATTTCATCTCTACTTACAAGGAAGCAAGTAATATTGCTATTTCTGCTAATGTTTTACTGATTAGCATGAAGTTAATAGAAGTATAAGCTTTTTAAGAATAATTTGTTGCAGGGATATAGAGAAAGTCATGTGAATGGTATACATCAGATTTTTTTGTATGTAGTGTAATTCAAAAATCTCAATTGATTTCCTATAAAATGTAATCCATGTTTACTTTCTCTACACATACTATGTACATAGTGTATAGAAAAGATATTGCACTCCACCCTTAAATTCGATAGCGTGATTTCACCGGAAATATATATCCTCTGTATCCAAAAAGAAAAGCATTTTCAGAAAAAGGTCCATTAGTCCGAAGGTCTGGGAACACGATAACTCAAAAACGAAAAGTCCGGAAAATACCAAACTTGATGTTTAAGTTTAGTATCTTCCAGGGATGCGATTCGAAAATTTAGAGAAAAATCCCCCCACCTCAAACCACCCTTTACATGGAACATTTTTCGAAAATTTTGATTTTCTCAAAAATGGCTCTAACAATTTTGATTAAAACATCATATATTAAGGATATTTACCTGGAAAATAAAATCTATATCTTGAATTTTCTGGGAATAACCTCTGAAGACTACTTTATTCTGGATGAGTTTTACGCAACTTTACATAACTGCTAAACCGTAAGAGATGGACAAATATTTACCACACAAAAACGTAGAGTACATTAAAACACAGCAATTATGTTGTATACATTTTTTGCGTGAAGTTGATCGTTTTTAGATATTTCTTGTTTTTGGTTTCAACCTGGAAAAACTTATACTTTTCTCATACAAGAATTTTTCAACTCATGTCCATACAAACAAAGGAACAATAGCAACCAATTTTTGACTATCACTTTAGCCTATGGTACTACCCTATTTAAAGTTTACTTAGAAAGAAGCAAGTAATTAGACTATTTCTGCTAATTTTTTCACGCTTAGCATGAGGTAAATAGAAGCATAAGCTTTTTAACAATAATTTGTTGTAGAGATGTAGAGAAAGTCATGTGAACGGAACACATCAGATTTTTATAACCTGTTACTTTGTAATATGTACATAGCGTATAGAGAAGGAATTCAATTCCAGCCTAAAGTTAGATATCGAGATTTCATCGGAACTACATATTTTAAGACCCCTTAAATACAAGTGCAGCATTTTTAGAAAAAAGGTCTGTGTGTGAATATGCATAGCATAGTAAAAAAACGGAAAGTTCTTTAAATACCAAACTTGGTATTAATTTAATACCTCTCAAAGGGGCGGCATGAAGATTTTTAAGAAAATCTCCCCACCGCAAACTACGTTTTGCATGCAAAAAATTTCAAACATCTTGATGTTCTCAAAAATGGCTCTAACGATTTTTATTAAAATATTATATGTTAAACTGAAAACTAAACTGCATATCTTGAGTTGTCTGGAAATAGTCTCTAAAGGTCTCTTTTTTCCACAAGAAATGTAGATCTCGTTAAAACACATACCTTATCTAATATAGTTTTTTTTTTTTTTTTTTTTTTTTTTTTTTTTGTAGAGCTGGCCATTTCTGAAATATTCCTTGTTGTTTGTTTCAGCTTTCAAATAGATATACTTTTCTCATATGGGAATTAGCCAACTCCTGGCCAAACAAACAAAGTAATTTCAATCACATAACAACCAGATTTTAAAAGATTTGAATACCTATTGCTTTAGCCTATGGTACTCCCTTATTTTCCTTCTACTTACAGGAAAAAATAACAAACCATTTCTGAAAATGGTTTTTTATAGTATTTAACGCCCACTTTTACTACTTTGGCACCGCAGGCGATGCCACTGATAATAGATGGAATGAAGATGGAGCACCGGTGGAATGTGATGGCGGGAGAAACCAAAGAAATCGGAGTAAACTCGCCCCTGCGCCACTTTGTCCCCCACAAATCTCACATGCGGTCGAGCCGTCTCGGGCCGTCTAGGTGAGAGGCCTTTTAATGTTTTCTCGATTAGAATGAAGTAGATGGAATAATAAGTTTTTTAACAATCATTTGTTACAGAGATGTAGAGAAAGTCATGTGGATGTAACACATCAGATGATTTTAGATCTTTTAGAACTGATAAGCCAAATCTTGCTGACGGACATGAAGAAATTAAATCATTCTAATTGCTAAGAGATTAAAAGATACCTGGATTTATATTCGTTAATTTAATTTCCACAACTCGCAATTTCACGCTATATTCTTATGGACGGTAAATTGATTCGTTACTATATGTACATTTTGGGAAGCTCGCGAACTAGACATTCTCTGATCAAGAAACCGCTGTAGCTAATGTTAGCTCAATATATACCGACATGACTTGATGGAGCTTGAACTGAATTAAAAAAGGATTTATAAAGCCCCTGTGCTCAAATGCGAACACGGAGTTATATAAGAACCTTGCAAAGAAAACGAAACTTACAATTTATAAATACTTTAAGTCTCAAGCTTCATAGTTTAACCAACTATCAGGCCATTTTATGTTAATGTTGGTTAATGGTTTTTTCTTCACACAAGTCTTGTGTTGACAGCATTTGGTTAGGTGGAGTCAGAATTACAAATTCAATGTTAGAGGCGGGATTTGAACCACGGCTTTACTTATCAAGTGGTTGGAGTTAGAGCAACCCTATGCTATCATGGCAGCATTAGATTCCTCAACTGACTCGCATGCTTCTGAGGAAACCACAAAGTAAGTCGCCATTGGAATGTGCCATCTCAAAATAATTTGAGATCACCTTGAAGGTTACCTCAAGCAAATCGCCATTGGAATATATCATCTAAAAATAATATGAAATCACCTTGAAGGTTACCTCAAGCAAATCGCCATTGGAATATGTCATCTCAAAATAATTTGAGATCATCCTGAAGGTTACCTCAAGCAAATCGCCATTGGGATATGTCATCTCAAAATAATTTGAGATCACCTTGAAGGTTACCTCAAGCAAATCGCCATTGGAATATATCATCTCAAAATAATTTGAGATCATCCTGAAGGTTACCTCAAGCAAATCGCCATTGGAATATGTCATCTCAAAATAATTTGAGATCACCTTGAAGGTTACCTCAAGCAAATCGCCATTGGAATATGTCAACTCAAAATAATTTGTTATATCTTTAATGTTACCACAAGGGAAATCGCCATTAGGATATGCCATCTCAAAATAATTTGAGATCACCTTGAAGATTACCACAAGGCAAATTGCCATTGGGATATATCTTCTCAAAATAAATTGTTATCACCTTGTGTATTACTAGAAAGCACAAGAGTCAGTTGTGGGATTCAATGCTGTTGCGTTGGTAGCACAGTGGTTAAAGTAACGGGCTAAAGACCAAATTGTCCGTGGTTTAAATCCCAGCTATGACATTGTCTTCTTCAGTCCAACTTGTGTCCTACACACGATTTGCAAAAAAAGAAATTAACATTTGTATTTAAGATATTTATATACAGTGTCTTGAAAATTCATTGTGTATCTGATATAAATTGTGGCGATGGTGTCCTAGGTATGATACGACTCATAGCAAATTACGGATTGAGTGGCCTCGCTCATGATAATGGTTAGCTTATTCTAACGCGCCAGTTAGACTGCAGTCTAGTCGAGCGTTGTTTTGCATGGTGTGTAGTGGGAATAACACTAATTGAAGCTGTCTGTAATTACCTGTTGCTACAGAACAGCTTGTGTTTATTGTGGTAAGTAAAGTTTTGCTCTGAGGGAGTCACATGTACGCTGTCAGCTTGAGTTATACAGAAGTTCCCTCGTGTAACTGTTCCTAACAATTCAACAATTTATAGCTTGTTGACAAACTGAAACAGATCGAGTCTATGTTGGAGAAAAATAAACAGACAAACCGCAGCTCCAAGAGAGCGGAATAAACAGATGAACTGTGATTATTGCGGAAAAAACTCTTAAGAAAATCGTTGCTTCAAATTACAGGTGTTTTAATGCCAATAACTGTCTATCTCTACAGATCTAAATACATGCGGTTATTATCTCTAGTAAACACTTACAAATAATATTTGTGTAACAGTATTCCTCAGGAATATTTTCAGAAATTCCAAGAGTTCTAATTCTTTCAACGGATAGGCTTACGCAGAAGCAGATGGGTATAGTTTCGAACATCTTTGAACTGATTGTCTACCCTCTTCCACAATTTGTGCGCCAGGTATAGTTTTATCTTCATCTTAGACGAGATTCAGCTGTAACCGCTCTTCGGCGAGCCACTGAAGCTAGCTGAAAATTCGCAGAGGGACAGATCGTCTTTAAGAGCACAGTGAAGTTTCACTAAGTAGCTGCTAAGGATAGGCTAAAGTGCGCTTTCTTTCGGCTTGGGAAAAATAGTGGGATTAAATATGTTTTGATGAGTCTAAATTATTATTATTTTGAAAACCCTCTTTGGTATTCGAAATAATCAGGCGATTTTTGAATGCAAGATTTATTCTTTATTCAAGGCTTGTAAATTATAAATGTGAAACTTATTCTAAGCAAAATTCATTAACAGTAAAATCAGTTATATCTTTAATGGCTGCCTGTTAGGCTGATCTTATATTAATAATTATAATTTGTATTTCTTTGCAGTTGCCTCAAATCTTTCCCCCTAGGTCTTAGTTAATTTGTCTAGGATATCGAGTGCACAAAAAAGTAGCCGAGCGTGGCCTTATAACTAACCGTAAGTGTAACATTTTTATTTTACTTTATATCGCTATCCAGGCGAGAAACGGCGAGTAGGTTTACCGCTGATGCGCCTACAGTTACGTAAGCAATACCGTTGCAGCGGTGGTATGCCAGTTGCACAATTCCAGATAAGCCCAATACTACAACATGAACAAGTGCTGCAGAATTCGAATTTTTACTTTCTCTATACGTACTATGTACATAATGTATAGAGAAGGTATTGCACTTCAACAAATTCAATACCGAGATTTCACTGGAAATATTTGATTTTCTTAAAAATGGCTCTAACGATTTTTATTAAAATATCGTATATTAAATATATTTACCTGACAAATGAAACGTATATCTTGAATTTTCTGGGAATAGCCTCTGAAGACTACTTTATTGTAGATGAATTTTACGGAGTCTTGCATAACTGCTAAACCGCAAGAGATGGACAAAAAATATTCACACAAAAAATGTAGAGCACTTTAAAACACACCGTTTATGTTATATACATTTTTTTCGTGGAGTTGATCGTTTTTGAGATATTCCTTGTTTTTGGTTTCAGTTTGGAAAAACTTGTACTTTTCTCATTCAGGAATTTGTCTACTCGTGTCCATACAAAGGAACTTCAGTCACATAGCAACCAGCTTTTGACTATCACTTGCACCTATAATACTCCCTTATTTCGCTCCTACTTACAAGGAAGCAAGTAATAAGACTATTTCTGCTAATTGTTTCTCGATTATGAAGTATATAGAAGCTTAAGCTTTTTAACAATAATTCGTTACAGAAATGTAGAGAAAGCCATGTGAATGCAACACATCAGATTTTTTTTGTTTGCATTTTCATGTTTTAGTTGCATATGAAAATTTTGAATCTCCAGTTCATTTTGATATAACTTTGATAGAGGTACCCTATCTGTAAATAGTTCAAAATATTTATGAAAATAAATCTGCCAGTAGCATTTAGAACATTTTAGTACCTCATAAGGTAAAATATCAATTACTTTGTACATATTACTGTTAGAGAAAAGAACTTGTTTTTATTTTGATCGGAAAGTTTTACTTTAGCTATTAGCAACATTGACATCCCGCTCATATTTCCTTCATGTGAGAGTTCCTAAGTCCTGCGAAATTGTGTTTGAAAAGTTAAGACACTTTTTTTTTTTTTTTTCTAATTTTAAATTTAAAAGCAGTTTATGAAGAAGTAAACGTTACTGTTCAAATACCCCATTACTTCATAAACTAATTGTCTCTAAGTGCTGAAATTTCTACCACAGATTTGTATGTAAATAGACTTTATTTTAGCAAACATGTTTTTATGTATATGGATTAGTTATTTTTTAAATTTAAAAATAATCGTTTTTCAAAAAAAATTTAAGACTTTTATTTAAAAAAATAATACATTTCCTTCTAAGGAACAGAAATATTCTATTTTTCATCAATAAACAGCAATGATATTGCTGAATATATCTGAAAACATACCTCAACATCTTAAATAGTTACTGAGATAATATGTCAAACTTTAATATGGGCATTCTGACACCCCTCAAAAGCTTTCACTATGCAATTGGCATTGAATTCGATTCTGTTTTCATGAACAAGACTAAAACAGTATGTAGTTAAGAGAAATTGAATGCTATGCCGACATTTGTCATGGTAGTTCAGTGGTGGTTTCAAGTTTAATAATTTAAAATCTTACTTGATTATTTTTAATTAAGTATATTGATTTTAATAATATTTCTAATTTATTCAATTAACCGGCTAGAGCTCTGGAGTTCAAATCCCGGTTATGGCATTGAATTTTTCAATCTGACTCTACCTAACCAACTCCTGTCCTACTCACGTTTATGTAAAAAATAATTAAATCAATACTACTTGACCATAATAGTTGGTTATACTATGAATCCTGGTTCTCAAAGTACTTACATGGTAAGTCGCCATTGGGGTTGTCATCTCAAAAAAATTTGAGATTAGCTTGTGCTTTATCGGTAAACATGTGAGTCAGTTGAGAAACTCAATGCTATACCGGCATGTTGCCATGGTAGCTCAGTGGTAGAGCAACTGGCTAGAGACTGGGAGATCCGTGGCTCAAATCCCAGCTATGGCATTGAATTTTTCAGTCTGATTCTACCTAAGCAAAACCTGTCTAGACGTGCTTTATGCGAAAAAACAATTAAATCAATATGTAGGTAACATTATATAGATAAAAGAATACTTGTTTGTAAGAATAATGTGCTTGTAAAATGGATAGAGAAAATCATGTGTATGAACACATCGGATTTTTTTAATTTCCCTCTGAGTTCGATTTAAAAGGAGTGTACTGTGTTTTCTCAAATTAAATGTACGAGAGCGGTTTTTTTAAGCCTCCGATAGTCTATAAATAAAAAACAAGTTCATAGAAAACAATTATTTTATTACTAAAAGTTTTGTACACTTATGGTTACTTTTCAACATAATCACCGAAAATATTGAAACATTTATCGTACCTGTGCACAAGCTTTGCATACCCGCTTCAAAAAATGTTGTCGCCAATGCTTTCACATGAGCATTGTTGTTGTTTTGAAGATCTTCGCTGGTTTGAAAATGTTGCACTCCTAGCCACGTCTTCAGTTCAGTGAAAAGGTGAAAGTCGCTGCGTGCCAGATCAGGACTGTACGGCGGATGATCGAAAATGTCCCATTGAAATTGTTCAAGGACCCGATGGATTTTACCAGCAGTGTGCGGACTAGCGTTGTCATGTATCAACACAATTCCTGAAGTCAGCATTCCTCTTCGTTTGTTTTGAATGGCTTAAAGATCTTCAAAACAACGTCAATGCTCATTTGAAATCACTGGCGGCAACATTTTTTGAAGCAGGTATTGCAAAGCTTGTGCACAGGTACGATAAATGTCTCAATTTTTCTGTGATTATGTTGAAAAATAACTATAAGTGTACAAAAGTTTTAGTAATAAAGTAATTGTTTTCTATGAACTTGACTTTTATTTATAGCCTATTAGAGGTTGAAAAGAAATGGTCCTCGACTCACGTTGATCTAAACATTACTGTAACAGGCTCCAAACCAAGCTAAACAATGACAAATGGAAACAAATGGCAATTAGCAGGTGTATTAAAAGCGAGAAGCACAGAGTGTTAGTGGTGTTGCCTATTTGACAGGAACCACATAGTGGGACACATGGCGAGTCATTGGAATAAGTGGTGAAGCAGGAGATCAGATAACGTGATGTTCCTGTTACACAAGTATAGATTTTCAAAGCTTGCTAGCGCTATTGATCCCGCGATAATCTCTGCTGTAACAGAACGGATTCGAAACACCTTTTGTGACCTTCCTGAATCCATAACCACGTCATGCCTCATTTGTCTTTATGAGGAATGTGCCAATAAACGGTCGTTCTGCCCCGTCCACACATACACATACATACAGAGTGGCTTTTCTGCTAGTTGCACGTTTAATGCGTTCGTTCCGCAGAATTGAAATGCACGCATTACAGAGGACTATTGCAGCATTTACGACATACGTACTTGAAAATTACTACCTTGTAGGATTTCATTCAAATGACTATTGTCGCTTGCTTTGACGCAAATATCAGGGGTTCATTAGAGTGGAATGTAGAGCTTTAACCAGTCGTGAAGTCGCATAGTAGCATTTTAACTGCCTACTAACGATGCCTTATTTGAAAGCAACATAAGACCGTCTAGGTCGTCTCCTTAGCGCGGTGGTAGCGCAGCTACTGGAGACCTGGGTTCGATCCCCAGTACCGGCGTGGGGATTTTTCCCCCGCTGGGAAACCTGGACCGGGGTGCACTCAGCCTCGTAAAGTCCCTGGGGGGCCAATTGAGAGCTACTTGATTGAGAAGTAGCGGCTCCAGGTCATGAGGACCGCATTAACCGGCCGGGAGGGGCTCGAGGCGCTGACCACATCTCACCCTCCAATACTGCCCCCCCATCCATGACGTCTGTAGTGGACCGAGATGGGGACGCAGCGGCCGGGCGGTAGGCCAAGATTCCCCGTGAGCTGTCGTACCATGGAGTTATTATAAGACCGTCTAGCTAACGCACCAACCTTGAGATCTTTCCACACGATTTTCCTATTTTCTCTATCTCGTATAAGAATAAAAAATCTGGTATGTTTCATTTACATGACTTTCTTTACATCTATGCAACAAATTATTGTTAAAAAGCTTGTTCTTCTATCTACATTGCTAATCAAGATAAACATTAGCAGAAATTTTCCTTATAACTAGAAGGCAAAAATCTAATGCGTCCATTCACATGATGTCCTCTAACGTTCTGTGAACAACCCTTTTAAACAAAACATTAATCTGTTATTTACATCATGCTAAACAAGATAAATAAAAGCAGAATTGCCCGCCTGGATAGTGAGGTGGTAGCGTGTCTGCCTCACATTCAAAAGGTCTTGAGTTCGAATCTCCCTTAGGGTGAGTTACCCGGATAAGGTTTTTTTCGGGATTTTTCCTTATCCTGAGAAGACAATGTCGAGTAGCTAAGCTCCGATTTTTAATCAAGTTTTTTTCTAAGTCTTACAGTTTTCCAGTTATACAAAAGTAATCCAGAATGAAGAGGTCTTCAGAGACTATTCCCAGAAAATGCAAGATATACATTTCTTTTGTCATGAAAATATCTAAAACGTATGGTGTTTTAATCAAAAGCGTTAGATCAATTTTTGGAAAAATAAGCATTTTAGAAAGTTATTCCACTAAAATGCTTTTAGGGTAGTCTTTGTATTGCATCCATTGAAGATTCTGTTCTGAAATGGCAAGTTTGGTATTAAGAAAGTTTTCGTTTTTAGCTCTGCTGTTCATACACTGGACCTTTTTCAAAGGGGGCTTTTTGGACTCGGGTCTCAAAACGTGTATTTCCGGTGAAATCTCGATATAAAATTGTTGGATGGAATAAAATACCTTGCCTATCTGCTATTTGTTTTATATGTACGTGGTAGAGAAACTAAAATTACATTTTTGGACTTATAACTCCCACTTGATACCGTGAAATTAATCCTGCACTTCTGCAAGCGTGTAGATAAAAATGTTTTATCCGCTCCATTTATTAATGGCTACTTATCCAACGCCATATCACCATACTAATGTCATTCATTAACGCACTGAGTGCGATATGCAATTGATTTCCACACTCATTGCGGTAATGAATATGTGTATGTGCTAATATTGAATATTTTTTTATCTCGGAGATAACATATCGCAGCATAATACGAGGTATGAGCAGAAACTAAGGTTACAAAGCCTGCAGTGTAACCAGTACATTTTATTTCATACAACCAATACAGTCATCTGACAGTATATGCATTGTTAGTTTCCTTATCAGTTTAGGCACTTGTCGCTTCGTGAGATGAGTTTGAATATTCCATCCTGCCCTTGCGTGTTCAGCCACGTTGTCGTGAAGTGTTGCACCTCCACATCTGAAGTGAAACGTCGGCCTCCTAGGTGTTCCTTCAAGTGAGGAAAAAGGTGAAAGTAACTTGGAGCGAGATCCGGGCTGTAGGGAGGTGGTCTTCTTGGCTCTATGAAGTCGTGCGCTGTCGTGAAATTGATTTGCAATTCATTTTGGGAAAAGATGATGATGATAATAATAATAGAATAACAATAATATAAAATTATATACAGATATTCATAATGATATTAGAAAACGAAGGTTAAAATTTTATGGACATATCAAACGAATGAATTCTAATAGACTCACAAAACAAGTCATTGACTTTTATGAAAATAGAAGCAAATCACATGTAGATACTATGAAATGGATTGGGGAAGTAAAAATGATTTAAAATTAGCAGGAATTACACAAGAAGATATATTAAACAGAGAGCTCTTCAGAAACAAAGTTCATAAATGGCAAGTTGACCGCGAGGACAGACCGCAATGTGGACAGACGAGAGAAAAGAAGCCCATAGCCAAAGAATAAGAGAAAGACGTTTCTTAGTACTTTGCGTAGTCCCTCATGGGCTCATTCGTGATGAAAAAAAAATAATTTAAGTGCAGTAGTTCTAACTAATTTTAACAATCCTATATTTCCTTTATTATATTTTAATTCCTTTAATTATTAAAAATTGAGATAATATTCGCTCACAATAATACGTTTATGTCTTGAAATGATAATGAAAGTGTTAAACTTCCGAAAGATAACACCCTCAGCGAGGAGTCCTAGCAGCTTCCTCCTGATTGCTCCTCGCGATCATGTCATAGTCTCGCAGTATCAATTAGCGTCATCTTTTCAAAAACTCCTGGTATGACACCCGCGCATTCCCATAACACTGTGACGATCACCTTCCCGGCACATGGCGCTAATTTAAACGTCTCTTCCGTGGAGAACCGTTGCAAAAGCTGCGGACTTGCTCTCACACGCTTCTCCTTCTTTTGGTTGGACTGATTTCGTGGAACCTACGGGTAAAAACTCTAATATGTACCATTCACATGATATTCTCCACATCTCTGCAACAAATTATTGTTAAAAAGCTTATGTCTCTATTTACTTCCTGCTACTCGAGAACAAATTAGCAGAAATAGTCTTATTACTTGTTGCTATGTGACTGAAGTTCCCTTGTTTATATGGACAGGAGTTGACAAATTCCTATATGAGAAAAGTAAGTTTTTCATAGCCGAAACAAAAAACAATGAATATCTCGAAAACGATCAACTCCACGAAAAAAAGTATAGAACATAAATTGTGTGTTTTAACGTGCTCTACATTTCTTGTGTAGTAAGTTTTTATCTAAGTCTTACAGTTTAGCAGTTATACAAAATTCCGTAAAATTCGTCCAGAATAAAGTAGTCTCCAGAGGCTATTCCCAGAAAATTCAAGATATACATTTTGTTTGACAGGTAAATAAATATCTTTAATATATAATACTTTAATCAAAATCGTTAGAGCCATTTTTGCGAAAGTAAAAATTTTCCAACAAAGTTCCATGTAAAGGGTAGTTTTGGGGTGGAGAGATTTTTCTCAAAACCTTCGTGTCACATCCCGGAAGATACTAAACTTAAATACCAAGTTTGGTATTTTACCAACTTTTCATTTTTGAGTTATCGTGTTCTTAGACACACGGACACTCACACGCACCTTTTTGTGAAAATGTTCTTTTTTGTGTATAAGGGACCCTAAAACATATATTTCCAGTGAAATCTTGGTATCGAATTTCTTGGTGGAGTGCAATACCTTCTCTATACACTATGCAAATAGTGCGTGTAGAGAAAGTAAAAACTGTCGGGTACTGTAAAATATCATGAACAATGTGATGAATGCTTCTAAAAGACATTCCCAGTTCTACCGCCATATGTCGTAACGTGATCCTCCTGTTGTCCTGAAACAGCTCCCCCACTCGAGCTGCGTTCAAATGTGTAGAAGCCGGGCTGGCTCGGCAACTGTGATCCTCGTCGGTGACGTTTTCCTCACCGGTCGTAAACTTTCGACATTCTGCGACATGCTGGAGAGATATTAGTCTCTCCATAAACCTCTTCCAGCTGTCGATTGTTAACAGCGGTTACATATTTCGTCTACACAGTGATGGCCAAATGGCGGCCCGTTGGCAACAAATTATTTTCAAAAAGCTTATGCTTTCATTTTTACTTTCTCTACACGTACTATATACATAGTGTATAGAGAAGGTATTGCACTCCACCCAAAATTCGATACCAAGATTTCACTGGAAATATATGTTTTAGGGCCCCCTGTATCCAAATAAAGTATTTTCAGAAAAAGGTCCGTGTATGGGTGTGTGTGTGTCCGTGCGTCTGTGAACATGAAATCTCAAAAACGAAAAGGCGGTATAATACTAAAGTTGGTATTTAAGTTACGTATCCAGGGATGCGACACTAAGATTTTGAGAAATATCCCCCCACCCCAAACTACCATTTACACGGAACTTTTTTCGAAATTTTTGTTTTTTAAAAATGGATCTAACGATTTTAATTAAAATAACGTATATCAAAGATATTTACCTCACAAATAAAATGTATATCTTGAATTTTCTGAGAGTAGTCTCTGAAGACTACTTTATTCTGTATGAATTTTACGAAATTTTTCATAATTGCTAAACTATGAGAGATGGACAAAACTAACAGCACAATTTATGTTGTGTACATTTTTTTCATGAAGTTGATCATTTTTTAGATATTTCTTGTTTTTGGTTTCAGCTGTGAATAGCTTTATTTTTCTCATACAGGAATTTGTCAACTCCTGTCCATACAAACAACTGAACTTCAGTCACATAGCAACCAGCTTTTGACAATCACTTTAACCTATGGTACTCCCTTATATCGCTTCTAGCTACAAGGAAGCAGGTAATAAGACTAATTCTGCTAATTTTTTTCTCGATTACCATGAAGTAAATAGAAGCATAAGCTTTTTAACAATCATTTATTGCAGAGATGTAGAGAAAGTCATGTGATTGGTACACATCAGAATTTTTTTATTCTAATCAAGGAAAAATTAGCAGAAATAGTCTTGTTGCTGAAGTCCCATTGTTTGAGAAAATCAAAATTTTCGATTTTTTTTTCATTTAAAGGGTAGTTGGGGGTGGGAGCATTTTCTTGAAAATCTTCGTGTCGTATCCTTGGAAGATACCAAACTTAAATACCAAGCTCACACACGCGCACACACTGATCTTTTTCTAAAAATGCTTTCTCTGGATTCACGGGGACTAAAATCCTGTATTTCTGTTAAAGTCTCGGTATCGAAATGTTGGATGCATTACAATACCTTCTCTATAAACTGTGTACATAGTAACGTGTAGAGAAAGTAATAAAATGTAGGTGAAACCCGCAAATTACATCAATAGTGTTTCTTTAATGCACAAATCCCCACGTATCCATTACATGCCACTTAATGCAGTTAAGGTGATACAAAAAGGATGAAAGTGGCTGTTTAAGAAACATTAAACCCGCGTTAAACAAAGTTTTTTTTTTTTACCAAAGTTGTGTCATCATTCATGGAGCCGTCTCAAGTGGAAAGAACATTTCGGATGCCCTAACGTAACCACCTGCGTCATATGTGGTCCTTAATGTGTGCCTGGGAAGCAGAACAAGTTTTGTAGGGGGCAGCACTGATATTGAACCTTTCCATCACAGCCGTCGCTCCTGTGTTACATCCATAACATGTAAATTCGAACCACATTGGATGATTATTGAAAATTTAGTCATACCGATATTAACTTAATAAAATAAACTCTCTTTGTTGATCGATGCTCAGATACTGCCAGCACGCCCGATGTTGCAAAAATCACATCACCGGACATCAAAAGCCCTTTCCTGTCAATATTTTTATTTCTTAATAAAATAGATCTAGTTTTAAAACCGCACTGGATGTAAACAAAACCTTTTGTATCACTTCGCGTTAGCTTTATGAGCTGTGAGGAATAAATACCAATGCCATGTGTACTAATGCTCTTGTTTTGAAATGCAATAAAGAGCTTTACCATTCTAATAATAATAATAATAATAATAATAATAATAATAATAATAATGAATTACTTTCTCAACACGCACCATGCACATAATGCATAGAGAAAGTATTACATTCCATCCAAAATTCGATACAGAGATTTTAACGAAAATACACGTTTTGGGGTCCCCTGTATCCAAAAAAATTTAGAAAAAGGTTCCTTCTTTGCCCATGGTCTGTAAACACGATAGGTAACTCAAAAACAAAAAGTTGATAAAATATCTAATTTTGTATTTAAGTTAAATATCTCACAGGGATGCGACGCGAAGATTTTGAGAAAAATCCCCTACCTCAAGCTACCCTTTATTTTGAAAAGAAGTCGAATTTTTTTTCTCCAAAATGGCTCTAGTAATTCTGATTAAAATACTGTATTTAAAGATATGGTAAATAGACCGTATATTATCTTGAACTTTCTGGGAATAGCTTCTGAATACTTCTTTATTCCCAATGAACTTTGTTGAGTTTTCCCGTAACTGGTAAACCTTAAGAGATAGATAAAAACTTATACAAAAATGTAGACCACGTTAAAACACGGAAATTATATTGACAATTGACAATTTATAAGCTATTTCTTTTTATTTTTTTTCAAATTTAAAATACTTTAACTTTTGTCACACGGAAAGTTGTTAACTCCTGGCCCTACAAAGAAACGGACTTCAACCACATGGCAACCAGCTTTTAAAAGATTTGATATTGTTTTAACTTAGTGTATTCCTTTATTTTGTTTCTACTTAAAAGGAAGCAAGTAATAAGACCTTTTCTGCTAACTTTTTCTCGATTAGCATTAAGTAAATAGAAGAATAAGATTTTTAATAATAATTTATTGTAAAAATGCAGAGAAAGTCATGTAAATGGTAAACACTAGTTTTTTAGCATAATATATTCTTACAGTTTTTCTTATACTTTTCCTAGACTTTTTGTTTTTATTTTTCCCTTAATTTACCATACACCTTAACACCACGGTTATATATAAATAGTGCACCTTGCCCTACTCCATACAACTATTCTTATTTCCTTTTCCTTATTTTTTAATCTCTTTCCTCTCCTATTTTCTTGTTGCACATTCTTATTAGTTTCTCTCTAAGCTATACCTTTAATATTTTTTTTCTTCTTTGCGGTCAGAGCCCTCCTGATTACTATTTCTTTTCCCAATTTATCGTATTTTCGTTTCTAAATTTGATCTCTCCATATCTTTGTTTAATTAAAATTAGAATAGAATGGAAATCTATGTCAATTTCTCCACTTATTGGAGTTTTATTTACATCATCATGTCTTGTTCCTTTCAAATTTTTAACGCTTTTTCTCGCGCATGCAAATCCTTCTCTTCATGGTTTATTGCATATATCTATGTACTTTTCCCCTTCCCAGACTGTTTTAATTTCCCTATATATCCCTAAGGATATTTTCTCTCTTATATGCTAACAAATTCTCGTGTATCAATATCCTCTAGCCATGGTTCTACTACTTTCCAAGCCTCGTTTGTTATATTCTGCATTTAACCATTTAACCATTTGTCTATTCTGCATTTCGTATCCATTTTCTGCATAATTTCCTGCATTATTCTGTCCTTGACCCTTACCATTTACTTTTCCCCTGAATTCTTAAGTATTCTTTAGGAATATATCTATTCCTCTAGATTGGACATTCTGTATAGATATTTCATAGTTCTTGCGATAATTTTGACCTTGGTGTCAGTTCTAACTGAACTGCCCCATTTGGTAATGCTATTGGTAAACCTAATATATTAGGTTTATCAAAATACAGGCTGTTTCAAAACGACACCAAACGAAGATGTGGACCTTGTTGGTCATACCGTACGTAATATAATTTTCAGCTCTAAACTCGACACATACAAAAACTGCAATAAAATTACCATGGATTAGGCAGTCGTACATAACCAAATGGCACGTGCCTGGCCCACTCCAACAGAGATGCCGATTGGTAGCGAAGGTCCCATTGAGTGGTGTAGGCATGGTTTGATAAACACGCTGGCGCGGCACAGGTCACCTTAGTAATGGAAAACGTGGCATGTGGGTGTTGCGTATGACAGCCGTTAATTCTTCGCCGCCTAATCCCAAATGTGTGTGATTTTTAAACACACAAAACTTTAAATAGAAGAGTTTGAAAGTTGCGACATCAAGTTTCGGACATGTCAAAGTGTAAGCTAATCGACTGCCATCTTCGTTTGGTGTCGTTTTGTAACGGCCTGTATATAATATAATATAATTATATATTATATATCTATAATATAATAGTTTATAATTCAGAGCCTTCGTTTAAACCCTACTCAAACGGGAAATCTTCATCCCGTGTCACATCTCTTTTATTTTACTCTTGGGCATGAAAAAGAATGACATGTCCATAAATAAATCTATTCATCACATGATTTTTCTCTACCTATTCCACAAAAATGACTATTTTCGCAAAGATAATTATTTTATCCACATCGAGATAAACATTAATATTTTGTTCAAGTTACCAATGGAAGGTAATTCGACGTGGACAACAAAATTAAAGAAAGGGATGGAAACCATTGGGATGGGATACATTTGGATGGCGGGACAGGCAAACAGACGGAGTATTTGGAGACAAATTATTAACCACCTCTGTGATATTGACAGACAGCAAATAATTGCGCAATGCATGGAGAAGGTTTCATTAGAAGTACAGCCTGGGCTAAAATCGGAGTGAATTATGGAGCAATACATCAAAACAGGTACCAAATTCATTAGAGAAGGGCTCCCGTGGATTAGACTAGGAGCATGGAGGAGCACAAAAACTCCTGACAAGAATGGTATGAGAATCTGTCCCATTTGCGAGGAGGAAGAGTCTCGGACCGATATCTTGGGAGGGATGGAGGGGAAAATATTTACCGCGATTCTTTACCACCGTATATGTGGAGCTAGAAGCATGATGGACTCTACTGGCAGGCACGGAAGACGTGGACGGGCTAGGTAAATTTATACTTAAGGCAAGACAACTGAGATCTGAGATGGCTGCCAATAGAGAAGGGGGGAGGGATGAGAACAGCTAAACAAAAGCGACTACAGTGTTTTACATGCATATGTTTTATGTCATACTTATGTTATGGTTTTATATATTGTGTATATAATATGTGTATATATTTCTTTTAAGTGTATTTATCTGTTAAAAGAGGGTAATTTTATGCCTCTGAATAAGCTGTGCTCTGCGCTGTTAATTTAAATTGTTGTATTTGAATATATTTGTCCTTTAATTTTCGTGTTTACTCTTTTAATTCTTTGTTGCATGTTGTTTTGTGTATTATTGTCTGTGAACCTGTCCGATTGTTGAAGTTCGATGTATGATATTGTTATGTCAATAAATACACTTATTCATTCATTCATATTTTGTTAAAATACACACTACGCGTACAAACTCGTTCAATATAGCATTTACTTAAATATGTAAACTGAAAGAAAGGAAAAGAAGAAAGACCCACGTGCGTAAATGCACAAACTAAACTCAAAATACGGTTTTGCCATTCCTGTTATAGAAATCTATTTTTATACACACATCTAGACGAGCTACTAAACGTGAAAGTTTAGCTGTTTTTGTAGAGTTGGAATGAAGTGGAGAACCAGTCTCGCTTTTAAACGCTCAAGCATGTGTAGAGACTGCTCCTCTTAAAACTCTGGTATATGTACATACAGCTAGAATGTTTATAGAACACAAGAACCGTAAAAAAGGAACAAGTCTGCTCTAGAGTATGCTAGGTTAAATCTGCACTTCATTATTACACGTCACTTTGATCTGAAGCGTAGAGCGACCTTCCTGCTTTTTCAGGTATTTATAAGTAAAAATAAAATGTGATATGTTACACTCACATGACTTTCTCTAGCTGTTCTAAAATTCTTACATAAGATTATTCTTCTTTCTGCACCTTGCTAATCGAGATAATCATTAGTAGAATGTTCTTATTACTTAGTTCCTTATAATTAAGAAGAAAATAAGGGAATACTTTAGGCTAAACCGATAGTTAAATGTTTTAAAAGCTGTCGTTATGCAATTGCCATTGCAAATCGCTTCTTTGCTTGGCCAGGAGTAGAACAAAAGAAAAACGGACACTATATGAGAAAAATATACCTAAGTACTTCACAACTGAAACCAGTAACAAGGAATATCTCGGAAATGGCTACCTCAACAATAAAAGTGTACAATACATAAATTGTGTATTTTAACGAGATCTACATTTTCTGTGTAGTAGGTTTCTGTCTATCACTTACGGTTTAGTAGTTAAACAAAATTCGGCAAAATTCATCCAGAATAAAGAGGTCTTCAGTGGCTATTCCCGGAAAATTCAAGATATACATTTTATTTGGGATGTAAATATCTGTAATAAATATCGTTTTCCATTTTTTTAGAAAATCAAGAATTTTGAATTTTTTCCATGTAAATGGTGGTTAGGGGTGGGAGGATTTTGTTGAAAATCATCGTGTTGCATTCTTGGAAGATACCAAACCTAAATACCAAGTTTCGTATTTAACGGTCTTTTAGTCTTCGAGCTATGCTGTCCACAGACACACACACTCACGGACCTTTTTCCAGAAATGCCTTTTTTGGATTCAGGGGGTCCTAAAACATATATTATTGGTGAAATCTCGGTATTGAATTTTTGGGTGGAATACAATACTTCCTCTATACACTATGTATATAGAACATATAGAGAAAATAAGAATATGTTCTGAATCTTTCTTAAAACTTTCTTTGTCGCTTTATCGTACGGCATTTATTCTTTGTTTATTTGTGTTTTTTATTTTCTCTATTTTGCATGTAATACATAAATATAGATTTTACAGCATTCCACCAAAAATGTTACTGGAAATACAAAAGTTTTAGGGTCTTAGTAGATATATAAAAAATACAAAATGAGTCTGTGAGTGAGTGTGTGTGTGTGAAAATATAAACTCGGTCAAATACCAAACGTGATAATTAATTTTAGCCTACCTCAAGGATATGCCACAAAGATTTTGAACAAAAATCTCCTACTCCTTTACATGGAACAGTTTTCAAAAATTATTATTTTCTCAAAAATGGTTTTAACGATTTTGATTAAAATAAACATATTAAAGATATTTACGTGATAAATATAAGGTATAACCTGAATTTTATGTGAATAAACTTTAAACATTAGAAATACACAAAATCTTCCCTCAAAAAGAATGTAGATCTCGTTAAAGCACACAATTTGTCACATACCCACTTTTGTGAAGTTCACCACTTCCGAGATATTCCATGTTAGTGGATTAAATGTTAAAATACCTAAAGCTTTTATAGAATGGGAATTCGTTATTCCTTTTTCTTTTTTAACACCTGGCCATACAAAGAGTTCCGAATTTGAATCACATAACAGCCATCTTTTAGAAGATTTGACTGTTCCCTTGACTATTTTCTCATGTAATTGTAAGGAACTAAATAATAAGACAATTTCTACAAATATTTATCTCGATTAGCATTCAGGAGAAGCTTTTTTAAAAGTAGTTTCCATAGAATAAGTACAGAAAGTCCTGTGACCAGACATTGTGTTCACTAATGTTTTTACTGCATACAGCACGACAGGTGGAGCTCCGATGATATATGAAATAAAATGGTATTAATTGGGAAAGAAAATTCAGAATGATAGGGTTCAGCCTGAATTTAGGGTATACTCAGGCGCATAAAATGTGAACTATAATGGAAATTGATATCGGCTAGCAGTAGTAAAAGTTGGTTATGTAAGGTGTATACCTTATGGAAATAATAGAACTACTACAATTGGGCAAATAGGTATTTTTATTTACCTAAGTGTACATCCCGACATTTTACCATTTATGAGGAAGGAAAACCTGGAAGGAATTTTAGTTGGGGAAAATGGTCATGGCAAAACATCTACCAAAAAAAAAAAAAAAAATGTTGATCCGTTTCATTCACATGACTTTCTCTACATCTTTATAAAATTATTGCTAAAAAGATTATCCTTCTTTTTACTTCATGCTAATCGTGAAAGATCTAGCAGAAATAGTCTTATTACTTGCTTCCATACAAGTAGAAGCGAAATAAGGGAGTGCTTAGGTGAAATAATAATCAAAAGCTGGTTGGCCCGCCTAGGTAGTGTGGTGGTAGCGTGTCTGCTTCACATTCAAAAGGTCGTGAGTTCGAATCTCACTTAGGCTGAGTTACCCGGATAAAGTTTTTTCGGGGTTTTCCCTTATCCTGAGAAGACGAATGTCGAGTAACTTTAAGTTCCATGGACCCCGAGATCATTTGAGCAGCATTTCATCAATTTCATTCATCGTCCAATATGATCAACCAGGTTAAAGGACGTTAAGCTACAAAAGAAGAAGAAGAAGAAGAAGAAAACTGGTTGCTATGTGACTGAAGTTCCTTTGTTTGTATGAACACGAGTTGACAAATTCCCGTATGAGAAAAGTATACGTATTTTAAAGATGAAACCAATAACAAGGAATATCTCAAAAATGGTCTACTCCACGAAAAAAATGTATATAACATAAATTGTGTGTAATGAGCTCTCCATTTTCATTTTTGTGTATCTCTTATGGTTTGCCAGTTTAACACAGGTGACTGGATCTGCGGTTCTCTTTGTTTCTCTCTGCACCCTTTTCGTTCTATAGTTTCCTCTGGTGTTAGAATGATCGCTAAGATTTTTACCATGGCTAGTTTTGTTTTTCTTATTAGGTAGACTGGGTTTTACATATTTTTCGTTTCGTAATCGGGTTACCCTCCCCGTATTTGTATGACTGAAACCCCCCTAGGACTTGCTAGGGGTCAGAAACCTGTCGAGGGAACGCAGAACCTGTTACGAGGGGTCGGCCCGTAGCCAGGCGTGAACATGAGGAAGTGGATGATATGAAATGTTGGCAAAATTGATTATTGGAAAGGTGATAATGGAACAATTGGTGGAATGAGTAACGGGGGAAACAGGAGGACCTCAACACTAACCACTAACCCACGGCGCAGTCTGGTTTTTAACTGGTTTTTACCTTCAGCGTTCTATTTTTAAGGGCGATAATTACCTGACATTGAGCGCCCTTAAAGCCCAATCATCATCATTATTATTATCATCATTGGCTCTTTATGCATTTGATTATCAAATTAGCATTGTGAATTTCGCTATTTCCCTTACTGAGATTGCGTTCTGTAGGCTCATTATGGACAAGCAGATCTTGAACATAGAACATGTCTAAGCATACAACATTAAATATACCAGGTATACAAAATATAAAGTTCTCGCATTACAGCTACTCATCAACTTTCAATATCACTTGACTTTTACAGCCTATGTTGCTATACTGTGCTTATATTCAAAAGTGAAAAATAAAATGTTAACATCTATTAAATATGTACATAGTAATATTGTCAATGTTTTTTCTAAATTGTTAGTTATTACTGTCAAAACTATATATACAAAGTATTTATTTCAAATTACAGTACTAAAATACATATATGCAATAAATATTAGCCTTTATTCCATTTAATGTAACGGTTCTAAACATAAAAAAGTTCACTTAGCTTTTAGTATTTATCATATCACTTCGTGTTTACATTCTTAGATATGTATACGAATTTCAAAATTTGGTATTAAAATGTACATTTTTACTTTCTCTGCTCGTACTATGTACATAATGTATAAAAAGGTATTGTGTTATACCTAAAATTCTATACCGAAATTTCATATAAAGCCAAATAAAAGCATTTTTAGTAAAATGTCCGTGTGTGTCTGTGGACAGCGTAGATCAAAAAACGAAAATTCCGTTAAATATCATACTTGATATTTAAACTCAGTATCTTCCCAGAATGCGAAACGAAGATTTTTGAGAACCCCCCCCCCCCCCAAATATTCTTTACACGGAAAATATTTCGACAGTTTTTATTTTCTTAAAAATAGCTCTTAAGATATTTAAATGACAAATAAAATGTACATTTTGATCTTTCTGAAATAGTCTCTGAAAACATCTTTATGCTGGATGAATTTTGCGAAACTTTGCATTGCTGGTAAAGCGAATGAGATAAATAGAAATTCACTTCTTAGAAAATGTAAATGTCAATAAAACACACAATTTATGTTACATACATTTTTTTCTTGGAGTTGATTATTTTTGAGATATTCTCTTTTGGTTTCAGCTTTAAAATACTTATACTTTTATCATACGGGAATTTTTCATCTCATGGCCATACAAACAAAGCACATAACAGCTAGATTTTGACTATTGCTTCAGCCTATAGTTCTGCCTTACTTCCTTTCTACTTAAATGGAAGCAACTATTAAGGCTATTTCTGCTATTTTTTTCTCAATTAGCATGAAGTAAATAGAATAATAAGCTTTTTAATAATAATTTGTAGCAGAAATGTAGAGAAAGTCATGTGAATAGAACAGTTCATTGACCTCCAAGTGCTATTATTTCCCATGCATCTCAAAATAATAAAAGACAATAAAATAAGGTGTCAATCTTACCTCATAAGAAATAGTTTGTGATTTACAAGCCCATTGTTTTATTATTAAACTATTAACGCATTTAATGTTAATAATATTTTACTTTATATTTTTTGTGGACGATTATATCAAGCAACCTTGACTGAATCGTCCTGGAGTATTTTATGGACAATGCTCAGAAATTTGGTATCGAAATTTAAAGTGAAATGCAACACTTCCCCTACCTACCATAGGTAAGTATTTAGAGAGTAATAAAGAAGCTTTGGAACACCTTTAAGCCTCTTATCATTAGCCTATTATAATTATTAAGTGCTGCTTATTAAGGTTTCTTAATTCTTAAAGAAGAGAGTGTGAACCACTAAGAGGGAGAATAAGGAAGGAAAAAGAAGATCGTTTTGGACGCATACAAATAATGGAATTTACTTGTATTTCTTCTTTGTTTGTTGGAAAAGAAGCTTCAGAAAGTTGTTGATTGTTTCCTATGCTGCAGGTCACTGCTTCTGTATCTCTTTAAAAGTTGCCACTTACGCTCCAACGCTGCTCGTTTTCACTCGTATTCTTCAGCTCCTACTTGAGCTTGCGGATCATCAGTTGCATATTGTAATGTACGATTTGGAGGGGAAAATCGATAAGAAGGAGAGAGGAATGAGAAATTATTACCTTGCTAAAACTTGGAAAAACCTTGCAGAAAATGAACAGATGTGTATGTAGTAAATACTTCGAAAACAAAACATAAAATATCCGACTTGTTCAACAGGTGCTAGTAGCGATAGGAGCAAGAAATCAATAGTATGTATGAGTTTATATGTTCTACTGAACTATGTACTCGTAAATAAATACCAGTACATTAATAAAAATCTGATGTATTCCATTCACATGAGTTTCTCTACATCTCTGCAACAAATTATTGTTAAAAAGCTTATGCTTCCATTTATTTCATTCTAATGAAGGAAATATCAGCAGAAATAACCTTATTACTTGCTTCTTTGTAAGTAGAAGCGAAATAAGGGAGTACCATAGGCTAAAGTAATAGTCAAGAGCTGGTTGCTATGAGACTGGAGTTCCATTGTGTATGGTCAAGAGTTGACAAATTCCTGTATGAGAAAAGTATAAGTTTTTCAAAGCTGAAACTTAAAACAAGGAATATCTCAAAAACGACCAACTTCACGAAAAAAATTACATAAAATAAATTGTGTGTTTTAATGTGCTCTACATATTTTGTGTTCTAAGTTTTTGTTTATCTCTTACAATTTAGCAGTTATGCAAAATTCCGTAAAATTCTTTCAGAATTAACAACTCTTCGAAGGCTATTCCCAGAAAATTTAAGATAAACATTTTATTTGTCAGGTAAATTTCTTTAATCTGTGATATTTTGATCAAAATCGTTAGAGCCATTTTTTGAGAAATTTGAAAATTTTGAAAAACGTTCCATGTAAATAATAGTTTGGGGTGGGGGGATTTTTCTCAAAATCTTCGTAACGCATCCCTGGAAGATACAAAACTTAAATACCAAGTTTGGTATCTTACCGACTTTTCGTTTTTGAGTTATAGTATTCAAAGACACACGGACACACAAACACACACACATACACACACACGGACCTTTTGTGAAAATGCTTTTTTTTATATACCGGACCCTAAAACATATATTTCCGGTGAAATCTCGGTATCGAATTTTTGGGCGGAGTGCAATACCTTCTCTATACACTATGTACATAGTAATTGTAGCTGATATACTACAGTCATATGAATTTCTCTAGCTACTCTACAAACTCACTTCTTACCAAATATAGTTATTTCAACACCATGCTAATCGAGATAAACATTAACAGAATTGTGTTGCTTAGATCCTTATAAATAGCAAGGAACTAAGGGAATACACTAGGCTAAAGTGATGATCAAATGTTTTAAAAGCTGTCGTTATGTGATTGTCATTGCAGATCGCTTATTTGCTTGGCCAGGAGTAGAACAAAAGAAAAACGGACACTTCCTGTCTGAGAAAAGTATAAGCACTTCACAATTGAAACTAATAACAAGGAATACCTCGAAAATGATAAGCTCCACGAAAAAAAGTACGTCATAACTTCTGTATTTTAACAAGATCTCTTACAGTTTAGCAGTTAGGCAAAATTCCATAAAATTCATTCAGAATAAAGTAGTCTTCAGAGGCTATTCCCAGACAATTCAAGATATACATTTCATTTGTCATGTAAATATATTTAATATACGATATTTTAATCAAAATCGTTAGCCATTTTTGAGTAAACCAAAATTTTCAAAAAAAATTCTATGTAAATGGTAGTTGGGGGTGGGGGATTTTCTTGGAAATATTCGTGTCACATCCTTAGGAGATACCAAACTTAAATACCAAGTTTGGTGTTTAACGGGCTTTACTTTATGCTGCCCACATACACACACACACACACACTCACGCGGACCTTTCTCCAAGATTACTCTTCTGGATTCAGGGGGACCCAAAACATGTATTTCCGGTAAAATTACGGTATCGAAATTTTGGGTGCATTACAATAGCTTCTCTATACACATGTGCATAGTACGTGTAGAGAAAGCAAAACTCTGATGTGTTGCATTCACATAAATTTCTTTAGCTGTTCAATATACAAACCAGTGTTACAAAAGGTTATTGTTTTAACTACATCATGCTAATTGGGATAAACCTACAGAATTGCCTTCTTATTAATAGCTGGTCGCTATGTGAAACAATTGAGGTTTCTGTTTCGCTTTTTATGGCATGCAGTAAAACAAGAGAGATGAAACGAAAGCTGGCTTCCCGTGTGAGAAAATTTACGTAGTTTAAAACTGAAACTAATAGTAAAGAATATCTCGAAAACAATCATCTATACAAGAAAAAATTATATGTCATTAATTTTTTTTAAGAAGATCTTCTTTTCTGTGCTGTAAGTTTAAGGATTATAAAATTCATCCAGAATAAAAGGGTCTTCAGAGGCTATTTCAAGAAAATTCAAAATATACATTTTATTTGTGATGTACACATCTTTAATATACGACATTTTAATCTTAACTCGTTAGAGCCATTTTTGAGAAGATCAAAATTTAGTTTGAGGTAGGGGGATTTTCCTGAAAACCTTTGGGTCGCATTCTTGGAAGTATTTTACCTAGTTTTCGTTTTAAAGTTATCGTATTTATATACGCAAACACACTGAAACACGAATGCACAAGCATACCCACACACATGGACCTTCTTCTGAAGATGCTTTTTTTGCTTACAGGGAAGCCTAAAACGTGTATTTCCGACGAAATCTCGGTATCGAATTTTTGGGTGCAATTTAATACCTTATCTATTTGTATATTATGTATTAAGTAGAGAAAGTAAACATTTAATGCGTTTTATTTACATTCCTTTCTTTCTCTACATTTTTTGTAAAGAAACTATTCTTACAAAAATTATTCTTTTATGCACTTTTTGCGGCTAGAAGCCCGAGAAGATTTTGAATTAACACGTCGCCAGGAAAGCTTCAGTTCTTAAATTAACAGATGTGTTTTCTTACCTCATACTAATATCAACATGTTTATCTTATTTACCACGTATATATAATGTATATATAATGTACCTACATAGTATGTACTCCATAACAAAATGTTACCAGAAATACGTATTTTGAGGACACCTAAATAAAAAGAAATCTGTTGTGTTCCATTCACATGACCTTCTCTACATCTCTGCAATAAATTATTGTTAAAAAGCTTATGCTTATAGTTACTTCATGCTAATCTAAAAAAAATGGCAGTAATGGTCTTATTACTTACTTCTTTGTAAGTAGAAGCGAAATAAGGAAGTACCATACATTAAAGTGATAGTCAAAAGCTGGTTGCTATGTGACTGAGGTTCCTTTATTTGTTTGGACAGGAGTTAACAAATTCGTTTGAGAAAAGTAGAAGTTTTTCAAAGCTGAAACCAATAACAACGAATAGCTTAAAACGATCAACTCCACTCCATTAACATGCTCTACATTTTCTGTGTTGTAAGTTTTTGTCCATATCTTACGGTTTAGCAGTTATGCAAAATTCCTTAAAATTCATCCAGAATAAAGAAGTCTTCAGAAGATATTCCCAGAATATTCAAGATATATATTTTATTTGTCAAGTAAATATCTTTAATATACGGCATTTTAATCAAAATCGTTACAGCTATTTTTGAGAAAATCAAAATGTTCAAAAAAATATCTATGTAAGGGGTAGTTGCGGGTGGGGGATTTTCTTGAAAATCTTCGTGTCGCATCCTTGGAAGATACCGAATCAAGTTTGGTTTTTAACGGATTTTTCGTTGTTGAGCTATGCTGTCCACAGACACACACATACACGCAGACAGGCAGACACACCACGGCCATTTTTTTAAAAATGTTTTTTTTTGGATTAAGAGGATCTCAGAACGTGTATTTGCGGTGAAATGTCGTTATCGAATTTTTGGGTGCATTACAATACCTACCTTCTCTGTGCTTTATGTACGCAGTAGGAGTAGAGAAAGTAAAAAAACATGTTCTGTGGCATTAACCATTTGCGAGATATTAGTTGCCATTGGTTTGAATTTTCAGAGAATAGTTATTTAGTTATGAATGTAGAGATTTAGTACCGAGAGATTCAATTTACAACACTGCCGAAGGGGGCCGGTTCCCATGGCCGCGCTCCCAAAGAGTCTCGCTTTGGTGTTTCGCAGTGCAGGGGATCGTGGGTTCGAGTCCCGCCTTGGGCATATGGGTGTTATATGTTTGTGTGTGTAAAAAGTAAAACAGAAATTCAGTAATCATATAGTAATCACAGTAAACAAATGAGGTAAATAAAAAGTAGGGTATACAGCGCCGGAGTCCCGATCAGACTCCGGAATATTAAATAAAAAAGGGGGTTCTAAGTGCAGCGAGTTACTAAACCTAACGTTTCGTCTAAAATAATTTATCTCTGTTCAAAATATTTTGAATATATTGCTCATTTAGTATATTTAATGATATATTTAATGATATTTATTTATTGCAGAGACCGCATGTTTAGAGAAAGGTTTTTTTTTTTTTTTTTTGGAGTTTTGGAAAAAAAGGGTAGTACATTAATCAACAAACTTTATTATATTCAGTTTTGGATTGTAGTTTCATATGTAAATTTAAAGTGAAAATGAATCAAAATGTGATGTTCACGGTTCATCAGCAACATTTTAAAAGTTCAAGGTGCAACTATTAATATATTTAAAGTTAAGTCAAGGAAAATGCATTTATGTAGTTATACAAAATTCAAGGACTGATGTGTGGTTAATCAAACAGATGCACTCGCAAATATAGATTGTTTGTTGAGAAGTCCAAAATCATTAAAAGTTCAAGACTCTGTAGTCAATATTGCATGGTGAAATAAGCTCTTTTTATTAATTATAATGTTATTGTCAAGACAAATAAGATATATACGTGATCAAAATTAAAGTTTTTTTTTACGTTTTGTGTTTTTGTTAGAATAGGTATATGTTATGTTGCTATGGACTATGTGCATAGTGTATAGAGAGGGTATTGTATTGCACCCAAAAAATTAGTACCGAGATTTCACCGGAAATACTCAGACTCAGACTCCTTGAATAAAAAAAAATAATTTTTAGAAAAATGTCCGTGTGTGTGCCGGGGGGGGGGTGGTTAACTTAGTTCAAAAACGAAAAGTCCGTTAAATACTAAACATAATATTTAAGTTCAATATCTTCCAAGATGTGGCACGAAGATTTTCAAGTAAGTCCCCCCACCCGAACTACCATTTACATGAAAAATTTTTGAGAATTTTGTTTTCTCAAAAATGTCTAACAATTTTAATTAAAATACCGTATATTAAAGTTATTCATAACACAAATAAAATGTATATTTGGAATTTTATGTAAACCGCAAGAGATAGACGAAACCTTACTACACAAAAAATGTAGATCTCACACAATTTATGTCAATTTTTTTCGTGGAGTCGACCGTTTTCGAGATATTCTTTGTTATTGGTTTCAGTTTTAAAATACTTGAAACTTTTCTCATACGGAAACTTGTCAACTCCTGGTGACGCAACGAAATGGATTTCAATCCCATAGCAACCATATTTTAAAAGATTTTCCATCTACTTATAAGAAATTAAGTAATAAGACCATTTTTATAATTTTTATCTCGATTAGCATGAATTGGATAGAAGAATAAGCTTCTGAGCAATACTTTGTTGCAGAGATGTAGAGAAAGTTATATAAATGGAACATCTTAGATTTTTATAATAGTATATTTATAAAATTTTGTAACGCTAGTTAATAAAAAAGGTTTAAAACAAATGCTAGTGTGCAGAAAATTGTTTTGTTGATGTAACAGATCGGCACCTTTTATTTCTTCTTCTCTTTTTACCTCGTGTTGTTTTCATAAAGCAAATAAAATGAAAATATTTGAGACAAAAATATTTCAGCTACACATGCACTTTCATAGATAGCACTAAATAGGCTAACAAATGATAAAATAAAAGTTAATACATTTTTAATTACCTCAGTTATCAATTGTTCACGTTCTTTGATAACCCGAATGCCATCGAAATGAACAGAGGGTACTCTAGAATCAACAAAAGGGCCCTTTACACAGTTCCATTTCTGCTTAAAATGCCTCATACCTACATTAATAGAACTCGAGGGATATGTATTTTTATTTCCCTCTTTAGCGGGACTCTCCTGCGAATTTGAACAGCATGAAAACAATACAAGATAGAAGCAAAAAGGCATCTGTTTGTATTTCAGTATTAAAAGCAAAGGGAATTTGATATGTATAAAAGGAAATGGAGGTAACTGACCGGTGGAAGGACAGAAATAGGCGCTATAATTAAAGTTCCTTTTGTGCTGTTCTGTGCAGGAATTACCAACCCAACAGTCTTTTGTTATTCCGCCATTACCTGTGAAGTAGGATCTTAAAAACACCGTCCTAAAGTTTACTTGGTTATTAACCGTAGTTTAGGTTTTCAGTATGCTTCTTGCTAGAATGAATATATTTATTTATGGAAATATGCCTGCTAATGTGTAATACATTATTAATAATCTTATATATAAAGGTCACATGACTTTCTCTACCTATTCTGCAACAAACTACTCTTACAAAAACGATCTACTTTCTGTATTGCGTATATCTAATGAACATAGCAGATAGAGAAGGTATTGCACTCCACCAACAATTTCAGTACCCAGATTTCACAGAAAATATATTGTTTTGATATCCCTGAATCTAAATTTTTAGAAAAAGGTTCAGTGTGTAATAAGTCGATTAAAAACCAAACTTGGTATTTAGGTTTAGTATTTCCTAAGGATGCAACACGAAGATTTTCAAGAGAATACCCACACCCCAAGCTACCCTTTGCAAGGAACATTTTTCGAAAATTTTTATTTTCTTAAAAATGACTAACAATTTTGATTAAACTCCTGTATATTAAGGATATTTATTGACAAATGAAATGCATGTCTTGAATTTTCTTGGAATAAACTCTAGAGACCTCTTTATTCTAGACGAATTCTGTATAACTGGTAAACCGTAAAAGTTAGACGAAAACTTACTACACAAAAATATAGATTTTGTTTAAAACTTACAATTTAAGTCATATAGGTATCTAATTTGTAGAGTTAACCATTTCTACGATATTCTTTGTTATTTTTTTAGTAATTTAAACTTTCCTCGAAGGGGAAGCCATCTTTCGTTTCAGCTCTCTTTAGTTTTACGACTGACCTTTTCAAAGCGAACTGAATTTTAATTGTTTCACATAGCGACAGGTTTTAAAGGATTTGACTGTGGCTTAAGCCTATTCTATTTCGTTATTCTGCTTACATTATATGGAATTAATTAATAAGTTCATTTTTGCTAAGGTTTATCTTAATTAGTATTAAGTAGATAGAAGGATATACGTTTATAGGAATGGTTGGTAGAGAAAGTCATAAGAATGTAATGCATCCGATTTATTAAAGTATGTTTGTCTGTTGTATGATACATTAACATTCCCTTCTCTCTCTCTCTGTCTCTCTCTCTCTCTCTCTCTCTTTAATTTTTGTAGGATAATGTAGAGGTCATATCGGACGCTGATTGAAATCGATAAAATTATTGTCAAATGAGCCCAGAGTCCATGGAACTTAAAATTACTCGACATTCCTCTTGCTAGTATAAGCGAAAACTCCGGCAAAGCCTTATCCAGGTAACGCACTCTAACCAAAATTCTTTCTCTTTGCTTGGCCAGAAGAAAGAAAAATTAATAATGATTTTCCATTTGAGAAATATCCAAGAATTTTGAAATTGAACAACTAGGAATATCTCACAAACAATTAACTCTACAAAAGATGTAAACGGCTTGACAAATTGTTATTTTTTGAAACATTTTTAAGTATCATCTTTAAGGTTTTCTTTATTACATATGATTTAGCAGTTGTGTACATGTACATTTCATTTAGCATAAAATATGTTAAACACACATTTTTAACAAAATCGTTAGAGAAAATGTTGTTTCATGTAAAGTGTAGTATGGGATGACATAATTTTTTTGTTCAAAATATTCGTGGCAAATCTTTGGAAAACGTTGAACTTAAATTTCAAGTTTGGTTATTTATCGACTTTTTATTTTTAGTTACGATGTTCCCCATCTCAAATATTTCAATCAAGTCTTACATTTGTTTTAATGTCAACACATGGATATTTTTCGTTTCTCCACCATCTCTTTTACAAAATTCTATTAACTTTCTTCGTTGACACACACTGATCAACATCAGAAAAGCTAATTTGCAATCGTTTTTACTTTCTCTACACGTAATATATACATAGTATATAGAGAAGGTATTGTATTGCACCTAAAATTCGATTCTGAGATTTTACCGGAAATACATGGTTTGGGTCACCTGAATACAAAAACAACATTTTTGGAAAAATATCCGTGTGTGTATTCGTGAGTGCGCGCGTATGTGTGTGTGTGTGTGTGTGTGTGTGTGTGTGTTTGTGGACAGCATCGCTCAAAAACGAAAAAAAAAAAGGTTAAAATCCAAACTTGGTATTTAAGTTTGGTATCTTCCAAGGTTGTGACACGAAGGTTTTTAAGGAAATCCCTCAAATTACCCTTTACCTGGAAAACATTTCGTAAATTTAGAAATTTTGAAAAATGGCACTTACGATTTTTATTAAATTTTCTTATATTTAATGTATGTACATGACACATAAAATATATATCTTCAATGTTCTGGGAATAAGCTCTAAAGACCTCTTTATTTTGGATGATTTTTGATGAATTTTGCATAACTGGTAAACCGTAAAATATAAACAAAAACTTACTACAAAAAAAAAGTGTAGATCACGATTAAACACACTTAATTTTTTACTTTATTTTTGTGGATTTGGCCATTTTCTGGATATTCCTTGTTATTGATTTCAGTTTTAAAACACTTAAACTTTTCTGATACGGGAACTTGTCAACGCTCAGTCGATTCCATAGCAACCACATTTTAAAACGTTTGACTGTCGGACTAGCCTAGTGTATTTCTTTATTTTCCTTCTACTTACAAGGAAGTAAGTATCTTTGAGTTATCGTGTTCACAGACACACGTACCTTGTTCTGAAAGTACATTTTTTTGGACCCTAAAACATATATTTCCGGTGAAATCTCGGTATCGAATTTTTGGGTGGAGTGCAATACCTTCTCAATACACTATATACATAGTACATATAGAGAAAGTAAAAAGCTTTAGACTTCCTTATGATTACTTAGAATCTTTTTGTAGACAGTATGTGCAAGTATAAACAAATTCTCATTAATGACACGAAATAGCCATAACCACAACTGTTTACTATGTCTTCAGTAGCAAGAGATCTTAGCAAATGGTAAAATATCTACCGCTTAGGAAGTGGTCAAACGAAAATTTTATTTCACTTTAGGCATTTTATAATTGAAATTAGAAGTTAAAGTTTAGGGTCATTTTATTAAAAAATTAAAGTAAACGTAAAAAAATCTGATATGTACCATTCACATGACTTTCTGTATATCCCTGTGACAAATTATTCTTAAAAAGCTTATACTTCCATTTACTTTATGCTAATCAGAAAAAAAATAGCAGAAATAGTCTTAGTACTCGCTTCCTTGTAAGTAGAAGCGAAATAAGGGACAACCATAGGTTAAAGTGATAGTCAAAATCTGGTTGCTATGTCAATGAAGTTCCTTTGTTTATATGGATAGGAGTTGACAAGTTCCTATATGAGAAACATTTAAGTTTTTCATAGCAGAAACCAAAAAATAAGGAATGTCTCAAAAACGATGAACTCCACAAAAAACAATTATATAATATAAATTCTGTGTTTTAATGTGGTCTACATTTTTTGTGTAGTAAGTTTTTGTCCATCTCTTACGGTTTAGCAGTTATTCAAAATTCAGTAAAATTCATCCAGAAAACTACTCTTCAGAGGCTATTCCCAGAAAATTCAAGATATACATTTTATTTGTCAGGTAAATATCTTTAATATACGAAATTTTAAACAAAATCGTTAGAGCCATTTTTGAGAAAATCAAAATTTTCGAAAAAATTTCCATGTAAAGGGTAGTTGGGGGTGGGGGGATTTTTCTCAAAATCTTCGTGTCGCATCCCTGGAAGATACTAAACTTAAATACCAAGTTTGGTATTTTACCGACTATTCGTTTTTGAGTTATCGTATTCACAGACACAAGGACACACTGACACAAGGACACACGGACACACACACACACACGGACCTTTTTGTGAAAAATGCTTTTTTTGGATATTGGGGACCCTAAAACATACATTTTCCAGTGAAATCTCGGTATCGAATTCTTGGGTGGAGTGCAATACCTTCTCTATACACTATGTACATAGTGGGCATAGAGAAAGTAATAAAATGTTCACCGTTTTAAATGATAGCTCTTGAAACTATTACTAAGATTAATATAAATGATATCCAGTATTTTTATACATTTTAAAATCTTCAAGTTGTTTTATGCTTTCAGTGAGATTATAGCCGACACATATAGTAAAGCTAACATGGATCTTTGTGATATCGAACGTACTTATAAGGTCTCTTTTATATTAAACCACAAAAATTAACTTGTATAAAGTTACTCTAGTTTCAAAGGTCTGACTTTTGAATAATGCATGCCACAGGAATCTACCTCGCCCTGGAAACCCTTCTTCTTGCGCGGTTTAATAATAGCAAGTTCGATAAGGCTGTCTTTTCAAGTGATGAACTTTACCTGTGATGTATAACACATGGGTATTGTTCAGCACAGGCCTGTTTTCTTCTCGAATTTATTGGTCTGGCAGTGTGCCTCAAGATGCTGGTCTTTACGACCGCTACAGAGACCCAACCTCTTTGTGAAGTGGCCCTTCAAACGTAGAAAGAAAAAGATCAGATCTATTTTACGATTGGTTTACAAAAAATATTCCCAAGAGATAGCCTGGTTCTTCGAGGATATGATAGTGTTGTAAACCGCACCCCTGGCTCAGTTCCACACAACTCGTATCATAAACTAGAAACTATCAAGGATTCAGTGCTGAGCTATGGTGGTGTGTATCAGCAAGCAAAATGAAAATAGAAGTTTGAAATCTCAGAATAAGCATTTTATAATAATGCAACTAAAAAAGAATGGATCCATTCATCGCAATATTGTTACTATTACAAGGGTTCGCCTTATAGTAATTGGTTTCCACTGGGGTTGGTGGAAGACACAACAAAACGATCTGCAAGGAAGACCTAATGAAAGAAAAAATATGCCAATTGTACATTTAGGAAAATGGATGAAAACCTATTTAGAGCACAATTTGAGTAAAAAGCTCCACAGGATTCAAATGAGAGTGAGCAATAACAACACATTTAAGAACGTATGTTCTGCATAGCCTGTATGAAGCAACGAAGATTGAATTCCTCAAATGAAGACAAAGCTTTTGCATAGATATTTAGAGTATGTGAATCAGTGGAACAACTATGGTTTTTATGTATGGGTTAGATGCTTTTATTGTAAATAAAAACTGTTGTAATATAGATAAGAGAAAAAAAAAGCTGATGTGTGGCATTCACAAGACTTTCTCTACATCTTTGTAACAAATTATTGCTAAAAAGCTTATGCTTCTACTTACTTCATGCTAATCGAGAAAAAAAGTTAGCAGAAATAGTCTTATTACTTGCTTCCTTATAAGTAGAAGCGAAATAAGGGAGTACCATAGGTTAAAGTAATACTCAAAAGCTGATTGATATGTGACTGAAGTGTTTTTGTTTGTATGGACAGGAGTTGGAAAATTTCCTGTATCACAAAAGTATGTTCTTCTAGGTTGATATTAAAAACAAAGAATATCTCAAAAACGATCAACTCCACAAAAAAAAAAAAATATATATTTAAGATAAATTGTGTGTTTTAACATTCTTTACAATTTTTGTGTGATAAGTTTTGTCCATTTCTTACGGTTTAGCAGTTATGTAAAATTCTGTAAAATTCATTCAGAATAAAGTAGTCCAGAGGCTATTCCCAGAATATTCGAGATATACATTTTATGTGTGATAGAAATGGCTGTAACATGTGGTATTTTAATCAAAATCGTTAGAGATTTTCGAACTTTTTTCCATGTAAAGGGTAGTTTGGGGTGGGGGCATTTTCTTGAAAATCGTGTCGCATCCTTGGAAGATACCAAACTTAAGTACTAAGTTTGGTGTTTAACGGTCTTTTCGTTTTTGAGATAGCTGCCCACAGACAGACAGACAGACAGACAGACACACATGGACATTTTTCTAAAAATGCTTTTTTTTTTGCATTCAGGTGCTCTCAACACATATATTTCCGGTGAAATCTCGGTATCGAATTTTTGGATGCATTACAATACCGTCTCTATACACTATGTACATAGCTTGAGCTCCGAAGTTTCGTTAGCCTTCCCGTATTCGAAGGATTTGCAAGTCAATGATTAGGGTTCAGAAGCCTGTTAGGGAACCAACGGCACGAAACCACAAAATGAGAACCTGTTACGAGTGGTCGACTCTTAGCCAGAAATGTAAATGGCGTGTTATTTATGGACGTTCTTTAATTGCTATGTTTTACAGCGTCCAATTCAAAATAGGGCATGAAAGACCACTTAATTTTGCTCAGAGGTCTCTCTATCAAATTGACGTTTTTACGTGCCGTAAGTCAACGGTTTTACTTCCCTTCTGAAGGAAGCCATGCTAAAGGTTTTTTTTTCGTCCTCCGCCAGGTTTGAACCCGCGTCCTTGGGTGTATGAATTTTTTTTTGGTAGTGTTTAACGCCCGCTTTAACTGCTAATTGCACCGCAGGCGGTGTCACTGATGATACATGAATGATGGAGCACCGGTGGAATGCGATGGCGGGGGAAACCGGAGTACCCGGAGAAAACCCGCTCCAGCGCCGCTTTGTCCACCACAAATCTCACATGCGCTCGGGATCGAACCCGGGCCGCCTAGATGGTAGGCGAGGTATCTAACCACTCAACCATGGCGCCGCTCTGAGCTCCAAAGTACCATATAAAACCCATAACACCCTTCGAATACCCATTCCGCGTAGGTACCTATCCTAGTAATCGTTCATTTGTCACTAAGACTGATATCAGAATAGCAGTGACTTTATTACTCCAAAACATTTATGTCCTCCATTCACATGACTTTGTCTGCCTGTTCTATAAACATTTTTTACTTTCTCTACACGTACTATGTACATAGTGTATAGAGAAGGTGTTGTAATGCACCCAAAATTCGATAGCGAGATTTCACCGGAAATACATGTTTTCAGACTCCCTGAATCCAAAAAAAAAAAACATTTTTAGAAACACGTCCGGTGTGTGTCTGTCTGTGTGTGTATGTGTTGTGTCTGTGGGCAGCATAGCTCAAAAACGAAAAGTCCATTAAAAATCAAAATTGGTATTTAATTATCTTCCAAGGATGCGACACGAAAATGTTCAAGAAAATCCCCCCACCCCAAACTAACCTTTACATGGAACTTTTTACGAACATTTTGATTTTCTTAAAAATAGCTGTTTTAACTAAAGCGATTTTAACTAAAATATCGTATATAAAGATATTTACCTGACAAGTAAAATGTATATCATAAATTTTCTGTGAATAGCCGCTGAAGACTACTTTATTCTGGATGAATTTAAGGAATTTTGCATAACTGCTAAACCGTAAGAGATAGACAAAAACTTAACTCAAAAAATGTAGAGCACGCAAAAACAAATAATTTATGTTATATACAGTTTTTTCGTGGAGTTGATTGTTTTTGAGATATTCCTTGTTATTAATTTCAGCTTTGAAAACCTATTTTTCTCATACAGGAATTTGTCAACTCCTGTCCATACAAACAAAGGAACTTCAGTCACATAGCAGTCACTTTAACCTATGGTACTCCCCCCCCTTGTTTCGCTTCTACTTACAAGGAAGCAAGTAATACAACTATTTCTGCTAATTTTTTTCTCGATTAGCATGAAGTAAATAGAAGCATAAGCTTTTTAACAATATATTTTTGAGAGATGTAGAGAAAGTCATGTGAATGGAACACATCGGATATTTTTTACAAAATATTAATCTTTTATTTATATCACGCAAATCGGGATAAACATTAGAAGAAATGGTCTTATTATTTGGTTCCTTATAAACAAAGGGAAATAAGGGAATTTACTAGGCTAAAGCAACAGTCAAATGTTTTAAAAGCTGTCGTAATACGTTTGGCATTGAATTTTTTTACACACGTATTTGACCTTCAGGATTACCTGGTTGACCATCAAGGGGGGAGAGGGAATGACTTACATAGAACACAAACACAAAAATCTGATGTGCTCCATTCACATGACTTTCTCTACATCTCTGCAAACAAATTATTTTTAAAAAACTTATGCTTCTGTTTACTTCATACTAATCGAGAAATAATTAGCAGAAATAGTTTTATTACCTTCTTCCTTGTCAGTAGAAGCGAAATAATGGAGTACCATAGGTTAAAATGGTAGTCAAAATCTGGTTGCTATGTGACTGAAGTTCCTTTGTTTGTATGGACACGACTTCACAAAGTGGTATATGACAAAAGGGTAAATTTTTTATAGCTGAAACCAAAAACAAGGAATATCTCTAAACAATCAACTCCACTAAAAATTTATATAGCATAAATTGTGCGTTTTAAAATGCTCTACATTTGTTATGTGATAAGTTTTTGTCCATCTCTTGCGGTTTAGCAGTTATGCAAAATTCCGTAAAATTGACCCAGAATAAAGAAGTCTTCAGAGGCTATTCCCAGAAAATTCAAAATATACATTTTATTTGTCATGTAAATATATTTAATATACGATATTTTAATCAAAATCGTTAGTCATTTTTTAGAAAATCAAAAATTTCCAAAAAAACTCTATGTAAAGGGTAGTTTGGGGTGGGGGGATTTTTCTCAAAATCTTCGTGTCGCATCCCTGGAATATACTAAACTTAAATACAAAGTTTTGTATTTTACCGACTTTTCGTTTTTGAGTTATCGTGTTCACACACACACGGACACATGGACACACACATACACACACACGGACCTTTTTTGGAAAATACTTTTTTTTTTGGATACAGGGGACCCTAAAACATATATTTCCGGCGAAATCTCGGTATCAAATTTTTTGTTGGAGTGCAATACCTTTATTTTACACTATCAACATAGTACGTATAGAGAAAGTAAAAATACAAACCAAACACCCATGCCCATTGTGGGATTCGAATTCGCGGCCCTTTTGCGACAGAGCGTCATCGTCAAACGCGCCAACCTTCATTTGGTTCTGTTTTCAAGGCCATGATAAAACAAAAGAGATATGAAGCGAAAGATAATTCCCGTTTTAGAAAAGCTTAAATAGTTTAAAATTGAAACTAATAACAAGGAACACACTACTCTACAAACAAACTTCTTAAAAAGAGAATTCTTCTTTCAACAGCATGCTAATGGAGATAAACATGATATAGTAAGCTCCACGAAAAAAAATGTATATGACGTAACTTGCCTAGTTTAATAAGATCTACACTCTTTGTATAGTAACTTTTTGTGTACCTCTTACGGCTTACTAGTTATACCAAATTAAGCAAAATTCATGTAGAATAAACTGGTCTTTAGAAGCTATTCCCAGAAAATTCAAGAGATACATTGTATTTGTGTGAAATGACTTTAATCTGTGGTATTTTAATCAAAATCGTTAGTGCCATTTTTAAGAAAAACATAATTTTCCAAAAATTTTACCATGTAAAGGGTAGTTAGAATTAGGGGGTTTTCTTGAAAATCTTCGTGTCGCATCCTTGGAAGATACCAACCTTAGATACCAAGTTTGGTATTTAACCGTGTTTTCATTTTTGAGCTGTGCTGTCCGCAGACACAATAACACACGCAGATAAACATTCACACACGTACATGGACCGGTTTCTGAAAAAGCTTTTTTACTTTCTCTATACGTACTGTGTACATGGTGTATAGAGAAGGTATTGCATTGCACCCAAACATTCGATACCGGGATTTCACCAGAAATATATGTTTTGAGACCCCCTGAATCCAAAAAAAAATCATTTTTAGAAACATATCCGTGTGTGTGTCTGTCTATCTGTCTGTGTGTATGTGTGTGTGTGTGTGTGTGTGTGTTCGTGGGCAGCATAGCTCAAAAACGAAAAGACCGTTAAAAACCAAACTTGGTATTTAAGTTTGGTATCTTCCAAGGATGTGACAAGAAGATTTTCAAAAGAATCCTCCGATCCCAAACTACCCTTTACATGGAATTTTTTTGAAAATTTTGTTTTTTTTTAAAAAATGGCTCTAACGATTTTGATTAAAATTCTGTATATTAATGATATTTACATACCAAATAAAATGTATATCTTGAATATTCTGGGAATAGCCTCTGTAGACCTCTTTATTCTGGATGAATTTTGCTTAACTGCCAAACGGTAAGAGATGGACAAAAGCTTACTACACAGAAAATGTAGAGCACGTTAAAACACACAATTTATGTTATATACATCTTTTTGTGCAGTTGATCGTTTTCGAGTTATTCTTTGTTTTTGATTTCACCTTTCAAAAACTTATATTTTCTCATACATGAATTTGTTAACTCCTGTCCATACAAAGAAAGGAACTTCAGTCACATAGCAACCAGTCTTTGACTATCAGTTTAATCTATGGTACTCCCTTATTTCCCTTCTACTTAAAAGGAAACAAGTAATAAGACTATGTCTGCCATTTTTTTTCTCTATTAGCATGAAGTAAATAAAAGCATAAGCTTTTTAACAATAATATGTTGCAGAGATGTAGAGAAAGTCATGTGAATGAAACACATCAGATAATTTTGAATTCAGGGGGTCCTCTTATACATGTATTTCCGGTGAAATCTCGACATCGAATTTTTGGGTGGAATACAATACTTCTCTATCCCTATGTGCTTTGTACATACGGGGCTAGAGAAAGTATAAATGAATCGCCGAAATGTACATATGAGCATCTCTTCGGAACGACTGCACCAAATGGAACAATTCTTTAATGTTGTGTTTGTTATTGCCACGGCAAATTTCTGTAACAGAAACTGTTTAAAAATCGTACACGAACGTTGTTTAAGTCTCATTAGAAATAAGCGTACAGTGTCAAGGGAACGCAATCGGCTAATAGCCGCCAGATGGCAGTATTAGGAGGGTGTCAGATCTGCAATTGCATGGAGGCAAAGCCGAAAACGAAACGAAATGAAATAAGTGAACGATTTTGAGTGCTTCCATTAGGCAAATAATGCGCTGTCAGCTATTGCAGAAAGGGAATATGCAATTGGGCTAAACTTAAGAAACATGGTAAAACTACTTAAGAGTAATGTGATGGAGATTTAGAAAATCGCGTCTCTCACGCGATCATCGTGGTATTTTTACTTTCTCTACACGTAATATGTACTATATAAGGTATTGTAATGCACCCAAAAATTCTATACCGAGATTTCTCCGGAAATACAAGTTTTGGGCCCTCCTGGATCCAAAAAAAGCATTTTTTGAAAATGGTTCGCGTGTGTCTGTGGACAGCATAAGTCAAAACGAAAAGACCGTTAAATGCCAAACTGGGTATTTAAGTTATATCTGCCAAGGATGTGACGCCATATTTTCAAGAAAATCTCCCCACCCCAATCTACACTTTAAATGGAAACATTTTCGAAAATTTTGATCTTCTCAAAAACGGTTCTAACGACTTTGATTAAAATAGCACATATTAAAGTGATTTACAACCCAAATAAAATGTATATCTTGCATTTTCTGGGAATAGCATCTGAAAAGCTGTTTATTCTGGATGAATTTTGCTGAACTTTGCATAACTAGTTAACCGTAAGCGATAGACAAAACATGTGGATCTCGTTAAAACACACAATTTATGTCATATACATTTTTTCGTGAAGTTCACCGTTTTCGAGATGTTCCTTGTTATTGATTTCAGTTTTAAAGTACTTAAACTTTTCTCATACGGGAACTTGGCCACGCAAAGAAAGGGAATTCAATCCCATAGCAGCCACATTTTAAAACATTTGACTGTCGGTTTAGTCTAGAGCATTACTTTAGATTCCTTCTACTTATAAAGGAACTAAGTAATAATGTTTTAGAATGAAAAAGAAAAATAGGCTTATTTCCAATAATTTGTTACAGAGATGTAGCTATTTTAACAACATTTATTATCATTAGTTGTAACTGTTTTAAATTACGAATCTACACCTACAAATAATTGGTGCTTGCCTCTTTATTGCTACAGTTAGTGATCATTTTCGTTCCGCTTTAGCGCCCTGCGCTGTCATGAACAAGCAGCGCATACTTTGCCAGCAGCCATCTTGCATGAAATATGCAGTGTTTCCTAAGAGCATCACTACACCGCGTATAACAACGAAGAAACTTTATATGCTGTCTGTTTTCTCTGTCATACCATAGGAAACACAGAAAAAATCTGATGTGTACCATTCATATCTCTGCAAAAATTATTATATTTACTTCATATAATCGAGAAAAAATTAGCAGAAATATTCTTATTACTTCCTACATTGTAAGTAGAAGGGGAATAAGCGAGTACTACAGGTTAAAGTGATTATACATAAGATGTTTTAATCAAAATTGTTAGAAAAATTAATTTTTCGAGAAAACTAAAATTTTTGAAAAATGTTCCATTTAAGCGGTAGTTTGGTACGTGCGGATTTTCTTAAAAATTTTCGTGTCGCATTCTGTGAAGGTATCAAACTTAAATACCAAGTTTGATATTTAACGGTCTGTTTGTTTTTTAGCTATGCTCTCCACAGACACACACACACACACACACACACACTCACACTCACACACACACATGCACCTTTATCAAAAAGTGCTCCTTTTACTCAAGGGATGCCAAAAAAAATTATTTCCGGTGAAATCTCGGTATCGAACTTTTGATGGAATGGAATACGTTCTCTATACACTTCTACATAGTATGTGTAGAGAAAGTAAAAATAGTCTGATGCTTCATTCACATGACTTTCTTATACCTCTTTATTACTTTCTCCGGCACGTGTGTACATACGGTGCACATATTTGCTAGAGAAGGTATTGTATTTCACCCGAAAATTCAAACTCGAAATTTCATCAGAAATATGTGTTTTGAGGTCCCCTGAGTCCAAAAAAAAGCATTTTTAGAACAAGGGCTGTGTGTGTCAATGTGTGTAACTTTCTTTCAGATCTTTGTATTGCATAGTTAGAAGATGCTGAAGATAAATATCAACTTTGGTGTTTAAACCACTTTTCGATTTTGAGTTATTGCTCACAAACATACGGACGCATATACATGCAGAACTTTTTACTTTCTCTACACGTACATAGTGTATAGAGAAGGTATTGTAATGCATCAAAAATTCGATACCGACATTTTACTGAAAGTACATATTTTGGTTCCCCTGAATCCAGAAAAAGCATTTTTTGGAAAAAGGTCCGTGTGTGTGTCTATGGACAGCAAGGCTCAAAAACGAAAAGACCGTTAAATACCAAACTTGGTATTTAAGTTTGATATCTCCCAAGGATGTAACACGAGTAATTTCAAGAAAATCCCCCACCCACAACAACCATTTACATGTACCTTTTTTCGAAGATTTCGATTTTCTCAAAAATGGCTCTAACGATTTTGATTAAAATATTGTATACTAAATATATTTATATGACAAATGAAATGTATATCTTGAACTTTAAGACTACTTTATTCTGAAGGAATTTTGCATATCTGCTAAACCGTAAGAACAAAAAATGTAGAACATATTAAAACACACAATTTATATTATATACTTTTTTCGTTGAGTTGATCGTTTTTTTAGATATTCCTTGATTTAATTTCAGCTTTGGAAACTTATAGTTTGCTCATACAGGAATTGTTCATCTTTGTCCATAGAAACAAAGAATTTCAGACACATAGAAAACAGCTTTTGACTATCATTTAAACTATGGTACTCCCTTAATTCGTTTTGACTTAAAACAAAGAAGGTAATAATACTATTTCTGCTAATTTTTCCTTGATTAGAATGACATAATTAGAATCATAAGCTTTTTAACAATAATTTGTTGCAGATATGTAGAGAAAGTCATGTGAATGGAACACACAAGATTTTTCTAAAACACATTTTTTTCATTTGGGTGAAATATCGGCATCAAAATTTGAGTGTAATGCTTTTGGGTATATGCCTATGTACTATGTACGAAGTAGACGTAGTTGGTAGTCTTTAACGCGCGCATTAACTACTTGTGGCACCGCAGGCGATGACAGTGGTGATAGGCGAATGAAGATTGAGCACCGGTGGAATGCAATGGCGGAGGAAACTGGAGAACCCAGAGAAAACCCGCCCCTGCGACGCTTTATCCACCACAAATCTCACAGGCGGTCGCTTGAGATCGAACCCGGGTTGTCTAGGTGAGAGCGAGTGGTCTAACCACTCGGCCACGGCGCGGCCCGTACGAATTAGAGCAAACAAAAAGAAGCAAATAGAAGAATAAAAGTTTGTAAGAATAGAATGAAGCTTGTAGAAGCGTGAGTTAAGAAAATCACGTGAATGCAGCTCGTCAGTGCTTTTACTTTCTCTATACGAACTATGTACATAGTGTATAGAGAAGGTATTGCACTCCACCAAAAAATTCGAAACCGAGATTTCACCGCAAATATATGTTTTAGGGTCCCCTGTACTCAAAAAAAGTATTTTCAGAAAAAGGTCCATGTGTCTGTGAACACGATAACTTATAAACAAAAAGTCGGTATTTAAGTTTAGTGTCTTCCAGGGATGTGACACGAAGATTTTTAGAAAAATCCCCCTACCCCAAACTACCCTTTACATGGAATATTTTTCGAAAATTTTGGTTTTCTAAACAATGGCTCTAATGATTTTGATTAAAATTTCGTATATTAAAGATATTTACCTAACAAATAAAATGTATATCTTGAATTTTCTGGGAATAGCCCTGAAGAGTAGTTTATTCTGGATGAATTTTACGGAATTTTACATAACTGCTAAACCGTAACAGATGGACAAAACCTTAGCACACAACAAATGTAGAGCACTTTAAAACACACAATTTATGATATATATAATCTTTTTTCGTGGAGGATATTGTTTTTGAGATATTCCTTGTTTTTGGTTTCAGCTATAAAACGACATACTTTTCTCATACAGGAATATGTCTACTCCTGTCCGTACAAACACAGGAACTTCAGTCACATAGCAACCAGCTTTTGACTATCACTTCAGCTTATGGTACTCTCTTATTTCGTTTCTACTTGCATGGAAGCAAGTAATAAGTCTATTTCTGCTAATTTTTTCTCGATTAGATGAAGTAAATAGAGTAATTTGTTGCAGAGATGTAGAGAAACTATGTGAATGGAACACATCAGATTTTTCGGTTGTATTTTGGGTAGAACGCATTATTCCCTTTACATGTTACAGTTAGAAGGTGGAGAATGTAATGAAATTTCACTAAATGAGTATTGAGTATAATTCTTTTTGTTTCATTTGTGTTTGCCTCCCGAAACTTTAATGGTCAGTGGCCATACTTTAAAAACAGCAGTTGACATTTTATTTATTTATTTATATTTTTGCTGAAATGCAAAGTTTATCAACGTTAGTTTTTCAGTTTTAACTTTCTCTAGCCCGTATGTGCAATGTAAATATTGGATAGAGAGGGTATTATATTCCACCCAAGAATTCGATGTCGAGATTTCACCGGAAATATGTTTTGAGGTCCCTGAGTCCGATAAAAACATTTTTAGTAAAAGGTTCGCGTGTGTCACTTATGAACTATGTTGTGGACAGCATAGTTCATAAGCGAAACGACCGCTGAATACCAAAGTTGGTATTATATTTAGTATCTTCCAAGGATGTGACACAAAGATTTTCAAGAAAATTCCACACCATAAATTACCGTTTACATGAAAAAATGTTTGAAAATTTGGTTTTTCTCAAAAATGGCTCTAACGATTTTGATTAAAATACCGTATATTATAGACACTGACACCACAAATACAATCTTTATCTTGAATTTTCTGAGAATAGCCTCTGAAGACACTTTTATTCTGGATAAGTTTTGCAGAATTTCGCATAATGGTTAAACCGTAAGAGTTAGCTTAAAACTTAACAAACAAAAACTATAGATCTCCTTAAAACACATAATTTATATCATATGCTTTTTTATATAGAGCTGAGATTTCTGAGATACTTCTTTTAATTTAAAACTACTTATCTTTTCTCAAGAGCGAAGTGACGTTCCTTTTCATCTCTCTTGTTTTACTGCAGGCCATGGAAATTGAAAAGAAATTCAACTGTTTCACATAGGAAAACCTTTTTAAAACATTCGACTATCGATTTAGTTTAGTGTATTCATTTGATGTCCCTTCTACTTACAAGGAAGCAAATAATAATAGCATTTCTGTTAATGTTTACCTTGATTAGCATGCAGACAAAAGACTAATTTTTATAAGGAAAGTTGTTTGTATAACAGCTAGAGAGCCGTGTGAATGGAACACATACGATTTTTTATTTTTTTTATTATTAGGTATACTACACTTATTCTTAAATGCGTACTTCGAAACTCTTTGGTATATAAAGAATGATGTTGGTTAAAAGAAAAATTCCGCCATAGCCGGGAATCGAACCCGAGACCTCAGGGTGAGAAGACAGAAAGCTGATTATAATTATTGCTCTCAAATGGTGACAGTTTCTCTAAATTTCATTTACTGTGGAGTTTTATGTGAGGAAACTTATATTATGGTAAAAATTTCTGAAGGAACAATTTGTTGATCTTTTATTTCGTATCGCCGACAAAGAATTTCTCTTTAGATATCACAGAGAGAGTGTTTTGTTTTGTACTTGTGTTTTCAAGCTGTACACGTCACGCTGTCTATACGTGCACATAAGCAATGGGAAAACAATATCTCTGTCTTGCTAACGGAAGTGATGTTTACTCGCAAAACAAAAAAAGTGAATAAACGAAGCCCTCTGGGGCGCTGCAAGAAGAATTGCTAACAGCACGTCACTTCCTCGGAGTGTTTCTCCAAAACAAAGTCGTTTACAGGAAAAGCTTTTTCGTGCTCTTGGAAATGCACAGCAAGATGTTTGGATAGTCGCACGTTCTGAACAACACCTCGGTCTTGAACACTATTAAAAATGCTTGTGAAAATGTTTTTTTTACCCACTCCACTGTGGCTGCTTAGCTGTGTCATGACAAATAACCAGACATTTCATGAGGATGGCACGCGAGAATGCTAGACAGAAATTTCGCATAGAATATTAAATTCAGAATAACAAAACATCTGAATGTTTATTGTGTTCTACACAGTTATTTTGCGTGAAAAATTATTACACCAGACGATATTTTAAAATCACATATATTAATCAGCATGGAAAATTTAAACATACATTTATTGACTATTAAAAATATTATGTGTCTCATTCAAATGATTTACTCCACATCTTATAGCAAATTATTGTTGTAAAGTTTATACTTCTACCTACTTCATGCTAATCTCGATAATCATTAGCAGAAATTGTGTTATTGCTCGTTTTCTTGTAATTAGAACGGAAATAAGGGAATATACTAGCTAAAGCGATAGCCAAATATTTTGAAAGCTGGTGCTTTGTGATTGAAATCCATTTCTTTTCCTGACCAGGAGTTTATAATACCAGTATGAGAAACATTTTAAGTATTTTAAAGCGAAACTAATAACAATATATATCTTGGAAACAGTAAACTCCACGATAAAAATGGATATGACATAAATTGTGTGTTTTAACGGGATCAACATTGTTTGTGAAGTCAGTTTTTGTCCCTCTCATACGGTTTAACCGTTATGCAAACTTTTGGAAAACTCAACAAGAATAAAGCACTCTTCAAAGACATTCGCAGAAAATTCAAAATATACCCTTTATTTTTGATGTGAATATCTTTAATATACGGTATTTTAATCAAAATCGTTACAACCATTTTTGAGAAAATCAAAATTTTTGAAAAATGTTCCTTGTAAAGGGTAGTTTTTCTTGAAAATCTTCATGCCGCCTCCTTGAAAGATACTAAAATTAAATACGAAGTTGGTATAAAACTGTCGTTTAATTTTTGAGCTATGGTGTCTAAAGGCACACACGTATGACCTTCTGATAATAATGCCAGTCTTCAAAAATGAGGAAATTCCAGGACACGGATCTTCAAGGTCAATTTTCCAACTAAATCGCTTTTGGCACTTGTTACTTTCTCTACACCTACTATGTACATAGAAGGTATTGCATTCCACCCAAAATTTCGATACCGAGATTTCACCGGAAATACATGTTTTAGGTCCTCTTGAATCCAAAAGAAGCATTTTTGGCAAAAGATCCACGCGCGTGTGTGTGTGTGTGTGTATGTGTGTCTGTGTGGGCAGCATAGCTCAAAAACAAAAATACCGTTAAATGCCAAACTTGGTATTGAATTTTGCATAACTGGCAAACCGTTAGAGATAGACAAAAGCTACTACACAAAAAATGTAGTTCACGATAAAACACACAATTTATGTGATATACATTTTTTCCAGGAATTGATAGTTTTTGAGATATTCCTTGTTACTTGTTTTAGCTTTAAAAAACATACTTTTCTCATACAGGAATTTGTCTACTCCTGTCCATACAAATAATTTTGAGTTATCGTGTTCACAGACACGCGGACACACACACGGACCTTTTTCTGGAAATTCTATTTTTGGATACAGGGGACACTAAAACATATATTTCCGGTGAAATCTCGTTATCAAATTTTTGGGTGGAGTGCAATACCTTCTCTATACACTATGTACATAGTACGTATAGAGAAAGTAAAAAAACAATAATATTTTAAATAAATAATATCAATTTACACAAAAATGTTATGGACAATTCAACAATAGTAGATGCCTGTGATTATGTGACATTTGTTCATTCATAACACTCCATAGGCTGCATTATACTCTCAAAGATATTAAAAATACATCTGAAAATACTTATCGTAAGATGAGGTCTTTTCTCTGTCTCCGCTCATGTCTTCCACCTGTATGGGTGCTGGTTATCTCTTGAATATTCTGATTCATATAGCCTCTCTATGCTCTTAAACCGTATTGGACCGAAGGGGAAAGGGGGAGCGCATGAAACGTAACTTGCGACAAACAAAGTTCTTAATCCCAAACTGGTGATCCCCAAACTTTTTGGTTGGACACTAAGTCAACTCTCTCACTGGGGATTCAAAATTAAGTTAATCATTTCTCTGTGCTGCATGTTGAAGTCCTAATGTCAAAATTTGGTGGACAAAATTAATACACTGCTTATACAAGTCAACCTGTTCTGAGGGAGCGTCGAGTGGGTTGAAGGATGGAAGAGGTGGATACACGAATCGGTTTGGCACTAGTGCTAGATGTATTTTTAATGTCTCTGAATCTGTGCTAAATATTTTATCATTATAGATCATTACTGTTTTGAGAAATATTTATATAAATACTGACTATTATTCGGAAAAGTATTACTTAATTTAAAATATTATAGATTGTGTAACTGTCGGAAGTTTCAACCTGAACTCTTTAGCGGAATATTTAAACAATGAACATGAATGTGACGCAGATAGCCATAAATCAATACCTGCCATGTTAAGATTAGTATAACAGATATCATTTACAAAATGGTCATTATGCATTGTCTTTATTACATCAGTCCAGCAGGAAAGCACATTATATATCAATGGAATCTGATCACTTTATTCATTTCCGATATATTTTCAGGATGAAACCTAGTTTTATCTTCATGGTTGAATTAACCCCGAAAATAACCTCGTGATGAAATTTGGAGAAGCAAAAAACAGTCACAAAATGCCACTTCGTTACGGTACAGCAGTTACATTTGGTTACCTTTTTTTGTTTACATGCTAATGACATTCATTAATGTGCTGGAGCTGAATGAGATAGAATGCCATGCATAGTTCAATCACTCAACCGTTCATCTCTAACACGGTTGAATATTTAAAATGAAAAATCTGACGTGTTCCATTTACATGACTTTCTCTACAAATTATTGTAACTAAAATTATTTCTCTATGTAAATCGAGATAAGCAAAATAAGCATTGGCAGAAGTGGTTGTATTAGATCTATCTACATAGAAAAAAACTAAGGTAGTCCACTAGGATAAACTATTCTTCTTTCGGCATCTTGCTAATCGAGGTACTCATTAGCACAACGTTCTTATTACTTAGAAGTAGGAAAAATTAGGGAATATACTAGGCTAAAGTCATAGTCAAATGTTTTATAAAGCGGTCGTTATACGATTGTCATTGCAAATCCCTTCTTTTCTTGGCCAGGAGTAGAACAAAAGTAAACAGCACACTGAGAAAAGTATAAGTACTTCACAATTGAAACCAATAACAATGAATACCTCGAAAACGGTAAGCTCCACTAGAAAAATGTATATGACATAGCTTGTGTATTTTAACAAGACCTAAATTGTTTGTATAGTAAGTTTTTGTCTATCTCTTACGGTTTACTATTTATGCCAAATTAAGCAAATTCATCCAGAATAAACAGGTCTTTAGAAGCTATTCCCAGAAAATTCAAGATATACATATTATTTTTCAACTAAATATCTTTAATATAGGATATTTTAAATAAAATCGTTAGAGCCATTTTTAAGAAAATCAAAATTTTCGAAAAAAGTTCCATGTAAAGGGTAGTTTGGGGTGGGGGGATTTTTCTCAAAATCTTCGTGTCGCAACCCTAGAAGATACTAAACTTAAATACCAAGTTTAGTGCTTTACCGACTTTTCGTTTTTGAGTTATCGTGCTCACAACACACGGACACTCGGACACTCGGACACACACACACACACACACACACACACACACACACACACATGGACCTTTTTGTGAAAATGCCTTTTTTGGATACAGGGGACCCTAAAACATATATTTCCGGTGAAATCTCGACATCGAATTTTTGGTTGGAATACAATACTTCTCTATCCCTATGTACATTGTACATACGGGGCTAGAGAAAGTAAAGAGTGGTCGCTTTGGGAAGCAATTGAAAGTCGGTTTTCGCTTTGCACGGCCAGAAGTAAAACAAAGAGGGATGAAAGGTAGTATAGCCTCCCGTTTGAGATAAGTTTAAGTAATTTACATTTGAAACAATAACAAAGAATATCTCCGAAACAGTGTAGTCAGTTTTTGTTGGTGCCGGAGTGGCTAGATCACTCACCTACCCCTAGGTGACCCGAACCGGTCTCAAGTGCCTTCTGGTGGGACTTGTGGTGGTCGAAGTGGCGTCTCAGCGTTTTTTCTCGGGTCCTCCGGTTTCTCCCGCCACTCATTCCATCAAATGTTCCATCATCCTTTCCTATCATCCATTTCGCTTGCATTTCATACCATCCACTTCCTCACGCTTATGCCTGGTCACGGGCCGACCACTCGTTTCAGGTCCTCCATTGTGTCGCTTCTTGCCGTTGGCTCCCTGATAGGCTTCTGAACCCTAGGCATCCGCTTGAGATGCGCAGTGGAGAGAGGCCGCGAGAGGGGCTACCTTATAATTTAATGACCCTGATTTTGTAATTAATAAAAATTTAACAAGTTTAATAAATTATATTATTATTTGTTTATTACTTACTTCTTATATGCACTCCTATGCTTAGTACTACAGTTTACCGGACGCCTCTTTGTGAAGTAATGACTGATTCATTTACCTCGCCAGTTCAGACAAGTCCATTTCAACACCGTGCGCACAGTACAGGTGCGGCGTGCTTGGGAGTAGGTTTGTATTTGTTTTATAATGAACTTTTTTCATTATTTGTTTCCTTTTTTATATGTTCAAAAATGACTAACATTTTTTATTAAAACATCACATTGATATAAAATGCTTATATTAAATATTCAATTTTATCCAACTCCTCATATTAAATATATTTATCTGAACATCATTAAACAGGCCTCTTATGTCTCATTTCATTCAAAAGTAAGTTTGTATTATCTTTTTTTCTTTAACCAGTAAACGCTATCGGATCGGCTTAAATCGCATAGTTTGTTCCAAATAACCTTATTTTTGACATAAGCAGTTTCCGAGATATCCGTCATTAATTGTTCGAATTCTGTGTCATTCTTTTGCAGTCATGTCGATTAACATTTGCGTCTCGAGATTACATATAAAGAGCAAGACATTTCATGAGCATTATATAACCATTAGCTCTTATATTAGAATAATGCCATTTTTTGCATTCTAACCAAAATGTAATCTAGATATTTATACAAAAGTTTGTCTTAATTAAAGTGAAGTAGTATTAAATTTTGGTTAAAAGTTTGAAAAAGTATATGCTGCCAATTGGGTGAAAAACAGTTTTGGAATTGAATAATGTTTTCGTTTGACACATGTGTAGATTTTGGTGCTTCAATAAGAATGAATAAATATTAAATTAATAAAGGATTTGTATATTGAAATATAAACTCAATGGCTTATTAAGATGAACACAATTTCAAAAACAAAAAAAAATGTAATGTGTGCCATTCACAGAACATTCTCTAGCTCTTCAGCAAACAAAGCTTTTATTCAGAAGATTAATCTTTTAGCTACACCATGCTAATCAAGATGAACATAAACAGAAATAGTTTTATTTCTTGTTTTGATGTAAGTAGAAGGGAAATAAGAAAATGCCCAGACTAAAGCGTTAATCACGTCCTTTAAAAGCCAGTTGCTATGTGAAACAATTGAAATTCCATTTGTTTGCTTGCCAGGAGGAAAATTGTTCTCTCGTTCGTAGAAAAGTTTAAGTGTCTTAAAATTAAAACCAATAACCGGAAATAACTCTACGGTTAACTCTACAAAAAATATACATATAACATTTGTATTTTAATGAGATGTACATTTTTTATGTAGTAAATAGTGTTCTATCTCTTTCAGTTTGCTTGTTATGCAAAAGACATCCAGAATGAAGAGGTCTTCAGAGACAATTCCTAGAAAATTCAATATAGATATATATTTCATTTGTCATAAAAACATCTTAAACATAATATATTTTAATCAAAATCGTTACAGTCATTTTTGAAAAAATAAATTTTGTGAAAAATGTTCCATATAAAGGGTAGTGGGAGGATTTTCTTGAACATTTTCGTGTCGTGGAAGGTACCAAACTTAAATACAAAGTTTGATATTTAACGGATTTTTCGATTTTGAGTTATGCTGTCCACAGACACACACGTACACATGGACCTTTTTCTAAACATGCTCTTCTTCGGAATCAGGGGAGCTCAAAACAACTTTCCAGTGCAATATTGGGGTCGAATGCAATACCTTCTCTACCCCTGTGTATACATTGTACATACTGAGATAGACAGATTTTAAATGGATTGTAATTCAACATTAACAAAAAATCTTATGTTCTCCACACACATTACTTTGTGTAACAAATTATTGTTAATAAGCTTATTCTTCTATCTATTAAATGCTAAAACATTAGCAGAAACGGCCTTATTACTTAGTACCGTTATAAGTAGAAGAGAAATAAGGGAATACACTAGGCTAAACTGACATTAAAATGTTTTAAAATGTGGTTTTTATGGGATTGAAATGAGAAAAGTGTTTTAAAATTGAAATCAATAAATAACAAGGCATATCTCTAAAACTGCTAACACCACGAAGAAAAATATATATGACATAAATTTGTTCTGTCATTGACTGCATTATTTGTGTAGTAAGTTTTTGTCTATTTCTAATGGTTTACCAGTCATGCAACATTCAATACAAATCATGCAGAATAAAGAGATCTTTAGAGGTTATTCCCAGAAAATTCAAGATGAATGTCTATCATGTAAATATCTTAAATAATGATATTTTAATCGATTATTAGAGCCATTTTTGAGAATAATTTCGAAATTTTTTCTATGTAAAGTATAGTTGGGCTTGGGGGGGATTCTCTTGAAAATCTTCGTGTCGCAAACTTGGAAGTTTGTATTTAACAGTCTTTTCGTTTTTTAGCTTTATTGTTCCACATACACACATCCACACACACAGATCTTTTTTTAAAAATGCTTTTTTGGATACAGAAGTCCCAAATATGTATTTCCGTGAAATCTCGGTATCGAATTTTTGGATGCATTACAATGCGTCCTCCACACACTATGTACATAGTACGTGTAGATAAAGTAAAAATGTATTGCAATGCAACATTAACTAAAATAATAATTTAAATATACTGAAAATGCCTTCACTGTGTGGTATTTGAACCAATAGCTGCACGAGGTGCGTGGATGTAATTTGCTTCAAACTATCATGTAAATTTGAGATTATTCTAGACCCACCGTGCGCTTTGAGTTTCATATCGGTCAGCTTGATGAAGCACATAGAGAAAAAGTCGACATCTATGAGCTTGCCAATCCATATTATAAAGAGAAATATGGCCTGGATAGCATCAAAGGGCAAGGATTAATGGTTGAAGCTAGAGGGACAATTACAAAGCTTTTTGCTCTGTTTAGAACATCAAACGATCTGAAAAAAAAAGTCTGATGCATTACATTCACAAAACTTTCTCTATCTGTTCTGCAACAGAAACATATTGTTCTCTCTTCTTCGTGCTAATAATGATCAAATCATCAGAAGTGATTGTATTAGATACTTCTAAGTAAATGGAAAATAAATAAATACACTTGGCTAACAGATTCAAATTTTTTATAAGCTGGTCGCTATTATCTTCTTTTAGCATAACCAGGACTGCCCATTTAAGAAACATCTGATGTGTTCCAATCACATGACTTTCTCTACCTGTTCTGCAAACAAATAATTGTTACATAACATTCATCTTATGTTTACTTCACGCTAATCCAGATAAACATTAGCCGAACCGGTTTTATTAAGTGCTTAATTTGTTATAAGTAGAAGGGAAATATTAGAGTACACTAGACTAAAGGTATAGTAAAATATTTTAAAATCTGTTTGCTATGTGATTGAATTTCCATGAATTTTTGCACGGGCAGCAGTAAAAAAAAAGAGAGATATTGTGAATTTCATCATTCCCGTTTGAGAAAAATTAGTGTATTTTAAAATTTAAACATATAACTAAAAATGTCGTGAGAATTGTTAGCTAATATATGTGCGTGTATGACATAAATTACAGGTTTTACCGATATATACAGTTACTGTGCAGAAGTTTTTGTGTATCTCTTAAGTTTATCAGATGTGAAAAAATAATTCAGAATAAAAAGTAGTTCAATGGCTGGTTCCAACAAATTCAAGATATACTTTCTATTTGTCATGTAAATTTATTTGAATACAGTATTTATATTTCAAAATCAGTACAGTAATTTTTGTATAAATTCAACTTTGGAAAAATCTTCCATCTTGTGGGGATTTTCCTGAATTTCTTGGTATTTTATCCTTGGCCGATACTATGCTTAAATATCATGTTTGGTACTGACATGCTTTTATTGGATTCAGATATCTTCAAAACATGTATTTTCGGTGAAATTACTGTATAGAATTCCTGTATCTACTATGTACTACATGCTCGGTAGACAATGTAGAAATACCTTTTGAAATCGGAATCGTTTTAGGTGTCCTATTAATTCTAAAACATCATTTGCACAACAATATCTCATTTTTAACAATGTTTTCATGCTGTCTGTTTATATATATGACATGTTTGTTCCTTTATGTTACTCTCTCTCTCTTTATTTATGTTAAACGCCGTTGTTGACCATTTTTCATCATATTTTCTTTTTCATTTCTTAGCTGTTATATTAATCTTTAAAACGTATATTGGTAATAGTAATAATGTTTTGCAACTTTTCTGTTTGGTCGTCTCCTTAGCGCGGTGGTAGCGTTGCTGCTTACCAAGCGGGAGACCTGGGTTCGATCCCCAGTACCGGCGTGGGGATTTTTCCCCCGCTGGGAGACCTGGCCCGGGGTGCACTCAGCCTCGTAAGGTCCCTGGGGGGCCAATTGAGGAGCTACTTGATGGAGAAGTAGCGGCTCCAGGTCATGAGGACCGCATTAACCGGCCGGGGGGATTCGAGGCGCTGACCACGTCTCACCTTCCAATACTGCACCCCATCCATGACGTCTGTAGTGGACCGAGATGGGGGACGCAGCGGCCGGGCGGTAGGCCAAGGTTCCCCGTGAGCTGTCGTGCCATGGAGTAAACTTTTCTCTTTGGGAAGTTGAATAGAAAAAAACGATACGTTAGGAGTCTTTTATATTAAACAAGAGCAGTTAAATAAAAGCATAAAATAATAAAATAATTAGGACATGTGAAGACAAAAGAAAGTTGTTGCAAGAATATAAAAATAATAGCTATGTATAGCTAACCAGGCTTGATAAAATATGAAGTTATAGTATAGGGATAAATATACATAGAAATGAGAAAAAAAATGTCTGACGTGTTCCATTCACCTGACTTTCTCTACCTCTCTGCGAAATAAGGGAGTACCATAGGTTAAAGTGACAGTCAAAAGCTGGTTGCTATGTGATTCAAGTTTCCTGTATGAGAGAAGTATGTTTTTTAAAGCTGAAACAAAAGAACAAGGAATATCTAAAAAACGATCAACTCCACGTAATATATATATAAAACATAAATTGCGTGTTCAAATTTGCTTTACATTTTTTGTGTGGTAAGTTTTTGTCCATCTCCTACGGTTTAGCATTTATGCAAATTTCCGTAAAATTCATCCTGAATAAAGTAGTCTTCAGAGGCTATTCAAGATATACATTTTATTTGTGAGGTAAATATCTTTAATACACGATTATGTAATCAAAATCTTTATAGTTATTTTTTACAAAATCAAAATTTTCGAAAAACATTTTTTGTAAAGGGTAGTTTGGGGTGGGGGTATTTTCTTGAAAATCTTCGTGTCGCATCCTTGGAAAATAGCAAACTTAAATACTAAGTTTGGTATTTAACGGTCTTTTCGTCTTTTGAGCTTAGCTGCCCACAGAGAGAGAGAGAGAGAGAGAGAGAGAGAGAGAGACACAGACACAGACAGACATACACATAGATATTTGTGTTTAAAAATGCTTTTTTTCGAATCAGGGGGACCAAAAACATGTATTTCCGGAGAAACTCGGTATCGAATTTTTGGGTGCATTACAATATGTACACAGTACGTGTAGAGAAAGTAATAAGAAGCGAAAGATAGGAGTTTGTGTTTGAATTGAATGAAGGATATTGGTTTCCAAAGATGTCTATAAAACAACAGCATTAATAAAGTACGCAGATAGAAAAATAAAATATCAAAGAAATAGTTTGTATACCCAGAAATAAATGGCAGAAAGTAGAGAACTTCATGTGAACGTAACATCGGATTTTTACTTTCTATAGCTTGTATGTACAATGTACATAGTAGATAGTGCAAGTACTGCATTCCAATCAATAATTGATACTGATATTTGATTGGAAATACAACCTTAAGCGTGTCCGTGAACGCGATAGTTCAGCAACGGAAGGTTGGTAAAATACCAAAATTGGTATTTAAGAATTTATTTCAAAGAATATATCACAAAGATTTTGAGCAAAATCCTCCAAACCAAACTGACCTTTCTATAGAACAGATTTCGAAAATTGAGATTTTTTCAAAAATGGCTCTCAACAATTTTTATTAAAATTCTGCATATTTAAGATATTTAAATAACAAATAAAAAGTATATTTCGAATTTTCTGGAAATGATCTTTGAGCATCTCTTCTTTCTGAATATTTTTGCATAACTGGTAAACTGTAAGAGTTAGAGAAAAACTTACTACACAAAAATGCACATCTCATTAAAATAGACAGTTTAATTTACATACATTTTTTGTAGAGCTGACCATTTCCAATATATTCCTTGTTATTGGTTTTAGTTTTAAAATACTTAAACGTTTCTCATACGGGAATTTGTCAACTCCTGGCCATGCAAAGAAACGAATTTCAATAATAAAGCGACCAGATGTTAAAAGATTTAACTATCGCTTTAGCTTAGTATACTCCTTTATTTTTCTTCTACTTAGAAGTAAGCACGCAATAGAACATTTCTAGTAATGTTTATCTCGGTTATCATGAAGTTGAGATTAAGTTCTTTTAAACAGTAATTTGTTACAGTGAAGTAGAGAACGTCATGTGAATGAATCGCGTTAGGGATTTTGTAGATGTCATAATGTAAAAATCTGATGAGTTCCATTCACATGACTTTCTCTAAAACTCTGCAATAAATTATTGTTAAAAAACGTATGCTTCTATTTACTTCCTGCTAATCGAGATAAAAAATAGCAGGAATACTCTTATTACTTGCTTCCGTGTAAGTAAAAGCAAAATATGGGAGTAGAATAGGTTAAAGTGATGGTCAAAAGCTGGTTGCTATGTAACTGAAGTTCCTTTATTTCTATGGACAGGAGTTAACAAATTCTTGTGCGAGAAAAGCATAAGCTTTTTAAAGGTGAAATCAAAAACAAGGAATAACTCAAAAACGATCAACTCCACGAAAAAAATGTATATAGGTAACATAAATTGTGTGTTTTAACGTGTTCTACATTTTTTGTGTGATAAGTTTTTGTCTATCTATTACGGTTTAGCAGCTGTGAAAAATTCAGTAAAATTCATCAAGAATAAAGTAGTCTTCAGAGGCTATTCCCAGAAAATTCAAGATATACATTTTATTTGTCAGGTAAATATCTTTAATATACGATATTTAATCAAAATCGTTAGAGCCATTTTTTAGAAATTCAAAATGTTCGAAAAAATTCCATGTAAAGGGTAGTTGGGAGTGGGGGGATTTTCTTGAAAATCTTCGTGTCGCATCCTTGGAAGATACCAAACCTAAGTACCAAGTTTGGTTTTTAACGGACTTTTCGTTTTCGAGCTATGCCGCCCACAGGCACACACACACACACACACACACACACACACACACACACGCACACAGACAGACACGCACTCACTCACGGACATTTTTCTAAAAATGTTTTTTTTTGGATTGGGAGGTCTCAAAACATGTATTTCCGGTGAAATCTCGATATCTACTTTTTGGGTACATTACAATACCTACGCTGTACACTGTGTACATAGCACGTATAGAGAAAGTAAAAAGTTGCCCATAGGTATGATAAATGTTGAACTTGTGCGATGGAAGGCACTTTTAAGGGTTTTCAGTACGAATGCGAAATTTCAGGCACATAATCAGCATAATGATTCAGTTATAATAATTAAATGTTACCATTAATGTAATTGGATAAGTAGAGTAAGACTGAAAAATGCAATAACATAGCTGGGATTTCAACCACAGATCTCCCGGTCTCTAACCGGTTGTTCTACCACTGAACTACCATGGCAACATCCCGGCACAACATTAAATTCAACTGACTCGCATGTTTTCCAATAAACCACAAGGTTATTTACGATAATGTGAGTTATACCAATGGCGATTTACAATATTGTAAGTACTTTAAGTCCCGGGCTTCATAGTTTAGCCAACTATTATGGTGAATTAGTGTTAATTTAATTGTTTTTTTCTTTCTCACACAAGCCGTGTCTAAACAGGAGTTGAATAAGTAGTCAGACTGAAAAATACAATGCTATAGCCAGGATTTGAACTACGGATCTCCCGGGCTCTAGCTGGTTGCTCTACTACTGAGCTAACATGGCATTGAATTTTTCAGTGTGACTCTACTTATCTAGCTCCTGTTCTATACATGGCTTGTGTGCAACAAAATAAATTAACAACAATGTAATTGCTTTAATTCGTTTACGTTTTAGGGAATAAATACCAAAACAGTCAACTGCCAAACAACGCCGAATATTTCTGCTAATAATGTGCTGGGATAAGTAAGACATAAAGCTCTTTGTGACTCTCACAGTTTGGAAATATTTTTATTCTACAAGAACTATTTTAAGAGACAGAGGAAGAATGAGGCTAACAGGAAATGAGGAGCAAACATGTGATATATGGCCTCTAGAAGAATCTCTCAGAAAGAGAGAGAGAGAGAGCGCTCTGAGAGAACTTCAAAGAGCGATGCAGGCATTTTAACACCCAGTCCTTAAAGTGGAACGATTGTTTCAGAGATGTACATACGATACGAAACTACTAGCACTGGTACACGTTGTTAAAACTTGAATTTTCATTAGCAATGTGTGAATCTTATTATGCGTTTAAGGGAAGAATAGACCCAGCCAGTTTGGACTGGGATTCGAGAGATCCGGGTTCGATCCCCGTTGACCGCGCACTCTGGCTCCAGACAAAACACTACGTGTTTTTCTGAGGCCGCTTCGGCGAATGCTGGGTGCTGTATATCTACCAAGGTTCCTTTCATTTCATTTCCCTACTTTATATTTCAGGTTGGCGCAGGTTTGGCTGGAGTTTTGCAGTCAGTTGGCATAGTTGCTTGCTCCGAGTAAGACTCTTTTCCCCCTGGTTGTGCTGTTGAGGCTAGGTGCCGTCGTAGAGGCCACCTTCCGGCCTCCCGGCGCCTGTATAGCCTACATGGCGCGCCAGGGCTGCCATCTAGTGAATGCTGGGGACCTCCGCGCGTCTCTGCGCTTAGCTCTGTTGTTTCCTGTGTGCTGGCCTATGGATTAGAAGTCCTAACACGCCTACGTTAAATTTGCTAAATTCATGAACGATTATCTCAAACATCATATGTCTACAATCATGATAATCAGTGATGATTTAGTTCGCAGTTATAGGCCACAAAAACCTATTCTTTATGTTCTAACATACCACAAAACACGCTATCAAAACATAAAGTACAAATTCAACAAAACGTAAATATATTTTAGTCACGCTCATCTATATATTATTTTACTTTCTCATTCACGTATGTACAGTGTTAATTGCAGATAAAGAAGGTATTGTATTCCAGCCAAAATTTCAATACCGAGATTTCACCGGAAATTCAAGAATCCTCTGAATCCAAAAAATAACATTTTTAGAAAGAGGTCCGCGAGTGTCTGTGGACAGTAAAAACCAAAAATTAAAAAGTCTGTTAAATACCAAATTTTCTTTCAAGGATGGGACAGGAAGATTTTCAGGAACCTTCCCCCATCTAATCTTAACTTGGTATTATAGAACATGTATATTTTCTCAAAAAAAGCTCTAACGATTTTTATTAAAAATACCGTATGCTAATACACTTTTTATAAAAAAAGAAATGTATATCTAGAATTTTCTGGGAATAGCCTCTGAAGACCTCTTCATTTTGGATTACTTTTGTATACATTTTGTGTAACTGGTAAATCGAAAGAGATAGACAAAAGTTTATTACACAAAACAAGTAAATCTCATTAAAACACAGAGCAATGAGAAACGAATTTCAATTATTTCACATAGGATTTAGTACATTTCCTTATTTTCTTATACTTACAAAGAAGCAAGTAATAAGGCAATTTCTATTAATGTTTATCTGATTAGCATGATGTAGATAAAAGAATAATCTTTAACATCTAAGGTCATATCGGGGGCTTTCCACTTTCCACTTGAAACAAGAACCACTAGGCTCTTTTACGTTGGTTTAAATCATTTTGTTTTATTCAAACACGCACACATTCACACTCGTATACACACTTCCAGACTCTGTGGGGGATAGGGACTAATTTTAGCTAGAGAAAAATTCACCGCCCCAGCCGGTAATCGAACACGGGACCCCCGGGTGAGAAGTCGGCTCGCTGACCACTCTACCACGGAGGCAGTCAAGAAAAGTTGTTTGCGAATCAGTTAGAGAAACTCATGTGAGTGGAACTCGTCAGACTTTTGTTGATAATAATATGCATTAAAAGAAAGAATTTTCCCCTAATTCATAGTTATTGTAATATTACAGTTTGTAATACTTATTGCGGTAGTTAGCACAACTCGCATTTCATGGGTCCATATTCAATACTCGGCGATCGCAAACATTTTTTCAATAGAAAGACGAATAGTGAAGTGTCATCAAGATTTTCAGGAAGATTCTCCCACTCCAATTACGATTTATGTGGAAAAAATTTCGAAACTTTTTTATTTTCTCAAAAGGGTCTCTAGATTTTGATTAAAATATCATAAGCTTAAGATAGTTTCATGAAAAACAAGCTTTATATCTTGAACTTCCTGGATAACCTCGGAAAACAACTTCGTTCTGAATGAATAACTGGTAAACCGTAGAGATACACCAAACACACTACACGAAAATGTATATCTCGATAAAACATACAATTTATGTCATATACAATTTTTAGAAAAATGCAGTGTGCGTGTGTGTGTGTCTGTCTGTCTGTGTGTCTGTGGACAGCATAGCTTAAAAACGAAAAGTTCTTTAAATACAAAACTTGGTATTTAAGTTTAATATTTTGCAAGGATGCGATGCGAATATTTAAAAAAAAAAACACCCCAAAATACCCTTTACATGAAACACATTTCAAACATGTTGATTTTCTCAAAACTGGCTCCAACGATTTTGACTTCTTTTTTCTGTAAAAAGTTTTGATGAATTTTGCCTAACCGGTAAACCATAAAACATGAAAGAAGCGTACTATACAGAAATGTAGTACTCATTAAAACACTTAATTTATCTCATATACGCTTTTTAGAAGAGGTATTCCTTTTTATTTGGTTTGACCTTTAAAATACTTATACTTTTCTTATACGAGAATTTCTCTACTCCTGGCCATATAAACAAAGAAATTTCAATCACATAGCAACAAGCTTTTAAAATATTTGACTATCGCTTTATCCCTTATTTCCCGTCCACTTATAAAGAAGCATGCTAATTTTACCTATTATAGCATGACGTAAATGGAAGAATAACTTTTGAACAATAATTTGTTGAATCATTCTCAAAAAGTTGCAGAGAGTCAGGTGAATGGGATATATCCAATTTTTACTTTCTCTACACATACTAAGTACATAGTGTGTAGAGAAGGTATTGTAATACACCCAAAAATTCGATACCGAGATTTCACCGGAAATACATGTTTTGGGTCCTACTGAAAACAAAAAAAAAAAAAAAAATTCTGGAAAAGGTTCGCGCGCGCGCGTGTGTGTCTGTGTGTCAGTCTGTGGACAGCATAGCTCAAAAACGAAAAGACCATTAAATACCTAACTTGCTATTTAAGGATGCGACACGAAGATTTTCAAGAAAATCTCCCCACTCCCAACTACCCTTTACTGGAACCGTTTTCGAAAATTTTGATTTTCTCAAAAATGGCTCTAACGATTTTTACTATAAAATATCGTATATTATCGTATATGTATTTCTGGAATTTTCTCTGCAAAAATCTGCTTTATTCTGGATGAATTTTACGGAATTCTGCACAACTGCTAAAACGTAAGAGATAGACAAAAATATAGAACACGTTAAAACACATCATTTACGTAATATACACTTTTTCGTGGAGTTGATCGTTTTTTAGATATTCCTTGCTTTGGTTTCAGCTTTGAAGAACACATACTGTTCTCATACAGGAATTTGTCACCTCCTGTCCATACAAACAAGAGAATTACATTACACAGAACCATCTTTTGACTATCCCTTTAACCAATGGTACTCCCTTATTTTGCTTCTACTTACAAGGAAGCAAACATTAAGGCTATTTCTGATAAGTTTTTCTCGATTAGCATGAAGTAAATAAAAGCATAAGCATTTTAATAACTTTTTTTTTGTAGGAATGTAGAGAAAGTCATGTGAATGGAATATATCAGATTTTTTTCTAACTTTTCTCACAAGGGAAGCCTTCATCTGTTTCACATCTCTTTTGTTTTTCTTCTGGTAATGACAATCGCATTGTCATAGTTTTAGTCTATTTATTTTCATATTTCCCTACTGCTTACAAGGAAGCAAGTAAGAAGAAGACTATTTCGGTTAAGGTATATCTTGATTAGTACGATGTAGATAAAAGAATAATCTTATTTAAGATTAGTTTGTTTGCAGAACAATTAGAAACGTCACGAGAATGAACACAATTTAACATAACCTCAAATGAATATCATACCTCATTTATGTGTGCAATATTTTTGTATGTTTTATAATTTAACAGAATGGTATGATTGCCTTTGCTATATCTTTGGCAAGCGATACCTTTAGATAAAGTGTAAATGTGTGTTGAACTTGATGCTGCCATCTGGTGGTTTAATGGCATTGTTTGTAAATGTAGCATGCGAATTATTTAATGAAGCGGCACGTTTTTCACCTCATCAGAACTGCTACATGGATACGTTTTCCTGTCCACAAGTGCGAAATAATTCAATAAGCAGTGAAGTTCTGCACGTGTCTATTGGGCTGGAACTACTAAACAGGCAATATATTCTGTAAGAGCCAAATGTGTTAATTTATGTCTCCTTTATGGCGCAGTTCCATTAAAAAATCTGATGCGTTACATTCACATGATTTCTCTACCATTCTCACAAAAGCTTATTCAGCTATCTACTAAATGCTAACTGAGATATCTATCAACAGAAATGATATTATTACGATACCTATTTCCTTGCATGTACTAAATCGATAGTAAATTTTTACTTTCTCTATACGTAATATGTACATAGTGTATAGAGAAGGTATTGCAGTCCACCCAAAAATTCGACACTGAGATTTCACCGGAAATATATGTTTTAGGGCCTCCTGTATCCAAAAAATACATTTTCAGAAAAAGGTTCGTGTGCCTGTGAACACGATAACTCAAAAACGTCAGTAAAATACCAAACTTGGTATTTAAGTTCAGTATCCTCCAGGGATGCGACACGAAGATTTTGAGAAAAATCCCCCCACCCAAAACTAGCCATTACATTTTTCGAAAATTTTAATTTTCTCAAAAATGGCTCTAACGATTTTGCTTAAAATATCGCATATTAAAGATACTACTTTGTTCTGGATGGATTTTACGGAATTTTTCTTAACTGCTAAACCGTAAGAGATGGACAAAAACTTACCACACAAAAAATGTACTGCACGTTAAAACGCACAATTTATGTTATATACGTTTTTCTCGTGGAGTTGATCGTTTCTTAGCTATTACTTGTTTTTGATTTCACCTTTATAATATTTATAATTTTCTCACACAGGAATTTGTCAACTCTGTATACAAAAAAAGGAGCTTCAGTCACATAGCAACCAGCTTCTCACTATCACTTTAACCTATGATACTCCCTTATTTCCCTTCTATTTACAAGGAAGCAAGTAAGAAGACTATTTCTGCTAATTTTTTCTCGATTGGCATGAAGTAAAAAGAAGTATACGCTTTTTAACAATATTTTGTTGCAGAGATATAGAGAAAGTCATGTAAATGGAACACATCAGATTTTTATCAGTTGGTCTCTTTGTGATTTGATTCTCTGTATTCGGCTAGGAGGAGAAAACGTAAGGCAAAAAATCTGTGTTCAATTCACATGATTTTCTCTACATCACCGTAACAAATTATAGTTAAAAGATATACAGGGTTACTACAAAAGGAATACACAACTTCAACTGTCTGTAAAACAAAAACTATTAGAGATAGCAATCTAATTATTTTGGAGGTATGTTGAAAAGTTCTCAAAGTTTCGTCTGTTACTACTGATAACGCTGTAGTGTTTTGTTTGTTGTTGCAGAAGCTGAAATGGCGGAAAATCCTGTGGAAAAGGCATATTATTGTGTGTTGGAATTTGCTAGAACGCAATCAGCAACTGTTGTCCAACGACATTTTAGAACACGTTACCACGTAGACAGTCAATCTACGACTGGTATAGAAAATTCGAGACAACGGGATGTTTGTGCACAGGGAAGAGCTCGGGAAGACCAAGAGCTTCGGAAGAAAACGTTGAACGTGCTCGTTCTGCCTACATAAGAAGCCCACAGAAATCGACATCTAGGGCAAGCAAGCAATTACAAATTCCACAGCAAACTGTATGGAAAATCTTACGGAAGCGACTGCACATGATGCCTTACTGATTACAGATGTTGCAGTTTCTGAGTGAAGAAGATAAGGTCATACGGCGTGACTTTTGCATCGACATGTTGCGACATGATGAAGACGATGCTGGTTTTTGTGAGCGCATCATTTCATTTTTGTGGTAACGTGTTTTAAAATTTCGTTGGACAACAGTTGCTGATTGCGTTCTAGCAAATTCCAACACGCAATATGCCTTTTCCACAGGATTTTCCGCCATTTCAGCTTCTGCAACAACAAACAAAACACTACAGCGTTACCAATAGTAACAAACAAAACTTTGAGAGTTTCTCAACATACCTCCATAATAATTAGGTTGCTATCTCTAATAGTTTTTGTTTTACAGGCAGTTGAAGTTGTCTATTTCTTTTGTAGTAACCCTGTATATGTATATATCTAGATTATGCTAATTGAGATATACATTAGGAGAAGTTGTCTGAATTATCGGCTTTCCTGTAAGTAGAAGGAAAATAAGAGAATACACGAGGCTAAAACGATAGGCTAATCTTTTAAAAGCTGGTTGCCGTGTGGCTAAAATCCGTTTCTATGCAGGGCCAGGAATTTACAATTTTCCGAGTGAGAAAAGTTTTATGTAATTTCAATTTGAAACAAATGACATTTCTGAGATATTCCTTGTTAATTCCACGAAAAAGACATATATGAAAAATTGTGTGTTTTAACATGAATAAAATTTTTATGCAGTAAGTTTTTGTCTATCTTTAACGGTTTACCAGTTATACAAAACTCACCAAGTTCATTCAGAATAAGGAGGTCTTTTGAGGCTATTTCCAGAAAATTCAAGCTATACATTTTATATGTCATGTAAACATCTTTAACATACGATATTTTAATCAAAATCGTTAGAGCCATTTACAAAGCCAAAATTTTAGAAATGTGTTTCTAAGTAAGGGGTAGTTTGGTGTGGGGAATGTTTCTCAAAATCTTCGTGTCGCATCCCTGGAAGATATTATACTTAAATATCAAGTTTGGTATTTTACCCACTTTTCGTTTTGGAGTTATCGTGTTCACAGATACACACACGGACCTTTTTCTAAAACTGCTTTTTTTAGGTTCAGGGGCTGTAAAATGTGTATTTCCAGTAAAATATCGGTATCGAATTACACTATACACTATGTATATAGTACGTGTAAAAAAAAAGTAAAGAAAAGAAACGAAATCTGATGTGTTCCATTCACATGAACTCCTATAAGTGTTCTATAAACTGTCCTTACAAAACATTAATTTTACTTTCTCTACATAGTGCATGGTACGTAGCTAGAGAAAGTATTGCACTCCACTCAAAATTTTGATACCAATATTTCACCAAAATACATACATGTTTTAGGGTTCCCTGAATCCAAAAAAGTATTTCTAGAAAAAGATCCATGTATATGTGTCTGTTGTCAGGTTACTCAAAAACAAAAGTCTGTTAAATTCCAAACTTGGGATTCAAGTAATGTATCTCCCAAGGATGCGACACGAAGATTTTAAAGACAATTTAGCTATACTATTTAAGCGCCAATGCAATGCCAAGATTAGACAATTTTAACCTTCGCAGTATATCTGACTGAAGCGCTATTGCCAAAACATGACACAATGAGCATATTGAGAAGGCTCCTGTGCCGTACGGAGTTACAGAAACTGGGAGCCTTTAACGTTTAGGTATCTATTCTTCTTCAACTTGCTGTTACCCTAAGCTTTATTCTGACGGAGTTCTTAGAGAAATTAAATTAACATATAAACAAATGTAAATGTTAGCAATTATCAACGCAACAAAGTTTCTGATGACATTTAAATGTGTTTCTCGGAATAAAATTAGATCCCGATGAAGGAGGAACAAAATTGTGGCCTTTACTAAACTGTACGCTCTGTAAATCTACTTGACGATCTTGGGAAGTGAAAATGGGCATTGAGGGAGCCATTTAAATCCGTTTAGAAATCTGCCTCATCATTTACTACAAATCTTAATGTTCATTTAAACGTTTCCTTTTACTTTCTCTATGCGTATTATGTACATAGTGTATAGAGGAAGTTTTGTATTCCGGCTAAGAATTCGATACGGAGATTTCACCGGAAATATATGTTTTATGACCCCCATAATCCAAAAGCAGTATTTTCAGAAAAAGATCCGCGTGTTGACAGCATAACTTAAAAACGAAAACACCATTGAATACCAAACTTGGTATTTAAGTTTGGTATCTTCCAAGGATGCGACGGGCAGATTTTCAAGAAAATCCCCCCATCCTCAACTACCCTTTACATGGAAAAATTTTCGAAAATGTTGATTTTCACAAAAAAGAATCTACTGATTTTGATTAAAATATCGTATAATAAAGATATTTACCTGAGAAATAACATGTATATGTTGAATTCTGTGGGAGTAGCCTGTGAAGACTACTTTATTCTGGATGAATTTCACCACACAAAAAATGTAGAGCGCATTAAAATACAATTTATATCATATGCGTTTTCTTCGTGGAGTTGACCGTTTTTAGGTATTCCTTGTTTTTGGTTTCAGCTTTTAAAGACTTACACTTTTCTCTTACAGGAATTTGTCAACTCCTGTCTATACAAACAAAGAACTTCAGTCACATAGCAACCAGGTTTTGACTATAACTTTATCCTATGGTACTCCCTTATTCCGCTTGTACTTACAAGGAAGCAAGTAATAATTTTTGTGCTATTTTTTCTCGATTAGCATGAAGTAAATAGAAGCAAGCTTTTTAACAGGAATGTGTTGCAGAGATGTAGAAAGTCATGTAAATGGAACCGTTTTTAATTTCTCTAGCCCCATTTGTACAATTTACATAGGGATAGAGAAGGTATTGTACTGCCTCCTAAAATTCGATACCGAGATTTCACTGGAAATATATGTTTTGGGGTCCTCTGAGATCGAAAAAAAACACTTTTAAAAAAAGGTCCGTGTGTGTGTCTGTGTGTGTGTGTCGGTGTGTCTGTCGGTGTGTGTCTGTGGACAGCATAGCCCAAAAACAAAAAGACCGTTAAATACCAAAGTTGGTATTTAGGTTTAGTTCTTTCAAGGATGCGACACGAAGATTTTGAAAAAAAATCCCCCCATCACAAACTACCCTTTACATTGAAAAAGTTTCGAAATTTTTTATTTTCTTAAAAATGGTTCTAACATTTTGTTATTAAAATCCCGTATATTAAAGCTATTTATGTCGGAAATAAAATGTATATCTCGAGTTTTTTGGGAAAGCCTCTGAAGACCTCTTTATTCTGGATGAATTTTGCAGAATTTTGCTTAACTGCTAAATCGTAAGGGATAGAAAAAAACGTACTACAGAAAAAATGTACCTCATGACAAAACACTCAATTTTTGTCCTTTACGTTTTTGTTTTGGAGGTAACCGTTTTTGGATATATTCCTTGTTATTGGTTTCAATTGTGAAGTACTTAAACTTTTCTCACACAAGAAGTGTCTGTTTTTCTTTTGTTCTACTCCTGGCCAAACAAAGAAGTGATTTGCAATGACAATCGCACAACGATATTTTTTAAAACATTTGACAAACACTTTAGCATAAGGCATTCCCTTATTCCCTTCTACTTATAAGGAACTAGGTAATAACATTCTGCTAACATTTATCTTGATTAGCATTGTGTACAAAGAAGAATAATCTTTTGTAGGAGTTTTGTAGAGCAGCTAGAGAAAGTCACGTGAGTGTAACACATCAGATTTTTTTTCTGGCTATCGAATAATATTATAAAGAAAAATGATCCGTTAAACAACGTGCAATAAAATTAATCCTCTTAAAACAGCCTTAAAATAAATGAAAGGAAGCAGGGATGTGTAGGAGCAAACGACTGTGCATACAACATATGACTTAAGTGTACTAGATCTATGGTGAATTGAATTTACGATATTGTTTTAAAAGGTAATTAGAATTTCGAATGCAGTGCTCTTAGAAAAGGAGATAGAAGCTTGCTGCAGTGGAAAATAAAACTAAATTGCAAGACCTTTTCCGACGAGCTGCAATCAATAGAGAAAACAAGAGAAAGTGCAAGATAAGAAGAGGAACCTTATGAAACCAAATTAAAACGAAAATGGAATACATTTACTTGAGTAGATAGATGGAAAGGAGCTTAAACATGTTTTTAAATAATTTCTATTCTTCCTCTTTTTTCATAAAAAGACAATAGGTTGGTTTCTTTAAAAGAATACTTACTGTGTGTTTAAAGTAAATGAACAGTTGAATGCAGAGATTCGTATTGACATAAGCCTAACTACATTATTTGAAATAATCATTCCCTTGTTTCGAATTATGGTCACTAAAATTACACAAATTAGTTAAATAAAGTGTTGTATGATCTAACAATTCTGAAGTAGTATCAACTTTTACCCCACTTCTTCGGATTAGAATTAACTTTATTTTCTGTGGTTTTTATTAGCAAGGAAACGCTAAACCACGTGGGAAATACTAAATGCCTAATGCTTGCCCGATGCTAGTACTACATTTAATGTAGAGCCCGAATACACTTAAGAGCCAGACTTTTGACATCAAACCAATTTCAGACGGACACATCCCGGGATTATTGCCGAAGTATACCTAATGCGTGTGTGTCGTGCTTGAATTGAAACCAATAAGATGCGCTTGATGATGATACTATTGATAGTGATGAGGACGAACAGGTAACCTTACATAGGGAAAACACTACAGCAAACCAGAAGCATCGGTGCGATTAACTATTCGATTTTTTGTGGTAATTCCTTTTTTGTGTCTCTTTCTTATGATTTACAAAATTATATAGATTTGTTCTTAATAAATGCAACTTTAAGGATATTTATAAAAATTAATGTTATACATTTTAACGCGTAGTTATGCTAGCCTATTGATATTTTAATAACAATTAATAACTATTTTTGAGAAACTGAAATAGTAAAGAAACATTTAAATAATTACTACTCCTACTACTACTGCTGCTACTAAGGTCCCTGGAAGCGTTTTACACCATAGGAGATACCTGGTTATACACAGCAAAACATTACAATATTTGGGTGTAATGCTAGGTGATGGTAATTTTGGTAAACACATCAGGATAATAAAATCTTACGTATCCTATTCACATCTCTGTAACAAATTATTGTTAATAAGCTTATCCTTCTATCTACTTCATGCTAATCGAGATAAGCATTAGCGGAGAGGATTTTATTACTTAATTCCTTATAATTAAAAGAGAAATAAGGGAATACATTAGGCTAAAGCGACATTTAAATATTTTATAATATGATTGCTATTGGTTTGAAATTCGTTTCTTAGCATAGCATAATGGAAGTGTGCAACTACATAGTAAGTGTCAAGGAGAATAATATCAATAGCTGAATTATAGCCAGGTGTTAAAACGTTCCTATATGAGAAAGATATAAGTATTTTAAATCTAAAACCAAAAACAAGGAATATATCAAAAGGGGTCAACTCCACGAAAAAAAGGTTTTTAACATAAATTGTGTGTTTTAACGAGCTCTACATTTGTTGTTAAGTGTTTCTCTATCTTTTACGATTTACCAGCTATGCAAAATTAGGCAACATTCATCCAGAAAAAAGGACGTCTTCAGAAAATTGAAGATATACATGTTATTTGTCATGCCAATATCTTTAAATTGCGATAATTTTATGAAAAGTTTCGAAAATGTTTCCATGTAAAGGGTAGTTGTGGGGAAGGTTCTTGAAAATCTTCGTGTCGCATCTTTGGGAGATAACCCTTAGTTGCCTGTAATAGTATACTACATATGCCGTTTTTCTTTTCATTCAAGTTTAAAACTGGAGTTATAGTAAAAATATTTGGAAATAAACCTATAAAATTATTACATAAAATAATAAAGGAAATAAAAATGAAAATAAATGCCGATCCTTTATTAATATTTTTCTTCCCAATTAAAAGTTTAAATTCTTCTAAACCAGTTTTCATAAGGCTACCGAGGCACTACCAAAAAAAAAGTAGTTCAAATGGTCATGAGTGTTAGATAATAGGTAATGGACTGGCCATCCATTCACAGCCAAATGTTGCAAGTTCAAATCCCAGTGATTGTGGTAAAGGACGGGAAGAGCCCAAGTAAAATAATCGGTGTGATGCTTGGAACCTAATAGGGTTACATTTGGCTGTAGATATGTCGGTTTTCTCTTTTATTTATTTAAAAAAATCACTGCAATTTTATGGCAAAACTGTATATATTTTTACAATATAAAACAGTCTCGATTACGTGTCGTTTATGGTTTAAGGTTAGTATTACATGAAATTAATTCTAGAGTACAAACCTATTTGTATAGTTACGCTTAAAATAAGTGGAACTTATAGGTACCGACAGGCAACAAAGGGTTAAATACAAAGTTTGATGTTTAACTGACCTTTCGTTTTTGAGCCACGTGTGCTGCTCACAGACACTTTTCTAAAAATATGTTTTTGGTTTCAGGGGGATCAAAACATATATTTCCGGTGAAATCTCAGTATCGAATTTTTGGGTGCAATGCAGTTACCTTCTCCATACACTATGTAGGTACATAGTACATGTAGAGAAAGTAAAAAGGCCGAGGAGAAAGCATCAGCATTGGGTACACCGAGGTCTATGATCTACGAAAAGGCAGCTACTATGTAGTGCAGTGCATTCAATGCACTTGTATGATACCCTGTGCTACAGAAAGGTGTTTATAGGAACGTGATGGACAAGTTCAAGGAAAGATGCTTTTGAAGGAGGCAACTAGATAGAGAGCTGTATCAACTCGAGTCTTGCAGGTCATCTAAATCTAACCTAGAAAAGATGAATACAAGCAACCGGATACTGGAGATGGCGAGAGACCACGCTAGTAGGGTAGTGGACAAAGAAAATGATTCCTGGCATTAATAAATAAAAAGAGGATGATGATAAATGGAATTACTGTGCTGAAGTGGACACTGATGAACACACCTTCTTTTATGGAAGGACATGAGTTGGATAGGTAGAGTCAGACTGAAAAATTCAATACCATAACCGGGATTTCAACCACGGATCTCCCGATCTCTAGCTGGTTGCTCTGCCACTGAGCTACCATGGCAACATGCCGGTATAGCATTGAATCGACCATACAATTTCCATACAAATTGACCATAATAGTTGGCCATACTATGAATCCTTGCTCTAAAGTACTTACAGCATTGTAAGTCGCCATTGGGGTTCTCATCTCAAAGTAATTTGAGATCACCTTGTGGTTCACCAGGAAACATACGTGCCAGTTGAGAAATTCAATGCTTTGCCGGCATGTTGCCATGGTAGTTCAGTGGCAGAGCAACCGGCTAGAGATCGGGAGAAACGTGGTTCAAATCCCGGCTATGGCATTGAATTTTTCAGTCTGACTTTTGCTATCCAACACCTTCTTTTATTGTACAAAATGGGATCCGCAGAGGAATCAGGCTCAAGGTACAATAAGATTGGAAATAAGTGCAGATGATCTAATTAGGAGATATCATAGTGGACAATGGAGAAGCATGGACTTTTGTAAAATCACTAGTAAATTCAATATTAGAAGTCAAAGGAGGAAAAGATTAGACACAGACTTTAGAAAATAGACAGCTGCCATTCTTGAGGTAATGCTACCAGTAGTTCCAAAATGGCAAGTGACGATTGCATGGTTATTTAGTTGGTGAAAATTCGACTAGCCTATAGAGGTGTCTTTCAAAGATTTTTTCTCCCCCCCCCCCCAAAATACTAGTACTATATCAGATTATTCTAATTACTCCAAATACGTAAATGTTTTTGCTCCATACAACTGCACTCAAACGCAACCCCGTCAGTGTCGCCCTCCGTGATGTACTGGTTATCATGCTAACTTCATATAACCAAGGACGCATGTTCAAACCCGGCGGAGTACGATGGATTTTTTGGGTGTAAAAATCTTTGGCATGGCTTCCTTCTGAAGTGAAGTACAGCCGTTGCTCCCGTGTCGTAGATTTACAGCACGTAAAAGAACCTCAAGCCTGATAGAGAGGCCCCTGAGCAAAATTAAGCGGTCTTTCACGCCCAATTTAGAATGGGACGCTGAGAACTACAGTAATTAAAGATTGTCCTTAAACAACATGTCATTTACATTTTTATCCCGTCATCATCCAAGCGTGCAATTACACCAGTTATTTTACTTGGGCTCTCCCCTTCATTACCACAGGTACATTTGCCTACAGTCACTGGGACTCTGAGCTCGCTTTAAATGGATAGACAGTCCATTACGGATCACACAATCACGGCTATTCAAGTCGTTTCAGTTATCGTGTCTGTAAACAGGATATACGAGGTACGTCTAGAAAGTAAACTCCGTTTGGTAATAAAATTAAATTGTGTACAGATACAGAATAATTACTTATTGCACAAAATTCTACAACTCTTAAACTACTTTTCCACATAACTGCCGACATTTGCAGGCATTTGCCATAGCGTGGCACAAGTTTTTGTATACCTTCTTCATAGAAGTTTGCCGCCTGTGTCTTCAAAAAGTTGGAAACATTTTCTTTCAGCTCTTTGTCACTGTTGAAGTGTTGACCGCCAAGGAAAGACTTGAGATGTAAGAACAGATGAAAGTCGCTAGGAGCGAGGTCAGGGCTGTGCGGAGGATGGTCAAACACGTCCCAGCCAAATCCCTGTAGGAGGTTTTTCGTCACATTTCCAGTGTGTGGTCGTGTGTTGTCGTGTACTTCACTACGTTCCTTCATTGAAATGTTGGACCCATCTTCTCACCATTGAATCACTCATCGCATTTTGTCCGTAAACTTCGCAAATTTGCAGATAAATTTCAATTGATTTCACGCACGTTTCTTCTCCTTGATACAGAGCGTCTACCGCGCATTTGCGGAACTGCGATCGCAGCGCTGCAGCGGAGATAAATTGAAACGGAACTTACTTTCTGGATGTACTTCGTACTTACCGGTTTGCGAATTAGAGGAAGAACGACATATGTCGGAAAATAAATCATACAATTAAGGGTTACTATGTACATGGTGTAAGAGAAGGTATTGCATTCCACCCAAAATTCGATACTGAGATTTCACCGGAAATACATGTTTTGGGTCCTCCTGAATCAAAAAAAAAAAGGATTTTCAGAAAGAGGCCGTAAGGCCGTGTATGTCTGTGTGTGTGTCCGTGGACAGCATAGCTCAAAAACGAAAAGACCGTTGAATACCAAACTTGGTATTTAAGTTTGGTATCTTCCAAGACACGACACGAAGATTTTCAAGAAAACTCTCACAATCCTAACTGCCCTTTACATGGAACTTTTTTCGAAAATTTTGATTTTCTTAAAAACAACTCTTAACGATTTTCATTAAAATCTCCTTTATTAAAGATACTTACCTGACAAATAAAATGTACATCTTGAATTTTCTGGGAATAGCCTCTGAAGACTACTTTATTCTGGATAAATTTTACGGAATTTTGCATAACTGCTAAACAGTAAGAGATGTTCAAAAGTTACCACACAAAAAGTGTAGAACACTTTAAAATACACAATTTATGTTAAATACATTTTTTTCGTGGAGTTGATCGTTTTTGAGATAATTGATTTTGGTTTCAGCTTGGAAAAACGTATGCTTTTCTCATACAGGAATTTGTCAACTGCTGTCCATACAAACAAAGAAACTTCAGTCACATTGCAACCGGCTTTTGAGTATCACTTTAACCTAGCTACTCCCTTATTTCGCTTCTTCTTACAAGGAAGCAAGTAATAAGACTATTTCTGTTGTTTTTTTTTCTGGATTAGCATGAAATAAATAGAAGAATTAGCTTTCTAGAAATCATTTGTTCCAGAGAAAATTCCTACATAAGAAAAGTAAAAGTTTTTCAAAGCTGAAACTAGAAACAAGGAATATCTCTAAAACGATCAGCTACATAAGAAAATATATAACATAAATTGTGTGTTTTAATGTGCTCTATATTTTCTGTGTGGTAAGTTTTTGTTCCTCTCTTACGGTTTAGCAGTTTTGCAAAATTCCGTAAAATTCATCCAGAATAAAGTGGTCTTCAGAGGCTTTTCCCAGAAATTTCAAGATATGTATTTTATTTGTCAGGTAAATATCTTTAATATATGGCATTTTAACCAATATCGTTAGAGCCATTTTTGACATAATCAAAATTTTCGAAAGAAGTTCCATGTAAAGGGTATATGGGGTTGGGGCTTTTTCGTGAAAAGCTTCGTGTCGCTTCTTTGGAAGACAATAAACCTAAATACCAAGTTTGGTTTTTAACGGTGTTTTCGTTTTTGAGCTATGCTGCCCACAGATACACACACATACACACAGTTGACAGAGAGAGACACACACACGGACATGTTTGTAAAATGCTTTTTTTGGATTTAAGGGGTCTTAAAACATGTATTTCCGGTGAAATTTCGGTATCGAATTATTGGGTGCATTACGATATCTTCTCTACACATTATGTTCATAGTAAGTGTAGAGAAAGTAAAAAAGTCCCTGTAATTGTGTGTGTGTATTTGAGTCTCCTAGCAGCATAGCTAAAAAAATTACTAGTATATATCAGATTACTTTAATTACTCCGAAGTAGGTATTTATGGTGAAGTATCTGTAGGGTTATTGCACGTAATACAACACTTATCTCTTCTACTTAAGGGAAGTGGTGGAGAATCCCTTGAATGTTCATCTTTTCCCTTACTTTGTACGTGTTTGTAAATATAACAGGTATTAAGTTCTAAGAATGAAACCCTCCTAAGTGGATGCTCTTGTTCTCAAGCACATCAATAATGAATGTGGAGCACAAGGAGTCAAGACTAAAGAGATGGAACACCCATCCAGCTGAAATTCTTCCCATGTTTTGAACCAGGGTATACAGCTCCCTGGGGACAATACACAAGCTTTACTGCACGGTTTCCATTACCAACTTGAAGTGAAGATAATAAACAGGCAAGCTGTTTGTGGTTCCCTTGATAGCTGAGCTATCTGATAAACTACGCTCAGAAAAAGCAATTTTGCCAACTACAAGAAAATCTCAGTCTGGCCGATGGAAATATTGTGGCACTGAAGCTTTTCATTGGGTGATAAACTTAAGATCAAGCACCTGTCAACTTTAATATTAGATTTTCAAAAGTTAATAATTATGCATGTAACGACATATGCAGTTGTTCATTGTTTCTCTCTCCCTAAGGTTTCTAACGTTAACTAACCAATCTTTGATTTCATCTAAATTTTACAAGTTTTACTTTCTCTAACACGTATGTGCACCCGTAGACCAAAAAAATCTGATGTGTACCATTCACATGACTTTCTCTACATCTCTGGAACAAATTATTCTATTTACTTCATCTAATCGAGAAAAAATTAGCAGAAATAGTCTTATTACTTGCTTCCATGTTAGTAGAACCTAAATAAGCGAGTACCATAGCTTAAAGTGATAGTCAAAAGCTGGTTGCTATGTGACTGAAGTTCCTTTGTTTGTATGGACAGAAGTTGTTGAGAGAAAAGTATGTTTTCAAAGCTGAAACCAAAAACAAGGAATATCTCAAACTATCAACTCCAAAAAAGCATTTATATAACATAAATTATGCGTTTTAACGTGCTCTACATTTTTTAAGCTTTAAGTTTTCATCCATCTCTTACGGTTTAGAAGTTATGCAAAATTCTGTAGAATTCATCCAGAATAAAGTAGTCCCCAGAGACTATTCCCAGAAAATTCAAGATAAACATTTTATTTGTCAGGTAAATATCTTTAATATACGATATTTTAATCAAACTCGTTAGAGGCATTTTTAAGAAAATCACAATTCTCGAAAAAAGTTCCATGTAAAGCGTAGTTTGAGGTGAGGGAATTTTTTTGAAAATCTTCGTGCGCATCCTTGGACAATACCAAACTTAAATACCAAATTTGGTATTTAACGGTCTTTTCGTTTTTGAGCTATGCTGCCTACAGACACACACACAGACAGACAGACAGACAACAGACTCTTGGACATTTTTCTAAAAATGCTTTTTTTAGATTCAGGGTGTCTCAAAACATATATTTCCGGTGAAATCTCGGTATCGAATTTCGGGTGCAATACAATACCTTCTCTATACATTATGTATATAGTACGTATAGATAAAGTAAAAATAAGTCATTCTGGAACGCCAAATTCGTCTTAGGTCCTACACGGCACAGCGCCTTGTGTACACCATCCGCGATACAGTTGTGTAGCGGTAGCAAGAAGTGGTCACAAGTTCTAAATCTTAATATCACTAATCCATGTAGTCAATAATCATAATCAAATACATAACTTTAGCTTCTTCAACTACAAACTATCAATATTAATGATACAAAACATGATACATTCTGTATTGTACGGTATTACTGAACCTGCTACCTTCCATGCGAGTACATGTAGTGCTGTGGCAAAACGTAGGTTATTCCTTTGTTTGCTTCTCGCATGTATGTTAACACTTATTGTTTCCTCCTATTAATGATGTTGAATAAATACATAGTGGTCATCTATTTTAATCCTACTTATTTTAAACAAAATAATCCGTATGTTGGTTATTATGATGGTTTTTAAAGGTTTATTCTGTGAACAGCAATACTTTTTTTTGTTTGTTTTGTTTTGGTTTGTTGTTTTACTCAACATTGCCTTCACAAACGGATGCAATACACCAACCCCAACTAAAAAGACGTGATATTCTCAGACGAGGTGACATTTTTAACACTCGTAAGGGTAAGGTGATTGTCTATCGTTCCAAAGGGGTCGATGCAAAATACGTGGCTTCACAATTCCATCATGGCTACGTATCTGTATCATGTTGGGGCTGAATATCAAGGAGTGGTCTAGGTGCGCTGTAGCAGCTCGACGATACACAGAACGGTGTGCAGTAGACGGTAATACTCGATAATATTTTGATTCCCTCTGTGAGGATGAGATATCCTGATGAAATTGTTGAATTTGTACTGGATAATCATTCTATCCACACATCTCGAAGGGTTTCAAACTGGTTTACAGAGAAGCAGGATATGAGAGTGGCAGACTGGCCTCACAGTTTATTAGATTTGAACCCTATTGAGAATATGTGGGCTGCAAAGGGAGCTATGCTCCTATTTACCTGTAGATGGGCGAATTACAAAACATAGTTTTTGGGCACAAATTAAAGAAGCTTGGGATTTTATAGCTTCTCGTCCACATTATAGCCGAATGTCATTTGTTCTATGCTCCAAAGATTAAGGGCAGCTATATGGACTTAGGTTATATCCGATTTTAATTATATTTATTTTTTGTGTTTTAGTTGTAGAATATAATAATTTATACACATCTTTTTAATTAATTCAAAATCTTCTCGGGCTTCAAGCCAGGTAAAAACTTGGTTTGACACCAACGTTTCGAAGAAGTGCATCTTCCTCGTCTTCAGGGTGAAGATGCACTTCTTCGAAACGTTGGTGTCAAACCAAGTTTTTACCTGGCTTGAAGCCCGAGAAGATTTTGAATTAATACGTCGTCAGGAAAGCTTCAGTTCTTATCATTTTAATTATTTAACACGAGCGTTAGTAGATTTTCTTCTGTGCATAGATATGCCCATAGCTTCAAATGACAGAGTTATATTAATTTAATATTATGTTCTACATATCCAGTCATAAAATTAACCAACATAAGAAAATTACAAGCAATATGAGATTTGTACCTAGGAAAAGGAGAGGAAGCAAGGTCTCCTTAACTTCTTGGCCATCGTAACGTAGCCCTATAATCTGTTTCCAGTACTCATAAGCTTACCATTGTGTTGTCAGTCAGAGACCATTGTACAGTTCTTTCGTGTGCATTGTGAACACAGCTTTTACGAAAATATACGAAGTTCTTCGATCGACACAGAATCTAGGAATGACTCATATTTTGTGTCCAAGGTTGTTCAATGTACATGGTAGATGGATAAGGTATTGCATTTCTCCTAAGATTTTGATACCGAGATTTGCCGGAAATACATGTTTTGGGGGCCTGTGAATAGAAAATAAGCAATTTTATAAAAAAAGTCTGTGTGTGTATATCTTCACCTCAAACTACCCTTTAAATGGGAAAAAAAAATTGAAAGTGTTGTTTGCTCAAAAATGTCTAACGATTTTATTAGATTATCGTTATTGGAGATATTTACATCACAAATAAAATTTATGTCTTGAATTCTTCTGGAATAGTCTCTGAAGATCTCTTTATTCTGAATGAATTTTGCCGAATTTAGCATAGCAGATAAAACGTAAGAAATAGACAAAAACTTAATATTCAAGAAATATAGATCTCAATAAAGCAATGATATGTCACATGTGTTTTTGTTTTACAGCTGACCGTGTTGGACATATTCCTTTTATTGGTTTCAATTTTAAACTAGGCTAACTCTTCTTAGAGAGAAAGCCATCATTTGTTTCGTCTCTTTTGTTATACTGCTGACCGTGCAAATCGAACCTAACTTCAATTGTTTTAATAGCAACCAGCTTTTAAAAGAGTGATTGTCACTTTAGCCTATGCATTCGCTTATTTCAATTCTACTTAAAAAGAAGTAAGTAATAAGACCAATTTGGCTTATGTTTATATCGATCAGCATGATATAGATAAAGTTATAATCTTTTATAAGAACTGTTTATGTGGAACAGCTAGTGAACGTCACGTGAATCGAACACAGATTTTTACTTTCTCTAGCCCCGTATGTACAATGTACATAGGGATAGAGAAGTATTGTACTCCACCTAAAATTTCGATGTCGATATTTCACCGGAAATATATGTTTTAGGCCCCCCCTGAATCCAAAAAAAGAAGCATTTTCAGAAACAGGTTCACGCGCGCGTGTGTGTGTGTATGTGTGTGTCTGTGTGTGTGTGTGTCTGTGGAAAGCATAGCTCAAAAACGAAAAGACGCTTAAATACCAATCTTGGTATTTAAGTTTGGTATCTTCCAAGGATGCGACACGAAGATTTTTAAGAAAATCCCTCCACCCTACCTTTTACATGGAACATTTTTTGAACACTTTTTGAAAATTTTGTTTTCTCAAAAATGGCTCTAACGATTTTGATTAACATACCGCATATTAAAGCCATTTCTATCAAAAATAAAATGTATATCTTGAAGTTTCTGGGAATAGCTTCTGAAGAATTGTTTATTCTGAATGAGTTTTGCTTAATTTGGCATAACTAATAAACCGTAAGAGATAGACAAAAACTTACTATTCAAAAATGTAGAACTTATTAAAATACACAAGTTATGTTATGTCAACTTTTTTCGTGGAGCTTACCGTTTTCGAGGTATTCCTTGTTGTTAGTTTCAATTGTGAAGCACTTATACTTTTCTCAGACGGAAGTGTCCGTTTTTCTTTTGGTCTATTATTGACCAAGCAAATAAGCGATTTGCAATGACTCGCATAACGACAGATTTTAAAACATTTAACAATCATTTTAACCTAGTGAATTCCCTTAGTTCTGTTCTACTTATTAGGAACTTAAGTAATACAATTCTGCTAATGTTTATCTCGATTAGCGTGGTGTTAAAAGAAGAATTATCTTTCGTAAGAATTTTTTTGTAGAGTAGCTGGAGAATGTCATGTGAGCGCAACACATCAGATTTTTATGTAGTAGTTTTCATCTATGGCTTCATATTTAGCAGTTATGCATGCTTATCTGAAATTAATAACCAATAGGGAGGAATTCACAGACTGTTCCCAGAAAATTCGAGATATACCTTTTTACCTTATCTACTTCCTACATAGTACACAGGAGGAGAATGTATTGCATTACACCCAGAAATTTTATACCGAGATTGCACTGGGAATAGGCGTTTTAGTGTTCCCTGTAACTAAAGAAAACCCGTTTTAGAAAAATATCCCTGCGTGTGTTGTGTGAACAAGGTAAACTCAAAAACGAAAGGTCGGTAATATACCAAACTTGATATTTTAGTTCAACATTTTCGAAGCATGTGACGCAGATATTTTCAAGAAAATCCACCACTCTAAACTATCCTTTATATGGAACAGTTTTCGAATACTTTGATCTACAAAAATCAAAATTTGGTTGAAACGTCGTATATTAAACAGTTTACATGACAAATAAAAATGTATAAGCAGGCCAAGGCGAGTAAAGTCCTGTACCGGGGAGCGCCACTTGTACATGTAATGGCTTCCCTGCCCGCATTCACAGTTCAGTTAGGAAAGCGCAAGCGATAGTTCATGATAGCGTTCCCGCTGTGTGTGTGCGTGTGTTATGAATAAATAAATAAATAAATATATATATTCATATCATAAGGAATCAAATATCTTTCAAATTCATTATAGTATAATAAATTTATAACCTTTTTCATTCTCTCGTGTGCTTGGCATTATTCCGTGATATCTCCCTCACTTGCCGTGTCGGTCTCCGATCCAGTAGCAGTTTCTTCTCCTGATTCAGCGATGCTGTCCTGGATTGGTTATTATCCTTTCCATTTTACCTTCCATTAGTGCATCTGTATTTCAATATGCTTCTTGAATATTTTTCAGCTTCTGAACAGAAATTTTCCAGTAATTTGCTGTTATTGACCCAATAGCATTCTAAGAATTCATGCTCAATAAGCCACTACATAACGTTCTCTCAATAAACTGAGTTTTATCTTTACACTTTTAAAATTTAAATACTTTCATAAGCTTTTCTTTATATCCAAAGAAATTTTTGTCCTTCTTGCTAAAGTTCAATAATTTTCGCAGCGTACGAATTTCTTTTTAACCTCATAATACTCCTGATATGTTCTTCTAAACACACACTCATCCATATCGTCCAAAACGACTTTGTTGCAAGAGGTTTACCAATCTTGTGAGGTAATGTAATTTTGTTCGTCCCACCTTCTTCAAGCCGGCCCTCCTTTCTGATCTGGCATATAGTTGTCTTATTCTAATCGGTAGTATTGGATTAAGTATTTTCTGAGCTTCTTTCTTCTCTACAAATCTTGAGAACATTATAGATAACAGGCTTGGCATTCCATCACTGTCACTGAATATTACGCGGATTGTACATTTCATGACGTATGCGTAAAGTCGTATTACCTCATCACATCAGTTCGCCTGCTCTCCGCTCCCACTGCAGGACTGCACTGGCTTATGACCTTCCTGGGATTAGCCTCTGAAATCTCTTCATTCTTTTTTGATAGAGTTTAACGTCCTTTAACGTCCGCTTTTACTATAAATGGCGCCGCAGGTGATGATACTGATTATATATGGAATGAAGATGGAGCACCGGTGGAATGTGATGGGGGAAACTGGAGAACCCGGAGAAAAGCCGCCCTTGCGCACAATCCCACATTTAGCCGGATCGAATCCGGCCCTTCTAGGTGAGAGGCGAGTGATCTAACCACGGCGCGGCCCCGTCTTCATCCTGGATGACTTATGCATAGCTGGTAACTGTGTGAGGTAGATAAAAATGTAGATTTCGTTAAAACACACAATTTGTCAAATACATTTTTTTGGAAAGTAAACCATTTTTAAGACATTCTTTGTTATTGGTTTCAATTTTATAATGTTGTCAACAGGAAGTTATCATTAGTTTATCTTCTGTTTTATTCATGGCCATACAATGTGACATGTTTTAATTATATATCAACCAATTTTTAAAAGATTTGACTATTGCTTCCACTTAAAGGAAATTAATTTCTTATGAAAGTAGATTAGCACTTATTTTATTATCTTTCACTTTCTTAAGGATATTAAAATTTAATTCTTGTTTTTTTTTCCTTAATTTTAAATTTTTATTTAATTTATATATTAAAATGTATGCTTTTTGTAAGAAACGTTTTCACAAAATAAGTAGATAAAGTCATGTGAAAATAATACATCAGATTCTTTTTTTTTTATTTAAAAATATGTAATATATTATTTTAATAAAAATTGTAAGAGTAATTTTTGAAAAAAATCGAACATTTCGAAAAATCTTCCACGTAGAGGAAAGTTTGGGGTAGGAGGACTTTGTTGAAAATCTTCGTGTCGCATCTTTGGTAGACTGAACTTAAATACCAACTTTGGTGTTCAACCAACTCTTTGCCTTGACACACATATGTACACACACACGTGCGCAAACTTTTCCTATAATTGCTTTTTGGATTTAGAGAACTCATGATTTTTATTTCTGTGAAAGCTTCGTATAGAAGTGGGATACAATACTTCCTCTGCTTACTGTAGTAGGAGAGAAAACAATCTGATGTGTTCCATTCACATGACTTTCTCTACATCTCTGCAACAAATTATTGTGATAAAGCTTATGCTTGTATTTACTTCATGCTAATAGAGAAAAACATAGCGGAAATAGTCTTATTACTTGCTTACTTGTAAGTAGAAGCAAAATAAGGGAGTGCCATAGGTTAAAGTGATAGTCAAAAGCTGTTTGCTATGTGACTGACCTTTGTTTGTATGAGAAAAGTGTTTTTCAAAAGTGAATCCAAAAACAAGGAATATCTCAAAAACGATCAGCTCCACGAAAAAAATGTATATAACATAAATTGTAGGTTTTAACCTGTTCTACATTTTTTTGTGTTGTAAGTTTTTTTCCATCTCTTACGGTTTAGCAGTTATGCAAAATTCCGTAAAGTTCATCCAGGATAAAGTAGTCTTCAGAGGCTATTCCCAGAAAATTCAAGATATAAATTTTGTTTGTCACTTAAATATCTTTAATATGTGCCATTTTAATCAAAATCGATCGGGCCATTTTTGCGAAAATCAAAATTTTCGAAAAAAGTTCCATGTAAAGGGTAGTCTTGCAAATCTTCGTGTCGCATCCCTGGAAGATACTGGACTTACATACCAAATTTAGTATTTTACCGACTTTTCGTTTTTGAGTTATTAGTGTTCACAGAAACACGGACACACTGACACACACTGACCCTTATTTTTAAAATGTTTTTTTTTTATACAGGGATCTCTCCGCTGAAATCTCGGCATCGAATTTTTGGGTGGAATGCAATACTTTCTCTATACACTATGTACATGGTACGTGTAGAGAAAGTAATAAAAACTGCAGCATTTGCAAATCACACCTATTTATATCCTTAATATAAGAAAGGTGGAAGGCATGTAAAGTGTTGAGCTCTGTTAGGTGTTCCGGACTTAACTCGATTTTTGTGTCGGAGGGGGGGGGGTTCATTTTGGATGTGTAATTTGTGACAGTGGCCAACCGTTATCGTATGTCTGTTGTGTCGCGCATCGCTGGGAATGAATGGGATTGTACACATGAACCGTGTAAGAGTTGTTAATACATCACCAGGGCTGCTTGTGGCTGACATTGTTTTATATGGTCCCTGAAGTAAACTGTTACACCAGCTGTCCCTTGGTCCAACTCGTGTACGGCTGGCTTCTGGCCCTGAGCCATCCGGAAAGGAACAAAACTATATCTCATGATCTGCGAGTTAGATAACTTCAAAGCCTTTCTACATCGTTTTCAATTGGGACCTAGATTAAACATATATAGGATTCTTTCAAAAGTTACTCGAACTTTAAACCGTTAAATTTATGTAATATTTGAGACAAGTCAATGAACACTTTGAACATCTTTAGAGCAACTATCTGCTGGAAGAACAACTTTCCGGTGAACATCATTATTTTGAACTCCATAACTCAGAAACTAAGCATTTCTGCACATATGTTGTAATAAAGTATTTCTGTCTACATATATGCATACCTGAATTTAAGCCCTCTATTTTTACTTTCTCTAGCCCCATATGTACAATGTACATAGGGATATAGAAGTATTGTATTCCACCCAAAAATTCGATACCGAGATTTCACCGGAAATACATGTTTTAGGACCCCCTGTATCCAAAAAAAGCATTTTCAGAAAAAGGTCCGTGTGTCCGTGTGTCTGTGGACACGATAACTCAAAAACGAAAAGTCGGTAAAATACCAAACTTGGTATTTAAGTTTAGTATCTTCCAGGGATGCGACACCTCAAATTGCACTTTACATGGAACTTTTTTCAAACATTTTGATTTTATTAAAAATAGCTCTAACGATTTTGATTAAAATATCATATATTAAAGATATTTACCTAACAAATAAAATGTATATCTTGAATTTTCTGGGAATAGCTTCTGAAGACCGGTTTATTCTGGATGAATTTTGCTTAATTTGGCATAACTAATAAACTGTAAGAGAGAGACAAAAACTTACTGTACAAAAAATTTAGGTCTTGTTAAAATACACAAGTTATGTCATATACATTTTTCTCGTGAAGCTTACCATTTTCGAGGTATTCATTGTTATTAGTTTCAGTTGTGAAGTACTTTTCTCAGACGGGAATATTCATTTTTCTTTTGTTCTACTCCTGGCCAAGATAAGAAGCGATTTGTAATGACAATCGCATAACGACAGTTTTTAAAACATTTGACTATTGGTTTAGCCTAGTGTATTCCGTTATTTTTTTCCTATAAGGAACTAAATAGTAAGAACATTGTGCTAATGATTACCACGATTAGCAAGGTGCAAAAAGAAGAAGAGTCTTATGTATGAAGTTTGCAGAACAGCTAGAGAAAATCATGTGAGTGTAACACATCAGACTTTTGAACATGTTCGTTAATAGAATCAATGCTTTGATTTGTACATAAAAGTTTGAATTTTGGAAAGAAGGTCTTTCGTTTCATTTTACTTAATTCATCACATCAACCAATGCAATTCTTGTCTGAAGTGCTATAATATATAGCGATTAAAATTTTGAAGTGATTTTTGAAAGACCTTATATAGATATATTAAGGCAGAGATTCTCAAATGGAAATGGGGAAGCCACTTATAAGGATGTGTAATAAACAATGGACTTTCAAAACAACCCTGTAGGACTTCAAGACAGGAAGAAGATGCGAGGGCAGGCACAGGGCCAGACCAGAAGACTTTTGAAGTATAACGTAGAACTGTTTTTTTTAAGCCCGCTTTTACTGAAGATGACACTGAAGATACATGAAGATGGAGCTCCGGTGGAGTGGGATGGCGGGGGAAACCGGAGAACCCGGAGAAAACCCGCCCCTGCACCGCTTTGTCCGCCACAAATCTCACATGCGGTCGCTTGGGATCGAACCCGGGCAGACTAGGCGAGAGGCGAATGGTCTGACCACTGGGCCATGGCGCGGCCCGTAGAACTCTGTGTTTGAGGTGTGCAAGAACCCTTAACATTTTAATGTAAAATGTGCATGATTTAAAATGAAAAGAGATATAGTAATACGGAAAAACTTTGAAATGATTAATGTAAAAATGGTGTTAATATTATTCGGGAGCGTACATCTCTCCCATCATCCAGGAAATCTTCAGATCCTATTCCTCAAGATTATTTCTCCTAGTGAGCCCTTTAAAGCTTTGCTGTGAACAAGTAAGAGGCTTTAGCCCTTAAGGGATGAAACAGCGAGTAAATAAATATATAATCTTGAATATTCCTGTATGATCACTTTCCCATGCACAAGCATTTGTGTTATAAATCTGAGCTGTTACCCCCTGTCACAGCTCAAACGTCACAGTTACGGCAGAACCAAGTTCACCATACACCTTGCCAGAGTGATTTAATATGCAACATTGCTGCGACCTGGTAGGAAAAAGCAGAATGATTCATCCTCCGCTGCCTTTAGCAAGCCATCGTGGGAAAGAACAAGTCAGTTCATCTAGAACATCGCCATGGAACGGTCTTCTCTTCAATAAGTACATCGAAGGTGTGGGAAAAGTAGGACTTCTTTCGGCTTGGGTAAACTGGGGATATTAGACTTTTGGTGAGTGAGCAGTTTGCAATTGTGAAAACCCATTTTTGTTCGGGATAATCAGACGTTTAATTCATATCTAAATTTTCACCAGGATTGATTTCATTGCCTGTAACTTGACTAATTTATCTGTAACATGTGAGTCGGATTCACAAATTGCAATTTAAAATGTAATCAAGATTAAAAAAACACACACATATATAATATGTGTATTAATAATGATTATTTCATTAAAAAAAAAGGTTATTCAAAATATGGTCGTCTCCTTAACGTGGTGGTAGCGCAGCTGCTTACCGGCGTGGGTGCACTCAGCCTCTTAAGGTCCTTGAGGAGCTACTTGTTGGAGAAGTAGCGGCTCCAGGTCATGAGGACCGCATTAACCGGTCGGGAGGCTCGAGGTGCTGACCACGTCTCACCCTCCAATACTACACCCCATCCATGACGTCTGTAATGGACCGAGATGAGGGACGCAGCGGCCGGGCGGTAGGCCAAGGTGCCCCGTGAGCTGTCGTGCCATGATGCATTTATAGTTATTGTTATGCAAAATAAATATGATGAATCTCTGCCGTTTTTTTTCGCAGTTTCCTAGAAATCTTTTCCTAGGCTATAGAAAACTTGGATTTATGTAATATTTCCCTCTGGGAGTCTTTGTACAAAGTATTGACAGACTGTCTCGGTGGTCAAGTGGTCAACAAGCTGACTTCTCATCCGGAATTCCGGGTTCGATTTCCGGCTGGGGAATTTTTCTTTAACCAGAATTAATCCCTGACCCCCACAGAGTCTGGAAGTGTGCATGTGTGTATGTGTGTTTGAGGAACATTAAACGATTTGAACCCAACATAAAGAACCTACAGACAGCTAGTTGTTTCTAATGCAAAGCCTCCGATATGAACTTAAATGATAAAGGGAATGAAACAATAAAAAAATGCCTAGGATTACTAACATACAAATTTAATAAACTGGCATAAATAAAGAAAGTTTACCTAGCATCTAGAGACCTGCATCTTCCTCTGTAAGATTAACAGGAGCTTTGAACCAAAATTGTGATTACTTTTGCAGTGCGGTTTGGTTGTTCGAGCTTTATTTAAAACATCGCATCTCTTGTGGAACATCCTTATGTGGAATTCCCTCAGTAGAAAAAGTACATAGTTCGCTATATATAGAAAGCTTAGGATGGCATAAAGGTGTCCGGTTGATTTTAATCAAACACAGAGCCGGAGTACAGACAGACAGACGGAAAGCCGTTCCCTGACAGAAGGTGAGTAAACACACATAGCTTGTTCATTTTGAATGTGACCGGAGGGACATGGAACATTTTGCTACACAAAGCCTATCTCGGACATATTTGCTTTGAGACGAAAAGGCGCCTTCTCAGGTGACCTGGTCTTAAGCCCTGGGGCGTTAAATCTACATCCTCTGATGTTGATGATTACTAGAAACGCAATAAGGAGTCAGTGTTTCTCTATTTGCTATGCTGTCTTTGAGTGCTCGGATGTGTATATCGGTTGTACTGCAAACAAATATCTGTTCTAACATTGGTTTCTGTGACTTACAAATCTGATGCGTTCCATTTCTCAACATCTCTGCAACTAATTATTGTTAGAAAGTTAATGCTTCTATTTACTTCATGCTAATCAAGAAAAAATTAGCAGAAATAGTCCTTTTACATTCTTCCCTGTAAGTAGAAGCAAAATAAGGGAGCACCATTGGTTAATAATCAAAAGCTAATTACTATTTGACTGAAGTTTCTTTGTTTGTATAGGCAGAAGTTGACAAATTCAAAATTTTCAAAGCTAAAAGTAAAAACAAGGAATATCTAAAAAATGATCATCTGCAAGAAAAAAATGCATATAACATAAATTATGTGTTTTTACGTGCTCTACACTTTTTATGTGTTAAGTTTCTTTCCATCTCTTACGGTTTAGCAGTTATACAAAATTCCGTAAAATTCATCCAGAATAAAGTAGTCTTCAGAGGCTATTGCCAGAAAATTCAAGATATACGTTTTATTTGTCAGGTAAATATCTTTAATATATGCTATTTTAATCAAAATCGTTGGTCGTTTTTGAGCAAACACAAATTTTCGAAAAAAAAGTTCCATTTAAAGGGCAGTTGCGGGTGATAGGATTTTTTCTCAAAATCTTCGTGTCGCGTCCTTGGAAGATACTAAACTTAAATACAAAGATTGGTATTTTACCAACTTTTTGTTTTTGAGTTATCGTATTCACATACACACGGACTTTTTTTTTTTCTGAAAATGCTTTTTATGGATAAAGGGGACCCTAAAACATATATTTCCGGTGAAATCTCGGTATCGAATTTTTGGGTACGTATAGAGAAAATAAAAATCTTATGTGTTCCATTCACATGACTTTCTCTAGGTCTCTGCAATAAATCATTGTTAAAAAACTATTATTGGCGGCCCAGAGTAACAAGGGTAAAGTCCTCAACGGTAGTAAAATGGCCGAAGAGGCAGTCCTGCTCATGGGATTAATACATGAGCAAATAAGTCTGGAGGTTTTGAGGAGGCAGACCCTCCACCAGACTACTCAACGAATATTTGGTAGCCCTACTTGAGAAATACTTTTTACACATTAATCTTCACAACGTTGAGTTGGATGGAAGCAGGCTTGTGAAGACGGAACAGGCATTATTGCCTAATCCCTGAAGTGCAGAAGAAGAAGAAGAAGAAGAAGAAGAAGAAGAAAAAGAAAAAGAAGAAGAAAAAGAAGAAGAAAAAGAAGAAGAAAAAGAAGAAGAAAAAGAAGAAGAAAAAGAAGAAGAAAAAGAAGAAGAAAAAGAAGAAGAAAAAGAAGAAGAAAAAGAAGAAGAAAAAGAAGAAGAAAAAGAAGAAGAAAAAGAAAAAGAAAAAGAAAAAGAAAAAGAAAAAGAAAAAGAAAAAGAAAAAGAAAAAGAAAAAGAAAAAGAAAAAGAAAAAGAAAAAGAAAAAGAAAAAGAAAAAGAAAAAGAAAAAGAAAAAGAAAAAGAAAAAGAAAAAGAAAAAGAAAAAGAAAAAGAAAAAGAAAAAGAAAAAGAAAAAGAAAAAGAAAAAGAAAAAGAAAAAGAAAAAGAAAAAGAAAAAGAAAAAGAAAAAGAAAAAGAAAAAGAAAAAGAAAAAGAAAAAGAAAAAGAAAAAGAAAAAGAAAAAGAAAAAGAAAAAGAAAAAGAAGAAGGCGCTTATTTTTATTTTCTCTACACGTACTATATACATATTGTATAGAGAAGTTATTGTATTGCACTCAAAAATTCGATACCGAGATTTCACGGGAAATACATGTTTTGTGTCCCCCTGAATCCAAAAAAAGCATTTCTGGAAAAAGGTTCGTGGTGTGTGTGTGTGCGCGCGTTTGTAGACAGCATAACTCAAAAACGAAAAGATCGTTAAATACTAAACTTGATATTTAAGTTTTGCTTCTTGAAATGATGCGACACGAAGATTTTTAAGATTATCCCCCCACCACTAACTACTCTTTACATGGGACTTTTTTGAAAATGTTGGTTTTTTAAAAAATGGTTATATCGATTATTATTAAAATATCGTTTATTAAAGATATTTATCTGACAAATAATATGTATATCTTGAATTTTCTGGGTATAGTCTCTGAAGACCACTTTATTCTGAATGAATTTTACAGAATTTTGCATAACTGCTATACCGTAAGAGATGGAAATAAATTTAACGCTCAAAAAATGTAGAGCATTTGAAGATACACAATTTATGTAATATACATTTTTTTCTTGGAGATGATCATTTTTATATATTCCTTGTATTCGGTTTCAGCTTTAAAAAACTTAGTTTTCTCATACGGGAGATTGTGAACTCCTGTCCATACAAACCTATCATTTTAACCTATGGTACTCCCATATTTCTCAAATAAATAGTAGTTTAGAGTGGGGTGATTTTTTTCAAAATTCTTGTCACATTCCAGGTAAATAGTAGACTAAGCTTAAAAACTAATATTGGTGCTTATCATTTTCTAAAAAGGATGTATTTCCGGTGAAATATTATATCCAAATTTTGGGAGGAATACTGTACCTTTTCTACCTACTATAGCACGTGTAGAGAAAGTACGAAAAGTCATTTGAAGTACTTCGCTCTATTTTATCACGTATATCCTTAAATTGCCAAACTAAAAATTCTGATGGGAACCATTCACATGACTTTCTCTATATCCCAGCAACAAATTATTCTTAAAAAGCTTATACTTCTATTTACTCCATGCTAATCAGAAAAAAATAGCTGAAATAGTCACATTACTTGCTTGCTTGTAAGTAGAAGCAGAAACCAAAAACAAGGAATGCCTAAAAAACAATGAAATCCACGAACAAATGTATATAACATAAATAGTGAGTTTTAACGTGCTCTACATTATTCGTGTGGTTAGTTTTGTCCATCTCTTACGGTTAAGCAGTTATTCAAAATTCCGTAAAATTCATCCAGAATAAATACTCTTCAGAGGCTATTCCCAGAAAATTCAAGATATACATTTTGTTTGTCATTTAAATATCTTTAATATATGACATTTAAACAAAATCGTTCGAGCAATTTTTGAGAAAATCATAATTTTCGAACACACACAAACACACATATATACACACACACACACACACACACACACACACACACACACACACGGACCTTTTACCGGAAATGCTTTTTTTAGATAAAGGGGACCCTAAAACATATATTTCCGGTGTAATCTCTGAATCGAATTTTTGAGTGGAGTGCAGTACCTTCTCTATACACTATGTACATAGTGTCCATAGAGAAAGTAATATGAAAGAAAAAAACATCAATAACACTTTTTTAGAAAAAGACTTAAAACTTCTGGAAAAAAGATGTGTGTGTGTGTGTGTGTCCTATGTCTGTGAACAGGATTATACAAATCGAAAGTCGGTTAAATACCAAATTTGATATTCAAGTGGAGCATCTTCCAAGGATGCGATACCAAAGTTTTTAAAAAGTCCTTCCAACCCAATCTACGTCTACCATTTTGAATTCCTCAAAAAATGGATCTAACGATTCTGATTAAACTACGATTTATTTAGGGTATATTTATATCACAAAGAGCATAATTATTTTGATTTTTCTGGGAATAACCTTCAAGTTCTCCACATTCTGAATGACTTTTGCATAACTAGTAACGCATAAGGGAAGACAAAAAGTTCACCCCACAAAAATGTAAATCGCGTTAAAACACACAATTTATATAATATTTTTCGTGGAGTTGACCATTTCCGAGATATACTTTGATGTTTCTTTTACATTTAAAATATTTACTTAAACTTTTCTCATATGGTAATTTGTCAAATCCTGGCCATGCAAAGGCACGAATTTCAATCACGTAGCAACCAGATTTTATTGGATTTGACTACCACTTTAGTCAAGTGTGTTTCCTTTATTTTTCTTCTACTTATAAGGAACTAAGCAACAAGATCATTTCTGCTAATGTTTAACATGAAGTAGATAGAAGAATACGCTTTTCAGTAGTTTGTTGCAGAGATGTAGAGAAAGCCATGTCAGTGGAACGCATCAGATTTTTGAATTATGCTATTCACGCATATATATGCTGATTTTATGCACGCTCTTCATGTCACAAATATTTAAATAGGTTCCAACTCTTACTATACAAATCTCTATTTTCTTTTTTTAAGTCTCAGTTTCACTTTGCGAGATTTTTTCTTTCTTTTCCTACACACACGGCATTTTAGATTCGTTGAACGGCCCAACTTTTCTATAGCTTAATGGTGTAAGGGTTTCTTTTCTAACCCCAGATATTTTCAGACTTGAGTTCTTTTGTCAAGCCCCTCCCCCATACATCAGCAGAATTTGGGAGCAAAGGAACAGGATGCTGTGAGAGAAAGAGGAAGTACAGAGGATGGGAGACAGAAGAGGAAAATAATAGCGAAAAGAATGTCGAGAGAATTTTAATATCTAAAGATGGTCTTTCAAAAGCTGAGATGTTTCTAAAATAGTACGCCATTTCGTATAATGATACTTCCTTTCACTGAGTTAATGTAATGTTGAATTTTTGTTTTAATGTTCCCTATCTTTGTAGATAATTAATTTAAGTTTTTCTGCTGTTTCTTGCCATTTAACCTTTGACTGTAAAGACAGACTACTTTGTGTGCTATGTTGTGAAAATTTAGATGTATTTCATTCACGTAACTTTCTCTAGCTATTCCAAATATTTACTACTATTACAAAATATTATTCTTTTATCTACATCGTGCCAATCATTGGTCTTATTACTTGCTTCCTTTTAAGTAGAAGGGAAACAAAAGAATACATTACGCTAAAGCGACATCTTTGATTGATCCCGTTTGTGAAAAGTATAAGAATTTTAAAGCTGAAACCAATAATAAATAATATACCAAAAACGATCAACTCTACAAAAATGCTTGCATGACATAAATTATATGTTTTAATGAGATCTGCATTTTTGTGTGGTAAGTTTTTTGTCTATATTTTATGGTTTACAGTTATGCAAAATTCATCCAGAATAAAAATGTTTCCAGAGGGTATTCCCAGAAAATTCAAGCTATATATATTATTTGTGATGTAAACATCTTTAATATACGATATTTTAATCAAAATCGTTAGTTCCAATTTTGAGATAATCAGATTTTCGTAACATTTTTCATGTAAAGGGTAGCTTGGGGGGATTTTCTTGAAAATCTAATAGTATCCTTGGAAGTAGCCACTTAAATTTAACTGACTTTTGGTTTTTGAGCTGTGATATCCACACACACACAAACACACACCCAGAAAGCCACACACCCACCGACATTTTCCTGTTTTTTTTTTCCCAGGAGGTCTGAAAATATATATTTCCGGTGACAGCTCTGTATCAAATTTTTGTGTGAAGTATAGACCTACTCTATGCAACCTGTAGATAGTACCTGTAGAGAAAGTGGACAAGTGGATAGACCGTTCGGCTCCTACCTAATCGGCCCATGTGGGATTTGTGGTGGACGAAGCTGCGTCAGGGCGGGTTTTCTGCGGGTCCTCCGGTTTCCCTTGTCACTCATTTCACCAGTTGCTCATCATTAATGTTTTTCACTTGCATTTTTATCATCTATTTTCTCATAATCATGCCTGACTAAGAACCGACCACTCATTCCAGGTTCTGAATTCTATGGTTAGGTGTCGCTAGCTCCTGAGAGGCTTCTGAACCATAGGCATTCGCTTGTAAGTTCTAGGGAGGTGTCTATCCTAAATATGGGGAAGGTAAGCAGACTACGAATAAAATGATAAATATGTGTGCGAAACAAAAACGGCTCTTTATTACGCAATCAAATAACTCTTTATGTCTTTCACTAATTACAAATAAAAATCTATTTACAAATAAATGTCTTTCTTCCACGATTCACAACAATTCTGCTGTGCTATAGTTTCCTTACGACGCTCGCTGCAAGATAGGAATTTCCCGTTTAAAAAAAAAAAAAACACCACTGCTCGTTCTCTATTTAATACCATTTTATGATGTAGTAAAAGCTTTCAGAAGCAGTCGGAAGTGCAAATCATCGCAGGTGTTTCAATGCACGGCTTCGATGTCAAAGAACTCGTCGCGGCACACGTGTCCATTCACGCAGGTGTGGCAGTGCACTCTAGCAGTCAGCTATGGCCTTTGAAACAAGCAGTTCATTTTTCGGTTCGCGCAGTTCAAGCTTCTCCCGCTTTAGCCGGCCGCGTGCGAAGACGATAAGAAAGCTAGGGATGGATGGAGAGTTTGCCATCACCGCTATATCACTGTTACAATGCGTATGGCTGAATGTAGGATGAGAAGAAGTATTTTTTTCGCAAGTAGGTAACCACATTGTAAACAATCTCCCTAGCCTGTCCTCTAAGAAACTTACCAGAGGTGTTGAGTGTTGAAGATCCGGGCATTACTGTTAATAGTTCTCAGTTTATATACTCTTACAATAAACGGTACAGTATGATTTTTTTTATTCCTTACTGCCGCTTGCCACCACTGACAAAACATCGCGTTTCTGATGTCACATGGACATTATGTGACGTAGAGAATGACGCAATCGGCAATAGTTTCGTCCCCAACGCTCTGCGCATCATTTTAATTACCCTGACAAGGATATATGTAGTCGTGCCGCGATTATGGTTGCAAGGCAAGAGAGGCAGAGATAGAATATTTAAATGTCTGGCATGATCTAGTTCAGATATTCCAGCATATTTTACTACTCAGTATTTTATTTGTATTAATATCATGATCCCGCCCTAATAAATTGTATCTTGTCATCAGCAGTAGGTGACATTCTTGTATAAACCTTACCTTTTACAACATCCATAAGAAAGAAATTCATGCTGATAAGTGCAGGTTTCTTTGTGTGCATTCAGAATATTGCTTCACTGTATTGCATTTAGAAATTCTTCGGCTTAAAGGTTTCGCATAGTAAAATTTCAGTGTATGCTATCTTGCTTAAAATATAATTCATTAGTGTGCATTTGAGACCGTTAGTCGGCCTCGCTATTATTATTATTATTATTATTATTATTATTACTTCTGTTAATTATCAATTATTCAATGAATTTAAAAGTGTATAAAGCTAGCTTCTAGCAAGCAGAGCTCAAAGTTGTTTACCAAACTTGGCTGCTGAGTAAGAGAAAGTTCTTGTCAGTCATGCACTCTTGTGCATGTGCGTGCAATAGAGAAATAAAAGAAAAGGTAATTTCGTAAAGCCCCGAATCATAGAGAAGTGAGTTTCTCTTCATTGTGTTGTGACGGTCACGAGGTGTTTATGATGCATTTTGGGTAAGGTGAGATGCATTATGTGACACATAGACGTCAAGTTCGCGGTCTTTCTGAGCAATGAGAATAAAGCTATGATAGCAGAATTTACTATATAAGTAACAGCTTGCAGAATTTTGGTACAGTATTCATTACTAAGGTTGAAGTCATGTACACGTAATCACTGTGGACGAGCAGTCACTACTAAGTTTAAGGTAATCGCTGTTGAGAACACTCACCGCTAAGTTCAAGGCACGTATGCTCGTTGTCAAATTACTACAAAGTGTGAAAAGAAATTGTTTTAAATGCTATATACAAATAAAGTGAGAAAGTAATTAGTTCTACTAGAGAAGCAAAGTTAAGCGTTGAATATGGAAAGCTCTTAGAAATCATCATAACTCAATTAGCATGTAAAGCAAAGTGCTTGTCTCAACACGTATCAATTCTAGTCAAGAATAAACGAATAGATGAAAGTGAAAGTATGTTAACTGTTTCGTAGGACTACTCCTAACTACCCTCATTGTCATTACCACCCGAGAGAGTCAATTTTCAAGCAGGCTGAGCTACGCCGAGGCAGCATCTTCGATAGTGGATCTTAAAAATCAGGTACGTGGAGAGATCTGCTATCTTGGTAGGGGAGTAGCTCCAGAGACACTGAATCAGTGTGAACAACAAACGCTACACACTTGACTCTTCAACGTGGCGTAATAACGTCGCATATTTGGCACCCACAACGTGGGAGCATAAAACCGTCGCACATTAAATGAGTGTTCAAGGACAGTGGTGTTAAAGGAACGTGTTCACTCATGCTACGATGCGCCATTACAGCAGCACTGATATTGCATTAGGTGAGTTATAATATTTCCGATAAATATTGCTTATTGTCTAGTGTTAATGATATAAATGTAACGTAAAAGTACGAGGGGTATTCAGAAAATGACAGAAAATTTGGCATAACTAAATAGTATCAAAAATATCAACATAAAACTTGATTTACAAAGTCACAATACCTTACTTTATTTCTCAACCTAATCTCCATTCTGTTAAGACATTTATTGTCACGTGGTATCAGTTTTTCAATGCAGGTGTAATACTTTTCTATCACCAAAGAAATTATTTGCTGTTTAGAATGCACAAATTGTTCGGTCAATCGAATTATACATGCAAATAACACAAGTGTATGGCGATAATGCAATGAACGAATCTTCAGTGAGGAAATGACGCATAATTTAAGAGTAATTAAGGAAGAACCAGTGTGTAGGATGAAGACCGGAGTGGAAGTTCATCAATCGTTATGGAGGAGCTGAAATCAAATGTTGATGAAAGAATTAAAAGAAACCGGTGTTTCACTTTGGACATGAACTTTTTATGGAAAAGATTTCCCAACCGATGAAGACCTCAAAGGGACGGTGAAATCTTGGCTCATTTTGGAAGATATCTGCATTGAAAAACCGGTACCACGTGACAATAACTGCCTTGATAGTAATGACGTTTAAAAATATAGTAAGGTACTGTAACTTTGTAAATCAAGTTTTGTGTTGTTTTCGTAATTATTTAGTTTTGCCCAATCGCCATTTTCTGGATGGCCTTCGTAAATACCCTCTGTTTATAGCATTACATGACGGACTGTGCCATACACTCGATCCGCGTAACTCCCCGCGATTCCTCAGACAACAGAAACACTAGTGACATCGCCTCAACGGTAGCCTGAACTGGAACGAGTTAGAAGTAACAATACGCCTGTTCCAGCTTACTATTAAGATAACGCCAGTAACCAGCCAAGTCGCAAAGCTCATCGTAGTGGACTTTGTGGGATATGGCTAGTTCTGTTATTCATTTATTTATTGAAGTTCCATCACGTCATGTCAACGTATATTGGACTACTACTTATATCGGCTTCTAGGTTAGGGAATATCTATTCTGTAAATTCGCCTCTATGTGGATATGATTATCAGGGATCAAATCATTGCCTTAAATGATACTTTAGGATGATATGACAATTTGCGGACGTAAAATATGGCGAATTTAGCCTAGGGACATTTTCTTTCTAGGTATGAGGTTCTTTTACGTCCTAATAAGTAAGGGGTATCTCAAATGTGTCTCAGAAGTGAGATGAATACGCTAGCACATTCACACATCACATTTTGGTTGGTAAGAACTAGTTGTCTAGTTATTATTGAAAACGAAGTTGAACTAAAACTGAGATTAATTACTCTCCATTGTCACAGATGATGTTGGAAATGCTGTCCTCGTTTCTCTGGGCCTAATTCGATGTTTTTCTCTTATTTCGGATACTTTGTGTAGAGGTTTGCTCGCAAAAGAGTGATTTCCTTTATTTTTGTTTTATTTCGGAAAAACTGTATATTTCTAGAGATGTAGTTTCATTTTCATACTAACGGCCCTATGTTCTGCCTGCACAGAAACAGTTGTTTCCTGTTAAAAGTTTAGAACTACCACAGTATCATTCTGTTTCAGGGAATTTGGACTTTAATAATTAAATCTCACATAGAGCCACAATTAAGATATGCCAAGTTTGCAAAACGTTCAATAAATTTACGTGTTACATTTTCTGAAATCTTATCACCATTAAGGAATATGTCCTCAACTGAAACGTTCTCTTTTCAGTGGCTATTAACATTTTGACTTCACAAGCATAGCCAGGCAGTACTGACTTAAGACAGACAGTTCTCATATTATTATCCAAACATAAATAATGCTCCTCCTCCATAGCTCCTCTGGTTTTAATGTGGAGTGCGCATGGATTCCTGGACAGGCTTGCCAGGGAATGACACGGCAGATTTGGCAGCGAAATCGGCAGCCACAGCGCCCAGTGTTACGATTACCCATTCAACAGCAGAAGATTTTAGAGTGGCTGTACGGAGAGCCGTTTTTTCGACTTGGCATGCGGAGTGGTCGGCTCTCCGTGGTAATAAGCTGCGAGAGGTGAAGGACCTCCCTGTCAACTGGGTAACCTCCTCTCGTTTATTCCGCCGGGAGGAGGTAGTACTAGCTCGGCTAAGAATTGGCCACTGTATTTTTACTCACAGTTACCTTTTTAAACGTGAACCTGCTCCTGTCTGTGCGCTCTGTGGGGAGGCACAGACAGTTCGTCATGTGTTGCTGGAGTGTGGTCACCTGGCACACATTCGGTCATCTATGGGCATGCCGGCCTCTCTTGCTGAGGTCCTGGCAGATGACCCAAGAGCAGTGGACAGGGTTTTTAAATTTTTAGCAAAAGTTTCTTTTACCTTGAAGTTTTAGTGTGATAGCAGTTTTTTAAACTCTTTTGGTTTTAATGTGTTGGTTTTAGATGGAGTTTTATATCCAGCTCTGGTTAGAGGGCTGGACAGTTCTGTTACTTCCGTTTCAACTCTGTTAGCTCTTTTACTCGTGTTTACTTGTTTTTGCAATGGTATTTTCTTACTGCCTATTGCCAAGTTTTAATCATAAGGGCGCTAATGACCCCGGCAGTTGAGCGCCCTTAAACGCCATTATCTACATCATCCATAGGTCCATTCCCAACATAACCACTGCCACAAACGTCCGAGTGTACTGCGGAGACACTTTTGAGACACCCGATATTACACAAGACCAACTCCGTCGGATTTGAGCCCACAACCTTGGGTATTAGAGACTAGTATGGTATCCAATATACCACTGAGGGCGATTTGTTCTGTTATCGCCTGGAGAATTAGACAACTGTCTCGATTGGATCTTGCCTAAGGTTGGAGAAGCATACTCACCTGATTTGTATGTCTGTTCCGATAAATCATCAGGTCGCCTCATGCCCTCTCATGGTGACGTCACGACACCTGTGGGTGACACAACACTGTCTGTGACATGTAAGACATAACCATTTGTTACAATGGAACCGACCTGTTCATCAAGGTTGGCATAAGTGTGTCAGTGGTGGACGTATGAGAGAATTTAGTCTTATGCTGTATAATACAATTCAACGATTATGTGGTAGTTATTAGCCCAAGCGCTTTCAAATGAGAACTTATTGATTTATTTTCCACTGCCTAAAGCTTCTCTCAGAAGCATCATTTATAAATATGTATATATGTCTGAAATGCATAATATAAAAATCTGATTGTTCCATTCACATAACTTTCTCTGCATCTCTGCAGCGAATTATTGTTAGAAAGCTAATGCTTCTATTTACTTCATGCTAATCGAGAAAAATTAGCATAAATTGTCTTATTACTTGCTTCCATGCAAGCAGAAGGGATATAAGGAAGTATCATAGGTTAAAGTGATAGTCAAAAGCTGATTGCTATGTGACTGAAGTTCCTTTTTTGTATGGACAGGAGTTGACAAATTCCTGTATGAGAAAAGTATAAGTTTTTCAAAGCTGAAACCAATAACAATGAATGTTTAAAAAAACGATCAACTTCACAAAAAATGTATGTAACATAAATTGTGTGTTTTAATGTAATCTACGTTTTTGTGTGTAAGTTTTTGTCTATCTTTTACGGTTTAGCAGTTATGCAAAATTCCGTAAATTCATCCAGAATAAAGTAATCTTCAGAGGGCATTCCCAGAAAATTCAAGGTATACATTTTATTTGTCAAATAAATATCTTTAATATACGATATTTTAATCAAAATCGCTAGAGCCATTTTTGAGAAAAAAGTTCCATGTAAAGGGTAGTTTGGGGTGGGAGGATTTTCTTGTAAATGTTCGTTTCGCATCCTTAGAAGATGCCAAACCTAAATACCAAGTTTGGTTTTTAACGGACTTTTCGTTTTTGAGCTATGCTGCCCACAGACACATATACACAGACATACAGACAGACACACGGATATTTTTCTAAAATACTTTTTTTTTGGATTCAGGGGATCACAAAACATGTATTTCTGGTGAAACCTTGGTATAGAACTTTTGGTGGATTAATACCTTCCCTATATATTAACATACATAGCACGTGTAGAGAAAGTAAAAACATTTTTGGAAAAATGACGGCGTGTGTATGTGTGTCTGTGGACAGCATAGCTTAAAAACTAAAATACCATTAAATACCAAACTTGGTATTGAAGTTTAGTATCTTCCAAGAGTGCGTCTTGAAAACTTTCAACTAAATGTCCCCTTCCCAAATTAGCCTTTAAATGGTAACATTTTTGAAATTATTGTTTTTCCAAAGAATGACCATAACTATTTTGATTAAATTACTGTACATTAAAGGCATTTACATCACACTTAAAATCCCTATCTTGAATCTCCTGAGAACAACTGTTGAAGGCCTGTTCATTCTGGATTATGTTTTTTGAATTTTGCATAACTGGTAAACCGTATGAGATAGACAAAATCTTATTGCAGATCTCCTTAAAACAAACAATTTTAGGTACTGCACATTTTTGTTGTAGATTTGACCGTTACCGAACTATTCCGTGTTATTGGTTTACATTTTAAACTATGTAACTTTTCTCATACGGGGTCACCTTTCGTACTCTCTCTCCTGTGTTTTATTGACATGCAAAGTGAATCTAAATTCTGTTGTTTACGTATTGACAATCTTTTAAATATATTGACTGTTGCTTTAGCCTGGTGTGTTTCCATGATGCTTAGAAAGAAGCAAGCAACAAAACTCCGCTGCTAATATTTAATCTCCATTAGCATGATGTAGACAGAAGAATAATCTTTTCTAAGAATAATTTGTTTTCAGTGTAGGTAGAGAAAGTCATAGATGGAATAAATCCGATTTTATTTTTACTAAGAGAGGACTCCACTATATCCGGACACCTTCATGTTATCATATATATTAAAGGTACAAACATTCCTCTGAGTATATCGCAGTAAAGTATACTTTGGAACGAAGAATTTTTATATAAATATCAGGAAGAAATCTGATGTATTCCATTCACATGACTTTCTCTACATCTCTGTAATAAATTATTGTTCAAAAGTTTATGCTTCTATTTACTTCATGCTAATCGAGAAAAAATTAACAGAAATATTATTATGAATGCTTCCTTGTAAGTAAAAGCGAAATAAGGGAGTACCATAAATTAGTGATAATCAAAAGCTGGTTGCTATGTGCCTAAAACTCCTTTATTTGTGTGAACATAGTTGTCAAATTCCTGTATAAGAAAAGTATAAGATTTCAAAGCTGAAACCAAAAACTAAATATCTAAACAAAGATCAAATTCACGAGAAAAAATATATAACATAAATTGTGTGTTTTAACGTGCTCTAAATGTTTATCCATCTCTCACGGTTTAGCAGTTAAAGAGTCTTCAGAGGCTATTCACGGAAAATTCAAAATATAGCTTTTATTTGTTAGGTAAATATCTGTAATATAGGAATTTTTAATAAAAATTGTTAGAACAATTTTTAAGTAAATCAACAGTTTCCAAAAAAAGTCCATATAAAGGGTAGTTTGTAGTAGGGGGATTTTTCTCAAAATCTTTGTGTCGCATCCATGGAAGATACTAAACTTAAATACCAAATTTGGTGTTTTACCAACTTTTCGTTTTTGAGTTATCTTGTTCACAGACACACATACATGGACCTTTTTCTGAAACTGCTTTATTTTTTGGATACAGGGGACCCTAAAACATATATTTTCGGTGAAATCTTGGTATCGAATTTTTGGGTGGAACCTTCTCTATACACTATGTACATAGTACTTGTAGAGAAAGTAAAAAATGGAACAAAAACGAGTTTCGTGCAGTGATTAAACACTTGCATTTAAAAGGTCTAACACCGAAGGAGATAAAAGCAGAGTTAGATGAAATTCATGGTACAAACGCAGGAGCAATGAATTGAATAAACGAATTTTAACGCAATACAACGTCCGTAAATAATGAACATCGTTCCGGACGTCCAGTAGAAGTGACTTTGTCCGAAATGATTAACAAAATCCAGGATATTGTATGGAGTGATCGACGAACCAAAGTTCACTAAATAGTAGAGGCCGGAGGCATATCACAAGGTACAGTGTTCTCAATTTTGCACCAAAAATTAGGTCTGATAAAGGACTCGGCAGGATGGGTGCCGCGTCTGCTCTCAATGGAGAATACACGCGATCGTGTGAACAATTCGGAAGGTGGTTTGGCACTTTTATGTCGCAATCCTGACGAGTTTCTACGTCGATATATAACTATAGTTGAAACATGGATACACTACTACACTCCAGAGACAAAAGTACAATTGAAGCAGAACGTTTTTATAAGCAAGCGTTCCAAAGAAGGTAAAGGTGGTGGCCTTGATTTTTTGGGATGCACGCGGAGTCGTCTACATTGATTACTTGCAGAAAGGAAGATCCATAAATGGGGAGTATTATGCATCATTATTGCTCAGGTTGAACGGAGAAATCGAGGAAAAGCGCCCTCACCTGGCGTGGAAAAAGATTCTCTTCCATCAAAACAACGTATCTGCGCAGTTCCGATGGCGAAAATTGTATAATTAAGGTTCAAATAGCTAAAGCATCCACCGTATTCACCAGATTTGGCCCCCAGTGACTTTTTTAATTACCAACATTGTAAAGTGGCTGGATCACGACTAACGAAGAGGTCATTTCCCAAAATGATGTTATTTTTAGAATCTTCCGAAATCCTACTTTTTGGAAGGCTTAAAACTGTTGGAGAAGCTTTGGGAAAAGTGATTGGAGTTAAAGGGAGATTATGTTGAAAATAAAAGAAAACCTACCCAATTTTTTTACCTTTTTCTATGGACTTATTGAACACCCCTCATATTAAATATATTTTTTTTGTATGGGTCTATATTCAGAAAAGCAAGAAAGTTATTTTTATGGTGTTTAACGCCTGCTTTTACTACCAAAGCAAGAAAGTTAGAATGTGCAAAATAGTCATAGAGCATAATTTTGTTTCTACAATTTTGGCGCTATGTAAATTATTCTGTACGCCTCTTATACAGGTAAATCCTGTGGTTTTCTAACGAAAATGCTTTATATTGCTTTGAGCCCTAAATTTGAACCTCTTTATCATGCTACCGAAGGCTAGCAAAATAGCATTCAGCACTTTTTGCTTAGACAAGCCTTCGGAAAGTCGGTTTGAAGGTTTTTGCTGAATTTCAGAGAGCAGAATTTACCCGCTGAAGCTGCAGTTTTTCAGTAAGAAACAGATGCTCAGCCCTTTGCGTTTTAGACTGCAAAAGCACCGGAGGGCAGGACTGCAAAAGTAATGAGGAAGATTCAACTGCTTCTAATTTATGAGCTGAAGATAACGAACTAGTTCCTATTTAAAATGCGGAAAAGAAAACTTTGGCAACCCTCTCTTCCTCATAATGGAGGAAGCAGCCTGACGATAGCTTACATTGCAATCTGTAAGAAAATTTATATAGGAAAACGCTAATGGCAGACAGGTCAAATGTGAAAACGTAATGGAAACGCAGACCGTAAAAGTGTTTCTCTCCGTCTCTATAGAAACGTCCTCTTTTTTTTTTATCGGGTCTAAGAATTAGTGAATTTCGAATTGCAGCGTGATTTTCCACCTTCTTTATTGACCATCTCTTTTTGTGGTGCTGCTCTTTGCAGACTTACTACTTCTTCTGCAAAGGAAGACGTATCTTCTCGATTTAAATCATCCTGTTTTTTATTTTGGTTCTTTAAAGCTTATTTTTTCTTTCTAACCTTTTATTTCTTAAGTTAAAGATAAAAACAGCATTGGTAGACATTTTATGTAAGCGAACGTGCAGGATTTTTATTTCAAGGACACAGGGACTGAGGTTTTGTGAAAATGTCAGACTTTTCGAAGTTTTGTTCTGATTTGTTTGTACAATCGTTTGTCTGTGAGTTTGCACAACTCCTTTCAAGACCTAGCTTGCGAGGTACAATGTTAAGTGAATGCTAATTTTTCTCACAGCCATTGTACGTGGTTGTGTACAAACCTTCAGAAAATTTTGATTTGCTCAAAAATTACTAACGATTTTGATTAAAGTACCGTTTATTAAAGGTATTTTATGACAAATAAAATGTATATCTTGAATTTTCTGGGAATAGTCTCTGAAGACTTCTTTATTCTGAATGAATTTTTCTGAATTTTGAGAAACTCATACACCGTAAAAGATAGACAAAAATGTATATCTCGCCAAAACACACAATTTATGTCCTTTACATTTTTGTGTGGGGGGAAACCGTTTCCGAGATATTCCTTGTTAATTGTTTAATTGTGAAGCATTTATACTTTTCTCAGACAGCAAGTGTCCGTTTTTCTTTTGTTCTAACGCTGGTCAAGCAAATAAGCGATTTGCAATGACAATCGCATGACAGCTTTTAAAACATTTGACTATCGGTGTATCTAGCCCGCTACTTTCAAGGCACTAAGTAATAAACACCTTCTGGTAGTGACTTTCTTGATTAACATGATGTAGAAAGAAGAATCATGTTATGTAAGGCGTTTTAGAACATCTAGAGAAAAACAGATGAGTGTCAAAATTGTATTAAAGTGCCATATCACCTGCTAGGAAATTTTAGCTATTATACGCGCCCCACATCTACCGAAACAAAGGAGTATCTCGAACGCCAACGTCACCGAAACGTGCAACAGCATTTTATATGAGTAGGCAAGGCAGAAGAATGACATTCAGAATACTTCTCCGCGAGGGAATATTCACGGAAATCATTAAAATGTTATCCACGTACATAGTCAACCCCTCGACAGCCACGCATACTGAGAATCAGCACAAGAAGCTTAAGAAGGGTTGTGAAGGTTATTAACTTCGTTTCATACATACAAAGCAAAACCAGGAAAGTAAAAATCATTTTCATTGTTTTCTTTACGACTTTTTACTTTCTCTAGAGCGTATGTACGATGTATATAATAGATAGAGAAAGTATTATATTTCATTAAAATTCTATATCGAAATTTCATTGAAAATTCATGTTTGAAGAGTTTACATTACCAAGTGGTGGATGGCGGACTGTTACCTGGAATTAAGCTAGCTCGCCTCTTCCATAATTACCTAGGTTACAATTTGATTTCATACACCTTTTTACTTTCTCTATACCTACTATGTACATAGTGTATAGAGAAGGTATTACACTCCACCCAAAAATTCGATACCGAGATTTCACCGGAAATATATGTTTTAGGGTCCCTGTATCCAAAAAAAAGTATTTTCAGAAAAAGGTCTGTGTGTCCGTGTGCCTGTGAACACGATAACTCAAAAAAGAAAAGTCGCTAAAATACCAAACTGGGTATTTAAGTTTAGTATCTTCCAGGGATGCGACACGAATATTTTGAGAAAAATTCCCTCACCCCAAACTACCCTTTACATGGAACTTTTCGAAAATTTTGATTTTCTTAAAAATGGCTCTAATGATTTTCATTAAAATTTCGTATTAAAGATATTTATTTACCTGACAAATAAAATGTATATCTTGAATTTTCTGGGAATAGCCTCTGAAGAGTAGTTTATTCTGGATGAATTTTACGAAATTTTGCATAACTGCTAAACTATAGGAGATGGCCAAATGCTTACTATACAAAAAATGTAGAGCACGTTAAAACACACAATGTATGTGCTAAACTTTTTTTTCGTGGAGTGGATCCTTTTTTAGATATTTCTTGTTTTTGGTTTCAGCTGTGAAAAACTATACTTTTCTCATATAGGAATTTGTCAACTGCTGTCCATACAAACAAAAGAACTTCAGTCACATTGCAACCAGCTTTTGACTATTACTTTAACCTATGGTACTCCCTTATTTCGCTTCTACTTACAAGGAAACAAGTAATAAGACTAATTCTGCTTATTTTTTCTCGATTACCATGAATTAAATAGAAGCATAACTTTTTAACAATAATTTGTTGCAAAAATGTAGGGAAAGTCATGTGAATGGAACACATCAGATTTTTACTTCTAAATATTCTCAAATGTAAGACATTAGTATTATAATACGAAGGCCGTTTTTTTTTCGACCTCCGATAGAATATAAATAAAAGACAAGTTCATAGAAAACAATTATTTTATTACTAAAAGTTTGGTACACTTATGGTTACTTTTCAACATAATCACCGAAAAGATTGAGACATTCCACAAGCTTTTGCAATACGCGCTTCAGAAAATGTTCCCGCCAATGGTTTCAGATGGGCATTGACGTTGTTTTGAAGATCTTCGTACTTTACGACATTTGCGGAAAGCCATTCAAAACAAACGAAGAGGAATGCTGACTTCAGGAATTGTGTTGATCCATAAAAACGCTCGTCCACACACTGCTGGCACAACCCATCGGCTACTTAAGCAATTGAACCTAGCACCCAGCGACTTTCACCTTTTCCCTGAACTGAAGACGTGGCTAGGAGGACAGAGCACTTTCAAATCAACGAAGATCTTCAAAACAACGTCAATGCTCATTTGAAATCATTGGCGGCATCATTTTTTGAAGCGGGTATTGCAAAGCTTGTGCACAGGTACGATAAATGCCTCAATCTTTTCGGTGATTATGTTGAAAAGTAACCATAAGTAATGGTTATTTAGTAATAAAATAATTGTTTTCTATGAACTTTTCTTTTATTTATAGCCTATCCTAGGTTAAAAAAATGAAACGGCTCTCGTATTATGATAAATTATTATTTTATATTGATTTATTTACATGTTGTATGTCCTCCTACTATATGAATGGAAAACATCAGCATTTTTTCAACCAAACTAAACTTTTACAAAGCTTCCTATGTTTTGTGACACTCTATAGCAATAAAATGTTGTGTTAACCGAACAAATGCAGGCGATACCTTAGCCTCTGAAGATTAGTAATAAAAGGAATGATGGGCAAACACAACTTTGATAGTTGACTGTCAAGAAGCGAAAACGCTATCAAACTTGCCCAGGGAGAATATAAACGTAAGAGGGGTCGGTTCATCTTAAGAGCTTGCGAATCAGATTACTTTCTCCTGTAGGGCGCAGCTGGGTAAACAGTTTTTTGTGATCCTCTATATGAGAAATAAACACAGTTTTCCTTATTACAGAGACCTACATTGGGGGATTATTTATGGTTATTGCTAATTTATGTATATCTGTTGGATAAACCACGATTTATAAAAATCTGCCTTGTTTCATTCATTAACTTTCTCTAACTGTTCCACGTACAAACTATTCGTACAAAAGGTTATTATTTTATTTACATCATGCTAAACGAGGTAAACATTCTTTGCTTTCTTGTGAGTAAAAGGGACATCAGAGAATACTTTTGGCTAAAGCGATAATCAAGTAATTTAAAAGCTGATAGATATGTGAAGCAACTGAGGTTTGTTTGCAATGCATGGTCCTGTTATTTCGAAAACAGTCAACTGTACAAGAAAAACGTATTAACTGCCTGACGAAAGAGTGCAGTTGTTAGGGAAGGTTGCTGTTGAACATGGTTTAGAGAGGTCAGAGAAGACTGGAATATAGTGTAGTAAAGTATGACCATCTAAACATCAGCAAAGCGTGCTTAAATAGAAATAAACCAAACGATCCACAATAGGTCAAGCTATGGCAATTTACAAAGTCGTAAACACTTACAATTAAATCAATAATATTTTACCATAATAGTTGGCTATACTATGAATCCGGGGATTTAAAGTACTTGCGACATTGTAAGTCGCCAAAGGAATATGTCACCTCAAAAGTAATTTGAAATCACCTTATGATTTGTCGAGAAACATACGAGTCAGTTGAGAAATTTAATGCTATGCCGGCATTTTGCCATGGTAGCTCAGTGGTAGAGCAACCGGCTAGAGACCGAGAGATCCGTGGTTCAAATCCCGGCTATGGCATTGCATTTTTCAGTCTGACTCTACTTATCCATATAAACAGTTAATTTACAGAATATATATAGTTTAACGTCCTTTAACCTGGTTGGTCTTATCGGGCGATGAATGAAACTGATGAAATGATGCTCAAATGATCTCGGGGTCCATGGAACTTAAAGTTACTTGCCATTCGTCTTCTCAGGATAAGGGAAAAAAACCCAAAAATCCTTATCAGGGTAACTCACCCTAAGTCTGTTAGTGTGAAGCAGACACGCTACCGCCACACTACCCAGGCGGGCTAGAATGTATTTGGTTCCACACTCGTTGAATGAGCTATACGCCCGCTAAGTAAGTCCAAAGAGAGATTGGCTGAAAGGGAAAGCTGCGCTTATTCAGAACGCTTTTGATGATACTCGTAATTATACGTTCTGTGCTGACTGACAAATAAGAAACAGCTGAATTAATGCCACATGGGTTTTGAATAAGTCATTTGGGAAGCTAATACACAAGCAAAACATCATCAAATAAGCTTGTTTATGTGCCAGCACTCAATGTTTGAGTTCTGTAACAGCGACATGATGTTACAATAGGATATAACAACATTGTCGTGTGTGTGAATATGGCCATTAAGCTAACGGTGAGAGCTGGTCAGTAAATAGCAGTAATATGGCACATCTGCGCATTTCACAAAGTGACGTCATTCAGGCGAATTTTATTTATTGTCACGACTCATTGATTTTGCGATGGTGAAAATTGGGATGTCAACATAAGCTTGTATTATTTTAATACCAACTTGATACTAGGGGTAAGAAAACAAAGATATTACGCCTATTCTGAATACCCATTTCCATACCTATCACCACGCAGCCGAAAAACCGTCAGAGGAATAGTCTCCCCGTATATAGTACTGACACGTCCTAAGGCTTACGACAACAGTCCGAAGACTGTCGGGGAGCCAACGGCATGAAACCACAGAATGGAGAACCTGGAACGAGTGGTCGACCCGACATGAGTGTGAGAAAGTGGATGATATAAAATGCAAGCGAAATGGCATCCCGGACGCGTCATGGTTTCGATTCCGATTGCCATCTTTGGTGATTTTCCCGGGCCGCCATACGATTGCTGGGAAGTCCGTTAAATCCTTCGAATACCCTGACCTTCATTTCCTGTTTACTTCATTTCCTTGTCATCTATTTTTTTTTATAAAAATACAGTACTGGAGTCTGATCGGGACTCCGGCACTGTATACCCTATTTTTATTTACCTAACGTTTTACTCTGTATTGCTGTATTATTATTGGATTGCTGTTTTCTTCTTTTTTTACGACACACACATATACACAAACATATAACACCCTTGCCCAAGGCGGGACTCGAACCTACGAAGCACCAAAGCGAGACGCCTTGGCGAGCGCGGCCATTGGGACCGGCATTGTATCAGAGTTGAAAGATCAGGTGACTGTGTTAGGCAGGTTGCGGCTGAATGGTACTTGCACACTGTTGAGGTTTATTCTTGGCGTCGTCGCGATACTGCTCTGTCGGAATCGGTTTTCGGGTTTTGTTTCGGACTAGGGCCACTTCGGGGAGCTCCCGTACACTTGGACTCGTGAATTGATACCGGGTGGAGTCGGAGGTGCTGGAACCATTAGAGACCCCGTCCGTGTTCGCGCCCGTCATCCGAACTTATTCGCCCTTAGGATCTCTTCCTTATCCCTACTTCCTGGAGTCACGTAAGACGTAAAGGACCTCGAGGGCTTATTGCGTGTGCTTCCCCAATGACTGTGTAATCTGTATCGTAAACCTAAACACATTAATTTTATTCGCAGTCATACTATACTCTTTCTACTCTAAACGTAATTGCAGGAAATTCAAAGTGCAGTTTTCGCTATGTACGCTTTGACATTTATTTTCAAGTAGAACCGTCGCTTCACTACTTAGCTCTTGTCCTATGAAGTAGGTACCCTCTCTCCAGAGGAAAGACCATAGACCAGGCTGTTCTTGGTTTTATACGTGCCAAAACACCACCACCTAAAAATAAAGCCTTGCATCAAACATTAGCATTGAGGAGACGTCACACATTTGGACGTTATGCTACAGTAAGATAGCACGTGTTTGATTTAGGTAAAACTGTGGGAATATATATATACTAGTGGTTTTAAATTGCCTCCTATTGTTTTGTGCACCAAAAATTCTCTTCAATCCAAATTAATATATTTAATTGCATCTAATCCAGCTATTAAAGGTTTTACTCTAACGCATCTGATACCAATTAAAGCAATAAATAATATATAACATGAAAAATAATTATTCCATAATATTTAAATAAATTAAAATAATACCAGATACGTCCAGAAGGTAAGTTCCGTTTCAATTTATCTCCGCTGCAGCGCTGCGATCGCAGTTCCGCACATGCGCGGTAGCGCTCTGTATCAAGGAGAAGAAACGTGCGCTATTTTGAGATCGCTGTCAGCCACATACGCTTTGTTGTGCTTGTTTACAATGTCGGTGTTGATTGAAAATCCCGCCGCTTGTGAAATCAGATCTGTGATTCGTTTTCTGAATGCTAGGAAAGTGAAACCAATTGAAATTTATCGGCAACTTTGCGAAGTTTACGGACAAAATGCGATGAGTGATTCAATGGTGAGAAGATGGGTCCGACAGTTCAATGAAGGACGTAGTGAAGTGCACGATGAAGAACGAAGTGGGCGCCCATCTTTGGTTACAGAAGAACTGGTTCACGTGATTGATGGCAAGATCCAGGAAATCTGCAAGCTTACAATTAGTGCTCTCGCTATGGAATTTCCCCAAAGCTCACGATCACTAATTCATGAGATTGTTACCGAAAAACTGAAATTTCGTAAACTTTGCTCACGTTGGGTACCAACTTTTTGAAGACACAGGCGGCAAACTTCTATGAAGAAGGTATACATAAACTTGTGCCACGCTAAGACAAATGCCTGCAAAATTTCGGTAGTTATGTGGAAATGTAGTTTAAGAGTTGTAGAATTTTGTGCAATAAATAATTATTCTGTATCTGTACACAGTTTAATTTTATTACCAAACGGAGCTTACTTTCTGGACGTATCTCGTAATTTAATCTGTATTAAATACAATTCTTCCTAATCATAATCCCGACAGTCTTACTAAAATATGTATTACTTTTATAATTAAAGGTAAACAGATATAATGAGTTAAACAGTTATTCAATTTAATATTCTTCCCCAATAGTATAATCAGCCCTAGTTGAAACTGATTACAATCATTTTGCTTCTTACTTGTTTACAAATCAAATGTTGTATTTAAGTGCAACCCTGTAATTAATGTGTTAAGAAGCTCATTCAAAGCCTCCTTCATTTCATTCATGTCCGAGTCAAAATAATTAGGATTAATAAAAAGAATGCACTTGTTATTAATCAATTTTTACTTTCTCTATACGCACTATGTACATATTGTATAGAGAAGGTATTGCACTCCACCCAAAAATTCGATACCGAGATTTCACCGGAAATATATGTTTTAAGGTCCAAAAAAAAAGCATTTTCAAAAAAAGTCCTTGTGAGTGTGTGTGTGTCCGTGTGTCTGTGAACACGATAACTCAAAAACGAAAAGTCGGTAAAATACCAAACTTGGTATTTAGGTTTAGCATCTTCCAGGGGTGCGACACGAAGATTTTGAGAAAAATGCCCCCCATCCCCAACTACCCTTTACATGGAACTTTTTTCGAAAATTTTGATTTTCTCAAAAATGGCTCTAACAATTTTGATTAAAATTTCGTATATTAAAGATATGGGCCTGACAAATAAAAAGTATATCTTGAATTTTCTGGAAATAGCTCCTAAAGACCTGTTTATTCTGGATGAATTTTGCTTAATTTGGCATACATAATAAACCGTAAGAAATAGACAAAAACTTACCCCACAAAAAATGTAGCCCTTGTTAAAATACACAATTTACGTCATATACATTTTGTTCGTGGAGCTTACCGTTTTCAAGCTATTCATTGTTATTAGTTTCAGTTGTGAAGCACATTTGATTATGGATTTAGCCTCGTGTGTTCCCTTATTTTCTTCCTACTTATAAGGAACTAAGTAATAAGAACATTGTGCTGAATACCTCGATTAACAAGGTGCAGAAAGAAGAATAATCTTATGTAAGAAGTTTTTAGAACGGCTAGAGATAGTCATGTGAGTATAACACATCAACTTTTTATATTTGAACCAGTTAAAATAATAATTATTGGTAAAATTAATGCAATTTCAACATAAAATCTTAGGAAAATAATTGTGATTAAGAAAAACCGCAAGAGAGGTAAACGTGAGGATTTAATGGAATTAAATGCACCTTTATACGGGGATTTTTTTTTTCTTTTTCTTTAATAATTGATAAAAAAATTAGTTAATATTATTTAATAAAACAGATTATTAACACAACATAATAACTTTAAAGTTTAGTTATCAAATTGAATAGGAAATTGCGGAACGATTCAAATGTGAGTTCGTTTGTTTTCCTTTCCTGAAGATGAAGACCGTCCTGCCAATGTTTATCTCGATTAGCATGAAGTAGATAGAAGAATAAGCTATTTAATAGTAATTTGTTACACAGAGAAAGTCATGTGAAAAGAACACATCATATTTTTTAAACCTGTACAAAGTTCTGATTGGTGCATGGAATATTACAACGGAATAAGTAATTAATAAACTTAGGAACTATTGCACATTATAGTAGAATATTAACACGTAATAAAATAGTCCCTCGTCAACTTACCTGTTCTGCTCTCTTAGCACGTTGCAAGTTTAATGCTGGTTTGACGGACTCGCTAAAACCCAAAGGTCATTCATCATATTGCAAGGTTTTCCTTTTAGGTGGTGCTGGCCAAAAGAGCACGGAGTAACTCGCGACCCACAGGGGTCTATTTGCAACACGGCTCAGCGTTTAAGGCAAACTGTCGTCAAGGCTGAATGAAATGTTGAAATTTAAATTTCAGGTACAAACTTTGCCTAGTGAGGTATTGTCCACCACATTCCCCTCCAGTTGTGTTTTGTGATTTGTAGCTGAGTATGCGCTTGTGCCTTTTAGACTGCTGCGAACCCCGAAGCAACCGTGATACTTTTTACGCTACTATGAGATTTAACTTGTCAGGTCTAAAAAAGAAAGAGACAGAAACATTTGCCTTTTTGCTGTCTTTCTCTTCACGGATGTATTTGTAAAGAGAATGTAGCCATTTAATAGGAGGGTGTTCGTGCTTTAGAATGTAGACAGATCGGGTAGTGTCCCAAAGACAAGGACAGAACCAAACCGGACAAGTTACATCTCATATAGTATAGCAGTACATCGGGCCAAATATCTGAGCCTCTCCCATAAGGGAGCTGTTGGGATTGGGTTGAACTTGGCGGGGTAGTGGCTCCCTAAATCCATAAACCTATGGGTGATTGGGTACGTCTGGCCTGGTTGGTTGTGAAACGTCTTAATGTCCTCCAACCACTATCTGGAGAGCCTAGTAGACAGAAACAATAACTGTGTATTCGGTACTCATTCCGTTATGGGGTTGACGCGCATAAGTGGCGTATCCACATTCGTCCTTGGGGGGAGAAGGAGGTCAGATTTATAAAATAGAAACCGGCATAATAGAAATCCGCAGGGAAATTGCTGGAGAGCCTGTGACACTTGCGTTGCCAGGCCACTGCCGTCTGTGTATTTTTGGAGTACGCGCGCATACTCTAGCTCAGACGAGTCGCGTTGAAACAGCCTACAATACAAGAATTCTTATCTTGAGGCCGTGTTTTCCACTGCCCTTTTCGCATCTAAAAAGAAGTATAAATCTTCAGCTAAGCCTTGGGCCTTCACAAGATGACAAAAGACACTTTCTTGTGAATCAGTATTAGAGTTGTGGAAATGCTGCCGCCTCCTGTTGTCGCAAATGGTCCTTGACGCTGTCCAAACTTACTCTATTATCAAAAGTTAAATGAAGACGTTTAACCGGATGCTGCATGGCCATTCCGTGAAACTTTTCTTATCTAGCTAACGTTTAACAGCGAACATTCCAACTGGCACCGCTGCGGAAAACTTGCTTTAGTGCTTACGGTTTCAATGAGGCAGAACTTGGCTAACGCCAGCAAATGAAGTTAATCGAAGGTAGCGGCTATTTGTAAGTATCGCACTCAACGTGAAGGTGAGGAAAGAAGAATAGGAAGACGGTACCGCTAACTGCACAACTTCCCCATACAATTTAAGGCAAGTGAATTACTCTAGAAATGTAACGCCCCGTTTCTACGCCACTCGTGAGTAAAGAATACTACCACAGCGCTTTATTCGACATTTGTTGTATTGCTTTTAACTTAAATGCACTCATTGTAGACCTTATATATTTCAAATCCAAACAAACATCATAAAATATGATGTGCTCAATTCACATGACTTTCTCTACATCTCTGTAACAAATTATTATTAAAAAGCATATTTTTACTTTCTCTATACGCACTATGTACATAGTGTATAGAAAAGGTATTGCACTCCACCCACTTCGACACCGAGATTTCACCGGAAATATGTTTTAGGGTCCCCAATATCCAAAAAATCTGATGTGTACCATTCACATGACTTTCTCTATATCCCTGCAACAAATAATTCTTAAAAAGCTTATACTTCTATTTATTTTATGCTAGTCAGAAAAAATTAGCAGAAATAGTCTTATTACTCGCATCCTTGTAAGTAGAAGCGAAACAAGGGACAACCGTAGGTTAAAGTGATAGTCAAAAGCTGGTTGCTATGTCAATGAAGTTCCTTTGTTTATATGGATAGGAGTTGACAAGTTCCAGGATGAGAAAAGTATACGTTTTTCATAGCAGAAACCAAAAATAAGGAATGTCACAAAAACGACGAACTCCACGAAAAAAATGTATATAAAATAAATTGTGTGTTTTAATGTGCCCTACATTTTTTGTGTAGTAAGTTTTTGTCCATCTCTTACGGTTTAGCAGTTATTAAAAATTTAGTAAAATTCATCCAGAATAAACTACTCTTCAGAGGCTATTCCCAGATAATTCAAGATATACATTTCATTTGTCAGGTAAGTATGTTTAATATCCGAAATTTTAATCAAAATCGTTAGAGCCATTTTTGAGAAAATCAAAATTTTCGAAAAAGTTCCATGCAAAGAGTGGTTGGGGTGGGGGGATTTTTCTCAAAATCTTCATGTCGCATCCCTGGAAGATACTAAACTTAAATACCAAGTTTGGTATTTTACCGACTTTTCGTTTTTGAGTTATCGTGTTCAAAGACACACTGACACACGGACACACACACACACACACACACGCACGCACGGACCTTTTTGTGAAAATGCTTTTTTTGGATATTGGGGACCCTAAAACATATATTTCCGGTGAAATCTCGGTATCGAATTTTTGGTGGAGTGCAATACTTTCTCTATACACTATGTACATACTGCGTATGGAGAAAGTAAAAAAGCATTTCCACAAAAACTCCGTGTGTCTTTGTGTGTCCGTGTGTCTGTGAACACGATAACTCAAAAACGAAAAGTCGGTAAAATACCAAACTTCGTATTTATGTTAAGTATCTTCCAGGGATACCACACGAAGTTTTTGAGAAAAATCCCACCACCCTCAACTACTCTTTACATGGAACTTTTTTCGAAAATTTTGATTTCCTAAAAGATGGCTCTAACGATTTTGATTAAAATATCGTATATTAAAGATATTTACCTGACAAATAAAATATTTATTTTGAATTTACTAGGAATAGTCTCTGAAGACTACTTTATTTTGGGTCAATTTTACGGAATTTTGAATAACTGCTAAACAGTAAGAGATGGGCAAAAACTTACCACACAACAAATGTGGAGCACCTTAAAACACACAATTTATGTTATATACATTTTTTCGTGGAGTTGGTTGTGTTTGAGATATTCCTTGTTTTTAGTTTCAGCTTTAAAAACTTATACTTTTCTGATACAGGACTTCGTGAACTCGTGTCCATACAAACAAAGGAACTTCAGTCGCAGAGCAACCAGCTTTTGACTATCACTTTAACCAATGTTACCCCCTTATTTCGCTTCTACTAACAAGGAAGCAAGTAATAAAACCATTTCTGCTAAATTTTGCTCCATTAGATGGAGTAAATAGAATAATTTGTTGCAGTGATATAGAGAAAGTCATGTGAATGGAACACATCAGATATGTTATTCTGTACAGACAAAATGCTATATAAACAAATATTTGAAATAGCCAGTAAGAAACCGAGCGCAGCCAAACCTACTCCTGTATTTAGGTCAGGTATATACCGTCTAAACTTCTAGAAAATGGTATGTAAGCACTAACTCCTGCCAGAAATATCTTTCTGCTCCCCACATAAGAAAACACTCCAGTAATGAAACTTTGGCATTAATAACGAATGCAAAGCTATTGAAATACGCTTACAACCTCCCGAGAGTCCAAGCCATGAAGCGATGTAAATGTATAATGATGTACGAAAGGTCAAAGGTCGTTGCCAGTCAAAGCTAATAGCATTATCGTTCCTGAAGTTTTAGCTACAAAACGTGCCAGAAATGAAAAAAAAAAAATCTGATGTGTTCCATTCATATCAATTTTTCTAGTCTCTGCAACAAATTATTGTTAATAAGCTTATTCCTCTATCTACTCAATGTTAAAACTTAGCAGAAACGGTTTTATTACTTAGTTTCTTATGATTTTGAATAAAATACACTTTATTAAAGACATGTATATTGCAATTAAAATATATATCTTGAATTTTCTGGGAATAGCCTCTAAAGACCTCTTTATTCTGTGTGACTTTTTCTGAAATTTGCTTAACTGGTAAATCGTAAGAGATAGACAAAAACTTACTATATAAAACATATAGATCACGTTAAAACACACAATTCATGTAATATGCATTTTTTTCGTAGAATTAACCATTTCTGAGATATTCCTTGTTATTTGTTCCAGATTTAAAATACTTAAAATTTTCTCACACATAGGATTGCATTTCATCGATGGTAACCAGCATTTAATAAATTTTGATTATCGTTTTAGCCTAATGCTCCCTTATTTCCCTTTTTCTTACAAAAAAGAAATTAGTAAAACAATTTCTTCTAATGTTTATCTCTATTAGCATGAAGTAGATAGAATAATTAGCTTTATATCAATAATTTGTTATATAAATATAGAAAAGATTATATGAATTGAGACAGTGCATGTCTTGTCACGGGCCTAAGAGTTATTCAGAAAGGAAAGATAAATCATAGCTAATAATATAAATTATACCAAGAAGGGAAATATAAATATATATATTGAAAATGGGAAGGGAAGAAAGTTTTCAAACACGTATAAGTAGCCGAGTTGTCACGAGCTGATAGCACCGTATACCGTTAGGGGAGATCATTGACCCGAAGGGGGTGAGAGTACACTTCCCGAGGGGAGCATAACAGGAAAAGAAAAAACGATGCTACCGCTGGTCAGACGACACTTTCAGAGGCACTTGGTGTAGAACATAGGCAGAGCAAATATGTGATATTTAGGTGCGTGGTGTAGCCCTTAGTTGTGACGGAAACAGTTAATTTTAATATAGACCAGAGTACGGACGAAATCAGTGCATCAAACTTAATGTGACAATAGTGGCGGTCACGTAAAGCATTAGTTTCACAGAGGAAAATTTAGGAGGAATGCGTGTGTGTTCGACGGAGGAAAGCAACCGAGCTAATTGGATAAAGCACTTGTGTCGTACCACACCCTGAAAAAAGTTTCTATGCTAGTAAAAATCCTGAGATAGGGTACCCACAAATCCACACCATCCTTAATAGCTAAAACCTGCGCCCGGGATACGAACCCGCAACCCCGTTATCGCCCCAGAATGGAACACATCAGGTTTTTTGTATTTGCTGCTGAGTGCTGAGCGTACATACACTAATAATGCTCATCCTTCAAATGTGTTTCTATCTGGAAGTTTCCGCACGCTACATTTTCGTAAAGACAATACATTAGCGTTTGAATCTAATGTAATTTTCCTCTAATACAGGTGAGCAAGAGAGAGAATAAAATGCTGATAGTTGTTGAATCAATTATTTGTCTTCATTGCCACTTAGATAAATTACTGCGTAAGGAAACCGCATGGAGAGAAGTTTGAAACAAGACGGAGCCAAACCACGGGTTTCTAGGTGCACTTTCGGAAATGTGTGTTCAAATATTTGATCCCTTAATGCAATCAGCAGTGACGTTGTTGCTATTGTACAGGAAAGGTAAATTTGCTTAATGCCTCTGAAGCAGAAGCTCGCAACCACTTTACGTTCCTAATCTCTCATCATGGATTGCTTTTAGAGAAGTGATTTGGTTACGAGAATATCAGCATAAAACTTGGCATTTCAAACCCGCAATATAAGTTGGGATTTTTAGATAAAATAAAACTTTTAACAAAGTGAACACGAATTATAATCTTTAGATTTTTCGAACTAGTGCAATACAAATATGATACCATCCCAATCAAGTTTTGGTTTCAAGTCTAATAACAGGCAAGTACGCCTTTTATTTGCCCATTTTAATAATTAGACTTTGTTTTATTATGTTATACTTTTCACTGTGTGTCTTTACATGATTCATTTATCATGGTGACTGCATTATTTGTTAACAATCCAACTTTTCATACTTCAATTTATCACAATTCTTTGCAGAGCTATATTTGTACCCTTTTGCTTTCTTTGCTCCAAAATCTTATTATTTTAACTAGTATAACGTATATAAGGATTAAATAACGGCATTTGTAACTTTAGAATGACAAAAAATTAAATAACACACCGCAGAAAGAATAAGACTAAACTACTACTCAAAATCTACAAAAAAAAAAAAAAAATAGCAATTAATTGTTTCATTGACTGGAGTAAGATTAAAGATATTAGAAATTATTTTACTGAAAATATACTCTTGGCTTACTTCGAAGAGGAAAATAACCCGTAGAAATCTTATTATGGGGCAAATACTCAATGACTACTTTGTCTTAATGTGAGGAATAATTAATATATTAGTAAATAACTAATCTTATATAATTATTAATTTATCTGCACAACTTTTACGCTGTGAGCACCCATAGCGAATCAGCAATATATTAAAATTTCTGACATTTGCGCACGTACAGCTCGTGAGGCGAGACAAGAACAAAACCGTACTTGCGCAGTGGCAACTCTTTATCTGAAGGAATAATGGTGGGAGAAGTTGCGCTAACATGTATGCGCAGAAGTCATAACATTTCTGTTCACGAAGGAGTGAAGTACTCTAGCACTAGCTTTATTGCGGCATTCTTTATTTTATGCAAATAAAGACTAAAGATTACTCTTAACTTGGAAGAAGACAGTGATGTCAACCATCTCAATAGCAATACTGGTTATAGGACGAAGATGGTGGTACAATGAGTGGCTTTAAGCTGTAGAAACATGTGACATTACAGTAATATAGATATTTTTGGCCATGACTATTTTTGTGAACTCAAAGTGTGATAAGCAAAAATAAACATCGACATTCCTTCAGACAAAGTATTCCATCTCACGCTCTCGTACTGTTGACATAATTATTACATATGAATAAATATCAGCTTTAAGTGATTTCGCTATAACTATGGATATGTACCAACATATACCTTTATTTGAACCGCAGTTGTTTAATGCTGCACGCTGTTGAGGTTGTGTTTAGTCATTGACACTATTCCCCTCTAAGCCGTTGCAGAGAGGAAGAGAAGGAAAGCAACTTCCCCATAGCAACAACATTTGTTAGTCTCACCACACGGCCTATAAATTGGTCTCGTTCCAAATGTGAGCTCTTTTACATTTAGGAATCATTGCAGTATTATTGGTATTTTATAAATTTGAACGCTGTTAAAAATTCGTAACATATGCAACACGTGTTGAAAGTGGTTTTATTTTGATCATGGCCTTCGTTCCGCAGACATTCCTGCTCACAAAATAAAACACTACTTTTAACCCTTGTATTATAATCGACTAAGTATACAAGTATTAAAAGCGGAATAATAAATTACAAAACATCCAGCTGAAGTTTGTGTGGAAATAGCAGTATACAATCAGACGAGTTTAATGGTGAGCTCCAGTTTATTGTAATTTGGCTTTCGAATTGATTGACCTCCATAGCACCACTGCTGACAACATTAGTACTCACACAATCATAACAATATAGAAGGCCCATAAGGCGACTTGAAACTTGGTTAGACGTGGAGCTTGCCGTTTTCGAAGTATTCCTTATTATTAGTTTCAATTGTGAGGACTTCTACTTTTCTCAGACGGAAGTGTGTGTGTGTTTCTTTTGTTCTACTCCTGATCAGCAAAGAAGCGATTTGCATTGACAATCGCATATAGACAGCTTTTAAAACATTTGACTATCACTTTGGCCTTGTGCATTCCCTTAGTTCCAGTCTACTTATAAGGAACTAAGTAATAAAATTCTGCTAATGCTTATCTCGATTAGCATGGTGTTGGAAGAAGTGTTTATCTTTTGTAAGAAGTTAGTTTGTAGAGTAGCTAGAGAAAGTCATGTGAGTGTAACACATCAGAATTTTTTTTAGTGTTTCTGTGCATGTTAGCGAAAAAAAGTTATATTGGTAGTTCTCTGGTTGCTATTTTATGCTATAAAGCGATGTCTTACCTCGCTGTATAAAAACATGTTTTGTAGCATAGCTCACGTGCACCTGTAAACCCAGCCTGTGTAACGTCGGGTGCTTCCGTGAGGCCGAAGCGATACTTGCAAAGGTTACAGCGCTAAATCCTTTTTGTCCATGACTGTACAAAGTACGTGTAGACAAAGTAACATATAAATACTCCGGTGAGTTTTAAAAAGAAATACCTCCACACAAAAGTTCCCTTTAGCTCTTTGTTTCCAAGTTTTATAATACGCAGATCTTCATGTATGAATTTTGGGAGGAATGTAATTTTAGGATTGTAAACTTTACACATGCCCGAACATTGAAGCACCGATTTCCGCCGACTATGGCTGAAGTTTGAGGCATGCGCACTTTAATGTGGCGGCGGTTTTGCGGTGTTTACCTCTTGCTGTTGTTTGGAAGATGCCAGAGGCGACTTGAAACTTGGTTAGACGTGGCTAAGATTCCCAGAGGGCCTACAAAATGCCTTCCAAATCTAGGAGACATAGTTCGTGATGTCCCGGGTATTAACTTTTTACTTTCTCTAGCACGTATGTAGAATGTACGTGGTTGGTAAAGGGGTGTTATATTTTACCCGGAAATTTGATTTTTTGATGATCCCAAGATAAAAAAATCTGATATGTTCCATTCGCATGACTTTCTCTAATCGCTGTAACAAATTATTGTTAAAAAGACTATTCTTATATCTACTTTGTGATAATGGAGATAAACATTGACAGAAATTATCTTAATTACTTGCTTCCTTCTAAGTAGAATGAAAATAATTGAATACACTAGGCCAAAAAGGCCAAATCCACATGCCATGTGGATGAAATCCGTTTCTATACAGGTCCAAGAGTTTACAACTTTCCGTGTAAAATACGTTTAAGTCTTTTAAATCTGAAATAAATAACAAGGAGTATCTCAGAAATGGCCAATTCCACGAAAAGAAAACGTATATTACATACCTTGTGTGTTAACGTACATTTTTTGTGCAGTAATCTTTGTCTATTTCTTACGGTTTACCAGTGACGCAAAATTCATTCAGGACAAAGAGGTTTTTAGAGGTTATACACAGAATATTCAAGATATACACTTTATTTTCCATGTAAATATGTTTAGTATTCGGTATTTTAATCAAACTCATTAGAGCCATTTTTGAGAAAAACAAATTTTTTGACATTCTTTCCAAGTAAAGGGTAGCTCGGGGTGGGGGGATTTTCTTGAAGATCTTCATGTCGTATCTCTGGAAGATTCTAAACTTGAATAGCCAGTTTGGTACTTTACCGGCTTTTTGATTTTGAGTTACCGTGTTCTCAGGCACACGGATACACACATGGACCTTTTTCTAAACAGTACGTGTGGAGACAGTAAAAATTATTGATGGAAAACGCTTATGTGTGTGTGTTTGTGGACCGCATAACTCAGAAACGCAACGTTGGTTAGATACCAAAATTAGTATTTAAGTTCAGTATCTCCCAAGAATGCTTAACGAAGATGTTCGGGGCAATCCCATCCCACAAAACTACCACTTACATGGAACTGAGCTTAACGATTTTGATTAAAGTATCATATATTCAAAATAGTTACAGGACAAACAAACGTAAGTATATCCTCAATATTTCCCCTAAATATCCCTTCATTCTGAATGAAGTTTCAAAATAGGTAAACTGAAAAGAACGAAAATTCTTAACTATAAATGTAGATATCGTTAAAATACAACATTTATGATGCCGCTGTTATCTCGTTGTGGCGCCCGTATGTATGTTAGTCTACCTCGGAGTTGGTCAAGGATTATCACCGTTGAAATACTCTATAAACCAACGTGTACACCTATGAAGAGTCCATTGTTGCGCCGGCTATGCTCGTTCCTGTAGAACACCAGTTGTCTCTTACTCAGGGGGAAAAGAATAACTACGGTATGTAACACAGGACAGACTCAAGAAAAGAGATATTTCACTTGCTGTCACTAAAAATGAAACCTTTTATTACTTTCTCTAATACGTGTTATGTATATAGTGTATAGAGAAGGTATTGCACTCCACCAAAAAGTTCGATATCCAGATTTCACCGGAATTATATGTTTTAGGGTCCCTTGTATCCAAAAAAAGTATTTTCAGAAAAAGGTCCATGTGTGTGTGTGTGTGTGTGTGTGTGTCCGTGTGTCTGTGAACAGATAACTCAAAAATGAAAAGTCGGTAAAATACCAAACTTGGTATCTTCCAGGGATGAGACACGAAGATTTTGAGAAATATCCCCCACCCCAAACTACCCTTTACATGGAATTTGTTTTGAAAATTGTGATTTTCTAAAAGATGGCTCAAACGATTTTGATTAAAATATCGTATATTAAAGATATTTACCTGACAAATAAGATGCATATTTTGAATTTTCTGGAAAGAGCCTCTGAAGACTAATTTATTCTTGGTCAATTTTACGGAATTTTGCATAACTGCTAAACCGTAAGAGATGGACAAAAACTTACCATACAACAAATGTAGAGCACCTTAAAACACACAATTTATGTTGTATACATTTTTTTCGTGGAGTTGATTGTTTTTGAGATATTCCTTGTTCTTTTTCATCTATAAAGACTCATGCTTTTCTCATACAGGACTTTGTGAACTCGGGTCCATACAAACAAAGGAACTTCAGTCGCAGAGCAACCAGCTTTTAACCATCACTTTAACCTATGGTACCCCCTTATTTCGTTTTTACTAACAAGGAAGCAAGTAATAAGACTATTTCTGCTAATTTTTGCTCCATTAGATGAACTAAATAGAATAATTTGTTGCAGTGATATAGAGAAAGTCATGTAAATGGAACACATCTTGAAAACGATGACATAATAATACTTCGTGCTAATATCTGCTATGGGTGAGTTGTTGTTGTCGACGGTCATCACACAACAGCACCCCTAATCACTATCACCTTCAGAATCGCAGTAAAGGTAACAATAAGAGTAACATTTGCAGTCGCAGTAACAGTAACCTTACGCTTCGCAGTTAGAGTAACATTCACAATAACCCAATTTCTTGTACACGCATCGCTTATATACCTAAAACCTCCAATATTGCACTGCTTCCTGATTGGCTCAAAAGAAGCGCGACAAATAGCCTTGTCACGTGATTAACTTGTTAAGTTCTTTGAATTCAACTCACGTGACCATTCTTTATAAAGAAAAAGTCCCGGGCTTCAAGGCATTTGGGAATTAACCTTTCTCTAACATTTCTGATGCTTTAAAAATCTTGCTCTACAAAGGTAATTGTGTCTCTAGCATTAACAAAGCAAATAACCTTGACGAGCATAATATAAAATTCTATACCCTATGGTTCTGCGTTCTACTGAAGCAGATTTTTCTTATATTAAACCTATACAAAACTAATAATTAAACTAGTAAAATATACAGCGGGCTATATGTTGTCGCAATGACATACACTGTTTTTGAACATTTTAATCCTTTTAGAGATATTCCTTGTTATCGGTTTTAAAATTGCCAATACTTCAGTATTTTCAAAGTCCTTATTCATTTTTTTTACTTTCTCTATACGTGCTATGTATAGGTATAGTGTATAGAGAAGATATTGCACTCCAACAAAAAATTCGATACCGTGATTTCACCGGAAATATATGTTTTAGGGTCCCCTGTTTCCAAAAAAAGTATTTTCATAAAAAGGTCCGTGTGTGTGTGTGTGTGTGTGTGTGTGTGTGTGTGTGTGTGTGTGTGTGTCTGTGAACACGATAACTCAAAAACGAAAAGACGGTAAAATACCAAACTTTGTATTTAAGTTTAGTATCTTCCAGGGATGCCACACAAAGATTTTGAGAAAAATCCTCCCACCCCAAACTACCTTTTACATGGAACTTTTTTCGAAAATTTTGATTTTCTAAAAAATGACTTTAACGATTTTGATTAAAATATCGTATATTAAAGATATTTACATGAAAAATAAAATGTATATTTTGAATTTTCTGGGAATAGCCTCTGAAGACTACTTTAATCTTGGTCAATTTTACGGAATTTTGCTTAACTGCTAAACCGTAAAAGATGGACAAAAACTTACCCCACAGCAAATGTAGAGCACCTTAAAGCACACAATTTATGTTACATACATTTTTTCGTGGAGTTGATTGTTTTTGAGATATTCCTTGTTTTTGGTTTCAGGTATAAAAACTTATACTTTTCTCATACAGGACTTTCTGAATACGTGTCCATACAAAGGAACTTCAGTCTCAGAGCAACCAGCTTTTGACTATCACTTAAACCTATGGTACCCCCTTATTTCGCTTCTACTAACAAGGAAGCAAGTAATACGACTATTTCTGCTAATTTTTGCTCCATTAGATGAAGTAAATCGAATAATTTGTTGCAGTGATATACAGAAAGTCATGTGAAGGGAACACATCAGATTTGTTCATCTGCATCGTTCTAAGAGGAGTTACTATTCATCACAAAGCCACTGGCTTTTAAACTATTTGACTATCGCTGAACATGGGTGTTCCCCTATTTCCCTTTTGCTAATAAGGAACTAAACAATAAGAACATTTCTGATAATGTTTATCTCGGTTAACAAGAAGAAATGGAAGAATAACCTTTCATAAAAATAATTTGTTGCAGAATAGACAGAGAAAGTATTGTGAACATAACACATCAAATTTTAAAAATAGTCCGTTGCAGTATAGGTAGAGAACATCATGGACTGAAGCACATCAGATTTTTACTGTCTCTACACGTACTATGTAAATAGTGAATACAGAAGGTATTGTATTGCACCCAAAAAATCGATACCGACATTTCAACAGTAATATATTTTTGGGCCCCCCTGAACCCAAAAGAAACATTTTTAGAAAAGGGTCCGTGTGTGCGTGCATATGTGTGCAGCAGAGCTCAAAAACGAAAAGACCATTAATATCCAAACTTGGTATTTAAGTCTGGTATTTTCCAAGGATGCAACACGAAGATTTTCAAGAAAATGGAAAATGGAAAAAAATTCGAAAGTTTTGATTTTCTCAAAAATGTCGCTAATGTTTTGAATAAAATGTCTTATGTTTAAGATATATACATGACAAATAAAATGTATATATTCAGTTTTATGGTAATAGCCTCTGAGGACATCTTTATTTTGGATGAATTTTGTGGAATTTTGCATAAGTGGTAAACAGCAAGAGATAGTCAAAAACTTACTTAATAGAAAATGTAGATCTCGTTAAAACACACAGTTTATGTTCTATGCATTTTTTTCTTGAGTTGGCCGTTTTTAAGATATTCCTTGTTATTCATTTAAGTTTTAAAATCACATTTCTTACCATAGTGACCAAATTCTAAAGCATTTGACTGTCGGTTTAGTCTAATGCATTTGCTTGTTTTCCTCCTACTTCTAAAGTAACTAAGTAATAAGTACGTTTATGCTAAAGTATTAAATAAGTAGAAGAATACGCTTATTAACAATAATTTGTAACAGAAATGTAGAAAACGTCATATGAATGGAACAGATATTTTTATTCTTGTCGTAATCACTTGTTGAATAATATGACAAGTAAATAAACCAATACTAAGTATTAATTAAGATTAATGCATCGGGACCTGAGGATTCTAAAATATGAATTATTTGTATTTGAATGAGCTTGATATTATTATTTGACTCATTTACTTGAGAGCCTTATATTTAGAAGTAATTTGCCTACGCAGCATTGTCAACTAATTTTCGGATTTAGCTTCCCTTAACAATCCGCTTACCATACTCGTGAGCCGGCCTATTCTTGGTAACTAATTTATTTGTGTTCACCATGTGCGCTGCCCTCGCTTTAATTAGCTACTTTGTGTGTTTACATAACATTAGCCTACATGTTGGCTTTCCCACGAATTGCTACACAATGTTGCCAGGGGCATTAGTAATTAATAATAATTAATTGGATTACCCCAAATAAACTCCAACCTTTTACGTTCTCTATCCCCCAATGTACAATGTACATAGGGATAGAGAAGTATTGTATTTCACCCAAAAATTCGATACCGAGATTTTACCGGAAATGCATGGAAAAGTAGCTAAAATACCAAACTTGGTATTTAAGTTTAGGATCTTGCAGGGACGCGACACGAAGATTTTGTGAAAAATCCTCCCACCCCAAACTACCCTTTACATGGAACTTTTTTCGAAAATTTTGATTTTCTTAAAAATGGCTAACGATTTTAATCAAAATATCACATATTAAAGATATTTACCTGACAAATAAAATGTATATCTTGTACTTTCTGGGAATACCTTCTGAAGACCTGTTTATTCTGGATGAATTTTGCTTAATTTGGCATAACTAGTAAACCGTAAGAGACAGACAAAGACTTACTATACAAAAAATGTAGTTTTTTTTCAAACACACAAGTTATGTCAAAAACATTTTTCTCGTGGAGCTTACCGTTTTCCAGGTACTCATTGTTATTAGTTTCAGTTGTGAAGTACTTATACTTTTCTCAGACGGGAGTGTCCGTTTTTCTTTTGTTCTACTCCTGGCCAAGAAAAGAAGCGATTTGTAATGACAGTCGCGTAACGACAGCTTTTAAAACATTTGACTATTGGTTTAGCCTAGTGTATTCCCTTATTTTCTTCTTACTTATACGAAACTAAATAATAAGAACATTGTGATAATGAGTACCTCGATTAGCAAGGTGCAGAAAGAAGAATTATCTTATGTAAGAAGTTTGTAGAACAGCTAGAGAAAGTCATGTGAATGTAACACATCAGATTTGTTATACTCCACTCTAATCTAAACCAGTTATCGCTCACCTCTTCAGACTAAAAGTTTCTTGAAGGTTCCATTAAGGGAATTGGGGAGATAAACCACACAGCAGTGACCTGATAGCTTAGGTGTGATAGGCGCCCCAGGGATATCCGTGGGGTTTTCCATTAGGTCAGTAACTATTTTATAAACAAGTTCCAACCACTCACGAGCAGAGAATCTCGCGAATCACCAGCGCTGAAGCACTACTACAAATACCTAAATAAATTTGTATAATTCTAATCATATACTATAAGACTAGACTAAATGCATGAAGAATATCTCTTTATTTAGACACAAATTCATGATAAGCACGCTTGCCCTGCAGAATTAGCACATAGCAATGCACGTAATTAACACACCAAAACTAAAGCATGATTTTCCACTGGTATTGTCCAGGTTTCATAAGCAATTCCAGCAAGTAAAACTAACGCGCTGGCATGCAGCCAGCTAAGTAGCTTTCACTTACTAACCGGGGTGCTATGTGGGAACCGACTAATACCTGTACGCACGAAATTTCTCAGTATTACGATTAACACGTGGAGGGTTTTTTAATGGATATACCGCGCTCGCGCGGGGAGCTCCACATATCCTTCAGTGCAGTTAGGCTACGGGCCGAATGCAGGAATGCATTTTTCCCCTCCACGGTAAAAAAAAACAGCAAGTTCAAACTATATATGTAGACAGTTCAGTGATTAATACCTCATCTTATTAAAACGCATGAAATCCACTGATATTTCTCAGGTTTTATAAGCAATCTCAGTTAACAATGCTGACACGCTCGCATGCAATGAATGCCAGTATATTAGCTTACACATACTAACCGGGGTGCTATGCGGAACCCTACTAACGCATGAATAATTGCACGATTCACACAGCATGTTACGTTTAAGTCGTGGAGGGTGCTTTTAGTGGATATACCGCACTTCGGCCAGGGGTTGAATGCAGGAATGTATTTTCCCCCTCCACGGTATAAAAAACAAAAAAAAAACAAAAAAAAAAAAACTCCGAGGACGGAAGTGGATGCGCAACTTACACCGTATCTTCTTAGGCAATTTTGTCCTAAGCTGTTAGAACTTCTGTGTTCTGCCCAGACTCTAGGGATGCTTCAAACCAATGTGCGAAGATCATTAATGATATACTTTACTCTTCAAATATCCTCAGAAATGATAATCCCTTTACCATAAGCAATAAATATACCTATAAAGTGTCGAAGTACAAAATTACTATAAACATTCCTGACCTTCCAATGTGGCGTAGTTTCCAAGCGTATAATTACGACTTTATTCCAGTTGAATGTCATTTTGTGGCTAAACAACTTGTTTTAGCAACAGATGGTAAAAACAATAATAACTCCTTTGTAGCCCTGCATCTCTATTCTAATTACGGAAGTAAACGTTTAAGAATATTATATATTCCCAATTAAGAATGTATTCAATGTTATTATTTAATATGCAACAATGACTTTTAAAGGAAAATGGTGCAGCAACTTATGTTTCAGCTTAACGTCAGAAAGTTACAACTGGCCATGATTAAACCGGTTTTATTGTTTATTTATGCAATCATGCGTTTGGTATAGGAACTTATTACTTTCTCCATACGCACTATGTGTATAGTGTATAGAGAAAGTATTGCACTCCACCCAAAAATTCGATACCGAGATTTCACCGGAAATATATGTTTTAGGGTCCCTGTATCCAAAAAAAGTATTTTCAGAAAAAGGTTCGTGTGGTGAGTGTCTGTGTGTGTCCGTGTGTCAGTAAACACGATAACTCAAAAACGAAAAGTCGGTAAAACACCAAACTTGGTATTTAAGTTTAGTATCTTCCAGGGATGCGACACGAAGATTTCAGAAAAATCCCCCACCCCAAACTACCCTTTACATGGAACTTTTTTCGAAAATTTTGATTTTCTCAAAAATGGCTCTAAGGATTTTGATTAAAATTTCGTATATTAAACATATTTACCTGACAAATAAAATGTTTATCTTGAATTTTCTGGGAATAGCCTCTGAAGAGTAGTTTATTCTGGATGAATTTTTATAACTACTAAACCCTAAGAGATGGACAAAAATTTATTCAACAAAAAATGTAGAGCACGTTAAAACACACACTTTATTATATATACATTTTTTTTGTGGAGTTGATCATTCCTGAGATATTCATTTTTCTTGGTTTCAGCTTTGAAAAACTTATACTTTTCTCATACAGGAATTTGTCAACTCCTGTCCATACAAATAAAGAAACATCAGTCACTTAGCAACCAGCTTTTCACTTTAACCTATGGTACTCCCTTATTTCGCTTCTACTTACAATAAAGCAAGATATAAGACTATTTCTGCTAATTTTTCTCGATTAGCATGAAATAAATAAAAGATAAGCTTATTAACAATAATAATTTACAGAGATATAGAGAAAGTCATGTGAATGAAACACATCAGATTTTTTTTCTAACAGCTAGTCAGAGCAGACATAAATAAAATGTTAGATAATGATATAAAATGATTAAAGATAACGCGAAACAGGAGCATCCCCTTCATATTCATACCACGTCTCATTCAAATGTGTGTTTTCATTCTGGATATATAAATTAATTTATTTCCTCTATTCAATTAGTTAAAATCAAAACCTGTCTTTTTCTAAGGACATTAAGCTACATGTAATATTTTATACAACTGTATTTTTATAGCTCTGTTGAACTTTTCTTGAACTGGAAAGTATGCTTTTTTTTTTTTTTTTTTTTTTAATATTTTGTAGCAGTGAAATATGCAAAACAGGCATTTTATCACTCGGTTTCTGTAGTACTGGTGTAAATTTTTTAGATCTCTGGCTGTTCTTGTGAGATAGATTCTGATATCAGAAAATAACACAAGACATTTAGCTTCAGAAAAATGGATCTAAGATAAAAGATAAAAAGTCACTTACCAAGCGCTTTTAAAATGATGCCAAAATTGGTGGTACATACGTCACAGGAGACTCAAACGTTTCAAATATGTAATTTAAAGTACGGTGCACCTTTTACACCAAAACTCTACCTTTTTTAACAAAATGGTGGTATGGGATAAGGGATTTTCTTGAAAATCTTCGTATTATATACTTGGTAAGTACTCAACTTAAATACCAAATTTTGTGTTTAACGGACTATCCATTCTTGAGTTGTGTTGTCCACAGACTTACACACAGGCCTTTTTCTAAAAATGATTCTTTGCATTCAGGGGATCACAAATATATATTTCCAGTGCAATCTTGGTATTGAATTTTTGGTTGGATTACTATACCTTCTCCATCTACTATGTATGTTTGCATATGCGCTAGAGAAAGTAAAACTGTCATTTAAATACCAAACGAAATTGGATAGGTAGAGTCAGACTGAAAAATTCAATGCCATAGCCGGGATTTGAACCACGGATCTCCTAGTCTCTAGCCGGTTGCTCTACCACTGGCAGCTGCCGACATAGCATTGAACTTCTCAACTGACTCGCATGTTTCCCGGTAAAGCACAAAGTGATCTCAAATTATTTTGAGATGACAACCCCAATGACGACTTAGATGTTGTAAGTAGGTACCTTAAGTCCCAGGATTCATAGTACTATTATGGACAATTGTGATAATTTTAATTGTTTTCTCACAGAAACCGTGTGTAGAACAGGAGTTGGACAGGTAGAGTCAATCAGTCGGTGGCCGGGTTTTACTTGAAAAAGAACACAAAGCAGCAAAAGATGCAACAAATCTTCCAAGTGCAAATCCAAGTGCGAAAATTCCATATCAAGACGTCAATGCTCATTTGAAAAGAACTCTCCGCGATACATGGAAAAGCTCGTGGATTACCTCTCCCAAAAGTAAACTCCACGACGCAAGAGGTAATTCTGCAGCACCTTTTTCAGTCAAATTCCTAAATCACCGTGACCAGATGCTCATAACTAGAATCCGAATTGGACATACAAAACTTACACATTCCTACATCCTCTCTAAAGAAGAGTCACCACAATGCACAACCTGCAATACAAGAAACAGTATCCAGCACAAGGTCGAGAACTGCCCGCGCAACCACCTCTACAGGAAAAGCTCAAGATCCCAGATAACCCAAAGCTGTCAATGAAGGACTCGAGCTCATGTCTTAGACTGATACAGTTTTTTAAATGCACCAAATTGTATGATAAATTATTGTAGAACTGCTTCACAATGCAATCTCACTGTAAACAATGTATGTGAATTTGTTTAATTTTTTAGTTTGGGAAATTTTATAAAGTTAATATACTGTATAATGTTATATGTTTGTCCCATGCGTTAAAGTTTGTATCATGTTTTTAAAGTCGCTATAAGACCTTGCGGTTAGGCGACTTAAAATAAAGGCATTAAAAAAAATAAAAAAAGAACACAACGAGGTTTAACTCTTTCAACACACGAGCGATATCTCTAAACGTCAAATTTGGGGTATTTACACCACCTGGTATGACTCATTTTACTGTCTCACTTAGTGGATAGAGAAGGTATTGTATTCCACCCAATTATTTCGATACCGGGATTTCAGGGGGGAAATCTGTTTTGAGGTCCTCTGAGTCCAAAAACAAATTTTTAGAAAAAGTTCCGTCTGTGTGTGTGGACAGCATAATTCTAAAAGGAAAAGACCGTTAAAACCAAATTTGGTGTTTTAGTATCTTCCAAGGATGCGACACGAACATTTTCAAGAAAATCGCCCCACTACAAATTTTCCTTTACATGGAAACATTTTTGAAAATTTTGTTTTTCTCAAAAAAGGCTCTAGCTATTTTGACTAAAATATCGTATATTAAAGGTCATCAAACACAAACTGTTTATTTTGGATTTCCTGGGAATTAACTAAAAAAAATGTACACCTGGTTAAGATGTACATTATAGAGATATTCATTGTTATTGGTTTGAATTTTAAACTAATTAACTTTTCACAAACAGGAGCATGCAAAACTAAACGAATCTCAATTGTTTCACATAGCGATCATCTTTTAAGAGATTTTACTATCGCTTTAGTCTAGTGTATTCCCTTATTTCCCTTCTACTTACAAGAAAGCAAGTGATAAGACCAATTTTGCTAACGTTTGACGTAGAAAAAGGAATACCCTTATGAAAGAAACATTTGTTTGTGGTTCAGCTAGAGAAAGATAGGTGAATGGAACATCATATTTTTACTTTCTCTACATGTACTATATACATAGTGTATAGAGAAGGTATTGTATTGTATCCAAAAATTCGATACCGAGATTTCACCGGAAATACTTGTTTTGGGTCCCCCTGAATAAAAAAAAAACATGTTTGCAAAAAGGTCCATGTGTGTGTCTGTGGACAGCATAGTTCAAAAGCGAAAAGACCGTTTAGTACCAAACTTGGTATTTAAGTTTGGTATCTTCCAAGAATGCGACACGAAGATTTTCAAGAAAATTCCCCCACCCCCAGCTACACTTTACATGACATTTTTTTCGAAAATTTTGATTTTCTCAAAAATGGCTCTAACGATTTTGATTAAAATATCGTATATTAAAGATATTTACCTGACAAATAATATGTATATCTTGAATTTTCTGGGAATAACCTCTGAAGACTACTTTATTCTGGAGGAATTTTGCATTGCTGCTTAACCGTAACAAATGGACAAAAACTTATCACACAGAAAATGTAGAGCACATTAAAATACACAATTTATGTTATATGAATGTTTTTCGAGGAGTTGATCGTTTTTGAGATATTCCTTTTTTTGGTTTCAGCTTTGAAAAACTTGTACTTTTCTTATACAGATATTTGTCAACTCATGTCCATATAAACAATGGAACTTCAGTCACCTAGTAATCAGCTTTTGATTTCACTTTAACTTATGATACACCCATATTTCGCTTCTACTTACAAGGAAGCAGGTTAGAAGGCTATTTGTGCTAATTTTTCTCGATTAGCTTGAAGTAAATAGAAGAATGAGCTTATTAACAATGATTTGTTATATAGATATAGAGAAAGTCATGTGAATGGAACACATCAGATTTTTTTAACGCTTACATTCAGTAATTCACATGAATTCCTATGCAAAGCTATCATTTCAGTCTTTTATGTAAATCCTCGGATGTGTATAGCTACGTCCTATATGGTTTTCCGAGTTTATGGTTTAATCTCGTCCCCCATTCATAAAGACTTAATTGTCTAGCTGTATTCTCGTATTTCTTGCAGCCAGCTAGAGCAGTGCCAGTTGGAAATCTAGCCTACTGCACTGATTACAGCACACTTCTAGAATAAACCTTTGCATCTGCCCAAAAATATCCGTGTCTCGGTGCTGAATGGCTATTTTACGTCAGAAGCGACGATTTACTGCTGGAGCATATTCATACGAGGCTTTGCTGCTTGTGAATTCTCCACCTGTTAAACAGAAATTGCTTCAACGTTCAGTTGCGGGCTTATGTACTTTACACAGTCGAGTTTCGCAGACTTTGCCAACCCATTAAATTCTGTGAAGTTCTGTATTTGCAGCACATAAGGTTCTGCCCATGCGAGGTTTATATAACACTGGAGCTTATAATTCGTCGTCCAAGTTATCAAGAGTTCCTTTTAGTGCTGATTATTTATTCATTTATGTTTAATTTTGTATATGAGGTCTACCTGGGAAAAATATAATTACTCTATCACACTCTGTCTCGTTTTGGTACGTATAGGCCTTATAACCAACAATACAGCAATATAATATTCACAAAGCAGATACCACTTTCATCAGCATACCAAAACTATGAAAAGTTAAATGTTGGGCAGCTTTCAGATGATCAACCCTCTACAACAGCTCGCAACGATACAGTACACATCTGTGTACAACCAGCCACTTCACAATATGCAATTTACGAAAACTAAAGTACAACCACAGTTATCTCAGTTCTAAACGCAGTGACATATGATAATTTTAATTGTTTTCTCAAGAAACCGTGTGTATGACAGGAGTTGGATAGGTATAGTCAGACTGAAAAATTCAATGCCATAGCCGGGATTTGAACCACGGATCTCTAGTAGTACTTTACTCTACCTATTCAAATCCTGTCCTACACACGGTTTTTGTGAGAAAATAAATAAAATTATCACAATTGTCCATAATAGCTGGCTATGCTATGAATCCTTGTACTTATAGTACTTTGAGACAGTATATGTCCTGTCCCGGGGGGAAAAATTATACAGAAGAGAAATATAAATATTTAGTAAAAATGGGAAGGGTAGAAAGACTTTTAACACATATAAGTCACGAGCTCGGGGTACAAGATCCGTTACCTGCCGTGCATTGAACCGAGAGAGGGGGTGAATATGAATGGACACCGCCCGAAGGGACTAACGGGACACACGACATTGATTCCCACTGGTCAGCGACATTTTAAGGCACTTTCTTGAAGGACCTTCGCTCAACCAGGGTGTGATTTTTAGAATCTGTGGTGGAGCCACATTGGCTACCTTTTAATTGCAAGGCACTTGAAGAAGAACCTCCACACGAACAAGATGTTATATTTAAGCGCGTGGTGTAACCCTTAGTTGTGACGGAAGTAAGTGATTTTAAGACCGATCATAGTACGAGACATATCACTGCATCAAACGAATAAATTATAATAGTCTCGTGCGGGTAAAGTGTAACGTCACAGCAGAAAATTAAGAAGTATACGCGTGTGCTCTACGGCGGAAAAAGGCCGGACTCAGTTACTAAAGCAGGTTTACCGGGAAACATACGAGCCAGATGAGAAATTCAACGTTGTGCCGGTGTGTTACTGTGGTAGCTCAGTGGTAGAAAAACTGACTAGTGACCGGGAGATCCATGGTTCAAATCCCGGCTATGCATTGCATTTTTCAGACTCACTCCACCTATCCAGCAGTGAAATATGTTAAATAATAATATGGTCAGTAGTATGAGACAATGTAAGAATATAAAAATCTGATATGTGTTACACTCACATGACTTTCTCTAGTTGTTCTACAAACTTCTTGCATAACATTATTCTTCTTTCTGCATCTTACTAATTGAGGTACTTATTAGCACAATGTTCTTATTACTTAGTTCCTTATAAGTAGGAAGGAGTAGAACAAAACAACAAAAACAAAAAAACAAAAAACAAAAAAAAAAACACACACTCCCGTCTGAGAAAAGTGTAAGTACTTCACAACCGAAACTAATAACAAGGAATACATCGAAAACTGTAAGCTCCACGAAAAAAAAATGTAATTGACATAACTTATGTATTTTAACAAGACCTACATTTTTTGTATAGTAAGTTTCTGTCTATCTCTTACGGTTTACTGGTTATGCCAAATTGAGCAAAATTCATCCAGAATAAACAGGTCTTTAGAAGCTATTCCCAGAAAATTTAAGATATACATTTTATTTGTGAGGTAAATGTCTTTAATATACAATATTTTAATCAAAATCGTTAGAGCCATTTTTAAGAAAAACATTCTCGAAAAACGTTCCATGTAAAGCGTAGTTTGGGGTGGGGGGGATTTATCTCAAAATCTTCGTGTCGCATCTCTGGAAGATGCTAAACTTAAATACCAAGTTCCGTACTTTAGCTACTTTTCGTTTTTGAGTTATCGCGTTCACAGACACACGGACACACACACACACACATAAACCTTTTTCTGAAAATGCTTTTTTTGGATTCAGGGAGTCCTAAAACATGTATTTCCGGTGAAAACTCGGTATTGAATTTTTTGTTGGAATACAATACTTCTCTATCCCTATGTACATTGTACACACGGGGCTTGAGAAAGTAAAAATCTGATGTGTTCCATGCTAATGAGTTGTTCTGCAAACAAACTATTCTTACAAAAGATTATTCATCACGCTAATCGAGACAAACATTTGCCGAAATTGTCTTATTACTTGCTTCCTTTTCAGCAGAGGATAAATAAGAAAATACACTAGACTACCACAATAGTAAAATCTTTAAAAAGATGATTGATATGTGCATAATAAGCTTTCAATTGCCAGTAAAACAAAAGAGAGATGAAAAGAAAGGTGACCCCGTTTAAAAAAATCTGATGTGTACCATTCACATGTCTTTCTCCATATCCCTGCAACAAATAATTCTTAAAAAGCTTATACTTCTATTTACTTTATGCTAATAAGAAAAACATAGCAGAAATAGTCTTATTACTCGCTTCCTTGTAAGTAGGAGCGAAATAAGGGACAAATGTAGGTTAAAGTGATAGTCAAAAGCTGGTTGCTATGTCAATGAAGTTCCTTTGTTTATATAGATAGGAGTTGACAAGTTCCTGTATGAGAAAAGTATACGTTTCTCATAGCAGAAACCAAAAATAAGGAATGTCACAAAAACGACGAACTCCACGAAAGAAATGTATATAGCATAAATTGTGTGTTTTAATGTGCTCTACATTTTTGTGTAGTAAGTTTTTGTCCATCTCTTACGGTTTAGCACTTATTCAAAATTTAGTAAAATTCATCAAGAATAAACTACTCTTCAGAGGCTATTCCAAGAAAATTCAAGATATACCTCTTATTTGTGAGGTAAATATGTTTAATATCCGAAATTTTAATCAAAATCGTTAGAGCCATTTTTGAGAAAATCAAAAATTTCGTAAAAGGTTCCACGTAAAGGATAGTTGGGGGTGGGGGTATTTTTCTCAAAATCTTCGTGTCGCATCCCTGGAAGATACTAAACTTAAATACTAAGTTTGGTATTTTAGCGACTTTTCGTTTTTGGATTACCGTGTTCACAGACACACGGACACACACACGTACACACGGACCTTTTTGTGAAAATGCTTTTTTTGGATATTGGGGACTCTAAAACATATATTTCCGGTGAAATCTCGGTATCGAATTTTTGGGTGGAGTGCAATACTTTCTCTACACACTATGTATATAGTGCGTATTGAGAAAGTAAAAATGTATAGGACATAAATAGCGTAACGTGGTCTGCACTATTTGTTCAGCAAGTTTTTGTCTATCTCTTAAGGTTTACCAGAGGATATTAACAGAAAATTCAGGATACACATATCGTTTGTTATGAAAATACCTTAAACATATAGCATTTTAATAAAAATCGTTATGGTCATTTTTTGAGAAAAACAAAATTTCCAAGCATTGTTCCATTTAAAGGGAAGCTGGAGTGGGGTGGCATTTCTTGAAAATATTCGTGTCCTATCCTTGTACATACTGAATTTAAATACCAAGTTTAATATTCAACCGACTTTTCGTCTTTGAGCTATGCCGCCCAGAGACACACATAGGACATGTTTCTAAAAAGCTGATGTGTTCCATATCATAACCTTTTCCTGCATCTCTATAAGAAATTATTTTTGAAAAGCTTATTCTATCTAATTCGAGATAAAGATTAAAAGAAATATTTTTTCTTGTAGGTAAAAGAGAAGTAGGGAGATACAATAGGCTAAAACGAGAGTCTAATATTCTAAAAGCAGGTTACTATGTGAATGAAATACGTTTTTCCTTTTTTTGTTTTTTTTTTAAATTTTTCTATACGCACTATGCACATTGTGTATAGAGAAGGTATTGCACTCCACCAAAAAATTCGATACCAAGATTTCACCGGAAATATATGTTTTAGGGTCCCCCTGTATCCAAAAAAAAAAGGATTTTCAGAAAAAGGTCCGTGTGTGTGTCAGTGTGTCCGTCTGTCTGTGAACACGATAACTCAAAAACGAAAAGTGGGTAAAATATCAAACTTGGTATTTAAGCTTAGTATCTTCCAGGGATGCGACACGAAGATTTTGAGAAAAATTCCCCCGCTCCAAACAGCCCTTTACATGGAATTTTTTTCGAAAATTTTGATTTCCTAAAAAATTGCTCTAAAGATTTTGATTAAAACATTGTATATTAAAGATATTTACCTGAAAATAAAATGTATATTTTGAATTTTCTCGGAATAGCCTCTGAAGAGTACTTTATTCGGGGTTAATTTTACAGAATTTTGCATAACTACTAAACCGTAAGAGATGGACAAAAACTTACCACACAAAAAATGTAGAGCACTTTAAAACATACAATTTATGTTATATGCATTTTTTTTTCGTGAAGTTGATTGTTTTTGAGATATTCCTTGTTTTTGGTTTCAGCTATAAGAAAACATATTTTTCTCATACAGGACTTAGTGAACTCGTGTCCATACAAACAAAGGAACTTCAGTCACATATCAAGCAGCTTTTGACCATCACTTTAACCTATGGCACTCCCTTATTTCGCTTCTACTTACAAGGAAGCAAGTAATAAGGCTATTTCTGCTAATTTTTTCTCGATTAGCAGGAAGTAATTAGAAGCATAACCTTTTTAACAATCATTTATTGCAGAGTTGTAGAGAAAGTCATGTGAATGGAACACATCAGCTTTTTTTTTTCTTTTTTTTTTTTTTTTGTATTGCCAGTTACAAATTCCCGTATCTGAAAAGTTTAAAGTATTTTAAAACTGAAACCAATATCAAGAAATATTTCAAAAAGGTAAACTCCACTAAAAGTATATGACCTAAATTGTGTGTTCTAACGATATCTTCATTTTTATGTAGGGCGTTTTTGTCATTCTCTTTCGGTTTACCAGATATGCAAAATCCAGAAAAATCCATCCAGAATAAAGAGGTTTTCAGAGGATATTTGCATAAAATTCAAGATATGAGCTATATTTGGCATGTAGGTAAATATCTTTAACATATGGGATTTCAATCAAAATCGTTAGAACCATTTTTGAGAAAATCAAAATGTTCGAAATGTTTTCTATGTAAAGAGTAGTTTGGGGTGAGGAGATTTTTCTCAAAATTTTCGTGCCGCATCCAAAAAGATACTAAACTTAGATACCAAGTTTGATATTTAACGGTCTTTTCGTTTTTAAACTATGCTGTTCACAGACAGACAGACGGACACACACATACACGGACTTTTTTCTGAATTTTTTTTTTAATTCAGAAGGTCCTAAAACATATATTTCCAGTGAAATCTCGGTATCAAATTTTTGGCTGGATTGCAATACCCTCTCTTTACACTATGTGTATAGTACGTGCAGAGAAAGTAAAAATTTATTAACCTAATGTTCTAAACCTACAGTAATACGAGTTATTTTACAAGTCAAAGTCTCCGATATGACCATTGAAGTTAAAAAGGAGCTATACAAATGAAATAATTAAAAAAAATAATATATTTTACATTCTATGGATTTCCTGAATTTCACAGATCCATCAGCTTAGATTAAGTTCTTATATACCATAGTTTGGATGTCTAGGAACTAACGAACTGTTAGTTTTAATTTCACTGACGAGGTGCACTATGAAGTTATTTAATTACTTAAAATTTACGCTCTCATATGGAATGCAGCAACATTCCACGCCAGCTAGGTAGAGGGACATCTGTCGAGTGTTTTTTGAGTTTTGTGCTACATTGAAAATGTTAATTCCTAAATGAACCGACGGGGACTAAACCATTTGTTATAGCGTTGCGTGACACACCATAAATCAGCTATGAGACTTCAGCTCACCATACAGGACTGTTTATCAACTCGTGTATAATGCAATTTAAATTAGAATTAGATTTGTAGTACCTGTTTGTTTCTAACGTAACATACAAGGGAAAACAACAGCACAAATCTGATGTGTTCCATTCACATGACTTTCTCTACATATCCGCAACAAATTAAGGTTAAAAAGCTTATGCTTCTATTTACTTCATACTAATCGAAAAAAAAAAAATAGCAGAAATTGTCTTATTACTTGCTTCCTTGTAAATAGAAGCGAAATAAGGCAGCACCATAGGTTAAAGTGATAGTCACAAGCTGGTTGCCTAGTGACTGAAGTTCGTGTGTTTGTATGGACAGCTGAAATCAATAACAATGAATATCTCAAAAACGATCAACTCCTCGAAAAAAATCATATAACATAAATTGTGTGTTTTAATGTGCTCTACATTTTGTGAGCAGTAAGCTTTTGTCCATTTCTTACGGTTTAGCAGCTGTGCAAAATTCCTCCAGAATAAAGTAGACTTCGGAGGCTATTCCCAGAAAATTCAAGATATACATATTATTTGGCAGGTAAATATCTTTAATATACAATCTTTTAATCAAAATCGTTAGAGCCATTTTTGAGAAAATGAAAATTTTCGAAAAAGGTTCCATGTATGGGGTAGTTGAGAGTGGGGGGATTTTCTTGCAAATCTTCGTGTCGCATCCTTGGAAGATACTAAACTTAAATACCAAGTTTGATATTTAACGGTCTTTTCGGTTTTGAGATATGCTGTCCACAGACACAGATAAACACACACGCACACACACGGACCCTTTTCAAAAAATTCTTTTCTTGGATTCAGGGGGACCGAAAACATTTATTTCCGGTGAAATCTCGGTATCGAATGTTTGGGTGGAATATAATACCTTCTTTATACACTATGTACATAGTACGTGTAGAGAAAGTAAAAACTACTCTTACAAAAGATTATTATTTTATCTACATCATCTCATCTAGATAAACATTAGTAGAAATGGATTACCTGCTTCCTTGTAAAGTAGAAGGAAAATAATCAGGCTAAAGCAACACTCAACGCTCTTAAAAGCGTTGCTATGAGATTTATATTGAAGGTTCTTTCTTCATAACTAGGTAAAGCCCACCTGGGTAGCGTTGTTGTAACGTGTCTGCTTCACATTCAACAGGTCGCGAGTTCGAATTTCGTGTACGGTGAGGTTTTTTCGGGGTTTTCCCTTATCCTAAGAGGATGAATTTCAAGTAACTTTAAACTCCATGGACCCCGATGTCATTTGAGCATCATTTCACCAATTTTATTCATCGTCCGATATGACCAATTAGGTTAAAGAACGCTAAGCTACAAAAAAAAACAAAACAAAAACAAAAATAAGAGATTATTAAACGAGTGAGGACTTCCAATGTGAGACAAGTTTCAAGTATTTTAAAATTTAAACCAACCACAGGGAATCTCTCGGAAACGGTTAACTTTACAAAAGATGTATATGACATAAATGTATGTTTTAACGAGCTCTACATTTTTTGTGTAGTAACTTATTGTCTACCTCTTACAGTTTACCAGTTATGCAAAAATCTCTTCCCAAAATATCTCATATTCTATTTGCCATGTAAATATGAAAACATTTCTAAAACCTTTCCTTGTAAAGGATAGTTTGGTGTGAGGGAATTTTCTTAAACATCTTCGTGTCATATCCTTGGAAGATGCTTAATACAACCCTTAATTGCATGAATTATTTGCTGTGCCAATTGATTGGTTGGTTGGCTTTTAAATTGCTTAATTTATTTTTCCTTTGTGTGCTTTAAAAGAGGTATATTCTTTTCCATCTAAAGCTTAGTTGGTGGTGATGGGATTTTCCTGAAAACCTTCTTGTCGCATTGTTGGAAGATACTGAACTCAAATACCCAATTTGGTTTTAACGGACTTTTGGTTTTTTAAATTATTATGCTGTCTACAGAAACACACACTTCGTTAGACCACTCGCCTCTCACCTAGACGGCTGGGGTTCGATCCCAAGCGACCGCACGAGAGATTTGTGGTGGACAAAGCGGCGCTGGGGCGGGTTTTCTCCGGGTACTCCGGTTTCCCCCGCCATCGCATTCCACCGGTGGTCCATCATCATTCATGTATCATTAGTGTCACCGCCTGCGGTGCCATAAGTATTTAAAGCGGGCGTTAAACACTACCCAAAAAAGAAAAAAGAAACACACACACACACACACACACACACACACATGGACAATTCATTAAAATAACTTTTGTTTTTTTTTGGGAGGGGTTCTGAGGACTCTAAAACATGTATTTTTGGTGACAATTCAGTATCAAACTTTTAGCTTTATTTGCTGTGGCAATTCAGAGGTTGGTCGGTTTTTAAATGTTTTAATTTTATTTTTCCTTTGTGTGTTTTAAAAGAGGTATATTCTTTGCATTTTATCGCTCTTGTTATTCCTTTTAAATGCTTTTATCTCAACTCCTGTTTTTTATATAATAAATCATACTTTAACCCTGGCTATTAAACCTGGTTTAGCTCTAATTTTATTGGAGGTTAATTTTATATGTTTTTTTAGCTCCACCTATGGCCACAATTTGTTTTCCAAGGGCGCTAATGACCATAGAAGTTGAACGCCCTTAATATTCAATTACCATCATCAACATCATCACCAAGCCGCGCCGTGGCCGAGTGCTTAGGCCACTCGCCTCTAGCCTAGACAGCCCGGGATCGATTCCACGCGATCGCGTGTGGGATTTGTGGTGGACAAAGCGGTGCAGGGATAGGTTTTCTGCGGGTTCTCCGGTTTCCCCCGCCATCACATTCCACCGGTGCTCCATCTCCATTCCATATATCATCAGTGTCATCGCTTGCGGTGCCACAAGCTGTAAAAGCGGGAGTTAAACACTACCAACAAAAAAATTCCTCACTGGATTTTCTAAGGATCTACTGAACGTCTCTAGTAAACTGGTGGGTAGAATTGTAGTGAAATTATTATAAACATATATTCTATTGTAATCAGTTGAAAGAAATAAATTGTGTCTTATAGTACTAAAAAGGGGTCGTCTCCTTAGCGCGGTGGTAGTGCAGCTGTTTAACAAGCGGGAGACCTGGGTTCAATCCCCAGTACCTGCCAGGGAGACCTAGCCCGGGGTGCACTCAGCCTCAGCTGTCCACGTCTCACCCTCCAATACTGCACCCCATCCATGACGTCTGTAGTGGACCGAGATGGGCGGTAGACCAAGGTTCCCCGTGAGCTGTCGTGCCATGGAGTTACGTTAGTACTAAAAAGGGACATAGTTTGTTAAAATAAATATATAGACAAGAATCTGTGTTTAATTTCATCGATGGTGTTGACGTGTTTCTATTACATACCTAAGAAAAGTTGAAAAGTTTGAAGATGGATAGGCGGATTCAGAGAGATGCCCTTGCTCTAATCTCGGCTGGATTCTGCTACGCGATGGCTTGTGGTTGCCACGGATGTGTTGGAAGTACAGGATCTGAAGGATCTTTAACCTGGTACATAAATCTCAGGAACATGGGATCAACTGTTCTCCTCTTTATCTTATTCCCTGTTTCGTGTGCTTTTCCACCCATGCTTAGATACGAGCTTGTTGGCTAAGTGCCATATAGAATTCCATGTAACTGGGTTAAAAGCTTATGTAAGATTTAAATGCATTACATTCACGCTTGTTTCTCTGCCTACGCTCTGTATCACGTAGCTAGAGAAGGTATTGCATTCCACACAACAATTCGAGGTTTCATGATAATACACGATTTGGAATCCATTCAATCTCCCCCCCCCACAAATTTTATGTGTTGAATCTCCCCCTTTATATATACACAGGGGTGTTCAGGAACTATACCGAAATATTTTCACTAAATATGTAGATTACTTAAATAAGTAATTTGAGATAGAAAACTTATGGTCTGTTTATTGAAATTTCGAAGTAACAACTATAAGTTTCTGAAGTGCCAGTACGCCACGTATTGTGGCACTTCGTCTGGAATGAAAAAAATAATAAAAAAAATGTACTCTATAACAGTAACCGAACTCATGATCTTTGGGATAGCAGCTTTCCGCGTTACGCATTAAGCCACCAAAGCAGTTGAAAAACCGCCTCCAGAGTAGGCTACATAAGAACGTAGTTAATGAATGTTCAGTGTCGCAGTCAGGTGATTAGTTCGAGATTTTACAGATTTTTGCGACATTAAATCTTGAGAACGCTAGTAACGAGCTGCTAAAAATCGGTATTTCTATACTCGGGCAGCAGTTTTAAAGACATTCTAAGTCTTTTTTTCAACCTGCTTCGCTTTAACACCAACTTATCAGCTGATATCCACAAGTTTAACGTATGTAACTGCGTTATGTTTATCCGGGGACCATGCATCGCCGATCTCAAATTACTTATATCAATCATGTGCACAATCTCGCAAATTATTTCGGTGTAGTTCATTAACACCCTGTATATATATATATAGCTGTTCCGCAAACAAACTTTTCTTACTAAAGATTATTCTTTTATCATGTCATTTAATCGAGATAAACATTAGCAGAATTGGTCTTATTACCCGTTTCTTTGTAAGTAAAAGGGAAATAAGGGAATACAATCAAAGCCTTTTAACGCTGGGGAAACAATTGAAATTCGGTTCTCTTTGCCTGAGGAAACAAAGGAGAGACGGAAAGGAAGATGACTTCCCGTATGAGAAAAATTTAAGTACTTAAAATTAACACTAATAACACGGAATATGTCGGAAACGCTTACAAAAAAAAAGTATACAACACAAACTGCGTGTTTTAACGAGACATACATTTTCTGTATGGTAAGTTTTTGTTTATCTCTTACAGTTTAGCAGTTATTCAAAAGCTATACAAAAGTAATCTAGAATGGAGGAGTCTTCAAAATTGTTACCAGAAAATTCAAGATATATATTTCGTTTGTCTGAAAAATGTGTTAAGAATATTGTATTTTAAACAGAAATGCTGTCTCTTTTGAGAAAAATCAAAATTTCCGAAAAATGTTCCATGTAAAGGGTAGTTGCAGGTGGGGGGATTTTCTTGAAAATCTTTGTGTCCCATCCTTGAAGATAAATTTAAATACTAAGTTTAGTTTTAACAGTCTTTACGTTTTTGAGTTATGCAGCCCACAGAAACACACACATACATAAACGGAACATTTTCTAAAAAAATGTGTGTATGTGTCTCTGAACAATACAGCCAAAAAAACAATAACCCGGTTAAATTCCAAACTTGATATTAGAGTTCAGCATTTTCCAAGCATGCAATACGAAGAGTTTTAAAGCATCCCTCAACTTTAATTTACTTTTCACATGAAACAATTTTGAAAATTTTTATTTTTATCAAAACTCTAAGTTGGTTACCATGTATTCAATACCTGCTCTTTATCTTTCTTTCTTCGCTCGCTCTCTCTTTCTCTCTCTCTCTCCATCTCTGTTTAACCTTCTCATATGCAGACCTTGCATCCCCAGGACTTATACGGCAACGCCTGGGGCCAGACGTCTTTTGAGAAGCAGAGGCTTTAGGTCAAATAGAAGACTGTGACCGCACCATGGCTGAGTGGTTAGAAGATTCGCCTCTCACTAAGGTGACCTGGGTTCGATCTCCAGCGACCGCATGTGGGATGTGTGGTAACGCCTGCGGTGCTATAATAGTAAAAGTGGGCGTTAAACTTTTTCTATCAGAGAGAAGCCAGAATATTTATACAGACTATGCCTGGTATGAAAGTGAAGAAGAGGATGAAAAAATGGAAGACAGAATAGATGATTAAGAAGTAATTAGAATAAATCGGGAAGAGTCGGGAAAAAACCGCCTAGACGTTACATCGTCCATCACAAATTTCAAAACCGGTCCCTGGGATCGAACTCGAGTATGCTAGCTGAGAGGTGAGCGGTGTAAGTACTTGGTACCTAAATGCGCTGCCCTTTTAGGAAATTTTCAGCACAAATAATATTATATTGAAACATATTCAGTGTTGGTTAGGTTTCACCCCTACGCTGCGCATACTAGACGTAATAGTTTATTACACATAGAAGAGAAAGTAAAAAATCTGACGTGTTCCATTCATATGACTTTCTCTACACCCGTATAGCCAATTATTGTTATAAAGCATATTCTTCGACCTTCTTCACGCTAATCGAGATAAAAAGTAGCTTATTACTTTTTTTCTTGTAAGTAAAACTAAAACAAGGGAATATACTGGGCTAAATCGATATTCAAGTCATTTAAAAGCAGGTTGCTTTGTAATTTAAATTCTTTCTTATCATGGCCAGGGGTTCTCAATTTCCCGTATGAGAAAAGTAAACGAATTTTAAAACTGAAGCCAATAACAAGGAATATCTCGGAAATGTCAACTGCATGAAAACATTGTATATAAGTTGTGTGTTTTAACAGGATCTAAATGTTTTGTACGGGGTTTACCAGTTATGCAAAAATCGTTCAGAAAGATGATTCTTTAAGTACATTTTTCCCGAAAATTCAATAAATACACTTTATTTGCCGTGTATCTTGAATATACGTTATTTTAAACAAAATCGTTAGAGACATTTCTGAGAAAATCAAAATTTTCGATTTTTTTTTCCATGTGAAGGATAATTTGTGGTGGGGGATTTTTCTCAAAATCTTCGTCTCTCATCCCTGAAAGATACCTACTAAACTTAAGTACCAAGTTTGCTATATTACCAACTTGATGTGTGCCTTCTCTACATCTCTGTAACAAAGTATTGTTAATAAGCATATTCTTCTATGTACTTCATTATAATCAATGAAATTGTCTTATTACTTAGTTGCTTATAAGAAGAAGAGAGATAAGGGAAGACATTAGGCTAATCCAACGTTCAAATTTTTTAAAATGTGGTTAGTATGGGATTGAAATCCGCTTCTTTGCGTGGCCAGGAGTTGACAAGTTGCCGAACGAGAAAAGTATTAAGTACTTCAAAACTGAAACCAATAACAGGGAATATCTCTAAAACGCTCAAGGCGACGAAAAAAAAGTATATGACATAAATTGTGTGTTTTAAGGGTATCTACATGTTTTGTGTAACATGTTTTTGTCTATTTCTTACGGTTTATCAGTTATGCTAAGCTCACAGAAATATACCCAGGATAAAGGGATTCTCAGGGGCTATTCCCAGAAAATTCAAGATATACATTCTATTTGTCATGTAAATAACTTAAATATACCAGATTTTAATTAAAATCGTTAGAGCCATTTTTGAAAAAAACAAAATTTTCCAAATTGTTTCCATGTAAAGAGTAGTTGGAGATGTGAAGGAATATTCTTGAAAATCTTAAGAGTCGCATGCTTGCAAGATATTAAATATCAACTTTTTTATTTAACGGACTTTTCACTTTTGAGTTATGCTGCCCACAGACATACAACGCGCCCGCGGAAAATTTTATAAAAATTCCTTTTGTATTCAGGGAATCCCAAAATATGTATTTCCGGTGAAGTCTCGATTTAAAATTTTTGTGTGCATTACAATACCTTCTCTATACATTATGTACATAGTACGTTTAGAGAAAGTAAAAGTATTTACAGGGGACTCTAAAACGCGTATTTCTGGTGAAATCTCGTATTGAATTTTTGGGTGGAGTGCAATACTTCCTCTACCTATGTACTGTGTAGTAAGTAGAGAAAGTAAAAACAATTCTAGTTTGCTTGTAGAACTAATACTCGCTGTCATGTGTTCATAAGCATCCCATATTTAACACTGATATTGTATACGACGATAACTTGAAAGACTGAAATTATCTCTCTGTATAACCTTCTGGAGTACTTATGGAATTTCCTCAACACAAAAATTGATCTCGTAACAATTAGTAAGGACAGTTTTCAATTATACAGGCTCCCGTATGATTTTCTCGTCAGAAGTATTACGGGTTGCAGTAAGAGAACAAAGGGAATTCGAAAACAAAGGGCACCGTTTTCAACCAGACGTATTTTACAACTACTTATCGCCATCTGCTGCATCTGTGGAGGAAAACACTATATTAATTTTTTTCGCATCGTGTGAGCATTTATCCCGGCCTACAATATCAGACTACTTTCCTTCCATGTCGTTGAAATAACTTTTGAATTCAGCCCTGTGTGCCTCCTATAACCAATTAAACATTTTCTGCATTGTGTATGTATCTAAGTACTTTTTACTTTCTCTATACATACTGTGTACATAGTGTATAGAGAAGGTATTCCACTCCACCCAAAATTCTAAATTGCACCGGAAATATATGTGTGTGGTAAGTTTTTGTCCATTTCTTACGGTTAAGCAGTTATGCAAAATTCCGTAAAGTTCATCCAGAAGAGGCTATTCCCAGAAAATTCAAGATATACGTTTTATTTGGCAAGTAAATATCTTTAATATACGAAATTTTAATCAAAATCGTTAGTCATTTTTGAGCAAATAAAAAGTTTCAAAAAAATTCCATGTAAAGAGTAATTTGGGATGGGGGGTTGTTTCTCAAAATTTTGGTGTCGCATCCCTGGAAGATACTAAACTTAAATACCAACTTTGGCATTTTACTCATTGTTCGTTTTTGAGCTATCGTGTTCACAGACACACTTACATATCTCCGGTGAAATCTCGGTATCGAATTTTTGGGTGGAGTGCAATAGCTTCTCTATACACCTTGTATATAGTACGTATAGAGAAAGTAAAAAGAAGGGAAGAAAATAATCCTGCAGACGACGCACACACACATACACCAATGTAAGTATGTATGGCATTATGTGCGACTCACCTGCAGTTCCCCTCTTTGATCCGAATTGGGCGGAAACGTATGACATCAGTACCTCGAAAGAGTTATTTTTGGACATTCATTGGTTAAGCGTTTTTTCGAAGTTGTGTTTGCATGCTTAACACGATCGTATTTGAAGAATTTGATCGAAAACTTTGTGTGAATGTAGTGTTCTATCTGACATTTATCATGATAGTGCAGACATGGGGCGGCCAATAAAGTAAGAAGAGAGCGTGTTTAAACCACTTCACATTCTGTTGTCGAGTAACGAGAAGTGGCGTACGTTTTTTTGCTTCAGATCAGTGCAGTGGTGGATTTGTTCCACTTTGCTCGTCAGCAAAAATCTCTCCAGTGGTATTTAAAGTGTATTATAAGTTATTTATATTACCTAAACCCCCACCGCTAAATTCTTGCACTTGACAGTTCAGGTGGTTTCGTGTTAGGTTGGCTATACTTCCTTTGCGGCGTTGCCAGAGTAACTAGTAAACAACCCAGCTGATTACAAATGTCTCTATTGTGTGTAAACAGTACACATAGTAAATGAATACCGATGAATAATGAAACTAATTCGTTATTATTGATGTTAATTGAAATTAACATTTATACTATAACATATGTAGCATACATTAGGTATTTACAACAATATAGAACAAGTTAATGCAAAAGAGCTTGTTACAACCAGAGACATATATAACAAAGTGATATTCACTTGTTTAGAATTTTAATGGCTCAATTGCATCATTCTCAGAAGCATCATCACCATTGTCATCATCATCAACATCGTCGTCGTCACCAGGACAAATCATTAGTGGTGATGATTCCGTCTAATTCCTGTGCTTTTCGTATTATTGATTCACTTTCTTCTTCCATGAAGCCGCGTCCACCCTCGCCACAACTTCCGCAAAAGTATATCCACTTTTATAGCTGTGAAAGTCTTATTATGTTCCCTCACTTCCAATATAATAACAAATATATATAACGAATAATACGTAGCTTGCTCAGAACGGTTTAACGCACGTGTTGAGCGTTCACAAACTGAGCACGTGATTGGAAAGAGCCAGATATTGCAACGGTGCGGCATCTAGATTCCGTTGTCAGACCAACCGGAATGCTGCGTTGTGATTTGTTCAGAAAGCAAACGGGTAAAGCTTTTCAACTTTTTTTTGCTGGGATACCAACTTAACTCCCAACTGTCAAGTGCAAGGATTCAGCGACAGGTATAAACATATATTTCATACATATATATCCATACACATAGTTAATATGTCACTATAAATGATCTTTCCGATTACAAACTTCAATATATATTGTTAGGAGACACTTAAAAACATGATATTGGTGTCTATGGAAAGAGAAACTCGAATATTTTTGTTATGTTGGTGAACTTGCATATTTATCAATTTCGTTGCTAGGAGACGATATAACAGAAAAGTTACTGCAAACGAAGACAGAGGGCATTTTGTGTGGTAGATATTCATATATTCCACTCTATTGTCACTGTACAGCGAGATTTTGGAAGAAAACATGGTGTTCATCCACCCAGTGGGGCCCATAAGCGTTACGGACTTCAAAATGAGGGGATGTACCTGTTAGCGGAGGTCAGCTGGTAAGTGAGGCAAATGTGGAGCGTGTGAGAGAGAGTTTCACACGCCAAAATCCACCGTAAAAGCTATTACATAATTGAACCCTCCCCCTAAAAAAAAAATGTGTGTAAGATTCTGGAAATGTTTGTAGTTCCATCCATACTATCTAAAATTGTTGCAGACTCTGAAACAGGACTATAAAGCCAAGCGACAGTTTTTCTATGAGGAGATGAACTCCAAATGAAAGCTAAAGCTTTTTAGTGCTGAAGCCACTTTCAATCAGTCAGGAAAAGTGCACAAACACAATATCAGGATACGGACTTTGGAAAATACCAACATTTAAGTGGAACATGTGTGCAACTCGTTTCCATAAACTCTTCCACACAGTTTGCTGGGGGATTTTTAATTCTCTGCTGGCTTTTACAGTGGATACCTGTGGACTTCATTTGAAACACTCTCTCTCTCACGTGTTCCACATTTGCCTCACCTACTAATAGACGAACGGTGGATTTCCGCTTGCAGATGCAAAGACACCTAAATGTATCCAACCGCGGTCCCTTTTTGTTGATTGGCTTACGTTGTTCCCGCCGTAAATACGACCTATATAGCAAGTGAAGTGAACAGATTACATAACTTAAATGAAAACCTAAAAACATTCATGAATCGTGCAAATTAAGTGTTGGAAACATGAAATAAATGCATAATGATTATTTAACTCACAATAATATCCGATATTAGAGCACTCCCTTCTTTAACGAAATCTGATTTAGCGCTGTTGAACTTTCGTAGGATAATGCCAACATTCTCAATAATATTGCCCATATTGCCATTCAACTCCCACATTTTGTTTTCCCTTTGACTATGTGAATAATTGGGCCTTTCCAATTGATGTTGTTAACCTGCGGCAATGCTGTGCCATACAGCGCCCTAACCTCTAGCAGTTTGAATGTTTTTTACCACGAAACTGATTTCATAAACTCATCTCGTCACTCAATCAACCTACCAGACTTTCCGAGTACGGGTTTTATTTTCACTAGCCCGTGTGTACAATAAATATAATAATGACTTATCTAAATATATTTATTTTATATTAAGATATTATCAAGTAAGATTTATCTACATTATTTGTATAAACTAACATCTTTATTTATATAAAGTCTAATAACCAATCTACATAGTGGATAGAGAACGTATATCGTATATTGTGTTCCACACAAAAATTCGATGCCAAGATGTCTCATATCGTAGAATAATAATATACATATTCGTCATTGCATGAAATTAAAGTAATTTGATTGAAATACTCTGAATGCAGAAAATAAATAATTATTAATTTAACTACTTTCTACGGCGGTATAGAGTCTAGCAGCCAATAAGAGCACGTAGTACCATCGCACGTCATACTGTTGACATGCGGGGTAAGATAAGGGAAAAAAAATCAACACAGATACTACTGTGTCAAGAAAGTTCCGGGAATCGGCCAATAAAACACAAAAAATGAATTATTCATCCAATTGTATTTTATCGCCTTCAAAGTAGGACCCTTCTGAAATTATACATTTATGCCAACGAATAATCCAATCACCAAAACATTTTTTGTAGGCACTTTTAGGAATCGATGTCAATCGTCACCGCGAATTTTCCTTTATGTCTTCTATCGACTAAAATCGGGTGCCTCTAAGTGGTAACTTGAGTTTTGGAAAGAGAAAGAAATCAGCAGGAGCCAGATCAGTTAAATACGGTGGTTGTTCGATGAAATTGGTTGAGTTTCTGGCCAGAAATTCGTTCACAATAATAGCCTTGTGAGCTGGTGCGTTATCGTAGTGCAGAATCCATGAGTTGTCGTTCCACAAATCTGGCATTTTTCGCCTTATTTGTTATCTCAAACGCCGCATAACGCTCAGATGTCTTTATTTACCATCTGGCAAGAACTCTGAGTGCACGACACCGTGATAATCGAAATAGAGCTGTCAACATGACCTTCAGTTTTGATCGAGTTTAACGTGCCCTTTTAGGTTTCGGTTCAGTTGGAAGGCGCCATTCGGAAGCTTGTTGACTGGTTTGAGTGTCAAACTCGTAAACCCACGTCTCATCACCAGTTACAATGCGTTTCATGAATGTGGGGTCGGAACCGGCTCGTTCTAGCATGTCTTCTGTATAGGGAGAGAGAGAGACACACCCACACACAGAGATTAGATTAGAAATATCCTATTCTTATATATTGTGGTTGATGAAATAGGTTTTAGGCGCAGCCGCCATAGTTAGCCACTGCACTTTTGAATTGAGCACGCCTTGAGGGTTAAATGTTCACACAAAAATAATATTTTGTGGTGTTAAATATTCAATTAAGCAGTAAATTTATACTCTTAAGTTTTACACCAGTATAATGGTCAATATGTGTGTGATGTTTGGTCGTAGATCTTCGAATATCAAAAGTAAAAAACAAGGAAAAGGAAGAGTTTCAGTTCACAGGTTAGTGTACTTATTTAAGTGATTTTTCGGTGGTACACGTAGTGAAATGTATTATACATTATCAACAGAACGATTCTGCTTTGTTTGTTAATTTTAGATTTCCAACTCCAAAAAACCCTTAGAGAAGCTTGGGTAAAGGCAATTCGCAGACAAAATTGGCAACCCACTCCGGCTTCTGCTGTGTGCTCACAACACGTTACATCCGATGATTTGGAATTAACAGGGCAATCTAAGTGAAGAAGCTGTTCCTTCTGTGTTTCCTGTTTATTCGTCTTCGTCTTCTACATCTCAACGTACACCGCCAAAATAGTGGAATTACCCTAATTGTTTGTGAAGGAGTAGTTGATACTAACGATAGTGTTGTACTGCAAAGCCCAAGAAAGAGAAAATTAATGTTGCAGTTGAAGGACAAAACTGCTGAGTTGTGTAAGGCACGTAAAAGAATAACATTGATATAGTATTCAGGAATTAGAATTATAGGTTAAGTAGATTTGGGCAATGAAATACAATGGTAGTTATTGCAATACTCCTGAACCGAACATAAACTAATGCTGTAATATATGTTACAGCCTTTTGTTACATTAACAGTAGTTTTAGACCAAGAAATTAGAACCAAATTAAGTTATGGCCTTGCCTCGATAATATCTATTTATTAGTAATAACTTCTAACAGGCCAAAAAATGTCATTGTATTAAATATTTCTTCAACTATAGATCTCTCCCCGTTTCATTGTCCTTTTCTTTCTTTTTTTTTGAGTAGCTTAACGTCTTTTAACCTAGTTGGTCATATCGGACGATGAATGAAATTGGTGAAATGATGCTCAAATGATTTCGGGGTCCACGGAGCTTAAAGTTACTCGACATTCGTCTTCTCAGGATAAGGGAAAACCCCGAAAAAAATTTTATCCGGGCAACTCGCCCTAAACGAGATTCGAACTCACGGCCTTTTGAATGTGAAGCAGACACTCTACCCCTTTGTTCTTGAATTCAAAAACTTGGAAAAGCAATTAATTTGAGAGATGTTGCGTATGGTTTATATGGTAGTGTGTAGTGCCACAAGATGATGCCGGGCGCAAGATTGCTTCAGCAAAACGATAGCATTTCCGCCTGTGGGTAAAAGAGACTTTACCGCACAACGTGCCACGCAGGCTGCCAACTGTCACTCAACTCCCTGATCTATAATCAACCAAGAAAGCAATATCAGAACATAGCCACAAATCGAAACTAATGTAATGAAGAGACGTGCATAACAAAAGCAATGCGGCCGTGACCAAACTTAGGTCCCGCGTGCAAATGCACTTTGAACACTACTATAAGCCATCTCCCGCCTGAGAGAACACAACTGTCCGTGGCTTTGTGGTATCAAAACAGTCAATATTCACAGACAGCTGCCGGTATGTTTGTACGATATCGAGTTCACTAATCGATTAGGCTTCAATTTCACAAATGAATGAGAACTTCATTGGTGCATTTGCACGAAGATATCAAGTATTGTATTGTCATCATCAGGTTTCGCTATCCATGACCACTATCATAAAAATCTGATGTGTTCCATTCACATGACTTTCTCTACAGCTCTGCAACAAATTATTGTTAAAAAGCTTATGCTTCTATTTACTTCATGCTAATTGAGAAAAAATTAGCAGAACTAGTCTTATTACTTGGTTCCTTTAAGTAGAATCGAAACAAGGGAGTACCATAGGTTAAAGTGATAGTCAAAAGCTGGTTACTTTGTGACTGAAGTTCCTTTGTTTGTATGGACACGAGTTCACAAATTCCTGTATGAGAAAAGTATGTGTTTTACAGCTGAAACCAAAAACAAGGAATATCTAAAAAACAATCAACTCCACAAAAAATATGTGTATAACATAAATTGTGTGTTTTAAACTGCTCTACATTTGTTGTATGTTAAGTTTTTGTCCATCTCTTACGGTTTAGCAGTTATGCAAAATTCCGTAAAATTGACCCAGAATAACGTAATCTTTAGAGGCTATTCCCAGAAACTTCAAAATATACATTTTATTTGTCAGATAAATATCTTTAATATACGATATTTTAATCAAAATCGTTAGAGCCATTTTTAAGAAAATCAAAATTTTCGAAAAAAGTTACATGTAAAGGGTAATTTGGGGTGGGGGGATTTTTCTCAAAATCTTCGTGTCGCATCTCAGGAAAATGCTGAACTTAAATACCAAGTTTGGTAGTTTAGCTACTTTTCGTTTTTGAGTTATCATGTTCACAGACACACGGACACACACACACACACACACGGACCTTTTTCTGGAAATGCTTTTTTCTGGATTCAGGGGGTCCTAAAACATGTATTTCCAGTGAAATCTCGACATCGAATTTTTGGGTGGAATGCAATACTTCTCTATCCCTATGTACATTGTACATACGGGGCTAGAGAAAGTAAAAATTAGCAGTAATAGTCTTATTACTTGCTTACTTGTAAGTAAGAGCGAAATAATGGAGTACCATAGGCTACAGTGATAGTCAAAAGCTGCTTCCTATATGACTGAAGTTCTTTTGTTTGTATGGACAGGAGTTGAAAAACTCCCATATGAGAAAAGTTAAATATTTTCAATTGCTGAAACCAAAAACAAAGAATATCTAAAAAACGATTCACTTCAGGAAAGAAATGTATATAACATAAATGGTGTGTTTTAACAAGCTCTACATGTTCTGTTAAGTAAGTTTCTGTCTATCTCTTATGTTTTAACGTTATACAAAGTTCTGTAAAACTCATCCAGAATAAAGTAGTCTTCACAGGCTATTCCAGAAAATTCAAGATAAACATTTTATTTGCCATATAAATATCTTTAATATACCTACGGTATTTTAATTAAAATCCTTAGACCATTTTTGAAAGTTTCGTATTTTACCCACTTTTCCTTTTTGAGCTATCGTGTTCACAGACACACGAACACACGGACACACATACACACAAACCTTTTTCCAAAAATTCTTTTCTTTTTTTTATTCAGGGGGGCCCAATACATGTATTTCCGGTGAAATCTCGGTATCAAAGTTTTGGGTGCATTACAATACCTTCTCTATACTCTAGGTACATAGTACGTGAAGAGAAAGTATAATTTTGATGTGATACATTCACATGACCTTCTTTACCTGTTCTGCAAACAAGCTATTCTTAAAAAGGATTTTTCTTTTATCTACATCATGCTAATCGAGATAAACATTAGAAGAAATTGTCCTATTGCATTCTCCCTTGTAAGTAAAAGGGAAATAAGGGAATTTGCTGGGCTAACGGTCGTCTTCTTAGCACAGTGGAAGCGCGGTTGCTGCCAAGCGGGAGACCTGGGTTCGATTCCCGGTACCGGCGTGGGGAGTTTTCCCCCACTAGGAGACCTGGGCCGGGGTGCACTCAGTCTCATGAGGTCCCTGGGAGACTGTTAAGGAGCTAATTGAATAAGAAGTAATGCCTCCAGATCGAGAAGACCGCATCAACCGGCCGGGAGGGACTCGAGGTGCTGATCACGTCTCACTCTCCAGCACTGCGCCCCATTTATGGCACCTTCAGGCCGAGATGGAAGATGCAGCGGCCAGGTGGTAAGCCAAATTCCTTTGTGGACTGTCGTGCCATGGCTAAACTGATAATAAAACTTTTAAAGCTAAACACTGTGAGATCAACGGAATTTTGGTAGTCTTTGCATAGTCAGAAGTAAAATTAAGGATATATTAAAGGAAAATGACTTCTTTTTGAATATTTTAAAATAACTTGCAAACGATTAACTCTACAAAAGGAGAATATAATAGAAATTGTGTGTTCTAACAAGTTATACATTTTTTGTGTATAAACTTTTGTGTATCTCTTATGGTTCACCAGTTATTAAGAAGTTATTCAGAATGAAGCGCTCTTCAGAGAATATTTCAGCAATTTAAGATAAAAATTTCATTTGTCTTGAAAATATCTTAAACATATGGTATTTTAATCAATCTTTACCGCCATTTTTGAGACAGTAGAAAGTTATGAAAACTATTGCATGTAAACAGTATTTGTTGGTAGAGGTTTTTTTTTCCTGAAAATCTTCATGTGGCATCCTTGGAAGACTCTAATCTTATAGGCCAAGTTTAATATTTACTGATTTTTTGTTTTTCAGTTATGGTGTCAGAAAAACACACACACACACGGATCGTTTTCTAAATATTCTTTTGGATTCGAGGTCTTCAAAAATGTATTTTTGGTGAAATCTCGGAATTGAATTTGCCTACTACGTGCTGGAGAAAATACGAAATGCTTGTATAATATGACTTTCTCGACGCTATAACGGTTATCAGTTGCTACACAAATTATTTTTACAAATACTAGCTTTAATGTCGACTCCATTTTAATCGATCAAAAGATAAATTACACGTTTCATTATAGATACAAAGGGATAGCGACTGTCAAATGTTTAAAAACTGGGCGTATTATGCTGACCTTAAAATTTCATACATTTCCATGCAATATTAAGTAACAAATGAATATTGACAGGAATATCCTAGAGTGAAAAACCCGATGTATTCCATTCACATGGTTTGTATACCTGTTCTACAAACTATTTTTATAAATGATTATTATTTTATCTATCACGCTAATCCAGATAATCATTAGCAGAAATTGTGTTATTACTTGCTTCCTTGCAATTAGAAGAGAAATAAGGAACGCAGTAGCTAAAAGAATAGTCAAATCTTATAAAAGCGACAGATAATACGACACAACTGCAATTCGGTTCTCTTTCTATGGAAAGGAGTAAAAGAAAAGAGATATGACACGGAAGATGAGTACATTTGAGAAAAGTTTAGATAGTTTAAAAGTGCAATCAATAACATTTCGGAAATGGTTAACTCTAAAAACAAACACAAAAACCAAAACAAAACAAACAAAAATATTAAAAAATAAAGCAAGAATGTATCCAACAATAATTATGTGCTTTAACCTGATCTATATTTTTAAATTGTAAGTTGTTTCTATAACTTACAAATCTCATTCAGAATGATCGGTCTTCAGAGGCAAAAAAAAAAAAAAAAAAAAAAAAAAAAATAAAATAAACGGCGTGTTATTTAACTGCTGTGGTTCTCAGCGTCCCATTCTAAATTGGGCGTGAAAGATCGCCCAAATTTGCTCTAAGGCCTCTCTATCAGGCTTGAGGTTCTTTTACGTGCCGTAAATCTATGACACGGGACCCACGACTTTACTTCCCTTCCGAAGGAAACCATGCTAAGGATTTTTAAGCCCGAAAAAATCCATCTTCCTCCGCCGGGTTGGAACTCGCGACCTTCAGAGGCTGTTTCCAGAAAATTCAAGATATGCATTTCCTTTCTCATGAAAATATCTTAAATGTATGCTACTTTAATAAACATTATTCATTTTGGAGAAAATAAACATTTTTAAAAGAAATTTACACGTAAAGGGTAGTTTGGGTGGGAGAGACTTTCATGATAATGCAATTCTCAAATTTGAAAGTTAATTTATAAACAAAAATACTTGAAATAAATGCTACTACTGTATTTAGATGAAATCTCGATTAAGTATTTTTTAGTAAAATGCAAAATTTTCTTTATTTTTGTTAGCTGAATGGTACAGAAAGTAAAAGTGAATAAATAAACCATATGCTTTAAAGGAGTGTTTGTTGAAAAGAGTTAATGCAAATAGAACAAGAAGATAAAATGTTTTTGTCTCGCCTTTTGGCATTTATAATTTGAATATTTAAATGCCATTGTGATGTAAATGCTTCCATTTTCATTTCACAGGTATTTTTTTTAAACTAATAGCTGTGCTACTTTCTCCCGAAAGCCATTCGTTCTCTCTCTTCCACCGCCCAAACATCGCTCTTCTTTTATTAAAGAATAAGAAACGTGATGCCCTTGGAGAGCAGATATCTCTTCAAATCCTCATTAAAAGCAGTAATGGGATCAGCGAGGGAAAATTATACGGTAGATTGGGTTGCTCTAACTGTTTCAAACTTTGCATCTTCTCTAAAGTCAACAAAGTAACTATGAGGACTAATTGTTGACGTCGTATTGTGTTTCATGTTTACTTCGTTAGAAGGAAGCTTTCCTATACCTGAAGGCTCATCACAATGCCTTTTAAAGCTAATTAAGGCATTTTCTTAAAAACTGTTTTAAACAGACTAGCAATAGTTTTAAAATTACGACTGTATTTTTACTTTCTCTAATTCGTATATAGTGCTAAAGGAGGTATTGCATTCCACCAAACATTTTGGTATTGAGTTTTCACTAGAAAGGCACGTTTTATGGCACCCTGACTCAGAAAACATGTTTAGGAAAAGATCCCTGAGTAAGTATGATAGAGACACAGAGAACGAGAGAGAGAGAGAGAGAGAGAGAGAGAGAGAGAGAGAGAGATAAGACTCCGTGTGTCTATGAACAGCATAAACTCAAAAAACTTCAGAATTACCAAATGCAAGGTATTTTCCAAGAATACGACAAATTTTCAAGAAATACCTCCATTCCGGATTATTTATATATATAGAGAAGATACTGTATTGCACTCAAAAATTCGAATCAGGGATTTCACCGGAAATACAAAAAACCTTATGTGTTCCATTTACATGGCTCTCGCTACATCTCTGCAATAAATTATTGTTAGAAAGCTTATGCTTCTATTTACTTCATACTAATCGAGAAAAAATTAGCACAAATAGTCTTATTAGTTGTTATCTTGTAAGTAGAAGCGAAATAAGGGAACACCATAGGATAAAGTGATAATCAAAATCTGGTTGCTATGTGACTGAAGTTCCTTTGTTTGTATGGAATGGAGCTGACAAATTCCTGTATGAGAAAAGTATATATTTTTTAAATATGAAGCAAATAACAAGGACCACTTAAGCGATCACTTCACGAAAAAGATGTGCATAACATAAATTGCGTGTTTTAACGTGCTCTACATTTTTTGTGTGGTAACTTTTTGTCCATCTTTAGCAGTTATGCAAAATTCCGTATAATTGATCCAGAATAAAGTAGTCTTCAGAGGTCATTCCCAGAAAATTCAAGATATACATTTTATTTGTCAGGTAAGTATCTTTAATATACGATATTTTAATCAAACTTTTCAAAAACGTTCCTTGTAAAGGGTAGTTGGGGGTGGGGGATTTTCTTGAAAATCTTTGTGTCGCATCCTTAGAAGATGCCAAACTTAAATACCAAGTTTGAGCTATGTTGTCCACTGACACACACACACGCACGCACGCACGTACACACAGACATTTTTCCAAAAACGTGTTTTTGGAGATGCAGGGGGACCCAAACATATATTTCCGGTGAAATATTGGTATCGAATTTTTGGGTGGAATTAAATACCGTCTCTATGCACTATCTACATAGTAGTTGTAGAGAAACCAAAAATATCCGTGTGTGTGCCTGTGGGCAGCATTGCTCAAAAACGAAATATCCCTGATGTACCAAACTTAGCTTTTAACGATTTTGATTAAAATACTTTATGTATAAGAAATGAATATCTTGAATTTTCTGGGAACAACCTCTAAAGACCTCTTCATTCTGGACGATTTTTATATAATGCCAAATAGTAAGAGATATACAAAACTTACTGCACAAAAACGTAGATCTCGTCAAAATATTGAATTTATGTCATATGAATTTTTTGCGGAGTTAGCCATTTTCCAGATATTCTAGATAATTGGTTCAATTTTAAACTTTTTTCATCATTTTACTCGTTACTCGTTTGTTTACCGAACCATAATTGTTTCATATAGCTATATAGCTCCCAACTTTTAAAGGTGAGAATATCGCTTTAGCCTGTGCATTTTCTTATTTTCCTCCTATTTATAAGAAGCTAGTAATAAGACTAATTTTACTTATGTTTATCTCGATTAGCATGTTTTGAATAAAAGATTTTTTTTTTTTTTTTTTTTTTACATTCATGTGAATGGAACACCTGAGATTTTTTCCTTTCTACTTAGAAGGAACCAAGTAATAAAGACAATTTCTGCTAGTGTTTGTCTCTTTTGTCAAGAAGTAAGAATAAATTTATTAACAATAATTTGTTACAGAGATATGGAGCAAGTCATGTGAGTGTAACATCATTGATTTTTTGATAGTGTTTAACGCCAGCTTTTACCACTTGAGGCATCGCAGGCGATGGCGCTGATGATACATGGAATGAAGATGGAGTACCAGTGGAATGCAATTGCGGAGGAACCCGGAGAACCCGGAGAAAACTCGCTCCTGCGCTACTTTGTCACCGGGACATCTAAGTGTGAGCCGAGTGGTTTAATCACTTTGCCACGGCGCGACCTCGAACATGATTTTCTCAAAAATGGCTCCAGCATTTTTGATAAAACATACTGCTTATTCAAGTTATTTACGTAACAAATAAAATGTATATGTTGAATTTGAATGAAATAAGCCATTGTGGTCCCCTTGGTTCTGAATGACTTCTTCATAACTGATAAGGGATGGACAAATATTTAATATATAAAAATGTAGATCTCTTTAAAACATTAAATTTGAGGTTTATGCCATTTTTGTGGAGTTAATCATTCCGGAAATATTCCTTGTTATTAGTTTTAAAATTTTAAAATTTTACAATTAGACTTTTCTGAAATGCGAGCTTGTCGTTCATTTTTTCATTCTGGTCATGTAATGAGAATGGAATTCAATTGCAACAGATAGCGATAGCGTTTAATTGATTTGATTACCGCTTTAGTCTAGTCTATTCCCTTAGTTTCCTTGTAATTAAAACTCACCAAGTAGTAATACTGCTTCATTATTAGCATGAAGTAGAGAGAAAAGTTAAGTTTTTGTAAAAATAGTTTGTTGTAGAATAAATAGAATGGAAGACGTAGTTTTAACGAATATAACCTTGTAGTACGATGTTGCAAATGGATAAAACGGAGGATTAAGGACAGAAATCTTGTAGAACATTACAGGAGTGTGGAATGTAAATGAAAATAATTAATTCTACGTTAGAAAACCATCCACGCAAACGTTTAAAATGAAAGTTCTTCAATATGCCTTTGTATTGGTGTTTGGATGACTGAAGCGCTGGGGCCCACTCGGTCTCCAGAGCATCATGTTATGAGTTCTGGGTCCTTAGTACATGCACTGCTCTTAAGTTGGCAATATTACTCGCTTTTCTGGCCCAGTTTTCCTGAAAACTGTGCAGACCTCTCAGAGGAGATATGAAGTTTTATATTAGACTCGAGAGAATATTCTGAGAGGGAATCTTCTTTTATGAAGCCGTTTTCACCGCTGAGTGAACGTAGAGAGAGCCTTGCCATATATTAGCACAGTGAGCCGATAATGCCCAGCGCTGCCAAATGAAGCAGCACCAGCAGCAAGTGGACGACATCTTCATCCCTCTGTCCTTATCTTAACACCAGATGAATCCCTCACTCTTATTGATAAAACCGTCTCTTCAACAATGTTCCAGACGGATGGAGAAGAACGCTGAGATACGCTATACTACGTCTTCTGAAGTCGTTCTTTATAAAGTGAACTTATGGAGACAAGAGTTGGAATCAGCCTAAAGTACCTCAGAGGTGAAAGAAAGGTCTCTTCATACTGAATTTGACTTTTTATTCTTATTACATAGTACCTAGATAGAAACTATATTGCATATAGTTTTTCTTTCTTGCTCTTTTTACCCTTCTTCGCTCCTCGTATTGAGGACAGCACCCAGCAATTATAAGCCTGAGGTCAGACGCCTGATGAGGAGTAGAAGGTCTGGATCAGAAACAAGCCAGGCTGGGTGATCAGTCCGATGTCTCGTATGAAAGTAAGGAAGTGGGCGATATGAAATGATAAAACGGATAACAGGAAAAATGATTGTAGGACCATTGGTGGAATTAATGGCGGGGGAAACCGGAGATCCTGAAAAAAAAACTCAGACACAACTTTGTTCACCACAAATCCTACACGTGGTTCCCTGGGACCACTAGGCGAGAGATGTGCAGTCTAATCTATCGACCACGGCACCGCAAAAATATTGCATTTCACTCAAAAATGTCATACCGAGGTTTCACTGGAAATAAATGTTTTAGGGGCCCCTGTACAAAAGAGAAAAAGGTCCATATATATGTGTGTCCATGTGTGCGTGTGCATGCGTGTGTGTGTCTGTCTGCGTATCTATGAACAGCATAGGTAAAACGTAAAGTCAAGGATGCGGCAAGAAGAAAATCCCCAAACCAGAAATTACCCTTTTCATGGAACAATTGCATTTTTTTAATTTTCCCAAAAAGGGCTAACAAACAATTCATTTGAAAATAAAATGTAATCATGAATTTTCTGGAAAAATCTTCTGAAGTCCTCTTTATTCTGGATGGCTTTTACATAATTGGCAAACCGTAAGAAATAGACAAAAAATTACCACATAAAAAGTAGATCTCTCTGAAACACACATTTTTTTTTACAATTTGCGAGATATTTTCTATTATTGGTTTCTATTTTATAATACTTTAACTTTTCTCAAACCGGCTTCATTGCTCTTTTATTTTACTCCTGTCCATGGAAAGAGAACTGAATGCCAATGCTAATCGCATCACGATAGTTTAAAAAGATTTGACTCTTAGCTTTAGCCTAGTGTCTTCTCTTATTTCCCTTCTACTTATAGGGAATTAAGCAATGAGAACATTTCTGTTAAATGTTTATCTTGATTAGCATGTTGAATACAGCATGTTGAATACAGCATGTTGAAGACAGCATGTTGAATACAGCATGTTGACTTTAGTAAGAGTGGTTTGTTTGAAAAAGTGATAAAGAAAGTAATATGAATGGAACACTTCAGATAGTAGTTTACTGCTTAGTACACAATGTTTCTTTCTTGCTTTCTTTCTGTTTTTACCCTCTTCTTATGTAGGACTTACGCCCCCAGGATCGCAGGCCCCTGTGGAGGAGCAAAGGCTATGGATTGGAGAGAAGCTAGAATGGATGACCAGCCCATGGCTAGTATGAAAGTGAAGAAATGGTAATATGAAATAATGGTCAGAAAATATGATTATGAAGCCATTGGTGGTATGAATGGCAGGGGAAACCGGAGGACCGGAGGACTCGTCTCCCACCTAAGCGACATGGGTTCGAGTGTATAGTGTATAGAGAATGTATTGCACTCCACCAAAAAATTCGATACCGAGATGTCACCGGAAATATATGTTTTAGGGTGCCCTGTATCTATAAAAGGTCCGTGTGTCAGTGTGTCCGTGTGTCTGTGAACACGATAAGTCAAAAACGAAAAGTCGGTAAAGTACCAAACTTGGAATCTAAGTTTAGTATCTTCCAGGGATACGACACGAAGATTTTGAGAAAAATCCCCCTACCATAAACTACCCTTTACATGGAACATTTTTCGAAAATTTTGATTTTCTAAAAAATGGCTCTAACATTTTTGATCAAAATATCGTAAATTAAAGTTATTTACGTGACAAATAAAATGTATATTTTGAATTTTCTGGGAATAGCCTCTGAAGACTACTTTATTCTGGATGAATTTTTCATAACTACTAATCCGTAAGAGATGGACAAAAACTTAACAAACAAAAAATTTAGAGCACGTTATAGCACACAATTTATGTTATACACATTTTTTTCGTTGAGTTGATCGTTTTTGAGATATTCCTTTTTCTTGGTTTCAGCTTTGAAAAACTTATACTTCTCTCATACAGGAATTTGTGAACTCCTGTCCAAACAAAGGAACATCAGTCACATAGCAACCAGTTTTGGCTTTCATTTTAACCTATGGTACTCCCTTATTTCGATTCTACTTACAATAAAGCAAAAAATAAGACTATTTGTGCTAATTTTGGTCGATTAGCATGAAATAAATAAAATATAAGCTTATTAACAATAATAATTTACAGAGATATAGAGAAAGTCATGTGAATGGAACACATCGTATTTTTTTGTAGTGTTTAACGCCCGCTTTAACTACTTATGGCACTGCAGGCGATGACACTGATGATATAAGAATAAAGATGAAGCACCGGTGGAATGCGATGGCGAGGGAAACCGGAGAACCCGGAGAAAACCCATCCCAACGCCACTTTGTCCACAATCTCACATGCGGTCGCTTCGGTTCGAACCCGGGCCGGCTAGGTGAGCCGGGTCCTCTGGTTTCCATTGCCATTCATTCCAACAATTGCTCCATCATCACCTCTCCTATCATCCGTTTCACCTGTATGTCATACCATCCACGTTTTCATGCTCATGACTGGCTCGAGCCAACCACTCCTAGGTTCTCCATTCTGTGGTTTCGTGCCGTTGGCTTCTTCTGACCCCTAGGCATCCGCTTGTGAGTCCTGGGGGTGTCAGGAAGTGTTTAGGAATTATGGAACTAATTGAGAGCTATCGGCTGTTGGATTTTTATGCTTCATTATATGGTGTTAGTATTTTCTTTTCTGATTATCTTATATAAGCTTTTTAACATTCTATCATATATTCCCTAATTTAACTGATAACCGAAACAAACTCATCAAGTAATCATTTATTAAAGTCCTGCATTTGGTCCTTGTTGACACAATTTTTCAGGATGAAAAGTTGTTTATATTTGTAGGAATATTAAGAAGCTTGGTTGCTTTACAATCAGTAGAAGACCAGACATGCTGGTACTAAATCCCCAGCAAATAAATGACGGTTTCTCCGCCCAGCGCAAGTTGTCTGGCCACAACCAGAACGTGTCTGGTGGACCAGCTCTCATTTACGCTGACACCGCAAAAGTTCTGCCTTGCAATTGATTGTCGCCAGTGAACTTGCATGTAACAGCTTCGATCCCTTTATCTAACATTTACATCAGTTTTAAACCTCGGATGCACGGTTAGGACAGAGAGTGAAATAACCATCGCCTTATCACAGTATTAAAATGCTATATTTTATGTAATTTTATTAATGTATATAAGATTATGACACATGAAGAAATTGTATTCAATGTGTCAATGATTCCACCATGGCGAAGATTTCGTAGTTTAAAACTTTTACCATAAAAATAATAGCGTATCTAATACTAGTTTATAATTTTAATTATATAAAGTCAATAATATTAGGAGTATATCGTGTATTACATTTCTTACGTTAATAATACGTAAGGTCAACTTAAAAAAGAGTGAACTGACTGTAACGTAAACAAAGATGAACTGAACTCGCGTCTACTCCTGTTCTGCCTCAGCATAAAAAACTACGCTGTTATTGGTTTGTCTTGGCGCGTATAATAGCGTCTGTTCTCATTAGCCAATACAAATAGTAGTTAGTAGTTAAATAGTATTTCACTTAGACTGCTACTCCTCAGTAGCTTTCGCATTATATTTTCCTCCCCTAAAACTCGCGTTCTGTATTCTTTTTAGCTCAAAAACATTATTTTATATATTTCACTCTTACTCTGTGACTATTGTCCACAAAAACCTTGCGAAAGATTACTCTCATATGGTCCATGTGCAGTTTCAGCTTTTTCTCGTCTGTCTTATACATTAAGTTTATGCTAACACAATCTGATAATATAATCTCTTCTCTATATTAAAGCTAATTATTTACATTATATTACGTTATTAATTATTTACAGTTGCTTGTATTCCACAGCACTGGCAAAGCAGTTCCTAAGACCTGTTGAGCCCACCTTGGTAGTGTGGTGGTAGCGTGTCTGCCTCACATTCAACAGGTCGTGAGTTCGAATCTCGCTTGAGGCGAGTTACCCGGATAAGGTTTCTTTCGGAGGTTTCCCTTATCCTGAGAAGACGAATGTCGAGTAACTTTAAGCTCCAAGGACCCCGATATCATTTGAACATCATTTCAAACTTTTGAAATACAGTGAGCCCATAAAAATGCTGTCATACTTTGAACTGGTATTGTGTCGCTTTTGATAGTTGTATTTTTTGGAAGTTGGCAACATTTGAAATAAAAACTCTAAATATGTTTAATATATCTTATAGACATTGAAAGAAAAACTAAAATATTTTTACTGTACCTCATAGACATTGAATATTATCCCCACGAGTGATACTGCAGACATCAAGACGATATTCCACATGCTCCAACATATCTGATGGAATGGACTGAGTGGCACTTCTTGGAGATTTTGAGACAATGGGGATAGGTCGATAGATACTATGTAACCCCACAAACCGACAGTGGTACAGGAGTTGGATTGGTAGAGTCAGACTGAAAAATTCAATGCCATAGCCGGGATTTAAAACACGGATCTCCCGGTCTCTAGAGTGCCGCTCTAACCACTGAACTACCATGGCAACATGCCGGTACGGCATTAAATTTCTCAAGTGATTCGCATATTTCCCAAAAACCACAAGGTTTTCTCAAATTATTTTAAGGTGACATACCCCATTGGCGACAATGTTGTAAGTACATTCATAGTTTAACCATCTATCGTTAACACAAAACACCTAATAGTCTTTTTTGGATTGTATTTTAACACACGCACATGGAATGAAGATGGAGCACCGGCGGGGGAAACCAGAACCCGGAGAAAACCCGTCCTTGCGCCACTTTGTCCAGCACAAATCTGACATGCGGTCGCTTGGGAACGAACCCACGCCGTCTAGGTGAGAGGCGAGTATCTAAACACTCGGCCTCGGCACGGCCCGACCTAATGTTGTCGGCGGTCACTTGAGGAAACGCTATCATCATCTCTGGCATGTCCAGTTCATATAAATAGAATTTGCTCATTCAGAAAATTCCCGAATATGCAAAAGCCAGTGAATAGGTACTCCATCTTGTTGGAAAATAATATTGCATTCATATTCTTTCGATTGTGAAGACGAGCATTCAGTGAGCATGACAAGATAAGTCAGACTTTTTCAATGATCTCTCGAAATAAAAACCTGCTATAGACTTGACGTTTCGATATGGCCAAAAGACATTTCCTTTAGGGGAGTTTCTTTCAACTTCCAAAATGGTATGTGGGTTTTGGCTCTTCAAAATTCTAACGATATGTCTGTTTACTTATAATTCTTTAATAACACATTTACAAAATTATTCATATTGGAATTGTTGCATACGCTAGATCACCGTTTTTCAACGATTTATTGCGGCACATTAGATTGCAGTGAATGAGCCACTTGCATGCGCCATAAAATCGAAATAAAGTTATAAATCCTTAGCATCAATGTGCCAACAATCAATCAATCCTTAATGTGAGCCGTTACGCTTTCCGTAGTAATATAACACATTTTTGACTGGTTTGACAATGTTTAAATCGAGCCATGTGTTTTACGCGTTAGCCGAGAACTGTAATTGCAAATAAAATGGATCGGCTAGGGGTTAAAACATCTGGTGTGTTCCATTCACATGACTTTTTCTACATCTCTGTAACAAATTATTGTTAATAAGCTTATTCTTGTATATATTTAATGCTAAAACATTAGCCAAAAAATCTGATGTGTTCCATTCACATGACTTTCTCAACATCTCTTCAAAAAGTATTGTTAAAAAACTTATGCTTATATTTACTTCATGCTAATCGAGAAAACAAACTAGCAGAAATAGTCTTATTACTTGCTTTCTTGAAAGTAGAAGCGAAATAAGGGAGTACTATAGGTTAAAGTGAGAGTCAAAAGCTGGTTGCTATGTGACTGAAGTTCCTTTGTTTGTATGGACAGGAGTTGACAAATTCCTGTATGAGAAAATTATAAGTTTTTCATAGCTGCAACCAAAAACAAGGAATATCTCAAAAACCATGAATTCCAAGAAAAAATGTATGTAACATAAATGTGTGTGTTTTAAAGTGTTATACATTTGTTGTGTCGTAAATTTTTGTTCATCTCTTACGGTTTAGCAGTTATGCAAAATTCCGTAAAATTGACCCAGAATAAAGTAGTCTTCAGAGGCTATTCCCAGAAAATTAAAAATATACATTTTATTTGTAGGTAAATATCTTTAATATACCATATTTTAATCAAAATTGTTAGAGCCATTTTTGAGAAAATCAAAATGTTCGAAAAAAGTCCCATGTAAAGGGTAGTTAGGGGTGGGGGGATTTTTCTCAAAATCTTCGTGTCGCATCCCTGGGAGCTACTAAACTTAAATACCAAGTTTGGTATTTTACCTACTTTTCGTTTTTTAGGTTTTCGTGTTCACAGACACACGGACACACGGACACACACGGACCTTTTTCCGAAAATGCTTTTTTAGATAAAGGGGACCCTAAAACATATATTTCCGGTGAAATATCTCTATCAAATTTTTGGGTGGAGTGCAGTACCTTCTCTATACACTATGTACATAGTGCGTATAGAGAAAGTAAAAACTGGTCAAGTCCACGAAAACAATATATTGCTATGGCATAAATTGTGTTTTAATGTAATTTACATTTTTATGCAGTAAGTTTTTGTCTATCTTACACGGTTTACAAGACATGCTCTTCAGAGGCTATTCTCAGACAATTCAAAACATAGATTTTGTTTCTAATGTATGTATCTTTAATATTCGTATTTAATAAAACTTTTGGTGCCATTTTGAGAAAATCTAAATTTTAAAACATTTTTCCATATTAATGGTTGTTTGCGGTGGGAATGGGGGATTTTCATGAATCTTCGTGTCACATCCGTCCAAGATACTAAATTTAAATAGCGAATATGGTATTCTACTAACTTTTTACTTTTGAATGTTCACAGACACGGATATAGGGACAAACATACGCACCTTTTTCTGAAAATGTTTTTTATTGGGAACAGGTGACCCTAAAGGATGTATTTCTGGTGAAATCTTAGTATCGAAATTTTTGGTGGAGTGCAATACCTTCTCTACCTATGTTCGATGACCTATGTTGAGTAAGTAATTTACACGACAAAAATAAACTTCATGAACACATTTATTCTTTTCATTTATATTATTATGATAATTATTATTATTACTATTATCATATTACGCAGATGGTGTATATAATCCGATACTACACCCGTAATAATATTCTCTTGCACATATAAGAACAGCATGTCTTACGTGTGCGTACATACGCTATCGAGGTTCTGCACTAATATAAGCTATCTCCTAATTAATGTGACAGTGCCTCTTATGCAATGGTTTTCACGTTCGTCACGTGGGATGCGTAAACAACAGGAAAGAACGGTACGACGTAACCGGAAACTTTCGGAACGCGAAACATCATGCTTCGCGTAGGTAGAGTCAGACTGAAAAATTCAATGCCATAGCCGGTTGCTCTGCCACTGAGCTACCATGGCAGCATGCCGGCAGAGCATTGAATTTCTCAACTGACTCGCATGTTTCCAGGTAAACCACAAGGAGTTCTCAAATTATTTTGAGATGACAACCCCAACGGCGACTTACAATGTTACAAGTACTTAAGTCCCAGGATTCATAATATAGCTAACTATTATGGTCAATTGGTATTGGATTAAATTTTTTTTCACACAAGCCGTGTGTAGGACAGCAGTTGGATAGGTAGAATCCGATTGAAAAATTCAATGCCATAGCCGGAATTTGAAATACGGATCTCCCCATCTCTAGCCGGTTACTCTGCCACTGAGCTACCATGGCAACATGCAGACATAGCATTGAATTTCTCAACTGACTCGCATGTTTCCGGTAAACCACAAGGTGTTCTCAAATTATTTTCACACGGCTTGTGTGAAGAAACAATTAATCCATCATGCTTCTTATCGATATTTCAGATGTTTCTCCAGGCTTCGGCTTCCAGTCTCTTCGATATGTTTATAGAAAGTTTGTGACGTTATTTTCTAGCTATAAAAGGAGGATATTTCATTGCCGTGTTGTATTGTGCTGAGCCGTGCGCAGTGGTGCGCCAGCCATGGATGGCGTGCAGATTAAACTGTCCACGCGTCGAAACGTCCAGTGAATTAATTCCAGCAGTGAATCAAAGACCGTATTTAAAACTAATTGTTGAATCAGTAAAGACATTTGTTACATTACCCAGGATTCATGGTTTTACAACATATGAATATCTGCATTATTTTACATTAATTTATAAGCTATTTATACTATACATTTAAAATATCTGAAGTGACTTAACAATGTGCACTGAATGTAACAAAATATTTACATTAATTATTCCCACAATAAATGTATATTTTATCGGCTACTGTAATACACCTAAATGTTTCTGGCGTCTAGCCACAAATTATCGCTCGCATTTTCAACCTCCTCATATGAGTACTCATTGTTGACGGGCGGTCACTAAACATTTTACGTAAGTAACAATTACATATTATCCCTTGTTTGATTAATTACGACTTAGTTGGGGGCTCCACAAAACTACCAGCCAAGTACTATCTGTGTAGCAAATAATTCTTGTGTGTTGTTTGAAAATTATAGTCTAAATTTTCCAAAAAGGTATAATTTTAATGGAAGTTTATAAAGGGTGTCCACACAAAAACAATAAAAATATTCCTGGCGCTGTGATTTTGCTGAAAATGTGAACGTTTGACGGGGACTCGAGTCTTAACACAATTTTCATTGGTGCAACATACCATGCGAGTAAGAAAAGGCAAAACCGATTGGGCAATCCCTCGGCCCCACTTGACGCTCCTTCAGAACAGGTTGACTTGTATAAGCAGTGCATTAATTTTGTCCACCGCGTGCGCAAATTTCCTTGGCATTAGAACTTCAGTATGCAGCGCAGAGAAGATATTCATTTATTTTGTATCACTCGGAGAGAGGGAGCAGAGAAACAGAAAGTTTTGGGATCACCAGTTCGCAACTCAGAACTTCATTTGTCGGAAATTGTGTTTCATATTTATACCGTTCCCTTGGATTACATGGGTTGCTAAAACGGTTTTAAGAGCATAGCAAACAGGTGGATGACATGACCGGAATCAGCGAAAAGACCCCGTCTTACGATAAGTACTTCCAGACGTATTTTTACTTTCTCTATACGTACTATGTACATAGTGTATAGAGAAGGTATTGCACTCCACCCAAAAATTCGATACCTAGATTTCACCGGAAATATATGTTTTAGGGTCCCCAATATCCAAAAAAAGAATTTTCACAAAAATGTCCGCGCGTGTGTGTGTGTGTCTGTGAGTGTCCGTGTGTCCGTGTGTTTAGTATTTTCCAGGGATGCGACTCGAAGATTTTGAGAAAAATCCCCCATCCCCAACTACCCTTTACATGGAAATTTTTTCAAAAATTTTGATTTTCTTAAAAATGGCTCTAAAGATTTTGATTAATATTTCGTATATTAAAGATATTTATCTCACAAATAAAATGTATATCTTGAATTTTGTGGGAATAGCCTCTGAAGAGTAGTTTATTCTGAATGAATTTTACTGAATTTTGAATAACTGCTAAACCGTAAGAGATTGACAAAAACTTACCACACAAAAAATGTAGAGCACGTTAAAACACACAATTTATGTTGTATTCATTTTTTTCGTGAGTTCGTCGTTTTTGAGACATTCCTTATTTTTGGTTTCTGCTATGAAAAACGTATACTTTTCTCATACAGGAACTTGTGAACTCCTATCCATACAAACAAATGAACTTCATTGACATAGAAACCAGCTTTGGACTATCATTTTAACCTATGGTAGTCCCTCATTTCGCTTCTACTTACAGGGAAGCAAGTAATAAGACTATTTCTGCTAATTTTTTCTGATTGGCATACAGTAAATAGAAGTATAAGCTTTTTAACAATAATTTGTTGCAGGGATATAGAGAAAGTCATGTGAATAGTACACATCAGATTTTTAATGTCTTTGAGTGTACTACTGACAATTAAAACGGAACCAATGCTTGCAATGTTTCCGTGCAACACACATCAGTGGTTTCACCAACTGACCTCATGCGGATTTCTGAATCTCTGTGTTAATATAAATGTGCATCAGCATCAAGAAACGTGTTTATCATTTGTTTCCAAGTTGAGTGCGCCCTCAATACATCATTGTGACGAACAATTATCAAATGGAGCAACGGTACCTTTAAGTAGGTAACGTCATTTTTCATGTCACTGTCAATGAAAATGAGTAGGTTTAGATAGGTAGGGAATAACGGAGGTTTGACACTAAAGCACTCAGCACAAGATGTATTCTGGATTACTCTTCTGAAAGAATAAAAAATAATTTCTCACAAAGTCTGTGAAAATTCCTCTTCCCTTTCCTATAGCCTATTTAAGTGAAGCAGGGTTTTCTTTGTTATAAAATACTGTTCTCTTTGATTATTCTTTTATCTATTCTACATCGTGGTACACGAGATAAAAATAGCAGAAATTCTTGTATTAGTTCCCTCTAAGTAAAAGTATTACACTAGGCTAGAATGATTATGTGAAACAATCGAAATTCAATTAGCTTTGTCCTGCCACAAGTAAATCAAAAGAGGGATGAAATGAAAGATGACTTCCCCGTATGAGAAAAGTTTAACTAGCTTAAAACTGAAACCAATAAGAAGGAATATCTTGGAAACGGCTAACTCTACTGTGTATTTCAACTGCACACTTTTAATCGTCTTTATTTTTAACTTAATCCCTGTGTTCAGGCTTCACTTCTTGACTGCCCGGCCGAGCATTCATCGGCCCCCTATATACGTCCCTTATCTCAAGAGAGAATCTGCTAGAAACTGGCGATTCATTAATCTGCAAAACCGACGTCCCCAAAACTGTTTATTCAAACTTCATGGATGCAATATAAAGTGCGACTATTGAGTTCTTCATGCGCTATTGTTAAGAGCGGCCAATCCGAACATTAGCAGGACCTAGCTGGCAGGTAGGCACCTAGGCGCTCATTGGAAGCTCATGCGATCACAGTGTTTCATCTTGGCATTTTTATCTCATTAAATTACAATTACATTTACATCATTAACCTATAAATAGTAAAAAAAAACCTGTTTCTTTTAATTATTCAGAACTAGCTAACCCGGCGAACTTTCTTCCGCCTTAGAAGCAATAAATGAGCAGATTTTGAAGTTCAAGTTTTTATTAGGATAATAAATATAAATACAAAAGTCAAGTATTTTAATGATTATTGATTGGCCGTGTATTTTGGTGCATGGCTTGCACTCTTCAGTGAAGCACCTTGTGATAGACGACATTTCTTGTTTTATTATCAGGCGCAAGATGGTCTTCCGACCCGTGAACATGCCACATATAATTGACCGTTGGAAAAACATGGATTTTCTAGATTCAGACCACAAATTTTCAAGGATTGGCCTTATGATTTGTTAATGGTCATGGCGAATGCAAGACGGATCGGAAATTGAAGTCGTTTAAACTCAAACGGCAAATCGGTTGGGATCATCGAGATCCTCGGAATGAGAAGTTCCTCACCTTCGAATTTTCCTTTGAGTATCGTCGCGTAAATCACATTGTTCATCAATACTTACCAACAAACACGTCCCGTTGCACAGTTTTGATTGGCTTATGTTTCGAAGCATGATTACTACGGAGCCAACCTTTAGTCGTAAATTGTGCGGTGATAAGCCAGGCACATCCAAGGAGTTTAAAAATTTAATTGGATAGTTGCTCTTCATGTGCAATTTTATTCGCAATGTTTCGAATCCTAGTTGCATTACGGCTTTGTCGGGAAAGATTCGATTGTCTTGGTCACGGCATTGTTAACGATAATATCGGCACAATAAGCTAATAGAAATTCGAAAAAAACACCTTAGACAACAATGCGTTTTTCTGTCTGTTGTGATTTGTTATACCATATTTTATGTCATGTCCCACGGAAACGGGATAAAAAGTATCCTATATCCGTCTCCTGGTTCTAAGCTACCTCTCCACCAATTTTCAGCCAAATCGGTTCAGCCGTTCTTGAGTTATAAATAGTGTAACTAACACGACTTTCTTTTATATATATATATATATATATAGATAGATAATTTATAAGATCGATTGTTATGCCGCGTGAATTGTTGATCTCAAATAATTTTGAGATGTCATACCCTAATGGCGACTCACTCATAAGTACTTTAGAGCCCGGGCTTCATAGTTTAGCCAACTATTATGGTCAAATTGCTATGCCATCGACTCCTGTCCTACACACGGCCTGTGTGAAAAACAATTAAATTAACAATAATGTGTTTGTGAAAGCTGTTTGCTATAATTCAGAGAAATTTATAGTAGATAGTCTACTGTTTATTTAGATAGTCCAAATAATGACAATTTAACAAATTGATCTCGATAAAATGTATACTCTAAATGTATAAAAATAATATCTGTTTTGTGTCAACAAAAATAATCGAGGTTAAACAGAAAGTTAAATTAATTTCTAAGGTCTTTGTTTAATGTTTAAGTTAATGTAAATAAACGACAGACACATTTGTTCTACGTGGTTGTATTTACTCGATTAGCAAATTCATTTATCATAGTAAACTAAATCAATGTGCAGAAATAGCAATATTGTAATGGCAGCAAGGAGTGCCGTCTGCCGATTTGCTTGACAATATCACGAATGAACGCAACAGTCGGTCAAACAAAGACATTTGTTATGCTGGTCATGTTATTATATCACGGACTGTCAAAACTAGGTGTAGATATGTTTTAATATTAGAAATAGCTGAAGAATCTATTTCAGTCAGGATTTAAACATGATGGTCCCGCTCTCCGTGTGATTGCTCAACCATAAACCAACTGTGGCAACATACCTGTATGAATAATGTTTTGTTGTTTTTGTCGAAGTTGGCTTACCCTCTCCGTATGTAGAACTGACACCCGCCCCTAGGACCTACAAGCCAATGCCTAGGGGTCAGAAGCCTGTCGGGGAGCCAACGGCACGAAACCACAGAATGGAGAACCTGGAATGAGTGGTCGAACCGGAGCCAAGCATGAGAGTGAGAAACTGGATGATATGAAATGCAGGCAAAATGGAGGATAGACAAGGTGATGATGGTGCAATGAGTGGCGGGAGAAACCAGAGAACCCAGAGGAAACCCGCCCAGACGCCGCTTCGACCACCACAAAGCCCACAAGCGGGCGCTTGGGATCGAACCCGGGCCGCCTAGGTGGGAGGTGAGCGGTCTAACCACTCGGCCACGACGCCGCCTATGAATAAAAATGCAGGAATTAAAACAGTGAAGTTTCTTCTCATTTATAATTTCAACCGAGTTTGTTTAATACTCATGGCTTCTTCAGTTCTTTTATAAGACTGAATCATCCGGCTTGAAGGCATCTCCTTTCTTGGCTACATTATGCTGCCTTCTGATGGTAGGATTGAACGAACTTGATCAGCTGGTTGCCAGTTTTCATGCTCATTGTTTGAGTTTGTGTGTAAATATATTTTCCGATGTTGTAAATTCTGATACCGTCCTAGCTGATTTTACTAAAAATACGTGCCGGATATTTCATTATTTGCAACCCAAAAATGTAATGACGCCACCGATTTCTCTAAACGTTTATTTTGTGTTCTTTCTTGCGTGTGTGCATTTCTTTTGGATTGACCTATGTACATTTTTTCACATTGTGAGCACTCAAATTTGTATATTCTGGATTTGTTATTATGCGATATTTGATGAACATATTTAAATTTTAACTGGTTATTAATATTATAAATGTTTTTCCGAGCCAGTGCAATGTTAAATTTTCCAAAACGTTTCCAATTTTTTTAGCAGCCCAAGGATGAAATGTAAATGTTTATACCTATATGAGTTTATATTGTGCAGGAAGTAATTTAGTAATTTATTTCGTTTTCTGTTGGTTTTATTGTGTTTTTTTAATCTTATTATCTACTAAGGATTTATTAAAACCATTTTTATTTGCCAACGTATTATGTGATTATATTCTTGTTTATGTTTCTCCCACTCCAAGGAGTATGTGTCAGTCTGTATGTGTAATCTTAGTGAAGCCTTTGAGTATTAATTAAGCTCGACTCAAATTACAAATACGTGTATGACATTCAATTCTCCAATAAATATATATATATATATGTTGGAAGATAATAATGGAATGAAGGAGAGTAAATTAATTTCTAGACCCATTCATGCTCTTACATAATTCCTCAAAATGAATTAGATCCTTACAATATTCTACTACTTGAAGTTGATAATCGAACAACATTTGGTTCGTAGTTTTTATTCGGTCAACCAACAGGTATGTCTCATAGCTGCAGATACACTCACCTACCTAACTACCCACCTACGTACCTACCCACCCATGCACCTAACTAACTACTCACCCACCTACCTACCTATCCACCCACCTATCTAGCTACTCGCCCACCTACCCACCTAGCTACGTGCCTACCGACCCACCTATCTGCCCACCTACGTACCTATCCACCCACCTATCTAGTTACTCGCTCACTTATCTACCCAACATAACTACCCACCTACATACCTACCCTCCCACCTACCTAACTACACACTTACGTACTACCCACCTACGTACCTACCCTCCCACCTACCTAAGTACACACTTACGTACTAGCCACCTATCTCTCTTTGCTCAATGGCTAATAAAATTATCTATTTATCAATCTATCTGTCTGTCATTTTATTCATATCTGTTAGCCCATATTTACTTTCTCCATACGCACTATGTACATAGTGTATAGAGAAAGTATTGCACTCCACCAAAAAATTCGATACCGAGATTTCACCGGAAATATATGTTTTAGGGTCCCCAATATCCAAAAAAAAGCATTTTCAGAAAAAGGTCCGTGTGTGTGTGCGTGTGTGTGTGTCCGTGTGTCCGTGTGTATGTGAACACGATATCTCAAAAACGAAAAGTAGGTAAAATACCAAACTTGGTTATTTAAGTTTAGTATCTTCCAGGGATGCGACACGAAGATTTTGAGAAAAATCCCCCACCCCCAAATACCCTTTACATGAAACTTTTTTCGAAAATTTTGATTTTCTCAAGAATAGCTCTAACGATTTTGATTAAAATTTTGTATAATAAAGATATTTACCTCACAAATAAAATGTATATCTTGAATTTTCTGGGAATAGCCTCTGAAGAGTAGTTTATTCTGGATGAATTTTACTAAATTTTGAATAACTGCTAAACCTTAAGAGATGGACAAAAACTTATTTCACAAAAAATGTAGAACACATTAAAACACACAATTTATGTTATATACATTTTTTTCGTGGAGTTCGTCGTTTTTGTGACATTCCTTATTTTTGGTTTCTGCTATGAAAAACGTATACCTTTCTCATATTTTAACTTGTCAACTCCTATCCATATAGACAAAGGAACTTCATTGATATAGCAACCAGCTTTTGACTATCGCTTTAACCTACGGTTTCCTTTATTTCGCTTCTAATTACAAGGAAGCGAGTAATAAGACTATTTCTGCTAAGTTTTTTCTGATTAGCATAAAGTAAGCTTTTTAAGAATTATTTGTTGCAGGGATATGGAGAAAGTCATGTGAATGGTACACATCAGATTTTTAGATTTCACTTTCATCAAATGTTTCCGTACTTTTTTTGTGTTCAATAGATATTAATGGTAATATGAAATCTCTGTGCAAAATTTTATCTTTTAACGCTCTTCATCATTTTGAACTAATGAGAAAGCATGTAATTGGTTTTAAATAACCGCTAGAACAATTAATCTGCTTGGATTTATATATTTTGATTCCAAAAATGGATAACTTCTGTTCAGTGTCCCAAACGGTAAATCCATTTATAGCAGTATTATTAACAGATTGCTTGGTTGGCACATAAAGCTTTAGAACTAAGCGAGGCAATAAACAGTATTCATAATTGTGCAATTAAGTGAAATTTATAGAGAATTGAATCAGTCGAAACCATTCTCATTATTGTTTATTATTGACACCAGTAAATATTTGGCGATTTATAACGTTTGCCATTAAACCCAATAACAATTATTTTGTCAATAAAACCTTTGGGGAAATTGTTTGAACGTTGCCAAGTATAGAGACATAGTGTATGCGACTTTATAAAGCTCTAAGGTCACGAACCTGTTTATTACTTTATGTACCGCTTACCCTCTAGTGGGTAGAGATGTTCTATCACTTTAACCTATGGTATCCCCTTATTTCGCTTCTACTAACAAGGAAGCAAATAATAAGACTATTTCTGCTAATTTTTTCTCGATTAGATGAAGTAAATAGAATAATTTGTTGCAGCGGTATAGAGAAAGTAATGTGAATGGAACACATCAGATTTTTTTAACTATGCTGCCCACAGATACTCACTCAGACGTGTTTCTAAAAATGCAGTTTTTTATTCAACGAATCTCAAAACATGTATTTCCGGTGAAATCTAGGTATCAAATATTTGGGTGGAATACATTCGGTCCACTATGTACATTGTACATACGTACTAGAGAAAGTGCAAATTGACGTGTTCCATTAGCATAACTTTCTCTGTAACCACGACATTTTTACATCGTGAAATGTTTTCAGCTTTAAAGCTGGGAATTAATGAGGCAGTTTTTACCACTGCGTGTGGTAAAGGGCTCAAGTTTTTCTAGTTTTAATGTAGTTTCTCTTGAAATTACCACTTTCACGGTGGTTCAAAGTATTTTTTAGCAGACAAAAGCCGTAAACTTTCATCTCAACGAACATCACCAACAGTTTTCGTAGTGTAATGACTAAGTACTGAGTAATTTTTACTTTCTCTGTACGTGTTTTTCTACCCTCTCTCGTTTATAATTTATATAGAAAATATTCCTGTAAAAGTTTTATTACTTTCTCTATACGTGCTATGTATATAGTGTATAGTGAAGGTATTGCACTCCACCAAGAAATTCGATACCGAGATTTCACCGGAAATATGTTTTAGGGTCCCCTATATCCAAAAAAAATATTTTCAGAAAAAGGTCCGTGTGTGTGTCCGTGTGACTGTGAACACGATAACTCAAAAACGAAAAGTTGGTAAAATAACAAACTTGGTATTTAAGTTTAGTATCTTCCAGGGATACAACACAAAGATTTTGAGAAAAATCCCCCCACCCCAAACTACCCTTTACATGGAACTTTTTTCGAAAATTTTGAATTTCTCAAAAATGGCTCTAACAATTTCGATTAAAATGTCATATATTAAAGACACTTACTTGACAAATAAAATGTATATTTTGAATTTTCTGGGAATAGTCTCTGAAGACTACTTTATCCTGGATAAATTTTACGAAATTTTGCATAACTGCTAAATCGTAAGAGATGGCCAAAAACTTACTACAGCAAAAATTTTGAGCACGTTAAAACACACAATTTGCTATATGCATTTTTTTTCGTGGATTTGATTGTTTTTGAGATATTTCTTGTTTTTTTTTCAGCTATAAAGGCATACTTTTCTCATACAGGACTTTGTGAACTCGTGTCCATACAAACAAAGGAACTTCAGTTGCAGAGCAACCAGCTTTTGACTATCACTTTAACCTATGGTAGCCCCTTATTTCGCTCCTACTAACAAGGAAGCAAGTAATAAGACTATTTTTGCTAATTTTTTCTCCATTAGATGAAGTAAATAGAATCATTTGTTGCAGTGATATAGAGAAAGTCATGTGAATGGAACACATCAGATTTCTTTCCGTCTATTTTATTTTAATTGAGATAAACCTTTGCAGAAATATCTATATAACAAAAACAGTCCAAAAATCTGATGAATTACTCACATGCCTCACTATGGCTGTTTTACAAACTTCTTACAAAAGATTCTTCTTCTTTCTACACCAGCTAATCGAGAATGTATTATCAGAACGTTTTTATTACTTGATTCCTTATAAGTAGAGGGGAACTAAAGGAATGTACAATGCTATAGCGATAATGTAGTGCTTTTAAAGCTGTCGCTATGCGACTGAAATTAAAGTTTGCTAAGTATTTTAAAAGTGAAACCAATAACAAAGGATATCTTGGAACCGATTATCTCTACAATAAAAATGTGAAGCGCATAAATTGTGTGTTTTGAGGAGATCTACATTTTTTCGTAGTAAGTTTTTATGCATCTCTTACGGTTTACCAGTAGTGCAAAATTCATCCAGAATGAAGAGAACTTTCAAGATATGCATGTTATTCCACATGTAAATATCTTTAGTATACGGTAATTTTTGTCAAAATTACATATTTATTTAAATATACTAAATAAATATGTTTGATTAAATCTAAATTTTGATAAATTTTTCCATGTGAATGGAATTTGGGGTGGAGGGATTCTTTTGAAAATCTTCTCATCGCATTCTTGGGAGATACTAAACTTAAATACTAAGTTTGGTATTTAATGAACTTCTCGTTTTTTGAAGGGTGCTGTCCATAGACACACACGACTAGCTGAACAAACAGACATCAATACTGACTTTTTTTTTTAAAAAGGATTTTTTCCAACGACCGAGCGTAATTGAGTAGTTTACTGGCTTATTTCAGATCGCAAACTTGATTTTTACGGAATCCACGCCAAAAGAAGTGCAGCAAGCGTAAAATGCAAGCGCAAAGTAGTTTTGTTCCAACTTCACGCTCGCCAAAATAATTCAGGATATTAGTGTGTATACATCGGCTATAGCAGGCCGAGACAAACTATTATTATTGTTGTTCTTGATGTATTTTGAGAAAATTGCAGATTTTGATAATTATATTGTTAGAGCTGCAAAAGAAGCAGAATCAAATTTACCACCTGCCCCAACGCTGCAAAATAAACGATGAATGGCTCAAACTTAACCTCAAATTTATTTCAATTTCTTGTTTTTCTTTTCATATCAGAAAATTCTCATAGAAAAACCATTTTATGATACGTGAGCGTAAAGTTTTGATTTTTACAATATTCCCGTTTGAATAAAATACTATAACTTTACCCTCTTACATCACAAATAACTATTATGGATTCAAAGAGTCTCAAAACATATTTCCGGTAAAATCTCTTGGGTGGAATAATATATGTACCTTCTCTATCAACTACGTATTGTATACAGGCGATAGAGAAAGTAAAATGAACTGGACGCCTTAACATTTCATAACATCTCGGGAAAAATATAAGAAGAAAGAAAGAAAGAAAGAAAGAAAGAAAGAACATACACGTTTATAAAAAATATTGCTTCAAATTCTTAAAAGTATTTTCTCTAAATTCTGAATGACTTAAGCATAAGAGGTAAACCGTAAGAGAAAAAGAAGAGCTTACTGCACGAAATTGCGGATCTCGTTATTGCACAATTTATATACACATTTGAGCTAACTATTTCCCAGATATATCTTGTCATTGCTTCAATTTTAGAAAGCTTTCTCAAACATTATGTCGTTATTCGTTTCTTATCTAGCTTGTTTTATCCTGGTCATGTAAAAAGAAGGGAACTTGAAAGCCATCACATAGCAAATCGCTTTTAAGAAGATTTTATTATCTCTCACCTTAGTGTATACCCTTATTTTTCTGATACTTAGATGGAATTAATACAACGATATCTTCTATCTTGATTATCATGAAGTGGAGAGGAGATTAAACTTCTGTAAGAATAATTTGTTGCAGATTAAGTGGAGAAAGTCATGTGAATGGTAAACATTAAATAACTACTTTCTCTAGCACGGTTGTGCAATGCACACAGTAGCTAGAGAAGTTGTATTCTACTAAGAAATTCCACACAGAGATTTAAAGTGAAATACACGTTCTGAGAACCCCCGATTTAAAAAAAATTGTTTTTTAAAAAAAAGAGATGTACGTGTGCGTGTCTATGGACAGCATATGTTTTTCTCAAAAATTACACTAACGAGTTTCATTAAAATGCTATATATTAAATATATTTTATGATAAATAAAATGTGTTTTGAATTTTTTGGAATGGCTTCCGAATATTTTTTCATATTAATGAATTTTGTAGAACTGATAAATCACTCAAGATAGACAAAACTTACTACACAAAAAACCTACATTTACATCTCGTTAAAGTATATATATATATATATATATATATATATATATATATATATATTCCTTTTTATTTTCTTCAGTTTTAAATGTCCTAAAACGGGAAATCATTTTTTGTTACATCTCTTTTGTTTTACTCCTGGACATTGAAAGAGAACCGAACATCAGCTGTTCACAAAACGGACAGCTATTAAAAGATATGACTATAGCTTTAGCTTAGCGTATTACCTTTATTTCCCTTCTGCTTAGAAGGAAGCTTACAAAAGACAATTTCTTCTATATCTCGATTAGCATGATATAGATAGAAGAATCTTTTATAAGAATAGTTTGTTTAACAGATAAACTCCTATGAATGGAACTTTCTCTAGCCGGCATGTACAATGCACATAGTGGATAGGAAGGTATTGTATTCCACCCAAAAATTAAATTTTAAGATCTCACCGGAAATAATTATTTGGAGGTACCTTGAGTTCAAAAAAGCAGTTTTAGAAAAAGTCTCTGTGTGTGTCTGTGGACAGTAGAGCTCAAAAATGAAAATTCCTTTAAATACCGGACTAGGTATTTAACTTTAGTAAACTTTAGTGTCTCCAAATATTGTACAAGAGAATTTCAATAAAATCTCCCATCTTTAACTATTCTTTACATAGAACATTTTTTTATTTTTTCAAAAAATGACACTAATAATTTTGATTAAAATGTCGTATATTAAAAGTATTTACCTAACAAATAATATGAATATCTTTAATTTTATAGGAATAGCGTCTATAAAACTTCTTTATTCTGGATGAATTTTGCTGAATTTTGCATAGCTGGTAAACTGTAAGAGATAGAAAAAAAAATAGATCTCGTTAAAACACATAGTTTATGTGATATAGACTTTTTCTGTAGAATTAACGGTTCTGCAGATATTGTTTGTTATTATTTCAATTTTAAATTAAGCAACTTTTCCCAAACGGGACCATCAAAGTGAACCGAAACTCAATTGTTTCACATAGCGACGAGCTTTCAAAGGATTTGACTATCGTTTTAGGCTAATTATTCCCTTATTTCCCTTCTACTTAAAAGAATGCAAGTAATAAGACCAAAAATGCTAATATTTATCTGATTAGCATGATGTAGATAAAAGATAATATTTTTTAAGAATAATATTATTTGGAACACCTAGAGAAAGCTATGTAAATGGAACACATAAGATTTTTTAGTCTTGCAAATTAGTAATTTAATGGATCATGAATGGTACTTTTAATTGACCTAGCTCTCTCAAAGGATGATCCGTACTGAACTACAGTATTTCAAACACTTAATTTTATTTTGTTATGTTTATTTAATCAGTCGTTTAGTTCAGTTTTCACCAGATGTTTACGCTTCTTCTCAGAAGTACGATTCAGGCCACAAACGTAACACTTTTAATCTACTTGCACTGAGTTGTTCTATTGTCTGTTTGAGAGCATTCTAATTTTATGTTAATAGATCTAATTACTCTCGATATTATATGTAGCTAACATCCAGCAGTTGTGCAGCTATTCCACTAAAGGTTTTTGACTCTACAAATGAATCTCTGTAATCACCTGTGTTTATTATTTCGTCTTAATAAGCGTTCAGAAGTAGCGAGTGGCCCTCGCCTCTCACCTAGACGGCCCAGGTTCGATCCCTAGCAACCGCATGTGACATTTGTAGTGAACAAAGATGCATAGGGCGGGTTTTCTCCGGCCATCGTATTCCACCGGTGCTCCATCTTCTTTTCATATTTTACCAGTGTGATCCCCTGGTATTAAAAGCGGGCGTTAAACACTATCCAAATAAGTAGTAGCGAATTAATTCTTAAAAGCCACTAGGTAACCACAATTACGGTATTACTTTATTTATTTGTACTAAGCACGTATACAAGGAATATGGCTACACATCAGCCCAGGCCATTTTCCTAGCCAAGTTTTCTTTACAATATATTCTAATACATTTCTTTTAACCTTAAACATGATAATAATTATAATAATAATAATAGTAACAACAATAATAACAACAATACGGTATTACTTAGTTGAATGTATCTAGTTTGTGTCATATGCGCTATTTTTGTAGAGCTGCCCGTTTCTGAGGTATTCCTTGTTATTGGTTTCAAGCTTTAAAATACTTATACTTTTCTCAAACGGGACCATACAAAGGTGAGCTGAACCTGAATTGTTTCACATAGCAACGATCATTTAAAGCATTTGACTATCGCTTTAGGCTATTGTATTCCCTTATTTTCCTTCTACTTAAAGACATGCATGACTGAAAGTATGAAATGCCAAACTAGTAAAGCTTTTTGAAAGTTATGTCACAGATGTAATATAATGCAAATAAGCTGCATTGCAAATTTCATCCATTTTGCTCTAATAGTTTGGAAGTTATGGTCAAATTTATTTATGTTTTTGTCATGTCACAAAAAATTACACTGAGACAAAAATGAATTAAAATGTTGGTCTAATATTTTAAGCCTAGGCTCACAATACATATTTTCTTTTGAAATTGCACTAGGTTTCTCTGTGTCTTCTTTGGTTTAGGTATCAAAAGCTTTTAAAATTATAAATCTGCTTTTGTTTTTTTTTTTTTTTTTGTCATAAAATATGATTTTGTGTTTGAGAATTGAAAAATACACCTGCTTAAGTACACCTGACTATAAAATCTAGGGCAATTCTGATTCCTTGTACCTCTGTGGATATGTAGAGCAATTTTATTTGTATAACAGAAAAACTGCTACGCAACTAGCATTTACAGGAAGAAAAATGCTGAAAACATCAATAGTGTGAACACAAGGAAATATTTGAATGCATTAAAATCCACCTTTCCTTTACTTCTTCTCTACTACTTACTGTCTTTCTGTTCCTTTCTTCTTGCATTGCTGCTTTTCTTTAGCAAACTTCATTTTACATCTTGCCAGGTGCGAATGAGATCTCGTCGAACTGAAGTTTTTCATGGCGATTCAATATAGTACAGTTCCACCTCTAAAACCTTGATTTAAGAATTTAAAAATGGCGCCTGGTGTCAATTATACCTTTTTTATTCAGGAATGTTTACATTATTTTATGGAATTAAAATTAAAAAGTTGTTATATGTGATTTTTCATAACATTTCAGTCATACATACCCTTAAAATGAAACAAGTAATAAGACTATTTATGCCTATATTTATCCAATTAGCATGGTGTAAATAGTAGAATAATCTTTTATAAGAAAATTATGTATTTGGCACACCTACAGAAAGTTATGTGAATGTTTTTTTAGTCTTGCGAATGAGTAATATAAAGCCCCGTGGATGTTGCTTTTAATTGATCTAGTTTTCTCAAAGGATGATTCCAAGTGAACTACAGAATTTCAAACAGTTATAATTTTATTTTTTTCTGTTTATTTAATTAATCGTTTTGCTCTCGTTTTCACCAGATATTTACACTTCTTCTCAAAGGTATATTTTGCTATTCAGGCCAAAAATGTAACACTTTTAAACTGCTTGTTCTGAGCTGTTCTTTTTACTGGTTGGGAATATTCTAATTTTATTTTAATAGATCTAACTACTCTTGATATTGTATGCAGCTAACATCCAACAGTTATGTATCTTTCGATTAAAGGTTTTTGCCTCCGCAAATGAATCTGTGTAATTACCTGTTTTTTTGTTGTTTTTTTTATACTTTCTCTTCAAGTATTATGTACATAGTGTAAAGAGAAAGTATTGTATTGCACCCAAAATTCGATACCAAGATTTCAGCAAAAATAGACGTTTTAGGGTCCCCTGTATAAAAAAAAAATCTGATGTGTACCATTCACATGACTTTCTCTACATCTCTGCAACACATTACTCTTAAAAAGCTTATACATCGATTTACTTCATGTTAATCAGACTAAAATAGCAGAAGTAGTCTTATTACTTGGTTCCTTGTTGCTATGTTTGCTTTGTTCCTTGCTGGTTGCTATGTCACTGAAGTTCCTTTGTTTGTATGGAAGCAGTTGACAAATTCCTATATGAGAAAAGTATAAGTCTTCATAGCAGAAACCAAAAACAAGGAATGACTCAAAAACGAAAAAAATGTATATAACATAAATTGTGTGTTTTAACGTGCTCTCGATTTTTCATGTAGTAAGTGTTTGTCCATCGCTTACGGTTTAGCAGTTATGCAGAATTCCGTAAAATTCATCCAAAGTAGTCTTCAGAGGCTATTCCCAGAAAATTCAAAATATACATTTTATTTGTTAGGTAAATATCCTTAATATACGAAATTTTAATCAAAATCGTTAGAGCCATTTTTAAGAAAATCAACATTTTCGAAAAAAGTTCCATGTAAAGGGTGGTTTGGGGTGGGGGGATTTTTTTTTCAAAACCTCCGTTTCGCATCTCTGGAAGATACTAAACTTAAATACCAAGTTTGGTATTTTACCGACTTTTCGTTTTTGAGTCATCGTGTTCACAGACACACGGACACATGGACACACTGACACACGGACACACACGGACCTTTCTGTGAAATGCTTTTTTTGGATACAGGGGACCCTAAAACATATATTTCCGTTGAAATCTCGGTATCGAATTTTTGGGTGGAGTGCAATACCTTCTCTATACACTATGTACATAGTGCGTATAGAGAAAGTAAAACTTTTAAAAAATGTGTGTGTGTGCGTGTGTGTTTGTGAACACGGTAACTCAAAAAAGAAAAGTCGGTAAATACCAAACTTTGTACATAGGTTCGGTATCTTCCAAGGTTGCGACACGAGCATTTTGAGGAAAATTCCCCCAGCCCAAGCTGCCCTTTACATGGAAAAAGTTTCCAAAATGCTGATTTTCTAAAAAATGGCTCTATATATTTTGATTAAAATACCGTACATTAAAGACATTTACACGACACACATAATGTATATTTCAAATTGTCTGAAAATAGCCTCTGAAGACCTCTTTATTCAGGATCAATGTTGCTGGATTTTGCATAACTAGTAAACCGTAAGAATTAGACAAAAACGTATTAATATGTAGATCTTGTTGAAATATACAGTTTAAGTTCCATAAATTTTTACGTAGAGTTGGCCACTTTTGGAAATATTCCTATTAATTATTGGTTTCAGTTTTAAAATGCATAAACTTTTCACTAACGGGAATTTATCAACACTTGGCAATGCAAAGAAACGGATTTCACCCACATGGTAATCAGCTTTTAATAGATTTGACTAACGTTTTAGCCTAGTGGATGCTATTATTTCTCATCTACTTACAAGAAAGAATTTCTGCTAATGTTTATCTCGATTAGCCTGGAATAGAAGATGAAGAAGCTTTTTAACAATAATTTTTACAGAGATATGGAGAAAGTCATGTGAATGGAACACACCAGAGTTTTTAGCTTTGGAAATGAGTAACATAAAGCACCATGAATGTTGCTTTTAATTGCTCTATTTCTCTCAAAGAATGATTCCAAGTGAACTACAGTATTTCAAACTGTTTTAATTTTATTTTTTTCTGTTTATTTAATCGGTCGTTTAGTTCACGTTTTCACCAGATGTTTACGCTTCTTCCCAAAGGTATATTTTGCTATTCAGGCCACACATGTAACACTTTTAATCTGCTTGTACTTAGCTGTTCTATTTTCTGGTTGAGAACGTTCTAATTTTATGTTAATAGATCTAATTACTCTTGATATTGTATGCAGCTAACTGCTACAGTTGTGAAGGTATTCGATTAAAGCTATTTGAATCTATGTACATAGTTACCTGTGTTTTATTATTTCGTCTTAATAATCTTTCAGTATTAGCGAGTAAATTCTTAAAAGCCATCTGGTAACCACAATCACGATATTACATAGTTTAATGTATCTACTTGTAGCGTTAGTTGCGGAAAAAGCAAATTAACAAGATTTAATTCAGCCGTCTACTCTCTCGGGCTGTAACCGCGACATTTTTATTCCATGAAATGATTTCAGCTTTAAAGCTGGGAATCACTTTTTACCACTGTACGTGACAGCGGTTGACGCAAGGGCTCGAGTTTTTCTAGTTTTACATAGTTTCTCTTTAATACTAAAATTGCCATTTACACAGTGGTTTTAATTAATTTTTAGTAGCTAAAAGCCGTACATGTTCAACCTCAACGCACATCACCAGCAGTTTTCATAGTACCATATTTGGGCTGGTGACTAAGTACTGAGTAACTTTTTACTTTCTCTGCTAGTGCTTAGTAAATAGAGGAATATATATGTTATATTCACATACCTTCTCTATACTCTGTCGTTTATTAGCGGGTATACCGTATCAGGAAGACTGGACGCATATTTTGACAGATGGCGTGTAGATGGAGGATGTTAGGAAAAAATTACTTCCGGAAGTATTTTTAGCTTGAAACAAACAGCATTCTGGGATCTGACCATAAAGAGCCAAAACAGGCCAAGCCTGGGCACATACTTAATGGAAGTTCGTGCATTAAGAGATAACATATTTGTGTAAATATTACATAGAATTATTTGGTGTTTGAGTAATCTATATGTATGAATACGTGGTATAGATGTGGTTATCGTAGCGCGAGGGTATGTGTGTATGTGTATTTCCATTACTGTTAAGATATATAAAATATATATGTAGGTAATATTTTCAATTCAAGTATTTTTAGACAGCATGTACTGTCACCCGACCCATGAGGCGGTGTGACGCAAATATTGTATTATTGTAAACTTAATAATAAGACTACCACTACCACCACAAGATTTATTTTAATTAAGATAGTCCTTTTGCAGATACAGCAACATACATATTTCGCCATAAATAAAAATCTCGTGTGTATCGTTCACATGACTTTCTCTACCTATTCCACATACAAACAATGCTAGCAAAAGTCTATTCTTTTATCTACATAATGCTGATCGAGATAAACATTACTCTTATTACTCGCTTCCTTGTAAATAGAAAGGAAATAAAGCGACACACTAGGTTAAAGCGATATTCAAATCCTTTAAAAGATGATGCTATGTGAAACAATTGCAGTTCGGTTCGCTTTGCTTGGCCAGAAACAAAAGAGATGAAAAGGAAGGTAACATCCCGTTTGCAAAAAGTTACGTTGTTTAAAATTGAAAGCAGGGAAAATATCGGTCAACTCTACAATAAAAGCGTATATGGCATAAATTGTATTGTTTTAACCAAACCTACATTTTTGGTGTACTAATTTTTTGTTTATCTCTTACTGTTTAGCAGTTAAGAAAAACTCAATAAAATTCACCCATAAAATGCATGTTTTAGACGCTATACTCTGAAAATTTAAGATATACCTCGTTCTTGGTTTCAGTTTTAAAAGCATGCATTTACTTTTCTCATACGGGAATTTGTAAATTCCTGTCCTTGTAAAAAACCGGTATAATCCGCATGTCAAATAGCTTTTAATAGATTTGACTGTCGCTTTAGTCAAATGTAAGCCCTTAGTTACCTTCTATTTACAAGGAAACAAGCAATAGAGCCAAACCTTCTAATGTTTCTCTCGATTAGCTTAAAATAAATAGACGAATAAGCTTTCTAACTACAATTTGTTATATAGAAGTATTGAAAATCATATGAATGAATCACTTTTCTTTAAAGTGAATAACTAAAATATGGAGCAATATGAAAATATTCAGCATATATTTTAAACAATACCGATTAGAAAATATTTAACCCTGTGTGTTTATTCCACTATTACTCGGCTTTATATTGTAAACCAATAAGCTATATTAATAATATATGTATTCTACATTTAAGAGATTCAACTAAAATGAGGGTTTCTTTCTTCTTCCAGGTGAGCGAAGTCTATTGTAAGGATCACGTTGGTGCAGAATAATTCTTTATAGGAGTAAGTAAAAGTTTAGGTATATTTTATTTATTATGTAGGCTAGAACTGTAGGCTCTCCAAATTGGTCTCTGGTCTTATTAGGTGTAAATAAATGCTAAGTGTTATTATTAATATTATAAATAAATATCTAGATACATTTTCAAATCAGATCATAAAAATGATTGAAATTGTAAAAGGAGTGAGGGAGGAAAAAAAAATCTGATGTGTACCATTCACATGACTTTCTCCATATCCCTGCAACAAATAATTCTTAAAAAGCTTATACTTCTATTTACTTTATGCTAATCAGAAAAAAATAGCAGAAATAGTCTTATTACTCGCATCCTTGTAGGTAGAAGCGAAATAAGGGCCAACCGTAGGTTAAAGTGATAGTCAAAAGCTGGTTGCTATGTCAATGAATTTCCTTTGTTTATATGGATAGGAGTTGACAAGTTCCAGTATGAAAAAGTATACGTTTTTCATAACAGAAACCAAAAATAAGGAATGTCACAAAAACGACGAACTCCACGAAAAAAATGTATATAACATAAATTGTGTGTTTTAATGTGCTCTACATTTTTTGTTAGTAAGTTTTTGTCCATCTCTTACGGTTTAGCAGCTATTCAAAATTTAGTAAAATTCACCCAGAATAAACTACTCTTCAGAGGCTATTCCCAGAAAATTCAGGATAAACATTTCATTTGTCAGGTAAATATGTTTAATATCCGAAATTTTAATCAAAATGGTTAGAGCCATTTTTGAGATAATCAAAATTTTCGAAAAAAGTTCCATGTAAAGGGTAGTTGTGGGTGGGGGGATTTTTCTCAAAATCTTCGTGTCGCATCCCTGGAATATACTAAACTTAAATACCAAGTTTGGTATTTTACCGACTTTTCGTTTTTGAGTTATCGTGTTCACAGACACACGGATGCACGGACACACGGACACACACACACACACACACACACACACACACACACACACACACGGACCTTTTTGTGAAAATGCTTTTTTTGGATATTGGGGACCCTAAAACATATCTTTCCGGTGAAATCTCGGTATCTAATTTTTGGTGGAGTGCAATACTGTCTCTATACACTATGTACATAGTGCGTATGGAGAAAGTAACAATTGGCGTACTGTACCGAGTGCTATGCAGAGCATAACACGAAAAACGAAAGGACATATTACAGCGTACCTCTCTAGCGTAGTGGTTATGATAAGATATTTGAATAAATTATAAATATTATTATAATTAACATAACAAAAAAATAATTAAATAAGACTTTAAATTATTAACTTGAAATCATTGATTTAATCTTCCCATTTTTATCAAAATATAATGTAAATTTTGAGCACCAAAAAATTCTCTTCAACCTAAATCAATATTTTTAATTGAATCCAATCCAATTGTTAAAGGTTTAAAACTAACTGGCTTTCAACTGAAAGATAGTTTCCGAGTTCACGTATTGCGGCACTTTGTCTGGAATGAAAAAAATAATAATAAAACCAATTTACCTAAACTAGCAGTTTCCCACGTTACGCATTAAGCCACCAGAGCAGTTGAAATAACGCCTCCAGAGAAGGTTACAAAACCCAAGAAAGTGGTTAATGAATGCTCAGTGTCGCACTGTCAAGTGATTATTTCGAGATTTTACTGATTTTTGCGGCATTAAATCTTGAGAACGCTAGTACCGAGCTGCTAAAAATCGATATTACTATACTCGGACAGCAGTTTTAAAGACATCCTAAGCCATTTTTCAACCTGCTTTAATACCTACTTATCAGCACCTGATCCCACACTATGTAGCTGCGTTATGTTAATCCGGGGACCGTGCATCGCCGATCTCAAATTACTTATATCATTCAGGTGTACAATCTCACAAATTATTTGGTGTAGTTCATTAACACCCTGTATAGCCAGTATGTGAGCCAGGCAATTTAAAGTCAATTATGTCAATGTGGTGTATGCTCCTTGTGTGGCGATTCCGGAGATCTGTTCATGGGTCACATGGTCCCTGGAGAGAATTAGCCATGTCGGATTGTGTGGTGGCAAATATTCCTGAGTGCTTAACCGCAGCACCAAAAGCCAATATTATTGAAATAATGCAAGAAAAACAGTTGACATGGTTTGGATATGTAAAGAAGATGGAAAATACTAGAGTAACAAAAATGATAGAGGGGTGGAATGTCGAAGGAAGAAGGAACAATAGATGGCTGTAGTAAGAAGAAATATAAGTAGCAAAGAACTTAGGGAAGCAGGTGCAAAAAATAGAAATCTGAGGAGCAATAATGAAGGATAACTGTAATATTGTAAAATAAATAAATATGCCCGCAACAAGGCTTTGAGTTCGAATCTCGCTAAGGGTGAGTTACTCGGATAAGGTTTTTTCGGGGTTTTCCCTTATGCTGAGAAGACGAATGTCCAGTAACTGCTCTATGGACCCCGAGATCATTTGAGCATTATTTCACCTATTTTATTCATCGTCTGATATGACCAACCAGGTTAAAGGTCATTAAGCCACAATAATAATAATAATAATAATAATAATAGTAATAATAATAATAATAGTAATAATAATAATAATAATAATAATAATAATAATAATAATAATAGGAAGAAGAATCAACCTTCCTGAGAATTTTTGACAACAAAACGCTATATTCTCTATTCAGGCTGCATGGAATGGTATATTTGTAGTTACTGTAATATATTTAGTGCTCACAATCCGATTATTGAGTCAGTGAGTTATTAACGAATGTATGCCATATGAGAATATATTTTTTAATATATTAAACAGTGATTTTTTTAAACCATTTTTACTTTCTCTATATATACTATCTGCATAGTGTATAGAGAAGGTATTGCACTCCACCAAAAATTCGATACCGAGATTTCACCGGAAATATATGTTTTAGGGTCCCCCTGTATTCCAAAAAAAAGTATTGTCCGTGTGTTTGTCCGTGTGTCTGTGAACATGATAACTCAAAAGCGAAAAATACCAAACTTGGTATTTCAGTTTAGTATCTTCCAGGGATGCGTCACGAAGATTTTGAGCAAAAATCCCCCCACCCCAAACTACCCTTTACATGGTACATTTTTCGAAAATTTGGATTTTCTAAAAAATGGCTCTAAAGATTTTGATTAAAATTCCGTATATTAAAGATATTTACATAGCAAATAAAGTGCATATCTTGAATTTTCTGGGAATAGCCTCTGAAAAGCTCTTTATTCTGGATGAATTTTGCTAAATGTTGCTTAACTGCTAAACGATAAGAGATAGTCAAAAACTTACTACACGGAAAATGTTGATCTGATCAAAACACACAATATATGTCATTTACATTTTTGTTGTGGAGGTAACCGTTTCCGAGATATTCCTTGTTTTTGGTTTCAGTTGTAAGTACTTATACTTTTCTCAGACAAGAAGTGTCGGTTTTTCTTTTGTTCTACTTCTGGCCAAGCAAAGAAGCGATTTGCAATGACAATCGAATAACGACAGATTTTAAAACATTTGACTGTCGGTTTAGCCAAGTGTATTCTCTTATTTTCTTTGTACTTATAAGGAACTAAGTAGTAAGAACATTCTGCTAATGATTATCTCGATTAGCAAGGTGCAGAAAGAAGAATAATCTTATGTAAGGATTTTGTAGAAAAGATAGAGTCATGTGAGTGTAACGCATCATGTTTTTGTTTGTTTGTTTGTTAAGTTGTAAACAGTTTAACTTAACGGTAACGATAGACTTAAAGAAGGTTTTGTAGCGAAGGGAGCTACGCACTGGACAGTAAAGTTAGGGAATCATAGGGAAATTATATCGCAAGTATTAATGTTATAATAAATATTTACGATTTGAGTTCCTTAATTAAGGGAAATTTGGCGTCAGGTAGATATATTATTTACGGAAAATAAGTAATTCAGGAATATGTTTCCGAAAGTAGAGAAAGAATACTTAGTGGATAAAACAGGTATAATAAATTATAATATTAGGAATTCTATGTAAGCAGTTTTGAATAAATAAATAAATTATAATTAAAAAAATCTACTTTTTTCACCCCATCCGCACTTAAGCACGACCTGAGACAGCGAGTTCTTGAGTTCCTCTGTAAGCTTGCTGAACAAACGTTGCGCTGCACCACGGGTATTCGTTGTGGTGCATCCTGGGCATTTCGAAATGGCAACTTCGGATTGCTAACTTCAATTTAGGGGCCAACTTCACCATCCATAAACCAAATTCACCATCCAACTGTGTCTCCACAACGCGGGGCTTACCAAGTTCCAGTCATTTATTTCGTTCCAGGAATTTTGTATATCAGGTAATGTATAACAAACTTGAGTACTAAGTACACAACTCTGTCTATTCTACATGAACGTATTCTTATTAAAGTCTATTTTTCTATCTACTTCATGCAGATAGATTCATAAAGATTAGCAAAAATAGTTTTGTTGCACATTTTCTTGTAAATACAAAGTGAATAAAGGAATATACTAGGTTAAAGTGGTAGTGAAACTTTGAAGAGCTGGTCGCGATGTCACAGTTTCTCTTTCCATTAGATGGAAAAATTAATGATTTCCCTTTTTTGTAAATTACAAGCAGAAATTCAAATCAATAAGGAGAAATATCTCAGAAATTGTGAATTAAAATAATCTGTGCTTTAAATAAATGACGTGCTTAGCTTTCTTGGATCAACATTTGCTCTACCTTTTACTGTTTACGAGTTATGCAAAAGTTATGAAGAGATCTTCAGAGGTTTTGCCAGAAAATGCAAAATATACATTTTATCTATCATTTAAATATCTATGACATAAATATTTTAATCAAAATCTTTAGAGCCTTTACTGACAAAAACAAAATTGTTGAAAAAGTTGCACGTAAAGAGAAGTTTGAGTTAGGAGATTTTTTTTTTTTTTTAAATATTCGTGTTATATCATTGGAGGATAGTGAACTGAAATTAAAAACGCTGTGAATTCAGGGGAACTTGAAATGTGTATTTACAGTGAAATATCGGTATGGAAATTTAAGGTGGGATGCAATACCTGCTCTTTATACAATATACAGAAACTAAAAACGCTTTTGCGGATTTAGGGTAACTCGAAACGTGTATTTTCGGTGAAGTATTGAAATGAAATTTTCGGATGGAATACAATATGTGGTTGTTGTTGTTTTTTGTAGCTTAATATCCTTTAACCTAGTTGGTCATATCGGACGATGAATTAAATTGGTGAAATGATGCTCAAATGATATCGGGTCCCATGGAGCTCAAAGTTACTCGACATTCGTCTTCTCAGGATATGGAAAAGCCCCGAAAAAACCTTATCCTAAGGTTGACCTGTTGAATGAGAGGCAGGCATGGTACCACCACACTACCAGGTGGGCAATCCTGCTTTGTGTACTATATAATAACTCCATGGCACGACAGCTCACAAGGAACCTTGGCCTATCGCCCGGCCGCTGCGTCCCCCATCTCGGTCCATGACAGACTCATGGATGGGGTTGCAGTATTGGAGGGTGAGACGTAGCCTGCGCCTCGAATCCCTTCCGGCCGGTTAATGCGGTCCTCATGACATGGAGCCATAACTTCTCCATCAAGGGACCTCACGAGGCTGAGTGCACCCCGGTCCAGGTCTCCCAGCGAGGGAAAAATCCCCATGCCGGTACTGGGAATCGAACCCAGGTCTCCCGCTACCACCGCGCTAAGGAGATGACCTGGTGTACTATATAGAGAAAGTAAAAACGCATTTTGGATTTCAGGGGAAATCAAAACATGTATTTCCATTATGGAATTTCCGGATGGAATGCAATACCTTCTACTAGGAACGTGAGGAGTGTAATAAATGCTTATTGTGTAAAGAAAGCTATATGAAATCAGATTTCTTTATATACACCTGGCATTTTGTAAATATTTGAAATTAAAACATTTGCAGACAGGTTTTTGAAATTGAATGCGCGTTGGCGTCCTTATGGCAAATCTGCCCCGAAGCAGACAAATCCCTTGCAGCATCGGTCACTGAAGGGCTTACGGAGACTTAGACTGCCTCCACGTCCTCAGGAGGGCGGAAGCTTTTGCCCGCCTACACGTTATGAAAACTTACACACACCGAGGAGCCATAAAGTCCCATACAGCTGATGAGAGCAGATGTGGGTATGAGAAATAAACCAATCCTCTCCGTACCTTTGAGGTGAAATAAATTATTGATGGGCTTAAAACGGTAACTATCAACACAAGAGAATGCAGAATATGGCCTTAAAATGGACATATATCACATTAGAACAAAAGTTTTGATGTGTTGCATTCACGTGGCTTTATCTGTACTGGAAGCAAACTACTCTTACAAAGGATCATTTGTGCTAATAAAAATAACTATTAACATAGTCTTAATACTTCCTTGTAAACAGAAGGGAAGTAAAGGAAGAACCTAGCTTAAAGCGAAAATCAGATTTTTACTTTCTCTATACGTTCTATGTACATAGTGTATTGAGAAGGTATTGCACTCCACCAAAAAATTCGTTACCGAGATTTCACCGGAAATATATGTTTTAGGGTCCCCTTAATCCAAACAAAGTATTTTCAGAAAAAGGTTCGTATGTGTGTCCGTGTGCCTGTGAACACGATAACTTAAAAACGAAAAGTCAGTAAAATACCAAACCTGGTATTTAAATTTAGTATCTCCCAGGGATGCGACACGAAGATCTTGAGAAAAATCCCCCCATCCCAAACCACAATATCGTATATTAAAGATATTTACCTGACAAATAATATGTATATTTTGAATTTTCTGGGAATAGCCTCTGAAGACTACTTTTTACGGAATTTTGCATAACTGCTAAACCGTAAGAGATGGACAAAAACTTACCACACAACAAATATAGAACACTTTTAAAACACACAATTTATGTTATATACATTTTTTTCGTGGAGTTGATTGTTTTTGAGATATTCCTTGTTTTTGGTTTCAGCTATAAAAAACATACTTTCCTCATATGTAAACTCGTGTCAATACAAACAAAGGAACTTCAGTCACATAGCAACCAGCTTTTGACCATCACTTTAGCCTATGGTACTCCCTTATTTCGCTTATACTTACAAGGAAGCAAGTAATAAGACTATTTATGCTAATTTTTTTCTCGATTAGCAGGAAGTAAATAGAAGCATAAGCTTTTTAACGATAATTTATTGCAGAGTTGTAGAGAAAGTCATGTGAATGGAACACATCAGATTTTTTTAAAACTGGTTTCTATGTGAACCAAACTTAAGGCAAGACAGCTGAGATCTGAGAAGGCTACCAATAGAGAACAGGGGGGAGGGGATAAGAACAGCTAAATAAAAGTGACTACAATGTTTTACATGCATATATTTTATGTCATATTTATGTCTCTGTTGTGTTATTGTTTTGTATATTGTGTATATATTATGTGTATATATTTATTTTAAATGTATTTATCTATTATAATAGGGTACATTTATGTTCCTGAATGAGATGTACTCTGTGCTGTAAATTTAAATTGTTGTATTTTAATATCTTTATTTTTTTATTTTCATGTTTACTCTTTTAATTCTTTGTTGTTGTTGTTGTTTTAATATTGCTTTTTTATTTTGTGTATTACAAAAGCACGTACGGTGTGTGGACCCGTGCGATTGTTGAAATTCAATTTATGATATTGTTATGTCAATAAATTAACTTATTCATTCATGTGAACCAATAAAATTCGGGCCTCTTTGCGTGGTCAGGAGTAAAAAAAAAAAAAAAAAAGAAGAAGAGAGAGAGAAATAAAACGAAAGATGATTTCCGCTAGAGAAAAATTTAAGCAGTTTAAAATTGAAACCATTAACAAGGAATACTTCGGAAGCGATTCAATTTAAAATAATGCATTTGACATATATTATGTTTTAAAGAAGTCGATATTTTTTGTGTAATAAATTTTTGTCTCTTACGGTTGATCAGTTACGCAAAAGTGACCTGGAGGATAGTCTTAGGATCAAATATCTTAAACAAATGGTGTTTTAATCAAAATCATTAGAGCCATCTCTGAGAAAATATCAATTTTCGGAAACTGTTTCATGTAAAAGGTAATTCGAGGAGGGTAGTGGAAATTTTTTAAAAATGTTCGTGTCGTATGCTTTGAAGATGCTGAACTTAAATACCAAATTTGGTATTCAAACGATATTTCGATTCTGAGTTATGCTGTCCCAATTCAAACCACACGCCCGCACGCTATCTGCTAAATACATAAACACAGAGATCTTCAAATCATGTATTTCCCGTAAAATCTCAGTAGCGAATTTTTGGGAATTTATGTTCGTACATAGTAGTCAAATATATTAAAAAACAACTGGAAATACGTATTGTAAGACGAGGTATTTTAGCTAATTCCACCCATGTCTTTCACCTGTTTGGTATGCTCTTAAAAACGTATTGGACAGGAGGCCACGTTACCGAAGGGAAGAGTTTAAAGAGTTGCGAACTGGTAATCCCTAATTTTTCTCACCGGGTATTACAAAATTAGGTTTATTTTTCTCTAAGGTAATGTAAGGTAATGCGCGCACGCAGTAGACCAAATTAATACTCTAACAAAAGCCAACTGTTCTGTGGGAGTGTCGAGCAAGACTGCGGGATAAAGGAGTGCATTGTCCAAACGGTTTTGCATTTTCTTACTCACGTGGTATGTCGTAACAGAATGACAGCAATTAAGATCTCGGAACGACCTGAGTCCCCGTGAAGTGTTCACATTTTCTGCAAAATCAGAGCGCCAGGCGTATTTTAATGTATTTGACCATCTCCCACCCAAGCGACCGCATGTGGGATTTGTGGTCAACGAAGCGGCGCATGGGTGGTTTTTCTCCGGATTCTCCAGCTTCCCCCGCCATCATATTCCGCCGGTGCTACATCTTCATTCCATGTATCATCAATGTAATCATCATGGTGTCTTATGTAGTAAAAGTGGGCGTTAAACACTTTCCAAAAAGTCTTTGACTGTACAGAGGGTCTACAAAATATTAAACAATTTTATAAGTGCGTTTTTACCAATACTTGGCATAATTAAACTGTCATACCACAATTTGTGGGAAAGAAGCTTGAAGTTTTGTGTTTTACATCTACTTATCATTTATTATCTAGTGAGAGATATTTCTTGTTATTGGATTCTGTTTAAAATACAGCATTTCACAACCAGAAATTTTCAACTCCTGGCAATGCAAAGAAACGGATTTCAACCACATGCCAACCAACTTTTTAAATATTTAACTATCGTTTTAGTTTAGTGTATTCCCGTACTTCCAAAACAGCTTCTGCTAGTGTTTATCTGGATTAGCACGAAGTAGAAGAATAAACATTTTAAAAAATAATTTGTTGCCGAGCTGTAGAGCAAGGCATGTGAATGGAACACATCATATTTTTAGGAAAAGGTCCATCTGTGAACACGATAACTCGAACACTCCAATAATATGACACGAAGATTTTAAACAAAATCCCCCCGACTACAAACTACACTCTTCATGGAAAATTTATCGAAAATTTTGATTTTGGCAAAAATGGCTAGAACGATTCTTATTAAAATAACGACATTAAAGGTATTTACATGATAAACAAAATCTATATCTTGAATGTTTGCGGAATAGCCTCTGAAGAACTCTTCATTAATTTGATTTGTTTATTTGATCGTGTTTAACGCCCGTTTTTACTTTCTCTAGCCCCGTATGTGCAATGTACACAGGGATAGAGAAGTATTGCATTCCGCCCAAAAATTTGATACCGAGATTTCACCGGAAATACGTATTTTAGAACCCCCTGCATCCAAAGAAAGGCATTTTCAGAAAAACGTCCGTGTGTCTGTGAACACGGTAACTCAAAAACGAAAAGTATTTATTGGTATTTAAGTTTAGTATCTTCCAGGGATGCGACACGAAGATTTTGAGAAAAATTCCCCCATCCCAAACTACCCTTTACATGGAACTTTTTTCGAAATTTTTGATTTTCTTAAAACACATAATTTATATACTTTTCTTTCTTGTAGAATTGGCCGTTTTAGATATATTCGTTGTTGTTGGTTTCAGTTTTAAACTAGCTAACTTTTCTCAAACGGCACCATACAAAGCGAACCGAACCTCAATGGTTTCACATAACGACATTGCCGTCGCTTTATTTCGCTTCTACTTACATGAAAGTAAGTAATAACACCGGTATTATACTGATGTTAATCTCGATTAGCATGATGTAGAGTAAATAATAATCTCTTTTTTTTATTGTTTCATTTGTATAGCCTCCTTTTAACATCCAAGGTCATATAGGGGGCTTTGCACTTGAAACAGTTCCTTGTCTGTAGATTCTTTTACGTTTGGTTTAAATCGTTTTATTTCCCTCAAGCACACACACATTCAATCTCACATACATACTTCCACACTCTGTGGGGAATACGGAATAATTCTGGCTAAAGAAAAATTCCCCGCCCAAGCCGGGAATCGAACCCGGGCCTTCCGAGTGAGAAGGCCACTCGACCACGGAGGCAATGAATAATCTTTTGTAAGAACAGCTAGAGAAAGTCATGGAATACATCTGATTTTTTGGGGTACAGAGTACCCTATAATGTGTATTTCCGCTTAAATCTCGGTATCAAATTTTTGGGTGGAATGCAATGTCTTCTCTATACACTATGTATATACATATGCACTACATAGTACGTGTAGACAAAGTAATAGTTCAATTTTTTGAGAATAAAAGTGTGGTGGTTTGAAACACCGTTGTATCAGTTTAACATGCACGTTGCTTTCACATGCATATAAACTTTTCCTGTTGTTATTGTAAGTAATTAATTAGTTATTCATTCGCAACCATACATATAAACGTAACTTTTAATTAAATGAGGATCTGCACTATATCCTATTGATAATTCCAATAAGTAGCAAATTTATTGATACGTATATTTTATTATTTATCATAGATGTCTGTATGATAAACTAAACCATGATTTATCCAAAAAATAAAACAGGAAAGACCATAATATATATCTATGTATCTAGTGCATAATCCTAGTAATTATAGCCCGTCGTCTACGCTCACGTGCTAATCTGCTGGAGTGCACAACGAATTCTATATAATGCATGTGTAGTGTACAACGTTTTATGGAATTGTACCACAAAATATGTATTTATTTATGCTAAGCTATATAAGGTTAATATGACTGCTGTACAGCCCTTTACTATCCATAGCCATTTATTACTTTCTCTACAATTACTATGTACATAGTGTAAAGAGAAGGTGTAGTATTGCACTCAAAACTTCGATACTACTAAGATTTTTCCGAAATACATGTTAGGAGGCCCCCTGAATCCAAAAAAATCATTTTTTAGAAAAATATCCGTGTATGTGTGTCTATGTATATCTATGTGTGTACGTATTTGTGTGTGGTGTGGTGTGTGTGTGTGTGGGTGTGGTGTGTGTGTCTGTGACCAGCATAGCTTAAAACGAAAACACAAAACTTCATAATTAAATTCAGTATCTTGCAAGGATGCGACACGAAGTTTTTCAAGAAAATCCCCCTACCCTTTACATGGAAAATTATTTGGAAAAATTGAATTTCTCAAAAATGGCTGTAACGATTTTGCTTAAAATATCGTATCTTTTAGATATTTACATCACAAATAATATGTTTATCTTGACTTTCTTAGGAGTAGTCTCTCAAGACCTCTTTATTCTGGATAAATTTTGCATAACTGTTATACCTTAAGAAATGGCCAAAAACTTACTACAGAAAAACATGTATATCTCGTTTTTCTTGGAATGACTATTTGTGTGATATTGTTAATGGTTTCAATTTTAAACTACCTACATTTTTTCTAAGGTACCATGCCAAAGCTAAACGAACATCTAATTGTTTCACATAGTGACCTGCTTTTAAAATATTTGACCATCACTTTAGCCCTTATTTCCCTTATGTTTAGGTAAGCAAGCAATAAAACCAATTATGCTCATACTTATCTCAATTAGCATGATGTGGATAAAATAATACTCTTTTTACTTTCTCTACACGTACTATGTATATAGTGTATAGAGAAGGTATTGCATTCCACCCAAAAATTCAATACCAAGATTTCACCGGAAATACATGTTTTGGGACCCCATGAATCCAAAAAAAAACATTTTTACAAAAATGTCCGTGTGTGTCTGTGGACAGCATAGCTCAAAAACGAAAAAACCGTTCAATACTAAACTAGGTATTTAAGTTTGATATCTTCCAAGGATGCGACACGACGATTTCAAGCTAATCCCCCCACCCCAAACTAACCTTTATATGCAACTTTTTGCGAAAATTTTGATTTTCTCAAAATGGCTCTAACGATTTTGTTTAAAGTAATGTATATTAAAGATATTAGCTGACCAATAAAACATAAATCTTGAATTTTCTATGAATAGCCGCTGAAGACTACTTTATTCTCGATAAATTTTAGGGAATTTTGCATAACTGCTAAACCGTAAGAGATGGACAAAACCTTACCACACAAAAAAGTACTCACAATTTATGTTATATACATCTTTTTTCGTGGAGTTCATCGTAAGAAATATTTCTTGTTTTTTGGTTTCACCTTTAAAAACATTTTTCTAATACAGAAATTTGTCAATTCATGTCCATACAAACAAAAGAATTTCAGTCACATGGCAACCAGCTTTTGACTGTCACTTTAACCTTTGTTACTCCCTTATTTCGCTTCTACTTACAAGAAAGCAAGTAATAAGACTATTTCTGCTATTTTGCCTAGAATAGAATGAAGTAAACATAAGCATAAGCTTTTTGACAATAATTTGTAACAGAGATGTGGAGAAAGTCATGTGAATGGAACACATTTTTTTATATTAAAAAGCAAAATCCATGCAACTGCGGTTAAATGTATCCCGTCAACATCCACGCGTGCTATCACACAGTTATTTTATGTGGGCCCTTCCCATCCTTCACCACAGACAAATTAACTGCATTTTTCGGTGTTTGAACTCTCAACGTTCGGCCTTGAATGGATGGCAAGTCCATTATGTATCGCCCTTAACTGCCACGGTATTCCAACCACTATTGCATCAGGTAAAATTGAAAGGGATATGAAACCAGTTTACAAAACAGAGGAAGAATAGCATTTGCAGGAAAGGATTTGTCCATTTATGGATTAATAAGCATGCGCATATCCATCTATAGATTCTGTTAATAGATAGGTATATTTCAATAAGTGGGGAAAAAGAAATATTTTCTGATAATTTAGAATTTATATTATTTTGTTACAAAACAAAAGACCTTTTCAATTTTAAGCAATTTTTATTTTCTCTGCACGTACTATGAACATAGTGTATATAGAGAAGGCATTACATTAAACCCTAAAATTTGATACCAAGTTTTAGGGTCCCCTGTATCCAAAAAAAAAAAACCACATTTTCACATGTCTGTCTGTGAACACGTTAAGTCAAAGAACGAAAAGTCGGTAAATTACCAAACTTGGTATTAAGTTCAGTATCTTTCAGGGATACGACGCGAAGTTTTTGAGAAAAATGCCCCCGATCCAAATTACCCTTTACATGGAAAAAAAAATTCGAAAATTTTGAGTTTATCAAAAATGGCTCTAACGATTTTGATTAAAATACCGTATATTAAAGATATTTATATGTCAAATACAATGTATATCTTGAATTTTCTGGGAATAGTCTCTAAAGACCTCTTTTTTTGTGAATGAATTTCGCTTAATTGGTAAACTGTCAGAGTTAGACAGAAACTTACAACACAAAAATGAAGGTCACGCTAAAACGCAGTTTCTGTTATATACGCTTTTTCGTGGAATTGGACATTTCTGAGATATTCCTTGTTATATGTTTCAGATTTAAAATAATTAAACTTTTCTCACACGGAAAGTTATAAGCTGCTAGCCCTGTATAAAAGCGAATCTCAACCACAGGGCAACCAGCTTTATAAAAATTTGACATTCTTCTTAGCCTTGCGTATTCCCTTTTTTCCTTCTACTTACAAGGAAGCAAGTAATTAAAACAAATCTGCTTGTGTTTATCTCGATTTTCATTAAGTAGATACAAAAATATGCTTTTTTAATTTCACTATACGTTCTATGTACATAGTGTGTAGAGAGTGTATTGAAATGCACCCATAAATTCGATACCGAGATTTCACCGGAAATACATATTTTGGGTCCCCCTGAATCCAAAATAAAACAACACATTTCTGGAAAAAGGTCCATATATGCGTGTGTATGTCTGTGTGTGGGTGTGTGTGTGCGTGTCTGTGGAGCGCATAGCTCAAAAACGAAAACACCGGTTACTTGGTACTTAGGTTTGGTAAACTGCGAGGATGCGTTACGAAGATTTGTAAGAAAATCCCCCCCCCACCCGCAACGACCCTTTACATGGAACTTTTTTCGAACATTTTGGTTTTCTCAAAAATGGCTCTAATGATTTTTTAATAAAATAACATATATCAAATATATTTATCTGAATTTTCTGGGAATGGCCTATGAAGACCACTTTATTCTGGATGAATTTTACGGAATTTTGCATAACTGCTAAACCGTAAGAGATAACCTAGCTTACCACACAAAAATTGTAGAGCATATAAAAACACACAATTTGTTATATAAGTGCTTTTCGTGGAGTTTATCGTTTTTTTAATATTCCTTGTTTTTGGTTTCAGCTTTAAAATGTATTTTTCGCATTCGGGAATTTGTCAACTCCTGTCCATACAAACAAAGGAGCTTCAGTCACAGAGCAACCAGCTTTTGACTATCACTTTAACCTATGCTACTCCTTTATTTTGCTTCTAATTACAAGGAAGCAACTAATAAAACTATTTCTGCTAATTTATATTCGATTTGCATGAAGTAAATAGACTCATTAGCTTTTTAACAATAATTTGTTGCACAGATGAAGAAATCATGTGAATGTATCACATCAAAATTTTTATCAAACTTCACAGATGCATTAATTTAAAGCACTAAAGTCTTCTAAAGCGCAAATTTAATATTGTTAATCAAAAAACTTGTTAAATATAAGTAGGACTAAAAGCCTAATTCCTACTTTAAATACTTACTGAAACTATGTTGGGGGTTGAGATTTACATAGCAGACCATATTTTATGAGTATTAAAACCTTTGTTGTTATGCAGTTCATTCTTCCAGTCTGGTTCACGTATAAAATACATATTTGAATATTTGATGTCAACACTGTAACACAGCATATTGTTATTGATTACCAGGCAGATAAATAACAATATAAATATTTTATGTAATCGTTATGACCACAAAAAACTTGTGTAACCGTTGTTAAACACTGAATAATTCAAGGAAACGTGCAGCCAGTTTTATCATCAAGCTGCTAAAATGGAGTCTCTGCTAGGTGAACTGTTTATGAACACGGCTTAACCAAAATAAGAGAGTTTATGATTATTGGATTTATCTTATTAACAAATACATTGTTAATGATTCCTTCTTTGATAAGAATGGCATAACAAGATGTCATAACAAGTAAAAATAATTTATTTTTTCAATTGCCAAATAATATTACATTCTGAAGTGGTTTTGACATTATTTTTTTAGTTTTAATTTTTACTTTTATTGGGGTGGCAATAGCTTCGCATGTACAATATAGAAAAATATTGTATTCCACCCAAAATTCGATGTCAAGATTTCAGCGGAAATATGTTTTGGGGTCACCTGATTCCGATAAAAACTTTTTAGAAAAAAATCCGTGTGTGCCTGTCAGTGTGTGTAGGTGTGAGCAGCAAGGCTTAGAAACGAAAAGTCGGTGAAATACCAAACTTGGTATTTAGGTTCAGTGTCTTCCAAGGATGCAACGCGAAGCTTTTCAAGAAATGCCCCCACCACAAACTACCCTTTACATGGAACTTTTTTCGAAAGTTTTGATTTTCTCAAAAATGGCTCTAAAGATTTTGATTAAAATATCGCATATTAAAGATATTTACCTAACAAATAATATGTATATCTTGAATTTTCTGGTAATAGCCTCTGAGGACTACTTTATTCTGGAGGAATTTTGCATAACTGCTAAACCGTAAGAAATGGACAAAAACTTACTACACAAAAAATGTAGAGCACATTAAAACACACAGTTACTGTTATATGATTTTTTTTAGAGGAGCTTATCGTTTTTGAGATATTCCTGGTTTTTGGTTTCAGCTTTAAAAATCTTATACTTTTCTAATACAGGAATTTGTCAACTCCTGTCCATACAAACAAAGGAACTTCAGACACATAGAAACCAGCTTTTGACTATCACTTTAACCTATGGTACCCCCTTATTTCGCTTCTACGTACAAGAAAGCAAATAATAAGATTATTTCTGCTGATTTTTCTCGATTAGCATGAAGTAAATAGAAGAATAAGTTTTTAACTATAATTTGTTGTACAGGTGTAGAGAAGGTCATGTGAATGGAACACATCACATTTCTTAATTTAATTTTATGAAAGATAAGTTGACTTATTTAGATTAATGAACAATTTCATTTTATTTCACACAAAATGTTTGGTTGTTATGGAAGCATCATTGATTACTTTTTATGGGGGGTTTGAAATGTGGCACGTGATAACAAAATTTGCAAAAATGGAATATTTAAAAATGCTGAACAGCAAAGAATGCAGTGATATACCACTAAAAGTGATTGAAAATGTTCAAAAAGAATTCACTGCTAGATTGTAAAAAGGAATATTTTTGAACATCATATTAAATAATTAGTTTTTATTGATTTCTTTAACACGTACTTACATAACAGGTCAGTAAGCCTTGCATTCCACTATTGAATAACGACATTTCACTGGAAAATCACGTTTTGAGGTCACATTAAGCCAAAAATTGTTTTGAAAATATATTTATATTCCCGTGTGGTATGATGGGTATAACTGTAGAACGAAATGTAGGTAAAATACCGCGGTTTTTGGCGAGGCTCGGCCCTGAAACAAGTTCTTGAAAATTGGACGGCCAGAGGGACTTGTGAAATATCAAGTACGGGATAGTAATGGGCTTTCAGAAACCAGCGAGAGAATTTTATTCAGGTTTCTCCCCGCAAACCCTGAGATTATCATACCATTTCCTAAGCTAGCCAACAATCCAACCTTTTCCTTCTACCACCCTTCCCCAAAGCCACAAACCAAAACCGCCAAAAAGCAAAGATTATAATCGATTATAAATTGCTATGACAATCAAGGTGAAAGCTATAGAAAATTAGTTCTTACACACTTTTTAATTAATTGTTTCTTTCACATCAGACATGTGTAGGGCAGTTGGAGAGATAGAATCAGACTGAAAACGCTATAGCCAGGATTTGAACCACGAAGCCCCTGGTATCCGTCCAGGTGCTCTGATAACGGAGCTACCATGGGTACATGCCGGCACGGCTCTAAATTCTCCAAATGTTTCGCGTTTACCCCAATCATTCACAAGGAGATCTCATATTGTTTTGGGACCTTCTGTCCTAAATACGACTGGTGTGAAAGAAACAACTAATTCATATTAAATGATCTAATAATTGAACTATAAAGCCAGGGTTTTACGTACTTGGCGTGGACGAGCTAGGTAAATTTATACTTAAGGCAAGACAGCTGAGATCTGAGAAGGCTGACAATAGAGAAGCGATGAGGGGGGGGGATAAAAATAGCTAAACAAAAGTGACTATAATGTTTTACATACATAATACATTAGGTCATACTTTGTCATTGATGTGTTGTGGTGTTATATATTGTGTATATATTATGGGGACCGCCTTCTTAGCGCGGTGGTAGCGTTGCTGCTTGCCAAGCGGGATACCAGTACCGGCGTGGGGATTTTCCCTCGCGCTGTGAGACCTGGACCGGGGTGCACTCAGCCTCGTGAGGTCCCTGGGGAGCCAATTGAGGAGCTACTTGATAGAGAAGTAGCGGCTCAAGGTCGTGAAGAGCGCATTAACTGGTCGGGGGGGACCGAAGCCCCTGACTACGTCTCACCGCCCATTACTGCACACCATCCATTACGTCTGTAATGGACCGATATGGGAGACGCAGCGGTCGGGCGGTGGGCCAACGCTCTTAGTGAGCTGTGCCAAGGAGTCATATATTTCTCTTAAGTGTATTTGTCTATTATAATAGGGTACATTAATATGTTGTAAATTTAAATTGCTGTATTTGAAAATCTTTGTCTTTTTACTTTCTCTTTGCGTGCTATGTTCATAGTGCATAGTCAAGGTATTGCACTCCACCAAAAAAATTTGATACCTAGATTTCACCGGAAATATATGTTTTAGGGACCCCTGTATCCAAAAAAAGGATTTTCAGAAAAAGGCTCGTGTGTGTGTGTGTCCGTGTGTCTGTGAACACGATAACTCAAAAACGAAAAGTTGGTAAAATACCAAACTTGGTATTTAAGTTTAGTATCTTCCAGGGATGCGATATGAAGATTTTGAGAAAAATCCCCCCACCCCAAAGTACCCTTTACATGGACATTTTTTCGCAAATCTGATGTGTTTCATTCACATGATTTTCTCTATATCACTGCAACAAACTATTCTATTTACTTTATCTAATGGACCAAAATTAGCAGAAATAGTCTTATTACTTGCTTCCTTGTTAGTAGAAGCGAAATAAGGGGGTACCATAGGTTAAAGTGATAGTCAAAAGCTGGTTGCTCTGCGACTGAAGTTCCTTTTTTTGTATGGATACGAGTTCACAAAGTCCTGTATGAGAAAAGTATAAGTTTTTCATAGCAGAAACCAAAAACAAGGAATGTCTCAAAAACGCTGAACTCCATGAAAAAATGTATATAACATGACTTGTGTGTTTTAACGTGCTCTACATTTTTTGTCGAGCAAGTTTTTGTCCATCTCTTACGGTTTAGCAGTTATTCAAAATTCCGTAAAATTCGTCCAGAATAAAGTTCTCTTCAGAAGCTATTCCCAGAAAATTCAAGATATACATTTTATTTGTCAGGTAAATATCTTTAATATACAATATTTTAAACAAAATCATTAGAGCTATTTTTGAGAAAATAAACATTTTCAAAAAAGGTTCCATGTAAAGGGTAATTAGGGGTGGGGGGATTTTTCTCAAAATCTTCGTGTCGCATCCCTGGAAGATACTAAACATAAATACTAAGTTTGGTATTTTACCGACTTTTCGTTTTTAGCTATCGTGTTCGCAGACACACGGATACACAGACACACAGACCTTTTTATGAAAATACTTTTTTTTTGAATACAGGGGACCCTAAAACATATTTCCGTTTTTTTGGTGGAGTGCAATAACTTCTCTATACACTATATAAATATCACGTATAGAGAAAGTAAAAAAAAAACACAGTTATTATTATTATTATTATTATTATTATTATTATTATTGTGCGTGGTACGCAATGTTACCTGCGGAGCGAATTTGCCTTAGTGCTACTTGTAGATGTTCATGCTAAGCGGAAAGGGATTTAAGACTATGGACGAGATTAAGGAGCACGCGACGAAGGGGCTGATGGTGATTCCAAAAGAGGATTATGCAGATGTTTTGAAAAGTAGGAGGGAGGTAGGGATAAGTGCCTAATCCCCCCCCTCAAGAGTAGTGGCTTCAAATAGATTATGTCGCTATTTCAGCAGTCCACTCAGACTTTTCTCTACTTAGTACATGGTGCATAGATAAAGTATTGTACTCCACCAAATAATAAATACCAAAATTTCACCGATAATATAGGTTTTAGGGTCTCCTTTATCCCAGAAAAGTAGTTTTACAAAACGGTCTTTGTGTGTATGTGGGTGTGTCCGCGTATATCTAAACTCAAAAACTAAACGTCGGTAAACATCAAACTTTTTATTTAAGTTTAGTATCCTTCAAGGATGCGACAAGGAGATTTTGAGAGAAATCCCCCTATCCCAAACTACATTTTACATGGAAAGATCTTTGAAAAGTTTAATTTTCTTAAAAAACGATTTTGAATAAAATACCGTATATTAAATATATTTACGCATATCTTCATTTTCAGGGAATAGCCTCTGAAAATCTCTTCATTCTGGATCACTTTTGCATCGCTGGTAATCCGTAAGAGATAGACGAAACTTACTACATAAGAGATGTAGATCTAGATAAAACACACAATTTATGTTATATACTTCTATGTGGAGTTAACTATTCCCGAGATATTGGTTTGAATTTTAAAATGTTTAAACATTTCTCAAACGGGGAGTAGTCATACGTTCCGTATTTCTTTTGTTTTACTTCTGGCCATGTAAAGACAAATGAATAATTTATATTACATACTCATCAGTTTTTAAAAGATTTGACTATGTCGATTAGCATGATGTACGTAGAAGAATAATCTTTTGTAAAAATAGCAGAACAGGTATTAAACGGAACGTAAGAAATGTTTACTTTCTCTATACGTACTATGTACATAGTGTATAGAGAAGGTATTGCACTCCACCAAAAAATTAGATACCGAAATTTCACAGGAAATATATATTTTAGGATCCCCTGTATCCAAAAAAAAGTATTTTTAGAAAAAGTCCGTGTGTGTCCGTATTTACTTGGTATTTAAGTTTAGTATCTTCCAGGGATGCGACACGAAGATTTTGAGAAAAACCCCCCACCCCAAACTACCCTTTACATGGAACTTTTTTCGAAAACTTTGATTTTCTAAAAAATGGCTCTAACGATTTTGACTAAAATATCATATATTAAAGATATTTACGTGACAAATAAAATGTATATTTCGAATTTCCTGGAAATAGCCTCTGAAGATTACTTTATTCTGGGTCAATTTTACGGAATTTTGCATAACTGTTAAACCGTAAGAGATAGACAAACACTTACCCCACAAAAAATGTAGAGCACGTTAAAACACACAATTTATGTTATATATATTTTTTTCGTGGAATTGATGGTTTTTGAGATATTCCTTTTTCTTGGTTTCAGCTTTGAAAAACTTATACTTTTCTCATACAGGAGCTGTCAACTCCTGTCCATACTAACAACGGAACATCAGTCACATAGCAACCAGCTTTTGGCTTTCACTTTAACCTATGGTACTCCCTTATATCGCTTCTACTTACAATAAAGCAAGAAATAAGACTATTTCTGCTAACTTTTCTCGATTAGCATGAAATAAATAAAAGATTAGCTTATTTACAATAATTTTTTACAGAGATATAGAGAAAGTCATGTGAATAGAACACATCAGATTTTTCTTCTTCTGATCAAATAGACAGAACTGAATGTTACTGCATTACATAGCGACTAGATCTTAAAATATGTGACTATCGCTTTAGTATAATGCAGTCCCTGTGTGTCTAATAAAAATATTTCTGCGATATGCGATGTAGATAAAAAATACATTTTTTGTAAGATAACTTGTAGTAGAATAGGTAAAGAAATTCTTGTGAATGTAATTCTTTACAAAATGTAAGACAGAGTTTGAAACCTCACTACTTAATAAAAAAAAAAGAAGAAGAAGAAATGCGGAAATAAAAAATTTACTTGATTGAGATGGAACGATACTTCACTAAGTAAAGCAGCAGAGAGCGTATTAGATCCTTCTTTTCATATTAAAAAGCTTTTAGATATGGATATAGCTTCGAGCACTTTGCCTGCTAGTTTTAAATGCTCTTTGGTTAAGTAGCGTAAACTAAGTTTGAATAATGCTCTCAAGAAATTCATGACATGCCTACAAAAAATATCAATGGCACTGCACTTTCAAGCTTTTTCCTCTTTGGCTATTTAAAAGGTTAAAGGTAAAAGATGAACCCGTATTTCACTTGTTTCTTAGCTGCAACTTATAGCTAAGAAGATCAAGTTCAAACTAACTAGCAAAACTTTCGGTGGCCACACATTAAAACAAAAATATACAGGGCGTCTGGAAATCCTATTTAAACTTGAACAGTTAAGGAACTTTACAGGATCTTTCATAAATATAAATACAATATAGCTCTATTAAATAATATTTACTTTCTCTGTATAGTACTTACATGTACATAGATAGATGAAGCATTGCATTCCACCCAAAATTTTGATACTGAGGTTTCACCGAAAATAAACGTTTTAGGGTCCTCTGTATAAACACATTTTTAGAAAAGGTCCGTGTGTGTTCTTCCGTCCGTGTAACTTTGAAAATGACAGCTCAAAAAACGAAAAGCCGGTAAACTTCCAATTTTGGTATTTAAGTTTAGTATCTTATAAGTCCGCGGCGCTGTAGCCAAGTGGTTAGACAGCTCGCCTCCCACATAGGCGCGGGTTTTTCCCCGGGTTCTCTGGTTTCCCCGCCACTCGTTCCACCAATTTCTCTGTACTCACCTTTTCTATCATCTATTCGCTTGCATTTCATATCATCCACATCCTCAAGTTCATGTATGGCTACGGGCCCACCACCCGTTCCAGGTTCTTCATTCATTGGTTTCGTGCCGTTAGCTCCACGACAGCCTTCTGGCCCCTAGGCCTTGTTAAGCCGACTAATCTTCTAAAGATGCGACACATAGATTTTGAGGAAAGTTCTACCACACTTTACATGGATAAAATTTTGATAATTTTTACTTTCTCAAAAATGATTTAACCTATATAGATTAAAATGCCGTATATTAAACATATCTAACATATTAAACATGTTAAACGTACGAGTATATCTTGAATTTTCTGGAAATAGCCTCGGAAGCCCTCTTAATTCTGGGTGAATTTTGCTGAATTTTGCACAACTGGTAGTCCCTAAGAGATAGACAAAAACTTAATACATAAAAATTCAGATCTTGGTAAACACAGAATTTATTTCATATAGATTTTTCGTGGAGTTGACCATTTCCGAGATAGTTTTTGTTGTTGGTTTCAGTTTTAAACACTTTTACTTTTATCATACGGGAATTTGGCACCGCCTGGCAATGCAAAGAAGTGGATTTCAACCACATGGCAAACAGCTTTTAAAAGATTCGACTATCGCTTTAGCCTAGTGTATTCCCTTCTACTTACAAGAAAGCAAGAAATAAGATCAATTCTACTAACGTGTATCCCGATTAGCAAAAATAGACTTAAGAATAAGCTTTTTAACAACAATTTTTTACAGAGATGTGAGAAAGTCATGTGAATGGAACACATAGAATTTCTACTTTCTTTACACGTATTTTATATAGTGTATAGAGAAGGTATTGCATTCCTACCAAAAGTTCTATGTGAAGATTTCACTACAAAAAAACGAAAATGCAGTTAAATACCAAACTTGATATTTAGGACTACCAAGGAAGTGACTTATGTGGCATGCATATTTTCAAGAGCCCCCTAAAATGCCCTTTACACGGAAACATTGTTGAACATTTTCAATTTCTCAAAAACGGCTATATCTATTTTGATTAAAAACCTCTCGTTGAAGAAATTTTCGTGACAAATAAAATGCATATCTTGAAGACACACAATTTGTCATATACATTGTTTTAAGAGTTAACCATTTTCAGATATTCTGGATTATTGATTTCAATTTTAAGCCTCTTCAACTTTTCTCAAATAGGGAGACATTATTTTTCTCGTTTGTTTACTCCTGGCAAGCAAAGGGATTCAATTTCACACATATTGAGTGGCTTTCAAAGGTCGAGATTATCGCTTTAGCCTATGCATTTTTTATTTCCCATCTACTTGCAAGGAAGCTAGTAATAAGACTAGCGTATGTTTATCTTTATTAGTATGATGTAGATAATAGGCTAATGTTTTGAACAACAGGTTTGTTTGCCGATCAGCTAGAGGACATTATGTGAATGAACACTTTAGATTTTTTCCCCTTCTGCTTACAAGGAATCAAGTAATAAGGACAATTTCTGCTAATGTTTATCTCGATTATCATGAATTAGATAGATGAATAAGCTTTTTAATTTTTTTTTCAAGGATGTAGAGAAAGTGAATAGAACACTCAAGGTTTTTAAACGTTATTAAACGATATGTTTTGTGAACTTCTTCCCAGTGGCTTTTGCTTTAGATGACTGCTGTCGACACATTTCTTAAGCTTCTTTGATTTAAAGTTTGGTTCATATTTTAATATTTGTTACAGTATAAAATGTTTTCAAGTGGTTCTTCTTTTGGTTTATGTTCTTTACACGTCTTTGTTTGTATTGCAACTTTCATAATGACTAGTAAGATAGAAATGAGATTTAATTTAAATGTTAAGAAATGTATTTCCGTTAAACAGACTATAGTTATTGCTGGTTCGCTTAGCCAAAATAATTATGCGCTTTTGCAAGAATAGTTTGTTACAAAATAGGAAACGTCAGATTTTTAAATTCTTGGCTTTAGAATATAGGTTATGTTTTCATCGATAATAATTTTATATCATAATATTTATGCTTTCATTTTCTGTAGCAGTTATGGTATTTAGTTTCACGATCAATTTAATTTTTCTCGTACAAATGCTTTGGTCATGGCCGGCTGAAGTATCTAGTGTTACTTAGAAGCAAAATCCCGTACAAACGGTCATATTTTATACCGAAAACCTTGTATTTAAATGCTTATCGGCATATGCAGGCCTTAAGGTGTCTCACTCATTTCATGGCATAATGAGAAACGTCTGAATGATGCACACTTCAAAAAACTCTGTTTCATTCGCATGACTTTCTCTACCCGTTCCATAACAAAAGATTGTTATTTTATCAAGCTAATCAAGATAAAATTAGCACAAATGGTCTTATTATTTGCTTCCTTGTAAATAGAAGGAAAACAAGGGAACGCACTAGACTAAATTGTTTTACATAACTTTTTGCAAGTCAAGGAGTGAAACAAAAGAGAAATGTAGGCAACAAAAAAGGACTACTCGTTTGAGAAAAGTTTTAAATATTTTAATATTGAAAATTATAACAGGAAATATCTGTATAATGGTTGATTTATAACAGAAAACATTTCTCAAATGCTTATGTCATAAATTGAGTTGCAACAAAATCTACAGTTTTTGTGTATTACATTTTTGTGTATCTCTTACGGGTTACTAGTTATGCAAAAGTCATTCAGAATTCAGAAGACTTCAGGGACTATTCCCAAGAAATTCAGGAAACATTTTCAATATACAGTATCTTAATCAAAATCATTAGAACCATTTTTATAAAATTTAAACTTTTGAAAAATCTTCCAAGTAAAGTGAAGTTTGGGGTGCAGGAATTTTTTGAAAATCTTTTAGTTGCATCCTTGGAAGATACTCAGCTTGAATACCAAGTTAGGTATTTAGGTATTTTTGTTTTTGACTTATCCTATCCAAAAAGAGAGACATACACATACAAACTCAGACTGACAGAAAAGAACACACATGCTGAACTTTTTAAAAAAAAAAAATTGGTATTCCTGGGTCCTCAAAACGTGTATTTCCGTTTAAATATTGTATAGAACATGGGTGAAATGTAATACCTTCTTTACCTAAGATGTGAATTGTACATACCTGCTAGAAAAAGTAAATGTTTATGCATTCAGGGGCTTCAAAACGTGTATATTAGATACAATCACAGATGGGTACAATACTTCCTCTTACCCAGGTGGTAGAGAAAGTAGCAGCTGAGAACTGTGAAGTTCTCTGCGTACCTCTTGGTGTGAACATAAGCTACTATAATAAATCCCACGGAAAGTTTCGCACCTAGTTCTGCCTTAGCCCAATACTCCGCTGCTGGCGCCATTAATCTTAAACATCTAAGCTACCTTACGGTTGGCTTAGTCTACATAACCTACATTGGCGTGCTGAGCTCTATGCTGCTTGAAGACTACTGCTTCTTATATCAAAATCCACCAGTGGCGGGACGACACTATTTCTCGATAACCGATACTCCCAACAATCGTTAAAAAATCATTTAAAGTGGCTAACATTTAATTTAATTTAGTGTAATAGTTTTACTTTCTCTATGCACTTAGTACGTGTAGAGAAGGCACTGTAATGCACTCAAAGCTTCGATACCGAGATTTCACTGGAAATATATGTTTAGAAAACTCCTAATTCCAAAAAAAGCACTTTTAGAAAAAATATTCGTGTGTAGGAGGGGGCAGCAGAACTCAAAAACTAAAGATCCGTTAAATACCAAACTTGATATTTAAGTTTAATAGCTTTCAAGGATGCTACACAGAAGATTTTGAGGAAAATCTCCCACCCCAAACTAAACTTTACATGTAAAAAAAAAATTGGTTTTCTCAAAACTGGCCTAACGATTTTCATTAAAATTTCTTACATTTAAGATATTTACGTGGCAAATAAAATGCATATCATATCATATTAATTTTTACTTTCTCTATAAGTACTATGTACATAGTGTGTGTAGATAAGGTTTTGCAATGTACCCAAAAATTCCACACCAATATTTCACCAGAAATACATGTTTTCAGTCCCCTGAACACCAAAATAGCATTTTTAGAAAAATGTCCGTGTGTCTGTCTGTTTGTCCGTCTATGTGTAGTGTGTTGTTTTCAAGAAAATCTCCCCACCCCGAACTACCCTTTACATGGAACTTTTTTCGAAAATTTTGATTTTCTAAAAAAATTGCTCTAACAACTTTGATCAAAATATCATATATTAAAGATATTTACCTCACAAGCAACATTTATATCTTGAATTTTCTAGGAATATCCTCTGAAGACTTCTTTATTTTGAATGAATTTTACGGAATTTTGCATAACTGCTGAACTGTAAGAAATTGACAAAAACTTACCGCTCAAAAAATGTATAGCACATTAAAACACACAATTTGTTATATACTTTTTTTCGTGGGGTTGGTCGTTTTTAAGATATTCCTTGTTTCTGGATTCAGCTTTAAAAAACTTATACTTTTCTCATCCGGGAATTTGTAAACTCCTGTCCATACAAATATGTGATGGCGGGGGAAACCGAAGAACCCGAAGAAAACCCGCACCTGCGCCGCTTTGTCCACCACAAATCTCACATGCGGTCACTTGAGAGCGAATCCGGGCCGTGTAGGTGAGAGGTGAGTGGTCCTACCACTCGGCCACGTCGCGGCCCATTCGATATTTACATTTGGATACCGAGATATTAATGTCAATACACGTTTTGAGGACAACGTATACAAATAATTATTTTAGGCAACAGTCCGCGTGTGTCTGTTCACAATATAGCTCAAAAATGAATAGTCAGTTAAATACCAAACATGGTACTTAAGTTTAGTATTTTCCATGCTAAGTTGCCTTCCGTGGTGTAATGGTTACCATGCTAACTTCATATACCCAAGGTCGCGGAGGACGATGAATTTTTTCGGGCGTAAAAATCCTTAGCATGGCTTACTTCGGAAGGGAAGTAAACCGTTGGTCCCGTGTCGTAGATTTAAGGCAAGTAAAGGAACCTAAGGCCTGATAGAGAGATCTCTGAGCAAAATTAAGCGGTCTTTCACGCCCAGTATAGAATGGGACGCTTAGAACCGCAGCAGATAAAGAGCGTTCATGAATGGAAAACGCCATTTCTTCCAAAGATGCAGCACGAATTTTTTTTTTTAAGAAAATCCCCACATCAAATAAGGAAATACCTTATAAGGAAAATTTTCGAAAATTTTGGTTTTCTCAAAAATACCTCTAATGATTTGCATTTAAATAGCGTATATTTAAGATATTTACATGACAAATAACATTTATATCTTGAATTTTCTGACAAAAGTATCTGCAGACGTCCTTACTCTGGAAAATTTTTGCATAATTGGTAAGCCATAAGAGACAAAACGTTACTACCCAAAATGTCATTCCCTTAAAACACACAGTTTATATCACGTAGATTTTTTTTGTACAGTTAACATTTCTAAAATTCCTTATTTTTAGATTTAACTTTAAAATAATTAGACGTTTTCTAAACAGGAAATCGTCCATGTTTCGTTTGTTTTACTCCTGGTCATGCAGAGAAGATAGCATGAAAATAGATTCAATGAAAATAGCATAGCGACAGCTTTTAAAACATTTGACCACCGCTTTTTAATAGTGTATTCCTGTTTCCTGTTTCTACTTATAAGGAACTAAATAATAAGAACATTCCCTTAATGCTTATCTCGATCAGCAAGGTGTAGAAAGAAGAGTAATCTTTTGTAATAAGTTTGTTTATTAGAACAGGCAGAAAATGTCAAGTGAATGGAATATATCAGGAATCAGGTTTTTTTATTTTTCAACAAGGAGTTGTATGTGTATATGTGTGTATATATATACTACTGTGTCAAGAATTGGTCAATAAAACACAAAAAATGAATTATTCATCCAATTTTATTTTATCGCCTTCAAAGTAAGCCCCTTCTGAAATTATACATTTATGCCAACGAATAATCCAATCATCAAAACATTTTTGTAGACACTTAGGAATCGATGTCAATTATCACCTCGAATTTTCCTTTATGTCTTCTATCGACTAAAAACGGGTGCCTCGATGGTAGCTTGAGTTTTGGAAAGAGAAAGAAATCAGCAGGAGCCAGATCAGGTGAAAACAGTGGTTGTTCGATGAAATTTGTTGAGTTTTTGGCCAGAAATTCGTTCACAATAATAGCCTTGTGAGTTGGTGCGTTATCGTGGTGCAGAATGCATGAGTTGTCGTTCCACAAATCGGGCCTTTTTCGCCGTATTTGTTCTTTCAAACGCCGCATAATGCTCAGATATCGGTCTTTATTTACCATCTGACCTTCTGGAAAGAACTCTGAGTGCACGACACCGCAACAATCGAAAAAAACTGTCAACATAGCCTTCAGTTTTGATCGAGTTTGACGTGCACTTTTAGGTTTCGGTTCAGATGGAAGGCGTCATCTGGAAGCTTGTTGACTGGTTTGAGTGTCAAACTCGTAAACCCACGTGTCATCACCAGTTACAATGCGTTTCATGAATGTGGGGTCGGAACTGGCTCGTTCTAGCATGTGTTCAGGAATCCTTAAGCGATTGAGTTTTTGTAGAAAATTCAACTAACCGAACTGCAACGCGTGTCATGCCCAAATAATCGTTTCAAATGGTACGAACCGATTCGTGAAACACAGAATGTTCAGCGGCAATCTGTCTCAGACCTAAATGACGATTTTCAGACACCATTATCTTCACTTTAGCGATGTTCAAGTTCAGTTGAAACCGTTGATGGCGGACCAGAGCGAGGCATATCTTCCACCACATCTCGATCACTTTTGAATGTACTGTACCACTCATATGCACTGTTTTTGATAAAGTCGATTCACCGTAAGCCCTCTGTAACATTTTCAGCACACGAAATACCATTGACAATGCAAAATTTGAGACAGATTTTTTGTTCAATATCTGTATCCATCGTAAAACCGCAAATCACCTTTGAGATGAACTAACAAAATGGCGTACTGTAAACAAGCTAGATGATAGATAATGATCAAATTCCACATGGGTATAGAGGAAAGTTGTACCAACTTAATGACAACAATAATTTCGAATCTCCTTTTAAACAGGATTTTTAAATGGTCAATTCCTGGTACTGTCTTGACAGAATGTGTGTGTGTGTGTGTATGTGTGATCACAGTGTGTACTATGTACAGTCCGGTGCATGAAACGTGCTGATATGAGGAACAGCTGTTTAGGTTGGTAGGTGAATGGCACTTCTCCTCTGCCATGCCCCCATTTCTAACCCGTGTCAGCTATAGCAAGGCGTGATTAATTACATGCGCTTGCCCTTTGTATCGCGATGGCGGAGGTAAAACAGTTTTAGATGCATTAAAACTTATAATTCAAAATGCGTCTTATCTTAATTTGATTATGTTATCTGTGGTTGTTGAGGAAAGGAGCCAAAGCCCGATTGCGAATCCTTTTCGAATAATGAAGCACATTTTTCGGGAAAAAGGTGTTTAAGGGTTGAAGCGAATTTATATTTTATTATGTGCATTAACTTAAAATCCACATTCAGGTATTTATTTAGAATCATCCCATTTCATCCCAATATAAGTCGCTTTAAATTAATGCTCGATACACAAAATATACCAACCTAACAAAACCATGTTTTCGTTAAGCAGATAAATGGGTAGTAAGAAGACAAAGTAATCGGACAGAGCCAGAGGTGGCGTTGACAATCGTTCCACTTCTGTTAAATTATCACCTTATCCCTCTTTTTGTAATACTCATTAGGCCACCCCTTTGTTCATCGGCCATTACTTGTGCCGGACTTGAAAATACCCAGAAACACAAATGGTGAAAAGGGCACACACCAGTATGACGCATTTCCTTGTCCTGGAGGATACATAGTATAAGGAGAAAGTATTAGATACTTAGATTTTAGCATAAACACAATCTTTGTGTACCCATAAATCGAAAAAAGACATAAAAACAGTGTGTGTCTATGGACAGCATGGCTCATAACGAAAATTCAGTTAAATAGTAAACTTGGTACAAACGCTTAGTATCTTCCAAGGATGCCAACAAATATTTTCACACTCCAACTTACCTTATACCTGTGTAAATCGAAAATGTTGTTTTTCTCAAAAATGGCTAAACGATTTTTATTTAAATAGCGTATAAAATGTATATCTTGAATTTTCTGGGAATAGCTTATAAAGAGGTTTTACTCTGGATGACCTATGCATAAGTAGTAAACCATAAATGGTAGTCAAAATATTAACACACACAAAATGTAGATTTCATTACAACACCAATTTATATCATATACATTTTTGTGGGCATTTCCTTGGGTATGGTTGGGGGTTCACTCAGGCTAGTGGGTGAGTGGGTGGGTTTTTGTGAGTGTGTTCGGGGAAACTTTCGGGTGTGCGGGTGGGTATGTTTGAGTTGGTGCCATCTGTCACATAAATATAAAAATAAATAAATGTGTCGACATTATAGGTGAAAATGCTTTTAAGTGCACATTAGGAGTAAATTTCTTTTTGTAGATATCCTTTCTTTTTAGCTGTGTATTTTTAAATGCCAAGATTCTATTACTCTTCAGTAACTAATTGGAAAAATTGCACGCAGAAATGAACGTCGCGGGCAAACTAAAATAAAGTTATCAATTACGTTCGAACTGATCACTTCCATTAGGAATTTGAATTTATTTTAAGAGCTGTTCTTTATCTTCGTGGAATAAAATACTGTAGTATTACAGAGAAGGACTTAAGGTTTCAAAGTCTTAGGACCGCAACTCAGACTTATCAGTATAGAATCCCAAACAACTTAATTGCTATTTTCTTGTTCAATAATTGGATCATGTGCTATTTAACTGTTATAATGTTAACATTATTGTGGAGTTTACTTTGTTATTGATTTCAATTTTGAAATTCTGATACTTTACTCAAACGGGAATTTGTAATTACTGTTTTATTTCTAATTATACAAAGTTAACCGAATTTGAATCACACAACTTTTAAAAGATTTATCGCTTTAACCTAATGTATTTCCTTATATCCCTTATTTTCCTTCCAAGAAAATTAGTAATAAGACTATTTCTGCTAATTTATATTTTGATTAGCATGAAGAGATAGGCGCAGCACCGTGGCTGACTGGTTAGACTGCTCTCCTCTCACCTAGGTGGCCCAGGTCTGATCCCAAGTATGCGCATGTGGGAGTTGGAGTGGACTAAGTGACGTCTGGGTAGGTTTTCTCTGGGCCCTCATCAACACCTTTTCTATCCATTTCGCTTGCATTTCATCTACTTCCTCACGCTTATGCCTGGTTACGGGCCGACCACTAGTTCCAGGTTCTCCATTCTGTGGTTTCGAGTTGTTGGCTCCTCACCCTGTAACTCCTAGGGAGTGTCAGTCCAACATACGGGAAGGGTAAACTGACTACT